>JBBMOC010000010.1:6731891-8001109 GCA_037975185.1 Centropyge bicolor
AGGCGAAGGGGGGGGTGGGTGGGGGGGACTGTCTCGTCGCGGAGAGTTGAAAGTCAACGTGTGCAGACACAATGGTGAGAGGCTGCCGCCGCATGGTGGAGGAGCCCATTTTAGAGGAGCTTCTCACGCCTGTCTCCTAGATAAGCCTCTACCTATGCAGCCCTCTGTTGCTTCAGCGCTCCACGTTCAATATTCTGCAAAAGTCCTTCTAGTGGGCGCAGTGGTAAGATGAAGAGCTCATAGAAAGCTGGAGTCAAGGGGCTTTGATATGTGTCCTCTTTTCAAACACCCACAAAGCAACTGGATGACCACGAAGCTGTCTGTGCACAAGAGATTGTTTAAGTAAGATCTGCAGATCCGACTGACTGTCAGAGCGTTTGTTTGTTCTGCTTTGTCTGCTCAACCTGCTTGCCTCCTACACTGTATGTTTAGATCTTCAGCTCGCTGTAGGAGGAGATATCTACATGATGTGCTCAGGTTAACGTGATAAGCCACTTAACTACATTGTACCTCGCTGATTCCTGTGGACAAAGTCAGCCCAATGTTTGTGTAGTGCAGCATTATTGGGAGCTCACCAATGACAATTCCTTCTCATTCAGAATGAAAACCTGTACATTTTTTTGTAATATAGTGCTGTGAAAATAGTTGTGATGACACATTGTATTGCATTCAAAAAAGATGACAGCCGTTATAACAAACAAATGCTCCAGCAATTTGCCACATGCTTTTATTAGGTCTAGTGTGAGTGGAAGAGACATAATGGAAATGTGCTGATAGAAAGCTGCTCACAGAGGTCAGGGATTGTACTAATGGTTCTTGTCACAATTACAGCTCTTGATGGTGATGCAGGGGACTGAACATACTGCAGCTCATTCATCATTAGCAATGTACAGCTTCAGTTGCTTGGATTATACACCTGTGGAACATTTACCTCATGTGAACAATAGACATGTGTTTGCATGCCCTTATAAACTATAAACACAGAACTGGTATTTTGATGATTCATCACGTGTTGCCTGTTTTTGTCTTTGTGTAGACGGTGGCCTTATGTCCAAAGACACCTTGCCAACCCAGAGCACCACGCTGGAGGCTCTACTACGAGGAGAGGGTCTAGACAAGAGGAACAACTCTAAGAACGACGAGGAGAGCCTGCTGGAGATACAGGTGAGCTCAGTCACAAAGGTCTGAAACACTTTATGTTAATAGTGTGTTTGTGCATGTGTGTGTTTATGTGTTGCCCTGGTTAAGAGCATCGGCCACTCACTTAAAATCAAAACATTCAGTGATCTCACTCAAGCATTTGAGAGCCCTGGTACATCTATTGCTCGTGTTGTTACATACAATAAATCTGTTTACATCACATTATGGGGACTCACCTTCCTTATGGGGGGGGAAGTTTCCCCAAATTTCTAGAGAGAAGATTTGGGTTAAAGTTAGGTTAAGGGTTAGGCTAGTAGTAGTTATGGTTAGAGTTAGTGTCTCCAAAAAAGAATGTAAGTCAATGTAATGTCCTCTGAAGTAATGGAAACATAACTGAGGCACTGAGAGTGAAGTGTTGCACCCCAACAACTGACCTGCAGGGATATGAAAATGATAATAGTTTCCACATAATGACATGATTTTAAATGGAAAAAATATGAAGCTAGACAGTAGCTCTGTTGGTGCAAAACATAAATGATCTCTGTTGTCCAAAGCAGTTGTATCTGAACATCACACATTCCATCAAATATACATGTGGACACATGTATGTTTACAGGAAGAGAGGACTGAGAGTATAATTGCTCATTTTTTTCTCGGGTTATTTTTCATACATTTGTGCTCCTGGTACTATACTATAAAGAAACTGTCTCTGGTCCTTTAAGTAGCTGTATGATCTTGATAAAATGACATTTATACAAAAACAGAACATACACTACATCTGTCAAAAGCACCCAGGTTGTGTTGAGAATTGAAAAATTGATGCACAGAGCTCAGTGTTGAAATGTCTTTTCCTCTTGGTCTCTGTGTCTCAGAGGGTCCTAGAGGCAGACGCTGCAGAAGATGCTTTCAATGATGATGACGACTACGAGGTGGACACTCCCAAGAGGAGGCATCGGGGCAAAGGAAGAGTAAGTGACCAAAGGGAATCCAGTTGTCTTATACTCAAGCCTACTGTAAGTTGCACAGTAGTCAAGACTCCACTAGAAGTTTGAGAGGAATTGCATAATCTACTTTATAAACATAGAGTAAACATTCGGTAGTGGCTGTACTATCCACACCTGTGATGCAAAAGTCATACGGCAGCTTGTAGGTGCATGTTGTAAGGCAGAGATCTCACTGCAGATATTTACAGTATATCTGGATGTTTTCCTTCAGGGTCGAGGTTCAGGCCGCAGGAGGGCAGATATGGATGACGACAAGCCATACGTCTGTGACAGTAAGTAGAGATGAAACATGATGTTTGTTTTAGTGTCATATCCTTTTAATTGGTAAGTTTACAATATGTAGTTTATGTATAATCTGCTGACTTCTAACTTTTTTAATCATAAGGGTCTTATGTTAACATATATTTAATTTGCCCTCTCAAAATTTCACAGTATGTATCTGTAGTTTTATCCATAATGTGTAATATACTATAGAATATGCTGTTTAAAAATGTGCTCAACCTCACCTCTCGATTGTGAGACAATAAATGGTATTTTATGTTAGATTGCTTGTTTACCTAACACATATAACACCCTATATTTACACCCTAATTTGCCCTTTCATTGTTTTAATTTCCTTCACTCAAATTCAAACTCCTCCTAAAAATCAGTGAAAAGTACGAGACAGGCATTTAAGCATTTTTGCTGATTAGCCTGATATAAATGAGTCCCACAGTCTGACTTGTCCTCTTTCTAATACTGCACATGTATCAAGAAGCAGTAGGATCAGAGCTTCTGTTGTCAGGAAGTGGACTCGCTGTAACTCAATCACCAACACGGTTTGTTTGAGATGGAACCAGAAGATGAAACAGGGCGAACTAGTGTCACTGTAGCCTCAAGTATTCCTGTACATGCAAGTTGCATGTGGAAAATCCAGGCAGGGGGTATTGGATTTTACTCTTGCTGTTGTGACTCTGTCCTAAAACACACATACTCACGCTGTTTTCTCTTTCTTCTTCTTTGCTTTGCGTCTTCTCTGTTTCAGACAGATACAAACAAAAGCAGAACTCAAAATCTTCGACCTCAGGTACTTGCTTTGTTGACTCTTTTCAACAGTAGTTTTTAAAAGATATTTGTTTTGATAGATTGTTGAGTGGTTGTGTCGCAAGTGTTGTGATTATTGATTTAGCCCCTATATTATCTTTCTTTTCTCAAGCTGAAAAGTGCCCTTGGTGCTGTGAAACTGAGACATGGTTATTATGTTGTCTGTGTTTTTATTTGACTGACTATTGTAATCAGACCCTAAAGTGCTTCTGTTTTTTTTTCTCTTTTTGACTCAGAAGTAGAATAGTTCCCTCTAGTAAATGTCATGAGTCCTGTTTATTTTTCTATGATTAATTGATGTAATTATCATGCTCTTTTTTTTTCTATTAATTTAAAAAGTGCCTGTCGATATTTTCAGTTTTATTGCTTCATTACTTGCAGACATTGCCAGCTCACCACACACTGGGTAGTTCTACTGATAGTGAAATGCTACTGTTCATAGTATTAGAACTGAACATCTGCCCTCTGTTGCAGTCTGTGCGAAGCGCTACAGGAACCGTACGGGACTAAGCTACCACTACACCCATTCCCACCTGGCAGAGGAGGACCGAGCCGGAGAGAGAAGCACTGTGGCGTCCAGATCCCCCTCTGCACAACAGACTGACAGACACAAACGTAAGAAGTCAGAGTTCTGCACCACTGATTTATCATCATGTTTCAATCTATCAAACAATTCAACACTTATACATATCACCTAGATGTCTATCCCATTAGATACCTTCACTTAAATGCTGTGCTGTCTGTATAGAGAAAAAATTCTAGTGTTATTGTTGTCTTCATAGACAGATAGATCACAATAGAGATAGAAAAAAAAGGATGTAAAAGCTACACACTTCGTGAACACAGTTATTTTAACTTAAAAGATGCACTTCGAGTTGGAAGTCAACAAAATCTATGTTACACATCAGAGCCATCAACCTGAGCCTAATCCAACAAGGGCCTGAAACCACAAACATGTCACATAATCTAGAAATCAACAAAGCAGAATACGAAACAAAAGTCAATTGAAAACATCTTGCTTTGAAATTACAGAAAGAATCTACTAAATACACAAAAAGTTTGTCCTGACCAGCCTCACTCAGGCAACATCAACTGTCACTGAAACGTTGTTGTTTTTGGGGGGAATTCCTTGTAGGTCCAAAGGGTCCAGGTGGGACCAGCATTCCCAACAACTACTGTAATAAATGCCAGGGCTCGAACAAGAAAACGGGTAAATCGGGGACTCCTTACGCAACCTGCCGATGCACAAGTGAGTTCATATACACTGATGTATAATATATTGTATGATGTTAAGTAGTAGATGCTCGTGCTTCATGATTTGACTCTAACACTCTGGTGCTCTTGCTTGTTCTTCATCACCTGTGCACCTGTGCACCAGCTGACTGTGGAGAAGAGAAGGAAGACGGGACTTTTACTGGAGCGGAGGAACTGTTCGGCACCACCTCGGAGAGCGACACTTCCACCTTTCATGGCTTTGAGGACGACGAGCTGGAGGAGCCCGCCACAAACAGCAACGGAATATCCAACCGACACAGATAGAGAGAACCTTTTCGATTTAAAGAGATGTTTTTTTTATATGGATTAACCTCTGGCAAAAATCTGCTGCTTCTTTTTCAATGTTTTTTGTTTGCAGAAAGCACAAAGTGATAATTTCAGGACAGAAATGCAAGTGGTATTTTATCTACTGAACATTGTTGAATAATTTATGAACACCTTTTTTATATATAAATATATATATTAACTTTTAAGGCAATGAGCAACTGTCAGTGTTCTTGACAAGTGACTTGGTCTCGATGCAAAACAGAAGATGTTTTTGGAGTGTTTTTTTCCCCCTCACTGGAGCAGAAGGAGCATGAACAAAAAACACTGGAGAAGTTTAAACAATTGAAATTTGAAAGGCAGAAATGATACAGTGCATTTGGGAAATGACTGAATGTCATTGCAGACCCGCACTTGAGCTACTGGATGTTTTTCAATCAGGAGCTGCTGTGACTATGAAGGCCTCTTCCTCTGCTCTAACTTTGGATTACACTTGTATTAAAATGAAGGAACAAATGAAATGACTGCCACAGGCCACATGTTTGGAGATGAAGAAACCTATAAATATAGTCTTTACAGATATATGGGACTAAATGAATGAAAGGTAAGCGACAGGTTTCTGTTTTTGTTTTTGTTTGTTTGTTTTTTTTAAGAAATATAAAAAGTTTTGCAAATGAAGCAATTCTGATGATTCTCAGACATCTAATGAATTGTTACAAAACCAGTATTACTATTAGATTGCTATGTTTTTTTTAGTAATGTAAGCATAAATCTGATAACTAAATATCTTGTTTGCTGTTGGCAATGTCTGTCTATATGTCAGTCCACCACTTTGGTCCAGACCAAATTATTTCAACATCTACTGATGGATAAAATTTTGCACAGACATTCATGCTCCCCCAGAGGATGAAGCCCAATAGCTTTTGTGATCCCGTGAGTTTCCCTCTTGCACCACCATCAGGTCACCATTTCGATTTGTCCAGTATTGATTTATGACTCATGAGCTGCAAAACTGGCTTTCCCATCAGCCTCAGCTGCACTTTGTGTTTAGTGGTAATTGGTAAATGTTGACATGCTAAACTAAGATGGTGAACATATTAATATTATATCTGCTAAATGCTGAAATATACCTCAAAGCACCCCTGTCACAGCATTCTTACAGCCTTATAGAGCCGCTAGCACAGCTTTAGTTTTTAATTCAGAAATACAACCCTGATGCTTAAAACATGTTGGCACGCTGTTTAAAAGGACAATATAAACAGAATGCAATCACTTGCAAACAAACTGTGTTTACAGACAAAGGTTTTATGAGCCCATGTAGTAATCTCCTTTGTACAATCATGTGTTGTACCTCTCTCCATCCTTGCTTGTGAAGGACTGAGCCTTTCCAGGATGAACCTTTCATACCCAATCATGATACTATCACCTGTTACCAATGAACCTGTTTACCTGTGGAATGATCCAAACAGGTGTTTTTGGATCAGTCCACAACTTTCACAGTCTTTTGTTGCTCCCGTCCCAACTGGTTTGAAATATGTTGCCGCCATCAAATTCAGAGTGAGCAGATATTTACAAAAGTCATTGAAGTTAACTGAATATATTTTCAATTGAGTATATGTCAAAAAAGATTAGCAAATTGTCACATTCTGTTTTATTTATGTTTTTGGATTTGTGATTGTATTGAGTGTCAGTCTAACCCATGTTATTTCTATGTATACTGTAGGAGCACTCAGCACATTGACATGAGGCACAAGAAGTGGGGATGACCAGTGAAGAAGAGGGTTTCACTCTGAAAAACTAATGAGCCTTCATGTCTTTCCTGATTTTGGGCCTAAAATAACAGGCTGAAATGGATGAATGGACATCCACCACTTCTACAGGCCACACGGCTTAATTGAAGCAACTGCTCCCTTCACGATATGTATCGATCTCTTCTGAACATTTGAAATGTGGGTAGATCCAGCTTCATTTCATCCTTTCTGCACTGTGCTGGAGCTCCACTGAACTATGGGAACACTAAAGGCCAGGCCTTTTGGACTGTTTGTGCCCGAATGGGTGCATTTGGGGCCCCGCAGCCCCCAGCCTGCCCACTCCTGTTCTGTGACTGTGTCTGCTGCGTGATCCGATGTGACACTAAGACGTCATTATCCACATCACTGTGCCAGCCTGCCGCTCTGCACTGGAAACCAGCTTTGACAGCCATGACCCTCCAACCTGATTGGACCAGTGACCCCTTGACCCCCAGCCATAGAGATGGTGCTCAAATCCACCACTATTACATGCAGACCTCTGGACTACTGTATTAAAACTCTGACATGGACGCAAGGTTTTTCTCTTTCTGCTTCTGTCCCTCTGTCTGTTTCTGCTCTCTATTTCCTGGGCCTCTCTGACTCGAATGCGTCGCAGTAATTTAGTAATTTTTTTTTTCTTTTTTTGCATCTTTTCTCTGTTGTATAATATTTCTCTGTTTTGAACTCTTTAAAGTTTAATTAGTATGACTTCTTGGGTTTGTTCAGACTGTATTGATACCTCTGTCCTGATCAGGTGCACAATAGCCACAACTACTCAGGCATCTTTCATTTCCTCTGCTGTTGATTGTTCAGCCACACAGCCCCGATTCATGTGATTGTATTCAGTTGGCACGGAGGGACGATAACGCCACACGAGGATCCCATTATAATCAACTCCCAGGAGGGATTTTTGGGATACTGCAGTCTCATGCTATAGGAAAACATCGCAATAACAAGCTTCAACTTTTGTCTGGTGTCTTCTGATTTCGCCTGGTTTAGGTCACACTCGCCATACAAAAACACCTCTCCACTTTCTGCGAGAGTCCTCTCAAATGCATTGGAAAACAATATTGTTGCAAGAGAGACACGGCTCTGCCCAGATCCACGTACTTACTGTATCTGTGACATTTCCATTGAGTGCTTTAGAAGGGCCTAATTGCTTTATGACATTTAGAAGGTGCTTGAAGTTCTGTATCAAAAAAGCCTTTTGGGTCCATAGGTTGCACATACTCTGTAAGATGTCTGTGTCCCTCCATGTGATTATTCAGTATCGCTGCAAAGTAATAATAGCCGCTCCGTTTTTTGAAGCTAACCATTAATCCTATGTGTCTGGTTTGACCTGCGTAAGTACTTGTGCATTCACACCATATTTCTTCACTTCCCTCAGGGACCCTCCACGCAGTAGTTTATCTCCTCTGGACAAAGAATGGATCTGAGACTTCTCAATTATCTCGTCTTCTTCTCTTGTATCAGTTATGCGGTGTTTCCACAGTAAAAATGGGTCGTTGTGTCTTCTATCTTCCAAAGTCATACCAGTAAGTGAAAGCATGTGTCATCAATCATAAACTTGCTTAATGTTACCTACCGTATACGAACAGGCCTAGTGGGGTGCAGTTCTGAACAAAAAGGAGATGCTCCTAAATGCAAAAGTCAGTGATGTCCGCTTCAAATTGTGTGTCACCAATCATCGAATAGCCTGTATACCTCGTCAAAGACACAGCAATAGGCCCTGGTACTCTCTTGTCAAGCCTGCCAGGGGTGGAGAGGGAGGATCGGGGTGGGAACGGAGCCAAGAGGAGATGAAATGGACACAACTGGGCGTTTGTTTCATCTTCAGCTGTAAATACGAGACGAAATGGAGAGAATGAAGAAGTCTTTGTTTGTTAAACTATTTTTATTGTTCTGAAAAAATAAAGGATGAATGGTAAGGCTCGATGCTGTTTTTTGTTTTCTTGTTTTCTGAAATAGACCACGGGTCAAAAAAAGGCAGCTGATAAACAGAAGAATCCTAGACTGGATCGATAGGTTGGAGTGACCCTCAGACTCTGAGCAGACGAAGAGGGTAAAAAAAAAAAAAGAGTTTTGTGAGAGCGGTGGTAGCTCTGGACTCTAAATAGGAACAAGACAACAAAAAGAGGGTCCAGCGCAGGGAGCTCGTATTGATCGGTAGGTGCTGCTCCAGAAATCACAAGTAAGTTGGTGGAACTCGTGAGAGAGTCTGCCTGCAGATATTCACTCTCAGCAGTACATGGTCTCAATGTTAACTGCAAGTGCAGAGTGGAAAGTTTTAGAGTCTTAGTGATTCAAAGGAATTTGGGAGAATTCTTTTTATAGTGTTTTCAGAACTGGTTTTTAAGTGGATCCTATTAAATCTGTCAGATCACTTCATCACAGAGCAGCAGAATAATTGCATTGAAATAAGTGCAAGAAACTACATCTCTGGATTAGATTCATGTTTTTCTTGGAGCAGAGAAACTTATGAAGGTCAAAGCAATGACTTCATAATGAGACTAGCTGTGAGGCACTAGATATTCAAAAATCACAAGAGTTTTTTTCATGTATTATTTTGTCGATCAATGTAATACTGCATTTCCAGAACATTAGGGTGCTCACAAGAGACAGATTTTTAGAAGGATGGTCAAAATGTAATCAGCAGGACAGGGGGCGTAGCTAAAGTGTGAGGAGGCAGGACAAACCTCCACCAATGAAAAAGGAACTCTGCTTAGTCCAGTGATGCCTCCCACAGGTGTCTATGAGTTATGAAATGGCACGTGGCAAAATGGTGTGTGCATGAGTGTGCTTCTGTGTGTGTCCTTCTACAAAGTTACATCATGTTGCATGAATCTGGTTAGAAGTTATTCACCCTTTTGTTATAGGCCACTCCCTTTGCCACGCCTCACTTTTGCCAAATTTGCAATTGGCATTAACTGTTAATCGGCTGTCTGTTGCCTCATGACCAACCTTTTCAAAAAATGTTTTGCAAGTCTGTGAATCCATTTGGAAGTTAAGCACCTTTTTGTGATAGGTCACTCCCAATGCCAACATAACCCTTGGCCAATTGGCATGAGCACAAACACACACCTTCATACACAATCACACACACACACACACACACACACACACACACATTTTACCTCCATGCCAAATTTTAACCTCCTGCTAAAATAATAAAAAAGGAATTATGAATTTGTGGTAGTGAACAGAAATATTCGAATAAAAAGAAAAAGAAGTGGGGTAATTCCGTTCCAAATCACCAGAAGCCTCCCGACTGACCATTTCAGATTTTGTTAAAAAATGTTGCTTAAAAGAGCAAGGTCTAATTCATTTATGTACCAAATATGAAATTGGTGCTGTGAAGGAAACTATTTTATTCAAGCTGTTGAATATAGAAGGTTTTATGACATGTGAAAATGCCATTCACAATGTTACATCACATGCATGTGGACCACAAAAAAACGCTGATGTATACAATGTGATTTTTTAGGTGAATTTTTTGCATGTTACAAATTGACTTTAAAACTACTCAGAACCAGTGAACGTTTAATTCTCAGCATTAAATTGTTGTTTTTTGGGGAATTAGGAGGTGCCAAATCACCAGAAGGCTTCTGACTGACCATCTCAGATTTTGTTCATTTCAGTCCATTTTTTTTATTTTAATGTCCTTGTTACTAATAACTGTGCATAATTTCAGGTCAATATCTCCACTGGTTTTGGAGATATTAAGCCTTCAAAAAGTGGACGTGGCCCCATATTTAGCATAGAAACAAGTGTTACAATCAAACATCCATAGTTTGATGGCTAATAAACTAAAATCTTAATAACTTAAAAGAGCAAGGAATAAACTATTTTATTCAAGCTGTTGAATAAAGAAGGTTTTATGATGTGAACATGCCATTCACAAGGAAAGAATTTTTTGCATGTTTCGAATTGACCTCAAAACTACTCAGAACCAGTGAAGGTTTCATTTTGAGCATGAAATTGCTGTTCTTGGAGTCGTTTTCACCGTTTTTTGGAAAGTCAATGAGTTGACCCCAAACCGGAAAAAAAACGTTGATGTATACTATGACATTTTTTTGGGTGAATTTTTTGCATGTTTCAAATTGACCTCAAAACTACTCAGAACCAGTGAACGTTTCATTCTGAGCATGAAATTGTTATTTTTTTGAGCATTTTCACCGTTTTTTGGACAGTCAATTATTTGACCCCACACTGAAAAAAACACAGATGAAAACTATCATGTATGTAACGTTTCATTCTGAGCGTGAAATTCTTATTTTTTTGGCTATTTTCAATTTTTTGGACAGTTAATAAGTCACGGAAGGAAATGATGGAGGTGCCAAATCACCAGAAGGCTCCCGACTGACCATCTCAGATTTTTTTCATATTTTTCTATTTTAATGTCATTGTTACTAATAACTGCTGTGCAAAATTTCAGACCAATATCTCCTTTGGTTTTGGATATATTAAGACTTCAAAAAGGGGATGTGGCCCCATATTTAGCATAGAAACCAGTGTTACAATCAATCATCCACAGTTTGATGGCTAATATATCATATATATCAATTAGACCTTGCTCTTATACGTTATTAAGATTTTAAGTTATTAGCCATCAAACTATGGATGTGTGATTCTCTAAAATCTGGTGATTTGGCACGGAATTACCCAGTGTTTCGTTACTTACATCTGCACATACCATAATATATCTGCAGCCTTGTATCGTGACATACCTGAAAAATCAGCACCAGTTTGCATAAGCAGCTGATTAAAGACATCAGATTTCAGCAGACACAGACAGAGGAGGCGCGTTTCACTTCTTTGTTTTCATGTTGCAGAACGTGAATTTAAAAAAAAGACTGTCACAGAGCAGACAGGTCCAGAGTTTTTTATTATTTGGTACCCATGAATATAGCAGGTGCTTGAGTGTTTTGGAGTGCCAGTAGTTACCTTGCTGATTGAGAAACTAAAAGCACAAAATGCCCTGAATATGTTACATGCATAGTAATGTGCCCATATCATAATAAAGTGTGCTTCTGAATAACGAAGTTTAGCCAATTTGCACCAACAATGCACCCTGTACATTGTGTCATTGTGTTTGTGCTGAGAATAACATTTGGTACATCGACTGGAGTTAAGCATCTCTCTCTACCTTATAATCAAGAGGTTATTGGTTCATGATAATAATGATGATTATTAATATGACCTGTACAGTGCATTGCAACGACTCTAATAGAAAACAATAGATGACTGACTGGTTCAGCAGTGTGGTCTGTTGTTGTTGCAGTCACTGGCCTCATGGGGGAGCTGTCTCCTCAGTCCGAGCACTTCCTGTCTGCAGAAGGAGTTTGGAGCCACAGTGGAGCACAGAGGCCTTAATGTTCAGTGTGCGGCGCCCATGACGGGTCAAGTCTTGTTCTCAGTTGCATTTCAGGACTTTGATGTGTGTTCACTGAGGACTGTTGCTCCGCTTTAGGCCACCCCCCCCCCTCCTTTTCCATTTGTGTGCTATCTTTGGAGAGTCAAACCACATCCCCCCCGAAGTTAACGTTCCATTATGGTCCAATAACATGCACCATTTTCCCCATAGTCATTAAAACACATGACAGTTATTAGATGGAGAGTCACTGCATACATTTGGCCAACAAAAAGTGGGCAGAATTCATTGTTTGGGGAAAAGGAACAATGACATAATCATGCAGTTAAAAAAAAACAACAAAACAGAAATGATCCCATGTTGGGCTGCAGGCCTTCAAATGACTCTAGTTTTGACATCGTGACGCCCTTCGATATGATTTGAACACAGCTTAATACACTCTGTAACACTCTGTTTCTTGGTCCTGTGGCGTCACCGCCACTACATGGACCCATGGCACTGGAAACTTTTAAAACTACTCTATAGCAAGAGCCCATAAAGCACGTGGATGCTATATATGTGACTGTGCACACTAGAGCTGTGACTAAAGTAGAACGTCCAATCACTGTGATTCACACAACCATGTGGGGCATTGTTTGTGCTGAAGCTTCACACACACTTTTGGAGTTGACTGATTCGACTGTGCAGCCTGAACGTTTTGGAACTTGAAGCCTGGGAAGTTGTGAAAGCGGTGAACCAATTTGCCAACTGGATTAAATTCATCTTTGCCACAAGTCTCATTACAGAGCAGTGTTGTAGAAACGAAACATTAATCCTCAACAAAGACATTTGGATGATACATGCGACGGAGCAGGGTGAATGCTACATTAAGCCCTTATGCCAGATTTTGGAATGTAATGAAGCATGAAAAACTATACCTTCAAAAATCAGTTTTGTAGTTGTCATTAAATATAACTTACCGGGAGAAAAACAACTTTTTTTTATTACTGCCAAAACAATGTTTACTATTTAACTGACATGTGCTTTATAAGGAACAGATATAAATTTCAGGCATATAAAAAGAGGTTGGATATATTTCTAAAAAAAGGAAAAAAATGGTCTCACGGTTTATTTATTGCTGGCTGCCTTGTGAGTACAGAGACATATGCAATGTATTGTAGGTTTGCGTCTGTGTTAATGTGCCTCTTTGACCTTTTTATGGAATCTGTCATGTCTGAGTTAGTGGCTCCAGCTGTTTTAGGACAACTAAACCAATTCATTGCAAACGTTGTGGCAAATGCAAATGTAGTTTTTTTTTTATCAAAGAATATTGTTGCAATACCAGATATGTGCTTTTAATATCCAATAAACCTGTATATAAAACAAAATGAAAACAATATAAACTGATCAGCTTAGTCAACAACCGGTTTCCCGACTAAGTGATGAAAAGAGGGCAGCCCTAGTCTGAATGTGCTTATACTGTATGCTGCATGCCATGTGTTGTGTTGGCTGAGGTTCCCCTTGTCAGCATTGTCTTTTCCTCAGTGGTTCTGTTCGGGTGCGTTCACCCCGTCAGGCCCAGCGCTGCACTACCAGCACGACAGCAGCCGCCCTCGGAGCAGCGTCTGAGAGCCTCCACAGCAGCGCTGTCCAGCCCAGCTCCAATGTCTGTGCCCCGGCCCCCGCGTGGCGGTCACCCCCCCGACAGGGTCTGGCTGTGCACCTCCAGCACAGGCTGTGTCAGGATGACTGCATCAGGCCTGTCAGGCGCTTTCCCGTCAACGACTTCCCCTACAAGGTCAATTACAGCGAAAGCACATTAGTAGGCCGGGATGCTCGCGGCGCAATTGCTTCATTAATCACACAAAACAAGGTGCTTTTGTATCTGAAATGCTTGGTTGCAACCACTCATGTGACTAGCATGTTATCACAAATGCACATCCTACTGCAGGTATAAAGAGCCATAATAGAGTGTAATATGGTTATAATTTGCAAAAGCCACTGATAGTGAGCCAGCCAGTGTGGTTTGTGATATGAACAACAGCCCCAGCTCCAAGTGACTTACCACACTGCGGGTGAACTTCTCCAAGGAGGTGCGGCGGCCCTGTTCAGTGTCTGCTGGCTGCTGTTTTGGGAGGGGGGGAAGCAGGGTGAGTGTTTGGGTCAGGTACGGGTGTTGACGGGGGGGTTGGGTGGGGTGGGAGGGGGGGTTGATGTAGTTAGTGAGGAAAAAAGGGGCCAAGCATTGGAAAAATGAGGGCCGAGGACAATGTGAGAGTTGCATTTATTTTTAGGAAATGGAGTGGGGTCGGTGACAGGCCAGCAGAAGGGGCAGTGTCCAAACGGGTAAAGGGCAGAGAGGCTAGCATGAGCAGACGCAGCTGTGATTCGGTGGAAAGCTCCATATTACACAGTAACAGCTAAAGGACTGTTTGTTTAGCTGTGCAAGTCTTAAAAATTACACCAACAAACTACTGGAAGTAGAAGAAAAAACAACATAAAACTAACAAAATCATTACTGTTATTGGGACATATTAGGCTGCATCTCTCTCTTCTGTTCTCATATCTGTTTACTGTATGCTGTAATTTCTATTCACACCATGATTGTTGTTCCCCTTGCACTGTGTTTGCCATGTGATGTCATCTGTTTCCACACTGTTCTCCTGACATTTTACATAATTTAGTAGTTTCTTTGCACCTGTAACTTGGGCACAGATGTTTTGCCTTTTTGGGGCCTCATGACAGTATTGAATTACTGATTGCCAGACATTAAAATGACCCACCTTTGTGGCATCTAGGTGTGATCAGATTACTTAATGTCCTAAAACTTAAGCTGTTTGAATTACTTTCCCCAAGTATAGTATAAAAAACATCACCAACTGGTGGCAAAAGTACTCTCATCTTTAAGTAAAAGTAGCAACATAGACTACAAATATTTACAAAAGTATTAGAGTCAAAATATGCTTTAAGTACCAAAGACAAATGTACTGTACAGAATATTATATTATATTATATTATTGATACATTCCTTGTAAGTTATTGATACATTCCTTGTCAGCATCACTAATGTTGAAGCTTGTAAAGTTAGGGCTAATTGTGTTTTATTACATATCCTGCTGGGTAGCATACATCATGATTTATTAGCTGATTTTATTTTGTATTTCTATTCTGAGTATGCAAATTAGCAAAAGCTGTTGTAGTGGAGCAAAATGCAGTAATAGTATAAAATAAAAATACACAAGTAAAATACCTCAAAATTATACTTCAGTATAGCACCTGAGCAAATGTACTTAGTTACATTCCATTACTGTCACTTATTACTTTGAGGCATGTAATATTGATATTATGGGGCATCCATACCAGCTTTTGGTAACAGAATAATGCTTAAAAACTCCTCCCAGTCAGTAGATGTATTTAAATCAGCCTAAAAAAAAATATAACCAAGACCTACTGCTTAGCACTTGTCATCTGCTTGTGCAATTAAAATATTGCCCTATACCTACTGAAAACGAACAATACAATGAACCTGGATATGAACCTGGGATGTGTTTCAAAGCTTAAAGAAAAGAAATCAAACCAATATGAGAAAATGCAGTAAGAGTGAGAAACAATTGTGAAAATAAAGAGGTGACATGGGGTGAGTGAGTGCGGCTCACCTTCTTTCTGGCTAACAGGAGGTCTTGGTAGATGTTGGATCGCAAAAAGCGTGCATAGCTGTCACTTTTCATTAGCTTGAATATGTGCTCCTGCAAAAAGAAAGAGAAGCTGATGAGTGTGTGTTGGCCTGGGAGGAGAGGGAATGAAAAGGAGAAAAAAAAATAAAGGTGTAGAGAAATGAAATAAAGGAGGTCTGATTATGGTAATGCGGTGCATGCATGTGTGATTGGGAGGGGGGTGATGCAAACCGAGCGTGCTGACATGAACGGGCAGAGTCCTGCGAGACAGAGCTGAGTAATGTCCTGCCAGTGAGAGGCGTTCCACGTCACACATCGCCAACCCACTTTGAACCAGAGGAAACCATGGTGAACAGACCGAACAACCTATTCATGGCATTACCCGCCTCATTAGGCCCTGGCACAAACACACTCCGTCATTCTTCTTCTTTCCGCTCTCTCGCGTCACTTGTGTAACATGAGTGGGGTGGAAGGGTTCAGTGTTTCTGTGTGTGTTGTAAACAGGGATGCAGTGGAGGGTAAACCCATCTGAACTTAGAAAACTGAGCTTATATAGCATAGAGAGTGCTGTTAATTTAAAATGGGTACAAGGAGAAGGTGGGCTTATTTTTTCTGTGCCACTGATTCACCATCTATGTGGCACTAGAGAAGAATTGGTTGTATGTGTGTGCACAGGCGCAGGTGTGTTGGCACTGTATGTGTCTGGTGTTTATTCAGACTTGTGTGAGTGTGTGTTCGTGCGTGCATGAACAAGCATGGCCACGTGAATTCATCCACGAGGAAGGAAACAGCGCGGTCCACCTGAGCGTCCTCGTAGCTGTATCGTCCGGGGTCTTTGAGGTTCTGGCTGGTGCGCTCGTAGCTGTGAGAGTCCAGGTTGATGGAGCTCGGTGCTCCCTCCGCCAGAAACTCCTGCCAGATCTCCTGCGCCCTGGAGGCCACTTCCTGGAGTGGCCGCCGCTTCAGGTCCTGTACTGCTAACCAGAACCTACAACGGCATCATGTCTAATCAAGATCAAGTTCCCAAAAATGTACGATACAGTTCACAAAAATGTGGCCATTTTGTCACAGTCGCTATTATCATATATGCTGACAATGCCATTATTTTGGATTATTTGTGCTACATGATTGTGCTGAATTCTAACGTTGTACAGGTCAAAGTGGAGCTAATTTACTTTTGGGTAAAGATTTGATAACAATTCCTCATACTTCAAAAGATGATCATAGATTTTATATGTCAAATCATAATCAGTGAAGTAACTAAAGCTGCCACATAAGGGTGGAGTAACATTACATTATTTCCCTGTGGATTGTAATGGTGTGGTAGTATAAAGTAGCATAACATGGAAATGCTCAAGTAGCGTACAACTACTTCAAAATTGCACTGGATTAAATTTAATAGCACCAGTGCATGTGATATTATTATCAGCTCTCACACACATTATAAAGTATTAAAGAGTTGAAGTAGTTTTCATAAAAAAACCTTTGTATTAATGCAGAAATACATCCCAAAATCTAATTAGATCATCAAATCTATTTCTATTATTGTTTAGTTATTAAAATATCCCCCACTACAATTTTTTTTAGCCATAAATGAGAAAGGTTGTGAGCCAGAAATCTAAAAAAAAAAGAGCTGAAAGATGCTAAAAAGCTTCTATAGCGGCAACAATTCTCGAGCAAGTACTATGTGTGTTAATATAAAAATATTGATAATAGCCACTTGTACATGTAATACAAAGACAGCCTCACCGCAGGTTCTCCGAGCTGAACTCTGACTCCAGAAACTTCAAGAACTGGTCTCGTCCTGCTGGGTCTTTCAGTGCCTCCTCCAGAGAGAAGCCCCATTTCTTGACACGCTGCTGGCTGGGTTCACGACTGCTCAGGATAAAGCACATGAGAAAAATATAACAATAAAATAGCGTTAGAAGAGAAAATACTTCATTGTTTACAAGTCATTTTCCCTCATGGTCTACAAAGAGCAGAGGCCAGAAAGTCAGAACACAGTAAAACTTTGGCAACACCAGCATCAGTCCCTCTGAATTTAGGACAACAAAAGTTCATCAGCACTGAAACTGCTGCACATCAGCCTCTGGTGAGCTCTCAGACCACATCCCAACGTGGTCCCTCATCCTCACCTTGCCTCCAGGTCCCAGAAGGAAGTGTCGTCGCTGGTCCAGGGGTTGGAGGGCTCCGTGGCTGACACGAAGGGGTCATATTCCATGAACTGCTCCGTGTAGCTCATCAGACTGTCGGCCACTTTGGACACTTTCATACAGTGTCTGTCCAGCTGGATGTTCAAGAAGGTAATCTGACGGAGAGGGAGAACGAGTAATGAGGAAGCTAAATAAGGGAACAGCTCATCAGTCCGCGTCCCCGACTGTCCTTATGATGGATGGCCGAGTCAGACTGGTGGTAATGACCTGTGGAGAAGATTGTCAGCGTGAGTTACCTCCTTCTGAACGTCCTCTTTGGTGGGCTTCCTGGTCGGCTGGGAGCTGATGTGGATGGGACTCGGCTGGCTCTGGCCGTCGTCTGGTACCCCATAGACCGACTGGAGGAGACACACAGAGAGACATGGTAAACCTTGTTTTGATGACATCTGGATTTGATAAAAAAATTGGCAGACCCATAATGCAACGTGATAAATATCATGTTGTGGGACTACTGAAGATACAAAGGTCATGACCTCAGTATTGTGTCTGGGAAGTTGAGGCTTTCACGACCTGAAGAGGAGTTTCTGTTTTTTTAACTGTAGAATTGATTGCTAATATACAGAGATTTGTAAAAACTGTATATAGGAATAAGTATGTTTTGTATGTATACAAAATGTAGACGTATAAATTTTTTATAAAATTATATATTCTAATAATATATTTTAAATAATTTTGCAAAAAATCAAAAATAATAATAATTATAACAATTAGATAGATATCTTTGTTTATGATTATATTATTATAATTATAATAATTATTTATTATGATTTAATCATTTTTAAGAAAAAACGTATCTAGATTTTTATCAATTTGTAAAAAAAAAAAATTCTAAAAGTTGATGAAATGTGAATAAATATTTGACAACTAAACAAAATGCATACACTGCGTGCTTCATTTTTTATTTTGGCTGACTAAAATTTTACAAAAAAAAAAAAAATCAATGCTCCTCCCCTCACCTTTTTTACCCTGTGTGGGTTCCTCTCTCTTCGGCACTTGCGGATGTCCATCTCTGTGGTGTTGACACAGCCTGGCTGTAGGAGGCGGCAGGAGACAAGAGTGAGTTTCTGGGTCAGATACTGTTTCTCCAACATGGATAGTCTGTGCTTGTGCTCCTCAAGCAACATGATGCTGTTTCTCTTTTCAGCGTTCACATAAGGTTTGTATGCAAAGTGAGCAAATCTGAATCTACTACCAACAACACAGCAGGACTCTCAGCTGAACAGGATGTGGAGATGAAACTGATGTTTTCAGGCCTTAATAGTCTCTCTCCTCTTTCTTTCTTTTTTTGTTCATGTCCATTGTTACACTGTTCTTTTTTTCTCACTCACCACCGGCCGATGGACATCCCAGAATGCCCTCTCCTGGCTGTCCAGGATCTTCCTCTCGGCCTTGTCCTTCTTCCTATCGAGCCTGTCAACAAAGGAAACAGGCCGCTCATATAGAGAGCACACACCTCTGAAATATCAGGTCAAACACAATGAATCAGGGCCCAGAGTTAAATCACACACATACACACAAGCTGATATCACTGGCAGGCCCATCTAGGGAGCGAAACGCTGAAGAGTGTGGGTCTGCTCACCTGGATCTGCTGCTGGTGGGGCCGAGCTCTTACATAACTGACATTTACTGAACAGCCCTCGCTGAGGTATCGTTTACCTCCCAGGTGTAAGAGGACTCATTGCTTTCCATGTCACCTCTTGTACAAAACCAACAAACGGTGACGTGAGAAGATTTTCAGAGAGGAAGGTTCTTTCCTCACTGAAGGACATGAGATATTTGTGCTGTACTTACACATGCAAACCAGCAGATGGAAGTCTTACTAAAAGAAGTGAGGGAAGAAACGTGTGTGTTTAATTCTATAGGGGAATCCTTGCTGTATTTAATGCACACAACCCTCCAGTCAAAAGCCATGAAAAGAAACCATTGTTAATGAGGGGAGCATTGGGCCAACGTCCAGCTCACTCTGCACGCTGAAGCATTTTCTTCCTCGGGGGAAATAACACTCAACTCATGCATGCAGCCTGAGGCATAAACTTGATTTCATGTGTTCGCAGATGTCAAGAGGTGACATGTTTCCGACTCACGTACACACACATGCAACTCACTTGACTTGAGCCTCAGCTTGCATGAAGATAAATTCCCACTTCCTGGCGAAAGCTCTCTGCAGCCTGGCGAGGTTCTCCTGGAGGAACCAATCAGGCGCGGCGTTAGGGGAGAAGGTTATTTGAATTCAAGGCCTTTAGATGATGATTACATTATCCGTTCACTGTGAGCCATAACTTTGGATTACGGTTGCTGACAGGGGACGACCTCTCAACAACAATACGTCCCTGAACGAGTTATTGAACCACACAGGATCTGAGGTTCTATGCATATACACTGCTATTGAATTAATCAGTGTAATAACTGTGACTAATCACTGAAGTCTTAAAGGAATAGTATGTCTTTATTGTTGACTGCTTAGAGGTGCTGCTAGGTGGATTTCATTACCTGTGGACAAAGCCAGGCTCGCAGCTTTCTTGTTTCCAGTCTATTTATTGTACAGACACAAGAGTGGTATCGATCTTATCTAACTCTCCCTACGAAGGCACACAAATGTATTTTTGTATATAAATGTTATTTAGTTTACATGGCCATAAATCTATATTTCATTTTCACTACCACTGAGTTTTTACTACATTTCTAGATATCGCCTCTGATGTGCGACCAGCAGAGGATGATTACTGACAAAGGTCACCATAGCAAACTCATGAATACATTGAGTGCAGCTCAGCATCATAGGATAAACAGCTTTACAAGCTCTTAAAAGCTCCTTAATGTACACATATCAGCACCGCATGCTAAACAATATGTTCCTAATAACACCATGCAAACAAACATCTGTCAACGATACAGTGCATGACCTCATTACAAGGAGAGCAATAATTCCGAGCGCCAGCTAGCGGGGATGTTAACAACGAGAGCAATGAGGCCTGGAGGCATAAAGTGACCTGAATATGAGAGAAAGGAAACCTACTGGACGATAGTTGCAGAGTAATTTAGAATATTAAAGTGCAGCGCATTGTTATTGTATAATAGGAAGAGATCAGCACTGCAGTAATGCCTCTCTTGAGACTGTATTGATCTGCTGATGTGAAGTAGATCCATAGATACTTCTGTGTACATTTTCTGGCCAGTAAACGACTGCACTGTATTCTGCCAAATGGTGCTGCCGAAACAGAAAAATAACCGCTGACAGATTTGTGTGAAAGTCTGTAATTTGATAGGCTTTTTGCCGGGAAGAATGGATTTTGGCATTCGGAGGCCCCCGGAGGACGCCGCTTCAGCTCTTTTGTGTTTTCAGCAAAGTGAAAGAAAACAGGAAATTCAGAGTGTCATCATATTATGATCCATGCGCAACAACGGCGAGTGGTGAACTGAGAGCTTCCTGGAAATGGCTAAAGCCAAAATGACGGCGTACTTACAGCCTCATAGTCGGCGAGCTCGAGCCTGGCCTTATTCTGCATAGTGCGCTTGCACAGGTAAATGGCTGCAGGAGGAGAGAGAGAGAGAGAGAGACAGAGTGAGACATGAAGAGGGCAACAGAGTTCGTCGGATGGGCTGTCTGGCTTTGTAAGTACAAAAAAAAAAAAAAATCTCCAATGGATAGTGCGCTTCTTTTTTTGACTAAGGTCTCAGCTGTGTGAACTAACACTAATGAATGGAGCAGGCAGGAGATGTGTTGTCTTCTGAAATAACAAGCCTGGAGTAAATGCCACGCAGAGAGCCGGAGACGTGCTCGTATCACTGACTGTCCCCTTCATTTTGTTAAGCTAATCTCATCCCACAGGATTCTCTGTGGAAGGGGTTCCTCAGGGCTGGATGCATGACAGGGGCGCGTGGATCAATACTCAGTGAGTGTCAACAACAGATCTACAGTATGAGCTGCGCTTCGGCTCTGGAGGACGAGAGACAGCCGAAAGGCATTAGCGAAATCTTTGGGTTGGAGTAAGAGGCAAACATTGAGAGACAGTGAGTGACTCACCATAGTCTGTGTTCTCCGGCTCCCAGCAGTTTGAAGGCCAGAAGTATGGAGACTGATGGAAACAGAAGGGGGTGAGGCAAAAACAGATTTTGTTTATTGACTCAAATAATCATCATTACATTGTCTTCAAGATAAACAATAATAGTCTCCAATATGAAGGCTTGAATCTCATTTCTCCCACTACCCACGCTCCCTCATTCAAAGTCAAAAAGACGACTCTTTGCTTGATGATGATCCTTGACATCCGTGTGCTGCACATAACCATCCGGCGAGCAATGGTAGCTATATTCCCTCTATCCATATTTAATTGTCTATTGCGAATGATATTACACATTCAAAGTTCATTCCCAAGTCCATTAATAATGCATCACTCGCTATCATGCATTCTTAATCAGGGGGCAAAATTAGAAGTTGGTGGTACTCAACCACATATTTCATTTCCACTATTACTCATAGTGGTGATTAGCCTGAGAGCAAAAAGGCTGATGCTGATGAATGCGCTTGTTTGAGTGTAATGAACAAAAAGGTTAACATGCTCTCTTTCGGCATTCTAATTGTCATTTCAGCTCAGAGAGGATCGAGTGTGTGGGACTTCACCGCCACATGCACGACTCTGCAAACGGAAGACGCTTGTCATTAAATCTGGGTCTTCTACCAGAATAGTGTCTATTTATAGAGCAGCAAACAAACATTCTCCTGTCACTAATCCTTACGGCACACCTATGGAGACCGGCCAACACATTTCAAATGTGCCGTGGACTCTTTATAGATGTTCTGATGACGTGGGCCTGTTGCATCACGACAACATCAGAGGGAATATTTTTAGCCCCCGCTGAATGAGCAAGTGTGACACACGCTGCCCTCCCTACGCAGGCACAATAATGGCTTTTAATCTCGAGCAATAGAGGTGAAGATAAATGCATTCAGAGGTAGATGGAGGGGGTGGAGCAGCGGGCCGGCTGGTGACAGTGAAAAGTGCAGAGCCAGCGCGCAGCCAGCTCAGTGCTTCCCATAGGGGAGCCCGCCCGGCTGGCCGGATTAGGATGCTAATGGCCCAGTCACAGTAATGAGTCATCGCGGAGCCTGTAGCCATCAGAAGGACCTGTCAAAGTTCATGCTGGATCAGATGGAGCGAAGGAAAAAAAAACACCCTTCTGACAAGCTGCACCGTCGGCCGGCCCGTGGGCCCTGTTCCACGGCCCACCTCCCGCTCTGACGCAGAGTCCAGCAGGGATATACAGTATCGACCTTGGTGGGATGAGTAATAGGCTTAGCGAGGATTGCTCTCATTAGCATCACGCAATAAACACATCCCTTTGATAAACTACCATCATCTTATTATTCTATATTCAAAGGCCTCACAACACATGTCAAGTTGAGGTTTCTGTACCTGAAAGCGGTAAAGGGTCCCGTCATCTTTAAGCGTCAGGACGTGGTCAGAGATGGGGAAGATGTAGCCATGGGCAGCGATCAGACTCCCGAGGTGGATGGCTTCAGCTGTTGACACAAGAGAAGGCACACAGACAGAGAGGGAGGCGTGAAGTGAAATTGCCTTCCTCTTCGATTGAGCTCTATTGTGCTCGCATGTAATGACAGATTGCTCGGCAGGCATACCTGGATCCTCAATGGAGAGGTTTTTCATCAGCCACTGAACAATGTCCGCCCCTGGTATTCAGAGAAGGACATTGGTTAGAAGCGGCGTCGCGGTTCCACACTGCAATAGTTTCGACAAAAGCTGCAATTCACAAACACAAATGAGCTTCAAGGAAGTCTTTGTGACCCGTCTCCGTTCAAAGCTGGGGGGGGTCAAAGCTGTCAAAGCTGAGTAAGCGTCTAAATATAACACAATGTTAACAGGTTTGAAGGCCTTTCTCTGTTTCTGCTCCTGGACAGCACAACACTTGGCCTGGTCTACGTGCTTGGCTGCCGAGAGAGATCGCAAGGCCGCGAGGCCTGGGGGGCGCCACGTGAAGGAGTGACTCTGAAAAGAACCTCTGGGAGAGCAGAGGCGACCCCCTCGTCCAACGCCGGTGACTCATTTCACACACAAGCACATGAAGGAGTACAGTGCACACACACACATAGAGACACAGACAGAAAAGAGAAAGGGAAAAAGCAGCGTTTCTGCCGTCTGACAAGGGCAGCGTCACACCACAGGCACTTCCCTCAGTGGCTGAGGTCTTATTGGCAAAGACATCATCTGCCTCCAACCGTAAGTAGCAGCAATTTAAATGAGCCCAAAAGGTCAGATTCGCTTTGCTGATTCTGACTCGTATGTTTTCTCAACATTTGCTCACTGGGTGTGACAACAAAACACACACACAAACAATTACCACATCAAATAAGGCAAGAGAGGAAGACTCACACAAGGAGCTGTAGTATATGTAAATGTGCGATCACATGTTTATCACATCTGCATCGGTATGTACACACACACCTACGCAGACACATACTAACCTGACACCACACTGGGGATCTTGGAGAGGAAGCTTTTGACGGTCCGGATGGCAACGCCTCCCGCTTTCTCATCTTGTATTCGAGTAACGATGTCTTCAATCTGTGGGGAGGCCAGAGGGAGAGTGGGTCAAAGATACACATTTTGAAAAATAAAGACATTTAAAATGGTCTGAACAGCACAACTGGGATTGTTGTGCACAAGTGTTTTTTCAGTTGTTTTTTTTTTTTTGAATAATTGAATAATCAGAAGAGAAAAAACATCCAATGTAAGAACATGTTGATGAATTTCCATCAGATTGACAAGGTTGATGAGAGCAGTGAGACCAAAACAATGAGTTTAAAGACACTAAAACACTCCATAAAGCTGAGGGGTGACATTTTAGTTGGTTAAAAAAAATCATTAATACACTGTTAAATTTAGATTAGATTTAGTTAAAGTCACTGATGTGTGTGATGTTTTTGTTTGTTTGTTTGTTTGTTTTGCTGTTGCTTTTGGCTTGTTTCTCTCATCTGCATCTTTTTTGCTACTACCAACAAAAAATAAATTCTACCAAGGGTTTGGAAATAATGTAATACCCAGTGGACACCAGACTAGTGATGCTGGAAATTGACCTGAGCCTGATCCAAATTCACACTGGTGACGATCAGGGTTGAAGCCGAGCAGTTGAATTTAAACATATCTGGTGTTGACAGTGATTCAAAGTGACGCTTGAAGATGGAATGGGCTTGGGTCAAAGGTTCAGTAGATTGAATTGTACACTGAGACACGTACACGTATTTGCATGGTAATCCAGTCGCACTCCGAGGTGATTTATTTACCTATAACAAAGGCTTCGACCAATTGAAAAAAAGCTGTCACAGCTACTCCCCAGAGGCCGAGATAAACATCACACCTCAGACACAGCCGGAGCCCCGAACACATCACACATCAGCAGCCTAAAATTAGGCCCGGGACGGCACAGCTCGCCACTCGGTACATGCACTACACAGGGGGGAGCACATACAGTAAACAAGTGAACATCCAGTTACTCAAGGACACGCATTCAAGGGCCCAAGTCACGCAAAAGCTACAGAAATGTATTTTTAAAAATCTGTTTGATCGAGTCCTTGAACAGCCTTTTTCTGAGCCTAAGAAGTCAGGTCAGGTCCTGTATTGATGTGAGCAGTCAGTACTCTCTTGCCTGATGGAGTCTCCCTAGAAATCAATCTACATCAAAAAGATCCTGATTTCGCACACTTAGCTGTATTATCAGCAGCCAAGCATACGCAGTACAGTAGCTGCTAAGGTCGTTGTGCTGGCTATTAAATTCTTCATGGCTCCCTAAGCATCTGTCTGGTAAGTAAGCACACTCAGAGGCTCACACACATACACACTCACATGCGTATTCACAATAAGCACACACACACACACACTGCTATAGTATGACAAAGCTGATTAGAGAATATTTCAAGGGTTCGACTCATGGGCTCCGTATTTAAAGAAGCTTTTTCTGTTTTCTCTCATCCAAAGTAGGCTGTAGCATGTTGCCTGCTCATCCCACCACACACACACACGGCTGATTTCAAGTCACGATCGCAGGCGCACAGCATCACACTGTGCTCCAGTTCTAGTTACTTCTGGACCCTCTCGTCTCTTTCCCCTCCTTCCTCCGCTGTTCATTCATCATTTAACACGACATTTCTGTGAGTGAACTTCCACCACTACGGCAGCAGACAGGCTCTAAAACACTGAATAAAGCTATGTCCTGTACATGCTTATGACACTGTACCTGTTTGTATGTATTTTGTCTATGTTGTCGGTCGATCACCACTTTGATCCAGACCAAAAAATTTCAACAACTATTGGATGGATTGTCATTGACACAACTAAACATCATTTGTAAATGAACAACTGTGGTGATCCCTTATCTGCCACCATTTGTCCCAAAGGGTTGGGGTTAATGACATTCCCATTAGCTTCAGCTATAGTTTGTGTTTAGTTCTTATCAGCAAAAGTTAGAATGCTAACACATTAAACTTGGACATGGAAAACATTATGAATGCAAAGTCCAGCCTTACAGAGCCTCTAGCAAGACTGATGTTGGCGATTACACGTGATGATTAATCTGTTATCTGACATGTCCAACCTCTCATACTTGGTAATACACAAGTATTTTTACATGTATAACCATTTATATTTACACAGTTCTCTGGTTTTAATGTGCTCATAGATACAGCATGTTGGGTTTGATCAACAAACTTCTACTAAGGTGACTGTAGCATCAAGCACGAAGCCTTTTTTTTTTATCAACTTTAGATGCATTGTTTTAATATATGTCCTCAAGCCATTGCACTCATTCTGCAACATCTTGTAGCCTTTGAGCCCACCAAAAATATCTTTTGGAGAAGTGGATAGCGGGATAAACGGAGAACAACAGGCGGAGAGTTGAGAAGGCCACAGCACATTTACTCAACCACCATTACAATCAAAGGTAATCATCCTCCCCTGCAAAGCATTAAATGGATGATTCACACACACGCCCCATAAATCTACAACAAAACACCAAGATGTGGAGTATATGGATTTAATAACACACATAATGCAGAGCAGAGGGGGGGAGGGAGGGAGCGCTGCATAGCAAGACAATTACCAATATCTCACCATAAGCTTGAGAGAGTGTCTTGGCATGAATTATTGAACATCCACTATGGAGAATTACTGCCTCAACTCTTGTTGATAAATCTCTCTCAGCGCGGGGGGTTGGGGGGGCAGCGAGAGAGAGCTGCATCTGCCCTCTGCGCCGCCAACAGAACCTTGGTATTTTAGGCTCGCCTTCGCCTACATGTGAGTGTGAACAGTTTTTACACAAGCACAATCAGGGGCACGACAGATTAGCAGTGAAACATGGCAACCTTTCCTTTGAAGACAAACCTTCCACACAAAACAACAAGGGGGAAGAGCTTTGAAATCGGCTCTGCTCGATTCAACTCTGAAGGACTCTGCAAATCCCCCCGAGACACAACAACATGGAAAGGATTAAGTCTTTTTGTTCTCATATAATAATGGACCCCGGACTGGGGATAGCAGTATAGAAAGAAGAACTCATTATCTCCCTATAGGATGACAGCAGACAAGAAGTGCCTGGCACAGCTACAGAAAGTGCACATCATATCTCCTGGACGCACAAGCTAATGGTGTTTGCAGCTTGGTGTGGAGTGTTTTTTTTTTTTTTTGAGAGCTGAAAATTGCTGCCAGCACGCGATAACAGCACTTTGCCCCTCGCCACCGAGCTCTATAAATGATTATCAGGAGAACACTTGTGTATCTTGCCACTGTATGTTTGCGTTCGCCCGTACTCGTGTGTGCGGATCCGTGCCAATGAATGGCTGTGTGTGTTTGTGTGTAGGTGCGCTCATGTTGTCGTTTGTCCATCTTATCTTTTATGGCTGCCGGCGGCTCTGGGAGGCACATGTAGGAGGGTAAAGGTGTAGGGGGAATGTAAAGGAGCAGCTACGATAATAGCAACAACCAAGACCACCTGTTAATAAAAAGCATTGGCTCCATTAGTGTCAGGACAGGCCTGTACGCTCTGATGCCTAAAACAAGGCAGTACTACTTCCTGTAACATGGTTTTGTAATATGGACCTAATGAAGTGAAATAAAACCGTCTAAATGAGAGCATCAGGGACATAAATAACCATCATGTATAATGCGACATGTTGAACTCCAGTAGGCTGGATGTTAAGTATGGAAACATCCACTTCTCCTACTAATTGAAACACTGTGCCCTTTTTTCCAAAAATGGCCAGAGATGAAGCTATTAAAAACTGGCCCAGTCTTCAGAAATGAGACAGCTGCTGCTAAAAGATGTATCAGGCGGTAATAGCACCATTAATGATTCAGCAGTCATCAGCGGGCTCAGCCACACTTTGTCATTGTTGAAAGACATTCGGGTCTGTGAGGAAAAACGACGGCTGTCCAGGTGACGGGCGAAAAAGATACATTTCTGGCCCGGAGATAATTATGACGTGTCTGTGAGAGCTGGATGGAGATGAAATAGTGATGAGGCTTTGAAAAGTTTTTTGCCAAGTCATTCTCCAACACCTCAAGCAGCCCTTATAATTTTCTCTAGTGTGTAAATATTTGTCCTATTTTGAGAATCCCAGGGTTCAATTGTGCTTTAAATCTCCTCAAAACCGATATAATTTGTCATTGTAACAACAACAAAAAAAGATATTTACTATGTTTTCTGATGATCTCAGCGGGAACAAATAGATTTTAAATGTATTAAGATTGTATTATATGATGCATAATGCTATTACAAATGAGAGCACCTGGCTGGATTTTACTGCTCAGAGAAAATACAACAGCATGACATAATGTTCTTAATATGACAAAAGAAAGTCTGTGCTCCATTCTTTGTCTACGGTTTAAATTTTGAAAGAATTGAAATCATTATTTTATTTTTATTATTCGTTTCAAGTACCATAGTGATGTTAAAAACATTCTATTAAAACACCAGGACTCAACAGTTGATGCATAGTAATCCTTCTCGATCGATGCGATATGAATACATCTTAGTAACCTTCAACAATAAATGGAAACACTCTGGTAAATGATTCATCGTTTGACTTCAGCACAAACACTGTATTTAGTTATAGCTGAATGACTTTTTAAAAATGTAAATCATTGTAACCCGATAGAGGTCTGGAGCCTCGTCAGGGCAGCTGGAAATTTGTATTACAAAGTTTACCAGCTTCAAAAGGGTCAAAGAAACAACAACAAAAAATTTTCCTAATCAGATCTGAGTTCTACTTCAGACATGATGGAGGCCTTTGCAGTCTCTAAGGCCAAGACCACATTGGTCTCGACCCTGGCCATGGATGCAAATTATAATGCCTTAAATTTGCTGCCTATTGTGAGTCTGACTTTATGCAGCACTCTGCACTTCATGCTTGAATTTGTGTTTGTGTTCATGTGTTTTTGGCTTGGAGATACAATAAAACTGCTCTGTTTGACCTGAGGCCGCGACTGTACTTCGCCCTACAGTGTGTCTGTGTCTTTGCCTTAAATTAGCCACTGTGCCAATTAGCTTAGACGAACTGTTTTGCTTTGCCCTGCATCATATGAGCTATGAAAGCGCTTCCTACGTTGCACACTTTGTCTGTGCACGGTTTCATGCTGCTGACTGCTGCAGGGCATTGGAGAATTGTCTGGCCCTTAAACTTTAACTCTGTTCCTTCTCAGTGAGCGACTGTGGCTGCACTGAGCTCCCGACGGCTCACAGAACAGTAGCCTTTCCCATGTGTGCTTTCACCCGGAGTGTGTTGTCATAAGCACTGTCTTTTGCAGTACTTATGTTTGCAGACACTTGTGGGCTAGTAGGACACCACCAGCATAGTAAACTGGCTCAGCAGTTGGCCTGTAGCCCTGCTTTTTGTTCCATGCATACTCCATGTCCACTTTTGAGTTTGCGTTTTTACAGATTTATTGATTTTAATTTATTGATTTTTTTTTTAAATAGTGACATTTTATTTCACTAAAACTTGGAATTAATGTCTGCTTTCTTCTTCTAATCCTGTGCATCCTCTACATGCTACTTACTACTACTGAAGCTCTATAAGTTGTTCATGCTCATATGAATGAAGTGAGGAAGAAAGAGTAAAAAGTAACTTAGCATGTGCTGAAAAACATAATCTTATTCAGGTAATAACACGGCCATTTTCATGCATTTTGTTTATGTCTGCAAGCCACATCACACTGTGCAATAAAGTTCACAATGTACACGATTAATTTTGTTAAAACTGCACAAGCACAAAATGATTCCATATATATTCATTGCACACATTCTGTCCTGGCCTATAACTTGCAGGATGATGAAGTAACTTCTCCCAAGTACACAACCTGTCACACAATACTTTTTTGAGTGCCACTTTGACCTCTGCGCCATACTGGGTGCATAATTAAGTGAGTTCCAGCTGGTGTGTGGTGCCCCTGGGGAACGAGGTGAGAATAAAGCCTGCTGGAGAGAGGAGACCCCCCTCCCTCCCTGTCCTGCCACCATCCAACTCTCTTAGCATGCCAAGTCATGATGAGGGAGCTGTGAGAGCTTCTCTGCTGGATCTGACACGCCGGGGAGAGACGCTGACAGCCGCACAAGGAGCAACACAGCAGACTGGAAAAGCCCTGCCAAGCGAGTGCGATGGCTGGAAACTCATCACATTCGCACGTACTCCTCGACACGTACGTGCCCGTGCACATGTGTAGAGCATGTGCGCAAAAACATAAACAGTAGCTTGGAAGCTCTTTGTGATCATAATCATTAAGCACTAAAAAAACAAATCACCTGCTATGCATAATATTGCATCTCAGCGAGGCGTCGACGATGTCCTAACGCTTCTGAAAGAGACATATGCGCTGATCCATTTCTTCTCCAAATTGCCATCTCCACAGGAATGCCCTGCAGGGAAAGGCTTTTCTTTGCTGCAATAAATAACTGTTTTTTCGCATCAGGTCCTGCAGCTGAAAAAAAAAGCCTTTAACACTCCAGCGAAGCCATTTCCCTTTTTCCAATATCTTTCATATGTAATCCCCGTGATCATTAGTGGCGATGGATTGTGAATGCACTTGAGTTAATTGTTTGAACGTGGAGAAAAGGAATCCTATTCACTCAAATCTGGGCTCTCTGGGTTATATCATTTCCGCGGTCAAAGCCTGCTGAAGGTTAAATGCATGCTGGAGAACATCTCTGCATTGTTCTGCTCAATGGCCCTCTTCAGCTTTTCTCAAGGATGAAGCGAAGCGTGTTTCCTGTCAGCCAACATGTAAACAATCCATTGTGTGCGACGACGACAACCTTCACGTTTTAAATCTCTTCCTGCGAACCAGCTCCTGCGATTCAGTCGCAGTTTTCACTTTCCTCAGGTCAGGTGTTGCCCTGTGGATTCATGTGTAATTTAATCACATACTGGCCATTAGCAGTGTCTTTAGCCCAAGTGGCCACAACACAATAGACGCACTGTAGAGACAAAGAGGCCCTGAGGTACAGGACCGCACAAAGAGTCTAATTAGCCACCGCTTGATTGTCCACCAAGCTTGATGCTCCTCGGGGAAGCATACTCCAGAAGTGTCCGACTGTGCTGCGGCGCCTCGCTCTGAAACGAGCAGACCCATATGTTGGGACGGGGAGTGTTGATGAGGACATTTGTCGCTTGTTCGGGCCGGTTGAGGATCCCTTACGGTGACTGAGGTGGGTGCGGCGTCGAGATTTCGGAGATGGGATGAGTGCTCACCCGCATGTGTGTGTGTGTCAGCTTAGATTCTCCATCTCCAAGAGGAGCCAAGCAATTAAAAGTTTGTCAAGTTGGGCTCCAGAATGGGCGAGAAGCCAGCTCGACTAAATTACAATTACAGATGGAGCTCTTTGGATGGGAGGATAATCTTGTTGTCACTGCTTTCTGACTCTCTCTTTTTTTTTTTTTGAAGAGGAATTAAAAAGATGCTCCAAATCAAACAAACGAGATACTTTAAATCAAAGCTTTGCACAAGTCTTGTATGTAAAATGCAGATGGAAGCCAGGCTAAGACAGGCTGCGCTCAGGAGAGCATAAGCCTGCCCACAAACCACAGTGACTCATCAGGTCACCTTTCTGTTGATGAGACTCAAGGAGGACAGAAAAAGATCATCTCCCCTCTTGTAAATGTCTGTTGTTAGATACTCGATGGGTTGCTAAGGGCTTGAGTGCAGGGAAAACAGGAGTCTGCTGCCCCTCTGAATAGATAGTCCACTCTAAAACAAAGTGGCCTGTGCAGATAGAGAGGGCTACTTTCGCAAGAGTCACCGTCTGAAATGAAGGGCATCAGCTGCCACACGTTCGCCTGTCTGCTTTTATAGGCCGGCTTCGCTCTGCTGCGGCTTTTTATCGCATGTCAAAAATGAACCGCGGCCGCGACAAGTCTCCAAAAGGTCACGAGCTCTGGAGGGAGAGAATCGCATTACCTGCAGTTCACTCTTCTGCAAGATTTACCTCTGAGATCATTTACTAACAGTACTTTACATGCAGGGGAGGCTGCTCTCACTGCAAACACCTCTCACACCACCTGCATTCTGAGTGCCTGTGGGACTCCAGCAAAGGTTCGGATCCTAATAAGGTTCAGTGTTCTTACAGCCACTAGTCTGTAATTAGGGAAGAAAAGCAAAGGAAGGCTATTTGCATGCAGAGTAATGAAAAAAACAACAGAGAGGGAGAGGTGGGGGACGCGACAGCTCGGTGTGGAGAACGCCGACAGATTGTACCAGGCAGGAAGCATCTGCTGCTATCGGCCTGATTGTCAGTTTCAAAGTTCTTTCCAGAGAGGGTTTTCTATCATTTAACAGCTTTCCTCTCAGTCACGGGAGAGTCTCGCCTCTAAGTCACAGCGTGTTCACCGTTATGCAAGACAAAGGTAAGCTGCTAAAATGTAAAAGTGGAAATCAACAATGGCGTGACAGTGACGGGTGAGAGGCAGCGGATAACACTGTGCTATTTTGAGGATGCGGGTGAGGATGCACCGTTCAGAGCCCCTGTGGGGGCATCAGACTGGGCTCCAATCTCTCTGCTGTCTGTTTTGAAAGAGGCCACAGTGAATTTAAGTTTGAATCTCTTCCACTTTCTCGATCGATACGTCTTCATTACGGCGTCCTATCTGGGCCACTGCAGCCAGCTAATCATGTAATAATATCTGCAGGAGATTGGTTTGAGGTGCTAAAACCTCAGGACCATCTGTCTGTCTTTCATGTCGGCGGCGTCCCCTGACGCGTTCAGGGTCCCATTCCTTAAGGTCTGGTGGTAATTGGGTTACAGAGAGAGAGAGGAGAGGAGGTGTCATCAAGCCCAGGTCTGCCTCGTCCCTCGCCGGGCCCACAAGCCCGTTCTTGATGTCTGACACACGGGAGACAAACTCTCCCACCGCTGAGTTTACTCATCTCGGAGGTGAGGAGAGGCCTGTGGGTGCCAAGATGTTGAGGATTCAAGCTTCAACACAACTCCTTCCTTTCAATATTTACACCAGATTTTATTTCATATTATAATAGCTGCCAAGAAACAGTCAAAACTAATCATTCTTGTTACAGCCTAATCATCCTTCTATTGTAGTGTTCATATGATATTTGATTGTCCGATCACAAAGACACTGAGCCAGCGTCTGATTATTGTAGATGACAAGATGTGTTCTTTAGTCACAATAAAACACTAGTTCAGCCTCTCCCATCTGTGCTGGGCTCCATCCGTTAGAACTCACACAGATGGTTCTTTAGCCTGTCATTAGTAAACTGTTGAAGTGTGTAGCGTGCAGAGGGACTCTGCAGCCAAATGATGCACTACATCTCTTTCAGGGGCTGCAACTATTGGTCGATCGAAAGTGAAATAACCACCAACTATTCTGATAATCAATTAATCATTTCGGTCATTTTTCAAGCACATTTGCTGGTTCCTGCTTCTTAAATGTAAGGATTTGCCGCTATTCTTTGTCATTTATGTAATTTTATGACATCACTTTGGGCTTCACATTTTTTTGACCTTTTATAGACTAACTACGAAATTGTTCAGCAGATTAATCAATAATGAAAATAATCGTTAGGTGCAGCCCTAATCTTAATCACCTTAGCCAACTTTTGATTTAAAGGAATGTTCTTTCTTTATTTAACATCATCATTCTATATAAAGCCATCTGCTCCTAATTCCCTCCCTCTCTCTCTCTCGGGAGCCGGTATGTTTCAATCCTCTGCACATTTTCTACCTCGGCTCAAAAATCATACTGTTTCCCAGCTCTGTTCCTCCTGTGCTCCTATGCTCACATGCAATCAGCGAGTAAAAGAGGCCCTTGACCTTTCAAGATGCATGGATTTCCTGTCATGGCTACTGGTATAAGTGAGGATTTTTATAGCTCTGCTGTGTATCATTAAGCTCCAGCCCTTCCCCACCCTCTTTTCCACTGAGGTATGATTGTCACTCGGTACCTTGGACCTGATGTCCCTATTACCTGTGTTGGTAGGTGTGATAATGCTTACAGGCTTTTAGGAGTGTTCCTGCAACAACAGAGGGACTAAGTGAAAAAGGGCTGTGATGAAAGAGAGAGGAGGCCCCCAGACCCTCACCGATATTTAGAATCTCACACAATCCGAACCTGCTGCCAGACAGCGAGCACCACACGCACCAGCAGCTCTGTGTGTATTACCGATCAGCATCAGGATATTTTTCCTGGAGCATCATTTCAAGTCTGGCGAGCTGCTAGGACAACAACTCTGTTCTCTTGCTGGGTGACACATTTCCAATGCTGGCAATAAAGCCTTGTTACTTCCAACTCGCAGGTACAGGTAATGAAATTGGGGCGGCCCGGCTGACATGTGAAGGGAAAAATCTCATCTTGCAGTGCCGCGGGGCAGCTGGCACTGCCACACACACACACATACACACACCTGTGCGATGTGCTCTTCTGCCTTCAGTCCCCGCGGGGACGAGTCGTCCTCCTGATTGGGTCCTGCCGAGGACGTGTCAGTGGTGTTGGCCTTTGTCACACTGTCATCCTCTCCCTCACGCGCCGCTCGGCCAATTATCGTCCTTAACAGGCTTTTAATGAAAGCGAATGAGGCGTGAGGTGGCCGGGGGAAGCTCCTTCAGCCGCATCACGGGCGGAAAAATGTGTTTCACGAGAGGATGTGTTACAGAGCAGAGCTGCATTACCTTAAAGGCCGATGGGGCGACTGAATGAAAGAATCAATAGATAGTAAACGTGAGAGCTCCAGCGCAGTGTTTTATGACATCAAATCCTTACTCACTGCCGATTGATTATCTATAATGTCAACAGACCACCTTCTGCGTTACGTAATGCATTGCTAGGCAGTGACCAAATTTGCTCATGAATCTTTTATCCTCTCACCTCAGGGGAGCCAAAAATGAACCATCTATTATATCTGCAAAGCTCGAATTTGCAACCTAACCATCACACCCCCTTGAATTATTGAATAAGCTTCCTAGAAAGGCACTGGCCATGCTTTGTGATCTAATAATCCTCTCAACATGTGTATTTCAAAGTGAAGTGTCCTTTTCTGTTTTCATCCCCCGGCTGCACGCTATCTGCGCATGACAGCTGGCTGTAATTTAGCACGGGGGTTTGTGAAGGTGATCGACACACCTGCGGTAGGACTTTGCAAATCAGACCTGTCTAGTTATTTCCTCCACGACGGCATCTGCTGAAAGCAATTCTCTGACCAGGGCTCAGGATATTCTTATCATTAGCTATGAATAAAATATTAAACAGAAAGAATAACTAAAAGAATAATGCTAAAACAGAGAGATGGAGAAAGTATTGGATTCTGAGAGGCCAAATATCACTCTCTCACTCTCAGTTTTTGGGACTTTGTATTATTGAGATAAAACTCCAGCCTTTGACATTGATTGTAATTCAGCTTGGTAATCCGTCCTCTCTTTGTAATGCATTTATAATTAAAGGATCCTGACATGCAGAAAGTTCACTATCTTCTTAAATATACAGTCACTTCCACCTCCTTGAAACAAAGTCGTTCATATGACCATGTCTTAAGGCAAAAATCCTCTGAATAGCCACAGTTGAAGGTCGAAAGAAAAGTCTGTTCAGAAAAGTTCCTCTCAGCTCCATCCCACAGACTTTGTAGTCTTGAGGCAATTAGTCATATAAATGTAGATAATGACGCACATTTTCTCTCCTAAGAAACATTAATGGTGCCGCACTTAAGTGTAGGTATAAAAAGTTTCTTAAAAAAAGGCACCTTTACCGAAGCTGAGCTGAGAAATGGGAAGTCATGCAACAAGTAATGTATCTCTAACTCCCTCCTTTTCGATATTGAGCAGTTAGTAAATTGATATAATTACTTTTTCATTGAGTAATAAGTCAAACCTGCAGGCTTCTAGGAGACACGTTCTCACCGTCCCATTGGAAGCTAATTACGCTTTAATCGTGCAGCCTTTTGGAGTTGGACTGAGGCTCGCAGTCAGGGAGATGATCTCAGGAGAACATGAATATCAAACCAACAGGAAATGAACATGACTTCATTCATTAACTTTTCACCATTATTTCTCATAAAAGCCAATGATTCCGGGCATCAGTCAGGAAGACCCCAACATTTTGTAAGTCAAATCACTGCACTTCCTTTTAGCTGTGTGATTGAACCAAGAGCAGCACAGGTGCATCAGCATGGCAGACTGTTTTTCTAAAAGACCCAGCGATAAAACTAACTGGGGTGATGGAAATGGAGGGCAGTGCATCGCTGGTAGCAAGGTGGGGAAACATGGCTCATGTGTGTTGGCTGCTACAAATGTTAGTGAAGCTGGGTAAAACTGCTTCTGAACCAGATGCTGGTACATGATGGACCCGGATGGAGAGACTCTCTGTGAGGTGCCAGGATTTTATGACTGAACTTTGACACGATCGCACACTCGAGTCGGTTCTGGAAATCTGGATTCAGGGACAGCTCTAACATTATTCAAACCCACAGGCCTTACTGTGAAAAAATAACACATTCATGCATGTGCATTTGCTGCCAGCTGCGCCTGTGAAGCGTGGGAATAACCATGTTAGCCTCTTCTCGTGTTACCGCCCGGTTGCAGCTTCGTCACTGCCTCGCTCTCTATCCGGCCTGAACCCGATCGATTCTGATGATTATTAAGCTTAAAAGCTTCGACACTCCCTTCCGACCGTCTTTTCCGTTAATGAAGACCAATTTCCATTTAAAGCAAATGCAGTGGTGTCAAATTCAAAGCTGCATGCATTGGAGCGTCTAAGTAAAATAGGCTCATGTTGCCTGACACATGTAAGTAGTCAAGAAGGAAGCTTGGATTAATAAAGGTTCCTCACTCTGGTAAAAGACATAGGATACGTGGAAGACCAAAATGGAAGAACAGGTTCAACCTCCACCAAGAAAACCTGAAAAATACTAGAATCCACTTACTGCGTTTTCCCCTTGCTGAGGATTTTTCTCTCACTCACTTTGATGAAAGTAATCACGACTTTGTTATGGATTTGGCCTCTGCCATATGAGTTATTGACAGAACAATTGGAGTGGAAATGGGAGTCGGCACACAGCAAGGTCTCCCACAAGGACATTTCTATTAGTTTCGAGCTGAGGAGGAAAAAAAAGAAGAAAATCTGCCACTGATTATCTAACTCATTCACATAACGCCAGACAGTCCACAAATCCAGTCGGACCTCTCCCGGAGTACCAGAGGATAAGACTGTCATTTTTGACAAATGGCTTTGTTTAGACCTTTACGACTGCAGCTGTGACTGAACCAGACACAACAACACAAGGACATTTCAGTCATTTGTCCAATTAATTTTTAAAGGTTCGGGGACTTGTAGCGACTTAACTGAGAAATCCCAAAGGGCAAAGCTGCAGAGTCCGGGTGGTCTGAACTGAACTGTGGTCTGAGGGCGCAGGTCCGTGCTCTGGAGCGAGGCCAAACGGTCCGGTCTCTCCTCCGAGGGCTGTTTAGTCAGACTAGCCGGCCATGGTGATTAACATTCTGAGCCTGGGTGACTCATCCCTGCTTCAGTCTCAACCCAGAGACAATTACAGAGAGCCACAGCACTCCGGCAACAGACGCTCCATCATTACCTGTGGTTCGACAGCGCGCAGACGCTCGGCCCCTCTCTGTCCGTCTCATCTGAGTCAGACCTTCTATTTTCAGGGGAAATCATTTCTATCCATCAAACCTATCAAATGTGTCTGTAAACAATACAAACGGGAGTGTTGGCAGATGGCGCTCCAATTACGGCGCATTTGTAAGGTTCAAAGTGTTGTTGATGGGTGTATTTCATTTACAGTCTTCACAGTGCAACAAGCTGTGCTCTGCTGTGTCACGCTCTTTGTCTTTGTCAGGGGTAATTAAAAGCCATTTCGGTGTCACATGCGAGCGAGCGAGGCCAGATCCGTCTGATATTTTTCATTCTCTGAGAACGTCGTGCAGTGTCTGAGCGGAGAGGGAGCAGTCTAATGAGGCATTCAAAGATTAAAATGTGAAATATCTTGTAATCGGACAAGTAGCACACGCTTTTTTTTTTTCATCAGAGAACCATTCTTCATCAGCTCTATTCAGCATATTGAGGACATTCTCATCACAGGCTGGTCTGCCAACTCAAAGATAAAATGTACCACCAACAAAAAGCAGTGACAAAATACTCCTTTTCTTTGATTAGCAGTGTAGTCAGAGTGAAAATGGGACAAGAGGAGGCGAGGAGCATTTCTAGACAAGGTCCCTGGAGGTTTGAACGAGTCGGAGGTAAAGCTGAGATTGAAGCACAGAGGAGATGAAGTTGTAGAAGAGGAAGAGATGAGCAGCGGTGAGGACGCGGGGTCAGCCTTTGAACCACAGTAAGATGTATATAAATCTGTGCTCAACCTGACAGATTCTATTTAATTCATCCGTCATGTGTCTGAGTCAATCACAATAGTCAGCCACATATTTTTCACTCTATAAAAACTCCAAACTGATCACAGTCTCTGATCATGAGTATTTTCTTTCAATGCTCCTTTAGACTTGTTATTTTTTGCAGGACAAATGAACCATCTGCTCCTGCATCCTTAATGCTCAACCAGCTATTACATTTTCGTCGTCCAAATTGAGTAAAAGCAAGACTTGAGCTCGTTCTGCACGTACCCTGCACGCACAAATGATTTGGTTAGCCACTTTAATGACCTGTGCTCATCAGCCTTGGATGCTGCTGCACTCTTGAAAACTAGATCAGTTCATAAAGTTAATCCATCTCTATGGCTTAATGACGCAACAGCGGTCATTAAAAGAGAGCTTAATACAATTACAAACTAAAGCTTCTGTAAATATTTTTTCACATCATGAAAGGCATGCATTAGACAAGGGTTGGAGATGCATTGGCTTAAAATTGGAAATCCAGGGTTAGTTTATGTTCCCCTACACTTTTGTAATTTTCTTATATTATAGAAATTCGCTCCTGGAAAGTTTTATTATTCTTGCTTTACTCTAATTTAAAAAGCAGCATCAATATTTCTATATTTACAATGGATAACATGACGTGGGTCGCTCATAGTGATGAATCATTGCCTGACATTGCTTTCCTTCTCAGTTCTAATTTGCAGTGTCTCATTATTTAGTTTTACGAAAGTTGCTCCATAACTTTTGCTGTTTTGCCTCCATCTCACCAAAACTCACTGTTTTCAACATAAAGATCAGTGAACCCACTGTGTGTAATCTGCTCAGCATCAAGTGGCAAACAAAGTCAGCAGGTGGAGACCAAACCAGAGCTAAAAGGACAGAGACTTACATTCAGCAGTTGGTAAAAAAAAAAAAAAAAAAGGTTGCCATAACTTTACAAGGTCTTAATTTTACAGTTTGTCTCATTTTCATTCCCAACAGCATCCATAATGTTTATTGGCGGCCTCATGGACTTGAGTTAAATCTTCTCAGCCGGTGTCACCTGTCAGGATCCTACATGTACCAGTGGTTCTACTGTTTCCTCTTGAAACACTATCTATTACTATCTTCTTAAGGCTTGTGTTTAATGTTTCCTATCTTTACTTTCATCTCTTTATACTTCTCTACTCCTCTTGTATATTTATTCCCTTACTGCCACAGCTACTGCTAATGCTTGCGTTTTAAAAAAATGTGACAAAACCATGTGGGGCTGTAATAGCTTGTTCCCTTCTCACATCCTATTTTTTACTAATTCGGTGTGTCAGCGCTACCGCGGGGCTACAGTTCGCCTGGCGAGTCACTGCTGTCAAACTTGTCAAAGTGTCACCCCCAGGCACCACAGACGCAGCTTTTAACACACTAATGTCAAAGCCTGTTCCAATAAGCCATTAGTATTTACCGTACGCGATGACACGAGAGTTCATTCCTCAGCAGCATCATCAGCAACAGTTTAACCAGGCAACAGTTTCCTCGCTGATGCTATTACACATCAAACCACAAGACGGTTAATGGAATTTTTATTCGATGCGGAAATCCTCTCGTAGTCATTTTCTGTAATTTCATACATATTTCTAGTATTTTCATATGATCTGCTCTGTGGGAGCGCGGCGAGCTCCCTCCGAGTCCTGCAGGGATGCTGAGGTTATTCAGAGTACAGTAGGAGGTATTTAAGGCAGGCTCCATCTCTTGTGCGGTTCCGAGCAGCCCTGCGATAAGTGGGAGGCTCAGGGGGGGTTTGGAGGGCATTTAGAAGTGGGACACAGCGGTGCCAGACGACCTCCCGCCAAGCTTCCAGTTAACATCACCCTATGCATGCATACGCAGCTTTACGCTCCAAATATGAAGCACAGCAACACTGGCTGCATTATTAAATGTGCTTCTTTAAGAGCACCCTGTCAGCAAAGTGCAAACAGGGAGGGAGAGCAGGAGAAGCACTGGCACAGGAAGGACTTTCCTCACTGGAGAAAAGCCTTTTATTTCAGTCACAGCGATTCTCTATGGATGAGGTGAATAATCCTGTCAACATAGTGCCGCACGCTGCCAAAAAAACTGTGAATTATTATCCAATTATGATTTGTTTTTTTTAGTGGACTTCCAGGATTTTCATGTGTTGGTCCTTCTGCTTAACAGGAACGAAGAGACAAGCAGGAGTTGGTTATATAAGAGATAGAGCTTTACACCGTTACTGTTGTTTTATCTTATTGACCCAACTAGGAAAGCAACCCACACTGGCACTTAGCATACGGGCACACGGGCTCCAGTGTGACCCTGATAGTTCAGCCCATACCAGCGCGTCAGATAAAGGCTCCCATGGCGCGAGTGGAGAGGGTGTTAAAACGGTCATACGTGATAAAGCGCGGCGAGGACTCGTCCCCGCCGCTGCAGAGGTGATATCCAGAGCGCTCGGCCCGGACTGCGATATCTTAAGTGCACACAGGAACGGAGAGCAACGGCCCATAGACACCTCGGACGGAGGTTAGTCTGAAAAGAGGAGAGATAGGCCCTCGATGGGCCCCGGGGGCTCTTCAGAGAGAGGAGAGAGTGTGACTCACGGGCAGCAGCAGAAAGACGTGCAGCTTCTCCCTGACCGGCACAACTCGAGTGATTCAGTGCTGTTGGCCCTTCAAAGCCGACCAGCTGTCAGTCCCTGCTGCGGTAGGTGAATGGACGATGTGGGAAGCTGCTATTTACAGTAATTTCATCTTCTCCTCCAGGGAGATTTACCATCTCTCAGTTAGCGTGATTGCCGTAATTTCATACATATCTCCAGTGTGGTCGGCTCTGTAGGAGTGCAGCGAACTCCCTCCATGTCCTGCCTCTAAATCATCCTAAACCCAGCTGATCGCTCACTAATGTGGATGGTGTGGGAGGTTAGAGTCGGCACTGACATTCACACATCTTTTTTTCCCATCGCTCAGGCTGTTAGACTGAACATCCATCCGGTTTGAATGTGTGTGATAACTCCTGCCACAAGAGCAAACTTTCACTATCATGTATCTCAACATGACATCTTTTCTTCATGTCTTCAGGTTTTTTCCCTCCTCTCTCTTTCACATTTACAAGCACATACATACATGGATAAAAATACCAAGTGGTGATGGTGGTGGTGAAAAATGTGCCGGCTATGAATAAATGAATGCAGGAGGGGGGGGATACGATGTCTCAGAGGAGGAGATATTTTTCCAAAGATGGAATGCTTGAAATGAGCTTCAATTATTAATTAGCAAGAAGCAGAAGAAAGGCTGAGAAAAAGGAGTGGAGGGGGGAGAAAAAGAGAAGGTAGTGAATAAATCTTCAGCCGTGCTTATATCAAATATCAAATACCTACTGTAAATTAATTTACTAGAAACACATTATCAGCAGCCTGTAGACAAAACGTTACGGCTGCCATTAATGTAATCGTCAAATCTGTCCACGGAGGCAAACCCAACCGAGAATCTTGGGTAGTCTAAGTGGGCAGATAAGAAAATAATAAAGGGGATGGAGAGATTGGAAAGCATGTCCAGCAGCAACAGCTTCTACATTGTTCTCTAATACATGAACAGTGGAAGCCAACAAAGCCTGTCTTATGGCAAACCAACCAGGACAATATCAACTGAAATGAGTCAGCAGGGCTCATCCTTTGATGACCGTGTATATCTGTACAAAACTTCATGGCAATCCATCCAACATTTATGAGACATTTCAACCCACAGATTGACTAAAACGTCAATTTCTTGTACTGGTTAATCCTACAGATGGTGCTTTTTGAGCACCGCACTTTCTGCATCCACTCAAAATCTTGAGTGTATTGAGCCAGAAAATAACACCGTTGCAATTGTCAACCAATCTGTACTGTCTTTTTAATAGAGTGCTAAGTCTTACACACACTCCACGGCCACTGGCACCATGCAGCGCCTCTGAACTCCCTGGCATGGCTCATTACTAATATTTATCCACTAATGGCTCCTAAAACTCATCTGGATGAAAGTTTTGTGCTGTCGTACCACGCGCGCTCTTGCCATAATGCCAGCCTTCAGGTGAGAGTCGACTGCCAAGAATTATCCAATCAAACGTTTAATGACCTGAATAAAAGGAAGAGGGGAAGCGGCACGACTCCTTATCACCGTCTGGGTTGGACAGGAGAGCTGTGGTCCTTCGGCAACAATTAACTGTGTGTGTCAAAAAAACCAGGCAGCTGTCACAGCAACAGTCCCGGCCCTCGAGTCACAGAGAGGAACACACACACACACACACACACACACACACACACACACACACACACAATCAGGGACAAGACATGTTAGTTAATAGCCTAACAGTTAGTGAGCTTTACCCCATCACAGCAGTAAAGTGGCCTCTCTCCTCAGCTTAATTGCACATCCCAACGCGGTAGTGCTTCTCATCACGGTTTGACTTTCCTTTTGTGTGTCTCTTGGTGCCAGTTCTATTCATCTGCCCGCCATATTCTGTCTGCTAAGCACGCCGAACGCAGCACACAGCGGCGGGATCGGGCGGCGCAAGTTAAAGCAAGTAGCTGGTGTGTGTGCATTTGCGGCACGTGTGCAACCTACTTCTGTTGGAGCAAATTTTCTCCACAAGTTACTTGAGGCAATGAGACCTCCTGCAGTTATCGGATTGTTTTGCTTCACTGCCTCTTTTTTCGTGGGAGGCGAGAGAGAGAGAGAGAGAGAGAGAGAGACAGAGCAAGACAGCACTGCAGCACCTACACTGCACGGACGGAGACAGCCTCCTCCCCTCCCGAGCACTCAGCCTCTCTAATGGCTAAATACATCACATTCACCTTTGTCTAACTGCCTACACAGTTTACTTAATAGTTTTGCAACAGATATGGCAACATAAGTAACGGTATCTTAACCCTCGCCACCTATATGTTTCACAAATGTGCTGCCCACACTTTGAAATATTTTTATCTCTCGACTCGGCCGCTGATACTGATGTCTTCCAGCTGACAGGGGCTCAGGCCTTTGGGATGAGGCTGCCAGCGTTTTCCCAGGCGGCTGAGCATATTGGTAGCCATCTGCCTCTCTGCGAGCGGCGCCTTCACACCGCGCCAGGCTGCCCACCCACTGAGTCCAGAGGCCATGGGCGCCCTGCCCTCAAAGACCCAGCACCTCTCTATCGCTCGGCCTCTTTGACACCTTCAGCCAGTGAGAGCCGCCGAGGTCAAATATAAGAGAATAAGAATTAAATTAAAGGTCAGTTGCTGCATTTGCAACCGACTTAGAAACACGAGTATCAGGTGCCTCAGCTTTCTTCCTCAAAAAGCTTTGAATCTCAAATCCGCATTTTCAAAGCAGGAAGAAAAATCCTGTCACTCCCAGAATCATCTGTCTGCTGTCGCTGCGTATGACTAAAACATGAAATGATGAATATTCCCCCAGGCGGCATCTTGACAAGCAAAAACTAGCCTCTTAAATGCGTTGCCTCCAGGCATGTGTAGCGTTACATAACGAAGCTCTGCTGTGAAATCCACCAAGATGCCCAGTGTTACATGCAACCGCAGTATGTTCTCTCTGCAGCGTGACGGCTCCTTCCAATACACGGAGGATAACAACAACGCTGAATAAACAGCGCATGCATTACCATGTAGAGGAGGTGAACAGACACACAAATGGTTAGTGAATATGTTGGACGGAGATGTGGCACCTGTCTCAGGGGGAGAGGCCGTTTACTGGAAGGATTGTGGTCCTGATTCATCATTTATTATCAGACCTGGCAGAGACTTTAGGAGACTCAAAATGCCCACTGTTACACTAACAGGTTGAGTATTTACAGTGCACAAGTGAACGGCTGGATTATGCTGCCAACTGCTGACACTCATTGCACACAATCCTATGAGCATCATTATCAGAAGTATCATAAGGGGTTTATCAATTTTTTAGTTCAAAGGAGACAGTTTTTCCAGGTGAGCTTCACACTGGAGGTTTATAGAAAACTGAAGTTGTCACCTCAACTCCGCGGCGACACACAGGCCTCAAAGAGAATTTTTTTTTACCACTGACACAGCCGCTGTCAACAATTATTTCACATCCTGTCTCGCCCATCCCTCCACTAATCTGTTTACCTCCCTTTATGAACGGACAATCATTAGGAGCAGGATGAAACAACAGATTCGGGACAGTGGGACAGGATCTGTCAGCTCCATCCTGCTTATAGCACCACCATCAAGACAGCAGGCTCGGAGGCAGAAGTGGATCCCGTGGTTTCAGTCTGATCAAAAGAAGCTTTTTTTTTCTTTTTCTTTTTTTTTTTTTTTAAGTGGGCTGTCACAGTACTGGCAGAGAAATAACAAGCTATTCGTCGGTTGAGGAGGAATAACCACCCCCTCATCGGCCGTTTCCAATCCCGGCCCTGGAGGATCAGCTACTTCCTCCCAGCCCAACATCCACGTAATTAGCCACCAATGCCGCTCAGCCTCTCCAATCAAACAGCAGCTATTGAAAGTGAGGCGCCATGGGGACGAGGTAATTACCCATGACACTAAAAGGACCTCTCGTTGCCCAAACCCCTCAGTGATGGGACTGAGAGCTTATTAAAACTTGGGGGGGGCTGAAGTTTCCCAGACTAGTGATGGTAGTAGGAAGAAGGTCCTGAAGGGAGAGAAGGACCGAGGGAGATAGAGTTCATTTCAAGACGGTTGAAAGAGAAGCTTCCTGACACCTCAGTTTGACAGTGAACCCGGCGTGTGTGGTGGATACACACTGATACGGGCCGGTGGGCTGTCAGGAGCCTGTCTACAGGTCATTGCCTCACAGCCAATGTTTCTCCCCTCATATATACACATTTTTACACCAAAATAAATGTTTGTATGCAGGTTTTTTTAAACATGCATAAACCCGCTAAAGTTTTTTTTTCTGGTGTGTCACATTACATGTCACAAATAGACCAGAAAACAGCTCAATGGAGATCAATGGCAATGTTATGACTGTTACTTTTTAAAATATCTTTTACTTTAGTCTCTCTTTCAGACACTGACTGAACAATGTTGCCATTGCTCCCAGTTAAATGATGTTGGCTGCTAACCAACATCTGCCAACATCTGGAACTTCAACTGGTATCATAACATTGCAGCAAAAACAGTACAAAAATTAGTGTGTGTAACTGGATGTCATGTTTCCATCACTGCCGACTGAATCATTGAGTCATTTGACCTGGAAATGAAAACCGATGTTGACTCTCCCTCCGAAGACAAAAGACAGATGTTAGTGGGTGTTAGTGGTTTTAGCCCAGTTTCAGCCTTACCTTTCTGTAGACGATCATATTGGGGGAGTCCTCCTCCGGATCAGTGGTGCCCACACCTCCCTGTTCTCTGGACCCCTCCGCCATTTTCACTCAGTCCTGTGGAAGAGACAGACGAAGCACATGAAAACAGAAACCCAACTTCTGCCGCACGGTGGAAGAAAACAAAATGACAATATGATAAACATCAGTCAGCGTTTCTATTTCCCCCGGGAAGCAACATTCCTCCAGCCTTTATCGTCATGACATTCAGCTGCCAAACTGTGTGCTGCTGTCTCGGAGAGGAGACGCCTGTCACAGTGGGGACAGATAAGAGAGCTCAGGTAGGCTGATATAAGATGAATATTAACTAAGCTACAAAGCCAAACCATGAGCAGGCAAAGCCGCAGTGATTCCCAACCAGACGTACTACTGTCTGCAGTGACCTACATGAAAGATTGCCGAGTAGCTCAACTAATTTTAAAAAGTCAAGGTCATGATTTGAATTTTTAAAAACATATCCAAAAAGGGCAAACAGTTGAAATACTTATATAAAGTAATGCATGGACAGCTGATGTAATGAATGAATGGTTACATGGTCCAAATGCAAACCTGTTTGTTCAGTGTGCGAAAAAACTGATTGTAACAATATCGTCTTTAACATAATCAATAGTGTACGATAGCATCCCATTAAAAGTCTATTCAAATCAACATATTTTAACATGACGGGTGTCAATTAAAAGGGGTTTTCTGACCAAAAACATTGGGACCCACTGCAGTTCTCTATCTATCAGCTCAGGGGCGTCGGGATGGCAGTAATTATCCAGCACAGATGTGTGTCTGCAGGACACAGTCAGTGTGGCCATGAGGTTGATGAGTCATCTTCAGAAGAAACCGCCGTTCCCAACCAATGCCCCCCCCCCCCCTCGCTGAGGTGATCCTGAGAGTTTAACTGTGGTCACCGTGAGCAGCTCTGTTTGCCATAGTTTTGTTAAGCATCAGTAAGTGTTGACTCCATTAGCAGCAATCATACGATGGTTACCTCTGATCTGCCTGCACTCCCCACATTAACCCCCCACAGGCTTCATTCTTTGAGAGCTGCTGTTAAGGGATTTATTTACAACCTCTACACGGTCCCCGTCACTTTCCCCCGCTCTCCCCCCCCCTCCTCCTCCCTGTCACTCTCTCAGGAGAATTAATTCTGCTTAACTAAGGATTTCCATAACCTACGCTGACGACTGGGCTTCAGCGAACCTCCTTAGCCCCGTCTACCCTTTGCCACCGAAGGCTCCCGTGTGTATTAAATGGGGTTAAACCATTTGTTAGTCCTTTAATCGCGCAGAGGAAAGAGGGGCGAGGGGGTGGATTACACAGTTCGACACATTCATAATTTTTGGTACTTATAAAACACAAAGTGCGAGAGGATCAAGCTGCCAGGAAAAAGGAAATAATCACAGGGCTCAGTGGGCCTCACTATTCACTGTAACAGCTATTTGTGTTTGAAAAGAACTATGATGAGCCGCCGAGGGGAGAAAGCACAGAGGATGCAGACGGCGTTTCGTCAGACACACATGAGCAGGGACAATATGAAACCTTCATACATTAAGTGAATTAGTAACAGTGCATCTCGCCGAGGGCCAGCTGCTGACTACGGGTACGGAGTAGTTGAATTATATAATTGTAGTTGTGCAGTGTTACAAGTTTGTACAACTGCAGATAATGTCTCTGGTGGAGAAATTGAAATTGTTCGAATGCAGCGTGCCAGCTGCCTGCACGACGGCACACTTTGCGAGGTGGCTTTGTCGCCGTAGTCGAACACTTTAATCTATTACAGCGCGGAGCACGGCGATGCGCATGAGTGAATAAGTAATCATCCGCTCGCGCCTTACTGTTTGTTATTGCCACCAGAAGTGCGGAGTGCAGCACTCCCCATTGGCTGACGCGCCTGTGCTCTTTTTAGAGTCTGAGCACATTAGACAGCTAATCTTTGCATTCGCCCTCAAGGGCCGTATAGAAAGGCAAGGCGGTATGGATCGCATAGCACCTGCTTGAAGAAAACAATAGTGGGCCAATAGGTCCCCTGTGGACAGGAAGCTGTAATTCTAGAGAACAACTTCCTGTCAATCGAGCCGCTCGAGCATGCAAATCAAACTCCACAGAGGGGCCCCATCTGAGATGTTAATTGAAAGCTGGGGTCAAAGTGATGGAGTGCGGACACTGACAGTTGCTGAAAGACAGGCAGAGAGCGCCAGCGTGCACGAGTGTTCCTCTTCACACGCACCACCATCAAATCCAAGAGCGCAGCAAACACCAATTTCTGAGGAGGCAAACACAAAAGGACACTGCACACAGACACATTTGAACAGGGCACAGTCCCCCCCCCCCTGCAGTGGCTCGGATAAACAAGCCAATAGACGCCCGGTCAACTGAAACAAACTGAATAAACTGGAGTTCACACACAAACATGCAGAGAGCGAGCCGTGCTCCACATACACCCACAACCACAGTGTGACCACTGAGTCCCACAGCCCCGTCCAATCTCAGCAGGCGAGCAGCCGAGTGCAATGCAACATCTGTGACACCAGACAGTTGCCATTACTGAAGCATTCATTACCTTAGAAACAAAATAGTGCCTGGTCCACTCTCTGCTCCCCGGGCTGGCTCCCCCTTAGCAACAAGCAGCAGGCAGGTTCATGGTATAATTGGCAGAGGGGGAGAGAAGGGGATGAAGAAGACTGGGTGATGAAAGCAGTGAAGCAGCGAGGAAGAGAGAGAGAGGGATAAAGAGAGAGAGAGAGAGAGAAGCTGGCTGGTCACTGCAGTATTCCTCTATTCCTCCTCCTCCTCCTCTTCTTCTTCTTCTTCTCTCTTCAACAGTCCTGCCTTGCCCCGGCAGTTCAGGAGATCCTCACATGTGTGCACCTCGTTCATCCCCCCTCTCCCTCTGTCTGCATGTGCTCCAGCCTGAGCGAGAGCAAAAGAGTGTGAGAGAGAGAGGGAGAGAGAGAGAGGGAGGGAGGGAGGGAGGGAGAGACTGTGCAACAGAGAGGGGCAGATCAAGTTGGAAAAGGGGGAGGGATGAAGGAATTAGAGAGAATATAAAGAGGGAAATAGCAGGAGGAGAAAGACAGAGAGAGAGAGAGGAGCCTGTGTGTGTGTGTGTGTGTGTGAAGCAGAGAGTGTGTATGTGTGTGTGAGAGAGAGAGAGTGAGAGAGAGGTGGATGCACAGCGAAGAGGAAAGGAGGACAGAGAGAGATGCACACTGCAGCAGCGCCCACCGATGCTGAAAATGAGAAACATTTCATTAGGAAGACACTGAAATGCTAATATAAAAACAAGCTATAAATATATTTGAACATACTCTTTGAACAAGCGACGCTTTTTATTTTTCCGTTCAAAGCTCAGGTGCGAGAGGCCCATTGCTTGTTTCCTTAAGATCCAAAGTTGAATGCATTTGCACAACTTATATTTGTATTTCTTTTATCTCCTCACATTACCATAACTTCCATTTTGGTGCTGGAGGATGGCAAACATGCTCTCTGTTTCTCTCTCCAGCTACTCCACTCTTGCATGTCTATGTTCTCCTCTCTCTCTCTCTCTCTCTCTCTTCAAGGAGGCTCTGGAATCATTCAAGCTTAAATGGCAACCCGAACGAATGAACCTTTTTTCCCGCAATAAATGAGATCCCAAAAGCCCCCGAGGAAGATACTCCAGAAATACATGGCATGGCCAATTTGTGAATGCATGCATGGAGAGTGAACACACACACACACACACACACACACACACATACAGATGTTTGTGTTGACAGAACCAGTTTGCCGGTTATCAAAGAACTCTCCTGCTTGCCTTTCTTGACTTTGTGTTCTCCTCTCTTTCAGCCGCTATCGAAGGCCTGGCTCCGTGAAGCCCCCCCCCCCTCCCTTCTCTTCATCGCTTTTGAAAATATTTGAGGCGCTTCTTATGCTCCTCACACACAGAAAAGACCTTGAATGAACATTTTATCAAGCGAAACAGATGAAAAGCCCGGTTCCTATTATTAAAAGTTCAACGTGTTCAGGATTTTCTCTTCAGGCGAGAGCAGATGAAGTCAGAAAATTTAAACAGCTCCAAACTGCTGTTCTGAGTAAATGTGGTAACCAAGAGAAACCAAGGTCGCACACCCGCGTGTGTGTGGTGCACCTATTAGAGTGTGAAACCATTCATCGGCCCACTGTGCTTACCCCACACATTTCTCTAATAGTTTTCAGCAGGAAAAGAACAGTACTGTATATTACACCCCCACCCCCCCATCCCCCACATTACAACAGCTCTGCTATCTCGACCACACATGTACTTCTCCGTACATCTACCAGAAGCAATATGACATAACCAACCATCCCTCCGATTACAACAAACCGCACACGACCTGACCTGCGATCAGCATATCTTCCCTTCCCATGAGCTGCTCTGGCATTAAGGAGCGCCATCATTTACAAGGTGACAGACAGGCAGGCAGGCAGGCAGGCAGGCAGACAGGGACTTCTCTAATCTGCTTTAAGGGGGCCAGCCCTGCTATAATCTGCATTAATGCTAAATTATTGAACAGGCTGTTCGCAGCCACACCGCTGCCAGAGAGCAACACGACTGGTCAGTCACCACAGAAATGCTGCTTTCATGTGAGGTGACTGAAGGGGAGTGTTGTGTATTTATTAGGGGAACAAATGAGGATGATGTTGCATCTAAACACGTGGACATGCAGTGGAGACATTCATTATTACAAGAAATGATTTAAAGGACAAGTTCAACATTTTTCTAAATGATCACAGGCTCATATGTACAATGAAAGAGATCACTCATTTTTCCCGATCAACACACTCATTCTGTTTAGCCAAAGCTAATATGAGTCTTCAGTAATCTGAGTTGGACAAATCAAGTATCTTCAAGTATCATGTATATTCCTTCATTTTATCCAATGCTACCGGTGTGACTGTAGAAATGGCACTGTCAGTATGTCAGTCAGCTGAAATATCTCAACCATTGGCCAAAATGCGAATTTCCTCAAGGGGATGAATAAAGTATCTACCTAACCTAAAAATATTCCAGGTTCCTACACAAAACAACCCAAAGCGATGGATTTATCTGCCTCAGACTGCTGATGCCTCATATTAGCCTTAAAACCATTTTTGCACAGAACTCACACTGTAGATTTCACATGTCCAGTGTGGTCAGGAGGAACAACTACCATGATCAATGCACATGAGGCCACAGACTGAAAGAAATGTGACACGATCCTTTAATCTAACTAAACATCCAGAAACAACATTGCAGCAGTAAAGCCACAGCTCTGCGAGACATCACACTCCCGTCATGTCTCGGATCCATAATGTCTCCACCCTGGGGTCTCTCGGGTTATCGTCATCCATCAATCTGTCTGACGGAGGCTCGTCTCTGTCAGGGCGACCGTCTTGTGTAATCACGCCTGGGTGGAAAAACAGCAGCTCACTGTTAATCACAACACAACAGCAGGCAGCCACCTCCTGCCAGGTCGCCGACAGGTATCCATTTACTCTCAAAGCCACCTCACATGCTCCCAGCAGTTACATTACTTTCCCTTTTTTTGTCTTGTTTTTTGAAGAAATCTTTGCCTTTCTGTGTCGTTGTTGTGTCTAAATCCCATTGCATCTGCTACAAAACGCCAAAGACCACTCTGCGAGACAAAGTGTAACTCAACAAAATATCTTTAATAGATATAAACATTTTTTACACATCACAGCTCAATGGAAACAGAATCACATGCTGCCACACGTGTTAAGAATGAAGGTGCAGGGGCGGTCTGCTGTGCTAAAGGGGCCCGGGACTCATTCGTCTGACTCTGGCTCGCAGTCTCTGTCCTGCCCCCTTCCGGTTTATCTTTCATATCCTTTCACTCCCCACTACATCCTGGCCAATAAAGCAGAAATACATCAAAAAATAATCTTAGAAAATAAGAATGAAGGTGCAAATTCTGATGAATATCAAATTCTCCTTATATACAGTTGCACAGTATCTGAGTACAAAAGGAAACCGTTATGAGGCTTAAATAAGGACTTTCAATCCAGATCGGGTTTACAAGCAGATTTACACGCTACAGAAAACTCGGTAGCTGGAATTTAAGGATTTACACAATATCTTACTATGTAATCATATATCGAACAGTACCGATTTAATCCATTGAGAGAATTAAGGATCAGATTGAGGCCTTTGTGCATGCTGTGAACGGAGGAGGGGGTCGGTTCCATGTAGCATTTTACATGTTGTCAACACTAGGTGGCACTGTCGATCAATCCACTGCAGCAGGCAAGGCTGGAAATAGACTTCCAAAAAAAAAAATTTGTATTTAGGATTAAAAGTTTTTTCCTCTTGAAAACTTTGTTTGGATTTAAAGGATATATATCCTCTCATATAGGAGGCTGATCAGAATACATGCAGATCTCTGGCTGCATATGGCTGTTTTTTCTTTTCTTGGCCATCGTCTTTGTCATAAATACTTTCTACATATCCAGGGCAGAGGTGAGAAAATAAATGTCAACATCATATATTTACAATAATCTGAATAAGTGACACTGAACTGTCAATCTCTATCTTTATGGCACCCATATTGTTCTGTATTTTTTTTTTTACAATATATATTCTTTTCATCAGCTTGTGACCAGTAGTCCTGTACAAGGTTTACTTGCTTTTAACCCTCTAGGAATTAAACATTTGCTACACCTGTACAATCGCATTACATAGGCAGTACAGACAGGCACTTGACCTTACAGTGTTTACAGTTATGTGCTACGCAAAGGGTCTGTCCATCTGTCTGTCTGTCTGTGTCCTCCTACCCAAGCTGCTACTGATAAAGCATAACGTCTTTTGTGGGATGACATCTCCCATCATCTCATATAGCTTCTTTTCTTTTGGTTAGTAATAAAACATAATCAATGTTTTTAATCGCTGAATTGTGAAAATTAAAGAATCAGCATTAACAACACACGTAAATTCTTAGAAAATGTCGACCTCTATCAGAGGAATGTAGGACTCTTTTCACCAACTCTTGCACGGGATGAACACATTTTAAATTGCGTCAGGGATTTTTAATTGGAAATCTGTTCACTTGTAATTAGGTTAGCGAGGGGAGCTAAATGGGGACAGTAACTTTGAATCCCTTTAGGTTAGTTTCAACATCTCGCTGTCTCTGACATGCAGGGATACCAACAATCCATTAAATGGGACAACAAAGCGGATTTGTGAAATTCAAAGGAAGGGAGTGCATGCTGATCGAAACTGACACACAAATGCACCACTGCTCTTTTTTCTTCTATTCACTTTTCTTTCCCAAAAGTAATGAAGTCTTTCCTGGTGATTATACCACAGATCCACAAGGCTGAGAAGGATGACATGTAGGTCCACGTTGGCATTGGTTTGTAAAAGCCCAAGAGAAACCATTCATGTTGTGAGTTTATAGAATTCTGTTGTAAGTGCAGTGCTGAAATTTCAGATCAGTTTGAGTAGTGGTCAAACTCCTAAAGCAGAGCAGTCTGCTGCTGTGTGCATCAGTTCATGTCGATGGTGTTAAAGACCCACTCTGTGAACTTCTTGAGCTTGGCGGAGGCGCTGTACGACTCCTCCAGGAGACGCTGGTTGTCCTCTCTCAGGCTCTGGATCTGAGCCTGCAGCGACGCCTTGGCATCCTTCTCCTGATGGTGACAAAGACGTTGTGAGCAATCTGGTGCTAAATCTTGACATTAAAGCAATGAACATATTGAAAATACATCACATACTGCCAGTCTAAATCTGTTATTTATGTTACATGTAATTTTCCAAGGAGGAGCTCTCATTCTTACTGAATCACAACTCACCTTCTTCAAGTCGTCTTGTAGCACCTTCACCATTGACTCTAGCTGGCTGACCTTCCCCATCAGGCAGGCTGGAGTCTCTCTGTGAACACGTACAACAACAACATTAGCTGGAACAAACATTGAAACTTCAGAGTGAAGCAGTGGTTAAAGCTGCGCCACCTCTTTCAAGTCAACACTTTCAACCAAACTCTATAGTTGCAGATTTTTCTCGTTAGCATGTGGAGGACTAATTAGTAATATCAGCTGCAGTAGTTTGATTGGAGTGAAATCTGCAGGGTCTTCCATGGCACAGTGCTGGACACGAGTGGATTAAAGCAAACGCTGGTTCCAGGCCATGACCTGAGGCCTCTTACCCAGGCGACGGCTGTCTCAGTGGGGCAGCCTGAGGCTCAGCCTGCTGGGGGCTGGTGGCTGCTGCGCTCTCAGCCATGGAGCTCTCCTCTTGGGCAGCGAGGAAGACCAGCCTCTGCTCTGAATGAAAAACAGTGAAAAGACAAATTATTAGACCAGGAGAGAGAAAAAACACAGACTGACAGTGCCCTCTTGTGGTGAGAATAAAGATTGCAAGTGAGTTTTTCTGCCATGCCTTCCACTAAAAATCTGCAATTAACCTTCACTTCTAATGATTTTGAGGAGGAAATAAAAACAGGACGTGTGCCTACCCTCAAAGGCCTTGGCAGCGTCTACGAGGTGGGCCCAGTCCAGCGGACCATCTGCACCAGTGTCAGGCAGGGGCATAAGGACAGGGTCCTGCAGCTGCTGCCTCTTCCTCTCCTGCTCCAGCTCTGAACTCTCCGGGGCTGACAGGTCTCCTGGGGAAAGAGAAACAGCAAAGTAAAACACTGGACAGGATGTGCATCTGTTCTCCCACGAGAGAAAAACACAACAATTTTATATAATATGTATCACATTCCCTTCTCCTCCAATATCAGCAATAAATACTGAAGATTCACCCAGGGATTTATGTGAGGCTCGCCGGCCTGCTCCGTGGCGAGTGGTGGGTGAGCGTGGCATGGTGGAGCAGCTGAACAGAAGGTCAGTAGGCGTGTCACGCTGTCCGCCGGAGGACGGCTCCCTCTGCCCGCCGTAAATACTCTCATCTGACAGGGTTCTCTGGATGGAGCGACGAGCAGGCAGCGGACCTGGAAACAATGGCTTTGGATGGAAACAGACAAAGGACAGGACTCTTGTAAGACAAAGTGAGAAATGTTGCAAATGGTATTTTCTGGGAAGAGTCACTTTCAAATAAGCAAACCAAAATGTTATTACAGTGTGTCAGGGTTCCCAACCTTTTTATGCAAGACACAGCTTATGTGGGTATGTCCCCTCCCCTGTCAAACTATTTCAACTGTTTATCCATGACTTTCAGCCAACTGTTTCAAATTTTATTCAGTGCTTTTAGCTATTTAAAATGCATGTCCATTAATTTTAGAAAACTATTTTAAATCAATGGTCAGCTGATTGTAAATGATCAGCTAAAGATCAACATCACACAAAGTTGTAATCCCATTTGTCTGTTTATTTTCCTTCTGAACATAAATATGCGGATATAACCAAATCCTAATAATCATTCTTAGTTCAGGTTAGTTGAAGTAATCAGTTGAGCTTTCCACACAGACTAACCTCTGGCAACTGCATAAGATCCCAGCTGGAGTACAGCTGGTCAGGAGTCATTGTACTGTTACTGTTTCACAAGCATCAGTGCGGACATTTAGGCCACAGCCTTTGTCAGTTACCTTCTCTTCACTTGTAGTGGGTGGAGGGCTATCAAGTGTGATGAGCTTCTTCAAGTCTTCTTCCAGGCTGGACTTGGCAGTGTGCCGCTGAGGCGACTGGGAGCCCCGGAGATTAGCCCTGAGCTGCGGCTGACCGCCCAGCAGACCATCACTCTGGTGCCGTCTGGAGAGAAATGCGTAGTTTCACTCAGAGGTTGAAGCAGCTCAAATTCTGAGACACAATGTGATGTAAACATGCCGTTGACGAGACACTTCACCACTTCATTGCTTTGACAGTAAAAACTGTGGTTTGCCGAGCAGCTGTAAAGTGTGAAAACAGCAGTTGCCATCAACCACAAACGGTAAAAACAACCTTTGGGCCAAACAGTGAGACATATGCTGCTTTGAATGAATGAAAAAAGGGCATTTATGTTAAGTCACTCTTCTCCAGGAACTAAAAGATTTTGTTAAAAAAAAACAACCAATAACTCCACATGGTGGCAGTGTTGGCCAAATTAGCATAAGCATTGACAATAGTTGAGCTGTCAGCAGGCCGAAATATGACAAAATACGCCTTCCCTTTTTAGTCTTATGAGCATTAACACCACCAACAGCAGGGCGAGTTTCTACACTGAATGATCATTTTCACATCATGCTGCACCGCAGGAGACACACTTTTAAACACTCACAGATGTTTAGTAAAAACTATTCCTGTCTTACTTGCGAGTGCTGCCAAAGTCCACAGAGTTGACGGTCCCCCCAGGTTTCCTCCAGCCAATCAGGTACTTTGAGGTCGCTCCTTGACGAGGGTAGAAAGTCTTGCCCCCCGGGGAGTGGCAGTTCTGGGACGTGGGTGAGGTAGCTGCAGCCGACTCGTCTTGTGGCGACATGGGGCTGCAGCCCTGGCCCATCGAACTCCCTGAGTGTCCAGAACTGAGTGTGCTGGAGAAAAAGGAGGCGAGGTGAGACAGAGACGCAGACACTGATATTTATGTAGCAGAGTGCACATTAAGCGGCAGTACAGTACTATTCTTTTGTAGGCTTTATGTTGTTCACTTAGCATCAGTATCTGTAGTTTGACTGAAAATGAACTGACCCAGACGGCCACTTTTCTTCTAGTTTAAACAGTCAAAATATGTTAGAAGTTGCCTTAAGACAGTGTGCATATACAATATAAACAGAATAAAAACACATAAGTTAACCTGTTCCATCACTACATATCTTTCTATCTCTGCAGATGGGATCAACCCATGAATTTATAGATAAAAAATAGGACACAGTGTCCTTGCTCTCCATTTCTTCAAATAACATTCCTCCGTAGTTTGACATAAAAGCTTCAGTTTTCAAACGGCAAGTTTTGTGTTTGTGTGCGAGCGCGCATGTGCGTGCACATACTATAAAACAAAGCTGCCAATGTACAGGTCTGGTGGAGCTGAGTTATTTCTGGCTGAGTGAAGAAGAGAGGGAGGAAAGCTTTAGTTGATTCAAAGGAAGTGGGATTTAGAAGAGGGGAAACAGTGCTGAGCCCACAGTCTGCATTTCTAGCAACTTCAAGCATTTCCTTTCTATCATGGGCACCGGGAGACGGAGATACATACAAATGCAAAACCACACACACACACGCACTTTCACACTCACACACATGCACACACAGAATTATTTCATTCTTCCTCTCTCCCTTTGTTAATGCCAAACCGCAGAGCTTTGGACTTTTCCATCTGGGATGGTACAGGATATATCCGGACTACAATGAATCACTGTCTGTTTAATGAAACATCGATGCAGGAGCAGAAATTCCTCAGCTGCCTACAGCTGACTATAACAGAACAGCAGCACACCTGGAGTGGGAGGCGGCATCACTCAGACTGTAGGAGCCACTATCAGGAACTAGAGGAAAGGCTGTTGGACTCTTCGCCGGGATCTCGTTGCCACCAATGGTGACAAGAGAGTCTGGTGCCGGAGGTGGAGTTTCTGTGGCCCTCTGGATGCCCGCTGGCTCATCCTGCCATGGGATTTTGTCTTTGGCCCTGAAGGCACCAGTGGAGGAAGCTGTGCTGCTTTGTGTGGCAGTGAAGGAGGTGGCGTCGATGCCGCTGTCAGTGGACGTGCCCTGAAGGTAGCCGTTGAGCTCGAGATCGCTGCGCACTCCTGAACGTGAGCCACCTTCAAACCACTTCTCGTCGCTATGGGCGGAGCTGGAGGCGTTGCTCGAGAGCGTGTTGCTGCTTGACTGGCTGGATGAATATGGAGCATCCGGCTATTCAGAGATGAGAAATCAAATAAGCATTTTGACCAAGTGCACAGTAAACATTTCACAAAAGCAAATGATGGATATTACATACAGTATGGTGCTTGTTGATTCTGACTCACCTTAGTGCCTTTGTTGGGAGACATGTGGCTGCTCTGCTCTGATGGCTGGAGCCGAGGAATCACTGCCTTAGAAACGCCAGTGTCTGTAGGAAGCAAAGACACATGGGTAATGGGGTCTGTAGACAGGTGATAGTTGTTTTTATCTCTTACACAGGGACCAGAGTTGTGAGTTTGTCTTACCCCCACTGGTTTTGTCCCCCAGTCTGCTGGCTGCTTCCCCCTCCCCAGTTCGGGACCATCCGACACCAGTGCCAGAGCCTGTTTTGACCCCCTCACCTGTCACGTGCCGCACAGACGACACAGGTGACTGGCAGTTGTTGTTAAACCTGGAGGGGAGATGCAGAAGGTCACCTACGTTGCAAAGGTAGTGCAGGAGGCCAATTTAACGTATGTAATCCACAGCATGGGGCAGAACTTACCCATCAGGCATAGACTTCTGCCTCCAGTGGCTGGAGCCCATGGTGTCTGTGTAGGAGAGGCTGGAAGGGGAGTTTGTGTTGTGCAGCGTGCGGCCCATCACAATGGAGCAGGCAAGAGCGTAGTTGTCGTTCCCTGGGGAATATCTGTCAGGACGCAAAAGTATGTCATTAAAAGCTGTATGCTGCAGCCAGACAGCAGTGGGTTCAGCGTGTCTGGAGATTTCATAACACCACTGTCAGAAACAGAATCAGCTCTATTGGCCACGTTGTGCACAAGTATGTCAAAATATTTAATATAAAATAGGTGCATATGTATAAACCATTCACTAAATCATCATCAGCATTATGTTTATTTTGTGACCTTTTGGGGTTGAGGGGTCGCCCGTCGCTGGACACACTTCGCGGAATAGCAGCAGAGTTGCGGTCACTGAAATCCGAAGGCGGGGCCTTAATCAGCGTTCCTCCTGTGCCAGCGGCGCGAGTTTGAGGGCTGGATGATGTGCGAGGCCACTTTGTGTTGTTGTTGGTGGGGCGGAAGGGGAACTTTAACTCGTAGGGCATGCCCTCCTTGTGGTTCTTGTAATCCACTAGCGGCATGTGGTAGATTTCTGAGCAGCCTCTGTTGGCACATGAAGCGTTCACAGAATATTTTAGAGACAGCCTTAAAAAGCCACATACAACTGTGTTAAGTCGAGCTTCTCTTGGATCTATTGATCATCTGCAGTACATAGACTGTACCTGCGTGGTGTGGAGTCCTCATGAGGGGGAATGATGACCACCTTGACAGTAACAGAGGTTCTGAGCAGGTCGATCATCTGCTCGTGAGACAGCGAGGCCACCGCTACCTTGCAGATCTCCACCAATCGGCTGCCCTGCCTGAGCCCAGCCTGCCAAGCATAACCATAGGGCTCCACCTCGGCAACGATGCCCTCAAAGTTGACATGAAAGCCCAGCTGGCCCAAGGCGTTACGGCGCAGGGTCATCTCTGTGGTCTGACTGCCCTTGGTCAACAGCTACAGATCAGATAGAGTGAGGGAGAGGAGGTGCAGAAAAATGAATCACAGAGGGAGCAGAAGAAATGCTTAATGTATGAAACTTTTACAAACACATTCTTAAAAAACCCTTGAGGTAAACTCACATACCATCTTTCACGCAACTACATCTTTCAAAATGCATCTGACACTAGCTTTAATCCCACCCAAGCTCAGGCACATATTTCAATCACATACTCTGAATACTAAGCGCTTTAATTTAAATTATTTGGTACGCTCCCATGATAACTGAGTACCATTACACACCCTGTCTAGCTCTTCCCCTACCTGTGGGACGTTATTTGAGAAGTAAACAGTTGTTAGTACAGCCTGGCAGCAAATCACAGAAGGAGCTTCAATTAGCTGCATGTCATGATGCCCACAACAAAGGCCACGAAAAAAAGGGGAAGAAAACACATTCCTGGTTTATACAGATGGGCGCGTGCCAGAACTGGTAGCAGGCACCAGTAAAGCTTTGTGTCTTTACTGTTTACCACCAACTAGAACTGCAGTGTCACATAAATGATCCACATGCCCAAACAAAAGGCGCTGCCTTACCTCCACATATCCACCACATTGAACCCCTCGGTAATGATATCATATCACCAAATTACTATGTATTATGCTTAGCATGACTTATAATGATAGAGTCAACACAACAGCTGTGGCTTTTTGGTGACTGTATAATTTGAGGCTACACCCTTATGTTGCTATAATAACATCAACAAACAAGACAGATGGAATATTATGCCCTCACACATCACAGAATGGGAAGTCACTGATACCACTGAAAAACTGCACTAAGCACTTTTCGCCTACCATCTTCATTACTGGCTATAGAGATGCTCCAAAAGGCCCTGACCTTTGCCCTCATCATCACCAGTTGCTTGATTTCGAAATATATGTTTATTCTACTGTGTCATTCATTGTTATCTGTATTGGATTATTTTTCCTGGTAACTACCTAAAATGTAAATATAATGACAAAAGAAGTATGCATGCAGCTAGTCAGATGTACAAGGGCGGTGGTGTACTTTACAAGCCGTTTGTCAGAGATGGGGTGTTTGGCTCAGTGTAACCTCTGATAGCTACAGCAGATGGCGCGTGCTAATGAGATGTACTGTCACATACAGTCGCGATGCCCCACTGACCTCCAGTCTTTTGACAACCTCTCCAAAGTCTTCTGTGTTGTTATTGATGGAGCGCAGTGATACGCTCTCCCCGCGCTCGTAGTAGATCTTCATGGAGGCGGGGCTGCCCGTTGACCAACCAATCACATCACGTGTGGCGCAGTTAAACACCACCGCTTTGGCTTCCTGATCCAACAGGATGATGAAGTCATTTGAAATGGCCAACAGGCATTCGCGTTCGGCGCCGGCTACCTGATCTTCGGCGTGAACCTGCCAGGTGACAGCCCCCAGGCTACGAAGCTCCGCCCCACTGTATGGACGCACCTTCTCCCGCCGTTTGTGTGCCAGGGAGATGAAGGGGAACTTCCCGGTGGGTTCTACAGGAGTACTGGTCACATGACGCTCTGCCAGGTCTCGCAGATACTCCTGACGTGTGCGTGTCGCCATGGCACCAAACTTATCTGACTTGTGGGCTGCGTTCTCGGCGTTGATGACTTTGCTCAACAGGAAGTCCCTGAAAACGGTGGACTTTGGGAAGGTCACTCCCTTGGGGATGGGTGGGCCAAAAGAGGGAACGTCCTGGGAACGGGTGACGGCCACACTGAAGAAAGAAAGAAGGGAAAGGTTTGAGGTCACTGTTATATGAAAACAAACATTACAATCCATACTGGACCTGTAAAGCACTTTTTCTAGGCCTTTGCAACAATGCAATTCAAAAATATGGTTTGGTTTGATTCAGTGATTAAAAAAAATATATACACATGTATGTACATAAAGACAGATTGGACATGTACATGTGAAAACAAATACATCAAAATAAACAATGACATGAAACATAAATAGCATGAAACACAGGAAGACACTAAAAGCTGACATGGCTTTTTTTTCACATGAAGGTCCTTTAACCTGGACAAAGAGTTGCACTGCAAGGACAAACAGCACATGGGCTTGTGAAAAAGCATAGTGGAGACATCTTTACCTAGTTTCCCCTCAGGTATTGTTGCCTTTGACCTGTTTCACTTGTCAGGATAAAGGAGGGCGTCGCAATTCCTACAGGCAAGGCTCTCCTCTTGTTACCCTCTACTGCTCCTATTCCATTTGAACACAATGGCCGTCCTTGAGTTGAATTACTAGAAATTAGCGAACAAGCGCAGGTAACACTGTCTCATACCTGTTGTTCTCATAAGAAAATGGGCTCAGTGCAGAACTAATTGAGCAAAGTGTGCTTTCCTGGGATTAATTTACCATTTGGGAAGAGTTGCTTGGTTTGTCAAATCCATTGGTAGAATGTTTGTACCAACTCTGGCTCAAGATTATATACAGGCTTTAAGTGCATATATACATCCAATCAGCTCCATATACACTAAAAAACCCGAGACATGGTCTTGGATAAGCTGATGTGACAGTCCTGACAAGTCTCCATCCAGTCCATTAAACAGATAACACAGCCATTGCCTGTAGCAGAAATGTTGCAAAGCATGGCTGACTGAACCCAGCGTATAAATACTATACATCCAATCACAGCTGACAAGCCAGCTCCCAGTGCTGACACCCTGCCACTCTCTGCTACATCATGGTATGGAGGAGCAGAGCTGTGGCCAGAGCTCGCATGCACAAACGGCCTATGTTTCCTAAACAAAGGTCTAGTTATGCAATCTGCCTCGCTGGCCCCGTGTGACTTTGAGGCAGTGGTTGAAAGCAGCAGATTAGCACCCCGCTGGCCCCGGGCCACTTACTCCTCTAATGCTCCAGTCTGGCTCAATATGACCTGAGCATTATCCAAATCTCAGCAGCAGGCAACAACAGGCTATTAATAACCGGATGACTCGACAAATCATAACATGCTCTTTATTAATAGAGATTAGAGAAGTAAAGACACCCCATTATTGACATAGCCTTTTATAAAGAAACAGTCATACGAAATGATGACACAGATCAAAACAAACAATATTCTCTTTGTGGGAAATCACGTTTCAGTCTGTTACGTGCGTGTGTGTGTGTGTAAGAGTCTGTCTGACTGTGATGTGTCTTTATGTCTGCATATGTGTGACTAGCAACCAGCTGAATTCCACAGATCTTGGCATCCAGTAAGTGGCAAAGTCAAATCACTGCATCAACTAGTCTGCAAAACTAACACTAACACCTATAACTTACCTCCTGGTGTCACCAAAAAGCAACCATATTCTTCAGAGCATCACTGCACAGTATCCTGAATCTTTGCTGCAATCAATGTCAAAGTGACAAAAAGATCTCTCGGGTCGATGATAGCTCAATAATAGTTCAGTTCTGTAGCTTTAACCGGACAATGATATCTCTTAGAATGGTGGAGCAAATCCTTGTATCCTATGTTCCCTTGTCTGGTCCAAAGTTTCTTTTTCCAAACCATCAGGGAAAAGCATCCATGGAAAGACTTGTGATCAAACAATTAGGAGTCAAGTCTTAGCATATGGTGCCTCGATGCACAGAATATGAGTAGAAGCCAAAGCCTGGTGAGTATCTGTGGGTGGGGTAGCTGGATTGTCCTCAAGGATTCTGTGTCCCGCGCCTCTCCATTTCATCCATAAGGTAAACCAGGAAAACCAGCATTTCACCCTTTCTCTTTTCCCTGACTATAAACTAAAAAAATGTCTCCTTTAGGCAAAAAGGAAGCTGAATGAAGTTGTCCAATGGTTGACGGGGATGAAGTAGCTGCCCAGAAAAAAATGGTACTCGCCAGCGAGAAGAAGACAAGAAAGGCTTGAAATAAATTAGCCCAAATTTGACGCGGGTGTGAGCTAAGAGACAGAAGCCTGGCCTGACCCGTCCGCTCCTGAGATGGACTCTGGGAGCTCTGAGGGACTCTGTGAGCTCTCAGTGATCCTCCCCACTCACATGCATGTCCGGGTGAAGAGAGCACTTCATGTGCATGGCGCTAACTCCTTCAGACCATTCCGGCTCATGCAGCCCAAAGGCAAAGTGGCAGGCAGGGAGAGGAGGAGGAGGAGAAAAGGGGGAGGCTTGTATTATATGAGTGTGTGAAGAGAGAGCCTTTGAGTGAATTAATGTGCATGGGGGAGAAAAAAAAAGTGTGTGCATGTGTGTGTAACTGTGTGCAAGTGAGCATGAGAAAGAGGTAAAAAGGAGAAACGGGAGTACGAGAGTGACAGCGAGCAACTATGTGTGTATAATATCTGTGAATGCAGAGCACAGAGAGTGTGTGTGAGTAGCGATGCATAAGTGTGAACACAGAGTTGCAGTCTGATCGTCACGAGGCCAAGAATCAGCCAAGAGGAGGAGGAGGAGGAGGAGGAGGAGAGGAGGAGATCTCCCATCAGTTCGACAGCTACTGCAGGGCTAATCTATTCTATCTCGCCATAATCAAACAAATTCATACTAATGCAGAAGACATGGATACGCACGATCCAGAAAGAAGGGATGGTCACGCAACAGGCTTTTATGTTTGACCCATGCCCTCCAGCCAATGCTTTTGTCTTAATGCTACTGTAGCTACCTGCTTAAAAACAACACAGCTGCTAGCACTGAAAGTAGCATGGAGCTTTTAAGGGTCCCATAAAAAGAGTCCAGTTGTGCACTGGGGTGGGGAGTGGAAACCACATTTTTATTCGACATTGCTACTGGGTTTGGTCAGTCTGGTCTACAAAAAATTGTAATGAGTCGCCTTAGTCTCTAGATACGGTCATGCAAACCTGATTGCAAAACAGAATTCATTTTTTGACATATATTGAATTGAAAACACAAAGATAATATTTTCAGTGTTTGACTTCTTCAACTCCATTGATTGTGAACATTATTCTGACACTTATTCTGAATTTGACGGCAGCAACATGTTTCAAACAAGTCGGGACAGGAGCAACAAAAGACTGTGAAAGTTGTGAACTGATCCAAAAATACCTGTTTAGATCATTCCACAGGTAAACAGGTTCATTTGTTCACAAACAAGGATGTGGTGAGTTTCACCACTTTGTGAAACACGATTGTATAAAGGATATTACTACATAGCTCAGGAAATCACTGTCGGTAAACAAAGTTTGTTTGCAAATGATTTTTGACTTTTGGTTTTATTTATGTTTTGCACAGCTTCCCAACTTGTAGATTGTACAAGTTGTATATCGCAATTCCATACTCATAATTCTCTGAAACAGTTAACTGGAAACCTTTCTAAGGCTTCTGGAAGGTTGCCAGATTTTTCAAAACCTGTCCTTATCCAGGAAGAGGTTTTGTTCAGCATGCTTGCCACATCGGTGGTGTTTCTTTCTTCCTTCCTTTATTTGACAAACACAAACCACACAAGCATGTATACATGTGCAGGAGAAAAAAAAAGACTTGTTTCCACTGTGGCCTTCAGACATTTAATGTACACCACTGAGCTCGATATGTTGTTCATCAGGGCGAGCTATCATCTCACAGTGTTATCTCTGCTAGTCAAATACAGAGACCCACCTGTAGCATGTGTTGTCAGAGCAGGGATTGTGCACCCGTACGATGATGAAGACATGTTGGAAGTGAGAGCGAATGGCCTTGGGGGTGAAGGGGTGTGCACCAGGTTCCTGGAACACGATGGTCACTATGTCGTTCCCTATGTGGCGCTTCCTCAGCAACTAGTGATTGGAAAAGAAAAGTCTTGATGAGAGATTTACGGGACTTGAGTCTGACAGCAAAGTCATACCAAGCATATGGTACATTCCATTTAATGACAATTACACAAGGAAGTTTTTTAAGAATGAAAGTTGGATAGGATTCAAACCTGATACAAGTCATATCATGCATTACACTAAATCACACATCCTTCCTCTAAAGTTTTCTTTGTTACCTTTGTTTCGGAAGAATTTGACTTTTCCTGATTTTCCTGATACTCAACTAATGGAGTACCACAAAAGCTGAGCTCTAGATCTTTACCTGTTGTTTGTTGTTGGGCGTGTAAGGCAGCAGAGTCGACACGTGAAACATGATCTCATAGTCCTTGTAAGTCGTGTACAGGGAGTGAGTGCCCGTGGAATCCGCTGCAGGAAACATAGACCATTGTATGATTACTGCCATCCATCTCTCCCACATGTGTATTCTGTGTTCTCAGTGCAAGACAGGATGCAATTTCACCTTAGCCCAAACAACTAGACAATAGTGAGCTGTGGATCAATGTCAGCCTGGATAAAATGACTGTCAAAACCAATAGTCAATCAACTGTTTTACTCAAGTGTCAGCCTGTAAGTTGAGCCCTTTGCAGCTACTAGAACAATGAACAGTGTCTAAATGTTTAAACAATTCAATTCTATGTTTATTTGTGGACAACAAGGCCATAAACCAGAAATTAACTATTTTATTCCCAAATCCCTAAATCCATGTTTGCTTGAGTGAAACTCGATTCCCCGAAGATTGATGTAATTACAGTACGCCTATGCACTCATTAGTACTGAGGACAACTGTAGTGGACACAACGGAGAGAAAAAGACACCAGAGAGGAGAGATGGAAAGAACAGATAAGTAAAGTGAAAGTGTCACAAGGATAAAGTTGGTGGGAGAATATTATGTGCAATGAAAGGAAATATTTGACCATAAAGAAAGGCAAAGGAGCAAAGTACAAGCACTATAAAGTATATTGTGATATGAAGGAGGGGAAACCCAAAGTGCTAACCAGGGCCTGCATTTAGGAGCCAAGCCCTTTGTCTCATTTGGAATCTCAAGTGAAAATAACTTACATCAGGGCTGCTAGTAATAAAACGTTGAGGCCATGAACTAGGCAGCAAAAGACACATTCCACCTACAGTCTTATATCTGATAAGGCATCGAGTCAACTACAATAACTGCTTGATTTAAAGATGTATAAAAACCAGGGTCACTAATGAATAAAAGCCAAAATTCTATGTGTGGTCTAGATGTATGTTTGGGAGTTGTTACTTTTGGTGTCCAGCTGGGCTCTGTACTTGGTGAAGCCCTTGAGGCGAACGTTGTCCCCCAACAGCTGGAGGAACTCTTCCAGGGCGGGACCGGCTGTCTCGTTGTTGTACATCTCCTCCTCAGTGCTCTGACCTGCTCTGCAGTACATCACCCCCACCTTCACCTGAAAACTCAGCTGGGGGCCGGCAAGGAAGCAGATACAAGATGTCTTAAACAGTTCACGCCAGGACAGAGTACCACATACTAACTCACAAAAACAAACTCCCTTTCTGTATAAATTGAGACTCTAATCTTTTAGAAAATCATGCGTCATCCTCCTACCCCTTGTTCATCCAGTTTCATCAGCTGCTCTGTGACTTTGGGCGTGTTGAGGGCCAGTCTGAGGCAGGACAGATCCAGCTCAGGGAGGAGGTACTCCAGTACCTCTTTGATGGGCAGACCTCGGGTGGTGCCATGCTTGGAGGTGGAAGGCACTGCATCCTCTAGGACAGAGCCTCGAAGAGTTGTCAGCTGAACGGACGGATTACAGAGAGGAGCGTGAGAACAGAAAGAATGCGTCTCAGGAATCCTTCATGTGCTTTGAACTTTCTCTTAGAGATGGAACATAGTGATAGCAAAAGACACATGGGGGAAAAAAAGAAACAAGTCCCTGCAGGTTTTAAAGTTATACCACCCTCTTATTGTGCTCTTGAAAAAAAGCTGACATAAAACAAGACAATTATGACTCAAGGCCTTGGGTAAAGGGAAAGTGGAACTGAGGAAGAAGAGGTGGGAGGACTTATCCAAGCATTCTGTCTACACAAAGTATGCATTGTGCTGGACTCTGGGGGTGAACTCAATCGCTCCGCTATCATAAGCAGCTGGAACAGACCAAGACTTTCTCTCCTACAAGCTTGAGGCTGTGCAGGGACCGTGTTTACAATAGACCTGTGTTCCCCATGTTTGGAAGGTAAGATGGGGGCGGGGGTCCTGTGGTACTTCAGTTTAAAGTGTGGGGGTTTAATCACATGCACCTGTCCTTCTTCAGTCCACAACAAACAGCCTCAGGCAGGTGCCTTAACCTCTGTCTGGGAATGTATGCCCGCATAATAAATCCCATAACCCAAAATCCCTAACCAAACACAGGAGACCGGGAGCCAACATAGCAACTAAATATGACAGTCTATTTTTACTGAAACACAGAAGTAAAGCTCTCCACACTGTGGTTTGAGGTTGTTGGGCACTGACAGGCCTTGGAGGCTGTAAGATGAGTGCACTTCCTGAAGTTTCTTCACACATTGCTGATATTGGGAGACAGCTGAATAGCCCCAGGGCTGGTTGCATAATAAGAAACAAGGGCTGAGACTGGTTTTACCTAGAGCTGGTCTTCCTAGCATTAGCAGGAAAAGTAGTTATTGAACTATACACACCTTCTATACGGATAAACAGGATTATAGATCCAAGCAAGCATATCCCACTGTGTATTAACACAACAATACCAATGGAATGAATGTGTTTTCTTACTGTCTTACTTTTCTTTCTTCAAAATCAAAATCCAAAGTATGTGAGTGCAAAAATAATAACTGACTGCATTGTTAAATTCTGTGGGCGGATTCCCTCCACAGTGGGAAGGATTTATGTGATGTGGTGCTGAGGTTGAGGTTGGTGTGTATATGAGGGATAGACACTATGGCTGACCTCGCTGGTTCTGAAGATGAGCCGGTAGTTATACTGCTGGCCGTGCTCCTTGTCCTCCTCCAGCTTCTCCCTGCGCAAGCTCACCGCCACTGGACCCAGTGCCTCATCTATCCCAAAGTAGTTCCAGTGCTCTGAAATGGAGGACGTGTCAGAGAAACAGGCTAAATTAAAGAAATCATCTTTTGGGGAATATCATATAAGCATATAAATATTTGTTGGTTAAGCAGTAATGTTTCTGCTTATACATCATACATTTATATGCAAATGAAAGCAGTAGAATTCATCTTACCCCTAAGGTAGAAGAACTTCCTGTAGTAGTAAGCTCCCAGGTCCACATGCTCCACGATGTATTGTTTGCCCTTTTCGCTAAGCGTACTGGGGCCTTCCTTTGGTCCCTCTAGCACCGCTACTCCAGCATTTGTGCAGTGCGTGCTCACTGATGAGTCATACATGTTTACTTCACCAATCAGAGTACCTGAGCTACCGTTACCTGCTCCAGCCACCAGCCCATGATACACTGCTCCACATGCTCCCAGTCTACGCCTCCCATTGCCATCAGCACCAATCTCATTGCGGAAGCAGGGGCAACTTAACAGCATTTCATTGCTCTGTTCGTCCCCTGCATCTAGTCCAGGACTGTCCCTAGAATTGAGCTCTTCCTGGCTGCCACTCGGGGAGCTGTAAGGCAGGCTTTGTGTGGACGAGATGGTGGAGGTAGCCGAGGCTACAGCGGCAGCAGACGCCCCTGTGGTGGTGTTTTTTCTCTTGCCTGCAATCTGCCGCAAATGAGCAACTTCGTTGAGGTCAAACAGCATGCTTTGAACATCATAGTGGGAGAAGCCTTTCTGACACACCCAGGGCTTGAGAGGAGGGCCATTGTCCTCTATCCGGCTGTCCTCTACATCAGACCCTGCTCTGGGGGAGTCCGATTCACCTCGCACGTTACGAAGTTTACGGAATATAGACTCGCCCCCCGTCTCAGATTTAGTTCTCCTCTTTGGGGGCTTATCTCTGTCCTTGGCTTTAGGTGGCTGAATGTCTATGGCGTCCACCTGAACATCAATGCCAGCCTGCTTGGGCCCAATATTCAGCATGTCCTCCAGTTTCTCCGGAGCAGGGCTACGCTGGTCAACTTTGTCCCCTTGATAGCCCTTAAGCATTTCAAAGAAGCTCTCTCCAGATGCTCCATGCTGATCGATTGAGGAGGTGCTACCATATTCGCGATGAAGGGGGGACCATTTGGCTCCCGATGGCGGACCCCAGTCCTCCCCACTGTCTCCACTGCCTTCCATCTCACTGATAGTCATGTCACTGTTGCTGCGCTGACGGATCCGTCTCTGTCGTGGATTTCGATGTGCAGGACCTCGGTAGTCTCCTGGGGCTAGGTAACGGGTGTCTGGGCTGTAGTTGTTAGCTGGGGCCTGGGTTCGATTCTTCAAAGTATTGTGGATATTACGCAGCATTGCTGAGTCCTGAGGGCTCATTATAGAGCCTAACTTAATGTGGTTTTTTCCAGCCGAGGGAACACCAGAGTTCTCAGGCTCTGTAGCCGAGTGCCACATAACCCCTGCAATGTCTTTTCTTGGGGGCCAGTCAGCCACCCGAGCCCGTACACCCATTTTAGGCACTCCTGTGCTCACAGTGGCATGGACATTGTCTGTGCGGGTTGGCACAGCCCCTCCATTGACCATACGGAGGTGGCGGGTGTAAAACTCATCAGTGGCGGGGATGGAACCCCCAACGGTGCGCTCCATGGGTGGGCGCTTCAGGCTGGTCATGACACCAGTGCCAAAGGCTAAAGGCACTTAGCAAGGACACATGGCTGCCTCTGGGATGGGATGCTGCTCCCTGACTTCATGAGCAGGTTGATTGTCTGGATCAGCAAGTGATGAGGCAGAAAAAGGAAAGGGGCAAGCCCACCTCTTCAGCACTCAAGCCTGCATACTGTTTCCTCAACTGTGCCCACACTGCCACTTGACATTTTTCTTACTCCAGACATATGATGCTGAAAAAGAAAAGAAAATCAGTTAGTATATACAGTAAGAGCAGATAAGTACATCTGTTTCCTGACACAACTTTCCCTTACAGATATTAGACTGGAAGTAAGAAAGGCCAAGCAGGGTAGCACATCTTAAATTAATAAGTTGTAGAAATGCGATCCTGAGAATTGGAAAACTAGATGACTTAACACTTCATTGGCTTTGCCCTGTTATACTCTCCTTGTCATGGGAGAAAGCACAATGGTAATTAGAAAAAGCTAAGCACCCAAAATCTCCAATTTTTCACTAATCTGAAAATTCTTCATATTTAAAACTCATCAACACCACATCAATGAGAACAGACACCGCTTACGTCCTCTGACGTTTTTTTACGAGCCAGTGAAAAGTCACTGACATGTTCAATTTCAGATAAAGGCGTCTACTTTTCAAACCAATTTCCGAATAAACATCGAAGGGTAAACACGAAAGCTCAGCCAAATTCCAAATGAGCTCAACAATGTGGGTCAATTGTTTTCTTGAAAGTCTAAACAAAATGATGACTTTGCCTGCATCACGTAATTTATCCAAAGAGAGTGGTAAAGATGGCTTAGTTGGTGATTTAATAAACCTGTTTCGGACTTATGTCAAGACTAGACAAAGGTGAGAGAAAAATCATCTGCATCTATCAATAAACTTTCATCTCTTTAGTTGGCCTCTGAAACTCCCTCTGTCACTGACTCTTGACTTGTCTCACGCCTCTTTGTGCGCCCCTTTAGTAGCCAACATTAGTGAATTGTAATGCATAGTTGCAGTTTTCTCGATGAATATTCCAAGCTGCACATCAAAAAGCAAAAGGGCCCTTTGAAAGTCATCTGGGAAGTGAGTGATGATCCTCTGCCTGACAAATCGGGCCAATTTGGCAGAGAGACACTGGTGGAGATTAAGGCTCCACTCTCAGTCGGCCCTGCTTGGATGTGGCTGTGATCATATTAGCCACTAGCAATCAGTGCACTGTGACGGGCCTACAGCACAGACACCTTCACACCACATCCCAACATCAGGGCCGGCTTTATGCTGACTAAGAAATAAGACATTAAACTTGGATTGAAACATTAAATGTAATCACAGATGTCAAAGAAATGGAAAAGAGTGCACAGGACCATGTGACCGATTTTACCACAGTGGTACAGTCATCTGAGAAATGGGTCAAATGTTCTCCAGACTAGAGAGATTGTCAGTAAGAATCCAAATAAACAGAAGACGGATTCATTTGTGCTGCAGAAAAATGCTAACTAAAAAACATGTCTCTCATTTATAAAGGGCTCACATCTCACAAAATACCTGGAAAATCAAGGAAAATGGTTTAACAAAATCAACGATAATATATAGGAAGTCTTGTCTGCAAGATTAATGAATCACAAGTAAATTGTGGAACGAATATAAACCAATAATAATATAAATAGATAATAAATAGAAATCAAGATCTCATATTTTAATGCACAACATCATTTCTTCATATGAGAAAGTACATTCTGTATCATTTTGTTTGAGGAAACTGTAGAAAAATAGGGGACCACACACATATCCTCTGGGCAATAACTGCCCAATAATTCAAAGGTTCTGAAGAAGTTCTGAAGAAATTGACTTAGAATTCACTTGAACTAGAGATGTGGATGTCCCCTCAGATCTCCCCTCAGTTGCAAGACACCTGCAACAGTAAGTAACAGGAAGGATGCAAAACTACCAACCACAACTCAGTGGGTGCAGAGACTGAAACAGGCTTACATACAGTAATGGAACAAATTGCTGCAAGTCTGCCACACGTAATGAAAACTTTCATAAAAAGGTGGACTAAAAATGCCATTATTATGTTCCCCTGCAACTGTTTCTGCACAAATCTAGTTCTTTGGATAAAATCAACATTAATACACAAGTCAGGGAAAGAGTGCAAATGTGTGTAAAATCTCAAGGCTCTAGAGATGATTCAGTTTTCAGAGTGCCTGAGGCAAAGCATCCCTAGTCAGCTTTTCTTCAAAACATAGAGTGTTTTCAGACAACAAACCTCTAAACCTGTGTATATTATGCAGCAAAGGCCCAGTCTGCTCGTCCAATATCGAGCAAAAGCAAGCAGCATAAGATCTTGCAGTAAAACTAACAAACATAATTCCACTTCTAGTCTGACAGTGTGTTGAACTGTTATTTCATCTGCAGTAAAAATGTGCTATAACTGATTACAACTTTTTTCGAACCACAAATATAAAGCAGTAGTGAACAAGGACATCAAACAGGAAATCCATTAAACAGGGTTTCATATGGAGCCTAATATCCAACCAGCAGTCTGATAATCAGCTGATAAGAGCAAAATTCTTCACATAATAACATCAAATGAAACGGGCAGGGACAGTTTTCAGATTCCAACCCAGGATGTAAAAGCTTCATGGTTACATGATGTGAGATCTTCAACCAGAAGAAGTTTAAATAACATGAAAGCAACTATCTCCACTGTGATCTTTCATCTGTCACATGAGGAAGAATCCCAACTACACACTCCTCTAATGAATGGGTGCACATTCTTCAGGGCATGGGAGTAAAGTGTCTAGAGTAGATTAAAATAAAAAACGTATTAAATAATTTAAAAAACTCATTCATGTCCTACTAACACCGTAATTTCTCTGACATGAATAAGAGTGAAAATAGTACGAGAGTGTAAGTTAAACTGTAGGCCTTGTCCCAGGGTGTTGGACCTCGTTCCCTCATGCTGTCGAATGTCCACAGGGACAGACAGAAGAATAGAAGACACACACAACACACACACACACACACGTCCCAGAAAACAGGCCTCTAATCTCTCCGACTAACATACAGACAGACTTCACGGACTTTTAAGATTAAAATTAAGAGTGCGGCATAGAGACTGGGTGAGTTTGTCTTAGAGACAGGCTAAAAGTGCAAGAGACAGAAAAAAGCTAAAAAGACCAACAGCACATTCTCCTTCCAACTCATCCTGCAATCCTTTAAATGGAGCAACTTTTTCACAAGTCTGTGGGACAGGTTCAGACAGCTTGAGCCTGTTGACTAAATCAGATTAACTTCCTGTAAATGTGGCTCTGACCTCCCAGCCGGTTGGTCATGCCAGTTGAGAGATGAGCAAAGCGGCGGTGAAGATGCAGCCGAAGGGCTGGTGATATCATGGCACACCTCTGAGGTGTTACAATTGTTCTTCCGGTTGCAGGGACGAGTCTAGACACAAGAGTACAGAGCTCTGATAGAGTAACATGCCCCTGTGACGACTCAGCCTGCATATGTTACAGGTGAGTCAGACAGTGGAGCCCTCCAGGATCTTGTGAGAAAACACACACACATACTATATGGAATTAAAGGTGGAAGACAGAAAAGAGTCAGTCAGCATAACAGACTAATACAGTAGTGCGATGAATCAGAAATATAAACCCAGGGTCTGAGTCTTTCAAATCTGAGTCACAAAAATCAGAGTAACTAAAAGAATAAGTCCTTAGTCATCACAAAGACCCAGCATGGGGTGCTAGACGCTGTCAAAGCCAGGGCCTCCTGGAGGGGAAGCACTGTTGCTGAGCTGGCTTGGCTAGCTGCTGTCCCAGAGAGAAAGGGCAACATGCTGGAGTTGAAAGACTCTTCGTCCTGGGTCTCCAAACATAGCGGGAATGAAGTTTCCCAGTAGACTGGGCAAGTGTCTCCAAAGCCGAGACAAAAGAGCCGAAGGATTGCCCCGCAAGCTTGTAATTACTGTGTGCTTCAATGGGGCTAAGGGGCTGGTTGGCTGACACCATTGGCTTTCAAACAGGCACCCTACCATTTATCCCATTGGCTCTCCCTGTCCCCTAATCTTTGCCTGCTCTAAGGGCTGACTGGGCTGTTGGGCAGCAGGCACAAAGGTCCTTCTGTCCTGGCTTGGGCAAGACTGGGGCCTCATTCCAACATAGTGAAGTCTTTGAAAACTGCCTGGCACGGGCAACTCACTATGGATGTGGACATGACGCCTGCCAGGAAAACCAAATTAATTAGATGCGAGGGGAACTGGAGAGATGGCAAACACTGAACCTGAATTTGGAAACAAGGGAGAAGAGAGGCATCAAAGAACTGGAAAGATACATCCGTGATGAGCACAGGAAGCTAGAAGAATAGCTCACCTGGACAGGAAGAGGCTCATGACAAAAAGCAGAAAATTATCAGTGTTGAGTGTCTGCATGTGAATCATATCAAGATCATTTGGCTGTTCTGTAATCCAGTGACTCACTGTTGCAACACATATCTGTGTCACAAAGCTGACAGATGACTGAGATTTGGGGAAGTAACATGGGAATACCCTTTCTCTCTAGGGATGTTTGTATACATAACAATGAAAGCAGCAACTAAAGACTGCAGTTAAACCTCAAACTCTTCCACAGAGAACAAGCCTCCCCACAAAGTTGTTCACCATCGATGTGACGACTGAGGGGTAAACTGAGGTCTCTACACCTCCACTGAGGTGGAGCCTCACCACGGCTGCCCATAGGCACAACAGATGCACAGGAAGTAACAAAGCATCACCGCCACTCCCCTGTCTCCATCTGTGTTTCTCTTTTTTTTTTTCCTCGTTTCTTATGTCTTCTCCCTCCTCCTGTATGTGCATCTGGCTGAGAACCAGGCACAAACCTGCCCATCTGATTGAGCAAACCTGAGAACCCGACACCTTCAGAGAAAAACAGGCAGGCCTGCTGGCAGACAAACGATACTAGCGTCGCCCAACCGCGAGCCGAGATCCTGGAATTCCACCAATTTGAGTGGAGGAAGTGATGAACGTCTGTGTGAAGAGGGGGAGAGAAGTAGGGCATGTTCAGGCAAACTCTCGGAGAGAAGTGCAACACTGACTGTCCAAGTGATAGTCTGTTATTTAACACATTAAAGTCTGCCATGACTTTACAAATACAGGCTTGTCTTCTAGCTCTGCGCTCAACTTCTACTGAGGGCTTTGATCTATAAAATAGCAGCTCTGGATAAAGCGGGACACCACAATAACACGAGAACTGAACCGACGGATTGTTCAGCTGACCGCACACGCGATGCAAACCCCACGTGTAGATGGAGCACTTCAAAAACCGGTGGCAGTGTATCGACATTCATCATCGCCATTGTTCTGTGATGTGCCGCGGCTCGGCCCTCGCTCTGGGCCCCTCGCTATCACTGCAGCACAGTTCAGTGAGTAATGGGCATAGCTAACCACTGGCAAAGTGAATTTCACTCACAGCCTTACACAAGAAGACAGCTCTGGAGGAGCGCCAGAATATATTCATTGCCATTATCTCCAGCAGGGTGTCCTCGATCCTTCCTCTCTTCTTATCCTGAAAGTGCTCCGCCAGGATTTCACATATTATGTGGGGGAGGCAGCAGGATAAATAAGACACTTGAAACACTTGACATAGTTTATAGTTAGCAATGGTAAACCCATTCCTATTTCCAATGTCATTATCTGGGTGGGCCCGGAGTTGGACAATGAAAGCCTTTGTCCAACTCCTTGAGGGCCATTTACCTCCCACAAAAAAAAAAACCTAATTGCTCTGCTAACAGCTTAGGTGGTCTTGTCTGGGGTAAAGTAAGGTTATTACTTCTTATACTCTAATCTATTAGCGGCCTCATCAAAAACAAAAAAGTCCACAGTCTTAAAAACAGGCTTGTATTCGATTGATTTAAAGTACGTAAAATCATCACCAAGAGTCTGCACAGACGTTTTACAACTTCACGCTCCATAAATACATTATTCTACAGAGAGCCAGCCAGAGTTGGTTTAGTGCCTCATATTTGACGTGAGGTTATAGATGACTTGTCTTTATTGGGAAGCCTCAGATTTAAGCCCGTCAGCTTTTAAAAAGTTGTGCGTTGTAAAGAGCAATGGAGGGGAAGCAGTGTGCTGCTGCCTGAAGAGGAATGTAAAAAATTCTAATGAGGTGGCTGCCTCGCTGCTGAACTGCAGCATTTGGGAGCCGAGGTTTAAAAGTGGAAGTCTGCTCTAGGCTGCACTTTCCCTCTCCTGGCCCAATCTGCCCACCTCCAACCCGAGGACTCCATTAGACAGACACGGAGCTCCTGATGCACATGGACAGGTACACGCAGAGACAAAGGCTCTCACACATACCTGACAACTCAAAAGCCTGAAATAAAACAACAAATTTAACAGAAAGGACACAAACCAGCTGATTTGGCTCGTAAGACTAAACAGCTCATGGGACAAAAGCTATTTTTGAAGAAGACAAACTCAAACTGCTTTTTGTTTCTGCAAACATCAAAGACGAAACTTTTCCATCCCCTGCCAGTTCACAGAGATGCTATTTCTGCAATCCTTGTCTCAAACCTTTTCTTGGAAATCGCACATTTGACATGCAAGTTATAGCCTCTGTGTAGAGACCAATCAGGGTTGCGGAGAGCGAAAGGCTCTGTCCATTTTGTCTCACTAATCTCTCTTAATGTGAATGAACAATACAATGTACAGTGTATGCAAATAAAACGGTGCCCATATTTAAATTTCACTTTGGGTCAGCAGGTAGTGTTCACCAGTGGGTAGGCCAGTGAAGTATTGTATCCTTGCTGCCTAACACTGCCTGTGATTTGTAACTCTCTAAACCATAAACTTTGCTCTACTTAATCCTTTTATCAGGTGACGTAGAATTACATTACATCATATGGCTGCCATATCTTATCTCTATTGTAAACTTTGCCATGCCCAGGCTTAATGAAATGAAAGTTCAATACTGTATTTCAAGTTGGTGGTACACTTACAGAGTTTAGCGGTAGTGTGTATGTAGAAATGTAGTTACAGACTTGCCAGTGATCTGGGATTTACCTGTTACAGCAGTCTGCTATAAATGGGTAAAGAGTGTGTTGAACATTAGCATGTTCATTGGTCAGCAGTTAACATGGCTTTTATGTGTGTAAGTGGCACTACAATGTGGTAATGTGCCAAAAGCTGATTATAAGGCCCAAAGTCCATCCTGTCAACGGCCACTCTGACATGACTTGACAGGAGCTTGATGGCATTTTGGCTATTGCAACAGCGTATAACCATTCAAAACCTGGAAAAGCCCCCAGATCATATTTTGAATAATGATTTGCCAAAGTAAACACACTATGGGGATGAGGCAGGGCTGTGTAGGCTGAATGCAAATAAACTTCCCTTTTGTTTACATATATCACTGGTAATGTATTAATCTGAATTTGTCTTGCTACTTTGTAGCTGAATATAATCAGTGTTCTTGACCAGCCAGAGTTTCATCTGGAAAATCAGCCTGCTGAGGTTGCCCCGAATCCGCTTGCATACTTTGATATCAGAAGGCATAACTAACACAGGAGCTTCAAAACACATCTTGAGAAATCCAATATGACAATTCCACCTCAGTCTTTCCCCACACAGAAAACATACTGACAACCATTTCCACACCGGCGCACTGCCAAACTGCATAGCTTTTCCCCAGCAACCTACTGCACCATTTCCTCCAGGTGAAAAAGATTTGTGATTTATATGGGAATGTTTCCCTGTGATGTCTGAGAGGGAGAAAGCTTTGGATTTTAAAACTAACCCCTAGCTCTTGATAAAAGGATCTCTCACCTACTGTTTCTACTGACAGCTTCTATAACAGGTGACTCCCAGCTTGGCAGTCTTGCATTGCCCTTATTGGTGGTTGAAAAAAATTTGCCTTGCAGAACTGAGCAACAGCTCAGATTAACCCCAATGCAATGGGAGCATTTCCCAGCAGCGTGCCATGTTAAGCAAGGCAATGTGGTCTGGGGCAGAGAGGTGTTTATAGTGCCACAACGTTTCCTCTATTCGCCTAACAAAAGGTAAATACGCCTATTGTAACACCTGAAAAGCACCCAAAACCTATGTGTTACAAAGCAAATACTCCCAGCTCAGCATGGGACTGGCACACGCCTCTGTGTGTGCTCAAGTGTGTGCGCTGGGATGCAGCAGTTTCCATCAGCTGAGGATTAAAATAGACGGGATGCGAGAGTAGCAGCAGGATAATTAACAGTGTTGATGCAAGGAGGAGGGCTCGACGAATAGTTTGTGTGTTTGCTGTCTATAATTCAGCATCTCCACGTGCCAAAAGGGGGGATGGGGCTGAGCCAGGGGGCCCGCCAAACACTTCCAAGCCTGCTATTACTTCATTCTGGGATCACAGGCACTCATGAGGAAAAACAAATCAGACACTCGCATATCATACGTATGTTCAGATTCATTTGGACTGCCCCGCTGGATCAGTGTCACATCAGTGCCAGGAGCGACAGAGTTGTGGAGCTGCGGGAAAGTTTGAGTGGGGATAAACAGAGCGGGTCATCAGACGTCAATCAAAATGTCAATTAGATCATGGTATTTTGATCGCGCAAAAGGCTGGTGCCGGATATGAGATGTGTCAGTGTGCAGCGTGCGGCGCCGACCGCCTCGAGGCTGGGGGCATCCAGTGGTCACACACACTGCATGCCAGGGAACCATGCTGTATGCATGTGTGCGCCCATCAGTGAGTATTGGTCACTTGCCCGGCACAAGTCCGTGCTGGGTCCAAGCCAATACAGCCATTTACTGCTGTGGCCCGTGGCTACTAACAGTGGCCAATAAAATGGAGGCAGTCAATAATATTCCTGAAAATCATCGTGCTTAGAGACAACCAGCATGTGCAAATCCTTACTGGAAATACAATCGTGTGGCCCAGTTGTTTCTAATGCAAACAAAGTAATCAGTGTTTAAATTTGTGCAACTCAGAGGATGATAATGTTGATCATTATTGGATCAAACAACTCTGGTTATGTCAGGTGAAAAGGCAGCTAGTGGGCCTTTTGAGTAATTCAGGTTTTATTCTTCCTGGTTTCCTGATTAGACCATGTGGCCTGGACCATGTTATATTTGCTTGCAAGTCTGAGTATGTTTAAGCGTGGATCTGGCATGAGGACAGGGCCGGGGTGAGACCACTTAGGTCCCCCTGTACAACTGTGTGTGAGCAGCAAGGTCAGTCGGCAGCAGTCTGACAGATTCTCACAGCGGAGGTGTCAATATGACAGTTGCCCGTGATGTTTGGAAGTCATCCACTGTCCTGTCCTCTCACATCCTCTGCTTGATTACACAGGTAGCAAACAAGCCAGATCAGAGAGGACGGGGAAGGCAGAATTACACTGAGACCGCCCTTGCCATAATAAAGTAAAGCACATTCTAAATACCCACAATCTCAAAAATAATCAAGCGCTCGGAGAGAAAATCACAGCCCACTATTAGCCGATGCAACAATAACAACATTGAATCTGTTGCTAAAACACAGACACATTAACTGAAAGCTTGGATCAGATAACAGCTTGGCAGGAAAAAGGAATGAAAACACTGTCGGCAAAAAGAAACAGAATAGCTCTCAGGGAACTTGAAACCCACAATAGGAACTCATTGTGTAGCTGAAATTGTATTTGAAGAGTGGAATACTTTTGGAGTGACATGTTGGTTGCTTCTTCATTTGGACGGGGCTGTCTGGACAGGTTGTGGCATGGTGATGTTATGGGAGAGGAGCAGTTGTTTGATCAGACAGTGTTGGGAAGGGGTCAGGATCCTGCTGAGCAAACATGAGAAACATGAGCGTCAATGCAGGGGCAGCACTGACTGACCACAGGCTATTTAAAAGCCCCCCCCCCCTAGAGAATACATCAAATCTATCATAAGTTGCTCTACACATCCTTTGGAGTTCATTTTCATCACTCAAACTGACCTATCAATCGATCAACAGCTGCTTGGCCAATGAATCCACCTCTGCAGCAATCAGGGTAAAGCGCATCAACTAATTTGACTGCACAGATGAATAGGTGCAGCCATAATGGGATGCAACCGTACAAGGATACCCCACAGACTAATTTCAGTGACAGAGGAGCATGAGAGAGCTCTTAGAAAACAACAGGATCCTTAGCTGAGAGAGCAGCAGTCAAAAGGAAAACACAGCCAGCCATCCTGGAAGGCCAGAGTCAAGGTGAAAGCTTGATTAATATCCCCTCACAATGGCCAGATAGCTGCTGCGCTGCCACCACACATTAATTGCGTGCCTAGTGCACAAAATGTACTTTACAATTCTGCAATTAACCCTTTTGAGTTTGCAAGGATGAAGGAAGAAAAATAAGAATAGGATCTTGCCAGGTAAGCAATTTAACAAGGTAACACAATGGGCCGCAGTGCTGAGGACAAGGGGAATGCTTCAGTGCAGAGTTGACATGAGGACCAGCGCAGCGAAGACGGGCTTATTATCCTCGCAGAAAACCTCAGGGGGATCCTCTGCCGTGTCTCTGGAGAAGCCTGGCTGACTGTGTTGTCCCCTACAGCTTGGAGGGCAGCCTAATTCACTAAATGAGGACTCAGTAAGAAGCTCAGGTGTGCCTCGCTAATCAGCATTATTTGTCAGAAATGGCAAGCGGGTTCTCAATGTAAAATCCTCCATGTGGAAAGGCTTGATGAGGACACAAAACCCACAAGAACAACACAGCAAAGTTCCACACATAAACCATTTCCAGTCATTGATTTTGGCCCGAGTCCAGTGCATAGCCCAGTACACTTCCAGTCCAATTATAAACAGTCAGGCCGCAGAGTTAATCAATTCATACAGAGTCATTTGGACTGCGATAAGTCAGCTAGTGTTGCATAACAGTGGTGCCCTGCTCTGTGCCAGGAAATCACATTGCAAACCTGCACTGCACGCTGCTGCTGCTTCTGCTGGCCTGCACTGCACTGCACTGCACTGCACGTACTGGGACACTCAGCCTGCTCTGCAATTGAGGTTTATCATGGTCCTCAGCCAGTTCCACGCAAGCCACATGTCATTTTAAGCAGCAGCCCACAGTGCAGCATTTTCAATACTTTTGTTTCCATTAAAAAAAAAAAAAGAACTGATTTTAAAATACATGACGGCAAAAAGGCAAGCAAATTAACATCTGCCTTACTAATCAGACAACATCAGACAGTTGTTCCAGTAATTCTTCTGCTTTAGTCTTGGTTCATGGAGTGAAGCAGAATCAGCCTTTTCCCTGGGTTTGTGGAAGACGTGTGGTGCACTTATTTAGCATGGGGTTTGGAGGTCCTCCCTGAAGATAAGTTTTTCAATAAAAAATATGCAATTTCACATCATTTTGAAGCATTATTATCATATTTGCATACAAAAAGTTTGAAAAGCTAGAGCCGATAACAAACACCCAAAGAGCCTAAAGACAAAACTTGCTAAAGAAGTCCACCGGGGACCAACTCCAATGATTAGATCTGGGAAAAGTTATATTAGTTTAATACTCTCTACATTGATTTTGCATTCAATTGGCTTAGGTGGTGCCCAAAACTGCTTGGGTGCTGCGCCTAAGCCTTATATATAAGAGAAGAGAGAGAAAACCCTGGCAGAATTCAATTAACACGCCCGCCCCCCTTTTCCCCCCCGGCTGGCAATAATCAGGACATCGCATCCCCACAAGTCACAGCAGAGGAAAACATACAAGTTTTGACTGGAGCTTTCCGTGAGCCCCTCATTTGCATCTTCCAGAGTGTTTGACTCACAAGTGCTGGGTATTTTAACACCTGATCCAGGTTCCTTGGGTTTGTTTAAATAAGAGGCAAAAAGGTGAACATCCAGGGCACAAACAGCAAATCAGGTTGCCTACAGATGCAGGTCTTTCTTGTAGCAAACAGCTACTGGTGAATTCCTCCTAATCAGCATTCAAGGACAGTATAAGAGTAAACACAGACATGTCAACAACAGCACTTTACCTCCTCTAATAGTAATAATAACGGCTGAAGTAAGCACTAGTTCTGGAGAGAGATACACAGAAATATTATAACATACAGTTTCAAATCTTGTGTTTAATGTCAATATTCAACTCCATGAGGTTTTACAGCACACGCATGCATTACACAAGCACACGCCCGTCTGCATATTTCCATGACGGATTTCAGTTTCAAACGTGTTTCTCTCGAAGCAAAGCTACATCCAGGAATGCTTCAATGAAACACACAGGAAACAGGCAGCGAGAAAGGAAAGGCTGGGAAAGCAGCCATGTTTGTTATTAACTGGCCCTATCTGCCCTTTGCACCTGGAGCAACATGGGAAAAAAAAGACTATGGCCTAATTCATGAGACAGTCTACTGTTTTAGACTGTAGCATCCATACTGAGTTAGTTCTGTTTTGTTAAATACTTGAATAGTGTCAGTGGGACATTTTCCTCCACACTTCACTCACTCCACCTGAAGCTTCTATTTGTTTAAAAAGTCATCTGAATCTGGCAAAGGAAGCCTCCGGTTCACAGTGCTCTCATTCTTCCCTCTCAGCTTCACTAAGAGCAGGAACTCACAGGGTGGAAATGGATTCCCTGGTTCCAAAGCAAAGGATATGGAATTTTGGAGCAATCTGAGGAGGGATGGTTTTTTTTGTGAGCTTCAGCACAGGAAACAAAGCACAACAGAAACTACAGCAAGAATGCTTTGACTATTTCAAATAGCTTTAAAGACTTCAGGAGAAAAAAAAAACCTCACACAGTGTAGAAACGGTGCCAGCATTCCTGTTTTACTACACATAAACGTGGACTCCTGATTGTAACAAAAACAGTTGTAAGCATGACGAGGAATGAGGACGAGCTGAACGGACCTGTCTACGCACTGAGACGTGTTTTGAGCTCAGCCATGACCAAGCCCTCGCACATTCCTGCGTGCTTCTCAGATTTCTGTCCACAGGAGGGACAACAGCGAAACCTCTGTAGCTTTTGGATGTGGAATTATTTTCCACCGCTGCCCACATAGGCTCTGCATGGGGCACGGGCCTGCAACTCGGCTTGATGTTTTGATTCTTCTCCGAGTTCTGTAATCGGCTCCAGAGAGAGAGAGCACACGGGCCAAAACAGAGAGACAGTGTAGCAACTGGCAGACATGTCCAGACAGTGCTGAGCGCGTCATCGCCGTGTGGCAGCAGAGATAGCCTACAGCAACACTTCACCGTCACAATCCCAGATTTCATTATGGAAAGGTTTTGTTTTTTTTCTTCTCTCGCTCCAAGTTTTTTTAACTAAGCGGTTGTTTGTCGAGCCGTTTCTTTTTTTTTTTCTCCTCCATCTTCCGATCGCCGCGCCATGTCTTGCTATTTTCGACACGCATGAGGTTTGATGGCAGCAGAAAAGGGGAATTACACAGTGTCTGATCCCTGCATGACTGTGGGTTTTGGTTTCGGGTTGAAAGTTGGAGGCAGGATGACAGAAAGCAGTCGCGGAGATGTTGCTTTAGTTCATGAACGTATGAGTGAGAGACCACCACATGGATGGAGGCCCAACTGTCAGTCAGGTGAGGTCAGTGGCAACGCTGTGCAACATCAGAGTCAGTGGCAACGCTTTGCACCTGTTCCGCCACTAAACTCGCTCAGTGTCTGTTAGCCCCGCAGAAGCTCCCGCAGAGATAATTACAGCGTCCATGCATTTTTGCAAGATCAGAATTCCCCAAAGTTTGTGGCAGGTGGGGTGAAAAGCAGGGGAATTTTCCTTTGTCTGCACGCATTTAGTCTGTGACAGCAAGCTGAAAAGGGATTACATCATCACCATTGTAGCTTCCGAGCCCTCTGCTTTCATCCATTGGCTGGTATACAGTGGACCGTCCGATCCAGACAAAGACGGAGCATTCCAACAGTTTAGCAAGCAGGAAACGCCGACCCGTAGTCACACCTCATTACAGTCAAACTCATCGACCCCCTCAGTCTCCAGCGAAAAAGACGCTTACGCAAAAAAAAGGTCGTACTGTCATCAGGTCATTTGACTTCTGACTATGGGCTGACTAACATCAGTCAGACACATCACTCATGTTAACACTGACGCAGCTTCCCTTTTTTTTTTTTCTAAAAAACTGATATGTTTCAAGCAACTACTGAGGGTTGTGTAAAACCTCATGACCCATTTATCTTGGAATAAACAAGCATGAAGATATTGTCCTTGTAGATGACATTGGTCATGTTGGTGCATCCAATCATCCAGGGTCGTATCACAAGGTCTGTTTAGTTTCATGTCGAGTCTGTCTTCAGAAACAGGCAGTCAGAGGTGACACAGGCTCAGGCTCAACCCAGCCAATCAGGAGGTGCTGCACATTTCCAAAAGGTGAGATCAAGAAGTTTGAGAAATGATGCAACCTTAAACTTTGTGAGGGTAACCAAGAAGCATCAGTCTTACACGATCAGGTCAAACCCTACTTCAAGGATTAAGATGAAACCACTAAGGAATTATTGACGCTGAACTTGAGAATCAATCATAACAATAAGCTCATTATTCATTCTAAAATGCAAACAGTTAATTTAAGCATTTCATGATGGCCACTTAGCGAAATTGCGGCACACACATTCCAGAGCGGCAAATTATGAAGCAGTACAATGATCCTCTTGTTGTTGTCTTTTATCTTCGCTCGAGCTATTCCCATCGAGCCGGTGCACAAGAGACAATAGAAACATAAGCTCAAGTTAGCAACAGGAAGCATCCCTCTGTGGATGTGTGGGCACGTTTTGAAAGAGTCTACGACAAATGAAGCACGATAACAATCGTTAGTGTAACGCGAGAAGTATGATGCATGAAAGTGAAAATAGAAACACTGTCATTTAGCTATAAAGCAGCGGGGAGGATTATTTTCGCTGATGGGAAATGTGAGAAGCAAAGGCTGTTTTCTAAAGGAAGAGTTTGGACATTTTAATGACAACAACTCATCTTTGGATTTGCTTGCTTCTCATACATGCTTCATTCTTCTATGTCTGCAAACTACCCCCCCTAAACAAGATGCTTCAGGGTCCAGGCAGTGATGTCTTATCTTAACCTTGAATGGTATTTTTGTCAGCAGCATCAGACACAGACCTGTTGGCCCAGTGTGGCATTCCTGATTAAAACAGCACACGTCTGCTTCCCTCAATCCTGATATAAAGCTGTTGTATTTGCATTAGATTAATCCTCTATAAGAAATCCCATCAGAGGAAAGGAAAGGAGAAGCCCTGTGTGAATAATAACTATGATTTAGAACAAGCAAACCGGCTGAGATTAGACTCACCAGTCGAAAAAAAAAATGTCAGTGGGGCTGTATGATCAGTCATGCCCACCGCCGGGTCAGCTAAGCCCATCAAGAATGCTAAAAATCCTTGATCCTGGCCCAAAGCTAAACTCCAAAGCTTCCTTATTTCACCTGACTCATGCCAAGTTATCCAACTCCCAACCAGCCCTGCAACTGGAGCAGGCTATGATTCACTGAGAGGGGAGCTCACTGGTTTCCTTACCCCTGTATCTGGTTTGCTACAGCTGATATTTTGTAAACATTTTAGACACAGTGTTGAACATTGGCAGGTTGGCACAGTTTCCTGGTTGTTGCTATCTAAACAAGCTTTGGCTATTCCATCATGTTTCCACCACTGTGCTGATCTCTCTATCAAAACAGCCTCTGTGTGGCCCAAAAAAAAAAAAAAAACAGGCTGCGAAAGAAACCATCAACATGTGATCAACTAGCAGACACTGATTTTAACATTGCATATTGATCAGGCTCTGATCAGCTTGGCCTCATCTGATCAACAAGACGATGGAGGCTGTAAACAAACCAGAGCTGTGAGGAGTAGACAGATGTGACAGGAGGTAAAAAAAAAAAAAAATCAGCTGCCTGGTTTGATAATGCTGACAGACACACATGCTGGATGTGTGTGTATGTGCGTGTGTGTGTGTGTGTGTGTGTGTGTGTGTGTGTGTGCGTGCGTGCTACCACCTGTGTGCGGGGAACAATGTCCTTGACACACGCAGCGTCGCAGCGGGTGCATCTATCAGACAGAGCCGGTGATAGTCGGGTTCTCACCGAGCCCGGTTCGTCTGCCGTCAAACCCTGCTGAGACACTGACTGCGCTGCACCTTCACACACACACATGGGCTTTGTCCACACATAAACACGTTGTGTATATGTGTTTGTGTGTGGACACCTTGAACCAAGAGGACTCACACTCACCTCCAGCTCGTGGATGTGACACGAGACCGAGCGGCTTTTCCTCCTTTTGTTTCAACTCGTATCAAGGCTCCTGTTAAGTCTCCCCGACACACACACACTGCGCAGCTGCCCCCTCTTCTTCTTCTTTTTCTTCTTCTTGTCCTTCTCCTTCTTCTTCTTCGGTCACACGGAGAAAAAACGCCGCCGACCTCCTCCGAAAGACAACTTGGAAGTTTGATAGAAAGTTACGGCTTCGTCTCGCTGCGCTATGCAGCTGCTGGAGGGATGAGATCATTCAGCCAGCCTCCCCCCTCCTCTCCCCCTCCTCTCTCTCTCTCTCTCTCTCTCTCTCTCTCTCTCCCTTTCTCTCTCGCTGTGTCTCTCGCTCTCTCACCCGGGAGTCTCGCGAGAAGGCTTGGTGGGGAAAGCAAACGTTTCCGTGGCAACAGCGCTCACCTGTAGTGGAGAGATAGAGAAGAGGGAAAGAGTCGAGCTCTCACTCTGCCCTGAAAACAGAGGTTGTAAACTATGGAAGCTAACGTATGGGTAGTGTGTTTGTGTTTTATTTTGCTTAAATATGATCTTTCCACTCACAATAATGAAATTTAACCGTAGACACAGAACCCATTATCTATTGCTAATGGTAAAAACAAGTAATCTTTGACCTGCTGTTACACATGACCTCATAAAAGCATATAATTAAAGTTGGCAAAATTTAAAAAAAATCATGCAATCTCTAAAGCTATCTTAAAATGAACTTACAATATCAAACAATGCCTGAATTAAAAATGTAGTCATTGTTTTTATTGTTGCGTCAGCTAATATTGCTCTTGTTACATACAAGGTTATTTAGACCAAAGCAAAAGTAAGAAATGAATTTAAAATTTGTGTAGCCTTTTACTCAAACTCAGATGTGATGAGTTATTTGTTTCATTCTACTATTTTGATCGATTGCATTATTTTTCGAGAATTGAAATGAGTGATTCATCGCCCCAATATAAACGATCTTCGTTGGTATTTTTCTGCAAGCTGTGTGCAGGGGAGCAGTGCAGAGGGTGGAGGAGAGGCCCCTGGCAGTCCTCCTCCAATATTTGCTGCTTCTAATTGCAACATTACTTACCTTAATGTGAACCACAGAGCAGTGGACCTGTGGGAAATATATTCATCAAATATCCTCATATATCATTGCAAAACAAATATTTAAATGTGATCTGCAAAGACAGCAAGTCAGGCTATCTAAACAGAATTGAAACAGTGTCAGGTGACTGAGTGCTGCACTGTTGTCCCAGCAGCAACCTGCCAAAGACATTAGGGCACTGCCTGGCCCTCGGCTAATGTGGATGTGAGTGGATGTGCAGAAAATCCGCCGCTAATCTGCAGACCTTGCAAACAATGCATACAGCGAATAGGAAATTAAAGCTGGATAAGAGCTCGTTGCACAGTGGCAAGGTCGATGCTTTCCCAAATGCACGATTTAGGGCTTGTCTTCAGGTGTCACTGCGCTAGTAAAGCATTCCTGCACTAGTATCAGCAGATCTTACTTAGAAATGTATGGGTGTAATGAATTCAACAAATAAGGAATGAATCAGCAGGCTGGAGGATGCAGGATGCAGAGCAATGTCCTTTAGTGTACATCCTTTCAACTGTATTTCAAATCTCATTACTAGGCCCACACAGAGCTGTTTCAGACATGACAACATCTTTTTGTCAGAGGCACACATATTTATAGCAGGTGCATCACTGTGTAAATGGTGCAATTAAAAAAAGATAGTGAGAGAGAGAGAGAGCATAGTGGTTTTCAGGGTTTTATTCCAGTGCAAACATTTTGTGAGTGAGTGTGTGGTGAATGTTAATTCACAAAAGCATGACAGAAGTTATCTGTTTGGATGATCTGATCAGCAGCACCATCTGCTGGTCAGGCTAGCATAGGGCAGGAAATAAAATGACATACAAAGGAGTGATTTTCAAGCTATAATTTTTTATGAAGGATACCCACATTTGTTTAAGCTTGTAACTAAACTGCTAAATTCCATTTACTCTTATTGAATTTGCTCCTCCGCTGCTCTTAAGCACTTACAAGGCCTCAGATAATATTCCCTCAGCTTTTCAGAATATCACCCTCATTTAATAAGGCTTAAAAGTGTGGAGGACCGCATATCAGCTTTGACAGTGATGGATGAGAAGTCATTAAGAGGTGGAGGCTATTCTTAGGTCTTGGTCAATCTTAACAGTCTTTGAATGTCAGGCTCGATGTCAATAGTGGGGAACTTTTTGCTGTATCTCTTAAAGGGCTCTCCCTCTGGCCCAATGAGGAATTTCTCAAAGTTCCAAGAGACATCTGTCCTGTTGATGGGACTCCAAATCAGAAACCTGGGGTCCTGCATTAGGGAGTTGGGGTCATCATCGGGATAGCGGAGCTTGTCTTTAAGATAGGCAAAGACCGGATGTGTGTTTGTTCCGTTCACATCACACTTCTCAAAGATGGTAAAGTTGGGCTGGAAGCCGCCGCCTGGACGCACATATTGCAGGGAGTTCAGGATCTCGCCATTGGAGCAGTTCTCCTGCAAAACACAAGTATTCTTTTTCTTATTGTCCAGCTGTTTTAAACTCCATAGCAATATGGTAAAGGCTTTAAGGCTTAGTGTTTGCTTCTAATTAAGGAAGGAAGGAATTAAGCTGATTACACTGGAGCAAACAAAATCGCTCTCTATAAGAGTGTCAGGCAGATACTTGAAATCTAATTGCAGTATCAAAGCTAAAGTACAAGCTACAATTTGCACACTATGCAATCATGTTGTTCTTTCAAATTACTTTATGGCTGAATACAATCACTCTTATTGGGTTGAGCAAACAAGGGAGTGTTCATATTAAAAAATGAAACTTGGCCTAACCCGGATATAGAAAGCCCAACATCCTCGAATGCATATAATTATTGATTAAAATTGACTTTGACTGGTGTCAAGGTGCAGGTGTAGCTTCCAATTTTGAAAAAAAACGTTAGCTACAGAGTAAATACTAAATTTAATGATTTTTTGTATCAACAGATCAAATGATACAGCACATTTGATAAGAAAAATAAAACATCATCAGCATATAAAGTAATCGCAACATCTGGCTTCTATTAAGACCAGATATTGCAGGGTCATAGCAAACTGCATGAGGAAACCAAGCTGCTCAACTAACCTGATATCCAAACTGGTTACAAGGAAAACCCAGGACCACCAGCCGATGGGGGTACTTGCTCTGAAGCTGGTTCATCTCGCTGAAGTCCCGGGTGGTGGTGCCTCAGAGTGAGGCCACATTCTCTATCAGGACCACCCGTCCCCTAAACACGTTAAAATCCACCGAGTCTCCCTCCAGCGTGGTGGCCCTCAGGTCGTAGAACGTCTTGGCGATGAACGTCATCTCAACTCCTATACTTCCTCACTGGAGGCAGATGGGATCTCGAAGTGTGACTGTACCTGAGTGTTCGGTCACCTGACTCACTGGGGGTAGAAAGCTGCCTTTCATCGGTGTCAAATGACCCTGCAAGAAACTGATCCACACCTGACACACGATGCTCTTTACATGTTTCAGATTAGACTGATTGAAGTGATTATAAAACCACACAGGTACATAAAGCAGTTTCTGCATGAATTACAGTGATGTGGGTTGCCCTGTTTTGGATCAGCTTTAAAAAATGTTTTAGAATTTTAGAATACTGTCTTTAAACCCAAATGTCATTTACTGTTAATTGCTGGAAATCTTTCAAAACTTGATTACTATCCTGGTATGCTCATTTCAAAGAGTGACCTTTGTGGGAAAACAGCCTGTATTCAGGCATGTATTCAGCTTTACGGTATCTCTGGGACAGGTATCCATTTTCTTAGTCATCAAAAATGTAACACTTGATCACTTGTCTTTCACAGCAGGTGATGAAAAATGAATGAGCCTACTGTCTAAATTCATGGACCTAACTTTACTCTCAATCCAAATCTACTGACTCAGCAAAGCTCAGATACCCAATTACTTTCCTTTAAATACGACAATTTCATTTATTAAATTATACAATACTTGAATTTTTGCAGCATTTTGAGTTTCAAACATTATATTAAAATTACATATCTGTGGCACCTCGGCAGACCCTGAAAACATTATTTCAAGCGGTAGTAATGCTGCTTAAATGCATGACATACAGCAGGCAATGCCCATCACATTCATAAAACAAACTGTATATATACATTCAGGCTGGTAAATAAACATGTCTTCCATTCCGAAAGGTCACTGAACATGGCACAACACTGTCTCCCTTGAGGAAATAAGTCCATTGTGTAAGTGAATCCATCCCTGCTTGGTTTGAGTTTCGAGGTGTAAATAATTCAACTCTGCCCTCTGGCTAACTTGTTGTAGCATATATACTCGTTGCTACTCAATAAATGGATTTCGTTGATGTGGATCCACACCTTACCAATCGAGCTGTAGATGTACTGCCTATTAAATTTTAAAAGGTAACAAGAAAGAAAAGGTGCTGGAATACAGTTGATTGATTAAATAGATCTGTCGTGCACTTCACCATCGAAAATGAAGAGACGGGTGCATTGATAATTTCACTGGAGCAAATGGATATAGAGCTACCTCCATGCACTGTAGATACACTCTGAGGTCAGTGATCATGCAACGGGATTGGCCCTCTGCTGGTGGCTGCTGGCAACTGCATTCACTGCCATGTAGCTTCAAAACGTGAAACCAGTCCAGCAGCCTCCTGGTTGACAGGTCACAGTATCTATGAAGAAGGCGGAACAAATGTCTGTAGCTGCAGTACGAGCCATGGCACTGTGACGGACCTCTAACAGGCGCAAGTCCTCTGAGCGCCGTTGCTATCTGCACTGTCCTTCTCTTCTTCCAAAGCTGCCCTCTCCAGATAATCATCCAGAGATCCCAACAAGATGTCCACATCTCTCTTGTGAGCCTGCAGCACCAGTTCTGTCACCCGAGTGAAGGACTGAAGGAAGGAGGAAGTGAAAAATAGATAATAAATTAGAATGTGTCAGGGAGTTCCCCGTGATGTTTGCGCACATCTCTGAGACGACTGACAGTTTCTGTGTCCTACCTCGCTGATGTTACTGCTGGTGGATGCACTGGTCTCAAAGAACTCCATCCCATAGGTTTCTGCTAGCTGGAAGATCAAATGTGATCATTTAATTGAGCGACAGTAAGTGACTATCAAAAGTATCTTTTAGTAACAGAGGGTACATAATATTTATATACTATATCTATTCACCCACTATGTGTAAGGAAAGAAAGTAGTCATGAAAGAGGACATTAATGCAGTATTTCTGTATTATAGTTTGTGAAATTCTTGCCAAACTAATACACACAATATAGGTTTAGCTGTGTATCCCTTAGAACAGAATTAATTTTGACTCTCTTATACCACTGAATGCACAAGAGTGGGACACAATCCCACTCAGTACTTTAACACTTTAAAAGCGAAAAAGTACATTTAACAATGCATAACTAATTGAAACCAGAAAATAAGTTTGGATCAAACCTTGCTTCCTTGCTCCTGTGTCACCTGCCTCCTGAGCTCCTCATCAGACTTGTTTCCTACCAAGATCCTCTGCACCATGTCTGGGGCAAACTGCAAAAACAGCAACAACAACAACAAAGAAAAAAAAAGACAGACAGCACAGAGATAAGGGACTTCATCATCCTGTCACTCACGCTAAGCCACTGGGTGTGCAGCAAGCATAAACAGAGCACAGAGAGGTAAAACAGATACCAGGTCACTGTGAAGGGCAGCGAGTGCACTGAGTGAAATGAGAGTGCTTATTGCCTTACTTCATCCACATCACTGGCCCACTTCGCCAGGTGCTGGAAGGACGGCCTGTTTGTGATGTCGTATACGAAGATGATACCCTGGACAAGAATCCAGAGGAGAGAACGATTAAAGAAAGCTACAGTGACCTGTGAAGGGAACTCCAGCAATTGTTCATAAGGAGGGATCACCTGTGCCCGCCTGTAGTATTGTTTGGTGATGGTTTGATAACGCTCCTGACCAGCCGTGTCCCTGCACAGGAGAACACACAGTTCAGCAGGAGACAATCACACGGCATGCACATCAGCATATTGTAAATGTGAGACAATTAAACATGAGTCACTTACCATATCTGTACTCGCACCTTGATGCCATCTATTTCCAGCGTTTTCATTTTAAAATCGACTCCTACAAAGAGAATTATATTTTATTTCACAGAACAGATGGAATCACTTAAGCAACTGTGACAAATTGGTAAAAACAGCTTTGTGGTATTTTACACAGGCTTTTGTGTCTTTGTGAGCACTTAATGATGCGTTGCTCAGAGACACTATTTTCCCTAATGAATAGTATCTCAGGCACTGCACAGAGTCAACTTTGAAATCTCCACAAGGTAGTTGCAACCGACGTGAACTACAGAGTTGCTTTTTTCTGCTGGGTAACAGGACAAGAGAGCAGAGAAATGTGACAAAATAGCAACAACAATGCCAACAACAGGAAATCACTTCATTGGTTTCTATTAAAGTTAAGCCAATATGTTCTTAAATCTATTCTTGTTTTGCATCTGTGGTGCCACCACAGAAAGCCCACTCTAAAAAAAGACATTAATTTCTATCCTTCATGCTACAAACTGCTTATATTAGATGCTTAAAATGTACATGCTGTAGTTTACTTAAAGTTATATATCACAATATCGTAAACTACCACACACAGGCAAAACATATTAACTAGTTATTTGGTCAAAATTGTGTATAACATTCCTTTATAAAATATTATGTCATACAAATGTGTAATTTCCTTGAGAAGGGCTTTGAGGTAACTATAAAGCATACCTAAATAATGTAATATGTATTGAAGGACTGACCATAGAAAGACAGACAACAAGACGGCAGAAGTAAGAGGGCTGCATCCAGTGAAATCCAGCTGTGATTTGTCTTAATCAAAATTAAGGTAAGTTTAGTTATTGATCTACCCACAGGTGTTATCTCTACATGAAAAATACACATTTTGATGAACTGACACTTTGGTTGTTCAATTTGTTATTCCACACAATATAAATTAGACAGAAGCTAAATCATGATGGAGAAGAAAAAGAACAGATTAGTTAAAGTCCTGGAGATCTCAATAACCGCAATCTCATATTTTTATTTATTTATTTATTTGTATTTTTTCATATTTTTCATACTTTCTCTGATTTTCAGCCTGAAAACTATAAACTCTTTTTTTCCCTCAACTTCACTGTTTCTGTAGTTATTGCTGCCTTTGTGGGGCAGTATACAACATACTACATACAGTATACATACATATGGCATGTTATTTTCAATAATGCTTTTTCTACTGATTATTTTCCACTAATTTCCCCTAATACCTACTTCCCCGACTGTTCGATCAATCTTTTGGTCTAAAACAAAATGCCACAAAATGATGAAAAATACCTATCACACCTCTTCATCTTCAGCTCCACTACACTACAAAATATTACACTGTACATGTGTACTTCCTTTACAACTTCTGTTCTAAGAAAAAAAAAGTCAATAACTCTATTGACTGACAGAGGTTTTGTTTTAGAGGTTACATCCAAATGAGTTTGATTTGAATATAGGACTTCCCGTGGAGCCAGTAATTCCCATTAAAAATCATGCTCTCACAGTGCTCCTTTATTCACCTTCAATAATGCTGCTCCTGGATCAGCCCATAGAAAACATCACTGCAGCCTGTGTCTGGTATTCCATATTCAGATGTAGTGTTTTCCATACACAGCTCTCTGAAAGACACTGTGGATGCACATCTGTCTCTCTGAAGTTTACCAATGAGCCCAATATGGAGGATCTAAAGTGACTTTATGTAGCATGCACACTCTTAAATAACTGGGTTTAATCCCATGTAAAACCTTCCCACCCTGAGATTCCACTCTCCCACCATGGAAGTAAGTGATGACTATTTTCTTTGCTTATGTGGAAACAATTCACTCTTTAGGGTAAAACACCACTTTCCTCCAAGTCATTAGTCTAATCACACAGTGAGGAAATGAGGCAGCACTGATATGAGAATCAGTCCACAAGTTTGAAAACAGGAGAAAATATCAAACAAAGGCACAGACCGGAATGTTTTGTTTTCCTCTTCATTGTTGCTGTGACACATTCACTGACCTGCTCTCTTCTCAGACATTATCTCTATAATACAATGTTATCATTCTAACATATGTATGATCAGCTTTCTGAACACTGACATGTTTTTCAGTGAGTTTCAGGCTGTTACGACCTGAGGCACTTTGGACTAATCCTCACTGTTAAGTAGGCCTGATTACACACTTTGAATTAAAGGGAAAATCATTCAACACAAAAGTTGCACTCTCGACTTTCACAGTGTAAAAAGCAGCGTTGATCCGGTTCAGCACAGACACAGATGATGAAACAGTCGTCAGTGAAAAACTTGTTGGATGGCTTCACTTACCGATGGTGGAGATATGTGAAGGATCAAATTCACTGTCCGTGAACCTGCGCAACATGCACGTCTTCCCGACCCCCGAGTCTCCGAGCATGAGCAGCCTGAACAGGACGTCGTACTGTTTGGCCATGATCAGAAACTAAACTGGAGAAGAAAGCATGACTCTACTCAATGGAAGCTGCAGGCTGATGCGTTCACTGCACTGCTGCTGGGCGCGGCCTTCATGGCCCCGCGGAAACTCCTGCTTCTAAACTCAAGATGCGTAAATAAGATAACGTACAACTCCGACTGCTTTATAAAGCTGTTTAAACTTTGTCTGAGTGGCTTTTCTACAAAGAAAGCAGTTATTTTGTGGCTCAACTAAAAAAGACTGTAGAAACAAAAACAGTGATGAGCTTGCTTATCTTCCTTTAATTCCCACAATGTTATAAATGCACCACCTTTTCTTTTCTGTCCTCTACAGGCTGTACACTGAGTCAAATACTGCACCTTTAGTTCAGTAGTGTTTTAAATTCCCACGGGTGATCACATTTCCTACGGCTCCTGAAGGCATCACCCACCTTGCATCCTTGAACAGGGAGCGTGTATCGGTGGGAGTGTCTCCTCACCCTAGGCTCAAATTCAATATTTAAACAGGCACAACTGGAGTTAGGTAGTATAAATACTGAGGACAGGAGACCCCCAACATAACCCCACCCTCCTAAGAACATCTTCACTAACCACCAAGTCTTTATTTCCTTACATTTTTAAAATGCATACAAACTGTCAAATATATATTTTCTGTTTCAAACCTGTCATTGTGATGTTGATGTTCCTCAACTCTGCAATAAATACATTATTTATCTTTTGCATATTCAGTGTTAAATTTTAAAATAGGATTTAAAAATCCAACACGTGTAAAAATGTGTGAAATCTCTCTCTAGATCTAGAAGCATGTAAACATTTTAAGCATATTCTCCAATATTTCAGTAAATGATCCCTCTTTGATTCTATAAGCAGTTTCTAAAATTTGATTAAACACATCCCATTATTGCATTAACTGGAATTTTGAAATGCTGTATTTTTAAAACACATAACAAAAGTAACAGTTTAATACCTGAAAAATAATATTAGCTCAAATTTGGGAAGCTTAATGCATAAAAGCTAAGAAATGATGTTATTAAAAACATGTTGAGTCACAAATACATCCCAAAAGGATAAAATAGTTTTATTTATAGTCTCATAATAAAGGTATGCCTTAACTTGCAAGACAACCGTTGGCAGTATGTACAACATACCTGTAATTTCCATGGAATGGAACAAACAAATATTGATCACGTACACACTAATTAACCTCTGCAAAAAGGAAAAAAAAAGAAAAGAAAAAAGAAGATAAACGTTCCCAGCACAGGCAAATATTTCAAGGGAAGGCTGTTCTTTGCAGAGCTGACACCATTTAAGAGTATACAGTGTTATATATTACACACTGAAAAGGACTTCCATTAACAAAAATAAAGGTCACTGCCCTTTAACTGCATTGCGTAACATTCAGTATCCATTAGGGGATTTTTTTTTATACCCACATTTTATTTGATAATAATAAAAATAGAGGAACATAAATAGTTGAACCTGTGGAAAAATCCACTAAAACAGCAGGTCAACTTGTTCATCCTCCTGTGTTCTCTGGAAAATCTCAAGCCAAACATGAGGGAGATCGGACATGAGGGTAAGAAATCAATTTGGGTGCATGGCTATAAATAGAGGGGTTCATTTGATTACACAAACATTTTCAACGACAAAAACTTCAGCCACCTACACTGAATAAGGAGGGTTGCATCTTGCATAACAGACGATTTTTTTTTTTTTCAAAAGCAACTTCACATTCTTTCCTGGAAAAGTATGAATATTAAAAAGGTAAACTATCCCTAATGACCATTGTGTCAAAGCTTGTAAAGTCTCACAACTCCAACAAAGGGGGAAAAAAATCATTTAATTTAATGTAGCTTTACTAAAGCCTCATACCTTGTCATCTCCATGTTTGATTATGAATGGTTATTATGAGGTTTGAAAAGCATAAAGTCCTTCAAAACTGCAGAGCTGCCTCACTTTGGGGGGGGGGTCTTTAAAAGTTGTTGCTGGGCCACAAAAGGAGTGACAGGATGCTTGCCAGGAGGAGAAAGGAAGGTAGAAGCGTTTTATACATAATAGCACCTCTCTCACACAGTCTCCACCTCGTCTCCTGGACTCGCGTAAGAAGGCAGGACTGAGTGCGGACAGGTAGGAGTCATCGAGGGCTGGTGGGCAAAAAGAGTCTGTTCGGAGAGCCGGGAGGAGGGGAGGGGGCGCCCCGAGTCTAGCTGGGCTCCACGCGCAGCTTCTTTCTGGTGGGTGGCTCGTCCGGCTCTGATTCGGAGCTGGAGTCGGACCCGCCGTCGAAGGCGGACACGGCGCTCCCTTTACGGTTTGTGTACAAGCTGCTATCAGAAGAGTAGTTTGTCTGGAGCTGAGTGTTCCCCTTGGCCTTCTCCAGTGCACGAACTGCAGCACCCACACACACACACAGACAAAAAAATACTACAGTACATATTCTCATCAAATACTGCATATTACTACTGTAAGACAACAACAAAAGTTTGACTACTCACCCTGCTGCTCCAACAGTGCATTCTGCTTCTTTAAGTCATCGATGTCTTGCTGGTGGGTGTGGTTTTTTCGCCTCATGTACTGGATATACTCAGTGGCTTTGTCTAGAATCTGTGCTCGGGAAGCCTGTTTGACAGAGTTCTGTCAGCAAAAATTTCAGAGAGCCAGAGCTGCAGTGTCTATTTGTTCAGGTAAAACATGGTATTCTCTGTCTTAACAGTAATGCAAAGACCACAGAGTTAAACATGTACAGTATGCTGCGATTAGTTTTCAATTTGTATTTTAAAATAGGAGTAAAAAAACAGAACAATTTCACGGCTCAGCAACCTTTGGTACAACCTTTTTCACACCTACATACCGAATGATGCCACTGCCTATTGCAATTTTCCTATTACATTTGAATGATTTACTGATAAAATTAACTGTATGTACATATACAAACATGTCTCTCTCTGTATAGCAGTTAGATGACTAAGCTGCTAAAAAGTTTTTCTAATCTTAAATCTGAGACTGCAACATGGACATTATGCTACTTATTTATGTTTTACACAGCGTCCAAATTTTGTAGGAATAAGACAAGATATACCTTTAGTTTATACGTCCCACAGTGGGGAAATTTACAATCGGGGTTGTAGGCCTCTAAGAGAGCTCTCCAAGCTAAACACCATAGAATAGCATTAGCTTTGGGGGGTACAAACTGGATCAATGCCTGATGAGCTTCAGACTTGTGGACGAGCATGTTTGCAGCACTTTTAAAACAGTAAAAAAGCAAAGCAGTACAAGATGAGAGAACCTGCACTTTCACCTGCTGGTCGTCTGTACCACAGACACGCAGCTGTCTCCTGAACTTTATCCTGCTTGTGCTGACAGTCTTCAGGTGAACATACAGTTCTTGTGCCTTACAAGGTTGCTTTGCATGTGCACAACTAAATACAATCCCAAGACAACAACGTTCAGGAGAGGAGATAGGGGCGAGTGGGTTCATACTATTTGGCATCTGTTCGATCTCCTGCCTCTGAAGACAAGCAGGTTAGACTAGGTTGAACCTAAAAATGGCACTTTAGCAGAAAACATTACACAAGTCTTAACTTAAAAAAAAAAAGATTTTTCTGTGCTTTCATGATAGAATTTGAAAAATGAATATATTTTCCTCTCACCTTCTCCCCTTGTAATGCAGGCACAGAGTCTCGTAAACCGTGAAAGCTGTCTTTAATGTGGTCCCTGCGTTTGCGCTCAAGCGCGTTGTGATGTGCTCGCTTGTCTGCCTGCAAAGGGACGGGCAAGGTTTATACCTCAAATACTGGTCACACACACAAAGACACACAGGATAAAATCGGGGACGTCACAGTAAAGCTTGATTTCCATGTTATTTCTAAAACATTAGAAGACAACAGGGAACAACTTGCTGTTGCTTTAAATTTCTTACGTATATGGAGTCTTGTGTTTCACATGTGTACAACTAATTTTCTTGACAACCCACAGCAGGAACCTGTGTTGCAAGTATATGTTAACAAGGTTGTGATCTGTTAACAGAATCTCAACTGAAGATGTGCCGTTTGCTTTGAACTGCTTCAAGGGTTGGAGCAACTTTATTCGTAACTGCCTGCGTTTACAGTCCACTTGTTCAGCACCTGCTGTAGCTTTACAGAAGTCAGACAGCTCAGCCTCAGGCCAGATGCTGTTTCGAGTAGACTGCTAATTATGATGACTGGCAAGAGTCGGGACAGGATGCAGTCCAAGTTAAGGATCAGAGGACAACACTAAAAATATACCTTTCCTGCCAGAAGAAAAACATTGCTTTAAGTATGAAATGCGAACAATGAGTACATAGTGTTCTGTCGTGTTAAACCGTGTCAACAATGTGGTTAGAAGCTGCAGATACACTTTCAGAAATTTGTTTTAAAGACAGATAGAGATTTAAGTGTGCCAAACACCACACCACAAGACACTATCCAAACACTAATCTTTACATGGCTAAATGAAACGAATAAACATAGGGAAATTTGAATGCATTTCTTGGTCTTCTTGGAGTGATCATACAGTCATTAGAACTATTTTCCATGTCAATGACAGCAAACATTTATAAAATAAATAAATAAAGATTTTTCATGGGGGTAATTTCTATAACCATTTTTTCATTTAGAAGTATGGCTGCATGTCATTACTAGAAGCCCACAATGATTACAAATATATATCACAAAGCGAGAAAATAATCTTACAGTCAAGAGTGCTGCCACTAAAATCAGACCTCCTCTTTTATGTTAAGATTTGAAGCATCCTATAACATTAGAAATGCTCAACAATGTAGGCTTAGCAGGCCTACCACTATATGTATACTGTGGCTCGATGAGGATGAGGCAGGAGATCCAGGCTTAATCAAAAGGGGGGGAGGGGAATCCATGGCTCTGACAAATATGTGACCAGATCAAGGCTCTGACACGGTTTCAGACGCATACTCAATTAAAACACCACTGCTAAATTATAGTATATTATGGGGAATTAAATGCAAATGGTTTGCACACCACAGGGAATTTAAATGATCATGTATAGTTTGTCTGATGTTGCATTTGACAACTATGTGTCAAATGCAATGTCAACTCCTGCAGCAGCACTGGATCCTTCATGTAGGAGACTGTGTTTGAAAAGCTGCACAGAGCTGCAGGGAGATAACAGATTAACTTGGCACGTCCCTCATGGACAATACATAAAAACATGAACACACTCCAGTGTCCTGTTTGCACTGCGGTCAAGTGAGCCGTCGTTCGTGTTTTTGTTGCGCATCTATTCAGGCAATTACCGGAGTGGCCAAAATGGACGTGTAAACACTGAAGACTGGAACAAAGTTGATTCTCATAACTAATCAAACCATATTATGTTATCCTGTAAGAAACATGTTTTGTTTGAGATGTGATGCCCAAAAGCAAAAATTTAAAGTCCAGTAGGCTCCTAATTAAATATAAAGTCATATTACTGTAGGCTGTCTTTTGGAAAATAAACTTAAATAAATACAAACTAACCTCCAGTGTAAATAAGAAACGTAATGCATCAGAAAATCCATCATTTTTTAACTATGACACATTAACTATTTCCTTTATAGGTTTACTGAGAATCTTAATGAAAATCTGTCCAGAGTATCTTTGACTGTTTTGACATTTGAAAGCATTTTAATGTACAGTTTTAGTGAACATGAAAAGGACGACCGTTCTTTTCATTTCCTCCAAAACTGTACAGTAGTAAGACTTCACGTTCTAATTACAACAGTCAACGGATTCTCAGCAAAACTATTTTACACGTAATTATAAACGTTTTTTTCAGTTGACAAGCAAGGAACTTTCTATGCATTACAATAAATATTTACAGTGGGTATTTATATTTATTATTATATATTATGTTTTCTTAAATATATATCACTTAATTTTCACGTTTCTCAAAAGACATTAAATCAAATACTGTGCAATATGATTTCAACAGGCTTGTGAAATGTGAGATTACATTGCAGTTTAACATTATAATGATTGCTATAATAATTAATTATAGCAATTCTTCCGCGACAATCTTTCTATGTCCTTTTTGGCCGCTCCCAGCACCTGTACCGTAATTACTGAGATCGAGGCGCATCAAAATCCAAACGGCTGCTGGCTTAAGTGTTTTTGCTAAAGACGGCTCACACTGCAGTACAACGACGTAACTTATTCACTAGGCTAATGTGTTCGACTTTCATTAACAAGCCACGAAGCTAGCACTACAAAAACACTTATATCCTAACAGTCCCTTCCACATTTATCTGAAAATCTAATGTTTGCCAAGACACCCAGCTAGCTAGCTAGCTAGCTCGCTCAACCAGATCGCGTAGGTTGGCAGGAATGTTAAAGTTGCTGTTTGGCTAACAATTTGTGCTAGCTACTCGTAGAGGAAACTAAAACACATACATCGCTGTCGACTTCGATGTCATCGTTCTCGCTCATTCTTCGGTAAAAGGTACGAGAAAAGAAAAACAAACAGCTGTCAAAACAAAGTGCAGCGACAACTGGAGGCAAATCAAACCGAGCACGGAGCTTTTTGCTACAGCAGATACATGACGATCAACGGTCCCTCCACACGTGATTCGCCTACACATGGACGGGACAACATAAACAGCGCAGGCGCGACAAAATGACGCATTGTGGGTAATGGAGTCATCTGCCAACTCAGCCAACGTCGCGCTGCTGCTGTTGCTGGAAATTGAAATACATTTCCCACAAGCCTCCGAAAATGGACCCGCCCACCATAATATACCGTTATCTCCTCCAAGTTGCAAACACAGCAGCCTCAGGACCTTCAGGGTTGTTCTGATACACTGTTCTTTGTTGTGTAGTTATAAGATATATCGTGAACAGCTTCTTATTAAATTGTCTTTAATAAATCAATGATTAATAAACACATACAATCTTATTTGATGCAACACATTCTGCACAAATGCCCCTTTCCTGCAGACCACGATCCTGTGGTGTGAGGGACCAGCATGCATTGTGCTAAAGTCTGCTCTCTCACCGGTCATTGTCAGTGCTACAATAACTGGGCTCTTCTCTCAGCATATGATTATGAGGCCAGATGGTGGCCTAGCTCACTTTGGCTGCCCTCCCCCACTCACCATCCATGGCTGCACGTACTTGCCTCCATAGGACCTTTAAATAGCTTCTGCAGCAAGCAATCACTGCTTATAACCCTACTGCAGCAACAACACAGAGATGTGCTTCACAATCAGGGGTTTTGTTAGATGACAAATCTAAACATGGCCTGTTTCACTTCCTTAAAATCATGATTAACACCTGCTGTGTGATATTTATGTGTGCTCTGGTTATCCATTCATATTTAATTTCATATTTTGACAGCAGGCAGTGCAGGGGGAAAATCTCATCTCTGCAATAAAAAACATCCTCCAACAAATGAATGTGATCAATAAGAACACATAATTATTTCTCTCTTTTACATTTAATAATTATGTCAATTGCTTTTAGAAATTAGTTGTCAGCACTAGAAATTCAATGTTTGCTTACACAATAAAAGAAAATCCTAATGGCAAAATAGAGTATGCAAATTTTGAAGTGACAATATTTGGGGCAGATTGACAATAATAACAAGTTAAATGATTTCTTGATATATTAAGTACTGTGGGGTGGAAAATGCCAATATGGACATAATATAGAAATTTGCTTTTTAAGGGCATTGATTGACCTGCTATTTGTTCATTTGATTATTCACTCGAATTGCATACCTATCGACACATTTTGATCCCATTGTTTTTTTCACTTTTCTTATTGCCAAATTTCAATTAGAAACACATTACTTACTTTACATTATAATAGTCAACACCTCTGCCCAAGTTGAGCCATCACATCACTGCCCTCCCCTCTCTCTCTTAGTTTTTTTTCAAGTTATTTTACTGCTTGCTTTCTGTTTGTTGTTTGACTTTTATTGTTCTTTGGAAAAGGCTCTTAAACCCAGCTGGACATTTATCAGGTCCTGCACAGCTGTTTTGTTGAATCAAGCTTTGTTGCATATGTTTGTTTAACCAGGACTTCTATGTCTGCAGAAGAAGCAAGATAACATAACTTAGGCCGCTGTTCCTGTCAGAGATCCCAGTGAATGTCAGCACGTGAGGTGCATTGAGATTTTACGATCTAATCTCAACCATGCTTTAGAGATTAGGGCAACAGCATTTGTGCCTTGTGTGACACATCTGAGCTTGTGTGAGTTGTAAATAAAGGGTCTCGGTGCACAAAGCGCCTCAGTCTCACAATGAAAGAAGGGCCCCCACTGAAAAGACTGACAGCTCTGCCAAGCAAACTGAATCCTCTGCCTGGTTGCATAATATTAATTGAAGGCTTGTTTACACGTTCAAGTGAGGCCAAATGAATAAAGTGTCTCTTTAGAAGTACAGCGGCAATTACATTCTTTCCACATTACTGAACCCACCGATGTCAAACTTTCCCACGGCATGCCCTGAAAAAGTGGAACTGCAGGAAGAGCTGTGGATAGGAGGTGACTTCCAGTAAATGGTGTAAAAGCTGGATTCACTAAAAGTTGGTGTAACACATGAGGAAAACAGAAGGTGGTTTCGATGGTTTGCTGCTGGAGTCGATTGCTGTGTTTACATGCACCATGTTGTCATGGGCCCATGTGACAGAGAGGGGAGGGCAGGGGTTCCAAAGGCAGAGAAAAGGGGTGAGACACAAGAATGTGAGGGGAGCTGGAAACTGTGGGAAGTGTGAGAGCGAGCCCAGTGAAGTTACAGAAGCCGACCTGAGGTTAAGGTAAGAAAGTGACTTTATTACTGCACCTATAATTACAATAGCCTTGTTTTGTAAAGAACAAGACTGGTGCTGTTTTAATCTTATATTATTATTAGCAATTTCCAAATGCTGTATTAGGATACAAAGGCAATAACTGGGAAGACATGGATGGAATAACAAGTGTTTCTTGTTAGTCTCCGAGTTGCTTTTGTTGACTGGATTCTGATGGTGCAGGTTCACTTTCTACACAGTAACAGCTGATATCAGGCAGCAAGCACTTAAAGGCAAATAATGAGGCGAAGAAGTCCCTCTGCTGCATATTAGGCTTCTTTTTGTACCATGGACAAAACAGAGTGGTTCTTCAAGTAAACTTGTGACATCTGGGCCAACCAGAAGGGCACAGGCGACATTGGTTGACTACTGTTAAAAAGGTCACAAGTTGATGTGTGGCTTTATAATCATATATTTAAAGTCTAAAGTCTGATAATAGTCTATATTTTCTTACTGTCAACATTTCCAATGAAAAGACCAAAAACTGATCCTATTAACTAAGTCTGTGCATCCAGGCCTTGATATAGCTCACTCCTATGTGCCATAGACCTCTATTATTGTTCCAAAATCTAAAATACATGTTCCTTCCTTATGATGAACATGGACACTGTCGTTTATTTTGAGTCAATCCTTCACACACCAACGACCAGCGCACCAAATCTGCCTCTGAAAATAGTCCCCAACAAATGCACCATTTACTTCTGTTTGAGTAACATTTCAGAATAACTGCAGAGCTCAGCTGTTTTGGGAAATCAGCCCTTTTAAAACAAAACAAAAAAGAATGTTTGTGACCTGTTTTTAAAACTGTGTCAGCACTAGGTATGAATTAGCTTGGGGCTTAGTGCAAAAACCTGCTGGGGAAATTAACCCATAAGAACTCATGGTGACACAGGTGTAACAGTTTGAATGCCTTAAACTCTTTCTTATACAGCTTAATGCTTAATGATCTTAAGTCATTAAGTCCATGAGTGACATATACTTAACATCCTGGTGTGGTGATGGTGAAATTGGTCTGGCTTCTTATGGTTTAAATGTAGATGGCTGCATTTATATATGTGTATTGCAATATAATAAAGAAGCTCAAACTGTAACCCCTTTGCTCCTGATGTATCAAATGAACTTTTTCTAACAGGTGAAAGCCACGGCAGAGTACAACAATGAATGTGACAGATGTCTACAAGGGAACAACTAACATCTACAATGAGGGAAACATCTCTGCCAATGGAAGCATGGGCGTCCTGAACCTCTCCCACACCCTAAACAAAACCATCAACGTCTTCACCATCGTCATCCTCTTCATCACCATGATATCCCTCGGCTGTACGATGGAGATTTCCAAAATAAAGACTCATCTCTTGAAGCCAAAAGGAGTAGCCATCGCGCTGCTGGCCCAGTTCGGCATCATGCCCTTGACTGCTTTCTGTCTGGCCAAAATCCTACAGCTGGATCCCATCAAGGCCGTGACTGTGCTCATCTGTGGCTGCTGTCCAGGAGGAAGCTTGTCAAACATTTTCTCCTTGGCTATGAAGGGCGACATGAACCTCAGGTAACCCACTCATTGATGTATTGATTCCTGTCTTGTTGGAAGATTACAAATGCCTTCAATTATTTACTACTTGAGCTGCATCAGCACAATCATAACGCAGTCACAGTCAAGACAGTCAGACTGTCAATAAGCCCAAATGTTCCAACAAGACAAGAGCCTTGTTTTGCACCTACCATTTGAGACATTTACATTACATTAAGTCAGTCCAATAATGCTTCTTCTCTCTGATACCCAGCATCGTGATGACCACTTGCTCCAGTGTCGCCGCTCTGGGTCTGATGCCTTTGCTGCTGTATATCTTCTGCCAAGGCTTCCCCGGCCTGGAAAACGCTGTACCGTACGTCAGCATCATCACCGCTCTCGTGCTAACCCTGGTGCCTTGTGCCATCGGCATCCTCATTAATCACTACAAACCAAACTACTCACCAGTCGTGAAAAAAGTGAGACCCCTAAAACGTGACTCACACGAACATAATCTGGTGTAGATACATTTTGACATTTGACTGGAAAAACAGAGCGATGACTAATAACATGTGTCCCAGTGAGTACGATAGTGTGACAGTGAAGCAGCTAAATGGAATTCAGCCATCATTAATTGCAAACAGGAAGGTGAGTGCAGCAGGAAGCCACAACCCTAACTGAATAACTGAGAGCAGGCCTTGATGCTTCCAGATGTTGTTTACCACTTTGGGAAACAGAGAAAAAGACAGGAGGTTCATACTTGGACTCGGAGATTTAAGTAACATTTAAGAAGGATAGACCAACAGGTTTCCACTTTCTCGACAGGCCGGTGTCAGCATCCTGATCCTCTCCAGTATCATAGTGTCCATCCTGTCTGGCATTGCTGTCAAAGACGTCCTTTGGATGATCCTCACACCTGATGTTCTGTGCGTGGCTGCACTGATGCCGCTCATTGGCTTTATGCTGGGATATGTCATGTCAGTCATATGCAGACTCAGTCCACAGTAAGTGAACACAAACTTGATATAAAGAATCTTTGAGTTGGTAAACAAACAGCCCCATACTATTTCTAATAGTATACTATGCTATGTTATTAGTATATGTCTGCCATTTAAACCTCGCAAAGAGAAACCAAAATGTTTTTTACAAAGATGAAATTCCTGTTGTCCCTCTTACCCAAGAATGTCCCACATCGCCCACCATTGTTTTTGTTTTCTGCAGCTGTGAGTGGCTCCCCTGTTTTTCACTGGTTTCCATCAGAATCTGTCTGAATGGTACAATGGTACATGAGATCCCTCTTCACAGACATAGTATTTCATTTAAAAAAAAGCAGAAATTTGAGAAAAACAAGGATAATTTTGTGAAACAGATTTGTTTTTCTTGTTCATTTAATCCTCTTATGAGCCCTCACTTTAATCTTAACACCTCCTGGGGGACCTGACCCCAAGGTTGGGAGCCAGTGGTGATAACTTGGCTATTTTTATTTCATACTAAAATTCAGCTTTTTACTCCACTACATTTATCTGACAGCTTCCAGTTACTATACTTATTACTAGAGTAAATGTGCGCTTATAAACCACGATGTGTTTTTACAGACAGCAGTGAATAAAATAGCTCAAATTGGCATCACCTTGACCAACTATGACAATAAAAAAGCTACTTACACATCAATGCATCAGTTATAATCATCAAATAATATAATATATACTGTAATAGTAAATCCCTCATGGGAAGTATTTTTAATTTTTGTGCATTTAGACAGATATATTTACAGCCATATCCACTAGTGTCATACAGCAGCTACTTAAAATAAGTGGAGAAAAGCTTCAGAAAAACAACTGAAACCTGGAAATAAACTCAGCTGCAATAAAATGATCAAACACTGTGATATTAAAACTAACGATGAGTGACTCGCCTCTCTTTAGATGCAGCAGGACCATCTCCATGGAGACAGGGTGTCAAAACATCCAGCTGTGCGTTGTCATCCTAAAGGTGGCCTTTTCCCCACAGGTCATTGGACCCATGTTCCTCTTCCCTCTGATATACATCACACTGCAGTGTACTGAGGCCCTTCTCCTGGCCCTGTGCTTCAGATGTTACCAAACATTCAAGCCACCAGCTGAGGGTAAATGTCACAGCTGCCTGTGTGTTTTTGTAGACTGGGGCTGGGTGGAGGGGCCCGGTGAGCACATGCACTATTGTCCAACCATTTGTAGAACGTCTTCAGAACAAAGGAAGTCTAATATCAGCCTTCTCTTACACAGATGCAAAGATATGCGGCAGCGTTGATGTCAAACAAGAGGAGGCGAAACAGCCGTGATGGCATCGCTCTGTAGCGGGTGCTGGAAAAGGAAACGAAGGAAAGCTGGATCTGACCTCCTGACGACGCAGCTATTCGGTTCCCTCGCCTCCTCATATCAGCTGCATATTCTTCACTCAGGCCTGTGATACTGACAGAAAGATTGTTAGAGAATTTGGGACAACTAATACTTTGATTATTGTTTACTTAATGAAGCCTATGCAATGTTAGGTACGGGTAATATTGACGTAGGAACATAATGATTAAAAATAATGCTATTTTGTATTTATATTTTTGTATTCAAAATATCTGTGTAACATTGAAATTTGCTAATTTGCCATTTGTAAATGAATGAGTTTATAAAGTCACAATTACTGGCATGATTTACTCTTTTGAGACTGGAGAATTGTGCTGTATGTTGTCAAGTGCTTTAATTATGTCTGACCTTAAAGAAAAGTCAATCTTAGCTGTTTCAAAGCTGCCTAATGAAAATGAAGGATACAGGCAATTTGAACACCTCAAATAATATTTAATCAAAAATGATCATATGGTATATACAGAGTAAACTTAACTTAAAACTTTTTACATATATTAAAATACCATCTACACAAAAAAAATCCATTCCTCAGCCCAAAAGTAAAATCAATGGACAGTCAAACAAAGTGAACACTGACATTACACTAATCTGTACACTTACTCATTGTTGTGTTTGATCTTCCCAACCACATTTACAGTGTCACATATAACGTGCCTGCTGTAGAATTAAAACTGAAGCGGCAAAATGAAAAGAACTACTCTATTTTTTTTTTAAGGTTTCCAAGAGCTGTGGAAGCATCAAAAGAAGCCACGGCTGATCAACAGCGTTCCCGACACAAATAAATTAAATACACATTTTAGTTTCCTGTTAAGACTTAAAACAGGAATTTTTCAAGCAGCCTGCATAAATTAAGAGAATAATATTTTCCGGTGTACAAGTGAAGTGTCTGACAAAGCCACACATAATTTCACTAAGCAGTGGAGGCATTTAACTGACATTCATTTTTAAAATTCCTTATTTTACATATAGATCTACCTGTGCATAGAAGTGGAAAGCTAAGGCCATTGGGGGAAAGGGTATGAAGAGAATACCTCTGAAGTCTTTGCAAGGATGAAATGTGTTGAACGCAGGCCTGAAACAACAAGTCTCTCATCATGTTTGCCCTCAATCCAATGAAAAGAGCAGCAGAGTGAACTCTTGGGTGGACAAGCAGCCTTAAACTGTACAGTGACACGTGGAATGACGTGAGTAATAACACCTTAAATAATTATTCAGAATCACAAAAATCTTTGAAGACAATGCTGGAAGTGAGCATGACTTGGACTAGATTACCTGGCCTTCATGCATCTTTGCCAATGTGTGCCTTAAATGGGGTGATACGTGATTAAAGAAAAAAGAAAACAGTAAACAAGACACTGATGAGATTATTAGCTCCCAAAGTGAGTTTGCAGCTTTGCCCATTCAAGTAAAATACATCAGTCAATTTTTTCAACAGCCTTGAAGACACACTCCTTCAGTGAAGCCTTTTCCTTTCTGTTTTTGTTCTACATTTTCAAACTGAGCTTCGGACATTAGACGTACATACATAGTGTAGGAATTCCTATTAAAAAAATGTAACCATGTATGTACATGTGTATCCCTTCTCTGTTCTCCTTTGGGGATGAACTACTCTGAGTGACCCACAGCTTCACTAGGACGCTCTTTAGTTGGGTTTGTCTGTGTTGACAAACTCTCAAAAGGCATCCGCTCTTCAGTACAGGTCAGTAGCAACGCTGGTTATCTCAGGTAAGTCCAAAGGCTGCAACATTTTTCAGGCCTCCTTCAGCAATGGCATATCTGCAGACAGCACACAAACATTTGCATCAGAACAACGTGGGATTTTAAATAAGTAAAAAATGTGTGTAAAGAGGGCCTCACCATCAGAGTAGTCCATCTCAGAGTCCAGAGACAGGCTGTGTTGGTCGCTGCCTGCAGACGGCCTTCTTTGTGAGGATGAAGGAGCTGCAGCACCTGCTTGCTCCAGAACCCAAGTAGAGGATGAGGGCGAGGGTGATGAGGAGGATGAGGACGGTGGCACAGGGTGGACCACAGCCATCTCGGACTGCTGCTGTTTGAGAGAGGAAGGCCTAGAGGGGCCAGCCTCTGGCGCTGTGGCATGCTGACCCTCAGACAGCACTATCTGGACTCGAGACTCAGCTGAGGCTGAGGCTCCACTCCCACTCACAGCCTCCTCATATGAGGGCAGAGTCACCTGGACTCCTTCTACCATGATTGACACGGGCTGGCCGGACACACCCTGATCACGTCTAGGTGTGGACCAGAGGAAAGTTAAAATTTGTCATCGTGTTACTTCTATGAGTAGTTAGCTTAATGTAAAGTATAAGATGTTGGTAGACAAAAGCATGATTTTAAGAGGAGACTTACCGATGGAGAGACTTGAGTTTTGGCTGTAAAAGTACAAACAGCACCACCAGGAGCAGGATTAGGGCCACTGAGCTGGCTGTGGATGCCACTATGGACAAGGCTGGCATCCCCAATGGTAAAGATGGATCGCTGTCTGTGAGACAGATAAACAACACAGTTATGTGTACAGAAGTGACTGTAATTATTCATTTAAGAGTCTAAATGTGCCATCTATTGTTTTTTTTTTGTTTTGGTTTTTTTTACCTTGCTCCATGAGGCAGCTGAGCTTCACTTGGCTGTCCCATTCCCCATACTGACAGGTAAGATATTTATAATCTCCCTTAAGAATATAACCTTCATCACAAAAGTATTCAATCACAGTGCCATGAGAGAGTCTTCCACATGTGGAGGGATGGCAGGTGTAGCCCCCGTTCTCTGGCTGATATGGAGGCTGGCACACTGTCCATGGAAAGAAAGGAAAACAATGTTGTTAGCTATGACTGCTAAACTATTTTAAAGACAGGGACTACATTGTGTCCATCTGTATTTATACACCTGAGTGTACATTAATATGTATTTTCTACTGTATCTCACTTTCTCTTGTATCTGTATTAGAAACTTGTTTCCATCTACGGATATTCTGAGTATGCTACAATCTGGGCAGTGTGCAGGCCATAATAAACCTATTTTCATTTTCACAGTTGCTGGATATTGATTTTAAACACAAAATGTGCCCCTGGCTTCTGTCTTTCACTGCATTTACTCAAACTTGTTTTTGCTCAAGTCAAATCTGTGTTACTACAATACACCTAATGCAGAAACTACCTATTCATTCACGTTGCAGCACATGTTGATGTCAGGTGTAAAGATGTTGTGATTATGTTGCGTAAATGCAGAGCCAGAAACGCAGACAGTACAGAGGAGTTTGTCTTTACCGTCACTGCGTATACAGCGAGGAGGTTCAGAGGACCAGTGTCCGAGGGCGGAGCAGGTGAGGATGCTCGGCCCATCTGACAGGTATCCAGGGTCGCAGTGGTACTCCAGTACTGTGCCCACAGGGAACGAACTCCTGTTGGTTTCTGTCAAATTTGTAGAGCCATGCTGCACCGTAGAGGGTCTTACACAACCTTAAAAAAGGACAACAGTCAAAAACATAGTTAATAGGTATAATTCATTTTTTAATTACAAATAAACCAAAAGAAAACGTGATACAAAGTGTTTTAGAAGAAAAAAAGGCAGAGCACATTTTAACAGACAAAATAGTTAAAAACAAAATCTAAATAATTTAAATAAATAAGTCCCTAACATAAAATAGAAAGAAAGGAAAACAAATACATCAGCTCACGTGCTGTATATCGTTTTACTAAGGTGCCACTATGTCTCATCTTGGTGTATCTGTAATACAGACTCACCTTGTTTCCATCCTTGGATATTCTGAGCATGCAACAATCTGGGAAGTGTGCTGGTCATAATATGTCTATTTCCATTATCACAGTTGCTGGATGTTACTTTTAGACAAACAATGTGTGTCTGACCTCTTGGGGAGTTGGTTTATGTGGTCTGAGTTCGAATATGTCTCTGACTGCATTTACAGGAACACTTGAGTTTCATTTTACTAAATCAAAGCCAATGTTATGAATAAAAACAAACTATAACTACAAAAATCTCAAACTATAATACATCTAATGCAGATGCTATCTATTCATTCAGGTTATGGTACACATTAATACCAAATGTAAAGAGAGTTTAGAATCGCAGACAGAACTATGAGGAAGATTGTCTTTACCGTCACTGCGTATACAGCGAGGAGGTTCAGAGGACCAGTGTCCCAGTGTGGTGCAGGTGAGGACGCTGGGGCCAGCGGGCAGGTAACCAGGGTCACAGCTGTACTGCAGTACTGTGCCCACAGGAAACAAGCTCCTGTTGGTTTCTGTCAGATTAGTTGAGCCATGCTGCACCGTAGAGGGTCTTACACAACCTTAAAAAAGGAATAGAAATAGAATGAATAGACAAACTCCCACAGCTGAGAGTGTTGATAGGATTAAGCTCGTCTTTTAGAGGGACTGATTTTTCAGCAAAATCCAAATTTTTTAGGGCATTGTTTTGCTGACAGGTGGGTGTTTAAGACCAAAACACAAACCTGCTGATAGATCTGAGTTTGAGGACTGACCAACCTTGGCTCACACAACTGATCTGCATCGGGCCATCCCACTGTCCATCCTGACAGGTCAGGTAGTTGTAGTCTCCACTGAGAACGAAGCCCTCATCACAGAAGAACTCAATCACAGTGCCGTGGGCAAACATTCGACAGGGTGTTGGGTGGCAAGTGTAGCCCCCATTCTCAGGTTTCGAGAGGGGTAGACATGCTGATGGGAAAAAAAACAAGTAGCAGTCAATTTAGAGACTTATGTGTGTTATAATTATAACGTCAAAAAATTACCGAAAGTTAGAATGTTTTCACTTATGAGTGAAGAAGTTGCTCACAGCAGTGACCACTCATTACTTTACAGTTCAGACAAGAGAGTGGTGGACAGATTATCTTACCGCCACTGCGTATGCAGTGAGGAGGTTCAGAGGACCAGCGTTCCAGTGTGTTGCAGATGAGGATGCTGGGCCCGTCTGGCAGGTAACCAGGGTCACAGCTGTATTGTAGTACTGTGCCCACAGGGAACGAGCCCCTGTTGGTTTCTGTGAGGTTTACCCAGCTGTTCTGGACCATGTAAGGCCTCACACATCCTGGGAAGAGAAGACCAAAGAAGAAGAAATTCTGTGAAAAATATTTTGAGCCTGGTTTGATAAATGTTAGCCAGTGAAGCCACTAATAACAGAGACACAGAGCGACCGATGGTAACCATCTGTACTAGAAAGGTTTTGCAGTGTTGCCACAGAAAGGAGGCGGACATAACAACATTGCTCAACAGAGACTACAAACACAATGCTTATAACTGACAGACAGGTATTGATTCAACACAAATTATATTTTTGAGCCTGTAAACTGTTTTGTTGTATTACATCACATTATATTGTTAGTGTTAGTGTGCTGTGCTCCCTCTCCTCATATCCAGATATGGGGGCAAATGACCGACTGTATGTGGCTGTGTGGCCACATTTTACACCAGTTTTTGGCCAGAATCGCTAAAACTTATGAGGACAACTCAAAAACCAACTTCAAATGCCAGAGGAAAATCTGTTCAACCAAGAATTATGTGGCTTTCCTTCAGCTAAGATACAATTCTACTTTGCTTTAAGCTTATTCTGCCCATTTATAGCATCCTGTTTCACAATTCACAATTTTAATGCATGCTCACTTAACTAAACTAAACAAAAAACAGCATCAACAGCAGTATTATCACAACTTTACTGGTCAGGTAGTAACATCAACAAATTAACTTATCTTTAAAACATTTTTATCTGGAGAGAATAAATGTGGTTGAAAACTGCCATGGCAGTATTATATCAAAATCGCAATATTTTGTGGAAGTAGAAATTTTGGTGCGAGAGTGGAGAAAGAGTTAAGGTCAATGGGTCACCACAATTAGTAGGACAAATCTTTCAGAGACTAGGGATATCCATGGCAAATTTTACAGCATTAGTTTTTGAGATACATGGAGCAAAGGGTAATGGGTGCAAAGAGCAACAAACAAGCAAACTGTATCCAATGAGGATTGGCCCTGATATTATCAGGCACATTACAGTAAAAGCACAACACTAGTGTTTCCTTTCTGTTAGGAACTGTGACCAAAGGACTGAACTGTTACTACTGTTTGTGCAGCTACTTGTTCAGCTTTAATACAAATTGAGCCAATAGGCAATGTGGCCAGATGTATCTGACAACTCTTGAGAGTAGTTCATTTCTAAGCTCTGCTAAAAATAAATAACATAAATTATATTGACAGCATATAATACTGAGGCAACATTGTTATGTCAGGTAGTTATAGGACTGTTTTATTGCGCCTGTTATTTATGGTAAATCTACTGGGGAAAACTGCCATTCATTGAAATCAACATAAATAGGCAGTTGATTATGACCAATACATCCTCTCAGTGTCAAGACTCCCTGACATTCACCCATTTGGTCTGTGTCATGACAAATATGATTTGCTAATGTTTCTTCAGGAGAGAAAGGAAAGCTTAATACAATACAGATACAATCCATAAAGCTTTGCATTGTATGAGTGTGCAACCACAAATGTAGCCTCTTACCTGACCCTTGCCCAGTGGACACTACAGTCAGTACCAGCAGCAACAAGAGGGATCGTTTAGTGGCTGAGGTCTGGGCCCAAAAGGCTTTTGGTGTTGACTCTATCATTCCATTGCACATCTTCCCCTGCAGAGTCAACTCAACCTGGGGTGATAAGAAAACCATGTAATAACAAAGGTATAGATATGCGATGATGAACTAGCAGTAGCTCACAGCCTGGACCATATGCTGACACCTGCCTGGTGCAGGTACTCTGCAGAGCTTGGACAGCTGCCAGTGAAATGGGTGTGATTGTAGTACAATGACAGGACTGCAAGAGAAATACACACAAGGAGTACTGTATCAGCGTTTAGCAAGCTAGCGGCAATTAGAAACCAATAATTCCTCCTTTTATTGCTGTTTATTATCGGTGTTAGCGAAGCAATGACTTTAGCTGATTACATTCCAAACGTATTAAATAAAACTCTGGCTGTGAATGGTTTCGTCTCAGATACACACCCATTTTCACTGCTTCCTTATTAGCCCTGCTAGCTGGGTTCGATAACGTTACAGATAACAAAGCCACATAAAAACACCTGGTTGATATACGGAGTCTACGATGTTGATGATAACTAGCTAGCAGATGTGCTACCACCTACAGAAAATAACATCCACCAGAGCAAATCACGGCTGGTTTCCATTGTTCAGACATGATCGATGTTAGCTCTTTTAGCCTGCTTACGCTAGCTAGTCATTAAAATGGCTTGTTGGTGAACGTTACCTACCACAAAGACGCGGCCTCGAAACCTCCACCCTCTCTTTCTCACGCTGTAGACATTTATCACCAACACCTCAGCTACACCGAAGACATTTAACGTGACTGCGCGAACAGCAGATACAATTTAGGGAGCCGAGATGTTCTACTACGGCTAACCGCTAGCTAGCTCGATACCCGCTACGCTAGCTGAGCAGCCTCGATTTCGTCCGGTAACCGTGGTAACAAATGCATAGTTCCATAGTAACAACATCCGGGTGTCTTTGCGTCCGTAGTTACCAAAAAGTGGGCGGAAAAAAACTTTGGGAAGTTTCTGTTGACAATTCTGTTGACTATTTAATCATTGCAAATAATCAAAATATGGAAATAATCAAAGGTAGTTTGGAAGACATATCCAGACCTGCGTCGACTGAGCAGACAGGCAGCCGAGCGACGAACGCGCCATCGACTCATGACAGAATTTGTTCTACGACTTCATTCACACTCGTTGTTTTGAGCAACGATGCTGCTGATATTCAGGTAATTAAGTAAAGATGGCACACTGACATTACAACAGTCATGGTTATTAGCTCACAAAAGTGGATACTTTGGATACCCACTTACTTCATATAAATATTCCCTGTAGATCCAGAGCAGCTGTGAAGAAACTATAATCAGCTCCTCAGCCAGAGATCCTGACAGAGGTCAGTGTTTTGTACACTTCAGTTTCAAGATGGTCCCCTTTTAATAGTGTATATAATATGTATGCATCTTGTAGGTCAGTGTCAGGATGATGCTGATGAAGAGAAGGAAGACTTCCAGCTGCAGAGAGCCATTGAGGAGATGAGACGACTTGATGAAATGCTGTCTGAAAAGATCTGCAAAGAGAAAGACGTGAGGAGTCAAAGGAAAGAGCTTCGGGCAAAACTGTGGCAAGAGCTCCTGGTAGACACACACTCATATTACCAGTTCACTAGACCTGATGTTGTTTGTCGAAAAATTAGGTCACTCTTATCGCTTATGATGTGATGTTAGAATGTGTGTGTTTCTGCAGCAGAATAGGCCTGAAAGCTACTCTGAATCTGCCCATGAAGCAATGAACACAAGGTTGTTTTTGGCTCTGGAAGCACCAACTGGTCAGTACAGACAACAACAACAACACAACCGTATATAGATGCGCAAAAAGTGTGGTACACACAGTCATTGTGAGACATCTTCAATATATATTTTTTTATCTTAGGGACTGAAGAGATGGACGACTTTGTGCCTGTATTTGAAACTCAGGTCCCTGACTGTGATCAGAGTGGAGACCAACACTTGGAGAAAAGTGAGTTAGTAAATATAGAACATGACAGAAAAGCAGCACAGATATTTACATGTTTTGTCCATACAGTCTATGGTTTTGCCATTGGTCTTAGGCTCTCAACTGTAGTGCCTAGATTGTGCACTCGATGGCGCCATGAGCTCAGGGAACTTAGTGTATATCTGCTGTTTTTTTCCCCTTCATGGTAAACTGGTGAAGACAGAAGTGCACTAACTCAGATATTACAGCAGTTTTCCACCAGTGAATGCACGACAGTTCACTCACTATGCGACTCATGAGCAATTTCCTGATCAAGATCTTGTGGTTTTCTATGGTATTGATCCCTTAAGGAAAAAATTCTCTCTTTTCCCCAAAAGAGCAGCTGAGGAACTGTGAGGAATTTATTGTGGTGCTGTGTGCAGAGACCTTTAGGCAAGTTGGCTGCATATTATTATGGGGGAATAAACTTCTTACCACCTTGCATGGCTGGCGTTAAAGTAGTCTCATTTTTGCAAAGTGTTTATATTGCACTCTGTTTCAAGATAGTTTAGGCAGCTGCAGATTCTTTAATAATGTGGATCAGATGATAGAATAAGAACTCATGGTTGAAAAATAACTCCCACCAAAATTTTGTGATTTTTATCAGTTCTGGCTAATGGTTATTATTAGAGCTTTGACTTACTTTTTCAATATTTACCTTCTGGAATCTTAAGTGTGTCTCGCCTGACAGGTGAAAAGATGCCAGACAGCTTGACAGAATCATTTGAAGTAAGCCATGAGGAGACTTTGGAAGAGCAATTTGAAGGCAGCCACTGTGGAGCTTCCAAGGGCAAGAAAAAACAGAAGGACTTTGTCAAGAGAAACATTGAGGTATGTCAAAGTTCACGCCGGGCCAAATGCAGTGCTGGGTTATATCGCATGACTTGGAGCAAGTCTCCTGACTGTTTGTTTTTCCAGTGAGGAGAATATTTGTAGTTCAACAGCAAGCCGTATTTTAAGCCGACTAGGGCACCAGTGAAATAGAGTAGAATTTTTATGCAAATAATGATTTTCTTTCTCTCTTTTTTTCCGCAAAATATGTTAATAGCTAGTAAGCAGCGAAGGGGACCAAGTGCTCTTGACCCAGGCAGAGAAAGAACGTCTGGCCGAGCTCCTCCAAGAAGTAGACGAAGAGGAAGAAGACGGTGCCAGAGGCGCAGACAGCGAGGTAGGCTGACATGAAGCCCTAACAGACAACACATGCTGTAGGATGAGTCTCTCTTTTTCAAGTTCCTTAATACTTCCCCCTTCATGTCCAGAGGTCTTACAGCAGATGATCCCATCCACTGCTCCTGCTACCAACATTTTGATCTCATACTTACTACATTTAGAACATATAAGGTTAATTGCTTATTAAAAAACAAATGTTGTATTCCTGTGTTTAGTCTCAACCTCTTTCTTCTTGGTATTCATAAAATGTTTCTTTCTGAGTATTCTTTGTTGGAATCTGTGTCATTATCTAACATTTGGCCTTTTGAAGGGTGTTATCAAACACATTTACTATCCTCAGAACCGCACGCAGAGTAACACTGGTCACACATCCATGTTTTGATGAGTGTCTGGCAGCTGAGACAGCCTCTGGGCAGAAGATTCTGACTTCTCAAAGCACTTCAGATTATGAACCAGATGTCAATATGCAGCCGTTCACGTGGAATGCCGCATGCTATGGATTCATTTTCTTATCGAGTGTTCATAACAGTTCCCTCTGTGGTCTTTCAGAGGCCAAGATTTTTCATATAGCTCTTCTATAAGCTGCAGTTGTACTCACAGTGAGGGTGTGTTGATCGAGCTTAGAGCCAAGACACTGAGGCCTCTTGTTTTTCTTTGAAGATTCATCTAAGACCTGGTGCCACCTGGTGCAGTCCACTATTCCACTGTGAACCCACCTACGCCATCCTAACTTCAAGTGTTTTTATTTTCAATTTTAATTTGCTCTAATAGCCCTTTTGGCAGCTGTGAGGCCAGTTTGAAGTCAGATGGGATGAAGCCTGTTGGGAAACGAGACCTTTCACATACGGTTCCATTTAGCATGACCCCGACAGCTCTGCATCCGTGAGACAGCCTGCCAAGGTTTTTTTTTAATGCCTTGCTGCTCTATTTATGATGTTTGCCTTCACTTTTAGAACAATACTGCAGTAATTGTGGTGGCAGATACCAAACTGAGGGGAGTGCAGATGCTCTGGGTTTTTTTATTGGCTGGAAGAAGACTTCCTGTTATTGCGAGACATGCTATTATGAATGGCCGTAACGGAGCAAAGCACATTATTTATGTCACTGGGACTTTGGCAGTGATGTGTCTTTAGTTTTGAGGACTTCACCCAGTTCTTGGCAAAATCCCTCTGGACACATCAATCACAAGCTGCTACTCACTGTTGGCCTTGCACACTTTTTTTTGATATTACTGACTCTTGTCCTAACAAGCTCCACTTTGCGGTGTAGTTCTGGTAACCTGAAGCAGTAAATCAGTAGCAGTGAGTAACTGTAGAACATTTTGGTGCTGCAATAATAGATGTAATCTAATTCACTTGACATTTACCCTTTATCTATGGCCAAAGGCCGATTATACAAAGGGGAAAACAGTAGCTCTCATTATGAGAATTAAGTCTATGACAGTCCTAATAAAGACCTGTTTTAGTATTATAGCCATTCAGATTTGTCAAACTGATGTTTCAGGCGTGAAGAAATATTTCACGCTTTATTACAGGAGAGGTTCGACATGGGTTTTACGCTTATTTGCCTTCTTGTCGTGAGTCAATTAGAAGATTGATGAAGCTCTCATGCATGTACAGTAAAGCTACAGTTAGCTTAACATAAAAACTTGAGGGTTAGATGCAATGATAAATACCATGTCTCCTGGTAATATGAAGCTAGAGACAGGAGATTATTAGCTTGCTGTAGCTTAGCATAAAGAAACAGGAAACGGGGAAACCGTTAACTGGCTCTGTGAAAAGGTAACAAAATTGTTCTAATATAGCACATCTAAAGCTGTAGCTTTACTGACAGCCAAAACCATAGACTGTAAAAAAAAAAAAAAAGAACGATGTCAAAAATGTAACTCTCAGCCAAATAAGCATATGTCCCAAAATGTCAAACTATTCACATAAAGATTTGATTAATGGGGTTTTCACTCATTTTATGTCTGTTTAACAACTCACTTTTTCATGCAATGGTCAAAAGATGTGCGTGTGAACAGAGGGGACAAACCGAGGCCTGTCTGAGGTCTGGGACTCTCAAATCCAAGCAAACCACAGCAGTCGTTAAAATATTGGAGTAGCTCGATCAGAATAAATCTGCAAATATGAAACACAAATCGGTGTCATAAGAATTTATGGATGCTGTTTGTTAAATTTTGGCTATGCATAGCGCTCCACCTAGTTGATGGACCCCTGTGTTTGCTATTGTCCTCTGCCAAATAGAGTTCAGAGGTCACAGCTGTGCTCTTTTCAGAGATGTGATACTGTCTATGTAGTTGGCACGCAATGCTGAGAAGAGTTATTAGCACCCTGTTCACCATCCAGAAGTGAATACCAAATGCTAAAGTCAGACTTGTACCTCTTCCCTCTTTCAGACATCACTGTCACAAAGTTGCTAAATAAGCAAAAGATAGATAATGTTTATCAGTCCCCCATTTAGGTTGCCACAAAACAAAGCAGGCTTATACCCTGTGGGCCATGACTTATTTCTGTGATGATTCTCCTCCAGGAGGACATTTGGGCTGTGTCGGTCGTGACAGGCCAGGGTTACACCCCGGAGCCCTCTGACCTGGAGCAGCTGATTGACATCGACTCCAAAATTCGCCTTCTTCTTCCTGTCGAGGAATTTCTCTCAGTGCAAAGCTCATACACGAACCTCAGCTTGTCCCAGGTATGTATCCACCAACACTACTGTCTACATTCTAAAAACAATGGGTTTATGTAGAGTCATTAACTCCTCCAGACACCACCCAGGCCTGCTCTGAGGCAGGGTATGAAGTCTCATTACAAGGTCAGCTCAGTAGGGCATCGATGGCAACATCTTGTAAAATCTTTTGTTACTGACCCTCAGGGAGTCACAGCCCTATTGGTAAGTGGGGGAAAATAGTATTATGTAAGATGCTGTAATTTGGAACTGAGGGTTGCCTAACTTTTCCATCCACTTTTCCACATCTCCATATGAAGTCCATATTATAAAGCCTCTCGTGCATGATTTTCTGCCAGTGAACTTGACGTAACACCATTAGTGTTGTTGTATTATTAAAAGGATGATATTATTTCCATATGCAATTTCATACAATTTGGCATATCTAATATCATGCTGAGTTGCTTCATGGTTGGCTTATCTTTATCTTTATTTTTTTGTGATTCCTAATATTCTATCCATTCCCTGATTTGCACGTGTGCAGTCCATACATATTGAATTAAGTTTGTACGAACTCATAATATTTATCCTTTAAATACTGTACATTATCTGCATTTAGAGTATGACTTGTACAACACTACCACATCAGACACTGCAGAACCAACTTAACAGATATTTATAAGCGTAAAAAAATTTTCCAGGTCCTGGTCCTGGGTTTGGGCCCCGCTCCTAGACGTGAGCTCAGTGAGTTATCTCAGGAGCTTATCTCACTACATTGTAAAGGCCAGATGGCATGCTCATCACTTGCATAGCCTGTCACTGGAAAATGATGTTTTTAAAGTCATAAAAACTTTACAAAGCAGTTTTGCAAACCCAGGGTGCCATTTTCTACTATCACCGCTGGATGTAGACAAGGAAAAACTGCAATACTTGAATCCCAGTGCTGGAATAGCACATGATCTGTGACATAGTATTTATGTTGCTGTCCTAATAATTTCACTCTCCCACTGTAAATTTACTCAGTCTTTCATCTGATGGCAGGAGATGGCAGAAGAACAAAGCCTAACATTTGAAGTTGAGGCACTGAGGTCTTCTAAGTTGTTCTTTCTAGTTATCTGTTTAGATCATCAGGATTGTCAGTATGTCAACTCTGTCAAGTAGGATATTAACCAATAAAAATTTTGATGATCGATTAATTGTTCAAGTCATTTCTTAAATGAAAATGTCAATGATCTATTGGCCCTGACTTTTCAAATGTGAATATTTGCTAGTTTTCTATGATAGCCAACTGAATATCCTTTGGTTTTGGAGTGTTGGTTGGACAAAACAAGCAATTTGTCACCTTAGAAATTATATCTTTCATGAATGAGTTAGTCATGAAGAATAATTGGTAGATTACTTAAAAAAGTAAAAAAAATCTTTTGTTGCAGCTGTGGTGGCTTGAAGCACTACAGATGTACATTATTAACAGGTGAACTGTGGGGAGTATTTAGATGAAGACATGCTCCTTGAAACTCCCAAATTTCATGAACTAATATAAACTAGTTGCAATGACTGAACTGGCGCTCAGCGTGAATGAGTATAACGCTGTCATCCTCCTTCCTTCTCTCCCCACATGTGGGGATTTTGAGCCAGCAGTACAGAACTGCTATATTACTGGGCAGCTGGATGTGTTACTTTGTGTAACCGACCACCCCTCCCTTCCCACCCTTTCATCATCTTGCCTGGTTAAAAGAGTTTTTGGGAGAGTAAAATTCCCTGTCATCCATCCATCATCTGCTCTCCATTAGTGCTGAAATGCGTAATGCAGACATTCCTTTTCTAATGATGTAAAATATGAATTAAACAATGACACAAAGCCTCTTTCACCAAAGTAAACGATTGCAGATGATTCGGATTGTTAACATGACAAACAAAATAAAAAACTTACTGCATTTTGGTGTTTTCATGCAGTGTATGAAATGAATAATGAAAGGCTTGTGGACACCGCACCTGTACAGCTTAAAAATGTAGCCGTTTCCTAACCCTTCCTAAATCCCACCTCACTGTTGTGGCATACGTTAAAGATATATACGGTACTGACAGTAAATCTCTTTCGGAGCCAGTCATTCATCCACATCGGTGTCTGTAAATCCTAAAGGTGGTCATAAAAGTAAATATGCTTTTGTTTTGCGGTTAGCTTTCTTCTCGGCGGTAGCTTGCACCGGTCAGAGCTCTTAACTGAAACCATTTGGACAGCGACGCAGGAACCTGCTTGTTTGTCTGCTCATTCCAGAGAAGTCTCTAATGTACACAAACAACATCATCACATCCCTGTGTCAACGCCAACAAATCTGTTTTTTCCCCATCATATTAAATCACAACCTGGATTTCCACGTGTGCTCTTGTTGTCTTGTTCTCTGGCTGCGTCAGATCGATCATCTGTCACATTTTACATGGAAACGGGAGTTATTCACTTCTCCCCAGTGAGCACTCGCTCACGGAGGATCAGTCGGGGCTTGAATTTGTGACCTCAGAACATGTCCGCGTCCTTTCCCAATAAATCGTGATTGATATTTGGAGGAAAAAGCAGCCTTCGCATTCCCGTGCAGTCGCCTTTAGGAGTAGTCTCTCTGGCTGAGCGGGTCCTCCGCTTGAGGCTGCGAGGGTGGATACATTCTGTGAGGCCTGGCACCGGCCGGGATGCTGCCACAGAGGAGAGTCAGCCCCCCGTCACAACCTAATTACAGAGCTGGTGGAGGTAGAGGAGTGCCAGCTCCAGAAAAGGAACAAGGTTTTCCCTTTCATTTGGAGATATTAACACATCAGACAGGCTTAGTATATATTCAGCAAAGAGTACTGTATAGCAGATAGGAATAGCCCAGCCATTCGTCCACTTATAGCAACACATTTTTGTACACGTGAAAATGTCTTGGATGGAGGTGCTCACCTGTGGATTCTAGGCTTAAGATCTTGTTTTTCCATGCCTATAAGTTACTGCAGCGGCAGGTGCGTCTTACACTGTACTGACCAAATGATAAGGCACAGAGAAATCTATGTCATAATGCCATAAACCACAGGATCAGTATTTGTGGAAGCACAGAATCGTATGGCCACACGTGACTCGTGGTAAAAGTCTGGATGAGGATAAAACTTTGTTTTCTTTGCCTCTGGCTTTTTTTTGATGATTTTGGATGATAGGAAAAAGGTCAGGTAGCTACAATCCCCGCTTTCATGGTCTGGATTGAATGGAATCAAAACACAACTTTGAACAATGTTTTCCTTGGACCACTTTAATATTGTGCTTATGACAGCATTGCTCCTTTCGCATTCTTCATTCTCGCTCCGTTTTCTCAGGCTTCAGCTGAAATAGCCTTGCTGTCATTAAAAACATCTGTTCAGATCCATGTACAGTGCACCCCTCCTACTGTACCACTGTGTGGTAATGCCTGCACCACCCACAGTTTGAAGCCAGCAGAGGGGGATTCTGTCATTAGCCGGTGTCGGGTGTTTGGTGACATGGGTGTGTAAGTGTTGTGTGTGTGTTTCACAGATCGGAATTACACATGCTATTCTCTCAAATGTGGGTCTTTTCTTTTGAAAGCGTGGTTACAATGAAAATTAATGAATGCTATTATACGGTATGGTTTTCAGTCACTGTCCCACTGTGTTTGATTGCATCATATCCCTCCTCTAATCAGCAGGGCCTCAGCTCCTTCTGTGTTCACATAGTAACTCCAGCTGTGTTTTTGTTGTGCATCGGTCGGCTGTATTTTGATGGGAGACAATGAGGTCACTTAGTCACACTGTGCGGTTGCTGATGAGCACCCATGATTTTAACTAGAGCGAATGTTAAGTGAGAGCAGAGCTTTGGGCAGAAAACGCCCTTTTGACCAACACAATGCGGTCAGCAGATCGTTCACAAATTTATCTTATTTGGACCATTCGTATAATTAAGTGGCTGTGGAAAAGCTTTGGTCATGTTATATTCATCATGTAGGGTAGTTTTTTTTTATGACCGAGTCGAAGCTGTATGAGAGTTCATGATAGAAAGTCAGGATATCGGTTGACCGTAACATATTAATATTCTAGTACACATATAATATACATGTGCCTTGGCATCAAAATAACACTAGAAGTGGAAAATAAGAGAGTGGGAAAAATAAATCAAGGGTAATTTTTATCAGTACAATCTGTTTCTTTAATAGCGATGACAGCAGGAAAAGACATCTTATCCTCCGCGTGAAGGAAGAAACTGTCCTCTCTGGAATACAATGTTCACATCCCTACTGAAATATTGAAAATAAGCCATTTCACAATAGAAAAGGATTTGACCATATTTTGTTCCTGACCAGCGACTGAAGTTTGGCTCAATCCAGCGCTCGGCACTTATCATGCTGATAACTCAGCAATGATAGATGTGTTTTCTCATAGTGTATCAGCATGAAAACGCTGGAACTTGCCCATTTTAATTCAAAGTGTATGCTACTGCAAAAAGTCTGATATGATCTCTGCAGGCTTTGCGGCTTCCATTTTCTGCAGGAGTGTCTCTTTTCGGTGAGAACTGAGATGTCAGGTTTGACATGTGGCATGCGTGGTGTTTTTCACAAGGTCGATTTGGCTAAAAAGAATAGACTCCACACCCTTACCCACCCTGTAATTCATATAAGACCAAGTTTATTGTCTTCTTATAAACGCCTCTCCCACTGGTGTTACCCACAGCAGCAGTTGTGTTAAGTGGTTGAGAGAGTTTTTCCCCTGCCATGAGATCTAACTTTTGACTGTTCCACTCATTACAACACTCCATAGAGGACCATTCAGCCACAAAATCATCTGCTAACAATAAATGATGCTTAAAATATTCAGTAATCTCCTGTCTCTATGATCCAAATTAAATACCATTAAAGCATTTTTTAATATTATCACAACTTGTATTTTGATGGCAAGACGCAACATATTATAAAGGAACAGTTTCTGGGAAAAATGCTGATTCATTTTCTTGCTCACATTTAGATGAGAAGATCAATATCAATGTCATCAACCATGTATGCTTATTATGAAGCTTTGATGAAGCCTGGCAGAAAGACTGAAACAGGAGCATGGTTGAATCGGTGGAAAGGCACAATTAGATGCAAATTGGCTCCGCAGGGTCAAAAGTGATGTGAAAGTTTGATGTTTCAGCTTGTGTGAAAAGTTCACCAAGCTTTATGAATCTGCGTCAAAAACGTACAGAGATGAGCGAGAATGGAGAGAGACTGTAGAGAAATGACAGAAAGAACTGAAGCTCCTGATGAATTCTTAGTTCATTCTGAATACAAATACACAAACAGACACAGTCGATGTGTCCGTTTCTAGCTCGTTTAATCTAACGCCAATTCAAACAGTCCAGAAGTCGAACTTGTTCAAAAGAAAGAAGAAAGTTCACTGTCACTTCGTCTGAACTCACTCGCTTATTGCCATGTTGTATCTTGTGTGTTTAATGCAAATGAAAAAATGCTAAACGTCACACTGTGGTTTCAGACGCATCCAGGCTAGCTCTCAGCTGCCGAACTATTCTTTTAAGCATCGCGCTGATAATGTTCACAGTCGTAAATTTCTTCACTCATAATTGAAAAAGTACCGCCGAGACATTTAAGAGCTGAAATCTAGGTCAGATATTGTTCCTGAGTATACACAGCATATGTCAAAGAAGTGCAAAAAGATGCTTGGACATTTTATCCCTCCAGATGCTTTTGATAAATATTTAACATGGTCTGCTTCTTAAGCTCTTTGTTCGCATTTGTTTTTTTCTGTGTCACTATTTGGCAAACACTGATATTACCTTATATTAACGAAGTGATGCTGGGTGGAGATGATCCTATGAGTCTCTCTTAACAACAGTAAAAACCACAGACTGTGAAGTATTTATAATGGTTTGGAGGGATCGCAGAACCAAGATTTTCTTCCTCAACCCGAACAGTGAACTTCACCAGATCAAATATTTTTTGACCTTTGATTGCTCCTTGTTTGAAACTAAGATACTGGGAACACACAGGTGGTGTGGATATTTTAACCCAATATCACATTCGACATGCTTTTCTGATTGTAGGATGCACCAGGAGGTTTTGATCTGTGCAACAGTGACTGCTCCAGACCACCCTCAGTACTGAGCAAAAAAAGCAAGTATAAAGTCCAGATGACCCGCAAGTGAATCTTCTAATACTTCAGGAATGCTCAGCAATCACCAAGTCATCTACCACAGATCCAAAATACTGATGTAAAAACATAACCTCTGGAGGGGAAAAGACAACTTTGCTTCAAGCAGATTTCATATCTGGGACATTTTTAAGACAGTGATATACAAAGCTTTATCTCTCGTGGAGCAGTATTAGATCGATATGTGGTCCAATTTCACAGAGGAGGGAGGGAAAGGAATTGCAGTGTTAAGTGTTAGACTATGTCTTTGTGCAAGTTGTGCAGGATCAAAATGATTTGTTTGCTCTGCCAAGGTTCGGCATCCAGGCAGGGGTATAAGGTGGAGGACATCTGCGTTACAGCACGTCTGCCTCCAAAATTGGCAGATGACCACAAGTCATACCTGGGAAAAATGACAATGTGTGTGTGTGTGTGTTAGTGTGTGTGTGTGTGTGTGTGTGTGTGTGTGTGTGTGTGTGTGTGTGAGTGTGTGAGAGAGAGAGAGAGAGAGAGAGAGAGAGAGAGAGAGAACGAAAACGCTCTCAGCCATAGCTTCCGAACAGCTTACTCTCTCACAGGGAGTGCTCGTGGCGAGGCATGTGGACAGGCCTTGGCAGGTAGCCTGAGTCCACGTGGCACAGCTAGAGCTTCTACTATACTTCAGATTTGAGCAGAGACAGAGGGAGAGAAACAGACAGAGTTATAGAGAGGAGCATGCTGTGTTCGGAACAACACCAGCCATCTCTGGGTGAGTCAGCATGGCTGGCTCCCTCTCATCATAGCAGCGCTGTCCCTGTGCAACGTGTAGCCAAAGGTTGTTAACAAGATGTATTGTAGGCGAATACACAGGAGTATATCTTCCAGTCAATCGGAATCAGTTCCTAGAGAATTACACTGTCAGTGTATTCTAAGTAGTCACACTGATTTACCAGTTGTCAGGTGCGACTTTGTAATCGAATTAAATCCATGTTTGTGAAGCTGTCGTGTTCACTTTTTATGGTATTTTATAGGCTGCAGCTGGACCTGTATTGTGCTGCATTGTGTGGATTGTCAAAGCAATGCAATCCAATACAACACTATACCACCACTAACTACAAAATGACTACATTAATTCTAGATTTGAATCAGTTATAATCACATCCATCCCAATAATATGACGCACAACAACAAAAACATGCTGTTTCCATTATTTCTGTTGCCTGTGTTTTAATGACCGTGCATCTTAATGGGACCAACAGCCATTTTTAATATAACAAAGGCCTCCAGAGTCGATGCCAATGAGCCGTTTTGTGACTACTGCATGCTAAAACAAACTGTTGTTTGTAGTGTTGACTAGGGTCCACATCACATTTCTTTTTCAAGGAAAAACCCATTGAGTATTTTATCTCTTTGTCTGGTTGGCGTGACTCTTTGCGTGCTTGCAAAAAAAGGGCCCAGAAGTCTGTATTTCTCTTACTATGACATGTAGCATCTTCATCTTTTTCTGACCTTAGCCAGTGTGCAAAAAGTAACAGAATCTCAGTTGAAAAGACCACACGCTGTATGAATTAGTTTGTTTGGAGTGTGCAGTAGTGTTTATGCTTTTTCTGTTGACACTTCCTTGGATTAGCTGACTGGGAGCATGAGGATCTAGTTTAGCTTGTCGTCAGTGTGTGAACCAGGTCATCAAGCTCTCACGGCGGTTCTAGGCTGGCATCAGGCAGCCTTCCTCAACACCTCATGCAGTGCGGGACCTAAAGCAAACATTGAGCTGGTACACCTCCTTTGCCATGTATATAATACACACATTGCAGCAGGATGCAACACTTAGACACACAGGAACACTTATACAAGCATGACCTAGTCATTTGTCTTGTTTTCTTGCTGTTGAGGAGATGTATCTGAGAATGTGTCTGCGTGAGACGATCCAGCTGTTTTATTTGGCACCGCAGATGTAACCCACATTGGAGAGCAGAAGAAGCTCCAGGCTACCAATCTCAATGGCTCCCTTCACTGTCTAACAAAACCAATATGATCGAAGTGATATAATTATTTGTTCCTTTTAATGGCAACATCAAGAGATAGCACACTGAGTATTGCTTAGTGTTAAGCATCTAAAACTTGTTTTGAGTTATAAACATCAAATAATCCCCGCAGTTTCCCTCTTTCGTCACTTTGGACAACAGCAGATCATCCATCACCCGCTGCAGCTGTTTCACACTCAAGCACAGTGACGACCTCGGGATGGAATGAATCGCTTGAAATCGTGAAATTGATCACAGGATATCAATAAGCACTTGAATGAATGTGAAATGCACGCTTGGCTAAAGTTATCTGAAAGCCATGCAAGTTATTTAGTAGTGATGGTTTTGCTTATGGAAATTGGCAAATCATCCATTTTTGCCTCTATATTGTGGGAAAGCAAAATCGGAACCATAAGATGAAACGAGGACAGCTTCTCAGTCGAGAGTCGACATGTCACGCACCAATGAGCTTTATCTGTTTTAATAACAATCATTCTGCATTCAAGCTGCCTTGGCAGTCAGTGTAATACTCCATTCATTTGATCCCAAGAGAATAAATCATGATGATTTTTTGGTGCCCTTTGGAGTTTTGCTTAACTCCTGACTTCTCCTATAGCCTCACTATCGGGTTTTATATGTTAAGTATCTCCACATCTACAGGATGGTTTGCCACTAACTTTTGCATAGATGCTCACCGTTTCTAGATGGTGAAGCCCTCTGACTTTGGTGATCACCTGACTTTATTTCTAACACCATCATGAGCTTGAAATGTGTGGTTTTGAGTGAAATATCTCAGCTATTAGATGGATTGCCAATTTGGTACCAACATTCACGCCACCCTCGTGATGAATCATAGTCACTTTCATGATACTCTGTGTTTGTGCTGTAAAGGTCAGTACACCTAAAAAGCAAAATATCAGCATTTTCATTTTGTCATGTTTGCATGCTGATGTTCGCAGTTAGATGAAAGCACCACTGTGCCTAAGTACAGTCTCACAGAGATGTTTGCATGACTTTTATTTCGGTCCATTGAAATTTAGTTTGCTGAATGTGAAGATTATCATTATCAATCTGAAGAGCTTTGCATTGAGACTGTAGTGTAACGCCTACATGGGATGCATTTAGGCACAGTAATGAATGTTGGTCACAGTAATGTATGTTCACTGTAGTTATGTGCACAAAACAGATGAAAATAGACTTGAGGCATAAAAGACAAGACATTGCACGGCCTGTATAGACTGGATTGATAAGAACAGGAGTGTGTCTGTTCTGTCTGACGCACATGATTGCAAAACGCGACTGAAACATGCTCCATGTAAACAGACATCGATGATTCAGAGCTCATTGTGAACACATCTCACTGCTGGTGTCGGGGTGGAGACAGAGAAGAGAATCTTTGGACTATAAGAAGGTGTGAGTGAGACCCAGGTGTCACTTGTAGTAGCGTATGTGGCAAAGTATGTAAAACTCACATCTTTGCTTGATTTTCCTAGATTTGAACTAAGCTAATACAAGACAGAGAAACAGTAACAAAGAAGTGAGAGCCAGGAAAGATGATTATATGATTTGCTGTAATTAGGGTCAAATCAGTGAGGTTTATACAAGGAGACTGTGTTGACGTTCCTCTTATACTAGAATTAATAGAGTGTTAATAAAGTGAATGGGTTTAGTAAAATATGTAACATATGCACCAAATGAATTCAGGCTTTGGTCGGTGATGTCTTTATTATTGCTAAATCCTGCAGACAATTTTAAAGCTTGCAGCGTATAGTTCTTGAAAAGTAGGGCAGATGTTGTTTCCAAATTAAATAAACTGTTTCTCCCCAAGATTTGGGCTTTTTTGGAAACATGCATTTAGTGGTGTGAGGATGGTGGTAAAGCTAGACTTTAATTTTTATTTTTCCTGGTTTGAATGCTGTATTTCTCACTCTGGTGCACGACAGCAGTCTGAGCCCCGTCGTGGTCCTGGCTTTTGTAGTCTGGTGGAGGGAGCCTTAACTGAAGAGCTCTAGTGACGACCACTTAAAAGAAGCTTCAGATAGAAGCTGTCATTATTTCCCTTTAGGGAGACAGAGGGCACTGGTAGGTGAGGCCACACACACTTGGGGGAAAATCAGTCTCGAAGATCCTTGTTTTTGCCAGAATTGAAATATCGACTTTAAGCTGAACTGGTGTCATTCGGTCGCCTAAAATCTGTGTAAATGCTACAGCGATATTAGTCTGTGATTCTTGTTAACAAGGGCAGAAGCATTCATTCTTCTCCTCAACACACTGGTTGAACCTAACTGAACTCCCCTCCTACCCTGGGTTTAACTAAGATTACATCCTATCATAAATGTGTCATAATAGATTTAGTAACACTGTGTTTAAGTTCACAATTCCTGCTGGATCCTGCTGTCTCCTGCAACCTACCATTTCGCTGCCTGCAACTCCCTATTGAGTTGTCGACATTTTATGAAATATCCATCAATTTCAACATTATTAGATCATGCATACGCCTGCCTGGTATCCAGACTAACCAAGGGAGATGGAGATTTCAACCACATGGCGCTGGACTGACACTCCAAAACAGCCCTGTGGTTGGCAACATCCTCTCAGACCCAACAATTTTTTTTAGGCTGAGCTGCTGCTTTTATAGAGTGGCTGTGTATTTTTAGAGGTCACAGTATGACCGTACCACAGGTCATTCACTGGTCAGACTGGACAGTGTTGTTCATGTTGCCATGTTTTTCCATCCTTACTCATAAAGAAATAAATTATGGGTGGGGAAAGCTGTTAACAGTTTGACCCATCTTTTGAGATGTGCCACAACTGTTCTAGGTTTTCAGCACCTAAAGTTCATCACAAGCTTTTTTTTTTCATCGAAGCATTTCAGTGTCAGAGCAGGTTATGACAAAGTTATGACCTGGTTCAATATTTGTGATTGAAATCTTTCATTTGAGTGAGATGACTTCATTTCGGATCGTCCTCTCTCCAATAATAAAAAAAGATTTATCCTGTGGTCAAAAAGACAAGGTTCTCACTTATCAGCTCTCTGAGAATTGGTCCTTGGGGTAGGACTCATCCATTTCCTCCTGACCCATTTTCATAGTTTGCTTTGGATGCAGCTTGCGGTTCATTGTGTCAACCCAGTGCACGTGGATGCCGTAAATGTGTGATTTATGTTGGACCCCTTGTGGACGTAGCTCTCACGTTTTATAATGAGAACCTGATTTTATTCTGTGACGTGTGTAAAAAAGCAGGAAAGAACCATTTGCGTTCATCTTTAGGACATACCACCATGATGACATTTTAACAGAGACAAACATACTGTAACTCTAGTGTTCTTGGATGATGGATAAAAACTTTCACTTAAATGAATTGTGATGAGCTGTTATATATGTTTGATCCCTACTTAAATGTTTCTGAGTGACAGCCATATAAGCCCTGTCAGTGCAGAGCACCCGAGCACGTCCACATGTGAGAAGAGTTGTTTGCTCCCCGTAAGAACCGGTCGTGTCTGTTGTGTATCAGGGCCGTGGCTCAGATGTTGGCTGGAAGTGCGATGGCGACCCGCAGCCAGGAGAGAAGGTCCTGCAGGATATAAAGGAGAGGAGAGGGCAGGAGAGGAGGCTCCATGAGATCCAACAGCAGCTGGAGATCCTGGGCCGGGGCCAAGCGATGACTGTGAGTTCAAAGCAGCTACGTTCGTTCACACACAACAGAACACATGCTCAGATTCACACAAGTATTTACATCCACACACTGCCTGCGTTGTGTATTCTAACACTCCTCAGCGCTTCAAGCCGTAGACACGTGTGTGACAAATTATTACAAGCGCACAGTTCATTCGCAGTCATTCTCACGAGGGGACGATGAAATCACAGGCTGTATTCGTGTCTCTGCAGGCCCATAATTTTTCCTCTTTTTTTCTCATTTCCTTCTCTCCCTTTGTATCACTAACACACTCACTTTACACTTTACAGACCCGTGTAAAATGTATGTTTTGATTTATATTTGTTTTCAGTCAGGAGTGTAACATCTTTGTATGCATTGCCTTGCAAACAGGCTTGAGGGTCAGCACAGTCGTTCGCTCCACCGACGGCCTTTTGTCCTCTGCAGTGTTTCATTGCTTTCTAGCATTCTTTGCTGACTTTGCTGCTCCTAGAAACCATTGAGTTCTGTCCGGTTTTAGGAGGCAGCAGAGTAACAACCACCAGAACTGTCACTCTCTCCCCCGAACCCTGTAGCTAAAGGCACAAGACAAGAATGTTCCCAGAACAAAGGTGGACAGCACTGATTTCTGCTGTCTGACAGTTATGACTTTAAATTTTGTGTGAAAGGAAAGAAAAACATTTGAGATTAATGCAGTGTTTTGACTTTGTCATTGTTCCAACGGGCAGCATTTCCAGTCTCGCTCAACAAACTACCTGCTGACGTCTTTGCAAATTCAAATGTGTCATCCTTAAGTTTCCCAGCACTTCGGCTCTCACAATGATGAACCACAACATGATGCATATATGCCTAAATTAAACATAAAAGATTCCCCTTTGCTCAGCGAGGTAATAAAAACATTAAGTGGCTGCCACACCCTTACTTCAAACAAGGCACCATGCCATGCAGCCCAAACCTATTCCTGGCCTAATTAAGGAGACACAATTGGAATTTTTTTGCTAATTAAGCCAAGCTCCGTTTGAGGAAACCATTCTCTCATTATCACCACAAAACAAAAACCACCATCTTTTAAGTAGTGGTGCAACTCGATGCTCTTCGCATTTAGCTGCATGTCGCCGCAATTCATATACCGTCACTAAATGACTGAACTCAGCGGCTGCAATGTAAACATCACACTCGCTGTGTGTATTCTTAGTGCCATAGGGCTTGTTTTGTGGGCAGAAAAAAGATTTATTTATATGGAATGTGTCTGGGAGGACATTCTCAAACACTTTCACACAGCTCCAGTATAGTCATAAAGTTGATTTGTATAACATCCGTAACTCAAACGTCTTCTCACACTCTTTTTCTTTTTTTTTTGCACCTGAGGTTTGTACCAGCCTTTGTGCATTGTTCTCTGGTGTTATTATTAGGCCACGATAAGTAAGAGCAGATCAGGTTGTGAATAGAATGAGTTTTTTGATGTGTAAGACTGGAAGCAAGTAAAAAAAAAAAAAAAAAGTACCAACATTTAATCAACATGTTGTATCTTATTTGTTTAATCTGTACAGAGACAGAAATACAATAATGACTATTTGTGGTTCCTTAGAGAACAACAGTGCATTTATCTACCCGGCTCTTCTTTGCACGTCTTCACTCTTAACAGTGGTAATAAGCTCAACGTGCCCAGCAGTTGTTTGCTTCAAAATACAGCACTTAACTCCCTGTGCAGTTTTTACATCTCTATTAAGTATGAATTACACAAGATACAGTGAGTTTAAGTGGGCTTTAGAGGCTTAATTTTGAACCGCCCCTTCCTACCTGTGCCCCCCCTTGCTTTCAGTATCTAAACTAATCTAGGCTAATGGCCTCCTGGTTCCAGCTCCATACTTAACCTACAGACAAGAGAGTGGTATCAACCGTCTAATTTAACTGAGCAAGGAAAGGAAGTGTATATCACAAAATATCAAATTATTCCTTTAAGCGCTATTATTTGTACCTAAGCACAACGTTAACACCCCATTCTCCAGCTTGCATTAGCCCCAGTTCAGGAACAGCCGACCTCTAATCCTATATGAGATGATATCATTCACTTGGAAATCTAGCCTGAAAACGTGCAGGCGAGCCGTGATACTGTGGTCCAGATGATGCTCTTTGTTACTCTGTCTGTCAGACCTTTCTAAGAAGTAGTGTCTAATGAAGGTCAGTGATGACAAGAATTAGAAAATGAATTCCAGAGAAGCTAACGTGAGGTGTTGACGCTTAATGAATTTGTTTTATGAATCTGTTTGAAATAAGAATTTTTCAGTGAGGTGAGATATTTCTAAAACGACCAAGATGGATTGGATATTAGATGTTTTTCCTCCAGATGGGAAGTAGGGCGCTCTATGTTTAGTCTGGCCTTGCTGCTGGAGTGCAGCATCTATTGTAAAGGTGGAAAGTGTTTAAATGCTTGGCCTCGCACGTTGTGGCAGTGACTGAAGATTCTCCGCTCTAGTTCAGTTTGATCAAATCCAGTGTGTTAAGAAAAGTGTTTGCCGAGGGATCTACCTGATTTACTTCTTCGCGGTGATTTATTCAAACAAAAGCTGTGTTGTGTTGGAATCAGATCTGAGACCTGTAATTTTGTGCGTCATATCTGCTTCTCCTTTCTCTCAATCCAAACAAACCTCATTCCAGCGAAACTCATCTCCGCGCCAAAGAATCTCTCCTCTCACCTTTGATTTTCCACCTTTTTTTTGCTTTCAATAATATTTGCATGTGCAGCAAGGCCTTGACCTTTTCTCTTTAAAGACAGTTATTATTGGTATGACTGTCGTTGTTCTCTGGTAATGATACAATGAAACACAGGGTTCGTTTGAATTGTTAGAGATAAATCTGTGATTCTCAAAAGCTGATCCGGTGCTCGTTTTCCTGTAACTTTGCTTGGCTGCATTCCTAGATCAACTGCAACAGGAAGGACAATCCCAACATTTACCGTAAAACAGGATGGTTCCAGCAGGGAAATCTTTAATCTTGTGAGTGTTAATCACAGGGATGTGCTTTCATTTCTATTATCCCAGAAAACAGCGCTTACACACAGTATGTTTCAGACTGGCCACAAATGACAAAATGAATTGATCTGATTTGGGGATTTAGATTTTGACAGATCATGTCACTGAAAACAGAGTACTATGTGAACACACACACCTCCAGTCCCTGCAATGCAAAGAGGGTACCCACTAGTGAATCTGTTCACTCGGCCTGAATTTGGCCTGCTGAGCCGCATTGTTCTGCCAGCTCTGCAGTTTCACAACTCTTTTTCCACAGTCAGCTTTGCCAGAAAAGAGGAGCCACGGAGAAAAGGGATTCTCTCGCTCTCACCCTCTCCTCTGATTCCAGCGGTATCACGGCTACTGGCTGTTGGCCTTTGGCTTGTCACGCTGTCTGCTCTTGTTTGCCACTTTATGATCTCCTGAAATAGAGACAGTTTGACGAAAAAAGAAGTCTCTGCTTTCCCTGTGTCACTGCTTCCAATGACTGGCAGGATCGGGTGCTTCCACTCATGGCCATAGATGTTTTTTGTTATAAAGGTATTTGTGATATGTGCATTGATCATAGTAAACACCTCTCCATCAACTCCCGTGATGTTCTTCCTCATAGTCTTGTGTAGCCTATGAGTGCTGATTCAGACTGTTTCTTCCCCTTTTTACCAAGCAATTAGATAAGCAATTTTTTTTTCTATTACTAAACTAAAGCTGTAAATAAAAATTGAAAATGGACAACTTTAAATCTTGCCAGGCTTCATTTAATGGCTCAGCCACAACAACTAGAGCGAAGAGTGAGTCACGTGCAGCCACTCAGGGTGTGTCCAAGTGCACAGTATTTTCATTCATACAGTACATGTGCAGGGTGCCGTGTGTCAAATGATGGGGTACAATGAGGATATTAGACATTCAGCCAGGGATCATGACTACAGACTGACTTTAATGATGTTCCTCAGAGAATCCCTGGGGCAAATTATTATCTATATTACCCACATTATCTGACATTTGACAAGCTTGTTTTTGTCTTCTAACCTCCATGTACACACTGTGACATCATCTGTCTACCATAGCAAAAAATGAGTAGAAGGAGCTCAACATCTGAATGGTAGCACACAGAGTAATGAATAGAATTCCTCCCTCTATTAGTGGAGAACTGGCCCCTGGGTCTGTGGCCGATAAAGCTGAGGTATGTGAGTGAAGTCAGTGACCTTGAAAGCTGAGCAGCCCACGCTTGTGGTAAACCGGCGCCGCACCTTGTGTGTACAGGAGCCAACAGTGAGCTGTGCAGAGGTGGTGGTCCATTGCGGGGCAGACAGCTGGAGGGCTGAACAGTTCTGGCTTTGTCACTTTCATCTCCAGGTGGGAAAGGGATACAGGTCAGTGACCACGAAGACTGATCTTTTACCGAAAGGTTGCCTGCTATTGTTGTTGCTGGGAGATGAACTGGACCTGGAGGGCAAACACAATGAACTCACCATTGTTGCTTTTCAACACAAGTGACAAATGACAGTGAATGCGCTGCAAAGAGTTGCTAATCAGGACAGTAACAGAGGTTTTCCCTTACACTACCTTTCTCTGCACATAGCTTTGTGTGGCCACAGGCCAGACGGACACAGATACAATAAGCCTGTATGGTCTGGATAGCAGGTGGGAGCGCAAGAGTAGGGAGCAGTATGAGAGGTCTGGAGCAGTAATGCTGGCATTCTGACAGTAACCACCAGACATACAGAGCTTGAGGATTTATTTGACTCTAACTTACTATATTTTCCAAGACTTGCTGGCTTTAGTGGTGAGTCAGCCATGAACGATGCAAATCTTGACAGGGAGCCGATGAGCTCAGGGTACAAGCTGTTCTTATCATTTGCGGGATCGTCAATTTGTGGAATAATATATATAATCCAACACATGGTATATAATAATATATCTTGTGTTGGGTTCGTGAGCAGCCATGTCAAGGTCGTTTCTGAACTGATGCCTTGTTTGTTCCGACTCAAGTCAACCGAAATGTTCACAACAAGTCTCTAAGCAGCAGGCGGACAGTGAAGAAGAACTATTAGAGGGTGAGGCTTTGAAAATACAGCCTTGTCTGACAGAACAGAACAGAAACAGAACACAATGTTATCCAAATTAATATGTATGTTTTTTTCAGTTCATTTCATTCCTCCTTATTTTTCAGTACAATAAGTCAAAAAGTCAGCGTTAGCCTAACATAGGTGACCCAATTGGAATTGTCAGTGTTGAGTGAGTCTATAGATTCTCCACCTCCAGCTTGTATTTCACATGTTTATGCCAGAGGATGTATGTCTGGGAGTAACTCCAACAGCAGCCTCGAGCGTAGCAGGTCACACAGCTGCACGCTTCCTTCGCCTGAGAGATTGTCCAAAATATACTAATTTATGTATTTACATCCTCTCATGCCGTGGATGCTTGCACAAACTCATGGCAGCTTGAGAACAGAAGCTTGTCCAATTCTGACTTATCTCCTCATGCTCTTTTCATCCGTTTCCTTGTGGAATCAGTGTGATAGTAATGCTCTGTTTACAAGCTGCCAACCAGGCTCAACATTGTTGCTCCTGCCTCAGTGATAACCCAACAGAAGGAGGGGACCCTCCAGCATGTTGTGTATTTCCTTTGGACAGCTTTCTTGTATTCGCAGCTCTTTCCTCTGCTGTTTACTGAGATGGATGTGTGCTGGGAAGCCCTGGACTTGAAAGAGCTGAAGTAACACGTTGGTTAACTGGTGCTGCAGAGAGCAGACAGACAGACAGGAAAACACATATCAGTCACCCAGAGACACCCTTGGCCTCCTGAGTATTAAGGGCACATGAGGTCAACCACTTTTAAAGAGTCACAGCATTTTGTCACAGCTGTAAAAAAAACCTCTCTTTTTCTCTCCTCTCTGTCGCAAAGTCTAACTCGTAGTTCCCATGTCCAAGACGCCTGGTGCTGGTTAACAGCATTTCTGGCCATTAAGGCTCCAGCCAGTGGGGCACTTTTTTATTGCCCCATTCATGAACGCTTAAACACTGACATGCCTGTAATTGACCAGTGTTTTTTTTGTGTGTGTGTGCCATACGTCTCAAGTTGCAGTAATAGCTCACTTAAGTTTGTACAAAATTATGTTACAGTTGCCATCCCAAGCAAATCATGTTTTTACTGTGCCTGGGGTGGCAATTATATTAAAACTTACTGTCGAATAAACATGGAAGAAAAGCTGTGTGTATCCATCATACCCACCAATAGTGTCACTACTTTGTCCATACGGTGAGATGCAAAAATAAACGTGTGCCGTACACATGGGTCTTCCTTCAGCACTTAGAGGTGAAGGTCAAGTCGAGTGGTCGAAAGTAACTAAGTACACTTAGTCAAGTACTATACTTAAGCACAGTTTTGAGGTACTATACTCGAGTATTTCCATTTTCTGCTACTTTATACTTCTACTCAATTACACTTCAGAGGGAAATATTTTACTATTTACTCCACTGCATTTATTTGATAACCCTAGGTTCTAGTTCATTTGTAGATCAGATAAATAATGCCAAGTTGAATCTACAAATATATTATGATTAATTATTAAGATGATTGAGATGAGCTACACCTTTACCAGCTAGAACATTGACGTGAGGTTCAACTAAATACATCAGTAGTTATAATCCAGTATATTTACTATTCTGAAATGGGGCATTCTGTGCAATGAGTACTTTTACCTTGTACTTTTTTATTAGTATTTTTACCCTGTGTTTACCTGTTTCACTTAAGTAAAAGACATGAGTACTTCTTCCACCAATGGTCAAGTCCACAGGCAGAGGGCCATGTCTTGTTACATGGATGTCAAAGGACAAAAACATGCAGTGCTGCAGGGGGCATCAAGGCTGGAATGTGCCCATGGTGCCTTTGGTCTTGTGTCCATTAGTAGGAGATGATACACAGCATCTGCAGCATCTGGGTAATTGAGTAATCTAGCCCAAACTGCCATGACCTCAGCGGGTCATTACAGTCTGGGGGACTTTACATGTGGACAGGATTGTCTGGTGGAGATGTATATCAGCAACTGGGTCCTGGCGAGGGGCAGAGGGTGGTCTGGTCAGAGCAGGAATAGAGATGATCGATGAAGAGTATTAGCTTCGGCCTGTCTGGATAGATGAGACACAGGAATGTGATTTTGTCTCGGGTGACTCAGCGGGATGTGGGGAAGAGGTGAAAACAACTGCACGGGCATAATATTCCCTCTGTCTCAGGACAGAGCGCCTGGGATGGGTGACGCTGTGAGACTGTGATACCCACATGTTACAGGTTATTTTATTATATATATTATATTATACACATTATTAATAGGTGTGCATTTGGCTGCTGTAATACATTAGAAAACATTTATTTAATTTGATACCAGATTGAACTCTGTATCCATGGATCTCAAAGCTGCAGTAATGAATACTTAAATGAAAAATTTGACATTTGGACAAATACAGTTCTTAGCTTTCATGCTGAGAATTAGATATGCAGATCAATACCACAGGTTTGTGCACTAAATCAATGGTCAACAGGAGTTGGAGAGGAGTAAGCAGAGCTAAAAGGAGAGTGAATATTTGACCTACATTCCCCATGTGGACTCAAACATGACTCCACTTTAATGCTAATGTTGCTCCACATCTCCTGGATGTAAATAAAAATCATTTGCCAACACTTTGGCCTTATTAACTTTAGAGTGTGATAATATGCCAATGTTGTGTTAACAGCTTATTGCATTGCCAAAAGAATCACTTCTGACCTATGATTTGCATTAGGATCGGAGACAAAATAAGTAGATCAGTACATCCCTTCTTCAATGCCAGGGACATTCTGTTCGATGTTGGATGGCAGCTAGAAACATGAGCGCACATGCTGAACCCAGAGATTTAAGGTCTGGCCTTCCTGTACACGTTTTTGACATAATGCTTATGTCATGAAAGGTAATGGGGTTAATATTGTTGGAACGAATTGGCCGTTGAGTTGCAGCTGCCTAAACAAAGTACTGCATATTCGCACCAAGAGATGACAACCACCGATGAGCACTTGCGCGCAGATCAATGAGTCACGTCTCATCTTATTATTACGATAAGGAATTAAAAGTTAACATAGCTCAAAAAAAAATTGAAACCAGAAATTACATTTGTAGTTGCCAAATAGAACATCGCTCCCTTGAATAGATATTGGCATTTATTCAAATTCTGAACCTTTTCCCTCTTAACCTAGTTTAAGAAGATTGGCTTCTCTCCTTGAACTCACTTACACTCCCAGAAGGCTGCCTGTGAGGAGTCGGACTTATCATTAGAAAAACAACAGTCATATCCAACTGGAAGTGCTTTTTCCCGGGCAGCTTCCAACTAAGCACAGGGGACGACTGCAACGGTGAAATATTTCATTATGAATTGCCACTGTTATCGCAGGTCGTGCATTAATACAACACATTGTCTGGATTTGTCAAGAGGTGAGTTTGAAGCCCAGGAAGGATGCTTGTAATGGGAACAAATTCAGGGAGGGTTTTAGGAAGATATCTGAAAGCTGAAGAATAGTCTTTCATCACTTCTGTAATAATAGAGACACGTGACCTTGGTACTGGCAGAGGTCTACTGTACCTGTCAGGGTGCTTGATAAAGCATGGATTCCTCTATCTGCACTTTAATATGCATTTAACACTAGGGTCTGAAATTATAGATATATTTTAAATCACACATACATTGTCTTCCTGCAGAATGAGTCACCAGAGCTTACTGAGGAGCAGCTGCTTGGCCTGCTGGATGATTGTGAGCTGACAGAGAGCTGGACCCAGGATCTCGATCACGAATGATATGACACCATGAGACCCTGAAGAAGACTGGGCCTGATCCATCTGAAGCCCTGCAATCAAACCATACATCACTGCTGCGATGTCACTATCAGAATAGAATATATAGAATGTGTCTCTATCACAAAAGATGTCTTGAACTCTTGTGACTGAATTCCGTCAGAGGGTTTCAGACATTGTCAAGCCTTTAGATTTATGCAGACTAATCTGTCTTACATAAGCTACCATGAACTGACTATAAACATGCTTCACAATGTGCTAGTACAACGGTAGTTCTAACTTATTGTATTCAATATGCAGCTGGACTGCATCCCATTGTTTTTATTTGTGTTTATAGCTCTGCATGAGGAAACAGAGCAGCAGGGCTACCCTTTGTATTAACCTAAGTATCAGAGATGAGAACAGAAAATTGCTGTCATTAAATGTAACAACCGGGTAAGGTGCCCGCAGAATGTTCTACTGCACACATAAACACTGGGCTGATAGCATCGGGTCTGTGAGGTGAAGTCTGAGCACTATAATGCATTATTTTTAAGCCCTCTCCTATGAAACACAGCGGTGATAAGACCGTTTTCTAATTCACAATCAAAATAATTGTTTGTTTTTGTAATTTATACCAAATGGTATATGTTCAACAATGTCCTTTGGGAAGTTGCATATTAACATCAATTCTTAAGTTAATTTAGTTAAGAAGTCAGTTAATTTGAAAATAAAGAATTAAATAAAGAAGATGATGTATTAAGGTCTTTTCAATGTTTGTTCATTTTATCTGATAAATATTATTAATGTTTGTTAACTGGCCCCAGTCGTCTTGCAAAAGTGGCCCCTGGGCAAAGCAAGCAGAGTATCCATGAAATATAGCACGTCTCTGTTTGTAACGTGTGTTCAAGTATCCAAGGTGGTTGTTAATGAGGACAGAGGGATGATGAGTGCTCCGCGGGAGTGATAGATCCACTTCAGCTCTGAGCATTCCTTTCATTCCTGCCTCTATAGGTGATCTGCCTCAGAGTGGGTCAGATTAGGCGGATCTTCTGAAATTGGACCCTGTGTGACCTCTTACCAGCTTCATTTTCATTTAAAGAAACGAGACTCCACTGACAAAAGATGGACTTGGCTTTGAGAGTTACGCTTCTTGGTTTGTTTTGGGAGATTTGTGGAGCTGTTGACATGGTTCCTATTTGCTCCTGCTTGCTCGGTTAGCTCGTCTGCACCTGGCTGACCTCGACCCAGAGGTCCTGCCTTTTCCTCTCTCCTGGCACTGGACACCTACGGGCCTGTTAGTCTCACTCTACACCTCAATCACACATTCTGACCCCGTCTAAACGGCAGGAATTATCTCACATTCCTCTGGACTGAAAACACGTCGGCCAGGTGAGCCTCCAAGGTCAAACGCCAACAAGAGGCTCTGCTATCAGTGAGACCTGCAGCACTATCTGTCCAGGAATCTTAACAGACACCTCAGTGCATGCAAACTGTTTTGGACTAAACATAGTAGATTGGACTTTTTTCCCCCCACTAATTTCATACATTTGTAATAATCTCATAGATACGTATTTAGCATATGTACCTTTAAAAATACCATCTGTAATTGACACAATATATTTTCAGTAGAAGTGATACACTATACCACTTATGTGGGGTAATGGAAACACAGTGAGCTCAGTATGGTAAGAATGAGGTCACTTCTAATGTAAAGAGACCTGCGGCATACTGAGACTGTCTGGCTTTTCTGGCAATAACCCTCACTGGTGCCTTAGATTACAGCTCTTTCTGGCCGTGTGAAAGATCTCAATTAGTCTGAATCCTGTTTTCTGATGATATACTGGTGCAGGGTCAGAACAGCCAGTGAGCTGCAGAGCAAATGTGTGGATACCTCATCATCTGCTTTGACAAGTTTTATTGAGACATTTTTATGAAAACTATGGAATTTCAACGCACATTCTTACTGGCAAGAGCGGACCACATCCATAACTTAAGTTTACCTCCCCAGTTCAGTGCAAAATTCCTTGCGTCTGCTTCTCACGTGGAGCGTTGTCATTTGAAGGTGTAAGGAGATGCCTGTGTAATGTGTAATCAGATCTGTATGGATGTGCTATTTAAGTAGGTTATACTTCATGTTGAGCTTTCCTGCTGTTGACTCCCAAGGATACTCCCTTTCTCCGAGGCTTCACTAGACTCAACTAATGGATTCCAGTTGCTTGACACAGCATGGCTCGACTTGCTTTGCTTTTCTAGGAAGAAGACCTCAGTCAAAGGAGATGTGACGTCCAAAAATCACTGAGAGAGAAGTTTAGGTCGTGAACTGTTCAACCGTCTATTTAACTGTTTGTTTTCCGCAAAAGACAAGAACTGACCATGATATTTTTTTTCCTGAAGTGTTTATTGTTCACTTGACATACAAAATACCAGGTAGGAGTATAAACAGCACTTTGGGTAGAAACTATAGTACAAAGTTTATATAAAAGCTTCACTAATAATTAAAAAAAAAAGGACACATACAAAAGACAAAAATAACAAAGACATCCTCATGTCAGTGTGCAAATAAGTTTATACAGACAGAAACGCTTCCATATGAGGCTACGCTTCGAGATAAATTATTTAAATAGCATATATCTACACAATGAAAAAACCTCAACACAAAACAAACATAATAACTTATCAAAAAATGCACAGGAAATACATAGCACAACATAGTCAAGACAACATTTCTTCAGTCCTTTACGTTCCTGTTTGGGCTTCTTTCGCTACAAAAATATCTTATATACAGCATATAAATGATACTAAAGTCTTGCTAAAAAAAAAAAAAAGAAAGCCAACCAATTTATACTCTGTTGCTAAGACAAGTGATTCTTGTGTATTGCTGGCCTCAATACAAAAAGAATTAATGAGGTAATATTTGTACATAAAGGGTTTCCTTTGATTTTCCCTTGTCAGAAATGTACACACAAGCTCAGGCACACCAGTCATGCACACCGTGCAGAAGCAGAATATTTAGAGATACTGTAAGTGATGCCTATCGTTCACTTCCTTACTGTTTTGGTCAAAGGAGATGTTTCATCTTGCCGTTTATGGATATTGATTTGAGCGAGAATTAAAGCCTCTATAATGGATAAGTAAATACAAACACTGTTATTCTTGCAATGGTTTACTCATGACAGGAAATAGACTGGCCCTTGCTGTTTACGTCCCTTGACACCATCAGTAAAGATTAGAGATATTAATCTAAGTATTTGCTAATAATTACTGTTCCAAAGCAGTGTTCAATGCACCTGCTTCGGGGCCCTGTGCTGTCCTGAATTTTGTGCTGTCCTCGTTTCTTCTAGTGCTCCTTCCTGAGACGACGAATGTTTTGGGCCAGCCCTAAGCCTTGGCTAAGTACAAGACCTCGTATATACAGGTCTGCATGAAAGTGGGGTGAGAAATCAAAAAAAAAAAAAAAAAAAGGACATGGTTGTCTTCATAATCATTCTTGTTGGGTGGCACACATGCACAAACACACAAACAACATTCACTCTCTTTGATAGTAACAGTCAGTCCATACTGTCCATGGTCCCTCAACAGTTCCTTCAAGGGGTGTATTTACCCCGGCCTAAGTAAGTTCTCCCACTGCTTTCTTCATACTGACAAAGCGATCATCGAGTCCACAGCAGATGTACGTTAATGCTCAAAAATAATAAAAAAATTTTTAAAAACATGGAACTTTCCTTTGGTCCCTCATCCACAGAGGAATACCACCAACCAACAATAGTTCAGGTGTGCAAAGCGATAAAATGTGCCCCCCCCCATGCGGATCAGAGCAATAAAGTGAGAGGGCCAATTTCTTCTGAGCAGAGCTGTGCTCACAATTTGAGTTTGGTGCAGTGGTGCAGAATCATCATTTAACTTTCATTCGGCTTAAAGTCCTGAGGTCACTTTACCTCAAATTAGCTCACTTGCTCGTCATTCCTCCAATGTGCATTTCTCAAAAGAAAAGGTTAAAAAGTTTATCGATCCGAGTCTTGTATTATGCTCTATATGTGTACTGACAGACTGATTCTGTCTGGAAGGCTCTGTGGTCCATTTATGAATCTGAAAGAAATTACAGAAAGAAAACACGTCACAAATAATGTCTATGGTGATGAAACCAGGCGCTTTAAGATATCAAACCATCACTTAGGTACTTACCTCTACATTCGTATTTGAGGTCTGAGAAGTAAACCATCTCCTGAGAGAAGACGTACAAGCCTAGTCGCCCACCAGCGTACGTCTTGTCGTAGATGTTTCCAGAATCGGCCATGATTCTCTTCCCTTCATACATGACCACTCTAAAAAGGAAAATGAAATCACATGAGTTCATTTCCATTTTGATATAAATGTTGAAGATTTGTTATTGAATGAAAGAGAATGCATCTGAGGTTCTGAACTCACCTAATAAGTCCAGACTTGGGTCTGTGGGTCAGATGCCATCTGTAGGCAGTGAAGTCCTTCCATCCAATGTTCTTAGGGTCGTGCCACAGAGTGCGCACCTGAAAAAGATGAATTGCCATGGTTAAAATGAGAAAAGTGTTAAATACTGTGAGGAATTATTCCTTAAGCCCCGAGTCAATGAATTTACTCTCACCTGTCCTGGGGTATCTCCAGTGTGCCACAGGGCATTCCTCAGATGCTCACCAGGCCCGGTGGTGGAGTTGACCACTTTGATTGACAGGCCAGAGTAGCCTTGAGCTCTTGTGGGTGTGTGGGACCAGTAGGTCTGCGTGATCTGTTTCCACATCACTGTGTAGAAGCGTGAGCTGGACTGGTAGCCAAACACAAACCCAGCGTAGTCGTCATCTCTGTCCGTGTTGATGAAGAACGTTCCACTGAAATCCACTGCGCTGAACTCATCGTAACCTGAATTGAGACGAAATGGTTTAGAATCTGTTCGCTACAACTTTGTGTCTATGTACTTGCAACGGGATGTCTGTCTGTGTGTTACATACCAACAGCAATGCCAGGATCACAGTTGACAGTTTGCACCAATTCCTTGCCCTGGTGCCGGACCACCCAGTTGGGGTCAATCTGAGAGGTGCCTTTGGGATCCAGAGGAACCATTTGGAATCTACGGAAGTCTGTTTCACTGATGGCAAAGTTCTCAGGGCATACGTCATAGATGTCCAGAACTTGGTCTCCATCAAAATCATCTTTGCACGCATCACCACGACCATCACCTTAGAGGAAGATACATACATGGAAATCACAAAGATGGAAACTATGGACCAAGAGGTACAAAACTAAACCCTAAGGATATCCAGTCAACTGAGGCACTTTTTGTATTTGTCATGACGCTGACAGACTGACTCACCATTTGAGTCCACCTGATCAGGGTTGAAGGTCAGCCTACAGTTGTCTTTCTCATCAGGAATGCCGTCGTTGTCATCATCATGGTCGCAGGCGTCACCCTTGCCATCCTTATCGTGGTCAGCCTGGTTGGCGTTGGGTATGTAGGGGCAGTTGTCCAAGTTGTTCTGGTGACCGTCCTCGTCAATGTCCTGGTTGTTGTCGCACTTGTCTCCTACGCGATCTGAGTCAGAGTCAATCTGTAGGAGAACAGAATTCCTTTATGATGAGATTTCCCAAAGACCGACTCTCACAATATAAGACTCTTGTCCTCACTTCAAGTAGCTGCCTTCACTGTTTTTCACCAGCCTCAATATGAGAGTTGCTACCCAATTAAATGTAGCCTCTTGTTTTCGGGCATGCAAGCAATGTTCCTTCGGACAAGTGTGCTGTGTCTTCATCCCTCAGCAAAATTACCCATTCATATTTGATCCAAAGGTGGATGAATAGAGAGGGGAAAAGGGAGCATTACACTCTTTTCTCAAAGCTGTCACATTCCTCTCTTTCATTAAAGCAGGTGCAATTTGTGGCCTTGACACTGTATCCATAGGTAACGTCTACATAATTACAAGAGAGATTAAGCTATGCTACCCACAATGCCTTGTAATGGTAAGATGAGATCTGCTGTTACCTGATCAGGGTTGTGCTCCAGAGGGCAGTTGTCACAATGATCTCCCACGCCGTCCCTGTCAGTATCTCTCTGGTCCACATTGTAAACATATGGACAATTGTCGTTCTCGTTCAGAATGCCTGTTGATTCAAAACATACTTATCTTAGCCCTCAGGACTGTAAAAAAAAACCTTTGTAAGGGTAAGGAAATGCATTAAAGACAACTTGGAAGGAATCTGGAGAAATCACTTACCGTCACCATCGATGTCGACAGCACAGGCATCACCCTCTCCATTGTTGTCAGTGTCGGTTTGGTCAGTGTTAGCCTCAAACACACAGTTGTCACAGCTATCGCCAACATCATCTCTGTCTGCGTCATACTGGGCAGGGTTGTACACTCTTGGGCAGTTGTCCTATATTTATAGAGAAATATCAAAAGCACGATTAAATTTCGAAAACGGGTCATTACTCAAAGAAATTGCATTTAAGGGAACAAAAGTCTTTTCAAGGCTTGATTTTTGTCTCATTTTCTCTGGAATGTGATATTCCGCTGAAAGCAAGCTGGTAATTTGTACCACAGCATTTTTCTTGCCCAACTTTCCAAATCCCCACTAAGAATTATGGGCAACAAGCCACCTCGTCCTTAGCTCTGGCTTTATGCTGCAATTACATTACACTATTCCTATGCTACTTGCTTTCCACTTTAACTCTCTGCTGAAAGCACACAAACCTAGAGACTTTACATTCCTATTTCCCAAAGGAAGGATGGCTTCTGCTGATTGTTATGTCTGGTCTCTGAGGAAAGCACAGTTTGGGGATAAAATAAGCTGCTGTGATGACTCACCCTATCATCAGGGATCCCATCATTGTCATCATCATGGTCACATTCATCACCCAAGCCATCTTTGTCATGATCTTCCTGGCCAGAATTGGGGAGGTTGGGGCAGTTATCCTATACAGGAACAAAGGAGAGGTTAAGGAGGCAATCATCACAATAATAGGGTGCAGAAGTGTAATAATGACGTTTTGTATTTCTGTTCATGTGGGGTCTGACTACCTTCTTGCAGTGGTAGGTGGCGTTCTCCACACAGACCAGGTTGGTGTTGGGCCATCCGTCCAGGTCAGTGTCCTCTCCGCAGATATGGCCATTGCCTGCATACCCGGGCTTGCACTCACAGCGGAACATGGAATCGGAGAAGACGCCCAAGTAGATGCAATTTGCATTTTTATGGCAGTTGTGGCTACCATCTTGGCAAGGGTTTCGGGGTTTGCAAACCTAAAAAAAATTACGGATAATTAAAAAAAAATGCAAGGAACAAGCCTATGAGAGACAAATATAGCAAGCATGCAATATCACGAACCTGTTTTTTAGCAGTTGCCTGTTCCACTCCTCTTCCAAAGGGCTGGGGACCAGAGAAACGCGGGGGGCATGGCAGACAGTTGTAACCGGGTTCAGTGTTCTCACAGCGATGGACTCCGTTATGTGTGTGGCAAGCATCGGGGACAGCTGTACATTCATCAATGTCTTTGCAGGTGATGCCGTTCCCAGTGTAGCCAAGTGGACATTTGCCACATCTGAAAGAGCCATCAGGGAAACTGGTGCATTTTGTGCCAGGGAAGCATGGGCTGGAGAGACAACCATCTGTAAAAAAAGAAGTGGCACTTTAAAATCTGCAATGAGAAATTCTTTGTTTGTGTAGTATTTGTTTATCTTATCTTAAATGCTTACCAATAGGGCAGTCCTGTTTGTTGCACACTTGAGACATGGTACCATCACCAACGCAATCTTTTCCTCCATATTTGGGGACAGGGTCAGAGCAGAGACGTTTGCGGTTCTGGATTCCTCCACCACAGGTAACAGTGCAGGTGTCCCATGGTGACCAAGGTCCCCAACCTCCATTGACTAAAAAGTGTCATTGAAAACATTCAGTATGTTCCCCTGAATTCACACACATGGACATGCTGCATATACTTTGTTACTGAAATTCAACTCACTAGGACAAGGTGACTTTTGGCAGATTTCAGTTTGACGTCCTTCTCCCTGGCAATCCCTGCCACCCATCTGGGGTGTGGGGGAGTTGCAGAGGCGTATCCGGGTGATGACCCCCTCGCCACAGGTCACAGAGCATGAAGACCAGGGAGACCAGTGGCTCCAACCACCATCTTGTTTGACTGTGAGCAACCCATGCACAATTAATTCATCATGCTCTCAAACAGAAAATATTTATTATCACAATGGCTGTGTCAAGAATGCTGAGTGACTTACAGCGTTTGTCACATTCCTGGGGGTAGCAGTCACGGGTCTGGACAGAAGTGCCCTGACAGTTGCTGTTGATGCGGTCACAGGAGCGTCCGCGCTGCTGGATGCCTCGGCCACAAGTCACCGAACAATGAGTCCATTCAGACCATGGAGACCAACCGTCCTCGATAGGGGTTTTCACTGCAGGGGGGAAGACATAAGTATGGGGATTGTTACCTTGGCTAAAATATATCAAGAAATAAAGAAACCAGATGGAACCCATGAAATGTGCAGCAGATTTAAAAAATTCACCTCCACAGCGAGGGCAGCACTCTCCATCGGGAACTGTGGCATTAGCACATGGGATCAGAGGGCAGGAGATTTTGCGACACACAGTAGCAGAGTTCTGGAGAGAGGAACAGTCGAATTAGTACAAGAATAATGAGTGAGCTGACTGGTTGACTGGCTGCTGGTACTGTTCCAAGCCTAATTGCTGTATTTCACAATGGAGTGATCTTTATCAGGGACATGACACTAAAACCTAATCCTCGCTAACACTCTCTCACTAACACCTAACTAATCACACAATACATGACCCTTCGCTAGGTGTTGCTGGGGGGGGAAAGGCCCCACGCTGTTCTGTTGAACAGAAGTGTTGATGGCTGTCAGACAGAAGCACTGTTATGACGGGAGGTGCTAACATAAATACTATTATCACTTCATTACAGCGGGGATGCAGGAAACACGGCGACGTCTTTCCTCAGGCTGATTCCTGAATCGTTTAAAGGTTGCATTCCGGCAGGTGGGACGACACTTACCTGGCAGGTGCATTCGGTGCAGCCATCCACGGTCCATTCTTCCGTGTCCTTGTACACTATGCCGTTGTGGAGGCAAATTCCACTGTGGATGTTCATTTGATTTTTCAGCAGAGCGCTCTCCTCCGACTAAGAGAGAGAGAGAGAGGTAGAGAGAGAAGGGGGTTGCTCAGGATGGAGGATGGAAAACTTTCACTTTGCCAAAGTTCCGATACAAATGAATCACTGACCGACACCGTGATTAAGACATTGCTTGACTCTAGCGAAGCAGTGCAAATGCGACCGACAGCCAAACATATTTGTGTATTCACATGGGTCTCATTAAGAACTTGGCCAGGGACTGCCATTACAGCGACAAGTGGCTACGCACTGGGAATGCATTAACTGGAGGCAGAGGGAAAGATGGAAAGGAGGGGAAAAGAAGGAGTGAATGATGACAAAGAGCAGACCCTGATGGCCCTTGGAGCTTACCACTTTGCGGAGCTCATTCGACAGCTGTTTAACAACCACACCGAGTCCCTTGAGCTCCTTAAACATGCTGGCGATATCCTCACAAGAGAAGCCGCAGACAGACTGCAGATCTGAATACAGGAGAGAACGGTCCAATAAATTACTTCAGCTCTTAAAGATTTACAACTGGCTAGGAGGACAAACTTGTCTCTTTGGGGAGGAGAGGTCTCACCTTTGGCTTTGTGGCCGGTGTAATCATTCCTAATGGCAGGGCTGGAGCCATTGACTGGGTTGTCCAGGGTCATGACATCAGTTAAGGTAGCTGCAGGGGGGGAAGGAGAAGAGAAGACTGAGAATTAATCTCTTTTCACAGGAGCACAATGTGGCAGTCCATGTGTATCTTTAAACACAAGATTCACTCAATTAAGGGGTAACTGATCTATTTTTTCTGGTTTTCAGTCTTACCTCCAGTTTGGCATCCCTTATTTCTCAGTATGGCATCAAGAGTGGTCCCAAAGACAAAGCGCACATTCTGAAGCACTCCCTAAGAGACAATAAATTCAAATTAAGAGACGTGTAAATCTATTAAACCTTAAATTTCTTACATCAGTTATTATGTGAGCACAGTAATTGGGTTTCTATCTGAGCTATAGAGCTTACCATGAATCTGTCCCTCACAGCTCCCTTTCCAATCCTGAGCTTGGCAATGTCTGCCACCTCCTGAGACAGCACTTTATGGATTGGCAAGTCCATCTCCGACACATTGATGTCCTCACAGCCGACAAAAAGCTGCACCCGGTCATCCTGAACGAACAGCGTGATGTTCTTCCAGTGTCCAGTGGCCAAATCTGCATCCTCAATGGACACGAGCTGCTGCTGGTTTGCGGTGGAATAGACCACATCGAGGGTGTTTGCCTTCCCATTGGAAATGATCTCGAAAACCGGTCCGGATCCATCATTCTTCTCAATGGTCAAGAGGCTGCCTCTGGTTTTCTTGAACTGCTTCAGGTTGACCAGGAGGAGGAAGCCCCTCTCAGCTTGGATGGAGTCGAGGAGGTCCCTGAGGGAGCTGTCGGGGACTGGGGGGATCAGGTCTGCGTTCAGGACCTTGTATGCGGGGCTGTTGGGATCTGCACCTTTGACCAAACTCACTCCGTTGTGCCTCTTGTTTACCCGGGCCAGATCAAATAAGTCATACACACTGTTATCATCTCGACTCTCTGCGGTCAAAGAAAAGAAAAGCACAGTTCAGCTTTTTTCTTTCATAATGACAGTGTGCAAAAAAGACAAAGAAAGGTCAACCAAAACCTCAAAAATAATAAACTTTCATTTTTACCAAGACTGTAAAAGCAGCCTGTAACTTTCTTCATAGAATATTCTTAAAACATTATAGCAATAAATGATCTCTATAACTTGAGTGCAACAGTTACAGTTAAAGTCTCTATAGGAAATATTACTCTAAATATTTTATTGTAACATTTTCTATTCTTACCTGCCAACCTTGCTCCTTCACAACTCCAGAGCATCAACAGCAAAAAGATGCCACACAGCATCATCTCCAAATCTCAAGTGATGCCTATAACAAGCAAGAATGGCAGAGGCATTAAGTTACACATTTGGACTGCTTTTAGTCATTCATAAATGATGGCATATAATAAAAGACAACACAAATCATTATACTATAATCAATTTCAAAAAAGAATAAAACAGTCTACATACCTTTAAAATGAAAAGTCCTTCTGAAAATAGATTTTAAAAAGGAAGAAAAAAAGTCCTTGCTTTGATTTTTTATCCTGTCTCTCCTCCTTGAGATGCTTCTTAGTTTTAGTTAAGTTGCAAAGCCTCTTTGAGCTCCTGGTTAATTCCTCTGCTTGGACTTATTCTACTGACTTATCCTGCAGATGCAAGAGCTATTTAAACAGTCTGAGGACATTCCTGAGGTTCCCTCTGGACCAATGGGCTGTCTGCAGAGGAGAGGGGACGGACTTGTTTTCTTACCTCACAGCCAGTCATAGAAACACAGAGGAGGAAAACTGCATTCCTGATTTCCATCACCGGACAAATATTTCATACATGCACCCGAGCCAAGACCTGCTCGTTTCCGGTCAAATAAAAGTTTAATTATTGGTCAAATAATCTTGATTTTATAAAACTGTCATTTTCCCAAAATATATATAGACAGATGATGCAGAATAAGTATGGGCAATTTATTCAGTAGGCTTGTAATGCAAAACCAGTTATGAGTGGATTCAAAAGTCATTTTAAAAATCACATTCCATAACCTACACTCACGTTTTAATTCCAGCTCATATTTATGACATACAGAAGGGTTTTTACTGGTTTACGCTGCGCTTCTCATTTTGCTATTCCTAGTCTGGCCACCAGGGGACTCATTGAGTAATGAATGTTAGTGAAGGGGTCTGAGAGAATTAAGGTGCATGAAAGCATGTTTCCTTATAAAGTATTTAAATAGTAGTGAAAATACTGAATGCATACAAAATATTTGTAATCTCAGTACTATATGCACTAAAATGGTAAACTTCCATAAGCTTGAGTAAGTATAATGAGTAGGAAATAATCACATCCATTGAATCCACATATGTTAGATTCTGTTTAAATGTTCTGGATAGAGGATTCAATTTAGGATTAGTTTCAATATTACTCCATATCCAAAGGTGGAACAAGTATTCAGATACTTTATTTAAGATGAAGTACCAGTATATTCAATTAAAAGAAAAACTCCTGCATTAAAAATATGTTTATGTAACAGTACAGAACTATTTTCAGTAAAATGTACTTTAAATATCAAAAGTGAAAGTACTTGCAGAAAAGAGGCTCCCCTTCCTCATATATTATTATAAATTACATTATTAGATTTCTGATGCATCAATGTCTTAGCAGCATTCTGTTGTAGTTGGTCAGGATGCCTTAATAACTTTATATAAAGCTACAGGTCCAAAAAGAGGAAAACATTCTGCTGCATAAAATCACATTCATCCTCTTTTTGTATTGTATATTGGATAGGTTTACCTGTTTGGCCTTGGAACATTTCAGTAAATGAAAGCAATTGTGAACTTTAAGTGTCTTAGGTGTAACTGCTGACAGCTTATAGACATCCAAAATATGACAAGGGCTCCCAACTATACACACTGATTTTCATCAGGGGCCACAAGCTAAAAAGAGTAGGAACCACTAGCTTATGCTTTAACAAAGAGTTGTGTTTCATGACCTTGTCATATGTAGTATCTATTTAAAGTCTTAATCTGTATGGTAGTAGAGTAACACATGCAATATTTTTCCTGAACTGTAGAGATTGTAATTTGTAAATTGTAGTGAAGTAGAAGTATAAAGTGATAGAAAATGGTAGAAAGTACAAGTACCTCAAAACCGTACCACCCATAACATTTGACTTTGACAGTGTATTTTGAATTTGCTATGAACTCAAATATTTACACAGAATCCGTACAAATCATGACATCACCAGGCAAAGCATTTAACCTTTGACCTCTGTCTTTCTCCCTCTTCTTTCCCAGACCACCACCAAGTAAAGAAAAAAATCCTCATCACAGACTTTTTTTTACTTCACCTCAAATGGCAAATGTTTACCAAAGAAACATTTTTTCATTGAAAATCAGCATTTTCTAGCTCTGTGAATCACAGCAGCGTGCAGACTTGTGGATACAGAGGAAAGCTGAGGAAAGTGAGTATGTGACAGTGATGAAAGGCTTCTGGAAAAACAGGGACGCACAGAGACGCCAACACAGAGGGACTGTCTAAAAATAAGTGGGCTTCTGATTGTGATAAGACACAACATCTGGATACCTGCTTCATCCAGTGTACACTCTCATGTGTGACATGTAGGATTTACAACATGCAATATTCACCTTGGTGAAACTTAAGCCGCCAGGAAGCGATAAGGCACTGATGATGTTTCACTGGTCATCGGAACGAGAAATGGCTTCAAGGCTGTGAAATGGGATGAAGGTGGATTTCATGGGAAAGATTTCTTTTGGAGATATCATAGGCAGGTGTGACTGGACACCTCCCTGTGGGCGTGACCGTGAGCTCACAGTGTGGGAGGTGTGACTGACAAGACCGTGTTGGACGTCAAGACACTTGCCAAGCTCTGATAAAAACACGCTGAAGTGAGCCAAAACTACAGCGGAGACAGCTCGTAGATAGATAGCAAGAGTTTACTCTGAGTGTATTGGTGTTTATTTCCAACTGGAGGAAGCTTACACTCACCTGTCAGTGAGTGAGTGGAGTTTATTTGTGGTTAACCGCAAAATTTCTCTGCTGTTTTCTGTATGAGCTCAAGATCAAACACCTGATACTTAAAGAAAATAATCACCACATATAGTTTAGTCTAGTTTCTGTTCCTGACTTGATACCATGCTCCAAATGTTTTTAACATAATCATTTGTGATATGCAAACACATTAAATTACGAACATACAAATACATTTCTGTTTTGCAAATTCATTTTACAGCATGATAAAACAAGATATTATAGAAAGGTTCAAACCAAAACCAGTTTGCATTTAATGTTTTAAACCCTTAATATTAGGAAAGCCTGTCCAGAGATTTCTAATATGGAGAGGAATACAACAGCACTACCTGCAGAAAAAGAGTTGGATACACTTTCATAGAGTGCGTGAATAGTTTGTTATTTTGGGAAATATACTCATTGACTTTATTTGAAGAATAAGAATTAGATGAGGAGAATGATACGACTCCAATACCTGTATGGTTAGTATTAAGACTGGAAACAACAAATATAAAACATCAATTATGAGCTTTAGAGGTGCTGCACATTTGGGTTGTGATTTTCCACATAGGCACTATTTTTATAATATGAACTGTAGCTCGTAGTCATGTAAAACTGGCAACAGTCAAAAGAGTCAAACAAATCCAAGGAAATGACGCAGGTAGTCAGAATATCAGTGAAAGAAGATTTGTGGCTACACAAACAATTGAAATGATGACTCACGGCATGTGTCTGAGCAGGTATACATACATAATAAATGCTATTACTGCAACTCACTGTAACTCAGTTCTACCTTAAAACTGGAAACTATAGTATCAATAGTATCAATGAGATGTCCACCAAAGTATGGTTACTGCTGTAAGAGGGGTCTTTGAACGTCACAGGCGTTCTGGTGATGATATCAGCAGTTGTTTATAGCACTTGTGCGTGTGTCAGATGGAGGAGAGCCAGTGATTGAGTAATTTATTGTTTAAGGAATGACGTGTCATCACTGTTAGTGTTAAGGATTATAGCTTTTTTAAATATGATTATATAACTTTTTTTTTTAATTATTGTGAGGTTTATTTTAGTGCAAAAAAGTTATTTCATTTTTTATGGTGAAATAATAAAAAATGAGAATTAAAGTCTATTGCTATTTTCTGGTCTGTTGAAAACATGACTTTATTCACCTTGAGCAAATCAAGCCAATGTGGGTTTTTTCCATCTCTAAAGCTGCATCGGTTTCATGTTTGTGACAGCATAGAAACAGGACAATGAACTTAAACGACATCAGGGGATGGGCAGTTTATAGGATTAATATTAGGTAAGATGTGACGCATAAATTCAGCGTTATCGCACCGACAAGTTAAGACTTTCTCCTGAAGTTTACCATCATTGGCCGTGACTAAGTCATCAAGCATTTTGAGTCTGTGCCACTGTTATCATGGAGCGGCTCCATCGTCCCCTGCAGCTACAGTTTTTGACAGCAGACTAAAATGAGACTAAAGGGAAAGGTGTGTATGCAACACCAGCGTGTATTAACAGCTTTTAGGGTTGGCAAGTGAGCGTGGCTTGAAAGCATCAGTCTTCACTTTATCTGTCACAAACTTGCCCGGGGGTGAGCGAGTGTGTGTAAGTCATGTTTGAGGAGGGAAAAGAAATTACAACAGCTTGAGATTGAAAATGGAAAGAGTGAGTAAGAGGCCTATATGTCTGCACACAGGACAACATGAGTCACTGATAAACTGTTAGAGAGTATGGTCGGCAGAAAGGTCATCACCAATCACTGATCGGCCTTTATTTGGGGAAAATTTGCTAAATCATGTCAAAGTGCTCAAATCCTGTCTGGTCAAGTTTAAATGTGACTTTGTGTGCAACATAGTCTAGTGACAGTGACAAAGACTCTTATCTCGGGTCGCTGAATGTTATTCCAAGGAAATTTGGCAATCATTTATGAACGAAGCTGAAGGCTGCCAGAACTTTTATTCTTTCAGCTGTTTTGTATGGAAGCCCTGAGAAGCAAGTGAGAGACAAAAAAATCTGGTGATCCAAGTCTCATCTTAACTGTTTACTCTCCTGTGTAAATGACATGAAAAAAGGGTTATGCCAGGAAAAGTTTTCTTTTTTTTTTTTCTATCTGTGAAACAGGTCAAAAAAAGTTTTGACAGGTGACATTTTTTTGTGTGTTTTGGTGAAAGTGTTGTTGTACTATTCATTTTGGCCACAAGAGGCTGAAGTGTACACAAGAAAAGTTTGTCTTTTTAGCCTAGACAAAACTAATCTGTGACTGAAAATTTAACGTAATAATTAAAAACAACAACTTAAAAATAATAAGTCAGCTAAGTAAAGAAAAATAACTAAACATTTAGTTTAGTTAGACTTTTGGTTGCAACCGTTGCAACTTCTTCTGTATATGTACCTTGTCACTCTTATACTATATCACATGACTGCCTTGCTGCCAGAAAGGGCTTTCTGGCTTTCTGACCAAAAAAAAATCTTTTTCACAGATGGAAAGCAAAAGTAGTTTAGAAAAATGATCTTGGCAAAACCTTTTTTTTTCATGTTTCATTGATGGAAAATGGAGCTCTCATTCTCAAATCAGACTTAGAAAAATGGATCGCCAGAATTTTTTTTCTCACTTGCCTCTCAGGGCTTCCGTAGTTTTGTCTTCAAATTGCCAGACCACTAAAATGACTTGGACCCGTCGTCCGTTGTAAATCATTGATAGTAATCCACGCTCGGCCTGACGGGGATAAAAGAGGGAAATATGGATATTACCGGAGGCTTTGGGGCTGGCACAGCTTGGCGAAAATGATGTTCTGTGAAACAGCTTATGAGAACCTGCTCTGTCTGTGGTCAAATGCAATCTTTCAAAATAATCTGTATGTAAACATTTTCCAGTGTTTTGCACTTATCCATATGCACCATTAATCAATCATGTTGGATGTTTAGAGGTTTAGCTGCATGTGCGAAAATTAATTGGATATCAGTTTCAAGGAATCTCTTGTGCTAGATGGATTAGATGTTCCTGTGGTGGCGTTTCACTCGCTCTTCCCTGGATGTATGCGTGGAAGAAGATGATTAATTGGTTGCAGCGAGTCTGCTTGATTCCGGCAAGTGATGTCAGAGTCTGATTATGTTGGACGGACGCTCTGAGAGCTTGTCTTCTCTTGCTGTTTACAGACTGACACCAAGTCATCCGTGGTGCTCCTTGCATGCCAGTCGCACGAGCACAGAGGGCTTTAAGTTTCGGTGAGTGATGATGGTAAAATGCTCGCCGCTGTTTTCCGAGCTTTCTCCCGCTAAATGCACGCCTTTGACTAATGAGCTGACAGACTAGACGCCACTCAACTCGGAGAAGAAAACTGTACACAGGAATGTTTTAAAAGAGAGCGTTTTGTTTCGTGAAAGGACTGAGGCTCATCACACTGGAGTTCCTCATGACCACACAAGTGGATAACGACTTTTTGGAAAGTGCATCCCGATGATTTGATGAGTCCCTTTATGACTTAATTTTCAAGCTCCACCTTAAGACACTTAACATAAAACACTAAGTCAGACAGCTGATATTAGGGCTTTGAAAAACAGAGGATAACGTGAAGCAGCTGTATTGTCAGATGTGACTAATTCATACAACAAAGAGTGATTATGAGCCTGTGAAGATGTTATTGGTAACATTTTAGAAAAAAAATCTATTCACACACTTTTACACTGTTGCATCATTTGGACTTATGTGTCTGCATCTGACAAATGTGAGTCCAATGTTCTCTGTCCTTTAAGCTCTGTTTTGGTCTCCACCAGCTCCTGAGAAAGATGACCTGTACATCTGCACACTTTGTACCCAGTCTTTATACTAACCAAAGCTAAAATGTTTCCTGGTTGTAGAGTCATATGATACTTCTCATGTTCGCACATGTGCAAACAAGAAAACAGGTGTTTTTTTCATTAAAATGTGAAAAGAACTATTATGTAATTATTAAAAAAGCTGTTGCTCAATGCACATAAAATATATTTTATTGCATTGAAATGTGTTTGAGTGGAAACTCCCAGTTCACAGGGACATGTGGAGGACCTCCAGGTTTTATCTCCAAAAAGAGCCTCGAACAATGAGCCACGGGGAGCTGGTGATGTAACATCTAATTTATTGTCACATAGTAAATATTCCGGAGCAACAATGGAAATGCTCTGTTGCAAGTCATAATGTCGAGCTCAGTACAGTATGTGCAGTTTGGCTGCTGAGATTCTCTCAGCTGGAATCATCATCTCTGTGGAGGACATCCGGTTCTATTGCAAAACTCAAGATTTCACTGAAAATTATGGTGTCTTGTTCTTTTTTTGGAAGGAGAGCACGAGGATGTCAGTCCATGCGAAGTTACTGTAATTTCAGCACTACATGGAAATGGGTTTGTCAACACTGTGGTGATGTTAGTGAGAAGAGATTCCAGGCAAAGCCTTCGAACAGAGCACCACTGGAGCCTGTTTCTCCCACGATTCCTCAGTAGGAAATAGTAGCTTTATAAAGAAAATAGCTCACTGATGATATTGTGCATTGGGCTGTGCAGAACAAACTAAGACTTAATGGCACTACTTCATCCTCCCACACACACACTTACAGTTCATTTTGCTACGCGACCCTGCTTTTCTTGGCCTTCTATTAAAATTCCACACCGATTTTAGGAAGTGTGCTCTCGCCATGTGGACCCTGAAGGATATTAAACTCGCAGTGGAACAACCTTCTGTGATGGCAGCAAGGTGAGGCCAAAGCTCCCCGTGCTGCCACCTCCTCACACATTACAACAACCGTTTCAAACACAGCACTCAGTCAGTACAGTATGCCACTTTGCATCTTTCCCATGACATCACCAGCCTATGATGATGCACACGGTCTAATTCTGTCAAAATAACTTAATGGAGTAAGATATGATCCCACAGGGAGCTCTGCTGCTCGCTGCTGCTGTGGTGTAACTTTAAACACTTCCAGCCATTTCTGCTTGCTTCTTTACAGGAGCGCTGAGCTTACACAAACTAAACTGAGTGACCTTTGACCTGGTGCTAATATGAAAAAAAAGAAACACTAACTGAAAACATGGTTCGTCAGCCAGTAGTCTCCAAAGTCATGCAGTGCAGACAAACTTTGTTCAAACCCCCAGAACTTTATTTTAAATTCTCGTGGAGCCGAGATCCCAAAGTTTCCTAAAACAAATGGTAGAATGTATGTACAAGTCAACGTCTAGAATATTTCCGTTGGATGGGTACAGCCATAAAGAACAGTGAGTCTTGGGTTGGAATGTTTTACACATTGTAAACCTCATATAGCTTGAATACAGAGTTGGAAGGAGCCGATGTGGAAATCAGACAGTGTCGTATAAGATTATTTTTCAAAAACTAAAATTTGCTGAACTTTGGTGCAACTGACCTTTTTTTTGGCAAACTGAGGAACTGCAGTCAAGTAATAAATGGTCCCTGCAAACCACCCCCTTACATTATATATAGTCATTTCTCTCATTGTTATATGCATGAGTGCAGCTTCAAAGCAACCTTAGTGGAAATATGAAAAGGAAAAGTGAATCTAAGGGGTTGACGTTTCTCTGTTGTGGCACAAAATGTTCAACTCTCTGAAAGAAATATACAACTTTATCATATTTGGAGTTAGCAGTACATTCTTGTGCACTGGTGGCCCAGGTGTGAGGTTCTGCTCACGTGTGCCTGGAGATAACAGGGTGTAAAAAATCAAGCTGAGAACACGCTTGGAAAACATCATCACGTATCAGATGAACATTCTTTGCTCTCTCTAGGTGAGAAGGTCAGAGATGAGAAGCGGGTTTGAGCCTCCCTCAACCCTCAGTGGGGGCTTTTTTGGAACTAAATGTGTCATTCACGTTCCCTTTTACGACCCGTGGCACGTGACTGACCTACTTTCTGAAATAACATTAAAGAAACTACCTTTGCTTCGCTGCTCGAAAAAGCACATATTTTCATTTTTGACCTACATAAACAAAACTCTGCACGAGTCCCTCTGCAGATAAACACCATTTGTGTATTCTAGCAACTGATTAAAATCTTCTTTATGATGCAAAAGCAGCCCTATCTTGGGAATTCCTGACATTCTTGCAGATGTTTTTGCTGAGTAGAACCAGGTGGGATTTTAATGTCTTCCAGTAGCTTTATTGCACAGATTGGCCCTAAGCTATAGGTTATATACATGAGCACGAGTTGTCCTGGAATTCCCAGCTCATACAGCACATAATCAAGTTTGTCTCTCACTGCACGGCCTGATTAGAGATGCCTGCAACTTTAAAACCCCTTTGAAATATATGAGTTGACTTGAGTGCTGTTTTTTTAAACCATCATATACAGTATAGACGTAATACAAACCTTCCTTGGTTGTTTACGTAGAGTCCCCATACAGACATTTGCATGTGAGGACTGATTGCATGCACTCTTGCAATTCTGTGGCATTTACTTTTTTTTTTTTTTTTTCTTCCAATTTGGCTTCACTTTTAAAGGTCTGTAAACGTACCATGCAGTATTTACCACTGATTCAAAACACTTGGCTGTGTAGAGTAAGTGTCCACCGTGTTCTGGGGAGTGTGCCATCTCAAGCCATTCCTCTGCTCTTCTCCTGGAAACTCATCAACAGAGGCTGTCAGGGTCACGGCGAAGAAGCTAATTAATGGCAGCAGTTTCTTTTTCATCATCTCCTTTGTGCTTGATAAAGACGTTTTTATTTACTGCCGCTTGTGCTGCTTCTTCCAGTCAGCGCTGCGATGTTTGCCAGATCTCACAGGAAACGTATCAAAGTCAACTCAAAAGAAAGGATTTCATCTGCCATGTGGCGTGATCGCGCACATCATATACAAACGGGCTGCTCTCAACACCTTCACTTTAGCTGTGCGTTACTTGATTTATCGATCAAAAAATTGTCTCTCGCTCTTCCCATCAATCACCCACTTGGACAACCTTTAACTTGTCCCTGTCCACTTACTGAAGCCACAGTCAAAGTCGGGGAATGCTGCCTAAGAATGTACCCAAACAGATATTGTGTTGGCTCTTCTTCCCAATCGAATCTGTTACCATTCGGCCTGTGAGAGCCTCTAACAGCTTGGGGAGTGCTTACAGGGATTGCTGACTACCGTTTGCAGCCCGTGCATCTTGAAAATCTATCACCGCACTTCCTACTTCCTGCAGCTGCAGGGGGTTGTTGAGAGCTGAAGGTCCTCATCCACAGGCGTAACGTACACCTTAAGATGAGTTATTACAGCTCTTTGAAAGGTATCATTTCAGTATTTTTAGTTTGGTACTCTAAGCCCGGTGTGGTTTAGCTCATTTCACTATACACCACTGATGAGAGAAGAAATACTTTGCAGGCAGCTGAACATGACTCAAACAGCTCATTGACTGCTGAGCCAAATGGCTTAAGTAAATGCTGTAAATGATGGCTCTAACATCTCTCACATTGTTACAATCAACATGACTGCCTTGTTATAAAAGCCCGAGTCAATATGTGGGTGATTTACTGTAATGCCAGGTACAACTGTTGAACAGCTCACATAACTCATCCAAGCATGAGTCCTGTTCAGCTGCAGCAGCTCGGGGGCACGAGCTCAGCCTCGTGTTGTCTCAGGTTGCTCAGGAGGGCACTAAAACGGACCACATCTAATTATTTTTCTTGTGGTTCAACATCAGTGAACCAACGCACCATGTTTTTTTTTTTTTTACTACATTGCTATAAATACAAGTGATCAGTCATGTTAAAATGGAAAATAAGGTGTAGCAGGTTGTACATATTCCTGTTCATTTTGGAGAATATGAACTGATAGTTCTTTGAGGGTTTTTTTTTAAACAGATTTCCTTCAGTGCCACACTCAGTGGCAACATTGCCAAAATATTTATCATGGCTTTTATTTGAAATCCTGGGAATCCATTTAGCAGGCTATATATTTCCTGCGATTCCCGGCACAGACGACAGGTGCTACCTGTGACATGACATCGCATTACTTTTCCCGGTGAAGAGTCTCATGGGATTGCCGCTCTCTGACGGATCTCAACTCCATGTCCATAAAAGTGCATTGCGAGTACAAATCGCAGGTTCTAGTTGTTAGGTTATAGCCGTAGAGATGACTCGTGTGCTGGCTGCAATCTGGGCAACAAGCATGTTGTGAAAACAGAATAATTCCCCCCCAAAAAATGTCCAACAGGGAGCATGCGTCACTTCCAGTCATTCGTAATGCGGGACACGCCAGCACATGCAGATGTTCAGTTGTAGGCTCTCGGCTGTTATTTATGTACATCCTGAACTAAATAACAGCTTAATATGTTTCTTTCAAAAATAAGAGGCTGATATTCTTTTTCTTTTTTTGGAACGTCTCCCACTTTAAACAAAGGTCAGTTTAAACACCAGATACTTTACTGGGGTATTTTAAGGACGATTTTATTTGATATTTCCAAAAACCTCTTTCTAATCATAACTTCAAAGCATTAATGTTTTGAGGGGATTAGTGATTACATATTTCTATTAAGAGTCAGTTCACTTGCGTACAGGTTTAGAGGTGATAAATTCTCATTCCATGTGTCTGCCACATGTGTAGTAAATTTCCACAATAATCAGTCAATAAATACCTTCAAGAGATCTCTCCAGCTTTTGGATCATAATTGTGTGTGATGGGGGAGGGCTTTGGAAACAAACACGAAACTCTGAGGTGCCGTAAAATGTGAGTAGAATAGAAGAACACACTGAACACCCAACCAGAGTTACTAGAATGAGGAAGAATCTGGAGAATTTCCCCGCACGTTTTTTGGGGCTTCTCCCCTTTCGGACAAAAAAAAAAGGGGGATTTCTCAGAAAAGGGGATGAAATATCGGGTCATCACCCTTTAAGAGTGCCGGGAACCCCTTTCCTCCCCTCCCACTCGTTTGGATCTTTCCATGCCCCACAAAATCGGAGGTTCCCTCCACTGGCGCGGTTATAACTCTTGCTGTCATGTCTGAGCATTTACGGTAAAAGCTGAAGCATGCTCGAGTTATGTCTCTGGGGACCAAATGGAGACTTCACGTTTTGTTTGAAGTGAGGCGAGGGCGGGCGTCTGTCTGCACAAAAAGGCTTTCCCCAACAAAATAAGAAGGGGCACTTAGTCACCAAATTAGGAATAGTGTTATCTCTGCATTGCTGTCGCAGCTGCCTAAGATTATTGCAGATACTTCACCACAAAAAAGGACAGCCATTTTTTTTATTGCAAACGTTTTCAAGCCCAAAGTGGAAACGTGCACACCATCATTTTCCCTCATAACAGTTTATCAGCAAAGATCTCAACTTGGAGCATTCCAGTGCCTATAGGCAATCAGATAATCCCTGATGAACTGCCATAAACTAATGTTAGGAACCACATTTAGCTGCGTGATTTGTTCTGCACATGGGGAAACACTGTGACCAGTCACCAGACAGCTGCATGCAACTTTTTCCAGTTGGGAGCTTTGGCTGCTTGTACAATATAAACATGAAACCACTTTAAAGTCAATGAATAGATTTGAGAGTTGCATGTGCGTTTCTTCCATTGGATCTGGATGTTGACATCGGATGAGGCCGTGGAGCAGGACAGGAATCAGCGTAATCTCTGTCTTTTTATGTGAAAGGTAATAGATAGAGCTACTAAACAAAAACACATGCTCGGACACATTCCTGTATTTGCCCCCTGACATCCTGCTGGTTTTAAAGGCTTATTCCACGTGATTATCTGGGCTTATTAGACTACAGTATGCATGAGCTGCAGTCTGCCTTACTGTACTCGTTTGTTTTATGGCCTATTGCAGATCGCTGTTAGCAAATATATAATGTTTTCTGTCTCTGGCGCTCTCTAACTGTGAGGCGCGGGTCCATGGTGCACTTTCATGGACGAAATCCATTTCTAAAAAGGCTAAAGTGAGATTTGTTTAACAGATGATTACAGACAGAAGAGGAGAAAAGTCCAGCTAGAGCTTTAACAAATAGCAAGGGATGAGTAATGTTCCAAATCAGCAGAAAGGTCAAAGCCTCTTTCATCAAACTTCCTCTAAAAGCTGATGAAGACAAACTGGTGAATCAATCAGAGATTGCCCCATGCTGCACTCCTGCACTGAAGCCCTTTTGTTTCCCCCCAAAAAACTTTACTCAGACACCACTGATTGGACGAGAAGTGCGCCAGGAAACATCTCAACCCTCATGTCACTTATTCAGGATATTTCCTCTAAAATGTCTACTCAATTTTGATATCCACATCAAAAGGCTTTCCACACTACGCACCAGAACCAACATCGCAGCTCCAGGATCAGTCAGAGATACGCGATACCAAGCTCGAGGAAACACTTGAGCTGACACACGCCTACCATGCAACGGTACCAATGTTGTGTGTACAGACAACTGGCCTTGTGAGTATTGGCCCCAGCGAGGGTATTTTTTCATCTGCTGAGAAGAGATGCGGCACAAGCCAACTGCGTCTGCTGATAGATGAGACTTTGAATATGATACGACACAGAGCAGTTTGTCCAACGGAGCCAAACTCACCAACTTATTCACGTCCAGCTACCATTTCCCTTCACTCTGCATTCTGTGTGATTCTCCACTAGAGGTCCTGCACAGTGGGCATGTGCCCTTGGCAATGTGCTGTGTCAGGGAAAGTGGAGAAACAGAAGCTAAGTGTTTTGCTTCCCTCATGTTGCAGATGCCAGAGTCTTGTGACTGACACTTTCCGGTGGCGCTCCCATTGGGAGGCATAATACAGGGGTGCGCTGCCTGCTGGGCCGCAGCAATGAGCAGCAGCATCTGGAGCCCCTCGCAGGGATATATGTTTTCCAGACCCCATCAGGAGGCAGAAACTCAGCCAAGAAAAGCTGCTACGAGACTCTCGGATGCCTCGCAGAAAAATCCAAAGGGTCCATATTATTCACTTTTCACGAATTTGCTTCCAATTCCTCAGTACCGAGGGATAAGAATAACATGAATGATATTGTTTTTTATTGTAATTAGGGTTAATAGGGTATTTCCTATGTGGATATTAAAGTCACGTACATAACTGACACGATCCTGGAATATGGTTTATGAATAAAAATGAGAAAATTCAGTGGAATCTGGCCAGAAACTGCAACACAAATACTAAAAATAATGATTATTGATTTTCGCAATCAATGCACACTCATAAAGCTTCCATTCTTGCATCTGGGTCCTGACACAGAGGCCCACTAACCAAGTTATGCAGCTGTCAAGAGGTCAATGTATTATAAAGAATTAGCTCAAAATAACTGTAATCCAAATAATGACAACAGAGTCCAATTAGTTTATCCAATTAATAAGATTTTTACTTGATGTATCCCACAAATCCTATTACTCAAAGTGACTATTTCGGAACCAATGGGGAATGTGAAACTGATGAATTCATGGTTTACCACAGCTATGACAAATCAAGAAACTGACTCCTGAATAAATGCGAACTTGTCCATAAAGAAACCTAAGCCTGGGACCTCGGACCATGTGGTTGCTTTCCTGCCACTGAAGCTCATGACCTGCTCTTGTGTGATGGCTGTGACAAACTACTGACAATTCAGAAGATGGACAACAGAACGGAAAGAGATGACAATCAGCACAATAGCAGGTATGTCCTCTCAGGAAACTGTTCCACAGAGAGGAGAGGATGAGGACATCTTCCTTTCATGGATTAAGGGTTGAGATGTTGTAATCTGATCTCGGCACTTCAAATAGTGACAGTGACATTTGAAGTGTTGGAAAACCCAAAACAGGTAAAGCCCTAAATCCTGCTCAGGCAGACCTGTCGAAAACAAAAATCAGGCCCCCAGTGTTTGAACCATCAGAGGGATTACTTGGAGTTTTGTCAGCAGCCTATAGAGCTTTGTGTCTATTGTGCCTGAAGACAAGTTGGAAGGTAAAATCCTTAATGGTGTATTCATGTTCCACTTGTTGCTTTTTCCAAATCATATCAGTAACAACCTTTTAGTCTTGCCACACAGCTCTGACTCTATTTTGCACGTTTGTGGCAAATCTAGATAAAGTCGGGCACAGCAGCAAAATAAATTCATTTAAATGTGATTTTTGGATTTGCCCTTTGCAGGTGCATCGTTAAATTTGGTACATGCAGATTCATGCTATTGATGTAAAGTTGTGAAGCAGTGGGAGCCAGTTTGGATTCCCTTGGTTTTGGACCCAAAAGCAGACATAAGTCGAACCAGATTTATTGTGGAAGAGCAGGAGATGAATGAGGTGATGAGTGAATCAGGTGAAGCCAATGAATTTGGAGCTGAGCTGAAGAGCTGAGAGCAGGCAGACAGAGTGTAGTTATGATCCCGAAGCTAAGGAGACACGAGGTTTGCAAATCCAACAAAACACCATGAAGCAAATCACTTGAAACAATCAAGTGGCTGCAGCTTCTGTACCACACTGGTAGACTGCGTGCGATCTGGCAATGAGTGGCTGGAGGTTTAAATACTGCAGGTAAATGGCTTGATGAGGAGCAGGTGTGCTGGCTAATGCAATCAGAGAGGAGTTGAGTGGATCAGATGAAGCTCAGAGACAAACAGCAACACAGCGAGAGAGAGAGAGAGAGAGGGAGAGAGAGAGAGAGAGAGAGAGCGAGCGAGAGAGAGAGAGAGCGGGAGAGACCAAAACACAGGGATAAAGGGAAAAAGCTGGGAGCCTAGAACAGGACCCTGACAGTAAAAGACAATGGTGGACAGGTTATCTGGCACTTTGCCAGCGCACATTGAGGCCAATGTGATTTTAATTTTCAATATAAAAAAATTGCAGTAATCCATCTTCTATAACACTAAGCTGGCCCAGTCACATCTTTTATCTTATCTCTTATCCCCCCTGTTTCTTGCGTCAGATGTCACAGCTCTTTGAGATTAAAAAAAAATTATTGCATTTCATCCTAACAGAACTTTGTGAAATAAATTTTATGCCAATCCATCCAATAGTTGTTGAGACTTCACTCAAAAGCACAACCTCGTGGTAAGGGAAATCAGTCGGATTCATCCTCTGGAAACTCTGAATATTGTGGCAATCCCTCTGGTAGCTGGTGAGATTTCTCAGTCTGCACCGAAGTGGTGGACCAACCAACAGACTGACGTTGCCATCCCTGCTGCTGAAAAGTTGAATTATACGTAAGTGCCGGTCTCTTAATCCCTTCATATACAAACGATTTACTGCATATGACAAAAAAGTAAGACTTAAACCAGATGTTGTCATATTGCATTATATAACTGTTCTCTTCGCTAGAACTGCGCATCTGTAGTTCCTAAACAAATAGCTTTAATTACGAAATCCACTTAGAAAAGCAGCAGTAAACTGGCTGACAATGAAATCACTCACAGCGTTGAGCACAAAGACGAGCCACGACAGCAGAGTGTTTTTAATGCGGGGCAGTTTTTATAGTGCTGCCTCCCCCCCTCAGCTGAAGGATTTATTAGAATCCCACTTTCCTCCTGAGGGGCTCGCATGTCTCCCAGCCAGCGCTGCAGCTTCTGTTGTCTGCACACAACCGCTGCCACTGTACACCTCAGCAATACAAACACCACAACCTCAAGTGTGTGTAATGTGTGTGTGTGTGTGCTGGGGTGTTTTCAGTCCTAGGGCCGGAGGTGAGGACTCATTCAACAGCCAGTCCTGCAACAGTGAAATTCAAGTTGTCGTCCCTTTGTGCCACTCACAAAACAAAACGTATATAAATGTATGATTCTTATTTTTGATGATTATTTTCTATGATGGAGTCTGAGTTGAGTCGCACAGCCTGAGGAAAGAGTTTCTCAGTAGCCTGGTTGTAAAATGTTAAGCTGTTGTTTAAACTGTTACGTTTAACTAGTCAATAAAGTTTGACCTTTTGCATGAAAGGTCTCATCACATATATCAGCCAGAAGCAGGATATTGTCTACACATATCTGTTACATAATAAGAGAAGTGACACTAGTAGGATATAATAATTCATAGCAGAACATTCATTATAAATTAAATGTAATTATATTCAATGCATACATTTTGTGAATTAACAATATACAGTATATATAATTTTTTGTTTTTCACTTCTTTCATTCTTTTAAACATTTGCCCAGTGAAGTTCATTTCAGCAGCTGCGGTCTGAGTAACACACTGAGCATTTCAGCAGACTTGGCGCCAACACGCCTTTTGTAGCAAATGTTCACTGAGTCACCTTTGTGTACAGCCGTTTCACTGGTTGTAAAAGGGAATTTGTGTGAAAGTACACTTATCTGTCTCGCCTCTTTGTTGACTGGTCATACGGCGTGCAGTCTGCCCCGGGCCGTGTTGTAGAAAATGCATGCCTGACAGACCCTCGGGGTGAGTGGATGTCTGATGGGCGTAGATAACATGTGAGGACAACCGGTGTGGCCCAGCCTGCAGACTGAGCCGGTCAGGTTCAGGCCCAGCTGGTGAACAAACACATCACAGGCTTTGAGTATATTCAGCAGGGTTTTGCTCCTCAAACTGCAGACGTCAGATTTTGAAGTGTTCAGACCACCGTGCTACCGGCCAGGAATAGACACCGTATTAGTAGTCCAAGAAAGAAGCACTAAAAAGGCAGGAATTAGTCACTCCTGATTGCTCGGTTTTATTGTTGTTATATAACCTTATGTCTTGAGAATAAAAAACACGTTGTCTTCATTCAGCACAGGTTTGAGGTTACGCAGAGATGGAAAATGTTAAAGGCAGATTGCAATCTAGACATACAGCAGCTCGAGTTGGAGGAGAGACATGTGCATGCAAGATTGTGTCATCTGCATAAATGGATATTATATGTTTAAATACAGTGCTTGGAAATATTCATCAATCATAGGAATAAGCTTGAGCAACTGTCTTGCTTCTGTTTAAATCTAATGGATTTTTGTTGTGGTTTTGTTTTGCAAAATTCTGCACCATTAATCATGTTCTACCTGCATTTATTTCATGTATTTCAGGCTGATATAACAGAGCTTTCTCAGCATAACTGTCAAACTTTAGAGAGGTACAGTATGTACGAATGGTCATTTGCAAGTAGACCCTGTGAGCTGTTAGCTTTTATGAACTTGAATATACAGTTGACTGTATCTTAAAATAGACAGTGCCAGGTTTAAAAGATACTAAAGTACTATGTGACGATCTAAAGTTCTTTTGACTTTAATCTCCACACAAAACAGACAAACAAAAAGTTTTCCACATAATCCAAAGAGGTTTTGTATCATTGAGAAGATCAGAATAGAGGAAATAAAATAAAAATAAATGGGAAATTAACTCTAACAGCCTCTTGGTCGTCCTCAGGGAGAGTAACTCGGTGTGTGTTCAGATCACGTCTGACAGATCCTGGATCGAAGACACAGTCAGGAATGTGACCTATCCTGTAGGACGGAGGCCCGATGAAAGCATCTCACTGCAGTGGTACATATAAATGTCCTTCACGTGCCTGATCAGCACATGAATGACTTAAACATCTGCTGGTGCGACCTCTCAGACAGGAAGTGCTCTTTCACCCTCCACTTTCTGAGGTTTCTTTCAAATATCAGGCAACACATCCGACAGATGTGTGGTAGTTGAACTTGCTCACTAAGTGCTAGATGAGTTTGATGAAGCCTGAAAAAACTGAACACAACTGCTCACGGAAATGGTTTGAAACATATGGTGCAAAGAAATTGAGCGGCGTTGTAACGTGTGACAAAAAAGACCCTTAAGTGAGTATGACTGGAAAATGACATCTTACAATTCATAGCTTTGAAGTCTCACATTTAGACAGGGCAGTATTGCACAGTTTCCATCATAATATTGTTTTAAGCCCATTGAGGGATTGTGGTCAAGAGTGAGTGATATTTTTATGCAATTGCAGAAATATGGGGACGTGATTTTATGTGGCTTCGGTCCTTTAGTTTTCCATAGTAGGAATTACTGGAGTTATGGACATTCCAGTTTTGGTGATGGTAAATGATAGCTGGACAAGCTCCTGCGTAAGTGCCACTCAGGATAGCAATCACAAAATGATGGATTGCAAACAGTCCTCGAAACACTATATTGTGCTGACAGAAAAGATGGGACAGACTGTGTTGACTTCAGCCTCTTTGTTTAAATGATATGGCTGCAGATATTTGGAATTTTTCTTGATGTAAAAAATCTCATGAAAAGGCCAAAACCAACAATGACTTGATCCTAAAAAACACTTATTGTCTGTGTAGCCAAAGCCTGATAGATCTTATTCTTCCTGTCATTCAGCTCTGTTGTTGTTCAAAAACACTTGGTTGCACTAAGTGACTCATTCAGGTCAGTACAATGAATGTGGGCACTGTAGTTTATTTGGTAACTTTCAATTGCAAGTACAACATCTTAATGTAAATGTTCACTTGCCCAGTAACTGTGTATTCATCCACAGCTGAAAATAGTCCCTAATAATTACATGATTTGCTCCTGTTCAAATAATTTGGCTAAAAGCTACAGTGTCCAGCTGTTTAGAGAAATTATTTAGCCTTTTGTTTAAATGAAACTATACAAGATTGACTAATATATTGTTTGGTTGTTTCATGTGTTGTCAGTAAGGAAAATATAGAGCCTTCAGATGAGGGATTCCTGAGAACCTTAAAGTGTCTTATTGAAATACCTCCGGCCCTCAGCTGGTGTTCATACCTCCCCTGCAGACGCATATGAACGCAGCACAAAAACCACAGGAACCATCATTACCTGCAGTCATTACGTGCAGCACAGAAACCTCCAGGATCTAAACTAGTCTTCTTGTCTCTTCTTGTCGTCGCGGCTTCTGAAGAAGTGCACATAATTTGAACGGTGGAAAATACTTCTGGCGGCATTTTTGGACTGAGAGACTTGAATATGAAATTTATGGCAACTTGTTGAGCTACATGACAAGAGCCTGGATGGCATATCTGGGGCATGAATTGAAAGAATGCTTGGAAAGCTATAATTTAGTAAATATTTTGGTCATGGTATATGGAAGTGTTAACCACAGTCATTTTCCGTTATTATCGCCAAGCACCACTGTATAACTTTTATATCATTTTACTCTACACTTTCTCGCTCTGTTATGTAAGCTCCTGGTTTAAAGATGTTTCAGTATGGGAGCACTTTTTAACTGTGTGCAAGAACCTACAGAGGAACAAGACAAAAGTGATGCTGAACATCTTTCTACATTTACAAGCAAAAACAAGTAGTTTCCAAGCTGGAAAATCCCTCCCCGATGGGAACGCTCTTTATCTGGAATTCAGCTTTTAAACTGCTGACACAGCAGCACTTTTACGGTTCTTCATAGTTGTGTTTTATTTTTGAACGCCTTTCCAGTGGAAAATTCAAATCTATTGTCCACCTGACTGAGTAAGTATCATACAAGCTCAAGTTTGGACAAGATGTGACAAACATGCAGTCTAGTGTAAATTAATGTTTTCAAAGCTGAAACTTGTTGCATTATGTTCCCTTTTGGATGAAATATGTCAAATTCCATGGCGTGATTCTTCTCCATCTGCGCTGACCGGTGGAGGCCGTAGCATGCTTCTGGCCTGAGGGATCAGCTAAGAGACTGACCCCTTTGATTGAACGGGGCCGTTCAAACACACAAGAGAACTTGACCTCTGCGCATCAGCTGTCACCTTAAAAATGCTGACGCTGCTTCGAGGGGGTAAATTTATCTGCTGAGAAGCAACACTGTGCCTCTCATCTGCGAAACAGTTTAACATTGGGGAGGCTGCGCTGGAAGCAGATCAAGGCATTATTGACTTAAGCAGTTGGATGCATACTTGCAGAGCTTGTCTACTACTGTAAATCAGGACTCAAGTCCCTGGGCTGAGACTTGTGTGATTTAGTTTGACCACCAGATGATTGAAAACAGCCATTTGTCCAGCAGGCAGAAAATCTAATAATTAGTCTTGTCATAAACCATCAAAGCAGCAAACATGAGAAAAGTCGAGGAATGTGTGAAAGATTCAGGGAAAAGACAAATAAACAGCGAAGGAACAATTGGCTGCGGTCCCTCAGCAACCCCCCCCTGGGGAAAGGATCTCTGCAGTCAGACCAGCTCCCCTCCAGGGCAGCTTGACACAGTTCCAGAGGAGTCCAGATGAAGACCAGGGTCAAACGAGTCCAGACTCCATCACCACGTGAACTCTGGAGTCTGGTGATGGCGAGTTGATGGCAAAGGGCTATTTTGGGTTGATGAGGGGAGGGAATAGTTGTTTGACAGCCAGCACAAAGATAAAGGTGGTAATGGACATGTTACATGAAGCTACACATCAACCAGAGAGGGGAAACAAAATTATGTGGAGTGAAGGATAAAAGAAGCAAATGTGTCATTGAATTTTTATTTTTAAATGTATTGTGTGCTCTCACTGAACTGACAGGACAATTTATGGACTTGGTGCTGAAAATAACAATTGTGATTATGGTGTTTATCTTAAGCAACAACTGGCAATTGCAGTGCTGAGGAATCATCACACATGTTCTCTGGGGTTCTGCCTGAAATCTGCTGACGAGAGACTGAACCAAGACTCTGTTGCACTGACGTGGTGTCATAAAAAAACATCTTAAAACTGGCTTGTTCAACGCCAAATCCATTTATTAATCACATGAGAAAACGCATCATAGACATTTATCATAGAATTATTACATTCAACAATCAAACCTGCTGGGAAACAAACACAGTGCATGTGTACTATGGAACATCCCCTCCAGATGTGATTAATGAAATATGAAGAAAAACTCTGACATAATATCTCTCAGTGTACATCCAGATCCTATGAATATGTTGATATCAGTCTTTCATTAATAACAATGGTGCAGCAATGGATGCTATAATGTGAAAGAGAAATACCATCTGACTTTGAATCTCCCCTAAGTTCTATGAAATGTTCCAGCAATTTTCAGCTCATTGCTTCTGTTTCCTGGCCACAAATCTACTGTTTTGGTTCAGTTTCAGCAAAGATCTAAAAACCAACTGTACTTTACCTGCATAGACCAAACAGCAGACACACTTAGATACTGGCTGGTTAACATACATTGCAAGCATTACAAGCATTTAGCAGCTAAAGAGCCACATATTTTGCTCAGGAGTTAGTGGAGACCAAAATCGGGGCTAAAAGAGAATGAATTTTAGACATTGAACCAGAATTACTTTCCAAATAAGTTGTGATTTAAGGTGATCTCACCTATCATTTGTCCAATTAAGTTTTCTTGTGCTGTCTTCTTTGCCTCATGGTGGTGCAACAAACCAAGCTCATCACGGCCCCCTGAGATGGAAAATGCCCACCATACTTGGCCCTTAGTGAGAACCACAATTCATAGTAGGTGTCTCTGTCTCCCAAAGGCCCCATGAGGGAACAATGAGCCCAGTCCACACTCAAGAACAAACTTGGAGAAGTGAAACACAAAGGTGAAATTGCTGCTTCTTGAGAACAGTGTTTTCAGATTTTACAAGAGCAGTGATTTGATGACTAACTGGTCGGTTTGGGAAATGTGCATGCGGTTAACTTCCCCACCTCTGATAAAGAGCAAAAAACCCCAGAGCTTTTCTGTGGGAACTGGTCATCTCCCACACGAACAGGGATGATGTGAGCAAACAAACACTTCACCCCTTCAGCAGACGAATGTGAAAATGACCTTTTAGAGCCAAACTCTGCACCTGCATCGCTCTGCACAGCGAAGGCAAACATCCAAAAGAAGTAGCAATAAGCAAAACACATTTTTGAGGACAACTTTAAATATATCTGCTGGGAGGTCTTTTATAGATCTGTAGACATTAAAGCAAGAAAAAAATCCCCCTGCAGTTCCTCAGGATCATTTAGCTCTTGTCTGGTCTCCATTTGGACGGAGGCCAGGCGGTAGCTGCTGATATCTGATTGCAGATTTTTATCACAGCTCTGTCCCAGTGCAGTTGTAGTGCACGTGTGGAAAGGCATAAGAGAAAAGAGAGAAAATAACACAGAGAGGAGAAGTGAGGCTCATCACACGACCGTGGCTAGACAAGCAAAGACGTGGTTGTTTCTTTTAATTCGAAATGTACGTCAAAAGCAGATGTCTCACCAAGATGTTTGCTCACTTCTTTCCACAGAGAGCTGCAATTTCTCTACAAGCAAATGGATGGAAGCTAATTCAATATTAAACAAAGCTATGGTGTTATGAAATGAGTAATAGCAATTATATGAATTCTTGACTATTTCGACTTTTGGGGTTCAGATGTATTGAAAATCTTTTAGCGTTAATGAAACAAAATATCATCTTTCTCATTGATGTGACTGGATATGCTCCTTATATGCACTTATATGTTCTCAATGACAACACAGTGCTGCATGGACTTGTTGCCATTCACATTCACACACCGTCACATTAATGGCTTCATTGGTCAGACTGGGAAAAGACTGGTAGCCTATAGGTCTAAAACAGCTGGACATGCGGCTCTATTGAAAGCAGATGTGGCCTGGAATGTCCACCACATGGAAAAGCTGATTGTGCCTATACCTCTACAGTAATAAGGGCCCTAACAGCCAAAAGTCTACTCAACCGAGGAGAAAAAAAAACCCTCTCTGGAAAGTTGTGGGATTAACACAGAGAGAGAAGCCTCCTGCGTCGAACTCTTTTCTGCGGGTTGTGTTTTGACCTCGAGGGTCTCCTGAGCATGATTTTTAAAATTGGGGCAAAGTTTCTTTTTTTTTTCTGATCTCCGAGTTTCACACAACGTCATAAACATGAAACAGCAAAGAATTTGCTGTCACGTTTTCTGCCGTAGCCACGTTGGGATTATAGCCTCACAAATACAATCCCATATGGCGTCTGTCTGCGCTGCAAATTATCTACGCCGAAAAGAATTTCAGGACCGCTGCGAGCCGCCTTTATTCCTCGCTTCTGTCTTCAGTGCGATGATATCATTTACCGTATGGTCGAGTTTATGACGCAGCTCTTATGTGGTCGACCTGCTTTTTAATACGAGAACCCGGTGACAGCGTAGGCAATAAAAAGAAATGTAAACACGGGAGGAATTCACCGATTTTCCTAGAGAGGCAAAAAAAGATCTTCCCTTTGGATTCAAGGAAACGCGGTTGCACTGTGCGTGAACTTTCCTGCACGCTGGGTGTAATGTAAATACGCATGTGGAGGGCATGTGTGTCGAGGAGGCGCAGACACTTTGGTGCGCTTCTATCGAGGCTTAACACCCAGCAGACAGCTCATATACTATACATTCAGCTACGTTACATATTGAATCTCTCAGCTCCAGGAGCCAGGATCCTCCCTCTAGTGGTGCGAGCGGTGAGCGCCTCTGCAGGTATTTGACACCGTAAGCACCTCACCAGGCTCTCGAAAATGGCAATTGCATCTGGCAGGGAAACAGAACATTCTACCTCGGGCCCAGTAGCTCAGCGGTGGAGGGATATTTATTGTGATTTGAACATGCAATCATGGAAAACTTAGCGAGCATACCTCTGCACAAACCTCTCTGTAGACATTAGACAACCAATTTCCTTCTGTTGAATCACTTAGCGCTCCAATGGCTTCGCTGCCTTTGTGTTGATCTCGCTCCTGAGACGCAGAGAAAGAGATATCCCCACCACAAATGCAGGGTATCGGACCATTAATGATTTTGACTTGCGTTTGGGCTCGCTGACATGTTAATAGTTCCAGCACAACTTCCTGAGCAGGCTGGAAGAACGTGACCGCTGCCTCGCTCTCAAATACTCCATTATGACGACTAACATCTGTGACAATAGCATCTTATGTGACATTAGAGAGTGGTCTGCAGCGAGGAGTAATGCTGTAATCTGATGGGCTTGAGAAGGCTGCACAGTTAGATCATGTCTTTATAAGCATCCAGCAACATAACTGTGGTGAGCCTGAGGAGCTCATTAATAAACATTTGAAGGCCTTCTCAGCGGCCAGGTCGTCTCCAACACGTCATGTCTGAGGCTCACAGATTACTTCGCGGCGGCTGTTTGTGAGTTTGTTTAAAATCACCCCTCGCCCTCGTTCAAACCAACGCCGGCCTGTTGTTTCATTTTGCGGTGGACTGCATGTCCCCCTCAAACAGATGAGGGAGGACTGGATTGTTCTCCATCTGTGTTCTCCATAATCTCACATGAGACAAAGGGGGGGAAAGCATTTCAATAACATGTCCAGGTCCAGATCATAGAGTGATGGCTCCTTATCTGTTATTCCACTCCTCACTGACAAAACAACACACGCTTTTCTGATCAGCCCATTCACAGACAGACGTGGTTTCTTTTGCACAGCTCTGTGTTTAGCAGCTAAAGCGGAGTCGATATTGATGATGGCAGTGTCATTTTCCTGATAATGGTCTTTAATGATCACATGAAAAATTGAGCTGAAGGACTCTGTAATTAGTCTCATTTGTGACCTCAGTGGTCTGTAGATTTACTCTCTGATTTGGTCACATAGCTCTGATTTTAAAAGGTATTATTGTGATGATATGGTGATAAAAAAATGTGTGCCCTGGGTGAAATTAAAGTTTCAAGTATTTAATTCCAAGACTCTGCCAGATGCTTCTTCAGCCTGCACACAGAGGACTGAATGTTTGTTCCAGTGACGAAGAACAGCAGAATGTCCCAGTCTGTGGAAACATTGGATTTAAGCATCGGTCTCACCCTGGGCAAACATTTTATCATCCCAGGCAGAAAATTGACTTATGTGACATCACAAATATACCTGTGAAGACACGTTCTGCTGCTGGATAATAGGTGAGAATCATGTTTTTACTTGCCACATAAGAGAAGAGGAGAGTGCACTATGTGACAGAATGACATAAGGAGTGCTGAGGTCACAAGTGGGCTAACGTGAAAGGTATTGCTCATAGTGATAAAATCAACAGAGAATTATTACTTGACCCTTCTTTTTCATCTGCTCTGTGGGTTTTTTAGGTTTACTGTTTCGGTTCAGACCTAAGTGACAGCTAAATCAGGAGTCGGTGAAGGAGGAAGCTATAAGGTCTTTATAATATAAAAGGTCAACGTTTTGCTAACCCAGTAGCCTTATAATGCCATAATACATCAAGCATGAGTGTCATGTTAAGCTTTATGAGAAGTTGTGCTGAAGTAGCCGGAAAAAAAGTGTTGATGGTTGATTACTATGTGATGTGCTTTCAACTAAATGCATAATAAATGAACATGTAAAGTGTTTCTCTTGACAGAACTTGGAAAACAGAAAAGATTTTATATTGCTCTCCATCCCCACAATCTCATATTTATTCATTAAAAACTCAGACTACCCAGTGGATAGGCCCAAGTGTCAGATGAGTGGAAGCAGTGAGGTCTGAGCGTGTGCATGAACAGGCCTGCGGTTTGGCCTTATCCCCCAGAGGATGACTGCATTCATTATATTAACAATAAGAGGAAGAGAGGGCAGCCATAAACACATCAAAATTTGATAAATTGTTCCACTCATCAACACCCAAATTATTCACTGTCTACTAAGGCCTCGTTGTAAACAGCCACAACAGGGGAAGCAAATATGAGGCAACCACAGAAGCTCAATTATCCTCCTTAATAAGGAGATTTTCCGTGGCTTTTCACCATGAAACTATGGTCTGTTTTATCATGTAAAGGCCCCTGGCAGACATTTCACTTTTCAAGACACAAGGCTCATAAAGAACAGCCTCTGAAATGGCTCTAATTAGACGTCTGGAGCGTCTTGTTGCATAAGAATTTCTATGTACTTGAGTGTTTTAGGTGTAAGGAACTGGCAGAGATGAACAACTGCTGATGGATGGTTGATAATGGCAGAAAGAGCCTGAGGTGGCATGTTTCAATGTCAGGAAACAGTAAAAAATTATTTTTAGAACACTTTACTGAAACTTCATTTAGGGGTCCTTAAGCAATAATGTGACATTGGAAAACATGCTTATTTGCATTCTCTCCAATTCTTGCAAATACAAAGCTTGCAGCCGTCAAGCAACTGCGTAGCTCACTAATCAGCACGTTATATTTGTATGTTCAATTCATATAAAAAAATTAAATTCATTAATTTTACTGGAGGTTATGTGCTGGATTTCTATTTCTTGAGCAATAGACGTTGCCAGTCAACCAGTTGAGACTCCAGGAAGTAGCTGGTCTCAGCCAAGAAATAGTCCAGCACGTAACCCCCCCGATTTTACACTTTGGTTTTTGTCCACATTAAACAGGCGAGATATAATGTGCTTTTGTTAACTTTGGACTGAGTTGTGCTCTTTTGCCCTGTTTCCAGTCCTTGTGTGAAGCTTCCCTAACCACAAATGTGTTAAATGAAAATATGCATTTCCAGATATTACATTGTTTATGTATTCTTCATATAGCTTACATTAGGACACGTATAAAGCGATTTCATAATAATAATTTCTTCTCTGCATGTTGAAGTGTTATTGCCATAGAGCGCCTCAGTATTTTGAAATAGAAGATGTTTTTTGACCTCCAAAGTGTCATTAGTTAAAAAAAATGACAAACTTCAAAGTCGTCAGATCAAAATGATGAATTGCAGACTTCTACAACAGCAGTTTCGTACTGAAAGGACCACTGTAATATCCTTAGATTGCCTAGCGACACAAGCACAACAGTGTCTGCCCGTGACAAGGAGTATATTTTATTCAAATATCCACATTAATCACTGAGGCGGAGAATAAAATAAATGAATTGGTCATCATGTGTTGACAGTGTTGTAATAATGAACCCCGTCCCCAGTATTTGCTTCATGCGACACTGAATATACATAAAAGGAATAAATTAAAACGTTCTCAAAAGATATATTTTTTTTTTGCTCATAAAATAAAAGTCTTGTATTACAGACATAAAATGTCTTAGAGGCTTGTGTTTCTCAATACGCCACATGATATATTGACCTTCCAAAGCCAAAACAAAGTCTGTAATACCTTTTGGAATAACAGTCTATTCAGTAGCGGAAGACATGATCCTCAGAGGACCAGAAGCCAAACTTATGCACTAATCATAGACACTGATTCACGTACTTTAATAGGTTTTCCAGATAGTTAAAAAGCCTGAAAAGTATTTGGTCATTACCTCATTTGCATGATATTCAGAACAACCTGTATTCTTTGAAAAGAGGAATGACTTCATCTGTGAAGGTGAACACTGCCACCCAAAGGGACAAACGGCTCATGCAAAGCCGATCTGCATCACAGCATATCTAACACTGATGATGTCATGATCAATAAATGGATGGAGAAGAAAGCTTTTAGTGGCTTTAGGGACGACAATGTGGGCCTGTTGGTCAGCCATCACTTTGGTCCAGGCTGAAATATCTCAACAACTACTGGATGGATTGGCATGAAAGTTGGTAGAAATAACCATGATGCTCAAATAATGGCTTTGGTAATACACTGACTTTCCATCTAGAGCCACTGGGAGGTTGATGTTTTTGGTTCAGAGGGACATATCTAGACACATATTTGGTGAGTTGCCATGTTTGGTACAGACATTCATGCTCCCTTCAGGAAAAGTTCTAATGACGACCCTGTTACTTTTCAATACCTGCAAATCTAATGATGTTCCCATCAGCTTTAACGGTTTGTGTTTCGCCCTCATGACCAAATCTTAGCAAGACAGCATGCTAAAAACGTGTGTGAATATATCCACTATAGTGTCCTCAAATATTCTACGACAGAAGAAAAATAGTAACGTGGATGGCAGGGGCTGACAATCCCACAATGCAATGCACTTACAGATGTGAAAATCACAGTTATGTGACTTTACATCTGTCAGTAAGGATGCAAAATTATAATGATAGATAACTGTTTAAAATCTGAATATACTGCTCAAAATTATTAAGTGGGAGGAATGGACGATTGAACAAAGGAGTGATCTCAGGTGATATTATAAATAATCAGTACCTCAGTCTTCAGCACTTCACTTTATTCAATTTTAGAAAAGCAAAGAAGGAATGTCTGAATATATATAGACTCTGTAAAATAATTTGGAAATCACTTTTATTTGCCCATGAATACCATATTGGCTTTCAGATAGCATATCCTCCTTGACATTTATTGGCGCGCCACACACCAGGAATTAAAAACCGCACCATCTTTAAAGTCAAGGCGTATCACACCAGCAGGATTTATTTTTCCCCAAACGCTCCCTTTATGGAGCTACAATTATAGAAATCTCATTTCCATAAATCCATCGTAAAAACAAGCTAAACTTCCATGTGGAACAAAGGCTTTGTATTCTGATCTGATGTGATCCTCACTGTGATGAATCAGTGCTGAAACTCTTACTAAGAGTGCATCAGCTTTTGTGTTATTCATTGGGATTAGATATAATTTGACTTTCCTTTGCTCAGATATAAGCAGTTTTCAACTTTGCACCATTTCTTGGGTGGCTGAATGGTATAGTCATCTGGACAAATGGAATAATTATTTGGGTGTCTGTCTGCTCCTGCGGCTTGTGCACATAAGCAGGTATGACTAAAATGGTATCTGTGGCAGGAATGCTGTGGCTTACCACAGCTATGGATGGAGAAAAGCTTCACATAAACACAGTTGCCTTGTTTTAATCCAGCGTCATATAATTTAAACAAGACAGCTTTAACAGTGTATATATCACGTCAGGTTTCTCGCTGGGCTTTGAGTCAACTGTCTGACTTTCCAGGGTTTGCAGGCTGATTCACAAACAGCTACCTGTCAGTGTATTCAGCCTGAAAAATAGATCATTCCTTTGGATTTATTTTTAATTTTCAAAATGACTTTTCTACTCAATCATCCTCATCTGAACTCTGTGTTAAGTACAGTTTGTGACAACATCAGCTACCAGGCGAAATCGTCTGGGTGAAAATAGTACCAGCAGTTTTTATGGACCCACCAGAGAGTAGCAGTGAATTACAGCACTTCTCGCTCATTTATCACGGCCCGGGGTTCAAACTTCAGCCGGAGAGACTGTTCAGACCGCGGCCAGGATTCTTCAGAAGAAGAAACGCACTGCCAACAAGAACAGCCACAGCTGGAGAGGAAAATAAAGCCCCTTTCTTCAACATGAAATTTGCTGCATTGACTTGGTGTAACATTTTGCAGCATTTATGTCTGAAACGCGCACCGAGCTCAGCAGTTCCCTCTCCAGACTAAGTGCACAGTGTCACGTCCCACACTGACAGTATGAATGGGAAAATTACATTAAAGTTGATTCTTTTATAAAACCTGCAAAATAAGCTATATGTCAAACCAAAACTTTAAAAACACACATTGAAAAGACGTGGCTGTGATTTCAATTCTGTTCTGAGCACAATCTCTACAATGAAGAGTTTTACTTCAGGTGCCAATAGAATTTTATATTACTGGGTATATTTAATATACTGTGGACACCAGATATATTTGAGTTCACATCAGAAAGTATAATCAGGTCTCTTGTCGAATACAAGTGCAATAATAACTTTGTTATTATTAGTAGCTCTGTTTTTGGTCTCCACCAACTCCTTAGAGAAAAGACTGATTCTTAATTAATTGGTTATTCTCTTTTAAATATATGTTCACTAGCTGGTTGCTCAGGTGATAATTCACTGTGCGTTCACTGCTATTAATAATTGTAATTTTTGCATTTTGTATTCTAAAAAATGTGAGCACTGCCACTGGCCACTCCAAAAGGAAAATCTGATAAATTCTCTGTCCATTGTTCAACTGTCACATTCAAAATTTTCAAGCTTTTTTCCCACAAACTCTAATTCTTACCGTTAACACTTAACAACCGTGCAACAATAATAATCCTGCTGCCATTCCTGCCGAGGAACATTATGAACTTTCACTGATCCTTCACACAGCGGTTTTTAGTTCAAATGACTGGATTTGAAGACAGGCAATTCCAGTAATCAATAAAATATAATAATGACAAAAGGCCGGCCACCCTGTCATCGAACATTTGCACTTCCTTCAGCAAATTCCAACACAGTAACTCATCCCATAAAAAGATGGAACGTGTTTTTAATGAAACATGCTGTTGCGAAACACGGCATCGCGACCAGGAGCTTGCCCTATCTTCTTAGAAAGCTGGATATATTGAATATATTTCTCATGGCCAGTCAGTGTTGGACAGACACAGCAAACAACAGATTGCAGTTAAGTTGTCTGCCAGCAATAAGTGACCTGCTTTGGAGAACCTCAGGGTTGTTGTTGGCTGCAGTGGATTTTTTGTGATTTGCCATTTACTGTCCTTTCCAGTTGTGGCCTTAATACAACAGTCTTTTTAATGTGGATGCCTAAATAGTTTTCACATGTAGAATAAAAGTAAGCTTTTGTTTGTGTAATCTTATCACCATGCACACATGTTTATTGCTAATGTTCTTTAAATTACACTATTAGTTGGGGTTGAGGGTCAGAATATGACGTAAAGAAGCTGAATCTGATGCAAACCTCTATAAAACATGTCCATAGATACCTGCAGAGCTGGAACAGCAGCTGCAATGTTTTCAGCTTTTTCTTCAGTTTCTCTTTCATTGCATAGCAACTATGTTTACTCATGCCTATCAACACCAACTCCCAAAGGCCGCCCAGCGCTGCTAACAGGAATCTGTATTACTCTCTTTGGCCGTGTACTTATATGGATAACAAGTTGCAGATGTGTGATAAGAAATGTAATTGTGTAAGGAAAAAAAATTCACACATTCCTCTGTCTGGTACCGAACAATAAAACTTACACATGACGGCAGCAATAATGTGCATCGTCGTGTCTCATTTTTGGAACGTCACGTCATAAATTGACAAATGACTCTGTCACTCCGAACATCTTGTTCCACATAGTGTTTATCAATCGGGTGCAAAACACTGACTGGCACACAAAAATATATATATAAACCTAATCAAAGCCGGGCGTTCATTTCTGAAAAGCTCTGACTCATGGCGGTTTCGGTAAACTCAACATCAGATAATGATGATCCAGAGGGGCCTCTTCAAACATTACAAGCAGAGTGGAAAAGTTATATTCGACTTATTTTGAGAAGTCGGCCCACTGATTCTCGACAGAGGACGTCACGTCTTTACACAATGATAATTGGTATCGGTGTCTGAACCACGCAGTCCGACGTGTTCATTTACATGTTTGTCCTGTTGTGTGATTTGGTTACATAACCTTGATAATTCACCCTGGACGACAATAAAAGCTTGTTTGTTCTTTGCTGCGTTAACAAACAGCAGATTGTTCCGATTTGTGCGCTGGTGGTACCACCACTCATACCAGACATTCCAGCCACCTCCATTGACAAATCCTGCGTGGCTCAAGGTTTAAGCCTTTAGCATACACACTCGGTCACTGCCAAGTCTGTTATGTAATTGAAGTGTGCTGCTTCTGAGGCTTTTACAGCAGCTGTCCCTCTCATCAGGGCACAGTAGGACGACGGCAGCCACCTTATAAGGGCAAGGCTACCGTGTCATTGCAGAGCTTCCCATAATCTCCAGAAACACCCTCCCAGACTGAAATGGTATGTACTTAGAAAAAATGATGATTCCCACTTTTCATCGTTTTTTATCTGTGCTCTTATGTCTGTTTGCTGTTTGTTGCTTTTCCTTGAGGAGCGGCTTCTTGTCCGAGGCTGTGAGAGCTGCGGGCCTGTTTATCTTAAGAGGTTTTTTCCAATGCAGTCACGACTGATGTCATGAGAGTTTTGCTGACTGAATGCGCTGATTGATTCTTGCTTAAGTTGAGTCACATTAGCTGTGGTAGCAGGAGATGTGCTACTGAGCCGCATAGACATTTCATCGTATTGTCTTAGGATGATTAAGGCACTGTGGTGGGTTTTTAATCAGAAACTATGTGTCTGCAATCACAGAGTCACTTTATTTATGATGGGGAAATAGTGCGTGGAGGCGATGAAGTCGAGATCGTTATCAGCTTGGTTCATCATCAAAGACTCCCACACACACACACTCACACACCTCCCACACTCCCACATCCAAGATGATTTGCCACTTTAGAGCTGTGATCAAACATCTGGGACAGACGACATCAGGGATGATATTAATGCCGTGTGAGACTTCAGATCATCTGAAATCTTACCAGAGAAGATGCTCTTTTCCCGGATTTAAAGGGAACAGAGATCTGTGTTGAATTTGTGGTGTAGAACATTGTGTGTGTGCATGTGTATGTGCGGGCTCCCTGAGGTGTGCCAGAGTTCATGTATTAGATTGGGTTCATCTGCTCTCAACATTGTCACCAAACCAGTGGGTTTCATTTGAACCCACTTTGTTACCTCTTAGAAGCCAGAGGTGAACAGTATAATACCAGTTGGTTAAAAGTACTTTTGTTGCTGTAATGAGATACTTTTTGATCCACTTGTTGTACTTTGTGCAAGAGAAGAATTACCCAGTAACATAGAGTTATGCTGTTTTGATTCTAGAGAACAGAGACCTTTGACTTGTCATAGCAGGAAAAGCACTGGTCTAATTAATAACATTGACGATGGCTGCATTCCATTTAGGTGAGCCAGCTCTGATATTGTCCACGCTGGCTCACTGGAGCGGTTTACTGGGACACTGGTGAGCGTGAACCAAAACAAAGTCGCAGGCCAGAAAACCAGAGCGATGACCTGAAAGATGCTATAAAGCTCTGCAGAGTTGAATTAGGTGATAATTATCTGTGAAGTTGATCTATTGCTGATATAATATATGGATTAGAGCAGCTTTATGACAATGTATTTTTTAACAAATTTTCAAACTTGTGGGATCCTACAAAATCATTTAAAACCATAAAAATGAACAATACATTTTTCAGCTAAAATATATATATATTTCACAGGTGCCTGCAAAAGAGCCACTGACTTATATTTGAACACAGTTTTAATAAGTGTAAATGAATCTTTTCTCCTCTTTAATCCAAGTAATTCCATTTTTGCTCGAATAGTCTACACCACTTTTCTTTCCACCCCTGAAGTCAAAGCCTGCCTGCCAGGCCTGAGAACCACTGATCCATTTTCATCTGTCAGAACATACAATGATTGCTAACGCCAATATCCAGACACAACACAGACTTGCACACATAATTTGTTGAGTGAAACAGGGACAGAGAGAGGGAGAAGAAAGAGAAACAGATATTTAGGTCGCCGTCATTTCGCCAGAAAGATAAAAGCTACGCGCAAAACTTTTCCTCCCAAGTTTCAGCTTCCAGTTATCCACACCAATTACTGAAATAACCAAAAGATGAATACTTTCACAGTGACTTATTTATCATATCTTCTTTATAAGTGATTGCATTGCAACATGATCCAAGTGTGGAGCCAGAGGAAAAGGACGGCACAAACTGATACAGCAGACTTAAAAACTGTTTGGCCGCTCGTCCTGCTGGGGCTGGATGCGTCTGTTCTTTGTCTGGGCGGGAGCTGCTGCTCTCCCATTTCCTTCCCTCCTTCTCCCCGCTGAGGTAAAAATGAGTCACTGAGTCAGCAGCTGGTCTCCGTCATCCCCAATATCGCCCAGGATTCCACAGGAGACCAGCTGCCGAATCGCTACCCTCTGACAACATCACTTCCTCTTTACCCTTTTATGGAGATGTTTGCCGCCGGCATAAAGGCCTGTGATGATAAAATCTATGATTAGATTTCTGTTTCTGCAAGTCAATGTGTGATTTACATGTTTGGTTTAATGGCTTTTTGTTTAAACAAACTCTGTGTGTTCCACCTCGGGAAGCACAATGCTGCAATTTTTTTTCTCAAGAATTTGTTATCCCTATAGAAGAAGCATGTGCACTGTGCATGATATAGATCGGTGGTATTTTTCTCCCAGGCCACCTACTGCACATCAGCAGGAAACCAGCCGCGACAGCAGGGCAGGGGTTTACAATAACACACACATTAGAGACCTCCAAATGTTATGGCATCTTTACAGCGACTTTGCTTTATTAAACATCACGCTCACAATTCATTAGAGATCTCTAAAGGCCAAACAAATTGTGCTTGTTTCAATCATGTAGAAAGGAAAAATTGTCATATCCAAACAAAGCTGAAACCTTGTTTAACAACTTAGCTTTGTGACATTTGCTAATAAGCACTAAACACAAAGTGCAGATGAGGCTTATTAGTTTTGCAGGTATTTAATCATAAACGAAACTATTGGTCTTATACTCATCTTATCTCATACTAAACATCACATTCATATGTCATGAGTGAAATTTAAAGGGGCCAAGCAAATTGCAGTTGTTTTAATCATGTAGATGAAAAAATTGCCATATCGAAACAAAGCTAAAAACCTTGTTTAATAACTTAGTTTTGCAAGATTTGCTAATTGGCACTAAACACCAAGTTTATGCTTTACAGGTATTTAATCATAAAACAAATTATTGTACAGATTGAAATTTTGACCTGATGATGACCTGATCTGATGAGGTCAAGGTTGGTGGTGTGTGAGGATGAAAGAGAGGGGATCACCAAAGTCAGGAGGATTCATCCTCTGGGTAGCATGAATATCTGTGCAAAACATTGTGGTACTCCAGCTAACATTTGAAATATAGTCTGGACCAAAGTGGTGGACAGACAACGCATCCACTAGCACAGCTTAAAAATCATAAGGCGGCTGGACTTTGTCTTAGAATGGAGGATGTGGGCAACCTGTGATTAGTCAACCTTATTTTGACGTTTCATTCTGAGAGTTGGAACTGGGTGCAAATACTTTTATATTTTACTGCACAGAACAAAGGTGAATCATAAAAACAAAAGGGAGGTCTCCGTTTTTGTGAGGGCTGTTGATTACGGATGAGTGGATCCCCATCGCTGGATGTTTAAACTGAGGTGTTTAGTTTTCCCATTCCACCGGCTGAAAGGACAGGCAGGTCTCTGTCTCGCTCCGTCTCGTCTTCCTTCCCCGTTTTCCCTGCGATGGGAGGTGTCGTGCCGCGTGCTGCTTATTTTGAGGAGTCGCTGTGGAATCTCCTGTCCCTTCTGTTTTGACCGTGCAGGCGGTGGAGATGAGAGCTGGAGCTGTCACTGCCCACTGACAGCTCACTCTCACACGCCCAACCTCTTTTTTTTTTTAATACGCTCGATGTTTATCCGCAGGGCCCGGTGGAAAATACAGCCTGAATTCTTGGAGACAGGCGACTCTTCCTCCATCCTTCTCACCTGTTTTGTTTTCCAGGTGGAGCGCTATTAAACCTACCCGAGGTCCTTTCTCCACTTCTTCGTGGGCAGTTAATCGGCCCATTTCATCTGTCCTCAGTTTGTTAAGAAAAAGCAAAAGTCAGTGGAAAGAACCCAACGTGTTTCTTCTTTTGTCAAGAGAGAGATGATATAATCTCTACGTTGCATATTAATTGTTGCTCAGAGCCGGTTGTCTAACTTTAAAAAAAAACACAAAAAAAACAAGCTTTACTGACTTTGGCAAGCTGAAGATGTTTTAGCGTGAGAGCACAGTGCACCATTGTTTTTCAGCTCCAAAGTGGGCCATGTAGCCTGAGGCAAAGACACTCGTTGATCCAAAACATTAACTTTGAGGATGACTGGGCACAGTTTGCTTCAACAGGTCGTTCCTTTCTCATTGGAAGTGGCCTCTAATGACCGAAAGCTTTTCATTTTCAGGAAATCAAAACCATCCATCCATTAGGGTCGGGGGGCGTGGGCCGGCTGTCAATCATAGGGCTGACACATAAAAGACAGGCAACCATTCACACTCACATTCACAGCTATGGGCAATTTAGAGTCGCCAGTTAACCGAGACTGCGTGTCTTTGGACTGTGGGAAGAAACAGGAGCACCTGGAGAAAACCCATACACCAAACTCCACACAGAATAGCTCCGGCCAGCTGAACCTTCTGTGTGTCAAACCCTGTTTTTGATCACGTTTATGGGCAGGGTTTCAAAGTATTTCCCTTCTGTAATTACCTCTATGTATAGTAGTATTCATTCTTAGTCCACCATCTTCACCCTGGGTTCAAATCACCTACCTACACATATGGAATTAACAGGAAACAGTGCATCCATGTAATCCAGTATGACCATTTTTAATCGTATCTCAGCCTCTGTTGACTCCACTACAGCCAGAGTTTCTATGTAGCTGCTGTTAACAATGCTGGTTCACAATAAAGGCATTCAACTGAAAAACATGTGGCTTTTATTGTGAAGCTGTCACAAGGAATGTAATTAATTTGTCAACATGATTGTTAATCAAAAATACATCTTCAAAACAAAGACATCTGTACAGATGGTACATTGGGTCCTTACCTCAGACATGTATGTGAGTATAGAAATGACAATTAACCATTGTACAGAGCTTATGCGTCAAAACTTTTCATCAAATGCAAAAAAGTGATTTTAATTAGTTTTGGGAGAAGCATATCAACCCACATTATAACACATCATTCCTTGATTATAAAGTTTACATCCTCATGCCAGGAACTCATTCAGTCCTATCAGCAGCTCTTGTGGTTGGATCAGGCATCAACCAATCCCTGAAGAATCAGTGAGAGTTACTTAATAATAGAAATGCTAAACAACAGTGACCTCAGCGTGGACTTAATAATGATGTCTGGGCTGATTTCAGATGAAACGCTCCAAAGCTCTGCCACGCTCTGGACGAAGGCTGATTGTTCTCAAATGTAATTGCTGATCCATTAACACAAATGATCACTTAAGTGTAATTTTTGACTCGGGATGGTTGATTGAGTTGAGCCCTCCATTAACAACAATTAATGATAATCAAGATATTATTGTTGGATGTTGACCAGCATTACACAGTATATCCTGATGTGGACTGCTGCAAAGGTTTATGGAGGATGTTCCTTAAAAACAATGTATAGATTCATACAAAACTAGACCCTCTCAATCATCTCTTATGACCCACTACAAGTGTGTGGTGGTGTATTTGCCTGCCTTCTGTCTGTTATCTCATTTTGTGATATTTTACATTTCTGGCCTGCAACATTTGAGCAGGGGGTGTGTGGCCCCCTGCCAATAACAGCATGAAGGTGAGGTCAGGAAAAGGTAGCAACCAGGTGCCAGACCATAGGCACCACGAGAGGAAGCTACTATAGAGCGAGGCAGAAGGCCAAGAGTGAATCTGAGGTCGGCTAGAGTTTGAGCCTTGAATCATAATCTGTCACACACAAACCACAGCAGCTACCTCAGCAGGCCCAAACCAACATAGTAAGTTGATCATCGGAGACTCATTGCTCGTGGCGGGTTTCTAAATTTGTTAATGTTTGTAGCTGTAAATTCAATGCTGCAAGTTTAGCATATACACACTTGCAGGCTGAACTTTTCTGTGATTGCTAAGCAGACTCTGTTGAGCTGGAGAGAAGGTGCTGAGTCTAAATGTTGTCTTTGCAAACAGTAAATAGTCATAATAGTAATATAGCTTTTAGGGGACTTTTCTGGTTCTTGTGGGATCTACACAGACTGGACGCCCCTCCCTGTGTGAGAGCTGCACTGTGGTGTTTGGCTCCCAGGCCTACATGACACCATGCCTCTGTACAGCAGCCAGACTAACTTTCCCTCTCTTCTGACTTCAGTGCCTGCTTTTATTATAGTCTTACATTCAATTTTGCACAGTTCTGGTGAGAAAGTGAAGAAATGAGTTCAAAGCTCACGAGGAGAGGAACAGGAAAGCTTTTCTTTTTTTACAGCATCCTCGGGAGAGAGAGAGAGCGTCTCAGTGGAAACTCTCCGAGCAAACTCCCTGGATTCTGAGGTCATTTGGTTTCAACCTCATCTCACCCTGGGTCTGCTCTGTCCAGGGGATAACTTCACACCCCGTTTTAAATATGCTGCACTAGCAAACCCGCTGGGGTCAGTAAATAAAGTGGCCGACAAAGCTCCGAGCTGCGGAGAGGATCTTGCAAAATCGCGTTCAGTTAGGACTCGATCCAAATTGAGGCAAACGCAAATAAGAGCTCAGCAGAACAAGCCTCAACATCTGCAGCTCTGCTCCTCTTTTCCCATCCTCTCAGAAAATATGGCCATCAGAAACCCCATGGCTGAAAACACCTTCGTCCCCATCATCTGGTCCTCCTTAACACCCGGCAGTAGATCCGCCCGCTTCGGCTCACTTTTTGCATGATACTTCAGCTGGACCTGGCAACTTGTGAGTTTTTTCATTGTTGGACCAATTTGAAGGAATTTTTTTTTCGACTGCCACCTCATGAAAGAGTCAATTCTTCACTTTCCAAAGGCAACAATCTGCACGTGTTGATTCTCACTGGAGCTGACAGCAGTGCGCCTGTATCAGATTGATTTAGAGCCTTTCGTGGTTCAGTATTGATTAAGAGTATATGGAGTCAATATGTAGAAAAGGGCAACCAATCAATTCATTTGGAAAAATGCAAATCGCCTCACTTCCACAGCCATCTGTTTGTCATTTTTGCATGTGTGTGCCTGAGAGTCTATGTCCACAAAACTGTTGCTATGTAGAGATGCTGTATACGAGCCCACAGCTGACCATTGGGGGAGCATGTCCAAGTTGGCAGCAAGTCAAATGGCAAGCCCAAGTCCACGGGGGACAGTGGGAGTGAGAGCAGGACATGAGGAGGCAGGGAAGAGGGCTTTGAGTCACGCAGCACAAAGGAGTGAATCACATCTCTGTGCAGGGCCGGGTGACTGACTGACTGGTGTTTGGATCCGTCACAGCCGTGGAAATGGCTGGAATCTAAGCCCTGACTGGAAAGACGCTCCACATGTGTATACTTGACAGGAGTGTGTGTTGATGAGCCCACACACTCGTGAAGTCAAAAGTCACACATGCGCATACAGATGAGCTCGCAGACACATGTCATTTTCTGTTTGATGATCTTTTTGAAATGCAAAACTTGTGCGGGACCATCGTGTAAATAAAATCTTACCTAATCAGTGAATCAGAATTAGAGCTTTTAATTTGAAGTCAAAACAGGAAGAGTGCAGATCTCCACCAGGTGTGTCCGGTTGAAACAGAGGAAGGTGAAACATCTGAGGCAACATATGGTAAAGCATCTACTGCAACGCTACCATAAAAGTCAGATGCATCCAGTAGAGATTGGCAAAGTTTTCAATAAAGCTCTTTTGTTTGTATAGTCTCGGTTTTCCTTATGATGGACAGAGCAGTGTGATGGGATTGTGACTGAGCCTCTTGAGTTTGTCTAACTGTATAAATTAATAAGGAACCGGACGATTAAGTCCAAACAGCTCAATTGAAACATAGTCATGATGTTACGGATACGAACAATCCAATTCTTTTCAACTGCTATTTGGCACAAACAAAGGGAAATGAGTTGTGCTTGGTGGAAGTCGTCCTTTTTATTGTGGTTTGCAAATTTCACTGCCGGTCCTAAACCCACTCCCCTTTTTGTAAACAGCGAGAACCAGCCAGTCACAACAGAGACAAGTGTGGCATGAATTTCATTCAAGGTTATGTAACTTTATTTCTGAGACACATGTCATATAGAGGGCAAATTCAATGTAGTAAATCCATTGTCAAAACAGAAGGATATGGCATCACAGTGTGTAATGTGTGCATTGCAGATCACTGACAGTTGGTCTTATGATACAAGTAATGTAATTAATAATGTTTTTGCCAGCGTTGGTTTGTCTGTTTGTTTGCAACATAACTCAATAAGTTATGGACAGATTTTGATGACATTTTCAGGAAACGTCCTCTCTGGGACAAGGAACAAATGATTAAATTTTGGACGTGATCAAACTAAAATGGTCCAGAAATCCATTGAAATAGATAAATCAAGGGTAGGACTAATATTTTGGGGTGCAAGTCACAATAAGCTGGGGGCACTGTGCTGCTTGGCGGAGGTCTGCGCTCTCCGAGTGCTTTTCTAGTTTAGGTATGCTTAAATCCACACGTGCAAAATGAAATTATATTGGTGGTATGTTTAAATTTGATTTGCTTCTTTGGATCTCAAGAAGCTGTTTTTGCAGATACGAAAAAGAGCAATAACTAACTCAGTCTATGATGGTTTACATACCACAGAAGAGACAAATCATGTGGACAGAAGCGAAGGCAGGAAGTACTAAACCAAACACAAGAGGAATATGTCACCTTCACGTTAAACCCACAGCTGACCCCGTGACAGCCTCAGGTTGGGACAGACGAAGCTAAAATTAGAAACGTGGGGGGGGGGAGTAAACGACTGTGTTAGATGAAAAAGATGAGCTGCTGACACAGTTTATTTCTCCCATCATTTCCTGTCTGCCGGGGAAAGTAAGCTCTTTCAGATATACTGCGTGTTTCCGTTTCACTGTGTAATGCTGTCTGAAGTAGTTGCTTTCTGCTTACTGCTGCTCTTCATGTCTGATCCGTCATGTGCATCCCACATGATGTATACTGTCACTGAGGAATCGACCTATTTCTTTCTTCACAATAACCAGATGCCCAAAAGTGAAGACAGACGTCATATTATTAAACTTCTCATTGGCAATTTTACTGAAGGTGGGGGGGTCACAATTGTGCAGACTGCTGAGTCTGGACCAAACGCTCACTGACCTTTTGAGATAAAGCGAAACAGATTTCCACAAGCATTGAGAAACAGTTTCATCACCACAACCTTTGTGACTTTCTTTTGAAGGTGATTGCACTAAGCATAGCAGGAAGATCAGCCAGCGTCCCTCTCCAAAACGATTTAATCTTGTTCTTTTAAAGGAATGGAGGATAGCCATGATCCCAACTGGGAAGTCTTAAATCACAGCAGAGGCTCGCTTCTATTCTGCACACTCACGCTTTCTCCTCTCTTTCCCATTTGTCAAATCTCTTTCTCCCATCGGGCCTTGGCCATATATTGCACTGTCATGCAGAGAGCAGCCGTGACATCACAAGCTTTAAAGCTGCTCTGATACATATTTTCATAATAACAATGGAGAACAATAAAGATGTTGCTCGTAGTGAATTATCACCCAACTCTATGGAGCTTTTTGGAGTCTTTCAGCTCATTGGTTTTATGTTTTGGTTGGCTCTGGATGTTTTTATCAGTGTTTCCAGATGCTGAATACAGCTGTGAGCTCTGATAACCCAATGAATGCTATCTGCCCAAACAGCATAGGCGCCTGAGCAATGGAGCAAGTGGTGTCAATGCTTTTACATTATCCACAGAGAGAAAGTAAAGTTATGGTTTTGTTGCCAGAACTTTTTCTTTTTTATAAATAAGCGTATCATCATACAGTTCCCACAATCAGGTGATGATGTTTAAGCAGCCTATTTCAGTGCTCATTTTACTATTTTCAGCAGGTGACAAAAGCAATTTACCCACCTTTTTCAAATGCAACATCAGGATTTCCTCACAGTGTAGTCAGTAGATATTTAATCCACCTTTTATTTTACCTCTAAATCATCTGTGATTTTGTCCAATTACTGTTAATATCTCAGGCTAATTTGCTGCCCTGCTCTCTCCCTCAACACACACAGCAGAATAGAGTGCAACTAACAAACATCTCAGGCTAAATAACTTTTTAATAAATAGCATTTCAAATATTAAATTCTTCCAATAATTATTTCCTGTCTTGATCCATCCAATTATAAACTGTTCTTGATGCTGTTATGATTTTCATGGTACCTGCTGTTTAACTACTGACTGAGAACAGACTAGTGCTTTTCTTAATTCTATGATTTGCAAAGCATACTTTGCTTATTTTGTTCATTGATTAGTGAAGCCTACTGTATGTGCAGGTTACTTTTAAACCAACTAGAGAAGAGAAGAAAATATTTTCAATAATCTAAGTGTTTGGTTTCATATTACAGTGAGTCTGTAGATGGAGAGTACAGATGATGAGGATCTTCAGAGCTTTTGTTTTCTGGATCCTATTCTTTGCTTTGGCCTGGTCCAAGTTAGACGGATCAAAACATAGCAGCAGACCAAGTTTATCAGATAAGCAGGCCCAGAGAACTGAGGACATTTCATGCACATGTGGTCTCCTCTATGGGGCTCAAGCCTGGGGAACAGTGGAGCTGAAGATAAGAAATATCCTGAGGATCATGGGTTAAACCTGTGAAGACACTGCCTCAGATTATCAGGACATTTAGAAAATCTTTGTGGGATAATACCGAGTGAAAATATTTGTTCTCTCTTGTGTGATCTTTTAGTCTTTGAAAATGAGCAGCTGTTTCAGTTCTTGAGATTACTTGAACAAAATGTCCAGAAGCTGCTTCTGTGTAACTGCACCATCGTTCCTGCTGCTGTTTCCTCTACATCCACTCGCTGGTCAGCACGTGTAAAGCACGTGTGAATAGCTCATGGGTTTTGGGGAATCAATCAAATCAGCATAATTCACCCGAAAATATGTGCAATTATATTTAGGACGCAATCCAAACTCACCACTACCTTACCAAAACACAAACCTACTTTTAAGTCTGAGCTGTTCTCTGTCCACACGGCGGTGTTTAATTGAGATGACATTGGAGCAAACAGAGGAACACGTTTGAGGTGGCAGGAAAAACACAGCAGGCTGCCATGGGACTTTATATCCTATATTCAGTTGGTTTAGTGGGAGAACAAATATTGAAGTCAGATTTAAAAATTATTCTTGTGCGCCTCTTTTCTCTGGAGCGTCAAAAAAGAGACGGCGACCACAACATCCCTCCCTTTCTCTCTGTAGCTGCAGGACTCCGAGCCACAGCTCTCCAGCCTCACTAGACATCTCGAATGACTGCTGTCAGCATGGTCATTAAGTCTTTCACTCTGGGTATGTTTAAACAAGCTCCTCTGGTGGCCAGTGGCCACACAAAACCAATTCCCAGCCACGGGACGATTTGCTCCTTGCTGCCCAAATTCATGCCTTGGTCCATTTAATGGGTGGTCAAACATACTTACTGTAAGGTAGAACAAACACTCAGAGTCATGGGTTTGTGAGCTTCCTTGGCTGCTTGTGATGAAAGGGCATGAAAACTGCAACCACCTGTTTCTGTTATCACCATGTAATGCTCTCAGTCAGCGGCAAACGCCATGTTTTGTGGACTCTCAGAGAAATTCAAATCCTTGTATCGTTTCTGATTGAACAAGTCTAAGAGCAGGGATCATGTTTGCTTTGTTCACCATCTCAGTTTAGCATGACAGTGTTGTAATTGGGGTGGTTCAGGACTTAAATGCAACACACACAAAAAGGACGGTTGTTAAAGCCTTTAATAAGGGCTAAAGAAATCTTGAACAGCAAAAACTAATGGCAGGGACATGTCCAAGAAAAATCCAAAAAGTCCACAAACATAAATATCTCACGCAGAGCTGATTCAACAGATTACAAAATCAGAACAGGCATGAAGGTACTGGAACAGGAATGGGAACAGGAGCAACAAAGAACAACTACGATGAATAACTATGAAACAACAAGAGACATTAAACATGAAGTGCAACAAAGAACAAACAATCCAGCAAGGGCATACTGAAATGGACTGGCTCTTATAGAGTCCTAATGGGTGATAGACTGCCGCTGGGAACACAGGTGATGAGATGAGATGGGAGGGTCTGGTAGGAGAGGTGAGGCAGAGGGTGAGTGGACAAATACAGAGACCAGAGGTGAAACTCTATGGCAGGTGGATAGTGACAGAACTTAAACAAGACAAGACTACACATGACAAGACTAGAAGAATACACACATGAACAGTACCAAGCAGATCGAACTAAAACAGAGACTGAAACTAAGGCAGAGGACAGAACCAAGACACAAAACTAGGACCAAGCACAGCAGGACAAATACAAGAGATGAACAGGACTAAGGCAAAACAAGGGACTATGACAGAACAGAGACACACTGGAACTGAGACAGAGATGGGCAGGAAGGCAGGAAAAAACAAGAGCTGAACAAAAATTGAAACTAAACAAAAGCCAGACTGGCCTAACTATAACAGACAGCTTTCTGACTTTTGCTAATGAGCACAAAACACAAAGTGCAGATGAGGGAAAAAATCATCATTTGTGCAGGTATTTGGTCTTATACCAAAGTGGAACAAGTAATAATTTGGATCTGATGGTGTTACTAGAGGGAAAGTCAGGTCACCATAGTCAGTAGTTGCCATCTCCTGATGACCATGAGCGTCCATCCAAAAGTCCATAGCATCCAATATGAAATAGAGCAGGCTATTTTCGTCTTAAATGTCACCTAGTCTTGTCCCTAAATCCAAGCCAGATTCGTCCAGATGATCTAGGTAAAGAGACGTAAGGTATCTTTGCAGGTCTAGACAGGGGACATACCTGTCTGTCTGAATCCCATTGTGGCATGTCGTCAGGCCAGGGACATCAGTTTCTTTTAATGACAAAACCGCCTGCTATTTCTGGACAGATGCTCTGAATACTTTCTACTCAGTGATTTGAGACATCTGTGTTTTTGTAGTGAGCCAGTCACTCTGTTCCCAACCAACAGGCTGGTGAAGGGAGGAGGTTTTTTTTTTTTTTTTTTTTTTTCAAGGTACACTGGAGATCTACATTGCCCATTCATTTGGATCTCTCCGTAAACATTGAAAACCGCTTTACCGTCAATAAGACACTCTAGTATGATCGCACTCTTTCAAAAACAACACTGGATACCGTCTCTCTCTGGGATGATTACCTTTACAGCCTGAACTGTGGCTTTCAGGACAGAGACTGCTTTCAATGCTGCCCGTAATCGCTTTCTATTTTATCCCTCGCTCAGTTACAAGCATCCCTCCTCCCAAAGCCACACACACTTAATGTTCCTGACCCCTTTTTGGCCAACGCCAGCGGCCACATCGGACACTCCTGAGTGCTTTTGTGTTCACCGCTGCCCTTCAAACCAGGGGAGGTCTCCCGTGTTGACACATGAACTTGAGGTGAGAGGACAAGTCTCGCCTCAGGTGGATAAGAAAATAGCGGGTTTGACACTGCTGTCTTTTGGCTGAGTGCTGAAAGATCCATTGCTTCTTGCCACCCTGCCAGCAGGATTGTGGATACCGCTGGAGTTCCTGAAGCAAGATCCTGCATCAACTCCCTGTGGGAAATAAGGTGTTGAAATATGGTCTTATGCCTAGCGTCAGGCTGTGCCCTTGTCATAACAGTCTAACAGAGCTAAATGATTTCCTTTGGGCGCTGCTGGGATTGCTTACCACCGGGTGATTGTCATGTCAAATAGTAGCAGCAGGCACGCTCATTTGTTTCCCCATGCGAGGAGTGTGAAGTACGACCTCTACACGTGCCTTGAAGATTAAAAACACTCAAGACCTCAGACTCTCTTTGTGGCATTTTTAAGGGGGTAAGACATTAGAGTTTTGAGTGTAAAATCCATTATGACTGTTAATCATCTCATTTCTACTTAAGTGGTTTTAAAACAGGAGCTTTAAAGAAGTCATTGTGTTGCCATTCCTGTAAAACACTGGACATGTATTGTCTCGCTGACCTTTCCTTTGCTAGAGCTCAGATCTCAAACGTCGATTGAGCAATGGCTTTGTACCCGAAATGACAAAGGTGGGCTGTTCACCTGAACGCAGCCTGGGCTCGACAGTAACGTGAATCTGACAGTGCACAGGGAACAACATGATCATTGATTGTTAGCAAGAAGTTCCAACAACGACAGGCCTCACTGACATTTGGAGCCATGTGTGAGAACGTAACACTAACCAAAGTTAAAGGAGACAGACAGGCAGCCTGGCATGCGCAATATTTAGGACACAGGATAGGCAATAATGAGCCTGGCATTGTTCTCAACAGCATGCTGCATTCTTTGAGAGCATTTGCTCTGCAGTGCCAGTCTGAGAGAGGAGACAGCTCTGCCGTGCAATTTGTCTTAACCAGGCAGGCATGACGGAGCCACGAGGGCATGTTCAATGTCGTTAAATGAGTTGGGTCCCTGTGGTCTGACCAGAGGATAGGGGTAATTGTCTTCAGTCGCGGGTTAGGTGTGATCACCAAATGGGTTGATGGTGCGACAGCTAGGTGATAAGGAAGCCCACAACAAGACATGGTCTCCATTACAAAAACAGATCCCTTTGGAAAGTATACAAATGCCACAATGCATGCTGTCGCTCATTTCAGCACAGCGAGGCTTTCTTCACAGTCGGTCACTGGCAAGAAATCCAACATCATATTGTCAACAGATCAGGCTTAACGACTTTAGCTTCCCCACACTGAGCAGCCTGCTGAATAAGATTTTATTTTTTTTTGGACTTAGCAGACCCGAACACGGACTTCTTGAACTGAGTGACATGCCCCGGCTCTGCCTGCCAACAGCAGCCGATGTGGTAGCACACCCCTGTTGTCGCTCAGCTCTCAAGGCCCCTTCAGATGTTGAGACTCAGAGTTAATGAGTTGAATCTCTGCCCCCTGGCACGAGGAAACACTTCCTGCAGACTGAGAGGAGACTCAGGTTGGCCCGCCGGAGCTCTCGAGAACAACTTCGGCTGCATGCAGAACAACATGACCTGCGTATCCCGAGGTTCTTCTGATTAATGATTGATTGATGACTTGAAAACGAGAAGATAGGAGGAGACAAAAAAATAAATTAGGGGCACTTTCACTGTTAAATTGAAGGATGATGATGATGGGTCCCATACTGAGTTCTTCTTGCTTGACTAGACGAGAGTAGTTAACCTAATGTCTTCCTGATAAATTGCAGCATTACTAATCAAGAAGCACTGGCGCTGATGCTTGCGAGCTCCGTTTCTGAGTTACCTGTTTAGTGTTTGTGGTCAGAGCCACATGGAAACTTTCCATCTGTAAATTATCATACACTGCACAGTATATTTCGCAAGTGAAGGTTGAATCATACACACAGAGAGACTGATCCTTAACATTAGTGGTTCTTTGTCTGATGTATCCCTTAAACCCAAATGACTTCAGGCACATCGACGGCTCCTGTTATGTTCCAAATGTATTCAGTAGGGCTGATTTTAAACATGTTATTTTACAGCTACAATGATGAATGTGAACATCTTTCGTATAACTGAACTATCAGTGTTTGACTTGGTTTAGAAGATCATAGATGTGAACGGATTATACTGTCATTCTTAGGCAGCTTTCACATGACAAGCAGTAGATGTTTTGCTGAGCTCTCTGTCTGAGCCACTGCTTTCCAAGGAGAAGAGAGAAGTGCACCGTATCAATAAATGATGTCATGAAATGGCTTCGACATTACTTAGTTATAGCCTCGGTTAACCTCACAGTAAAACGCATACATACAACACACACTCATTTATAAGTTGGCGGCCTCTTTTCCACCAACGACAAGGAAAGATTTAACTTAATTGTGTACAGTTTTGTAAAGATTTCTTGACTAATATGTAGCGTTCCTTTGTTGTTTTGCCCCTGTGGTTATGCACATGCTCTTAACTGTGTCCCTATTTGCCCCAACCAATGAAACAACAGCTGTATATGATGTTAACCATAGTGTCCAAGTACAGAGCAACATCTGTCTGTCATGCAAAGGTATCCAAAATCTTCCAAATAAAGTTAACTCTCCCTATTGTCATTGGATGCAATGTGAATTGTCAGTTGTCATCAGGCAATTGTTCAAATTAGTTAAGCTACTCCATGATGTTTCCAAGTACTGCAGAAGTACCTCCTGGAGCACAAGTACCCCTGAAGGTAATAGGAGGTTAACTCAGTGTCCTGACATTCACATATGGTAACTTGAACAGCATCTTGGGTCTCACTACTGTTTACAACTTCCAGCTCATGTGTTTCAATGAAAACTGTGCACATTTTGAAAGTGGACATTTCTTGTTAGGCAGTACTGTGATTTACACCCTTTGGTGCTGTGTGGAGACAGGACACGTGCTGTTTGACTCCTCCTCCGCGTCGGTTTATCAGCGAGGACTCATAGGCTTTACTTCCAGTATTATTTCGACTCAGGCGGCCTGCCTCCCATATCTCCAGGAATAATATACTCCTTTCATGAAACCATTGGTCTAATCTATTTCGGTTTATGTTTTCCATGAAGATGTTTTGTATTTCCCTCGCACAACCGTCCAAGTATAAAAACACGACCCCGCTTCAGCGTGGGCGCGATCGTGTTTACCCTCAGATTTACTGTGGCAATATAGTGTGTTCACAGCGCACATGCTGTGTTCCTGTTGATGGCAGATTGCGAAGCCCTGTAAGTCATTGTGGTGTTGATGTTGTGAGTGGAATTATGGCAGGAATGTGCAAAGATGTGCCTGGGCAGACTGTACTTGGCTGTTTGTCTTGGTGGCGGTCTGAGGCTGCTTAATAGTGGCGCTTTGGTTATGGAAGAACATTGAGTTTCTGGATTGATGAAATATCCCTGGGATCCAGCATCTGAGGGGCCTTGAATTCATTACACATGCCCCCAGTCTCCACGTTTTAACCCTGTGATCAAGTGCCGTCTCTTGATCACCCGTGGAGAGTAATACCACACAGAAGCCCTCTCCTGTCTCCCTAGGGAGTTTGTTGTTGAGTGCGAGAGCTCCTAAAGACTCTTGAAAATAGATAAATAACATCGGTAAGCCACAGAGTTTAAATGAAGGGCGCTCTGAGAGTCTTATAGAGAGGCTTCGCGGCTGCGTCTGCTTCCCAATTTTCGCATGCGGTCTTGAGAGATTTCATTACTGCTTGGGTTTGCTGAGGTTGAGTTTGGGAAGGGACAAATAGCTGTTGATGTGTCTTTAGAAATTAGCCTGCTGCGATGAAGTTAACTGGAGTGGGGAGACCATGTGGTCATGTCGAGGTCTCAGGAATGCAGTAGCTTAACCAGACAGCAGCTTTACTAGGTCATCAACTGACAATGAAGTCTAATGTTATAAGCCACCTGATGAGGACTAACAAGGCAAATCCATGTCAAACATCATTGGGTACAACAAACACTAGTGTCTGAAAACGTGAAGACAGAATTCCTCAAAGTAGGTTTTGATTAAACAAGCAACAAATCTGATTCCGACCTGCCAAAGCCTGCAAAGCCTGAGAGACATAAATTGGCTAACACGGAGTAGACGAGGAAGTGCTCGAAAACGTGTTGCTCTGTTAAAGGCAAAGAATCATTCTGTCAACAAAAGCCCTCAACCACACGACCACAAACCTGCTGTTCCTCTATCACAGGCGGTAATAAGCACATCATATTTCAACAACGGGCCATGCGATCTGAAGTGACATGTTATTTTCTCCTTGCTCTTTTTTTCCTGGATTGCGATCAACGGCTGCTGGATTTTAGGAAATCACATGAAGCGCATCATGGGGAACGTGCACGCCGCATGACGCGTTCATTATTTAAGGCAAGAACTTTCCATCCATCCATTTTCTTTGCATCATACATTGTACGTAAATGACTAAGTGGAAAACAACATTTATTGGACTATAAATGCGGTCGCTCGCAATTGTAAACAAATGTAATGATCAAATCTACGCTGCAGTCTGGCAGCACACACTCTCCTCCTCCGGCCCCCCCGCTGCTCTCTGCAGTCTGCACTTCCTTGTGTCTCTCACACAGTAGGACACAACCATATAGCAAATACAGCGTGGTCAAAGGTTAGGAACTCAGTGGTGCTGGGCCTGCTCTACAAAGATACTCTCACCGTCATCAGTCAGTGTGTGAGTGGCAGTTAGCAGTGGGTATGCACACCAAGGGCACGTGAGCGTGAGGTGTGATCGCTCTATGATTGTGTCTCCTTCTCCTGCCAGACACCACTGCACGGCGGGGTGTCGACATCAGAGAGAAGTTCAACAAATCCTTGGTTAGATTTACAGACACGCTACTGACGCCTGTCTGCGTTTGTGCTTTCTACGAGAACACTCAGCATCTCGCTGCTAACTTGTTGTGACACGTCTTGACCAACTGTTAATGATTTCGCTCCTTGATTCGGTTAAAAAAAAAGGCACTTTCCCTGCAGTGTTTCCATCACTGATTAACATATTGCATGTGCTGCGGAGAAAAATCAATGCCAAATAACGTGCTGTACAATAACTCGTGTGTGTAGCGTTGACGAATCATTGACTTTGTATATGTTGTGTCAAGAGATTTATACAGGGATGTGATTAAACTATGGCGCTAATATACAGCAGCTCAAAACACAGACGCATGCAGATCCACACTGGTTGAGAGCCAGTACTCATCAGAGGCAGCATGCTGTTATTAGCAATTAATGCCAGCACGGTGGTGAGAGTCATGGCATGAGGAGCTCTCCTCTTGGGAAAGCGCCTTCTCTCATTCTGCATGTGCCCAAGCCACAAACATCCCTGAGTTACATAACAGTTCTTTTGTGTAGGCGTAGACGTCCATGTGTCTTTTTGTCTCAGGTCCCGGCGGCCACACAGATGGACGAAGAAAAACGAGGTTACAATATCCTGATAAGATTAGCCAAGGGAGAATCTATCTTCCAGATAGAGTGATAGAAGGGAGATCTGATCTGCGTAAGTGCATTTCCAGGTTTTTGAAATGAAAGATATGCTCTGAAGGGAATGTGGCCTGGTGTCTGCCAGACTCATGCTGTATTGTCAATGGATTATTCAGGCAGAGAGGAAGGGACCTACATATACCTGTTGATGAAATTTTAAACTATAAGTCAGACTGCAGTGATAAACAACAGTGAAGGTTTTGGAGGAAGGACCAATCCAGAGATTCATTAAAAATAAATTTATTGAAACATTCAACTCTTTTTGATGCCCTGTTTACAAAAAATCATTTAGTAGAGCTCCTCATAGCAAGTGAGTTACATTATATACATTCACAGTGGATGATTATCATGAAGCCGTCTTCTTATTGGACAAAGTATGGAAAGTGTCTGAAATCAAAGATTAGCCATTTCTCAATCTGAATGACCAGAAACCTTCATCATGAGTGCATAGTTAGTGTGGAAAAAGCAGGCTTGTTGTAAGTTCAAAGTGCATTTCCTGAGCAAATTTTTTTGTAAAGCATAGTCGTCTTCAGAACCAGGCAGAGAAGCCATGTTTATCCTTCACCACCCATATGCTGTCAATCACCTTGCCGTACTGGAAAACACAGAAAAGTCTTTGTTAGCACTTGAGCAATACTCTTTGACCTTCTGATGTACCCTTTCATCTCTGCTGTGATCGTGTGCATGTTCCTCCGTGTGCGATTACCTGGTCGTCAGAGACCTGCTCCAAGTAAATGTGTGTGGCGTTGACCAGTTGCATGCGGGTGTAGCCGTAGTCTCTGCTGCGGAAAGCACTCCACTCTTTGGGGTTTGGATTGAACCTGTCAGTCTTTTCTCTGCAGCCCTGCAGAGGAGTCAGCAGTGATTCAACTGAACCTGTTAGCGATGGATGAGCCACATGCTTTTGCTCTGTCCACAAAGCCCTGTGTGACATTTACAACTGTGGCTGTGTCTCGGTGTGAGTCTGGCTGCACTCTGATACGCCGATGACTAACTTCTCTGTGGTTGCATGGCGAAGCATGCCATGCGCTGCTCACCACCACATCAGAAAACACTTAACCAGAGGAACAGCTGGTACTAAACTCATGTGGCAGACCAACTGTTGCACAGAAAGGATTGTGAACAAAACCTAACATTGTTTTTGTTGATGCTGCTGTCAATTCAGGCATTGGTGATGTGGAAAAATGTTAACAGTGATGCAGTGATGTGAGAGCACTTACAGCAGAGCCTGTGATAATGTGGACTGGAGCTTTTGGGTTCACATAAGGCTGCTCTTTGCTCCCATTGCACACCTAAAGAGAAAAACATAACAAGTCTTTTATTGATCCACAATAAAGACGACAGATGTAAGAATGTGGTGAATGAAGAATGCAATAGCTGACCTTGTCTCGGTAGACAGGCCAAAGCCTCTCGTATGTGTGCTCATGTGCCCACAGCTCCAGATCCACTCCTGTGAAAGATATCTCATGATAGTCAGCAACTTTCCACAGAAAACAGAACTGCCCAAACAGCTCAATTAAACACATTTTGCTGTGGAATCTAATGTTTCTCAGATGCTCTGCCCGTTTAATTTCGAGATTTCTCAGCAATCAACAAAAGCTTAAGATCAGAGCAACCAAAACTTTCAAAGTTCCACCACAAGTTAAATAATTAAATGCAACAAACAAAAGTCTGAGAAATGTAATACAGGAAAAACATTTGCAAATGGGGTTGATGGGATGTCGGCCAGACAAAGAGCCTGCTTTTTTAATAAAGGATGTTTGCTTGCTCGGCTCTCTGCAACCGTCTGAGCGTGCAAATTTGTGATCTTAAACACCCATTAGCAGCACACAGCTGGTTGTCACATAGAGACCGTACCATAGCGGTAAAACAGATCCTCTAGACCAGGAGCTGGCGGTTTGGTGTCATTCCGTCCCAGTCGGACCTGAGATATAACAGAGAGGAACAACGACAGCATGAACTGGCATTAACGTCCGAAACACGACCTGCTACCTGAAACACTACCTGGTAGAGCTCCGTTATGCCCGTGCCAGCCTCAGTCCAAACAGTGCCAAGTGCTGGGAGAAGTCAGTCTAAGTGGAAACTATTTGGTTCCAAATTACAGTGATTATGACAGCATACCGTACTGGATGTGCTTATGGGCAGAGATGTGGACTGGCCGGCTTACAACACATGTCACACGTCTGCTACCAGGGGCAATTTAGGTGTCAGGCAACACAGCAGAAAACGAATCCTACAAATACCTTCATGTGATGAACTTTAACAACACACATCTGCTGCTCTTTGCACAGAAAAGAGCAAAATAAACGACAAGAGCTTTGCAGGCAATTTACAAAATGATTTAAAGTAATAATATAATTTCCTTTACTTAGCCAAATCAAATAAAACGATATTAGCTTGGCAGTCATGTTACCGAAAGGTTAGTAATTATGCTTTACTAATAAAATGTCTGCCATCAGGAATGCAGCTATTACAACAGGAATTTCCACATTGGAGACCAAGAAGATGTGTGAGTGGCATCTTCCTCCTCTTCTGACACTTTAAAGCTTCTCTTGACTTCCTGTTCTATACACAAGTACCAAAGTCACATGTGTCAGTATGAGTTTGGAACTTGATTGTAAATAATCTTTACACCAATACTCTCTGCTTTAGTGTGAAGAAACCAGTGGTGTATGCTACTGTGTGCAAGGATTCTGTCGTTTACACACAAAGGAGTCAAACTTGGTGCAGTCGTCCTGGTCATCATCGGAGCAGTACATGGGTCTGTGTCCCATGGTGATGATCCACGGACGAACTGCTCTGTTCTCTGGCTTGTTGGCCTCCTGGGTTAGGAGAAGAAATGCACATGTAAGTGTGAGTCAGATTGGAACAGAACGAGAAATATGTTGATTAAAAGAGAGAGAATGGAACCACTGAGATGACAGTGTCCTGAGTGCAAAAGGGTGGGAACAAAAGAGAGCACTTAGCCATCGTCAACACGTGTAACTGGTGCAGGTCATTAACCTCCAGGTCTTTCTTCAGCCACTCGTACTGCTGGAAGAGGAGCTCCAGGCCAAATTCCAGATAGAAATAAACCTCGGTGGAGAGGGAGATGATGTGCGCTGACCCCAGGTTCCAGCTGCGGACACACATCGTTAAAATGATACACAGCCTTGACCCAGTAGAGGAAACATGCTGAAGTCAGTAGATAAGCAAGAACAGGCCTCGCTTTGAATCCCAGATTGTGTGAAAAACACTCCAAAAACCCAGGCACATTTTTGCCACTGACATTTCGCTGTTGAGTGCGGTTGCCAGATCCACTTTAGCGAATAAACTCCTTACTGAACTGTGTGAGTACTACATGTTCATCCTGCAGGGGTTACTGGAAAAGCATGTGTTCTATACATGTGCGCCGAATGTTAAGAACAGTTTCCAGTAGCGGTCGTGGGATTTCAGATCGTCTCTCTGCTGTTCCCCTGTGCCTCCCCTTGTTGCTAACCGTGCACATGAGGTAAGGGCTCTCAGCCAGCAGGCCTGTCTGCGTCGAGGGCTGAGGAGTGGGCAGCTGGCCTGTGGTCTAGCAAGGTATTATCTTACTGTCTGGGAGAAGGAGGTCTGTAATGGGCTATGAGTCACCCCGTCAGATGTATAGCTCCTTTGTGTAGTCCCCATGTCCCTGAGATAGGAGGCAAACTAAACTAAGGGAAGGGAGCTGCACACTGCTGCCAATTCCTCTATGCTGCCTCTTGCAGCTCATTAATGCTTAGTGAAATACAGTAGGAGGTTTAGTAAACCTTCACATGATACTTCACATGGGGCCCCTCCTTGGAATAGAAATGATTTCTCTTTCCGAGCTGTGTGTGTGTGTGTGTGTGTGTGTGTGTGTGTGTGTGTGTGTGTGTGTGTGTGTGTGTGTGTGTGTGTGTGCAGCTAGCATCCACTCTGGATTTGAGGTGGTCTACTGTTGACCAAAACAGCCCGTGGTCCTTCTTCACCTGCTTAAGCACACAGGGCTCCACCTTAACTAAAGCAACAAATGGCTAACGGCTTGATTCCACCGGGCACGGCTGCTTGGGATGTGGCCTCCAGAGCTGACGGCGGCCATCCTAGACAATGTTTGAGATTCCACCAGACGCGCCGTAGCGTGTTTCAGAAGTGGCTCTTTTCACTCACTTTCACTTAAAATTCCATTCACTGAAATGCGGTGGAATCGAGGCATAACTTATTCCATAAGACCGACATATTTTCTCCTCCCTCACCTGTACCACAGGCTCTCGGTCTGGCCTGGCATGCTGAAGCGATTCCTGTAGTTGGAGAAGTTACTGTGAACAAACAAGGCAAGAATGAAACGTTAGTTAGACGGACGATCATACAATCTACATTCCTTGATTATCTAAGAAACAGTAATTAACACCGCAGCTTTCTGCCCTCTCTTATTTTGCGGTGCCTACACCAGAGCTAAAAGAAAAGCTCAACTGCAATCCCTTCGCAATTCGCTGAAGATAATTCTCAGCTTTGCAATAAACCAGCAATTCTTAAAATAACTGCCATGCATTTCTCTTGATTTATGTCACTTTTCAGTTTTCATTTCAAGTTGGCAGAAAAGTCATGGTGGTATATCATCGACTAAAGATGACCATCAAACTGTGGTGATGACATCTGCTTCAAACTTTAAAAAAAAAAAAAAGATGTACCTAGTTTTAGATGTTTTGAGAAACCTACACTTTGCTGTAGCCAGGCTATCAGTGGCTGCTACTCCAAATTAAAGGCTGTAGAAAAACGTGGACATAGCCTCCGTGACATAGCCCTATAAGTTCCTGATGGGATGTTTTGAAGCTTAGGATCATGGTCAGTTTCTGGAGCCAGATAATCAGAAATTTGGGCAAGATGGGGGAGCCTGGGTGGGGCTGAGATGGGCTGAGCGAGTAGGAGCCACCATGACTAAGTGTACTACACCTGTCAATCTGGAAAACAGGCCTCTAAATATACCCCTCTTAAAACCATGACATCTCCTTTCAAGAACACTATAATTTCAGATTAGAGGCATCGTGTCTTAAGTCATTTCCACAGCTGTTTTAGCACTGAGCTGTGGTACTTGATCCAGATATAGCAGGATGCTTGTATTGATCAATCTACACTTATCTAGCACTGCTACTATAATCACTGCCACTAATTATTTGTACTGCACCAAATTTCAAAATAATAGACAGATCCTTTAAGACAAGAGATAATTGAAAACAACATCCAGGAGTGCACCATCATCCACATTAAACCAACACTCTCCAAACATCACAATGGGTGCACCATGCAAAAGGGAAAAACTCTTTCATGGAAAGCTCTTGTTGATGCCAACCCGCCAGTCCCTGTTCAAGGTTTTTAATTACAGCCTGAAAGCAGGAGCCAATCTTCTCAACGGGCCATTAACTAGGTGATGGGAATGACTGTTTTCTTATCTTATATAAGGGATAGAAAAAGGCAATACTCTGGACTGCAGCCAGGGCAGGGTGGGACACTTCAGATCCCTACACTGACTGGGTTAATGTAGGGTTTGGGGTAACTGGAGAACAGTGGGGTCAGAGGTCAAAAGGCCAGGACCGGGGACACAAAGGAGGATCACAGAGACCTTTACTCATGCTGAATAAGTCAAAAATGAATGAGACCTGCAGTTTCTGTGGACGCTGAGGTCAGAATGAAATGGCCCAGGCAAAGATGTTAATCCAGCAGAGGCCGGTTTGTGAGAATGATCATTCAGCACTTAGGAGAACAGTGTTCAACTAAGCACGTCTTTATGTCACCTTGAAAACTTTATATAGGTATCTATTACACTGTACTTACCCAAAATCGATGAAAAAACAACCCAAATTTAAAATTTCACACTGAACTCATGATTATTCGGGAAATATTTGAAAAAGTAATAAAGCATTTACAACAATACATCAACTGAAATTTATAGTCGATTCAAAATCCAACAACACAAAGAATGTATGAGCAGAATTTAAAAGTGAGATCTGGTCCTGTGAAAATCAATTATAATATAAAGAGTTCTCAGTCATGGCACTGAACTGGGATCAGTCATGAGATGGGCTCATACTCCCATCTTGTGGCTAAAGAAGGTACCAGAAAAACATGGGCTCTGGGAAAGCAGTGTGTAGTTAGTAGAAATAAACAACCAATTTTCTATTCAGTGAAATAATACACATACTCTGTGTGAATGCAAACAGAGTGATATAACTGGGCATGCCCTGAAGGAAAGGATTAGCCTGCAGAAATAAATTCAACTGCTGGCTTTAAAGTCTTTCGTTTTGTGGTGCAACTATGATAAGTTTATATTTGTTTCATTAATCGGCTCTATGGGACTCCAACATGTGAGTCATCCTCTGCACACTTGTTTCCATGTGTCCTTGCCTTTCCATTAAAATGAGATGGGAGATAAAAATCTGGTGGCTGTCAAATTTAATATGAACAACCTGACTCTTAAACTGACCAAACATGACTTTCCCTCCTCATCAAATCTTTCCCTTTCATCATCGGATGAGCTTAATCCAGGCCGCTAGAGAGAGACGAAAGGAACCAGTCGCAGTCTGTAGTGAGCACATCTAACTGACTCCCATCATTGTTTGAAACAGCAACGGTCGCTTTGCCGTCCCTCTGAGGGCCTGATGAAGCATATTGTGTTTGGTGAACAAAGACAGTCTTGATTGGGGCCTTAGCATCTTCAGTGGATCCACTGTTCTCATCCTGCTGGAATGCTGACTGAACACTTCTGTGGTCAGCCCAGTTTCAATTGCCTTTTACCCATTAGGTTTTGAGGTTGGAAATAGAGAGGAACAGACAAGTACAGTGAGAGGGAGCACAACGGAGAGCGAAGGAGAAAAAGCAGGGGCCAGCTGCTGGGAAGATTTGAATTCTTAACAGCACCGCAGAGCAAAACTCACATTTAGGTATAGGAGCTGGATTCCTGGTTATGTAATGCAGCGAGCGAGATGGTTCTTGATATAAGGTTCTTATGTCACCATGCAGCGCCAAGAAAAAGAGACTACTGTTAGCAGGTCCTTAATAAAGACCAGGCAGCGGTCGCGTTACACATGGCACGGCCAGGCGAGGACTTTCTCCGTATAGCAGCGGCAAGTAAATATTATGGTGTGAGAGCAGGCACCTCGAAATGTTTCCAAAATGTACAAACACACGTAACGAACTCCAGCAGATGTGCTTGGAATTCTGGGATACGTTAGCTGCTGATCTTTAGGAATAAAAGCATCTGAGCCTGTTGGAGGTTATTAATCATCCGAACTCGAAAATTTACTCCAAAAGGAACAGATAACATTTTAATAACACGGTGACATATTATTTATTATGCTTTTATTATATTACATGAGTGGGACAGATTATTGGCTGCATTTCATAGGCTGCGGTATATTTTCAATCTGTATCAGGTTGTTAATAAAAAAAACACCCTGATTCATTATTTGCAAAAGCTGCAAACAGACTCATTCAATTAGGAAATCGTATTATGAGGCAACGTTGCAGGGACATAATAAAACTAAAATGGCAAAGAAACAATATGAAATATGTTGGTGTCAAGGTACAACTCACTGCAACAAACAATATAGAGAATTTTCTTAATTAACCAATCAAATGTTTAACTCAGACCAGAACAATTTCTAAGAACCCAAGCTATACACTTTACTACCCTGAACACAGAAAAGTGCCATATCCTCACATTTGAGAGGCTGGAGCCAGCACGTGCTCACGTGCTCCTCGCTGTCCTGCGTCCCAGGCCACAAAATTTCCCAGGCTTAAAAGCGAACAACACATTCAGTGAAGATGAGTCAAAACGCAGGCAGCTCCCAGCACCACTGGCCGTCTCTGGGAACTGAAAACCAGATAGTGAGAGCTGATGATTCCCAGTCAGATCAATGTTTGTTTTGGAAAGCGTTGCCTTGTTTAGATGTTGGTGGTTACTGACTTTAGAGACCAAAATAACTCCCTGTCAAATGGTACAGTCAGGCGTTTTCGGCAGACCAAAGTTCTTTACAGGGGAAGAACTGTGGCTGACCAGAAAGGTTGTTTTTAGGGGGTTAACAGTCTGCCCCTAAAACACATGCACGTGCACAGTTTGTATTTACAGTAGCCAGTTCTGAATGTAATTTGTCAGCAATTGTCTGGGAAGTCTCCCTCACCAATATGGCATACAGCACGTACCGCTATGTTTTGTCCAAAAACCTTAATTATACTTTCGCCCCGGAGCAAAATGCGGCATAAAATGTAAACAAAAAGGGAAAACAGTCAAACAGCTTCCATATGGACATGCTGGCTATGAACTTCTCATGACGCTCACTCTCTTCGCAACTCGCTGTTCTGCACCAAATGAGTTCATTTAAGAATACGCCCCAAAAGATTAAATGTCAAATAAAGTGAGGAGAAATGAACTTCCACCTACTATGTGGCTTCATGGTTGCCTGGACAGGTCATGTAGGGCACGTAGGCAGCTATGGACTGGATCTGTCTCATGAACTCATCTCCAATCCTGGCATTGTCCTGGAACAATGTCATTCAGCTGTTAAACATGACGCAAAAGACTTTCCCATTTCATTTCCCTCCATTCACTGATATTCAGCCAAATTAGTCTGAAGAACTAGAACTCAGAGTCCATTTTCCAGACAGATTGAGGAATGTAGCCTACTAAACAAGCCTCTTTTTTTCTCCTCTCTTATAAAAACAAAATACTGCGGTTCATGGGAGTACTTTTACCTGCCATAGCCAATAATGACCTTTCAGACAAAATTCCCATTCTGTGTTTTCTATTCATAGTATCAGCAAACCCGCAGGATGTACTTGCACATTCCTGATAAAGACACAGCTTGGATGAATCATGGTTATTCATTTTTGCAGTAGTCTGCGGATTGCATTTGGCATGTCTACATATATTAAAAAAAACAAAACAGGTATGAATAATGTAGAAATTATTCAGGGAAAATTATTTTAGCATCCAAGACAAAGTTATATCTACTAGGTATCAAATATAACACTTGAGCGGTTTTCAAATGAGCCAAAATGTTAGTGGGACTCAGAATCTAGGTTTTTGAATGGAGCTATTTTATTCAAGATTCATGACCTGAACTCTCATCTTTCACCGCAGGCTTAAGGCATTTCACAGAAACGCTAATCATGAGCTGTGTGTCTCAGCCAGAGCTGAGGGCCTTTATAGGCACAAAGGTAAAGTGGCTTATCTCATCTGTCATTGTGGAATTAGTGCAATATCAGAGTAGCTTTAAGAATATATGTTATTGGTGAAAGACATTTGCTGTCAGTGACCTTAACTGGGTGATCAGTGTTTGTGATATTGAAAAGACAGAAAAGTAAAATACCTCATGCATATCATAGGCAAAGTCTCCTGTAAAACAAGAAGATTAGAATCAATCTTTTTGAAGTGTTTTCAAGATTCTTACTCTTCCATATTATAGATTAACAACATGTATGTAATATATCTTTGGTGCACTTTGCCATAATTTGTTTACCCAAAACATTGTGTATAGGGATGATGAATTCAAAGGAAGAGTTCATTATGGGAAATATGCTTAATCGCTTTCTTGCCATGGGTTAGATGAGACGATGGATTGAGACTGAGAACAGCAAGTTTGGCTCTGTCCAAAGGTAAATGAATCTGCCGTCCATCCAGCATCGAGAGATCTCATGAGTTAACACAAAAACTAAAATGCATAAATGACAGTTTGTGAGGTCACATGCAGTTACAACTGGAACAGGGTTTTTATTTTCTTGTACCTTTGGATAGCAAGCCGTCTCCTCCTGCTTCCAGTCTTCATGGGTAACAAAGCTAATCAGCTGCTGGCTTTAGTTTTAAGTTTAGCGTAGATTTATCAATCTTCTCATTGAACTCTTGGCAAGAAAACAATTAAGCATATTTCCAAATATGTCAAACTATTCTTTTAATAAATGACTATTGGACTATGGTAAGCCTCGAACAAACAATTATGTTAAGCATTAAGCATAAAAAAAAATAGAGCGCCAGAGATTCGGTTAGATTTTTGGGTGAACAAATTTTGGCACAACACAGACCCAAAATCTTTTTAAATTCTGGTTCCCACCTATTCACATTTTAACTGTGAAGTGATGAAGCAAGCAAGTGACCGGCATCCAACCCATACCGTCCAATAGCAAAACATACAAATGATGAATCGGTATCATTAGGCTGATTATAGTAATTACCCTCATGATATATTACCTCTTCACTAGACATCTCTGTTGTGCCAGGTATCTGTGGATGACTAATGCTGTACAGCTGATAAAGCTTAACGTATCTTTACTACTTGTACACTGCATTTCTATCGGTGTGGAGCTTACCTATGTGCAGGATGACATCATACATGCCAAGCTGGGTCTCCTTTTGCAGTCGAGCCAGAGACTGAGGGTTCTCATTGCCCAGGTCACCATACAGAGCAAACCTAGGACTGAAACTAGTGCTGTCATTCAGAGCAGTGAAGGAGAACACATCGCTCCAGCCCCCATCACCACCACAGTGGTAGACTGCAAGTATATAGGAGAAGAAAAATTCTTTATATTGAGAAACATTTTGACAAAGTGAAAGTCAGTAATATCAAAGCTTCACCCACTATAAGTAGCAGCAGGTTTGAGGCCTGTGAGAGTGACTCTGTGGATGAACATCTTCCGCTTCTCGTGTCCTGAGTCCACAAACAGAGTAGCGCCACCTTTGGCACTCATGTTAAAGAGTCGGCTCCCCAGAGGGCCATACTCCACCTTGCTCTCTGTCTCGCTGAAGGTGGTCCAGGTCACCACCATACAACCTGGCACTCCTGTGAAGAAAAGCCAAATTATTGCAATCATGTAGACTGATCTGAAATAACAACTGGATTCACGTACTGACGCTTTTATAAAAGCCAAGAGATGCTTATGAAAAGGATGACTTTGAATAAGAGTAGCCCTTTTGATCTTGCTTCTGGCAAGATGTCGCCATCAGAAAGCTGAGTTAAGCTGACGGCTGGCCAGGTACTCATTTCATCAAGATATCAACTCATTTAATCACTACCATGTTTCACTTTCATACGGGATGAATGAAAGAACATTTATGCTGCACAGACTATGTGAACCAAGGGTAACTTTGACCATGTGTATGAAAGCTGAGGCAATTATGTGGCGCCTTAACCTAAATGACTTACAAAGAGGACACAGGTAGTGTTTCAGTACACCAGGACAATTGAACAGGACATGTTGCTTTTGTAGGGAATAAACTTTTAAGTTTCATCAAAGCCTTAAGCTAAATTAGTTGCCTTAAATGAAACACACTCATTTATTTAATATCAAGACAATTGAAAGTGACTTTGAACTTTGATACAGAGCTACAGAACAGTAACAAGAGGTTCAACTTTCTAACTAGACCAGTGCTTTCAATCATGATATGATTGAGTCATCTGTCCAAAACCTCTGTAAAGCTGCAATCCATATGAGCTGGATACTGGTTTGTATTACTGGGAATCGTATCCCTAAATGAAAACACACAAGGCTGATGGAGACAGTTCAGTCACTTACCTGGATAAGAGAGGTGCACTTGCTCCGGCTGGGTCCAAATGGGAGGAACAGCAAGCACCAACAGTGGTGCAAGACTTAATAAAGCACATGCAGCAAGAACAGGCACCATTTTAGCACTGCAAGAAGAGAAACCTGGTTAAAGTTGTAACACACATCCAGGAAAGAAAAAAAAATGTCACATGATGTTCAAAGCTCTCGTGCCAAACACATGACTCTCCAAGTCTATTGATATAAAGCCATGTAGATCAATGTGTCTCTTAAAATATCCTATCTGACCTTAGTGATAGTTTACACAGTGCTCACTGGCGGCTCACAGTCCGTGTTTCAGCCTTTGATGAGGACCTTTACATTAGTCAACCCCAGTGATGAAACTGCAGAACCAAAACAGCAGAGTCAGCAAAACGAAAAGAGATGATGTGTCAATAAAAGCAGCTGATGTTGTTTTTCATTGTGCATTCAGGGAAGCTTGCTGCTGTCAAAGTGAGCTCAAGTACAGCAGGGATTAGCCCACAAGCCCCGGCCTGCCTCAGATCAATAAAGTGCTGGGGCAAACAGCAGATATGCCTCACTGATTGGGATAAAGACACTGTCAGGGTCATGGCTCATAAAGGCAAAAGGCATATGCAAGTCTCGTTTGAGCTATAACACTAAATCAGCTGATCTTATCTGCAAGGTATGGTGAGTTCCTCTCTAGTTTCATTTCTCTATCAGCTGACTGGTTGCATGACTTAAAACCACAAATGTGGACTATTGCTTTAACCAAGTGTTTGGTTTTGAAATTTGCTCCAATTGTTTCACAATGGTCGCTAGAGGGTGCACAATGTCCAACCTGCATCATGAATAGCTTTATTCTCTCATGCTGGACGGTTTATCAGCTGAATTAGCATGTTAGCTTCTTGGCAGTCAGATAACGGAATCAAAGGGAAGGTTTAACTCTGTTGTCGCTGCTTAGAAGTGAAAAACAAGGTGAGTACACCACTTAGGATAAGTTACTTGTTTCACTTCGTTAAAAGATTTGCAGTAAAGGTCAGACTATTTCCTGGACGACCGTGTTTTCACGTTTAACCTACTAACCAGCTGTTTTTGTTTTATTAGCTTCTAGCTGGCCAATTTATTACATTAGCAACTAAGCTACGATAACGTTATAACGCACAATTAAGAGTCTTTTCATTTAGTCTCTGAGCAACACTTATAGAGTAAAGATGACAACAAGGCTTGTCCGAAAGCTCAAACACTGTCTGAAGTTAGCTAAATGTTAAATTAGTGACTAAAAACACTCACAACACAAATCAGCTGTTGGCCCGCGAGCACTTCCTGATACGTCATAGCAGAGAAGCGCTCACGTGGTTTGTGGAAACGCGTGTTTTAATGTGTTTACCTGGAAAACCCGTAGCACTAGAGATGAAAACTTTCATAGCCTAAAGACAAAAGAAAATACAGTGTGAAACTGTGAGTAATAGATTTTAGAGGCGTGAACCATGTTGTGATTATCTGATCTGACCACAATGGCAACAGACTCTGTGTGTTTGTGTGTATTTGATTAGGTCTGACAGTTCATTATAACTGATGAAAAGGGACTTCTCTCTCTCTAGGTCTAATGGATTCCAACAGTGAAGACGGGGAGTACCAAAATCTTGCACATGTCTGCCCACAGGATGCAGCCCAGTACAGAATGAACTATCCTCATGGGAGAAACACAAAAGAGGTGACTTGTTGTAACACACTCATTAATTTCTATTTATTGTTGCTTGTAATTGTGTTATTACTCACCATGCAAAATGTGTTTTTACATGCAGGCGGACTATGATAAAAAGAGGTACGTCATTTTGTGGTTACATTACAACAAGTGCATATTGTCATGTGGCTTTCGGCACGTCTGAACGCTGCACCCTGTCCAGGTATCCTGTGAGTCGCTCTGGCAACAACCCAGGCAGAGTGAAGCGGGTGGTGTCATGTAAGAGGAAGACCCATCATCTGACGGTGGCTCGGAGGAAGCAGCCGGGCGCCGGGAGGACGTGCGATGCTGCAAACAAGGAGAATGACTTGAACTGCATGCAACAGGAAATATTCGACATGGATCCCTGGGAGTTCCCACTAAATGTCAATAACAGCCACAAGACTGGTAGAACTGGTTCTGAACAAGCTGACTACTGTACACTCACTGAGGTCAGACATACTGTCACAGCTCAGACTATTTCTGTTTTGTGTGTAGTGGTTTTTAATATAATTTTAAAATGCAGATTAAAGTGTCTGAGCCTGACAATGTTTTTCAGCTCACGAGGGATCACAGCACAATGACTGATGTGCTCTTTGGAAGAAATCTGAGGCTCAAAGTGTCTTTAACACTGTGGCAGAGAAATGTTGGAGAGCTGTTGACATACTTTCTGAGGTACTGTACATAGACACAGTGTGTAGTTGGCTTCAAATATGTGACAAGCAGTATGTTTGTTAGAATCTAAAGTAATATTTCTTCACTGTCTCTGTGCAGAATCCAAGACATTGGTGTGTTTGTTGATTTTCTCCCACTGATAATCAAAGGGTAAGTGAGCTGAATTTTGCAAATGTCTGAGTAACACTCACAAATAGTGGAGTACCTTAATACTTTTCTAATTTTCTCTGCAGCATCGATGAGGATTCCTCCAGGGTCACCATCGGCTGCTGTGTTGACCTCTTTCCTTTAGTTAGGAAAATCCTAACCACTCCATATGAAGAGTGAGTATTCCAGCTCTAATGAACTGTTTTGCAAAAGATCGGCACATGCACAGATGAACAGACTGTATGTAGCAGGATAATTACTCTTGAGAAAATGCAAAGGAATGAAGATTGTCTTTGACTCTTGCAGGTATCTTATTGTTGGTTTAAAGTGGATCAATTCGGTTTTGAAAAACTGGTGTGAGGAACTGAGAGCAAGTGGCTTTAGTGGATCAACTAAATGTCCATCGGATAAGTAAGTGTTTTATGAAACATAGATATATACTGTAATAGTAACTAAACCATCTATGCAGCACCAAGAATTTGCCTTAATTTTCAGTATTTGACACAATGTGCAGATTGGAAAACACAGTCATTGTGGTAAAGTATTTACTTTGTTACAACTTTGTTACAGAAATTTCCAGATCTTTAATCAGCAGTTATTGGAGTTATGGCATCAGGAACCTTTACTGAAATCTGTTCCAGGAACTGCTGGAAACATGGCAAAGGTCAGTGCTGCATGTATGAATAAATTACCACTGTCACTGGTGGCTTTGAATTTTCTTATACAAAAGAAATATCTCCTCCCCTCAGGTCATTGATTCCTTCCTGTCTCAACTTACTTGATGGCAAAGATGAGCCAAAAAACAGAACATTCTCCTTCGTAGAATCAGTAGATTGGAGACTGAAGGTGCTGTTGTTTCCAGAGATAAGTGCCTTTCAGCTTGTGCTCTTCCTGTTCTGAGGTGATGTCTGTAGAGCTTCATGTATTTATCTTGTAGAACAGCAGAAGTACTGAAAATGTGCAATATAAATGTAATCATTTCATTGACCAAGTAGGATGTTGCATGATCAACACGAAGATTTTTATCATTGTGCAGATTCAGTTGTGTCACAGAGACTTGGACCCTTTCATGAATGTAAGAAGGAATGTAAGGATTTAACTGATATGTCGGCTGTGTCTATTCTATTTAATTGCGCCACTGGTGATGAATAAAGTTTGGATATAAAATGTTAAAGTTTGTGTAATTTATCATCCACTTCACCGTCTCTGTTTTATTTCCTAAACACTGCTATACTTTAGATCAAGTACAGTTGGGTGAAATTACAGGAAAAAATAAGCTGCCTCCAACACATTTCATTTGATCAGTTCAGTCCCACCTGGACTTCAGCCTCAACCAGTCTTGAAGTGATTTAAGTAAGTCAAAGATTTGGGTTTACAAAGCTCATATCTCTCCATTTACATGTGGGTTTATCTCACTTGACACAGATAAGTAAAGGGTTGGTGTCATTGTGATGCGAACCTGAGGCTGAAGTCCAGCTGTGACTGGGACACTGAATGAGAGGCACCAGCTGTCGACGAGCGATTTCAGATTCAGAGTTCACTGAAATCCTCTCACAGTCAGTGTAGACCAATACCATAGGAGCAGATCTGGGTGCAGAGAACAACATATTTCACCACATACAGGTGGCGCTATTGAAGGTAAGCACACTTATTTAACATTCCAAGATAACTTCCATTGCTTTTGCTTGCTATTGCTTCAGTATGAATGTATAACTGTATCATTAATTGAACACCGTTGGTGTGACGGCAGAGGAAAGTGAAGGATGAAGCGTTTAGGATGTTGGCTAACAGCAGTGATCCTGCTGCTCAGTGTGGCTGGAGTTCACATGGACCATCTCCAAGCTGAGAACCTGGATCTCATTTCCCCAGATGAGCATAACTTGGTCCTGAACCGTGGGATGAGAGGTATTTATTTGTGTACACTTTCACTTTCAGTTTGACCTTTTGGCTGTCTGTCTCAATAATGTGCTCTGCTTGCAGTTGCTGGGGTATGAAATGCACATAACTTGCAGAATCCTTCGCAATTTTAAATGCAGAATTGCCTGTCTCAGTTTATCCGATTCTATTGTGGGTGTGGGTCAAATTCCAGGCTGTCGACCCAAATTGCTTAGTAACTCATAAATGATAAGTGTTTAGTCCTTTAAAGGATTTGTGTCTTAGTAAGATAGTTGGTCAAACAGTTGTAACAGGTTGGCACTTGATCAAAGTTTTACTGTGTTTACATTGGAGACATTGAGAAACTGTGTGTGCTGCTGCCATCAATGTAATAACTCATTCCTGACATTGCAGTTGAGTAAGAAGTAACCCAGCGAACATCCCGGACATAACCCCCAGTAAAACCATAAAGTGTCGTTTTTATAGTTTGGTTTTCATGAGGATAAATAAACTAAATATAAAGGTCTTTATTAATGATTTTAAGAAATGCAGCAGATTGTTCCAGCAGATTCATGCTAGATGTTTCCAACTGTTTCTAGTCTTTGCGTTAAGCTATGCTAATGTTTATACAATATAATTATGATAGAAATATAATACATGACAGACAGAAGAGGAGTAACAATCTTCTCTAAGTCTTACATTGCAGCAACTATTCATTTAAATATGCAAAAAGTGATTTATTCGAGATGATTGAATTTCAATGGAAAAATGTGTAAAAGTAAAATAAGTTAAAGTAGAGTTTTCATATGTCTATAATGAAACAAGATTAATTAATGATTAATACAAGCTAAAAAAAAAAAAAAGGCATAAAAGTCCTTATTGTACTGCTATGTAGTGTTTAAAGTTTTTACTGTACCCCCAAGTCCATCTCCATTCAGCTTGAGATGCTCAAAAAATCAACAAATCAAACAAGTGTAATTACCCGTGACTATAATTCACAGTTATGCCTGATATATTTATCTGATCAACAGTGCTGCCCAGAGACTGCCATGAAATGTTGATGACCTCTTCGGGCCAGGCCAGAGACGGGGTATACCTCATCCGACCGGGTGACTCCCCCATCGTGGCCTACTGTGCCATGCAGGAGGGTGGCTGGACCGTGGTGCAGCACATCACCGTCAACAGCAGCGTGGATTTCGATCGCACCTGGGTTGAGTACAAGCAAGGCTTCGGGCACGTGACCGGCGATCACTGGCTCGGGAATGAGTACCTTCATCAACTCACCCGAGGCCCTGGGCGCTACACACTTGGAGTAAAACTAGTGGACCGAGACGCCATCACCAAGACGGGAGAGTATGATCCGTTCCTGGTGGAGGATGAATCATCAGCATACAGGCTGAGGCTGGGGTTGTTCCAGGGCACCGCCGTGGATGCTCTGACCCTGGACACTGAGAACTACTTGCACGACAACCAGAGATTCACCACTAAAGACAGAGACAACGACAACTACTTCCAAAACTGCGCTAAGCTGGAGTTTCAGGGGGTACCTGGAGGAGGCTGGTGGTACGACGCCTGTGCCGGCGCCAACCTCAATCGCAGGAATGTCATCTACTGGCAAAAGGACTGCAACAAGGAACGACTGTGCAAGTACGCGTGGATGATGGTGAGACCTTCAGAGACTTTTAAACTGATTCACAGCGGAGACTGCAGGAAGGATGAGCTATAAGGGTTCTCAGGATTTGTGATACTGAATGACACTGGGTTTGGCAGCTATTGAAGGCCGAGAGTTTCTTTTTTAGATTTTCTTTTCAGCACAGTACAGCATGAATGAATTTCCTCAAATATCCATTAAGCTGGACATCGAATTCACCACATTTTATTCAGAAATGCATGGACATGATCACAAAATACTGAAAAGAACAAATGAGTGACGAACTCGGAACACAGTACCAAAAAGCAGCACGGTTTTAGCTCTAGCTTTGTTTCCATCATACGGCATGTCAATACACGAAGCAAAGCATCTCTTTCATTCCCCAAAATAGCAAGTGCAGATTTCTGGTTTATCACAGTTACAAAAAAAGTGTTTCATGACATAGCGTGTGACACATGTAATCCAATACAGAACATTTCTACAAACAGCTTTTTTTTTTTTTTTTTGCCACGGCACATTACAAGTTTGCCAGAAATACGATGAAGATATGATGATATATTGGTTTAGCTACAGTAATTCAGAGAAAACCAATACTGTATGTCAATATTCAGAGAAAGAAGAAAATATCCTGAGGATGAAGAGCAATAAACAGATGATTATAAGCAACGTATGTTCTTTTCCTATTGTAAACACTGACATTGTTCAGCAAGTTTGTCTTGTCTAGTCCTGTTTGTGCATCCTAGTGGATGAATGAGCGGGTTCAGTTTGTGGTTATTGATTCATGTTTTCACTTTAATTTAAGGAATCATTACTCTTTATGTTCCTCTGAGATTGGGCAGGGCAGAAAATGCAGAACATGTAATGTGAAAACACTGAATCTATGTTCTCTCACCTGACAAATGACATTGGCACATGTGAAAAGGCTTTGATTATCATCAAGTTACAATCTTGACTTAGCAAGCGGGTTCAGACATCAGGATGACACATATTAGCCCTTTAAAAAAAAATAGCTGTTCCAAGTGTGTATAAATACAAACACAATACCCACAGAATAAAACTGCATGTGTTACATTTTGGGTGTAAGAGCTTCAACTTGGGGCAGGATATTGGCATTTTTTAATACTATTAAATCAATGTACAGTATTGACTGGAGCATTTTTCTCATGGTCCAAATACCAAATTGTGCATCTTGAATACAAATACAGTACAATATGTATTTTTTTTAATCAATGGCATTTCCTGCATAAAAGCATCAGGGAGAAATACTGGTATTTCTAATACTTAAGAATCTATTTACAGTGTAACTAATTATTTTGGGACAGTTCTATAATGTTCCTCCACTTCCAATGTTTGAGCAGTATTTAACATACACTAAAACAGACCTACTGATTATTGATCAACACTAGAAATCGTACCAGCTCCTTGATATAGTCTTTTTTCTTTTCATATCACCTTATATGTAGAATTCAAGTTCATGAAGCCAAGATCATCAATACAAACATATAATTTACAGCCATCATCAGACAGGATCTTAAAAAATAAAGAGTTCATGTCAGTTTGGAGCTGACGACAGGGTTTTGTCCATTCCAGTAGAGTTTCTCCTCGATCCTTTTCTTCTTCCACTGGCAAAGTAAGAGCATACGGAAGGTCTTTTGGAAGGTCTTGTTACAAAGGGCGTAGCACATGGGATTGACAGTGCTGTTGACGTAGCACAGCCAGTAGCCCAGATGCCAGAGCGAGAGGGGAATGCAGTCTGAGCAGAAAGTGGAAATGAGCACCATGATGTTATAAGGTGTCCATGTTAGGATGAAGGCCAGTAAGATGGCGCTGAGAGTCTGAGCTGCCTTCCTCTCCTTGATCAGTACCATCCTCTTCCTCTTGGTAATTTGGTTCTTAAGTGTGACGTCTATAGGCTTCGACGTCGACGAGGTGGATGGGACGCTCATGGACTCGGCCGAGGAGAACATTGACGACGCTATTTTGGTGTCTCCGTTTTTGCTGTGGTGCTCCACGTGAGCGTCTTTGGCCACAGGCTTGAACTTGTAGGACACACACTTGCTGCTCCTCTGGGAGTTGCTTTTGGGCGGCGTCTGGAAGAAGCTGTCCTCTTCGTAGCTGCTGAGCTGCTCGCTCTCGCTGCCCACTCCACTCTTGATGGTCTCACACGCCTGGTTCTTGAAGGAGGGCTGGAAGCCCCCCGGAGACACAGGCCTGTCCTCATCCTCGGAGGAGGCGTAACTGTTGAAGGTGGTCAGCTGACCGGCTTTGGACCACTCATCATTGGTGGTGGCTGCTGATTTGGCCGCATTGCTTCTGCTGGAGGAGGACCAAGAGGCTTGATTCCTGTCGTGTGAAGCCGATCTTAATTTACAGCTAAAACAGGATCTGATAATAGTCTTCTGAGGCTGGGCGACACCAGAATCCGTGGGATAGTTAATTCCCTGCAGCTCCGCCAGATCTTTGGTCCTCTTCTCTGTCTCCTTGTAGATTCGACAGTATAGGATTGTCATGACTGATACAGGTATATAAAAGGCAGCTATTGCTGTCCCAAATGTTATCACAGGTTCAGAGAAAAACTGGATCTGGCATTGCCTTTCAGGGACAGTCCTTTTCCCTACAAAGTATTGCCAGCAGAGAATAGGTGGGGCCCACAGAACAAGTGACACCAGCCAGGCCAAACCTATCATGATCCCGGCACGTTTGGGAGTCCGTTTGGCCCTGTAGGTCAGAGGTCTGGTGATGGAAAAATATCTGTCAAAACTGATCACCAACAGGTTCATGACTGAGGCGTTACTGGCCACGTAGTCCACCGCCAGCCACAGGTCGCAGGCAAGGTTCCCTAAGGCCCAGTAGCCCATAACGATATAAGAGGTATATAGGTTCATGGAGAAAACACCTATGATGAGGTCAGCAGCTGCCAGACTCAGCAGGTAGTAATTATTCACTGTCTTCAGCTGGCTGTTGACTTTAAAGGAGAGCATCACCAGAACGTTCCCCACAATGGTGATGAGGCTGACTATAGCCGACACAGTCGCAATGGTGATCACCTCCCACAGACTGTGAGTGACCATGTGGATATCCATTGTGCTGGTATTCACAGTGGAGTTCACTATGCTCTCTCCTTCCATGGTCCTCTTGTGTTTATTAGCATCCAACCATGACAGGAGTGTTTAGATTTGTCATTTTCAGGAAAATCTCCTGGAAAGAAAAAAAAAGGTAAAATATTATTCTCTGTCTTGAAAAGTATAATTATTTACCACTAGATGGCATTAATTCAGCATGCTGAGTATCAAATATTTACACTTGGCTTGACACTAAGCAGGAGAATATACAAGCTTAATGTTGTCCTTTTTAAAACTACATGTAAAACCTGTGTTTGTCATATACATTCACTGTCATTGTTTTCTCTATTATTTGTGAGTTGCATCTACTGAAAAAATGCCATTAAGCTATTGTCCTCACTGAGCTCACACAATTAGAGCTAGCCCATGTGAGTATACCCATATGGAGTGTTTTAGGCAATCTCTGCAAACATCTGTGGCACATTTCTAAAAATCTAGGTCATTACATAATTTAATTCCTTGCTCTAAATCTGTGCTGTTATATTAATAGTGCATAAAGTTTATAGTTCACTGAGATGGCCATTTGTCTGTGATAATATGAATGAGAAAATGTGGCAAATCTGTTTTACTTTACATCATTAGGGGTTCTTTTCTAAATTTCGGCGTGTGCAACCTGTTACTGCCATAAGAAACTGGCACCCTGTGATGATTCTGTATATCATTTGTGCAGAATAAATGCATCTGATAATTTATTAGATAAGACTTTCTTTTAAAAGATAAATCAGTTCACTTGCAAATGTCACAAGTGTGTAAATGCAGCAGCTAAGAAAATGAAGAAAAAGCCTTTAGCAGGGTTAACACAGAGACATCATATCTACAACTATGAGCAACTTCCAGTCCACCTGAGCTGCATGGGCTGAGGGAGGAAAATGAATTGCCTTGAGGGTGAGTAAATCAATGTGAGTATCCATGACAGGTCATTATGGTCACTATATTATTCTGAACATTTGCGTCAGTTATTGAAATACAATCTCCTTTGCAAAGCATACAAGTCGACCTATGTGAATATTTTGTCTCCTGATCTACAAAACTTGGTGGTGCATTCCAGAGGGAGCACGTTGCTGCACATTCAGCCGTGAAAATTGTTGAAAGTGTATAAAATGATAGATGCAGTCTGTGCCACATTTTGAGATTGGTGAAACTTACAAATGCGTGTCAAACTCACTGCCAGATAATTTGTCAGCCATGCATCCAATCAGCATTTTTTGCAGTGTGTCTTAATTTCTAAGAGCGATGGCAGTAAAAAAAAAACAAAAAAAAAACATAAAATAAGCAAATATTTTCTGTGTGGACAGTCGCTGCAGTTCTCTAGTGCTGCAATATGCTCCTTTCTCTACAGCACTTTAGTCTATGGGATTGTTCGCAGCACCATTTTCAGTAAGCAGAGGTGCCTGGGTGGTCATTTGCTTCTTTAAATCATTGCTTGAAAATCTAATGTTCAGGTAAATTTCTGTCAAAACAAACCACAGAAGCACATCAAGACACTCATTTTTAAAAATTGTTGTTGTGGGTATTTAAGTCACAGCCATAGTCATCACTACAGTTTCGTAGTTGTCAGGTACCATTAAGGAGGTACACATGTAGCTACACGCCGTGCACCAGTAGAGGGCAGCACACATCCTCCACACCCTCCTCCACACATGGTCCCTTCACTCTCAGGTTAGAGCAGTGGTTTGCATGCACGTTTCATCCCTGGGTGACTGAAGCACCAATCGATCGTGGCTGCAGGGCTGCCCATGCCAACCTGGATCTGCGCATTGGAAACAAGCCCACGGGGAAATTTGTATGGCTTGATGAATCCCTTTCGTGACCTACAAATGCATGACAGTGCCATGTGGTCTTGCTCGTGCCTTGAAGGTTTTTATCAACTGTGTGGAAGCAGCATTAAATCCCCTGGGTTTGAGTACATTTGTATATGCAGATGGATGATTCTACTCTGTGGGGAAAGCACAGATTTGTACTCATTCAGATACAGTATTCGAGGATAGACTCTCGGTCAGTTGAGATGAAAAGTTCTCACTCCCTTTTTCCAGCCTTCCAGAGAGGACGCTCCTCTCTCAGCCAACTGGACTCTATGGCATTGGCATTTTTAGGCACTGGCTCTGGATAAAATCAGGGAATTTCAGAGCCATGTTGCAGCCTAGCATCTGCCACCGATGTATGACTTTCCAAGCTCTAAATGCTCCCGTCCTCCAGAATAATTTCCTACTGAAAGTGGCCCGTACAGCAGTGGTGGCTTAAATGTATGATTAGGGAAGCACAGACTGATTGGGGGTCTCAGTGGGGAGCAACCATGAACTCTGGGGCAGAGATCTGGAGTGTCTCTCATTGTTGGACTGCAGAGGGGACATTGTGGTGTGTATCAGGGCAGCACAGTCAGCTTCAGAAAACTGAGTGCAATCACAGAGAGATGCCTTCTTTTCAATTGCTGACACGCTGAACAGAGAACTTAAGGTTATTAAATGTATCTCTGTGGTTGGTTGATCCTGCAGTTTCCTCATCGCATTGGAAAGGAAATTAAGTTGCCTGAAGATAAAGCTGAATAAAGCAGTTTTATTTTATTTTCTCCAAGCCCAAATTGCCGAATGTTCATCCTAAATTGCCAAACCTATCAGTCTTGTCTTCTGCTCCTTTGTTTCACACGATCCCTCTTGTGCTTCATGTGAAAAGAAGATCTCTCTTAATTGCTCTCCTACCGCAGTTTTTCACAATGCAACGCCTTGGACATAATCACCAGCACGTCGTCGAGAAATAACTTCCTCGCTCATTGGCATTCTTTTGACGGAGCCAGGTTAGCAGGAGTGCCAGCGGCAGCCTGAGGCCCACACAAATAACATTCCAGTCACCGCGGGGGTCCTCCTGCAGGACTCGGATTGTCCCTCATCTTGTTATAGAATGGCATTTCATATCACATCACTCAAATCCCCACATCGTTACACTGTTTAGCGTTGGAGGTGCCATTTCCTGGTGTGCACAAACTTCACGATTCGCCTTTGTGTTCGTATTGTTTACCTTAGCAGAAACAATCGCAATGAGGTAAAAGTGGCACGTCGGTTTCTAAAGCTTCTTCCTTTTCCACTCTGAGGGGACAAGCACAATCTTGCAAGTAAATGTGTTTGGAGCATTTTTATCCTCAGCAGCATCATGGCTCTTGGAATGGCAATGTTGGTCGGGGTCCACTACTTTGGTCTAGAAATAATTATCAATTACGTGATGGATTGCCATAAAATTGGGTCCAGATATTCATGTTGCCCTCAGGATGATTTTAATGACTTTGGTCATTGCTGACTTTCATTAAACACTGCAAATGTTATCATGTTAACATGCTTCACTAAGATAGTTAAAATGGTAAATATCAGCATGTTAGTATTGTAATTGTGAGCATGTTGACTTGCACAGCCTCGCCGGTATAAAGGATCTTTGGAGCATTTTTTCCCTTTTTCAGGTCAAAAAGCGGACGAGCTGAACCATCCATGATTATGTTCACAAAAATAATTAACGATGACAGGTACGGCGTTTGAGGAATGACGATATTCCTGACTCACTGATGACGGTTGTGTTGCTCAGCTTAAACACACGCACAAGGAATGGACTTATTCTACCTCTTGACCTCAACCAGTCAAGCCTGCTAATAGCTTCTAAATCGAAGCAGGAAGCATTTTAATGGTACACTCAGAGCTCAGAGAGTGTAAACATGGACTCTGCATCACTATAAATAGTGAATATGGTCTGTTGTGGCCTGTTTTGGGGCTTTTATGGATGCAGTTTGGTATCAAATGTAGCTCACGATGGGGAAGAGATTTGTGACGCTGTCTGGTCAGACTAAAGGCCTTTTGACATACAAAGATGCTGCAGAATTTCTGTTGCCATGTTTGGCCATATGTATAGCCAGAGGTCATGAATCAGTTCCAAGCAGAGGTGCACAGACGTCTTGCTCTCACTCTTGCCAAGAAAACCGAAAACTTCCTCATACATTCTAAAAGTATCCGGCTGCCTCCTGAAATATCGTGTTCAGCTCAGTATGCATAAGTAATGGTCACTGATCCAGTGATTAACCGTGCCCAGTCTGTGAGTGAGGACAGACTAGGTAGCACGGATCCGTCCTGAGCCTCCATCCTGAGTGCAGTGGTGGACATGTTGAAGGGTGTCTTCCTGCAGGTCCTCTGGCACCTGGCCATCACTGCTCCTGAGCAGTGGCTCCATACACCAGGCCTCCCAGACATAAATAACCTTTTTTACACTCTCCTTCGTTTGCAGCACAACCGCTTTGTACAGCAGCGAAGAAAAAAGCAAATAGCGCATATGTGTGTGTGTGTGTGTGTGTGTGTGTGTGTGTGTGTGTGTGTGTGTGTGTGTGGCATTTGCGAACGAAAGCAAAAGCAGACGAGAGAGACCAAAGGAAGAAGAAGAAGAAGAAGGCGAAACAGAGGCGAGTCAAAGCAAAGGACAGCATGTGTGTCTGCGTGGTGAGTATGTATGATGTGCAAATCTGCCCAGAGCTTTTTGGCACAATAGTTCGTGCATCCTGTAGTCAGCCCACTGACCCATGGTTAAGATTCCTGCATATGTGAGGACCTAAGAAATGCTTGAATCATTCTGGGTATCGGGCGTTGGAGGAGAAAGAAAGAGGATTAAAAATGTTCACATGTAAGATGTGACTCAGAAACATGCAATCTGAAATATTTATCAGTGTGTCGGTGTTGGAATACAGCCCTATCAATCACAGAGGCGCATACTAGGATGGATGATATCAGGTGTCCACAACTGGAAATGAAGCAATAATGTATTCAATTCAATTGTTTATTCAATGTCTAAATCTTGTCTCCCTTGTGATTTTAAAACAAGTAGAAACTTGAATTAAGCCTCTTCTCCGATGAGAAATGATGAATATGGTCATAAGATGAATATTATGATCTGCTTATGGACACCCCAGTGGGTTTGGCAGCTGCTGAAGGGAATAAAACGCTAACTCTTAATGCCTCTGGGCGTTGTTTTTCATGAGCGACAACAACATTTCATTAAAGCCCCATCATTTGGATAATGATCTGGCTATAAACTCATCCGTGTTCTTGTATGAAGAGTTTTCTAAATACGAGTATGTGGCTGTTTGTGCCTCTGTGTCATATGATGTTTGCTCCCAACTCACAATACGGCCAATTTTCTCTGTGCTGATTACATTTGTCTGCAAAAACAAAGGTGGTGGTTTAATTAATTTTCAGTTAATGGAGGAAGTTAAGCACATATACCCAGTTGAGGGAACACACATAAGATTGAACTGTCTCAGTGTGTTAATATGCTGAACTGAAGCAAATTAGAAGCAAACAAGAGCAGGTCTCATGTCGTAATATCTGCCAATTGAAATGTGATTTAAAGCAAAATTGCTGCAAAAAAACAGTCAAGTCCAGTCCACAATCTGGTCATGATTCTTCCTATCACCACCAAAACATAACTGTTACAGCAGCTACTTCAAGAGGTGTTTTTTTTTAAGAGCACCAGCACCTTTCTACAATTGTTGAAACACCTCACAAGATCTGCAGGGACTGGATGGACTCGTTAAAATCACGCTTCACTGCTTAATCCTTCCTTGTTTTGTCATTTTCACTTCATCAAAGGTGGGAGGGGGTGAGAGCTTCAGCTTTTGAAGACAGATATTGATTGGTCTTTGGGAGAGCGATGAAAAGAATTTAGAGGCATGCAATGAAATAAGGAGACCATTATGAAATATTTTAAAGACAAGTGTGAAAGGAGATTAAAGGAGGGGAGACTGTGTTATAAAACTGGGTTTTACTACTGACAGGCTCATAGAAATAAGACGGATGAAGGTTGTGAAATCAGACTTGGATGTGAGATAAAGAATCACAAGAGACAGAGAATGGAGAGTTTAAAATAGATACACCACATCCAACAATAACTATTAGGTTCACATCCAATGTAATACATGGGGCTTTTCTACACACAAGTCTTCCAGGAGAACAGATGCACACTCTCCTTTCCGGCAGCACATCCTCTGTTGCTTTCATTAAGGTAAAAGGCTACATTAAAAATACATGCCGAGACCTCTCAGACATGCACTTCTGCACACATGACGCTATTTCCCCTTAAATCCAGGTCATGCCTTTGTGCATTCACCAGAAAGCCCATAATTCAATCACGATCCTCTAGGGACTTTGAAACAAGTCAGTGATGCAAAGGAGAAAGATGAAGATACTCACAGTTGACTTTCAGATCTCACAGTCTTGTGTTTAAGGGCAGACTGCGTCTCCCGGTGAGAGCAAAGTTCATCGTTAATCCCTTTGTTTTGCCTTGGAAGCCTTCAGGTCAAGTGTGCCACTGAGGAACGGGATCACAACACAGTCGGCAGGAGGACTGAGGTGGATGAGAAATCCTGCTGACTTGACCCTGGCGTGCCAGAGGGGAGCACAGAGGCAGAGGAGAAAGAGGACAGAGAGGAGGAGGAAGAGGAGGAGGAGGAAGAGACGTGGACACGCCAGAAGGCTTCGGTCGTCCCTGCTGGAGAGGGAGCAGCATCACGTTCCCCATCGGCCGTCCAACTCAGCCACCCCCGCGTCCACATGAGAAAAGTATCCTCAAGTTGCAGAGCGTCCTTCCTCACTCATTCATAAACCAGTAGAATCTGCTCAGGAGCTGAAGACAGAGGACGAGGGAGAACTTTTTTTCTCCTCCCTGTGTGAGCTGAGCTGGATGAAGCGTGCAGCCTCTCAGCCAAGTTGAAGCAGAATGTCACTGAGAGGCTGCCTGAGTCGCTCGCTCCTGCCTCCACCAGCCGCTGCTGCTGCCGCCGCATCCGCTCTGGCTGACAGTCACAGATGTGGCTGACGTTAGCTTGCTGGGAGGAGAAATTCCCATAGGGCTGAATGGTTCATCATGTTTCGGGACAGTGAGCATACAGAGTGTGAGAGGGAGGAAAGTGAGGGAGGAGGGGAGGGGGTAAAGGAGGTGACCGGGTGGCTTGAAGGGGTTTGTTGTGTGGAGGTGTTGAGGTAGTGTTTAGTCAGATCAGCCCATTATGTGTGTGTGTGTGTGTCACATTAACCATTAATTACCTCCAATGGCATGTCTTTTGTGTTTTACAGAAAAGCAAGAAGAGGCAGTGACTCCAGCTATCGCCTCTCCCGCCTCTCTCAGTGTTTGAACTGCACTGAGGCCGAAACAGCGTGGCTATCAGCAAACTCATCTGCAGGGTGTAAAACACCGCCGCTGCCTTTGTGACCACATGGGAGAGCAGGCAGACATGGCTCGGCCAGATAAGCATGCTACTGAAGTGACAGATGTTTTTCACCGGGACCTTTTGTATGTGCGTCGGTGCATGCGTGCGTGCGGATACACAACTCGCATGTCATTGTGCTGATTGGGGAATTATTCGCTCAGCATTAGGCGACCTGCGCTGGATGGGTGTAAAGTCCTTATATGTTTTAATCCGGATCACGGGTGCTGATCTGGTCCCATGAGCTCCCATCAAATCACCAGTGAGATACACTAATAAATCCAGTTGCTGCCAATGCATTACTGTGAACTGTAGTATATATCGTAGGTATTTTGCCCTCAATTTAATTTACAGCTCATATTCACAAGGTCACAGGACACAATTGACTGTCGATCCAGAACTCATTCACTACAGAGAATCATCAAATTATCTTCAGTTTCTAAGCTCCAGATACACAACAAGGTGGTTCTGAGATGATTAGAATGCAGGAAATTAAGAACCAGAAATCTGCCTGTGACAGACTTTATTTATTTTGATTGATTTTTCTCTCATGGCTCTAATATTTTCAAGTGGTATCCTGGATAGTTTTACATTTTCAGGCCTCAAAAAACTAATCATCCAAAAGGGGTTTAATTGCCTGCAGCTTATATAACAGTATGCAAGCTGTGGAGATGGGTTGCATGGAAACATTGCTTTACTTTGAAGGGTCACGAACCAAAACATCTGGGAACCCTGATTTCTTTTTTCAATTCAATACAATTTTATTTTTTATGTTTGTTATTACTTGTTTGCTTGCAAAGTAAAAAAGTGAGTCAAATGTCTTTTTATGGCACTTTTCTACATTAGACATCAAAGTGCTTCAAAATAAAAGAAAGAGAATAAAAGAGAAAAATAAAATAGATAATAAGCTGGAGTTGCCATGACAATAATGTGTTCTGAATAAAGAGCTGCACTTTGCCCTGTGGAGTGGAGGAAGCTGCTTAGTGGACAACAGATAGGCGACACTCCGCCCTATACTTCATATTGACATTTGTCATAATGCAGCTCTCATGCCGAAATGATTTTGCCACTGGGTCACAGCTATATGCCAATGACATGATTGATGTGTTTCATGAAAATCCCACCGCGCCTGCTCCACAGAACACCGTATATCTCCACCCTCTCGCCCCTCCACCTTCCACCCCGCCTGACTGTCTAATCTAATGCTATTTCCAGGCAGCTGGCCAAACAATAGGCACCTGGCTCATCATTATCGCTGAATCGCTGACACGAACTTTAGAGCGTGCTCAGTTTTTTTTTATGTGATACACACGCGTTAACACAAAAACGCAGGTTGCCGTCGCCTCACGAGCTCATTCATATTGATTATATGGGGAGGATATGTATTATTGATTCAATCACAAAAGTCTATTAGAAATAATGTCAAGCTAAAAATGTGATTATAGATCACAACCGAAATAAAGGATATGACCTTTAACACCAAAATAATGGTTCTAACACTCTGCATCCAGGAGAGCCTTTTTTCCCATTTTGCTCATCCCTGCTTCACCCCCTCATGAAAACATTGTAATGATATCAAACGATGGCAGATGTCAGGGATACAATGCAGCCCGCTGTCACTCATGCGTCCTCCTACTCCGCTCATCTGCAACCTAAAGGCACGGCTGCATGTTTTTTCCACAGGTCACCGTCTGATCGCTGCATGCCTGTGAGAGACACGAGATGGGGCAGGACATCAACACAGCCAGAGATGGATTACATCTGTCCGCAGTCCATGGGGACTTGCTTATCTCCTGACCCAATTGTGTACCCATATGGTGACAAAAAAAGAGAGAGATCAGTCTCTACATGATGCAATTCTAATGTTTTTTTTCCTTCTCAATCTGAAAGTATTTGTGCTCGGACCTGCCTTTGAGGGCTGATCCTGATAAATGAGCTTCATTTCTCTGACCACTGTTCCACACTTTGTTGATTTGTTACCAGCCAAATTAGAGCCTCAATCACTATAAATGTCCAGCAGAATAAGCTCGATCGGCGGCTCACTTCGGAGCTCCCTCTAATCTAGTTGATCCCCGGCGTACGTGTCTCCCAACACCGGCTGGAAGAATCGACTCCTCTGATGTCCTTCTCTCTTCAAGGCTTTGATGTGCAACAATTGTTTATCTGCAGTCCTGCCTGCCTATTCTTTTTTTTTTTTTGTCTCCTATCACCCCCCAAGCGAAAACCCCTGTTTGACATAATGATTTGCCAATACCTTGTACTCCTTCAGTAGATTTACAAGCCCCCTGCTGTGGAGCTCTCTTTTATCCCTGCGCAGAAAAGCCCGGTTTGTTTTGAGCCCTCTGATGATGAGATACACACGCTTTTTCCTGTTTCAAGCAATTTGCCGCACAAACACCTTCTTTCAAACCTTTTGATGATGGTGTGATTTTCACCAACGTTATCCAATATTTGATGAAAGCTGCTGAATGAAAGCTATGTTTAGAGTCATGAATGCATAAGTGCTCACCGGGATTAGGATCCAGAAGCAGGATCCATGTCACTAACGAAGAGTGAGTGAGTGAACCGCCGGCTCTGTACCAATCAGCTGGGGCTGGGTGGCACACGAGCTCTCCCTGCTCTACAATGCAACTTTAATGCCGCCTTGGCGGAGGAGATTAGGTGGAAGGCAGCTCTGATTGAGCTGTTATTGTGGACCTGTGGTTTGCACTCCTTTAAGGACATCCAACACCGGCTCGTCTGACACTCCTGCGTCAACAACCGTGACCTTGTCGGGACGGGACCCAGGCTAACCCATGTGCGACTGTGTGTTAGGAATAAGAAATAACTACTTCCTCAAGCACTGTTGACTTCAGAGCTTTAGATCACAGCTCATGACAGTGTAATTACTTGGTACATAATACATGATACACATCCTGTCATATCATCACAATTAGGGAGCAAAATATACTTTCACCCTGAAACTTAATCAAGGCTTGTTCGAAAGCATGCACTGTATAGAATAGTCTGGTGAGCTATTCATCACACATGGTAAGAAAGCAATTTCCAAAAATGTTCCTTTGAATGCAAACTGTCAGGAACATTATGACCTTTAGTATGAAGAGCCACGAAATTAAAGTTAGCTGAAACAGTTTAAATGACTGAAATGGTCAAAGGAAGCTGGTTAGAGGGACACAAAGATGTCTCTTAAATTGTACACAGGGTGTCAGTGTCTCTTGTTCTCCCCTTTACAAAATAAATACCTAGTGTTGTTGCTAGAAGTAGAATTTATGCAGGTAAACAAAGGTAATGTATGTATTTATTCATGTACTATGCATGTAGCTGAATCAGCCTGGCTAACACATAAGGGTTAATTATGGGTTATGTTACGGGTTAATTCCTGCACACACACACACACACACGCACACACACACACACACACACACACACACACACACAGTACATCAGTTCTCAAAGATCCACTAACCCAAGCTCGCTAGCAACAACATCCTCGTACCCAGAATGCAATACAGGCCATTAAAGCTCCCCCTGACTATTGATCCACCGTATATCAGGTAAAGGTATTTCGAACGCCATTGTTACCGCCTATAAGCACCCAGTTAATTGCAACGTACGAGATAATTACACTGTAATTTGTAGGCCGCGACCGTTACCGCCATGTTTATCTCCATCTGAAGAATTTAATTAAAGAACAAATAGAAGAGAACAGAGGGGAAAATGAAAATTAACATATGTTAGTGAACACGCACTTTCACAGCAGCAGAGAAAAGAAAAAAAAAAAACAAGTTAGCATAACTTGATTTTCTCCCATTTCCCATCAATGACGTCTCAGAGTCATCACTGTCCTTGTTTATGCAGATGTGATGTGCTCGTGTGCATACTGAAGCGCATCCTGTTGTGGACACTGCATACAAGACGTCCGCACTCTGTCCATATCAGGCCATCCAGTCACCATCCATCTGAATTATCGCTCGCCTAAAAAGGGTGTCGAGGCTTCAAATGAGTTCAGTCAGTGCCGCTGGGAATCTTATCAGCAGCAGCCAAATTTCCACCGTGTGAAGAAAGAAGAAAAAAAAAGAGAAACACCTTTTCAACAAAGCCTGCCCCGGCCTGACCCCAGAGAGAGAAAGAACCAGCAGAGAAAAGAGAGTGACGATAATTGATAAAGGTTCAATATGTGATCTTTAACTTCCTGTGACTCTGTTTGTCTGTCTGGGCGCTGCTCTCAAGTCGGCCAGGCTTCGCAGGGCTGTCCTGTCTTTTTAATTACTGTAATTCAGGACCACCCGCCGAACGCCTCCATCTGCCTCTCTCAGAGGTGAGTGATGGACAAATCCTCAAAGAGACACACGGACAGCGGCGAAATACATCCGTCATGTTAATAATCGACCTCAGCGGACAAGGAGAAATCTAACGTCATTAAATCTTCTTTATTCTCAAGTTGATACTAAATAACAGGAGCGTTTAATCTTCAGAGAAAACTCAGTTGATCCCAGTAACTCAAAGATGACAAAGCTTGTTTCTTTTCAACCCCGATGAGATGAACTCTTGTGTCCGTCCCCAGGACATTGTTCTAATCTGCTTTATTCTCATGCAATGTTAACCCTAATAAGAGCTCCGGTCTCTCACGCAGTATCCCGAGGTATGGTATGTTTGAGGGAAACACGCTATGGTGGATGAATCCACTGTTTCTCAGTGTGCAGAATCTATAAGCCACCAGCCACAGTGTTTGCAAACGCTGCTTATGAGAGATGACGGTTCTGGCCATGAGGGGGAAGATGTCTTCTGCTCGGTCAGCGGGCAACAAAAAGACGTTTCCTTCACACCATTTTGAAGAACAGAATCAAGATTATAATATGTTTGTGACATTTTATTCATTCATGTCTGAATCATAATCATAATATCTCTGCATTGATCTCTATTGTGAAATCTCACATATTATATCACATATGTACATCTACTAATAAAGTATTTAAATTCAAGCCAAAGACAAAGTAGACAAGACAAAATATATATCTACTAGACTTGCACTAATTATGCACATATTATCAGGCATTAGTGTCATTTTAGAGTCTGGTCTAACTAAATTGTTAATCATATTTCTCTTCTTATCTACTTCCTTGTTTGTCCTCATGTTGTTTGTTTTGTGATGTTCTAACACTGCAATTTCCTTTTTATTAATAAAATACACAATCTATCCATCTCTATCTGTTAGTAGTATTTTGGTAATGCATTTGTTTTATGAGTAAGATGAGAAGATTGACACCACTCTCAGTTCTGTCCGTTCAATATGAAGCTACATCCAGCAGGTAATGAGCTCAGTATAAAAGCTCTTGGTCTCTTGTTGCCCTGGGTGTTTTGTTGCTCCTGTCTCAACTTATTTGAAACATGTTGCTGTCATCAGATTCAGAATAAGAAGAAAATTTCAAAAATCAAGTTGATGAGGTCGAACATAAAATATATTGACTTAGTATTGTTTCAATTGAGTATATGTCAAACATGATCAGCAAATGATCTCATTCTGTTTTATTGATGTTTTAAACAGCGTCCCAACTTTTCAGGTTTTTAACACCATCTCTGCTCACGATTGTTAAGCTTCTTCTCCAGAAGCAAACACAACTTTTTGCTCCTGTTTTGGAGAGTTCAGCTTTTTAAGTCCATCCTCCTGACTTTTTACTCCACTATAAAAAAAAAAGGCCTTGTGTGTCTTCTTCAAAAAGAACATGCACTCCAAACAAACAAAGCTCCACCAATGTTTTCAGTTTAAATGAGCCCTCTAAAAATTATTGCTTCAAAGACGGAGCATGTTCTCGCTCTGATGTAAGAGGACACACGTCACATCAAAGTGCTCCTGCATTTGCTGCTAAATCAAAGACTTCTGTTCAACTCGTGTGGAACACAGAGAATGTTTCACACGGCAGCCTCTTGTTTCTTATAGATAAAACTTTTTCATTTGAACATTCACCCACAAAATTGTGTAGGGGGCCCAAAAGACTCTATTAGATCCTGCAACCAAAAGCAGCCTGACCCACTTTGAGAGCTTGAACATCTGACACCGACTTTTCTGCTTCTAACAATGAGAGCGCCTGCTGACCCATAGACCTAGTTCAGCATGAAGCGACTTAAAATCGCTCTGATGCTTCCACACTGTCATTCAGGAGAAAAATATGCTTGTATAACTCGCTGCTGCACAAGCTGTGAGGCGGATCTGTGATGGCTCTGTGTGTTGTGTTTGTGTGAGAGTCAGAGAAACAGAGACATTCGGCTTCACAGACGAGCAGTGTTGCTCCATTAACCTGTAATTATTTTGGTTTCGACGCCGCAGCTCTGACATTAAAGAGGGACGCTCAGAGGGGTCGTACCTGCTCCCCGGCGCTGACGGACTGCTGCGCCAGCTGCATTCGCAATGATGAGTCAGATGAAGGGCAGGAAGTGCACGACAAGCTGATGACGCCTCAGTGAGAATGTGAGAGTGTGTTAGGATTGAGTTAGGGTTGTTTTCACTTCATGAGTTACAAAATGCCATAAGCAGAGATGTGAAGGAGGATAGAGGCATGTCACTCCTGATCATTTCAATTATTTAGTAGCATCTCTTTATCAGAGAGTCTGCCCACATTCTCTGAGATTTTTGAATGTTCCTAAATGCCTCACACTGTAACAGCTGGGTCCATTCTATATACTTAGTTTTCAGGATTTATAACACATCATCACCCCCTCACTGGAGTCCACCCACCAGCCCACTGCTGCTTGCATTGGGATTGTCTTCTTTACAAAAACAAACTGCTGCAAACCACCCACTGTCACACACACAAGAAACAATGAAAGTCCATCAAGGGAGTGACGGACCCATCATTTTATTCAGATAATGCAAACAGTATGGAATTCAACACAGTATGCTGAAGTTAAACAAGTATTGAGTGATTAAAGCTCACCGCCTTTAGTAAACTGAACTTGAGTCTTTATAAGGAATAGATGCCTGTGGGATCATGATTGTTAACTCAACAATTGAGTCAAAGTAGCCTAATATTGCTGTTTGACAAACACCAAATACAGAAAACAGCAGGATTCCTACAAACTAGTGGAGTTTTATTTGTTTGTTTAATCTGCTCTCTGATATGTGAGTGGTATCAATTTTGTCATCTTACTCTCAGCCAGAAGCAAATTCCTTTGAAATGAATTTTGATAACCAATAAAAGTGTAATTAGTTACATTTCCAGTTTCAAGTTGCAATATATCACTTTAAAAAAACAATAATAGAGACAATATAACTAATGAAATCAAAGCAGCTATCTTAAATCTTTTTCCTGATGTCCAAGAATATTCAAGGTAAAGGAGGTGGTGAAAGTGGATATAGAACAGAAAGCGTTTCTTCCAAAAATGTTTGGACACGTTCATTTGGTGAAATTGCTTTTTCTCTTATGTCAAACCCAGAGAAGGACTGTACAGACACATGTAACTGAGCTATGGCATACACATGGCACATAAAGGGAGAATTGACCTCACCAGGTATGTGAGAGGACGGAGGCTGGGGAGGTGGAGGGAGTAATAAATAACACCGCCGGTAAGCAACAAGCAGCAGGAATTAGTGTCAGTGAGAGGTTGTCAAATTAAAAAGAACTATCTCATTACCTTGATTTAATGTGATTGGGAAATGTTTAAATGTGATTGGTAATCAAAGTCAGCTGAGACTGAACTGCACTGCAAGAGCTAATATGATTCATCATTTGTCTTTTGTAATCAATGATAATGAATGGTGTCTATATGCAGCTCTGTGGTGGAAGAGATCAACAACTCAACAAAGACGAGATAACCTTCTCATCTTTATCACAGGTCGTAACTGTGACATTGATCCTTTGCAGTTGCTCCAAAGTTTGTTCCTCCTGCCATATTTCTATCCATTAGTGTCGTACCTCACAAGAGACAAACCACAGCAATGAGAATATAAAACAGCAGCTGAGTGCATCGTTTAAAATGGAGCACCTTTGTCCGGAAATGCATCTTTGAAGTTTCATTTGAAATCGCAGCAGTGGATTAGAGCCAGGATTGCTTTTTGCTGAGAGTGCAACATTCAATTGTTCTAAATGGCTAAGTGATTACAATCATAGGTTGTTTGACTGTAAAATAATTTTCATTCTGAGCAAATGCATATTGATCATTGGAGAAGAATGTCCATTTCCTTAGATTAGTGTTAGTGCAATACATTTTGTAGAAACCTGCTGGATCTTATTGGCTCTAATTTTTCTTGTTCTTCTTTCTTATTACTATTTTTCTGTTGTTTTTTTCTGTTTGTTGAATTTTTGTTTAAACACACTGAAATTGTGTTCAGACTCAAGACACCATGTGTTTTATGGCTGCACATTAGTGGGAAAAGATTTCTTTCGAGACATTTTATACATATTTCCCCAAAATTCAATAATGTTTTTCCTGGTTTAACTCTGCACACAAATCTGTTTTTCTTAAAATAGTAAAAACATGAAAATGACAAGCCTATAAACTAATCTTCTATATTTAAGTTGAGGCTCCTTATTTGTGCTTGGCAACGACGCGCCGACAGGGATTTACTCGACTAAATGTCATCTTATTTAGTAAGAAAAAAGCTCATCGAAAGAGCAGCCACCTCAGCTCAGCGTGGAGCAGCTGAGGAAAATGGCAAGGCACGGACGACCATTACTTTAAAGACTCAGATCCAGCTCCAGGCAATGCCTTTTCCCTCCACAGCTGAGCGCCATTATTCATCAGCAAACCTGCGGAGACGACACAACAGTGAGGGGAAGAAGAAAGAGGGGGAAAAGCACCATATAAAACAATAATAAAAGGGCTATAGGCTTCATAACGTGTATGCCGGATTTAAAGGAAACCTAAAGAGACTCAATCACACTGTATTACTGCAGACATAGATCTTACAGTCTGGAGCTTGCGCGGTTTAATTTTGTAATTTTTCTTAGGTTTAAAATGTCAGAAACAGCAAAAAAGAGATGAAGCACTTTGGGAAATTTTGGATGCCATTCTGGCCATGATGCACTATTGTACTGTTGTGGAGACAGAGATGAACCGAGAGCATGAGGCTGTGATGCTGAACACAGTCTGAGAGGTGGATACTGAGCTCACAGCAGCAGTCAGTGGAACAGCCCGTCGTGTTTCTGCCCGAATCACAAGCCATGAGGAGGCTTATCACTGTCCTGCTGCACTGAGGACTCTCACCACGCTCTCCTGGGCTCAAGGCATTTTGCAAAGAGGTTTCGATTAGTCTTTGCAAATTAGGTGACATCTTTCCGAGTCGCTTCTATAAGACGAGATCTGACCTGTTTTAGGCCAAACATCATGACGAAAATGAAAAAAAAAAGTCAAAAGCGGCGTTGTACATGAACCCACTGTGACTCATCCCTACGAGAATAAAAGAATATGTTTTGTGTTCTGGATGGTGACTCATTCACTTTTCCCGCCTCCTCTCCTTCGTTCTGTCACTTCTGTTCTCCGTCTCTCTCCCTCTCTCCGTATCTCTGTCCGCATTCCTTAGAAAGCATTTCATGCCTGAGCAAAGTGCATCTGCTTATCTGCAGCCATAGCCCATTGCCCCCCTCATGGCCTGAGGTCCACAAGCTCTGAATGTTTCCGGTGACACTCGGGCTCACCCTCAGTTCACGCTGATGCACCTCGGGACCCATGTGTTGATGGTTACACATTTAAAGTACTGTCCAGAAACCCTGCAGGGAAATAACTTCACATTTCCAGAATAACCCTGAACAACCTGCTGGATATTCTACTGTGCCATCTATATAGTTAAACATGTGCACATCCATCAAAACCACAGACTGATGATAGACACACACACTTCAAAACCCATAAAACACAGCCCAGACTTCTCCCTCCTCTTGTACATATGCTGTCTGGCTCCTGACATTTGCTGTCCAGCAGCGACGGAGCGGAGCTGTCACAGCGCATCTCATCTGCTTCCTGTCGCACTCGCACGGCATCAATCCTCCTGTGACTCCGCATGGCTCAATGGCAAAATGCCTGCGGAGGAAGGACAAGGAGAGTAATTCCTTAATGGCCGAGTCAAAGTGAGAATCTTTGCTTCGAGTTTTAAATGAACAGAGTGGAACTCCAGCAATGTAACCCACTGTACGACTGATTCGATTCTGCCAGAAGGGCATCGCACATCCCTGATTCCAAACCACCAAGTACATGTCATCCTTTGAAATGGCTGCTGGTGACATTGTATCTCCTGATCCATTCATGGAATGGTTTTATTTAAAAAAAAAAAAAAAAAAACCTATCATGTTAGTGAAAAATTTATCAAAAGAAAGACAACTTTATAGTAGCTTCCTTTCCATGCAGATGTTGTCTCCCACTCTTGATACATATAATGAGGCTTCTTGTATACAAGTAGAAAATATCATTATTTCATAATAAGTTGACCAAAAATGTGATATTCTTACGTAATCATGTCCAAGGATATATCGCATAAACCTATAGAAGTTTGTTTAGTGACCACAAACATTCACAGACATTACACTGACCAAGACATTTTACTGAACATAAACATAATATTGGAGAACTGTATTGGGATTAGAGAAGTAAAGACCCCAGAGCAAGGAGGCTGTAAAAATGACAAAGAAAGTTGCATTGGAAATTTTTAATTTAGTGCCACTATCTGGGCCTTTAATGAAAAATTTGACCTTGTCTGTAAGATCAGTGATTCCTCCATGGGGTTTGGTTTTACCTGGGTGGTGCATGTGTGCCACAGGCGTACACCATAGGTCAGAGTGAATATCAATAGGTAGTTTAAAATATAAAATAAGATGACACTTGACTCCAAAACAAACTTTAGATGATATTTATTTGTACATGATGCCTCTTTGCAGAGGACACTGTGCTGTATATTAACCTCAGTGGTCAACTTTGCAGCCTGGCTGAGAGCACTTCATTTCCCTTGGAGGAGCTGTGAGGCTGTGTTGTCGGGCAGCTCGTCCAGAGGTGGCCTGTTGATGCTCAGCCACGTGCACGGTGCCAGATGGTCTCCCTGCAGCACGTTCCTCAGCTCTGCCTTCACTTAAAAATAGAAACACTAGCAAATAACAAAAAGAGATATTACTTATTAAATGTCTCACTCTATTCATAATTGAGAAGTCTCTAATGGTTCACAGTGGAGATGGGCAGCGTGAGGGTGAACAGCCGGGATGCTGGGGCTCTTTAATGAGTCCAATAGGTGCCAGCATGGGAGGCTTTACAGCTTGAAATTCAGCCCAAATCAGAAGAACCCATTTCCTTAATGTAGCTGCTTTATGAACACCAGAAAGTTAATGATTTTTTTATTTCTGAAAAGTTTTGGACAGTCGAGCAAGATGTGGCAAACTGCAGACAGACAACTGAGACAAAGCAATAGGGGCAACAGAATCCATACAGGCCCTCTGCTGCTGGGCGCCTGTTGACGTCAGCCTCCTCATCCAAGGCAGCACCGAGCTTCTTCTACAAAGTGATGCCTGTCAGGTACTGAGACAGCGTGTCCTTCACTTTGCTGTACAATATTTCATAGTGAGATAAAAGATTAATAATAGCACGTAAAGTTCATCTGTAGCACACAATAGTGGCCAGAATTCGTAAAAGCTACAGGTGTGTTTTTTCCCCCTTGTCTTAAGACTCTGCTGCAGCTTTCATTTTTCAGCTGAAGAATAGAGGTGGAGCTGCCGCAGTGGTCCCTGAAGCCACACAGGCAAGTGTAGATGAGGCATCCCCACATGCAAGCGAGGCGATGGGCATCAACCAGGAAGCCAAGGGAAGAAGAAGAGAAAAAAGAAAAGAGAAAAATTACTCAGCACAAGAAAAGACCAAGTGTAAACACAGATTTATTTTATAGTGTGTGTGAGATGTTTTCTGCCACCTCAACCACATAGACCTAAAAGGCCCATTTCTGCTCTTTTATTTATTTATTTTTGGGGAAAAATATGAAAGAGCTATTAATTATTTCCAGAAGGAAACAGACAGCTGCCTTAAGGTGCCAGACAACAGGGAGAGAGAGAGAGCGGGTGCAGAGGCCGAGACGTCTTTTGTGTGACTTTAATATTGTGGCATTAGCGCCGCGGTCAAAAGTATGTGTGTATGTGTGTGTGTGTGTGCAGAGGGGAGCTAAAGACAGTGTGGAGGCTTTTGATGTCAGGTTCTTTTGTGTGCAGGCCTCATGGCTTTTAATGAGGCAACCTGCCTCATTATCAGAGCCCTGCGAGGCCCCGACACAGCCACATGGTGGGACCGCTTCTTCTCACTGTTCTGAAGCCACAAATTACAGCAGCTTAGCCCCTCACTGGGACCAGAGGCCAAACCAGTCGCCCTTTCTAATGGCACCCGAGGGACACAGAGCCGCACATACACACAGGCTAGAGCCAAACTAGCTTCATTGATTCCTTTGTCAGTCCCATTAGAGTGAAACTTTGAGACGTGAGCCGTGAATTTGCGATGTTGTCCGCCATCGATTGAGTGGAAATACTCAGTGAGTTCAAAAGGCAGCAGTCTCTCCTTTGAGCACAGCCTCTGTTGTGACTCGTCTCTCATTTAGTTTGGCAGCAATTTGCCGGCACAGTTAGCTGGAATAAAAAGTTTCCCCAGTCGTGGCAAGGCTGTGTGTTAATTTCACCTGGGGACAGTTTAAAAACAGCACGGCCCAGCAGGGATGGAAATATCATCAGCAGAATCAAATTAATATGCTTCACAGTCTGTTAGATTCAGATTAACAATATTTCATTACCCGTTCTGCAGCCGTCTTTCTTTCAATTGCTTTAATTGACCTTTTTAAATTTGGATGAACTTTGATATGTAAATATTAGTTTGTTCTTTAAACCAGATTATTTTCCCCCGAGCTCTTTACACCGACACTTTAATTAACCTCGCCATTATTTTGTTAAACCAGAATAAATTCAGTTGGAATTCCTTTTTTTTTTCATAATAAAAAAATTATTGCATGTTTCTCTCACAATCCAGCTCCGTCTTTCATGTGTTCTTTTTCATTTTCTCTCTCTCCCTGTTTCTGATGAACACTCAGACTTTTACTTTTTTTTAATAGAACGAGAATAAAGGATTAACTTAATGAGGGAAGAAAGGGATGAAATAGTTTTCATGTTTGAAGACGTCAAGCTGGGGAAAAGGTGGAAAACATAAACAGAGCTGTGCTGTTTGTTTCAGAGCAAATATGAGATGTATGACAGTACAGACACGTGAATCATTTCCATGTGATCGGACCATTAACAACATGCAGTAGCTTCCTATAGCTATGTCCCTTACTCTATACCAGAGGTGCAGGTTTTATCCATTTATCAACAACATTTTCCACATTTTTGTTATCATTTAAAAAACATTCTCAGTTAGTCTTTTGGGTTTGATTTTCTTCCCAGCGGTTGACTCACACATTTTGGATGCGGCAGCTAGAACAGATTTACATGGCCAATTGGAATAAAAACAAGCTGTAAACACAACATTGACATATTTTTATAAAGTTGATATGCTGAACATGTTTGCAAACACTTGCTAATTTACACATCCAGTAAACTTGGAGAACATCAGCATTCATTGTGAGTTGGCTACTATATATAATCCAATATTTATTCATACATATGTATTTATTTTTCTGCCTCCACTGTGTTCTCCAGCTGGTCACTAACTGTGTGTGTCTGCTGTTTGATATTGGGCAGATTTAGGTTTTCTTTAACTGGACCCAGGAGTGAGTCACCAACAAGGGGAAAGGCTAAAAGAGATTTAATAAACAAAAACTCCAGAATTCACAAGAAAACACAAGTAACAGGTGGTCGATCCTGAGGAACAGGAGACACAAAGCACAAGAAGGCAGGTAATGACCTCGACGTGAGAGAGTGGGAGTGTGGAATAATGAACGATCTGGCACGAACAGGGTTTTTAAGCTGCCGGTGATGAGGTGAATGAGGAGCAGCTGTGTGTGGAAAGAGCCCCAGCACCTGAAGACCACGCCCCCAGCCGCTGAAACAAAGCCTCATAGAAAAACACAAAAAACTTACACTACAGAAAAAACACACAACCAAAAATACTGGAGTTTAAAAATACACTGAAAATAAACGAAAAACACAAAAATAAACCAAGAGACTTAAACCAAGACACAGGTAACATATAGTGGGGTTGGTCGGAGCTTATTTGCTAAAAACAGCTGTATCTGGAAAAAACAATGAGAAGTGTGAGAGTGAACCAAAACCAGTAAAGCTGCAGGTCCTGAAACGACGAGGTGAAAGACACTGTAAGGTTCTGCAGAGCTGAGGGGAAATGCAGAGCCAGGTGATGAAGGTTTGTCACTAACGACACCTCTTACATTACACACAGCCACACGAGTCAGGGTTTAACCCTTCATAGGGCAAGTGACTATTTTTGGTCATTTCTGCCACAGTGAAAAATTGGGAAAAAATTCTACAACAGAAATAAAGTTTTCTCTAGTAACACTCTCAGGTTAAATTTTTTGATGTCAAAGTATTTCAATGAGTGCAATATAAAGGGTTAAAGAAATGCAGTGCAGCTTTAAACACACTAGTAAATAAGACCCTTCTCACAAATGCATCATACAATGACACTGTAACGTTGTCAATAAGGTCCACTGTTGTGTAAGCATGCAGCCAAGTCTTGGCCGCTTGATTTTCCCATTTGCATGAATTATTAATGTGTACCGTACAATGGCTGCCAGGAAGGTAGGGTAGGTAGATACTTTATTCATCCCCATGGGGAAATTCGCAAGGCAGGCAGGTAATCAACCTAAAACCTTACTGTAGGATTTACTTTAGAAGACAGTAGCCAGTAAAATGTAAACACTGTCTATTCAAAGAGCCAAAAGCAGCAGCAGCCACATTGATCCTCAGCAGCTGAATTAACGATCGCTGTCAACATTTTTTCCAACAGTTTATGTAACTTCTTTCTGTGCACCAATATAGTCGTAAACAGATGGTTTTGTCGCATGCAGGCACCAGAACCTGTGACTGTTCAGAAGATCAGGAGCGGTGAGGAGGTGGACTGGTGCCAGGCACTCCTGAGGTGACCTGTCCTTGACACTGTGGCAGAGACCTGGAGGAGCTCCTTCAGCCTTATACACACTAACAGAATCTTAAAAACACTTTCAGACTGTCCTGAATGAGACTTTTAAAGACAACAGTTTTCATATAATTTAAGTAATCTCCTTTCTACAATCATGTGTTTGACAAAGTGTTGAACCTCTCTCCATCCTCGCTTGTGAACGACTGAGTCTTTCCAGGATGAACCTTTCATACCCAATCATGATACTATCACCTGTTACCAATGAACCTGTTTACCTGTGGAATGATCCAAACAGGTGTTTTTGGATCAGTCCACAACTGTCACAGTCTTTTGTTGCTCCTGTTCCAACTCATTTGAAACATGTCGCTGCCATCAAATTCAACAAAAACTGATATTATAAAAGTCAAATTGATGGGGTCAAACATTAAATATATTGTTTTTCTACTGTTTTAAATTGCATATGTTTCAACAGTTTAGGAAGCGGGGTTGTATCACAGAAGACCCAATTTGTCTTTGTTAATGAGAGTCAACCAAAATATCTCCAAACTGACCATGTGTGTGTGTGTGTGTGTGTGTGTGTGTGTGTGTGTGTGTGTGTGTGTGTGTGTGTGAGATGGCAGGCTTGGACTTGCTGAACTTCATTCTATACTTAGCACAAACAAAGAGTCACCCTGTTTGTTCTTGACGAAAATTGCGCCGCATTAAAATAGTGTTTGTTGCCCAAAGCGGTAGGCGAGGTGCCGAATGCTAACGTTTACCCAGCAACACCCCAACTCTCTGATAAGGTGTTTCATTTGGGCGTGCTGCCAGCGCCCATCATGTGGTCCTTCATCCTCCACGCAGACAGTTTAGCATCCCACCATACACCAGCAAATGACTCGCTCTCACACACACAACCTATCCTGCGAATCTGGCATTCAATCACACTAAGCCCTGCTGAATTCCCCGTTCAGGTAAAACCATGCTGTGTTTGGCCTGAAGCGAGTATTTCCATATTGTTTCAGCTTTACCTCTTTGTGTCAATCCAGCGCCCCTGATTAGAAGGAAAAAGGAATTTGTTGTGGGACCTTGTTGTGGATGTGTGTATTGCCAGAAAATATAAATGAGTAAGTCTGGGAGGGTCCTCGTTCTTCATCTGTGGGATCAGCCCATTTCATTATGAATAATTAATTGATACATACTGTATAACGTAAAGTGCACCCGTGATGAAGAGAGGGATGAGAGAGAAGAGATGAGAGAGCCACTCCTAATGGAAAATAAACACAGATGGCCTCCCCGACTGCTCACAAGTCCTGATGCATGGGCTGTCAGGAAGCACGGCCTCACACAGCTGGGCCGCCGACTCAATATTAAAAGTGACATCCCTTCAAAAGTTTGAGGACGAAACCCAGCCTAATTCATAAAGTGCACTTTGATGGCTCGAAGTGCCGCACTTGTCTTTTCAGGAGTCTCAAGCATGAATCTTTCATCCCCATCCTAAATAATGTGCCATGGTTTATTGATGAGATTCGCTTTCCTGTGGTGCCGCGTGTTAATTGGTCGGAGTTGCAGCGAGCTCCTCGAGTCGAGTGATAGGAGAATAAAGCCGAGGTCGCCGCTTTGGGTAACTTAGGCAGTTTGTGCTTCTGAGGGTCTTGCACGTTGTTGCACGGTTAACGCTTTGTCAGGCTTCTTTTGAAGTAGTTGAAAGCAAGCACACATTTACACATTGGCCATAATAGGTTGTGCATATATCACTGGCTCTGGCACATACTACATGTAAATGACCTTTAGTATGGTCCAGCATACTCAACTAGTCTGACTTGACTTTCCACCTCTCAGAGCAAGATTCTTAACATTTATGTACACATTTATAGATTTGTCTACATGTTTACAAATCTCAACACACTTGCACATCTGACTACAGATTTGGAGTTGGGTTTTTTTTTTTTTTTTTGCACGTTTACAAATCTGATCTGATCTGATTCTGAACACACATTTGCGGATTCTGATTCACATTCTTGTGCTCATCTGCTTTATTTATTGCCGTGATCATTCATGTGGAATCAGTCGGCCATTTGCCTGAACGCTCCTCTCAAGTCTTTCATTTAGTTTATATTATTTCTATTCTGTTGTGGTTGAAATATATATTTTAATATTAGTAAAAAGAATCTGTGATTGTCCCCTGACTCAAAATCAGACTTGTTAACAGCTCTTGTCTTCATCTCTATTTTTGGACTTCCCTGAGCTGAACCCTCTTGTTTTCAGCCATAACTCTTGTGGCTGATGGTCCCATGGTGGCCTAACTGATAATTTCGTCTGTAATAAGACGTGGTTGAGCCCAGCTCAGTCACACTTCTCTCGTGGTGTGATCACGGTGTTAGCTGAAGAGCTGGACCATCCCTCAGTCAGGGATGTTACACCACACACACTTTCATGCGCACATCATCACTGGTCTCGGTGGACAACAGTTATATTTCAGGTGTGAGACATGAAGCTGCTGCAGCTGGACGCGCAAGCGTTAAATGAGTACTCTTACATGAGTAATGGAGGCGGAAAATGGCCCGCTGTTTATTTCCAGCCATCATGGTTGAAAGGACACTCAGGGCCACCCTCGACTCCCTGCATGCGCGGGTCGAGGAGAGGGGAGGTCAAAACGCGGTCATTCATCAGCTGCAGTGATGTTTTGGCTGGACACCGCGAGTCCCATCTCTGACAGCGATTTCAGCTTCACACTTCCCGTCAAATTACAATCCCAGCGTTTCATCCGCAGTCAGAAATAACAGAATCAAAAGATGCACAAGCTGGATAATGCAGCTGCGATCGTATCTGTAATCAATAACTTATTGTCGCGTTTATCTCGCTGTCAGATAACTGTGGCAACATAAAACCCATTTCAGATAACGACAAAAAGCCGAAACTGGCTTTGTAATCTGGTGACAAGTGCCTGCATTGTTTTTATGTGCACAATAACCTACAGCTGTCTGAGCTAACAGCCGAGTCCTGGGGCGCAAAATTTAATAAAGCTGAGTGAAAAACAACAGTAAATTGCCTTTATAAGCTGGCGTCATGTTGAAATTACCTGTGGAACGCACTCGAGGCTTCCACACAGGATCAAATGACATTATTGTATCTGCTTTCCCTTTTCAGTGCTGTCTGGAGCAAAATTATATAGTGGCACAACCTCTGTATTATCCTCAGGGCAGCGGAGAGATATAGATGCTGTGTGCTGGAGCTGCTCGCCACCACGCGTGCAAAAGCCTCTCTTCAGACACCAGTCAGCTTCGTTCCTCAGGTGGTGATGTGACTCCTTTACGAGATCATTTCTGCAGATGTTTAAAATGGTAAAAGAGTCGACGCTGTAATTTGCTTTCAGATAGTGAGCTACTACCTCCAATACCTGGCTGTGCATCACAGGCCGCTGCCATCAACTGTCCACCTGTTAACATCTCATCATGCAGCTAAAAAGAGCAGGTTATATCTTAAAATAGTAGAAACGCTTATGACACAATTAATAAACTAATATTGACATTTATTGTCCCGGACCTGGTAAGACCTTGGAGGCAAGTTGAAAAAGCTGAATCTTGAGTAAATCAAGTCATTCATTTGTTATTTATTATTTTGTACTGTTAGCACCAAGAACAAACCGGAGAAATCTTAAGTTCACAGATATAAAATTCATTTTGGTCACAAGTAAAGTAAGACAGCGCTGGGCTCGGAGTGACAGAGCTCTCACAGGATCTCGGTCAGAAGGAGCACCCATATCCGGGTGTCAGTTATCTTTTTGGGTTTGGACTGCCCCGTACAGAGGTTGGAATTAAGGCGTGTATCTATTTTGCTACTGTCAAGCAAAATTGGTTTGAACTGGATAACACCAAAACTGATAAATACAGATAAGAAAGGAACTATGAGATCATCTACTCCCTTTAATTCATTTTATTCATGACAAATAAAAATACTAAGTAGGAACTGTCCATGAGAACTGGATAAGACTGAAACTAGGAGTACAACTATTTCCATAGCAACGAAGATAATTAGTGCAAACTCTATTCAAGTTATTCAAAGGTAATCACACACACACACATTCCAAGGCCATATAAGTTGAAACGGATGGTGATCAAACAGAGTAAATAATATAACAAATCCAACCATAGTAGAAATAAGGAATAATATAACAAATCATGAAATATTATAACAGTATAGTTGGAATGTCTTATCTTTATTGATCATGCTCGTAATCTGGTTGGTGGACTTTGGTGAATGAATCTCACCGCACACTCAATGACAAGAACTTTTTCATTAACACCAGAGGATGAACCCTGACTTCTTCCTGACTTTTTCTTTAGCGCTGGCATTTTTGGTTTTCAGTAAGAACTCTTGGAAGGATTGGTGATATTTGGTAGATTCATGTTCCCCTGAAGATGAACTGTAAGAGCATGATCAGCTCACTTTTTATTTACTAGCACCGTGATTTTAATATGTCCACTAATTTGGCTTTTGACCACATACATGCAAAGTCCTATCATCCTCATGGTGCACATAACATCATACCTGCTGAATCTGTAATGTGCTCGGTCGACAGCTACCAAACTTCCTCTGCTCTCTCCACGACCTGCACCACCATTATAAAAACAAGCAACCAAAGGGCAGACGCTTTTATCCACTGCTGTGCACAGACCTACAGCCTGTGACAGAAGGTCCACCGGGAGTCTGGGTTCCTTTATTCAACACATCCACTACTCCAAATGACGTGAGCTGATTCTGGCCAACATCCAAGGAAGAGCAAATGGGCCGTGAAGTGGAAATCCAAAACTACTCAGAAGAATGGGGATGGATGTTGAAAAGCCTCTGAGAGACGAACCTCTGCGTCCGTCCTCCACTTGCATTAGTCAGCGTCAGTGTCAACCCCGTTCATGCTCTGCGTTGATAATAACATGTATTATTCACAGATAGGAGGAGCGAGAGAGACTCAATTATAAAATGACTGTCTTCGTCATCATCGTCCTTTTCTGCTTACGACAAGCACCGTTGCAAATTTGATTTTTAGTTTCTCACGGCTGCTCACTCTGTGTGAACCACACGGCGCGATCGACATGTAATTATTATTTGTGAGGAGTTTGGATCATGCATTGAAAAACTATATTCAGGAAGCAAAAGACTAATTACTGCACTTGTTTATACTGATCGACGACAACCTGCACCAAAATTCCCTTGATTAAAGAAATCCATTTTTCTGCGTGCCAGGTGAAGGATAACTCTGCCAGGTTTCTTTTGGCTTAATGAAACTAATTCATGAACTTTTTCCTGAGTAGCAGAAATTGCCTTCAGTGGAAAACAGCATGTGGAGTTGGTGAGATTCAAGGTAAAACTGTGATATCTCTGACGCGTTTCAAGCACTTTATCGCTTCCTCTGCCTCACACACTTGTTCGTTCTCTCTCGTGGTCTGTCTGATCATCTGTGCGATACTTTCATCTCCTCTCCTCCGTGCTCCAATTCATCTGCAGGCTTAAGCTCAACAATCTTTGGATCATATCCGAGTGTGATCAGGATCAGAGTCCTGGACTATAAATGCATCTTTTGTAGTTTGACATTTTGGGAAATACACCTGTTTACTTTCTTGCCAAGAGTTAGATTAGAAGATCTCTCATGTCTGCTCGTCAAAAACAGCCAACAGCTGCTCTGCACTCAGCCTGGTTCTGACATAGCATAAAACTAAAACTAGTCATTGTTACACTTTTTTACAGCAACAGACTTGGCTAAATCCAATGCAAGAGTAAGCTTAGTTGTCACTGTGTTATGGTTTGGGTTCCTGTGTGTGATTTTGGTTTTGTTCTGCTTTTCCTTTTTTCTTTTCTTTCAATGTGTGACAGGAGGCGTGGCTGGCTTCCCCTCCCCCTCCCCCTCCCCATGACCTGGCAGATGAGGCACACCTGTTCTCAATCACTGCAATCAACCCGTCTATATAAGGCTGGCCCAGACTTTAGCCGTCCTCCTATGTCTCCTGGTCAATTTAATTTTGAGTTAAAATATTTATAATTAACGCTCTGGTCACTCCCTAATGTTCTTTATAGTTCCTATGTTACTCCTTCTTTTTGTTGTTGTTGTTTTTGTATTTTTGTTTTCTTTTTTTTCCTGATGGGAAAACGTTTCTCAAAAAGAGAACAATGATATTATTGAACATATGTTAACACAAGTGAATTGTACCCATCATTGAAAATTGCTAAAACTGATAAATAAAGAATTTTTAAAAAATGCATTGGGGTCCACGACTGAAACCATTGTTGTTGCTTAAAAACATCATAGTTTGCCTCTGCAAGTGTCGGCATTATGCTTTACATTCTACCTTGCAGTGAACAAAGAGCATCTGAAGGCAGCTTAATGCTCGTTCAAACAGCAGCTGATAACTTGGATGCACCAACCATCTTCCTCTTCTCTCTACACATCTATGAAACAGATTCATTGCTGTTGCGTGTTTGCATGTAATCTCAAGACAAAGTCGTGTCTATGACTGCTGCACTTTCTGCCTGAACACATAATCACAGGTGCAAAATTTGGTACCTTTGCAAAAAGTTAGTGTTGATGCTAAACTGACCTTCTGTTCCCTATAGATTCATATGTAATGTTCTTGGACAGACATGACAGAGGTATTCTCATCAACAAAAAGGCACATCTGTGTATTTCCAAAAATGACGACCTTTTCATTTCTTCTAGTTGATAAACAGATATAACCAAAAACAAAACAAAGTCCCATTCGCACTCTGCTCTTACTTCTCGCTCGCCCTCTCCAGGTATGTTTGGCCCAGTGTCAGAACAGGATCTGCACTTGACTCGTCCCCTGCCCTCTCAGCGCAATCGAACACCGGTGGAGTAGGAGGCAGCCTGTTCAGCTCGCTTCAACCCTCGCTCAGCACCGCTCCGCTCGCACCGCTGTCCCTCTGCACTGCTGGCCCTGCAGCATTCAGTTACTAAGAGCCACGGGCTAAAGTGCCTCCGTCTGACCTTGGATATGTAACAGATCCCCTGGACAAGAACCTAAGACCTGGTTCTCTGCAGAAATCCAAGGACGAGACAGCCCATTAAACCAGAGATGATGTTCAGCTGCTTGTTAGGTGGTGGAAATATAAATGGATTGTTTAATCTGTCAGGATTTTAGTACAACAAGAAGGTTTGTGGTTTCATGCAGGACACTGTTTTACAGCAGCTGCTTTCAAAGTAATGCACCCACATATGACAGACTGGAGTTCTTGTATTGGTCTGAATCCGTCTTAGGAAGATGAATCAAATAGGAGCTGACAGAAGAAGCTTGTTTCTCTCTCAGACAGTAGTGAGTATAGGGGTTCCCTCCAATGTTTTCTAAAGCGAAAGACTGTGAAAAGTGCCTCAGTCCAGCGTGAACGTCCCAGAAACACAACAGAAGAAGCTTCACCAACTGTGCTTCGTGCCCTCAGACTTTGTGAAAAACAACCCAGATCTATCAATTCAGTCGCTTCACAGCTCAGAGAGAAAAGCCTCAGATTTCAAAGTTACGAAACGCTGCAGTGTACGCGTCGTTTAAATGGGCCGTGAAGGAATAAAGGCCACATCACACCTGGCCTCAAGCCGTCCAATAAGGGTCAGCGACACCGATAGATATAACGATTCAGCCCGATGCCACTCGAGGCTGCAGTCCAGTTCAATTAGGTCTCACAGGTTCACTAACAGATGCCTCCATTTACAGTTTTGAAGAACAGGGGGGGGAAAGTGCTGACTTTAAAGGCTTTAACCTTTTATATATGTCACGCACACGCACTCAGAATCGCACGTAAACTCTATTGATGTGCAGCGTGCTTCAGGGAGGAACACATCTGTCAGAGGAGCTGATGCCAAAACTGCAGTGTGTGAACTGAGGACAGAGGGATTCATGCCAGCGTGGAGAGTGCTTACTGCATTCACACACACACACACACACACACACACACACACACACACACACACACACACACACACACACACACAGTCCAATTTTAAACACTCTCAGGTAAATGTGCTCGAGTGTACAAGTGCTGAGCATCATTTTAGAGTAAATCTCACTCCTGTGTTACTGTTTCCATCTGTTCACATTATGCTCCGGACAGATTTGGCTTCCTGTGTTTACTCAGAAGTTCACAATGCTGAATCAGTAAACACTGATTTGTTACTGCTTTCATGTAGTTCTACCTTCCAAATATAAGCATTCTTGAAAGTCAGATCTCCTAAATGAGCAACATTGATACTGTAGAATCTCAGAAAAAATGTCATCCACAGTTGTTTGAAGTAGTGACTGGAATAAAAACAGCAGCCTCTGTCAGAGATGTTTGTCTGATAATCAGTCTGCTGATTTAATAACTCAACTCCTAAACACTCATCAATCTTCCAGTCTGATTATCACATCATGTCAATGATGTCATGACAAAATGATACATTTGAAGATGTCACCATGGACTCTGGGAAATTGTCATATTTCACCATTTTCTGACATTTTGTGGACAAAACAACTGAACAGTCATATTATTTCAAAGGTCAAGTCGATGGTCTGAAGATCTAAAAGTGCTACTAAAAAAATCATAGTAGCAACTTATCCTGCATGTCGACAGATTCATCTTCACAATAACTGAGAAAACAGTGCACTGATGTGTGATATGTTACAGTTGAAAGCTCGGGAAAGAGCTAAGTAAGTAAGTGGAACCTGAGTCGTGACTGTTGTTTTGAGTCTAACGTCAGACTTGCTCCTTAATTTGTTTACTTGTTTCTCTTTAACATTTAACTTGAGACTTTAAAAAAAACTCTTTCGAAACCACCCTGAAAATGACAAATTGTCTCGTTTTGCACAGATGACACACAATATTCAGTTTTGTTTAAATGACACGGAGGCGTCTCATCAATTTTCATAGCAATTAAACTATCAGCTGAAGGTTTGCAGCTCCACAAATCTGTCAGACAAAGTGGAATTCACTTCTCCATTACGGCTCTTGTACAGGCCATCAGGGTTGATTAAGCGTGTTCAGTAAAGAGGGAAATTACCCAGCCTGCCCCTCTTCCTCCTCCTCCTCCTCCTTCCCGCAGCATACCTGCTTCAGCTGCTAAGGTGTTGTTTGTTGTGTGATGTCGCATGAAAGGCTCAGACACAGACGGGATGTATCAAGGGGAGCATATGCAGCGACTTGTCACCGGTCGGAGGTTTCTCCGCAGGTGACAGCATCGACTGTAACTCAAGCTGCTCTCTTTTTTTTCCTCCTGACGTTATCTGTCACTCGGCAGCCTCGTGCACCGCGCGGGGTCCAGGCTGGAGACGACTTTCAGCTGCCTTACATCGGCTATAGGTTACTTGCAGGAATCATAGATAAACAGGATTCAGGCTTTACAGCAAGCAAATGATTTGGTGTTTGTTGGGAGGTTGCACCAAAAACACTGAACACTGACACATCATTTCCAAATTAGCACTTCAGGTTCAATCTAATAGCTTTTGAACCAGAATAAAAGCAAAATGTATTGATGTGTTTTTGAGTCATATAAGTGATAAAAAGCTGTGGGGTCTTCCACCTGAAGACAGATGTGGAACGAAGTGTAAAACGTCCCCTGGGTTGTGTCATTCCACCTTAAGTCTCCGGCCACGTGTGCTGTTCTATCATGGCTGCGTGTTGGAGATCTGAGCCCCTGGAGTCAGTGTGAAGAGCTGTCAGCAACAAGCTGCCCGCCGAACAACCTGTTCTCCTCACCTTGGCCCGTTTCTTTTACAAACAGGTAACATAATGGAGTAACTGTGTCGAGGCGCTGGTTCCTCCCAGGGGAGTTTTTTGTCTTTACCCTGAGGTTGATTTTTAAAGAGAGAAAAATGAAGAGTTTATTAATTTAAGGAACATGCCTATTTGCTCTCTTGTTGAGAGTTAGATGAGAAAACCGATGATATCTGTTAAACATGGAACCATTCTCTGCTAAACTCTCGGCAAGAAAGCGAGTAAAGTACTTCAAAATGTCAAACTGCTCCTTGAAAGATAGAGACATGGGGATATTGTACACTCCCTTGTATTCATATGGAGCAAAATACCGACTGACACTATTGTTGCTGACCCATTGTCGGAAGCCATTGCAATGGAATTTCGTTACCCAACTTGCACTGCTGTGAATATTGTGTAATGACAATAAAGGAAGTCTAAGTCTAGGTGTGCACTGCACTGGAGAAATGAAAACACTGGAAACAACGACAAAAACGCGAAGCACTTGACAACAGGGAAATGCTAGGAAACAGGGACAAAGAGAGGGAGCATGGACAGGAATGATCTGGCAGCTTGCAAGAGAAGGAGAGAGGTATTTAAGCTGCAGGTCGTTAGGTGAAAATGTAGACAGCTGGGAGAATAGAGAGGGCCCCAGCACCTGAAGACCACACCTCCAGCCACTGAAACAAAGCCTGAACAAAAGACTGAACAATCCTAAACCAAAAAGACTGGAGTATAAAACTATATAAAACAGAAAGAGCCCAGTATTTTTAACATTTACAGAAACAGGACAGAGCACGTGCACACACTCCCTCAACAAGCGGCCTGAGAGGAAAATGAAAGGGCTAACCTCATCTCGCTGCCATCAGACACCAGACAGAGGGAAAGGAGAATTTAATAGGCCTCCAGTTATGTGATGGCTTAATTGTCGTGATTTCACGTCGAGAGCGGCTTTGCGCTGCTTTCATTATGTGATATTATTGAAGATGATCATATCAGTGATTTCGCACGTTATTGTTTTCTCCCGTCGCCGTAATGGCCACATAATACGCTAAATAACATCCGAGCTGCTTTGCTTGTTAGAGCATGGAATATAATATGTGAAAACTTTAAATTGAGTTTCCTCTCATATCACCTTCCTTTTCAGCTTTTACTAATTACTATGACAGCCCCTACTTTTTAAACAATTAGTGGCTTTTTAGTTTTGCAGATAGTGTTCATTGTTTGCAAGAATGACTCACTTTTTAATTTAAGACGTATCATTTCCTCACAGTGTGCTGGAGCCATAAAAAAACGTCGCCGTGCTGGAGCTGTTGTAAGTGCAGGAGTGGAGGAGGCAGAGCTGCTCTCAGCGGCAGGCTGCAGCACTGTGTGGTGCCTGAGGTGTGGTGACATGATGCGAGCTGACAGGTGGCACCATGGGTAACAGGGCTAAAACTCCCATCATGCAGCCTGCTGAGGCCCCGTCCTACCTCTCCGGCCAGCCAGGAGTGCACATTCACTAGCTCGGCCACCGCTTGGTACCGTGCTGTAATTAAAGGCTGCTGCTGGATGGTCACAGTTAAGATATAGCTTTGAGGTTTGGGGTGAGTCACATGAACTTAGAACTAAAGCCAAGGGCTGTTTGCACACAGTAGGTATCTTATTTTGAAAAGATGCAGATTAGCCGCAGAGACAGATGCTGCATCTTGTTGATTTTGGGACTGAAATGACTCAGAGATTTTGGAGTTGACTAGACTCTGTTACAATGCTGATGTGAACAGGTTGAGGATAAAAAGTTGAAGTTGTGGGTCAAATATGAGTCAGGAATAACATATGCATTAATAATTCTTGCATTGATTTCTTTATTTTTTCCCATCAAAAGAAATGCACAGATCAGCAAAGCTACTACATACAAATGGCCATACAATAGCAATTGGATTTTTGTTCTTGTCTGAAGGTGTTCAGTAAATTCTGATGTGTTGTTTTTACATTTTGTACCTTGAACATTTGCAGTTATGCTGCATTCAGCAAAATTAAAAAAAAAAAAAAAAAATCAGTCAAATCAAACCAATGCTGTTCTTCCATTTTCAAATGAAAAAATTCAGCCACAATCTACACATCTGGACAGCTACTTGTTACTGCTCCAGGAAAATTACTGTACTTACATACAATAAAGAAAAAACAAAAGTTTTGCATAGCTTCATTGTAATGTAGATACAGTACTGTAAGGCACTTCATGAAATAATTTAGGCATTTTTTTTATTCTATATAATAAACCTTTTTGCCACTTCATTCTAAAACTTCATCTCAATATGCAAGGTTACAACATCTGGAAAAAAAAAACTCTTCTCATATCACATTTTTGCACACTATGTAAATCTACTGTACTCCCCCACTTTTCTTTTGGCATTAAGTCTCAAGTTCAACATTCTCAAAATATTGAAGTTGGGTTCTTGTGCATAATATGACTGACACATTGTCCCATAACCCCACACAACCCAGTGTTTCTCAAAAAGACCAAAAAAAAAATTGTGCAATGATTTGGGGTTATGTGGAGTAAAAGGCAACACGCTGTCAAAAACGAGTCCCAAAAATGAAAGAAAAAAAAACGTCCGGGCAAGTTAGAGGTCACGTCCTCAAAGACTGGTTTTGTACCAATGGTGACGAGGCTACGTCTGACACGGGGAAGAGACGTCTCTCTTTTTCTAGATTTAAAAAAAAAGGTTTGCAGGTTTGTCTTGTCTCTCCTCAGGCCAGTCTGAGACGTCAGTGGGGTGACTGTGTGGAGTTGTAGTCCAGCAGCTGCACGTAGGACTACAGGTTCCAGCAGCCCACTTAATATGGACAGAGGTAAAGAGGATGCATCTGCTCTATCCAAGCTGATCTTCGTACTGTTTGCGGAAGCAGTCTCCAGCTGGGAAGAAATCCCAGCAGCGCTCCTGGTACATCTTCCACACGTATGACTCCTGGAGGCAGACACACAGATGGACATCAACTCAAAATGATACATTGTTACTTTTACCCAGCATGTACAAGTATACAAAAATATGTAAGACGCCATTGTTTTCATATTAAAACTGCAATCTGTGGCAGTGGAATTATCATCTTAACAAGCTGGAGGAAGTGAAAGTTTAAACCATTGACTTGATAATGTCAGCTTGTCAAATGAGTCAAATTTACTCAGCTGTGGTCAGATAAGGTTAATTCTGTGTGTTAGACCAACAACACAAAATAAATTGTGGCTGTTCAGAAAGGTCATTAGTGTGGAGTCATGATGTACCTGGCCAGTGTGCTCTGTCTCGTCCTTGTTGATAAGATACATCAGGAAGAACCTTTGAAAAAAAAAGGCCAACGAGTCAAAACAAAAATGTCAGAACAAAAAACTTCCACATTCTCCCACCAGAGCATCAAATCACACTTTAAAACACAGAAGAAGCACATTTTATTTCTCCAACAGTACATTAACAGAAAATGACTCTTTGTTCCCAGGAGACGATTGTCTCTGATGCGAGTGTCAAACAAAGTGACTCCAGTGCGCCTCCATCACCCAATCACCTGTCGTTTCACAAATCAAGTGTAAATGGCAACGGGCCGCTGTATCTCCGTGGGCATCGCAGCTTGCCAAATCATGATGAATACTGTATGAGAGCGCGCTATCACAAACCTATTTTCCAATAAAGTTCACGGCATTAAATACTAATGAAGCGACATAATGAGGTAGCTCTCATATCCTCCAGCCAGCTGACTGTGAGCGCAAATGGACTGCGACTTTCTATTGTCACGGGCATTATACAGAAACACTGGGTAATAAGGGAGTGCAGAGGAAACACAGAGACAGATGGAAAGAATACCTGAAGGGATTTAGTGTTCTGGATCACTGGGGCTATTAGCGACTTTGGCCCTGGTGCTGTGGTAATATGCTAAAGCCATCAATCATGTGGTTAAATTACAGGCTAGAAGAGGCAACACATGCTGCTGAAAGATGGAATAAAAAGTAAAAAAAAAAAAAACCCTGCTCATTTAAAGGTTTCACACAATGGTGGAAAGTGAGATACTTACAGGTAGTTGGCCAAGTTGTGCTCTTGTAAGGTGTGAGTCTCAAAGCCGTGAGGTGTTGTGTCAAAGTAGTCATTACCGATCCCGCAAATGAAACATTTGGTCTGAGGGCAGAAAAATGAAAAGTTAATTACAGCACATGTTCTCTTTCTTCTTTCTTTCTGTGAAATAAGGTTGTCAGAATGAAATTTTGCAGTTTTTTTTTCAAGGGCACTCAACTGATTTTACACACAAAGATCAGTTTACTTGTCATGGTTTGTGCTACTCAGCCTGTGAACAGTTGTATAACGTTTATAATGTCTGTTTAATTAGCTTTCTAAAGCATCAGGGTGGTCTGGCAGCACAAAACTTGTAACTCTGCCGGTTTTCTCTTCCCTTTCTTGAAGTCCCAGGCTGCATTTAAGTGTTTCACCAAAATCATTTATTAAACTAAATATAAAAAATAAATGCAATTTTTAAAAATGACCTAAAGAACGCTCTGACCTTCATCTGGCCTGACTGACTCTGAAGAGAGCTCAAAAAACACAAAAGTAGGTCGTGTCTATACTTGGGATGTCCTAAAGGGAAAGGAGTTTCTTTACTCTCTAACACACATGTTAAATTTTCTTAGGTTAATGTATAAAAATAAAGCAGCTTTAGGCAAAAAGTTAAACAAAGAAGATGGAGTTCAGTAGCTTTCACCATGATACAGTAAATAAGGTCATGGAGTTGTATAACTGTATTATGTTATTTGATAGGCCCTCCACTCCCCGTCAGCGCTGCATAGGTTTGCAGCTATAGGTGAGAATTAAATTTACTCTCACCTCCATGTCCTCTTTGACTTGTTCCTGCTGGTCTCTCAGCTCTCCGAAGGCATCGATGATTAAACCTGGAGTCACAAAGGAATTGCTGTGAGCGTAACATAGAGTGTACTCTATCTGTGTAATCAATACAAGCACAATCTTACACCCTTCACGTCCTAAAAATACAGTATGGAATGTAATGTGGATACACTCCAGTGACTGGGAGTCTATGAGGAATATCAGTGTCCTTGCATTTCTGGTAGTTTGCTAAGACCAAAAAACAAGTAGATCACTTTAGATTAATTCAGAGATCAGTTTCATTTATTCAACTGTAGGAGTAAAACAGTCTTACCCTGGATGATGGCCAGGAGGATGACGATGACGAAGAAGAAGAAGGTGATGTCAAACAGGATACGGTAGAGCTCATAGGGGTCACCGGCAGGGTCCTCGATCTCGTCCCCGATGCCCCCTCCCGCTCTCACCCCGACGTACATGTGGAAGAGGTAACACTGTGAAAACACAGAGGGAGGGTGAGTGCAGCAAGTACTGCTGTTTGGGTGTGTTTATAATTAGAAACACATACGATTGATACCTACAGTCATCATGTCGTCACACTTCATATCTGGCTCATCCTCATCCTCACTCTTGTTGTAGAACTTCCTGAAGAAGTTGAAGGCCACCACAGTGTAGAGATAGACCACGACGGCCAGCAGGCCCACTGTCAACACCAGCTTCAGAGAAACACAGGCAGCAGTTAGGGAAATGTCATTACAAGCTTCCTGTCTATTTATGGACTGGAGGTGAAAACACACTACTCGCAGCAGGGGAAAAGCCACCAGCTCCCATTCTTTTTCTATAAAAAGCTGCTAAATTCTCACGAGGGGCGCGATGGGATTGCCGGTGGCGAGAGAAGAGCAGACGGCAACGAGGGAAAAGCTCAAATGAGTGGAAAAAGGATGGGAGAGTTCAGTGCAGTAACCAAGCACATACATCAGATTTACACTGACGTAAAACTCCATTCAGATGCAGCTCCTGCACTCATTCACTTGTGAACCCAAACAGCAACAACAGTGGGAGCAGGAGTAAACTGCATTTGGATTGACAGCGTGATTGATTAGCCCACAGGCGGATGAGTGGGGGAGGTGTCGCCGATTCCTTGCGGCCTCACTATTTTGGGTGTATTTTCACCCTTGGAGACTGAGGTGACATTAAATTTTGATTTGTGCCTCTGGTCAGTTGACATGAGAATCCCTGCAAGAACTGACAGTCAGAATTGGGACTGAAATGAAGGCAACTGAGCCATTTGAACTCAAATGTCAAAGGACACTGTGTGCATAAATTTTCATTTATGCATCCTTGCTTCCTTCACTTGCAGCTCGTCCTTTTGCTTCAAATCTCCCAATTGTGTCACGACAGTGAGATGCAAATATTGGGTGTAAAGACACAAGAATTGACACAGCACATATAATAAGTACTAGATGACATATTCTTGCTCAACAAAGTATCATTTTAACATTCATAATCTATTACAACATGTTGCACAGAAGGTGACACATGCCAACCATGTACAGGAAGTGTAGTGAAACAGATATTTCTCCCAGGAGTTGTTAGATCATACAAATCAAATGAGAAGCCCACGATACTCTGTGTCTATGTATGTGTAAATAGCTTAATAATATCTTAGCTAAAACCACTTGATAAAACCACAGCTCAAGGCTTGGTCGCCCAATTTCTGTACTCTGGTGGTCAGAAATGCTTAATGCTGTTTTAAGTTTGAGAGAAAATACACAAAAAACTGCAACATATATAATTGTTTCTTTGTTCTTACTGAATAATCTGTTAAAAAAAGAATAGATCATGATTATTTTTTGTGTTGAAATCTAAGCAAAATGATTGTTCAAAGCTTCTCTCTGCAGTATTTGGCAGTGTTGACAACAGTCTGGACTCTAGTGTTACCCAAGATGCCATCAGTGAGGCGGGAGCACGGAAACTGTGATAAAGCTGGCTTGTGGTTGCACATCAGGGAATAAACAGGCAGTGGTTACACCCCTATTCTGCTTCAACTCTGCAGTGACCCCTGCTGCTTGGAAGAAGAGCTGCATCCTCCTCGTCCTCACCTGTTTGCCGTTATGTGTGACAGAGGAGAGGATGGTGCGAAGGGTCTTGAAGCCCATGGCGATGTCCAGCAGGTGAGCGGCAAAGAAGAAGTTGTTGTAGTGGCCCAGGATGGACATGGTGGTGTACCAGACCAGATATAGGAATGACTGGTTGAAGAAACAAAACGAGAGGCTGATCAGAATCCATCTGTCATCAATCAACCCATTCATTCATCCATCAAATGATTCACTCTGCTTTCCATTAAACCAGTAAACAGAACCATGAATCTTCCCAGGCGGTATTCAAACTTACATTGTCTGTAAACACCACTCCCATTTTCCAGACATGGTACTTTGTATCGATTGAGCTCAACCTGGCAAGAAAAAGAAATGTTTATATGAAGGGCTCATATTTTCTGCTCGACCTCTATTTTCGCTTCAAGGAGTTCTGACCTCTCTGCTCTTTATCCATCTCATCTCTTACCACGACACCAGCGAAGCCTCCTTGGCGACTGTTTCCTCTGTGGGGTTGAAATCCAGGGCGCTCTTATCCAGCCCCAGCAATTCTGCTATCCTCTCTGCTCCATACAGGTCTCCGTACTTCTTGATCACCTATAACAGCAGCAGAAACAGAAACAGGGGAGAGGATGACACTGCAGTTGACATTTAGTAAATATCACGAGACTGGGTTTGTATGCACCACAGATGACACTTACTTTGCGTTTGACAAATTTATCCCAGTAGTTGTTGGGGAAGGATCTGTCAAAAACAGCATAAAACAAATAATCATCAAACCTTTGTTTATAAAAGTTTGTGACTTATACTTCAATAACAGTAATGCAGTTGACTCACGGAGTATTGATGACCAGCCTGTCCCACTGTCCTTTGATGTCATCATCCGACGGCTGCTCTGTGATGTAAAGGCCGGCAAACTCCAGCTTCCTCGCTATCTCCTTCTCACGTTTGAACACCACCAGGGGCACCTTGGACACACAGGGAACGTGACTGCGTCATTAGTGCAATGAAGGAAATAAACAGTATTTGATGTCAACATGCTGCAGTTCCAGCATGTTTACTACTAGAAGCAACAGGAAGAGTATGACAACATGCGAGTGTTCTTACTGAAGAATAAACCAATTTTGCTCATTAATAATATTAACATAAAATATTTTCTGGCTATAACACATTTAATAGCAAAACATACTGAATCTAAAGCATAAACAAATCAAAACTAAAGCATGTTTTCTTGTCAGTACTGTACCTTCAGATAGTAGTATCCCACTACACAGAGGAAAGATATGATAGTGTGTAGTATAGCGAGGCAGCGAAGCGTTGGTGCCATGTACCCTGTGCTCTCCTGAAGCACGAAATACTCAAGAGCACCTTCATCTTCCTCCTCTCCCACTCTACCTCGACCATTCCAGGGGTCTTCTTCGTCTGAGTAGTCACCAGTCACCTGGGCAATGAGACATTTAAAGGTATTTGCCAAAAACAATAACAAGTCCTTATTCTGTATATAATATGATACACTCATTTCAAGTTTACTTTGTAGAAGAGCAGAATGAAGTTGATAGCAAAGGCGACAAAAAGTGCCAGGAAGCGGAGGTTGTAGAAGTTCCTGGCCAGGTAATTCTGTGAAAATAATCACACTTGTTTCAGTTGCATATAAGAAAAAAGTTGATTTGTACTCCGTTAACATGCTTAAGCTAATATTTCTCCTGATCTGTGAGGGAAATATCTGACCAGCATCTTGGTCTGGTAGATTTCCAAGCCAGCGAAGAAGCTGGCCATGAAGGCCTCCGGTGGTTCCTTCTTCTGGCCGAGCCTCTTCTTCGGGGCTTTCTTCTCCTCCACTGAAGACTCTGGAGGGGCTTCGTCTTTGGCCTTGTCATGGTCCTTCTTCTCACCATCTTCTGAACTGCAACAATAACTTCTATATTAATGACAGACACATAGATGTTCGGAAATGGTGAACCTCTCTCCATCATTGCTTGTGAACGACTGAGTCTTTCCAGGATGAACCTTTCATACCCAATCATGATACTATCACCTGTTACCAGTGAACCTGTTTACCTGTGGAATGATCCAAACAGGTGTTTTTGGATCAGTCCACAACTTTCACAGTCTTTCCTGTTCCAACGTGTTTGAAACATGATGCTGCCATCAAATTCAACAATCAAAGAACTTGATGAGGTGAGACATTAAACATATTAGCTTTGTTCTGTTTTCAGTTGAGTATGTGTCAAAAAGGATGAGCAGATGATCACATTCTGTTTTTTTTATGTTTTACACAGTGTCCCAACTTTTTTGAAATGGGGGCTGTATAATGCTTAAGATGCCATAATCACATAAAAACATATCAGAAGAATTATAGAACAGATGAACCATGAGGATGAATGAAGAACAAAGTGAGAACACTCACTCTCCTTTCTCTGAATCTGACTTGTAGTCTCCATTTGAAGCCCTCTTCTTTGCAGCCATCTATAACAAACACATTGTTTTGACTATCAGTCACTTTAACAGTTTGTTCTAATATGATAACAAATGTGTTTCAAGCATAATGTCAATACTAATCTTGTAGTGTCTCTGCTTTCTATTAGTTATGACATGATTATGGATTGAAGTACGCTTCTTCAATTGAGTTTAACGAGAGTACTGACCTGTGCCTTCTTCTGCTTGACAGCACTGGCAATGGACGGAGCGTCCCCCACCACCACCTCAGACACATCCCCCAAACCTGGCTCAGCCCCGTGCTTTCCCTCCTTCTTGGGCTGTATGTTCAGCAGCTCAGCCATGAGGTCTGCCTCTGCCGCATCTCCCTGAGCCATCTGACCCATCTCTGCCAACGCTGACGCTTCGTTCGCCTCCATCTTCTCCATCTCTAACACGTCTCCATGGATCCCGAACTGCGTGGGGTCTGGCATGTTTCCCAAAATGTCCGTCACCTTCATGTTCTTGGCCCCTTCGACGAGGCCGCCCCCGAACATAGTGGTCCACAAGATATGGAAGAAACCCCAAATTAGGCTGTAGACAAAATGAAGGAGGCCTGTGATGATCATCCAGAAGAAGGAGAAGAAGCCTCGCACCATTTCCCTAACACTCATCTTTCTGAATTTTCTGTACTGCCGCCTCATGCTCTTGAGAGTGAGCAGCTGGCGGAAGTGGCAGAGGCTTTTTCTCATGGAGATGCAGGCAACTGTAAAGGCTGAGGAAGACTCCAGCATCACGCTCTCCTCCTCTTCCTCCTCCTGGCTCTCCACCACACTCTGGTTGTCGTCCTCATCTTCCTCCGGACGCTCCACCGGGTCTGGCTCTGAAATTTGAGAAGCTAGCTGCATCTCGAAGATGGTGTCCTCGCAGAAGTTGACAAACAGCTCCATCTTCTCACTCTCCCCGCCTTCGTTGACGACATCGAAGATAAACTGGCGTTTTGACTCCTTCACCTGAGGCTTCTCCCACTGAGTACGACTCGACTCGCTGATCTCAAAGTAGACTCTCTCGATGCGCTTGGCGCCGCCCATGATCTCGATCCGACCCAAGAAGGGCTCGAAATAACTGAGGACGCTCTCAGCCAGGTCGAGGAACGTTGAGAGGCGAGCGTCGTGAGGCATATGCTCCGAGAGATTGGTCAGCAGCACGGCTACATTAAAGCCAATGTCCTTGGCGGGTTCGTGAAATCTCTCAACAAACTGCTCGTAGTTGAACATGTCGTTCTCGTCAGCCTCGGCACAGGAGAGAAGAAACTCAATCTCAGACTGGGAGTACTGTTTCTGATTCTCCATGGACTTCTGGAAATCTTTCTTTGAGATGACCCCTTTGCTCTCGGAGTCATACTCCTTGAAGCTGTCCGAGGTAGTCAGGTCCTTCAACTTGAGGAACATGTCGAAGAATTTTAAGATCATCTCCACGTTGCTAGAAGATTCCACCAAGGTGTCAACCATTTGTTTGCCAATAGTACCATTGACAACATTACCTGTGAAGTAATGGAAAAAGAGAGTAAGCGAAGCTCCTTTGGGAAATACTTGATTACAATTACAGCAAGCAAATCTGTTTAATGAAAGTCATAAAAGACATAATATTCTTGCAAACTGCAGCTGCTGGACATATGGTGTCAGTGAGCCGTCTAATAGTAAACCTTCAAGGAGAGAGAGCATCATGACGATCATGTCCTTCTGCAGGTCCAGCAGCTCCTTCAATAATTCAATCTGACTGGAGTCCTGTTAGCAGAAGACAAAAAAGGGAAACCTTGTGATTCACGCTACACTATATCACTACTGATGGCCGCCCTGTAAGGATACAGGCATCCCATCTAATATCCTTCAGAGATCAAGGCTGCCTCAGATTGTGAGGACCCACAATGGCCCTGCTGGGGCCCAGAAGGGCCTTCTAGGTAACATCCATCCATCAGCACCAGGGTTAATGTTATTTTACTGTCTGGGAGCAGATGGCTAGGTCAGTCTGACTCATTTAGGGTCTCTCTGGAGCCTGCATTCAGCCTGCTATAAGTCTGTGGTGTACGTTGATGCGCTAAATTCAAACCTTTCCACCTGTGCTTTCCTTCATCCTGGCTTTTCCTGTCAGACCAAGTCTTTTCCTGATGACCATGAGATAAAGTTAGGTGGTTGGATTTCATCTTATTCCTGGCTTATTAGGCATGGAGGAAATATCACAGATTGAGTAATATATCATGTAGCTGGATGGTCTGACATACAGGATGTGACTGTGCTGCAATAGCCTGAGGTTATCTTTGAGCCTGGAGAGACCTCTAGTGGCTAAACATATTTTAAAGGAGTCTGAGAAAAGACAAATACCTTCAGTTTAAGTTTAGTTTTGTTAGGGAAATGTATGTGCAGTTAAGTAAAAATACTCATCAGACCAGAATGGTTTCTTTCATAGATTTAAAAATCATATATGTTTTATGATTGTGCTTTATCATCACTAATGTATAAACAAAAATTCTGGACGTCTGGAAGCCAAATTATTAAGATGTATACAATAAAACTGGTTTTACATATCGCATTTGTTTTCACCACTTGGATGTTTATAAGATTAGATCAGACTTCCTCTTTCTTCATACCCCTCTCTCTCCCCCGACAATCCCTTTCTGTATCTACAATGGAGTGTAAAACCAATTGAAGGGAAAAAAATCTTAATTAATAGCACACTTCAAAACTACAAAACAAATAAAAGAGAGCAGTAGGACAATCAAATACAAAACCACAGTGAAGAAAAATAACAAAAGATAAGACAATGAATAAAAGCATAAGATAAAGCAAGTGACAGAATAAAATGATTAAGAAAAAGCCAAACAGTAAAAATACAATTTTCAAGTCTAAGTTCCTCAGGTTAGCTATGCTGTAAAGGGTTGGACAGCAAAAGGCCTGTCATCGTTGGTCTTCAGCCTTGACTGGGGAATAACTAACAGGGTCTTATCAGTGGACCTCAAGCTACGGGCTGGTGAGTCATGATTTAGAGACTCGGCCAGGTAGCTCGGAGCCAGACCATGCAGGGCCTTTATGGTCAAGATTAAAATTTTAAAATCAATTCGGGCAACCAGTGAAGGGAAGCTACAATATGGGAGATATCATCATGCTTTCATGATTTGGTTCAAAGTCTGGTGGCTGTGAAAAAAGCTATAAGATAACATGATCCAGGAGTTGATTTAGTGGAGCTAAATTTACCCCCTTTATATACTGAATCTATAATACTGCATCATATTGTGTTCTATATGTATCATATTGTAGCTGTCAAATAAATGAAGTGGATTAAAAAGGACAATATTTTCCACTCGAATAGGAAATGTATATAGGAACATAAAATAGACATACTCAAGTACAAGTACCTCAAAGTTATACTTAAGTATACATAATAACAACATCATAACTTCATTGCAGACAAAAGTACACACCTGGGATAACTTCATCTGCATGTTGGCAAAAACATGCAAGAAGCCCACCACTGCGTCCCACAGCCTGCTGTGAGCCAGACTCTGCTGGTTCCCAATACATGGACCCTGAACATAATCACACAGCATCAGAGTGAGTCTTTTAAACTCAGGACTTTAATTAGCACTTGTTGTGGTGCAGTGTGTTGTAATGCGGTACCTGTATATACTCAGTTAAAGAGTTGAAGACCTGCTTGGCCACTGCCAGTGCTCTGGAGAAGTTCCTCTGACCGGCCTCATCTATAACATCCTTACCAGAGTAGTACCAGTAGAAATCACTGATGGACTCCTAATGGAAGAATGATTCAGCTCATTAAAGGAGGTCAATGAATATATATTGTTCTAGATCTGACTGTTATAACATCATACCTGGAGTCTGAGTAGGTAGTCGACAGTACTGATGATGATGTTGACTGTAGTTGTGTTCCCTGTCTGAGTCCTCAGGAAGTTCTGAAAATCTAAAACAGACGATAAAATAAGATAAAACAAAATTGCTTGTAGAAGAGTACGTTCACAAGTCAATTCTCATTTATGGAAAAATGTCCACCTACCATTGTTGTGGCCCTCACAGAGGAGCTGTAGAAACCTAAAGAGATCCTTAGTGAACTCATCATCCTGCAGTACTTTGGAACCTGAAGACAGGAAATGAGATTAACTGTCCCTTTCAGTGGTAAGAAGGTCAGAGACCCATCATTCTAATGTCAGTACAGGCATCAGGTCTTGCATAGCTTTCACTTCCTCATAAAGCTGCTGTCTAGTTGTCAGACGGTATTAAATTATGTGCACTATATTTGGGGGTTCAGGACACACAGACAAGGTATAGTGCATCATTTCACAAATTAAAACAGGGTTTATAATAGGAATAAAGCTGAGCTTTAGAGTTTAACGCCAGCAAAGCTTTGTTGTTTCTGACAATCAAAGCTTTAGGAGGTTTATTTCTTATTACACGCTGGTTAGTATCGTAAAAATTAATAAACAGAAAAGGTCCCACACAAATGACAAGCACTGACTTCTTATGAAAGAAGTATAAAAAAGTGGAGAGATTCGAGTCAGTTTGGGGCACCTGACCCTGGACTGAACAATCTATCCAGATGTCAAAGGAGCATGCATGCGTTCCTTCAGTCCCAGGTACAAAAGAAGGTTGTATTGCATTCAGGGCAAAGGAGGAGGAGGAGGGAATGGGGGAGAGAAAGACTGGACGGGGAATGAGGAGAGGGAGGAGGGAGTTGAACGGAGAGCAATCAAGATGTCAGCATTGCATAGAATGAGTAGAATCTAAACCATGTATTTACCCCGCTCACTCACGTTGACTGCGACCGATGAGATAAAAAACATGATCAGAGGAAAACAAACAAACAAAACAAATAGCAGACATAAGCAAAGGAGAAGACATTGAGATTCAATCAGAAGAAGTAGGAACAGGAGAGAATGATAGCGCTATAGATATATATATATTTACATACTCACATTGATTTGCGACACTGACATGCGATTACAATTAAACAAAGTCTTAAAGTACAGTCTGCTCGCTCGGCAGGAGTTTAGACTACAGGTTAGACAGAGTACCAGACTAACAGTTACCATCACTTATGCCTGAGCTTATGAGGTGAAAATGAGCTGGAATATGCATGAGAAAAATATATTTATATACTGTATGCTACCCATCGGATCGAATAGAGACCTCTGATTAAATGTTCACATGTGGATGCAGTCGTGACTGTGAGTGCTTTTCAGTGGCAGACGAGGCCGAGACAGGACTTAGACATACAGTAGCACAGGTTCACCTGCATGATGATGATGTACAACATGGCACACGACACGTGACATGGAGATGGGCTTGTACGACAAAGAACTAAAGAGCAGATGTTTCGTCGAGCTAATGCTGCGTCATTTGTCTAACAGCCGATTACACACCCGACTAAAGGACATTTATGCCATGAGCCTGAATGAGACACGTCATGTCACATGAAGACTTTACATGTGTTCTCAGCGGTATTTACTTATATCTTGGTTCGGGACACATGTGTAACACTGAGTACCTGAAAACTCTCGCTGAAGAAAAAAGGTCCATCTGCTGCACAAATAAAGCTATGAATTCCATAACCTCTGTTTCATCTTTCTGTTTACAAAGATCTGCAGCAGATCAGCATTTAGCACCAACAGAGTGTAGCACATAAATTGCTGAACTTTTAGTATTGAATTTCTGTCTATATTGAACTTCTTCTACAAACCATGAAATCATAGTATGGCGCAGTTATTGACTAGTGAGTTTTTTTATTTAGTACCATATTAAGGTCAAGATATTACCGTGTATTGCTCTTTACAACAGTGTGATTAAAAGTCTCCTTGTTGGTCTCAGACTGTTCACTATGTTTATCATCCTCACTTACTTGATCCTTCTTCAGTTACCATTCCCAGACCTTCAGCTTTATTTTGCCTTTCGAAAGCATTCAAATCCAGGACACTGTAGGAGATAAAAGACAAAGCCTGACCTATGACACATTTACACTCCATATTCTGCACTTATGCAATATGTATTTGAAGGGGGCACTTCTGTTATTTAGGATGGCATTTCCATTAAGTAAGGGAATTATAAAAGACAGTACAGGTCAAAAAAAGGTTGGCAATATCTTGACCCTTGACCTTTAGTCCCTGATACAGGTCAAGCTCCAGAAACTTCCCAAAATGCAACCAATAGTCTATTTTAATTAGAGCCTCCCTGACTCACCTTTGGTTTTAAACTCTTCAGTTTGTAAAGGAGGCTTTCTGTTAGACACTTTCAGTCTCCAAGCCAAAGCTCACATAACCCCAATGACATCATCATGGCAGTACTTCCTGCCACTCGTAAAGTGACCTTTTTGTGTATGATTAGTGGAGCTCCCTTTCAATTACAGTTGGGAAATGTGTGATTATGGATCCATTACCTGCAAGACATCATCAGTCCAGACAAACTTTTGAAAAAGCCGACATCTCTTTTTTCTTTCAGGTAGTCCAGCATTTTCTGTATCGAGACAAAAGCATAATAAATAGCTGGCTGATCCTGTGAAACCAACAAAGTCTGCATGTCGATTGATGTGTACCTGCTGGACCAGTATGTTTCCCCCGTTGAGGATGGAGATGCCTAGCTTGAGGGTGAAAGTCACCATAGCACCAAGTCGACCTGACAACCACAAGTCACATATCACACAGTAGCTACATCAAAGATGGCAGTTATAAGAAGGCAGACAGCTGAATGTTTTCCTACCTTTGCTGGCACTGATCATCTGAAGCGCCATCTCTGCAGCTCCTCGGTCGTGCAGTCTGGCTTGCTGGTACAGCATCTTTTGCTTCTCCATTTCCTTTTCCTGTTTGAAATGATAATACAGTGAGCACCACTTCTGAAGGTAATTCAAAAACAAAGGGAAATGCAGAAGAGCGGTCCCGAGAAATCAATAGCACCTCAAATGTTTTCTCTTTTCCTTCCTCGTCTTCCTCTTCTTCACCTTCAGCACAACTCTGAAAGAGAAAGCAGAATGTCAAACCTGCCACATTTTGCTGAACAGCAAACATTTAAGGGAAATCAATTTAGAGAGAGAGGTACCTTTGCCATCATGTCTGCATATGCAATATACAAGGGATCCTCTTCCAAAGAACTTAGAAAAAAAGGAAGATGAATATGTGGTGGTTAAATCTTGGATAGCACACAATCACATCTCATCTTTAAATAATAACAAGCAAGTTACAGAGGTTATATTAAAAGCCAGTGCAGTGTTTGTCCAGTCAGCAGCCAGACTCCAGAGAAATACTGTTTGTGTTTATCCCCCAGTATAAAATATGTGCTGATGATTTAGTTTAATGCAGCTCTTTATTAGCTAAAAGGCAAGCCAAAGCTATTAGGCAGCACAGATGGAGCACAACGCGTTGGTGCCAGGTGGCCAGGTGTGTGACACCGAGTGTGTATTTACCTGCACTCAGTCAGAGCGTTGTGGCTGAAATGCAGAATGAGCTGGTGAAGAGGGTCTGGCTGCTTTCTCACTTCTTCCTCTTCCTCTTCCTCCACTTTGGGCTGCGTTTTCTGGACAAAGCCGTACAAGTGATTCATCAAGCTCGGGTCTCAACAACTAGAAATCTGGTCTGTAACGCTTTGCATGAACAGTAGACACAGTTACCACTTCACTATACGATACTTACCTTAAGAGAAGCAGGTTGAATCCGAAAAAAAGACAGTGATAGGAAACACTGATTGCATGCAAATAAAACTACAAGCACGAGCATGGACACAATGAGGCAGACTCACACACATGCTGACACACACAGAGCGGATGATGTTCAGCAGTGTTAAAAGGTGGAGATTGGAGTTAAGCATGACTCTCCATGAGCCCAGTGTACATAGACTTCCTATGACAAACCACTCATAGTAGACACATTGGATTTTTTTCCTGTGGTGTTTGCTGCAGGTCTGTGTGCTTGGTCGGCTGAATCATAAAATTCTTCATCTGTCAAATTCTTATATGGTGCCCTGCGGCTTTTAATTTCAAATAACGTGGAAAAATTACGACTGTTAAAAGGGTGAAAGGAAGATTAGATTCTCAGAAGTTGTATTAATTCAAATTTAATCTTCATTTCATTATTGAAAAAGAGGGGGAAAAAAAACACACACCCACTGGCACGGTAGGGTTTGTCGAGTTCCAGCGTGCCTTCGTGATAGTCTTCTGATAAGAAAACTGAATTTATTAAACTCTGCTCTATGAATCCTCCGAGCATTTTTAATCAATTGCATATGCATATTATGCTGCAGGTTATTATGGGCCACAAAGCGCATAACATTTCTGAAGCACTTTTGTGGAAGTTGTGAAGAAAGCAGCTACATGTTTCGTCTGCTTTCTCTACAAGCTCAACGCATGATTGTGATGCTTCATGATAACATTTAAGAAAAGACGCCACAAAAATTTGGTAAGTCGAAGCATGTGACAGGATGCTGTCTTACCAAATGGTGGATGGGACACAGTGGTCGAAATACATCAGCTGGCTCTGACATCAGCGGTGATGTCATGCTTGCTGGAAAAATTGGGCGTACTTACTGCAAGATCCTGCACTAGCTTCTCCTCAAAAGAGTACTCCTCTGTTTCTATCCATATTCTCTGATAGGCCAGGAGGAAGAGGTTAATAGAGCGATGCCTGAGGAAGGGTGAGAGGAGATTAGCCTGGGTTAGATAGAAGCAGAGGAAAGGAGGGAAGAGGTCCCTTCAGGAGAGGTTAATATTGGTTAGTTTAGGGAGCTGGCACATCCAACTGGTCACCTCAGAAGAAATGCTGTTTATGAACACAGAACTGTGATGTACATGTTGATTTAATCACAATTCTTTCTTTTTTAAAAATTGCATCTGCACATCAGCAACAGTTAAAGGAATATTTTGACATTTAAGGAATGAGAGTCAGATGAGAAGACGAAGCTGAGCTCGCCGGGAGATGGAGAGCTCAGATTAGCATAAAGACTGGAAGCAGCCTGCCGACTTTGTATAAAAGTAACAAATCCACCTACAAGCACCTCTAAAGCTCATCTGTACACATTAAACCAAATAAGGCGCTTCTAGGCAGATTTTTTTTTTAAAACCTTTTAACAGAGCCATGCTGTTTCCTGAGGTTTGAGTATATTTGCGGGGGACATTGCTTGCTGGCTCTAGATTCAAATTTAGTGTACAGACATGAGAGTTGCATCAATCTTCTCATCAAACTGTCATAAAGACTGCTATTTACGATCGATGTTTCCCAAAATGTCAAACTATAAATTCCTTTTAAAGCACTTTCTCTCTGCAGTACTGTACGGATGTGGACCAGTGGAAAAACCAGCAGGAATATCTGAATGGGAGTTAACTCTGTAGCACAGACCGTGCCCGGAGGAGAGCAAGGGGGAAGTTAAGAAAGGTATGCAAGGTCATACAGCAGCAACATTGGTTCAGCTCTACGTTACCGTCAGCATGGAGAGCAGACTGCCATAGTCTGTCTTCTCATGCTTTATCTCCAGCCAAATATGTCGGTAGGCATTCAGGAAGTAATTATTATTTTTGTGCCTGAGGGGATGAGGTACAATAGAGTGTGACATTGAGGAGAGAACAAAGGCTGAATAGAGAGACAAAAGAGAAAAAATGACATCTGAATGTGTGAAACCGTGTGAGATTTGACATTATCCAGAAGCTTCACATCCACCCCTCAAACACAAATCTATTACTCCAAACAAAAACAATCAATTGTGCCTGCATGGTAAATACTGTCTAATAATTATGAGCTGTGCTGTGTCATATTTCACTGTCAACGACTCTGAATAAATGAGTCATGCTGTCAGGCAGGCGGGCGGCAGCGTCTGAGCACACATTGAAGATGGCCACCCCCAGGTTGGGCCTCGTAATTGTTTTCCTCCCTACTGTAGCTCTCTGCCTGACTTCCTGTGATTGAGTTACAGAGCAGCAGGGCATGAAATTGCTAGTGTCCCTTTTTTTCTACTCCTTGATAACAGCTGCGGGCCAGACATTTGTCCTACAAACGCAAGGAGGGAGGCTGAGCATTAATGCAGGGTCAGAACCCAGGAAGAGAGAAATGAGAGTCGTGAGTCAGACAGACGAAGAAGAAGAAGAAAGCAAGGTGGTATCTGGCCAGTAAACACAGAGGTGATGTTGCTACACATAGTGAGTTCTCTGCTATTGTTGAATGTGGGCTGTCATCTTAGGTTCACGATTAGCATGTCTTTAGGCTAAAGATGGTACAACAAAGATGTAGAGGCTGTAGGTGTAATGTATACAGGCATACCTCGGCAGATTGTAAAGTGGAGCCATACGGAAGCAGGCGACCACAGCTCGCTTCCTCTGCTTGGACAGCAACTTCTGCCAGACACATTTCTTGGATCTCAGGGGCTGCTCCACCTGATGGGAGGAGAAGAAGTCAGTGTTAAGATTACATCACTAATCAGCACATTGTCTACCAGGTAAAGCTGAGAAAAAAACACTCTGGTAACTGAGAACTGCCACTTTCTTGAAGTTTTTCCTTAGGGATTTTGTGTGTGTATGTGTGTTTTGGTGACTCATCATGAACTTGAATGTGCAAAAGTGAAAGGAGAAGTGGAGTAGTGAGGGAGTCACACACAGTCAAGCAGCCCTGTGAAATGTTGCTGTCAAGGATCACTGCAATTTGTGTTTCATCACCCATGACGAGTAAAAAGCACAGAGAGCGACACACTGTTGATTCTAAGCTTTTTGTGGCTGAGCCAACCAAAGTGCATAGTACCCACAACAACCACAACAAATGTAACGTCATTGGTGTTTGGCAGAATATTTGAAGTGCTATGAGCTGTATGTTCGGTGGTCCTGCACCTTCATAACTATTTCATGAAACAAGCACCTCCAGTGTCATTTGCAGTTCATAATATATTTCTGTATGTATTATTGTTTGAGCCCCACCTGCTCCAGGTTAAAGACAGCAGCAGAGATCCTCTGGATACGGTCCACCACCCTCTCAGGATCCGGAGGCCCCTCACTTCTCATCGCTATGTCCTTGTACAGGTTTAGCTGCCATCTCACTGCAGGGTCCTCTGACTGAGGGTGTGTTAAAAAATAAGGATGTGGAATTCAATATATACAGGTTTTGGAAGCTAGTAACAAGCCATGATATTGACTTTGACCTTTTCTCACCTTTTCTCGAAGATGCAGATTTTGCCGAATATGATCTTTGACCTCTTCATCTGTGTCTCTCTATTAAACAATAGCAGAAATTGGGAGGCGAATGTGAAGCTTTATTATTGTGAAATGTGTCCACTTCAAAGATGTGTTTGAGCATAAGGATAATTTTTGTATATTTTCAGTCACATAAAAGCTGTCTCACCAGCAGATAGCGAGTCTTGGCCAGAGAGATGAGTTCCTGGTCTCCTGGGGTGCACATGTTGAGTCCGATCGGCAGCATCTTCTTCAGAGCGGCCACGATCAGCGAGGTCTGGATAGAGTAGAACTCCCCACGCCTTTTCTTGTGTCTCCTCTCCTGATCTTGTCCTCCAGACTAACAAAAAAAATCATATCAACCCCAGGCAACACTAAGTGGTGAATAAAAAAAAGCTATGGGGGCTTAATAAGTTGCACTAACATTGCTCAAAGACACCTCCTTCAACATTAAACTGATACCTTACCAGTATTTTATTGGAGTTTACTTCACAGTGGGAGCACTCAAAATATATTTGAACAAAAAGCCAGAGGCAACTGAGGCATTTATTTTTTTCAGCTCTGGCCAAATCTGTGACCAGGCTGATTCTGTGCCACTGAAGCATGAAGAAGTTTCACACCACTGCTGAGAAGCAGAGCGAGCATACTGCCTCTTTGAGAAGAGCAAGATGTTACCAGTGAGGGGAAAACTCAAACTGAAGCAGCTGGCTCAAGGAAAACACTCCATATTAACATATATACACAGACACACACACACAAAATAACCACACAATGACCATTGGTCGAACACACCAGGGGACCACAAATCATCTACTGCAAACACACCAGTGGCACACATGATTTGCTACAGAAGGACTGGGCTTCATTACTCCAGATGAGACGTGTTCTGCCCACAAGGGGATGAGGAATGACGAAAGTTACCGTGTCACACATGGTGATGAATGGAGACCACAAATAATCAGGTGACATGATATATGTAACTACACTACAGACTATATAGCACAGCGGCACAAGCTATTGGCTTTTCTGGTTGGTGACTCGAGCACATAAGCCAATAAGCTGGCAGGTAAACAGCTCATGCACTGCATCACTCTACCTTTTCCTTAAAGGACTGTTTGAGACAGAGAGAGACAGAAAGAGAAAGACAGATAGAGAGAAAATGATGAGAGAGCAGTTAATGGAGGTGCAAGTCCTCACGTGCACTGCAATGAAAGTCATTTGTTTGCCTTTAAACAGCTAACCAGGCAGACAAGAAATCAAGTATTCTAACCCCTGTAATGCTGACAAGGGCTGAAGGCATGGAGGAATATTAGTCTGCTGAGGGATGAATGTTTGTTTCTGTCACTTACCGTAACAAGCATGCATGCATAAATTCATACCACACACACCCACTGTCATCAGTCAAAGTTAGTCATGATCCTGCTTATTTCTGGATCAGCTTTCTCATACAAAAACACGCACACCTTTGATTAGTAAAGATGCCATTAGACATGACTTTTTAATCTGCAGCCAGAGTAAGGAAATAAAGTTGACATTGTTGTGAGGTAGCGGGCAAATACGAAACCTTACCTTAGACATTTTGGTTTTATTATCACCAGTCAAGAAGGAAAGGTTGTTGATTTCATTCTGGACAACAAAGTTCTGCTCTTCTCTTTTGAAATTCTGGAGAAAGACAATTGGAGAAGAAAGATATCTGTTGTTTATCAGTATTCTAATTCACAAAGATGGCTTTTTATGTGTGGAGAACTTACATGCGACTTGCACCAGAGGATAAATATCTCAGCGACCATTCTGAAGAGCTCATTGGAGTCAGCGTCTGGTTCTTTCAGCCACCTCGACCTGCAGTAAAAGAGATGAATACATCAGCCCCACCTCCTCCTAAATTTTACATAAAAACAACTCCCTCATCCGCTCCTCGGTGAGCTCACCTATTGTTGTCCACATAGCGAATGAGCATGGGGTAAAAGGCGTACAGGTCCCTGCAGAGTACAGCAAACTCATCCAGGATGAGCAGCTCAGCCTCCTGGGTGTCTCCTTTACTGTCTGCCTTTAGGAGCTCCTCCTCAGACACCACCTTCACTGTCTTCTTCTTCAGCTTCTCCAGGGTAGGCAGGAAGTGGCTCTTCAGCAGGTCTGCACGGGCCTTGCTGATGATGGGCTGCACATACACTGCGCAGTAACAGAAAGAGAGAGAAAACGGCATTCATTATTTTTTTGAATATGCAGGGTGTGCTGGCACTGATATGAAACTATAAACAAAAGGAAAGGATATGATTCTTTGCTGCATTTATTCCCCTTCACTATCATGAGCTGAAACAGCAACCCATGCCCACCTGCAATCCTCTTCATCCAGGAGGCCTCATCGATGCCCAGGTTGTTGTTGAGGATCTTGAGGATGTTGCCCAGAATGAGGCTGAGGTGCTCCGAGGTGACGGTAGTGCAGCAGACACTGCCCCCACTGGCTGGCTGGTTCTCAGGCCCTCTCTCCCACCAGTAGGACAGGTAGTTACACAGCATGGGCAGCACCACCTCGATGACGTGAGGCATTTCTGTGTATCGTGCTCCGGACTCGGCCATGTCATTGATGTCCTTGATCAAACCGTCCAGCCGCGGCATCCCGGGACACATCTCCTCGACCGAGTCCGGTATGCCCAGGACTGAAAACACCACAGGGGATTCACATGTGTATCAAAAATATTTTTCTTATTATAGATTTTATAAAAGGTGTGCTGACATGATGCACGATTTTACACATCTACAGTACAGATAAGCACATAATGTACCAAATGTTTGATTCAATGCAGGAAAAAAAATATACTGTCTCATAATGTAGAACATCTAAAAATGATAAGATGGTTGTAAAAAACAAGACAAGGTCATTATCCATAATAAAGGCTGTTTGATTTGTCACCTCTGATAATGAACTCTTATTTTAGAATAATTACATATGACTCACTGGCTCGTTCTCTGGCGCTCTTGGTATTAAAGACGGAGCAGGGATTGTACGTGTTGAGCAGCGGCTCCAGGAAGGCTACAGGCATGGCTCCAGCCAGGGTGGCCAGACACTGACCGAGAGCTGGGAGCTGTCTGAGGGACACACACAGGAGGGGAGTTGGCGAAAGCTGTATTGAATATTGAGTTTCTTCAATGAGGTTTCAAATAAAAAAAACCCGATGTTGAAGCTGAGATACCTCTCTACATAGATGTTTTTCCCAGTACCCAGTGCATAGAGACTGGTCAGGATGCGATAGCACGACACTTGGACATCATCCACTGGAAAAAATGAATAAAGAATATTAGAACAAAATTAAGTTTAAAGCTCTGCTAGTTTCTCTTTGAGGCTGTACTGTACAGTTGAGGCTGATGAGAATACTGGGAATTGATCATAACCCAAAGTACAGGTCGAAGTGAAAATTTGACCTGATAATGAAAAGTGAAAAGTCAGAGGAATTTATTACAATTCATTCTGAGTGGGACATCAATGTCTGGACCAACATGTGTAGTTGTCGAACAGTTGCCGAGACATTTCACAAAAAACTACAACTGACTAAAATTTGGTGACACTATGAGAAAAGTCAAAGAATCACCAAAGTAATAAGGAAACATGTTCAAGGAACTATGAAGGTCATTAAAGGATGAGATATTTCCGTGGATGACTCTGACCTACTGATGGTGGTAGAGAATAAGCCAGGGGATCAAAGTTATTAGCATTCATCCTCCAGAGCTCAGGAATGTCTGTATCCAATAGGGTGTTGAGATATTTCAGTCTGGACCAACGTGGTGGACTGACCAACCTCAAACGAAAGCCACTATATAGGCTGTGCTATAATGGACTAAGTATTATGAAACATTGTGAAAAATTACCTTTTTATACTGATTAAAACTTATCAGAGTAACTTTACTGCACATTTGTCTCAATAGATATGTTCCATAGTGTCAGGACACAAGAAGCTGGTGATAACTGTATTCATAATAAACTTAACATTGACACTCGACTCCAGTATTTTCGCAGCCTCTCACACAAATACGTTTGATCATCCCTTTGCCGTCAGGACTCACAAAGCAGGTCGACTCCAAAGTGGTGCTGAGTGATGTGTTCAAACAGAGCTGTTAAGATGGGGAGCAGAGCCACTGTGGTGTAGTTGATATTCTGCGACACCCCTTTCATCTGCGAGCGGGAGTGAGTGAACTTCCCCAGCTTCAGGTTCTCGAAGGTCTTCTCCAGGTCCTCTGCGGCATTCTCAAAGAACGTCCTGAGCCCCACCCTCACCAGCTCTGAGCCCGACTTCATCACCGTCCTGTTGGAGTGAAAGGGAGTGTGATGAACGACTGGAAGCAAATGAGGGGACATGCAAGGGCGGAGCTATAATAAACCTAAAAGGACAACACTGTTTACCCACAGTAGGACACACTCACTATTACTTCACTCTCACAGTCTGTGAAGGTTTTAGTCATGAAATATGAGACGTGAGTATCAACCTGATGGCCCTTACACTGAAACACCAATGATTTATTTAATGAATTAGGTGGATATTTAAATCGAAGGTGAGTTTGCCAGTGTTCAGACGTATCATATGGCACGATGCATTAATATGATTAGTGTGTCCATTTTCAGCAATTCACAGTTCATAACATTGCTAAATAAATTACCCATTGTTAAGCCTTGATGTGTCCCAGTAGGAAGGAGAAATGAAAGACAGAGTCTGTGGGCATCAGCTGTAGCTCTTCAGTGCAAACAGGACACAATAATACGTTGCCGATTTAGCCTCATTATGTGTGAGCAGCATTAACAAACAAGTACATTGTGTCTAAAGAACACTATAAGCCTCGGGCAACGTGTGGCGTATGAAATTTGTTTTGCTTATTTAAATGCCAGAGGATGCTCTTTGTTAATGCCAGTGCCTCCCATAAGACACCAGAGTAATTAGTGTTTAAAGGAAAATGTTCAGGAGAAATATGCTCCTCTTCAGGGTCTCAAAAAGGTTAGACCGAAGATTGTCATCGCTTTACATAGAAAAAATGTGACTGTTTTGTCAAACAATTACTGTATAAACACAGTGACGGTCGAGCCGAGGGCTTTTGTTAACATTCAAAATACTTCATTAAACATTTGTTCAACTTTTCCTTTTGAGGAGAAAGCGGTGCCAGATTCCTTGTGAGTCTTGACTGCTGCCAAATTTGTCCTCACCTGGTGTCCAGGGTGTGTGCCAGGATATGGAGGCAGCTGACAATGGTAGTGGAGTCGCTCCCTACAAGACAACACAAGAGCCGTCAGTGTGATGTGAATGCACAAGCTGTCAGCCATGTTTGGGGGGCTTTCTACGCCTGAACTGAACCTTTCGTGGCAGCAATGAGTACTTGTCTGTGTGGGTACCAATCAAAACAGCATTAATAGGTAGGTTACAAGCTCAGTAAGTTAAGTTTAGTAGAACTATCAAAGCCTCAAAATCTGAATAATCAATCATCATTTCAGTTGCAGTGGCTTGAGTTGTTGCTGTTTAAAGGAATTTGAATATCTAATAACAAATGTTTTACAGATAAATGCTCCAACATTTGATGTCTAATATTTTGAAGCCACTCATAATAAAGTTTTCAAGACAAGGCACAGTTGACAAGAACCAAAAAGTCACCAACTTGATAATACAAAACATGCTCACTTTTACAAAACACACACACAGAGCTGACCAGTCAATAGTAATCAGCTTACCAAAGAGAGAAATCCTATGTCTGACAAGAGCTGCCAGTTTACAAAACAGGCTGGAGGTGTGATGGATAGGCAAAGGAAGGAAATCAGACAATTACAGTGAGTAAAATCTTGGAGAGAAGATTAGTAAGATTGTAAGATTTTAGGATTTTAAGTAGAGAATGGTAAAGATTTACTGTCATGCTATATTGCCATTGATACATTTTTTCATGGTGTACCTGGTGACCATCTCCTTCTCCTTGTTGGAGGCATAACCGCTGCTGCTCAGGTTCTTACTGGGGGAGGAGAGGAAGTAGAGCGAGTGGTTCTTGAAGTACTGGTCGATGAGAGGAAGGAGAACCTGAAGGAGGACATGGATCAGATCAGGTTGATGGAAAGTTCATTTAAAGAGTTATCAACATATGTACAGCATCCTTATTTAAATAACATTCTTACTTTGGCAAAAAACTTGATTTCTTGTTCATGAGGCGACCTGTCTGTTTTGCCACTGGCAGCCATGGCCTCTGGATTGAGAGCATAAAAATACATATTTAATAATGAGTAAGACTTCAAGTCTCTTGTAGTCAGGCTCTGTGTAATATTACCATACCCAGGTGAGCGATGAACTCCTGAGCTGAGTCGACATACTTGAGCAGCTTCTTGAGGAACTTGTAAGCAAACCTCTTCTCCATGGAAGAAGAATCCTGCTCTAAGTCCTTCAAACCCCTGCGACACAATATGACAACACTTTCAACACTTTAATAACACTACATTTTCTTTCAATAACATTTGACTCACCTGACTGCAAACCATCAAAAATGAAAGTTATGAAATTCCTGCAAGACATCAACATGATAACATATGAATAACATGCAGACATAGCTGACCTTGTGATGCTGTAGCCGTTGATCTGCAGGAAGCGGAAAAGGTCCTGGGCCTTCTCTCGATCACGGGCCTTCTCCTTGGCTGTCAGCGTGTCATAGGGAACCAACAGAGGATGTGTTCCTCCGCCTGAAACCACAGACACCCCTGCGCTAAGTAAGACTCCATCAGCCACGGCTCTTTGCTGTGTGTCCGTGTGGAGGCAGATGGTGACATGATTTTAATGAACCACTCCGCTGAACCTATTTAGTCAAGACTGGCCAGGCAGACACATGCTTATGCTCACAGGCACATATAAACAACCGAGAGGCGCCTGACATCCACCCACACTACATACTGTCTCTTCCTCTCTGTCTTGCAGGTGTTTTTATGTAATATGCGTTGACTGTGATTGACTTCATTAGCAAATCACCTCTGCTTCCGAGGTCACTCTTTTTCTTCTTGGCCCAGATGTTATGGTAATTTTCAGCCACCACCTCCACCATCCCCTTGGACCAAAGACAAACAGTACATCTCAGTGAGGAGCACGTCCTGCCCACGTTACTCATTCACATTCAGGAAATATTGCCTTTCATCTTGCATTCAGACTGAGAGATCGTTTCATGTTAAAAAGGAAAAAAAAACACAAAATGAATGTGAGGCCTCTCACCTGCAATTCTCTGGACAGGACAACGTTGCTGGTGTCTATCGGGCTCGGATTGAAGCCGTTTGCCTGGAGAAGTTCAAACAGATGCAGATTTACAGTGAGACGCAATGTGTTATTAGATATAAATTAACACTTTGACAACACAAGAGTTCTGCTTTAATAGCATTTGTTAAAGGATTAGTCTGCGTCTTTAGGCATTCAGTCTATTATCCAAGGAGATTAGCAACAAAATCAGCTTTGTGTCCACAGTAAATATTCATCTGATCTGAATGTTTACAACTGCATACAGTAACTGCTGCAAAATAATGAGGTCTCAATTAAAAAAATGAGAACTGATTTCAGTGTAGACCAGTTATTTCCAACCAAACTCAACTAAAGATAGATAAAAAAAACATATTCACATGTTTGTGTTAAGGAGGAAAATAAACAGACAAATCTGATTCACTGCTGATCTTTACTACATTTATATAATCAGCAAGCTGTCTGTCAACATGAGTCAGTTGTATCACATAACACCACATGTTGCAACTGACAGTGCAAGAAAATTATTTTCTAAATGTTAGCTAGAAGTGACGCTATTGGTTAGAAACTAAAATTGGGGAATACATATTTGAAAAAGTTAACGTTGGCTAAAAGTAAATAAATATTTGAAATAGTTCATTGTAATGATTAAATGAAAGGTCCAGTGCATGCCACTTTATGTAGGAGAAGTATGAATGCAAAATTGACTTGATACCATTTTATGACCATAATTCATCATCATCATTCATTATTTCTGGTAAGGACAACATTTGTTCAAGCACATTTGATGTCAGTGTTGGTCTCTGTCATATTATATGCACTTTACCTGTGAAGCCTGAGAGATCTTTCTCATTTTCTCACTCTCCCGCTGCTGAGACATGCTTTCTCCATCCTTAGTCCTGTCGATGCTCCAGCCCATTGCCAGCATACTCTTCAGGGACTCTCTAATTGGCCATCTGTAAATCTCTTTCTCCTGAAGCACAGAGACAGAAATAGGGAACAAAGACTAAAGCCCAGAAGCCTCAAGCCTCAGCCTTTAGTGTATCTGCTAACTGTCACCCTTCTAAACACATATCTCACATTCAACATTTTGTACCTTCTCTGTCAAAGCTTTATAGGTCCTGAGCTGGGGGTGAATCTTGGCCTTCTCATCCACACAGTCTCCATATTTCCATCCCAGCAACACCTGAAGCACAAGTACAAAGAGGTGTACGTGGGCAAAAGCAATCTTCGTTGCCTTCAGAGTCCCTTATATGGGACTATGTGATTTATTATTTGGACGACTGGGTAAGAGATTAGGTGTGCATAACACATTAAGGAGTCATGGTACTGTACATTCAGTTCTTGCTGTCCTCAGCTCTTGTTAAATTTTTTGACAGATGCAACAATGCAGGCTAAGCAGTTGGCACAAAAGAGAGCAGGGGCTTTCTACACAGAGACTAGCACAATTATTGTCAGCATGCCCAGAGAATCCATTTCAATAATAACTAAAAGGAGGCATCACCAAAAGAAACAATGCTATGATATTGAGGAAAAAAGCACTCTATGAAGATGTTGGTCTGAACTGATTTTTTTTTTTTTCACTTTGAAACGGCTGAAATGCTTTCCTGATGATTTTGCGTGCAGTATATCTTCAAGGAGAGACATTTTAAGTGTCCTCCCTTTTTCTTACAACACTTGCGACTTGTTCCAAGCCGAACGCTGTGCAATTTAATACCCATTTTCCCAGGCAGAAGCTCTTATCTTTGACCTTACCTTTTCTGCTGACCATTTCTCATGGGCATGCTCTGCGTATTTGTTGGCAAAGTGCTCGAGCTTCTCCGGAAGAGCAATGCTGGAAAAAAGAGTGCGACGATAAGTCAGCTTGTGTAAATGAATGTTAGCAAAGTCATGTAGTGTGCATGTCATTACAGGTATGATATAGTCAGGCTGATACTGTATTTCTCATTGATGTCTGGCTTGAGCACGGCTTACTTAGCAGTGTTGATGGGTTTGGGGTCAAAGTTGCCCTGAGCATCGACAGAAACAGGCTTTTCCACAGTGGTACTAATGGAGGCGTCCACATAGTCCGGTGGCAAAGCTCCAGCTATGGCACTGAGGCAAGGCATGGCCATCTTGAATAGCTCCGGGTCATATTTCTGCACGATGAGAACAAGAAAAGCTACAGACTAAATGCAAAACTTGGCTCTTAAAAGTCTCTTTAAGTGCTCTACTCGTATTTAACGAATACAAGTATTTTGTTTGGTCGTTCATTTAAGGTGAACTTAAATAAAGCTATACAGCCTCTCCAGTCTAAGTGTATCAGTGCAGGAGCTGGCGGAAGAGACGTTAATGAAGAATTATTCTAAAAGCTGGAGAACCGGCTTGCTAGAGGCTTTGGATCAATGGTGGCTGTCGAGATATTGATGTTTTCAGGCCGGCCCTTTGAACAGCCTGCTTTCATGAGTGTGCATTTAGAGAGATGTGCTGAGTCCAGCCATCTGCATCACAAACAGGCCTCTAGATATTTGTGCCAATGAGTCACTCGCATACATACATGTTAATCAAGACTGTGATGAATTAGGAGATTCTTATTTAACTGTTGTAGAGCATTTGTGGTAGTACACTATCTCACAAAACATCAGCCTTTTGCCAAACACTTTAATTACTATTGCACAGGAAATGATGGTTATGAAATTGTACCCTGATAAGAAGAAAAACTTTGCAGTACACATGAGTGACTCCTCACCCTCTGTGACAGAGAATCAAACACTCCCCAGAAGATTTTCTTGGTGAGCAGCAGTTCGTCTTCGGATGCTGTGCCATAGCTGCCCCAGCCCGAGGGGAGGCAGTAGTACTTCCAGTTCTGCTCATAGTGGTTGGTTAGTAGCTGAAGGACACACATAGGGCAAAGGTAAAGAGGAGAAGAGTCATAAATTTGGACAATTTAGTAAACAGGATTGGCAGGCAACAAGCATGCAGCCTGCACACATACTCACAACATGTACAGCCAATAGCACCTCAAAGTAAATCAGTCCTCCCACAAACAGCACAAATGAAATACAAATGTGTACATGAAAGTATGGAACATGTGTGTCCACCACTTCACAGGCCAGTCACAATCTATTACATCCTCACTATTTCTCCTGTGTGGCCGAATGAATGGAGCGAAGCTGTGGAGCCAACAAGCCTGTAATCATACAGTCCAATACTACATCCGCTGGTTTTCCCTCCTGTAGCTGCCCACTTCTCCCACACCATATGATTAACACCATGGGTCTGTTCAAAATGTGCACCTCTGTGTGAGCGTGTGACTGAGACAGAGGCACACTTGCAATAGAGTTGGTGGAAATAAGCTGCTGGTGACTCGCCACAGAGCTGACAATGTAATAAATTAAGGCAGCAATGTTAACCACACAGACAAAATAAAGGTTAGATTATGTGAAAAACAAAAGTAAGGAAAAGGCAGATAATGAGAGAGATAGCAACTTTAACTGTGGCATGCAAGCTGAGCAACAGGCAAACTGAGACAAAGGCAAGATACAGGATGGCAAAAGGGATTTGAAAAGAGTCAGAAAAGTGAAGAAAATTCTTGCCCACCCTGAGAGGCATCTTGCAGTAATCAGTCAGCAAGGGCACATCAAAGACGAGGCGGCGCAGGAGCTGCTGCAGCATGGAGGGACGAAGGTGCCTGCAGAATGAGGTGAGAGAGATAAGAGCGCTGCTGCCCTGGGCTGCCTTTAACCAGAACATCTTCAGACTCTAACCATTTTGGTCTCACTGATTTAGAGGGATATTTAGAGAAAAAGGGCCCTGAGCTATAATAGAGTTTTGTTAGAAAGCAGATAAAATAGAGATAAAAATCGTCGACCAGCTTAGATACCGCAAATGTGTGGTAATATCACTAGTCAGAAAAAAACGCCCACAGCCCAGAGAAAACTTTTAACTGCACTAATAGACAGTTCCTTATTCTCCTCACTTGCAGACAGCCAGCAGGCACTCCTCTATAGCGTCTCTCTGGGCCTTGGTGAGCGAGCGGCCCTTGGAAAGGCGGTAGATGGTGTGCAGAGTGGAGTCGATGAGGGTGGCGTAGTGCTCCGTGCCGGCAAAGAGAGGGGCGCAGCGGGTGAGGAGAGGTAGCAGGGCGGAGCCGATGTAGCGGTTCATGGCCAGTGCTGTCTCCGTGGTACACAGACCCTCCTTCAGGGAGAAAGGATCACAGGTCATACAACATGTCACACACGACAAAACATTACTTCATTACACTTCAATACTACATTACTTCAATGTAACTTTTGAAAGGCACTTTCAGAGCAAAAACAAAAAAAGAACAGAGAGAGTCATGCCTTCACTAAGGCTTCTACTTGCAAACTACGAAATAACTGCATTGTGCACATCTTACACACAGAGAGGAACTCACAAAAACAGCTGACTTCATGACCGGCCAGGTGTTCATAATGAGTCCCTTGTGGGCTGTTGTGCTTTAAATAAACCTTTTAACATATCCTGTGATGATGGAATCATCTTAACCAAAAGACCACACACCCTGTGGATTTGAGAGTTTAGAGTTTAGACTTAAGTCTTTGTTGCAAGTACTTACTTAAAACTCCATAAACTTTTTTGATAAGTAAGAGTAAAGAACAATTGCATTAATCAGCCAAAGAGAAACTAGAACCAAGGCTTAATGAGGAGCTCCTTATTAGTATAAAAGGTTGCCCGATATTATTGATCCTGGAATCCTGGATGAAGTTCTTGTTCCAGAACCTGGCCATTCGTTAATTCCCTCCCACGATATTGTCAGCTTTACCTACCGTATCCAGAGAGGTAGCAGCCCTCAGGTCAGGAAGGAAGCCCACTTCGAGCAGGTGAAGCAGAAAGCTCTGGTCCTCAATGCCGTACACCCTGTCCAAAAACAGCACCATGGGAGCCTTGTGATCCGGACAGAAGCTGGCCGACATGTCTGGCTCTGTCACCGACCCATCTGGGAGAGATTTAGACAGACAGAGGAAGACACAACACATAGAGTGAACCACACAGGTGCGAGGCAGTGAAATACCCAGAGAACAGCCTACAGTACATAATGGCAAGTCTTTTCTGATTAGGAGAGTCATGTGTATTCATTAGGCAGCACGCAGCAGCATGTGAATGAGAGTTTTCTGGTGCTGGAGCCACGGCTCGCTGTCTTCACTCCTGGCCTGCTGACAGAGCCGGTGTGGCAGTGCTCCGGGCAGCAAATTTAAGAGGCGAGTCTTGCCATGCTTATGCCGATCAATCAACAGAGCAAGACAGCTCGCTATAGAAATGATCTGGCTTACTCAGAGCTATGGGAGTGTGCAGTAAAGCATTCTGCTGATTAAAAAGGCATGAGCGGTGAAATGAAATCAATAACCTTCCGCCTTGCGCTGAATGTGCAGACTTTCGTAACCATTGTACTTTCACGTGAGCTGTGTAGTAGCATGCCAATGAATAGGATGTGTCTTCTGATGGAAGTATAACCAGTACCTTTGTTGGTGATGGGCATTTTGAGTGGGATGCTGATAATTCCCACAAGGTCTTCAGTGGGCACCAGAGAGCGTAGGATGGCACGGATACGCAGAGCTTCACCTTTCCCCTTGTTGATGAGCTAAAGAAAAAAACAAAAGACAATGACAAAATAAGTGAAATTAGGGAAAATCTGTCCAAGAACAATAAATTAATTCATAGTATCTATCAAACATACGTGCATCTCTGGGGCACAACGTCCCAACAGGTCAATGAGCGCAGAGTAGAAGGACATGATGGCGTTGCCCATGTGCACCACCTCCTCTTCATCATCACCATCAGCAGAGCTAGCGGTGGGAAAAGTGAGGAAACACAACAACATTTTTAAAGGACATCAGAGCAAAGACGCAAAGGCGAGGGGGGATAAGCAGCTAATCTTCAGGGTAAGTCCTCAGCATTGATTTGATAAGCTTTGCTTGATCTTTATGGCTTACACGTCAGAGCTGACTCCGTGCACAGAGCCCGGCAGGTCCAGAGCCGGCGTCTCAGAGATCTTGATGGCTTCCTTCATGGCAGCCAGAAGGCCATTCCCTCCCTCTCCCCTCAGAGCGGGTCCAAAACACTCTGGACGACGGATGAGCAGCTTTACTACGACGCTGGAATTCTCCTCCACGCTCTCGCCTGGAAGACAAACGAGAGCACAAACCACAAAAATATAATTAACACCAGCAAGAAAACATAAACACATCACTATCCCTGAGCCTCAGGAACAACTCCAGGTAGACTTTGTCTTGTGCAGATCAAGGTTCTTAGTTGGACCTTTGCTATCTTTTCAACATGTTTAGATAGAGACACAGTCAAAGAATGAACAGAAAGAGAGAGTGAGAGATGGTAACTGCATTCATACCATTGACGAAGACAGCAAACCGCAAGAATGAAAGGTAACGCTCCCCCTCAATGGGGTTCCAGCCAATGTCTGGATAACCTTTAGCCAGGAGCATTGGACAACTCTGGAGACCACAGCCTGCCAGGTAGGTCACCACCTGCAGGTACATAACATCATATATAGATCAGTACTTATCCAGCTTTAATCTATTCATCCCCTGTGACTTCAAATCCTAGTTTATGCATGTGAAGATCCCCCAATTGATTGATACTGTCTTGACATCATTTAGATCCACAATATGGAGGTTGAGTCTCACCTTGTCCAGATCAGGTTCTTCCAGTGCCAGAGCCAGGCCGTTGTTGTCCATCACAGAGGAAGCAGCCACATCTAGAGGAGTGGAGCCTCTCATAGCTGGTGAAGCTACAATACAAAACACACCAAGTTAGCATGTGCCTGTGTTCACTTTTCAACAAAGTGTTGCACAAACAGCAGGGGGCAGTGTTTCCACTCCTTCCAAAATATCACTTGCAGCTGATCTGGTTAACATTAGCACAAAAGGAAAGTTTCCTCTACCAATGGACACTGTGCATACAAACACATCATCTATGACAGTGTAGAGCTTGTATATTTTTTGCATATTTTCATTGAGGTATTAAAGATTTCATTCGTAGGTTTCATTTTCATTTGACTTATACTGTCATATAACTGAGAAACTTGGGTGTGTGCGTTCATGCCTGGGTGCATATGTGTGTGCATCCAGGGGAGACTCTCTCTCGTCCCGGCAGGTGCTCTCTGAGACTGTGGCACCGCCATCTTCTAACAGAATGAGAGATGAGTCGATAGATTCTCGGTGCTCAGACTCACAATTACACGCACGTCTTCTGAGGTGCCGGGCGAATATATGTGAGCTCAGAGGGGCAGAACAAGTCCTCTGATGGCAAAAAGGTTATTACAGTGTAGCACCAATATTAATGAGAACGCTGGCAGAGACATAGAGAGGTGCACCCACCTAGACCTACACTGCTATTCTCTAGCAGGTAGCTGAGGTGGTCAAACATGGCTTTCTGGTTCTGACGGCTGATCCGGCAGAAGTAGCACAGGAAGCGACAGCAGCTGGCCACCATCTTGGGGAAGGCGATTTCCTGTGAATTCACATATACAGATTAACTAGGGGCTGCTGTCTTATTCTGGGGTGCTGAGTTTATTGTAATGACTTTCCACAGGCTTGTTACTCTAATGTCCCCCCACACATCTTTGTTCCTAATTAACGTCTACAAGGCCTGACACCTTCACACAGCCAGCCAGCCAAACTCTGCCCTTTCTGCCCTCCCTTCCAGACTCTGACGCTGTCAGCCTGAGGAGAAAGCCCACCTACTGGGACCACGTCTTCATTAATGCACGCTCACCCTGCAGCCATGGTTCAAACACACTAACACACACACACACAAATGATAACACGCAAAACTGGACTAAAACAGAAAAACTTTCTAAGTGCGCAACATTTATGATGGGATTGTGCAGTGAACTCAGAGCAGAGATAAATATAGAGGTAGAATTTGTTGAACCTGGGACTTGTCTCCTCCGAGCACATTGACCATGACCTCCATGACAGTTTCATGCATGCCCAGTATTCTCATTAGGTTGGGGTGCTGGTAGAACACTTTGTTGTTCATGATGTCCCTGGAGAGGAAAAAAGACATAATAGACACTTAACATTCACTCAAAGCACAGTGCATTTAAAGAAGAAAAGCAAAACCAGAAATGTAATTTATACAGAAGATAAAAGTTGAGCAACAACTCAAGCAGATGATGACGAGCAAAATACAAGCACACGTTCCTCTTTTTTAGCCAGTGCACAAGAACCAACCAATCCAAACATAGAACAAGGATAACAAGGGGACAGACTCCACTATGTCGGTCATGATTATCAAAGCTGTAATTCTATGTGATTATTTTTGTCAATGACTGTGAATATTGATTATTTATAATGAACCTGCTAATCCTAAATACACTGATGCCTTGTTAGAAATCACCTAATTATGCACACACCCACCTTATTGACTGCACTTGTGACAATTAGCTGGTGCTGCTCTGATTGCCTGGCAGCTGACACCGGCCTTGGTAAATCTGTGAGCTGCCACTTGTTCTTATATGTGCTGATGAAGACTGTGTTGAAACGTGTAGGCGCTGAGCCCACTTATTAAAGGCTTTTCAATTTTTGCAAAGCAATATGCCTTGGTATTTTTCATTTATGACTTATTGATCACAAAGTAAAGTCAAAGTCTAACTCTCTCTTTTTTCTGGTCTCATGGTATGTCCTTGGATCCAAAGAGCACCTTTTTTTGATACCTGCACTCATGAAGTAGCACTCTCTCATACACATATTTAACATAAGCAGAGCTCCTGGGAGGCAGCCACAACCTACCCCAGTCCATCAATCATGAGCTTCTCCTCCTCTTTACCCATACGAACAGACAGCAGAGATCTGATCTGACCAAGGGAGGCCAGGAGGTTGATGGTGTCCTGGACCGAGGCGGCGCTGATGGTGTAAGTCTTCCTCATGGCTCGCAGCAGCTCTCCGATGCTGTCATACTGCCTCCTCAAAAGGCTGAACATCTTTCGGACCAACTCTGGGTCCTGGATGTGACACTCCTGAGCCCAGCTGACCATCGTCTGAGAGATCAGCTCCTTCAGGTTGGCTGAAAGGGAAAATGACTTGAAATGAACTTTTTTCCCCCCATGACAATTCATATAATTGCTAAAACCAAACTTCATATTTTTATATTTTAAATCGAACAATCACAAACAGACCTTCTTTGCTGTACAGAATTTCAAATGTCTTAAACAAATGCTTGTGACCATCTAAACGAGCAAATCACTTATGACTGGAGACTCACAGATGCTCAGTAGAGCTGAGAAGAACTGCAGTTGGATAATAATTCACTGTGGGTCCATGAATACAAATGAGCTCTTTCACGTTGCACACAGTAATTTGATCAACATGAAAATATTGATTAGTGCAGCTTAACGTTGCATAGTTAAGCATCCCCGACAGGACGCTGCTTTCAGAAATCTTCAAAGCTCCATTATTATGCTGAACTTAAAATTAATATTGTGATAAAGAAAATAGAGCTATGTGTGATTACAGAATTGTTAATTATGAAGGTGAACACAGGTTGAAACAATATGGGCTTTTCTGGTTTTCAATAGTAAGACAAGATTTGCTATTAAATAAGAGACACAGCAGTGAAGTGCTCGCTGCATCGTCTTGTAATCCTTCTTGCAGATCATGGGCATTTAGAGGTAAATATACTGTAACCTTCCTTCCATTAACTGAGGTCACACCAAGACACAGCAACCCTTTTTACATGCAGGCACACACACCCAACATAAAGCTCTATCACACTGACATTAAAAGGGCCTTCCTTTGACTGGGTGCCCTCATTTTTAAACAAGCGCCAAAAAAAAAGAGACACAAATTCCAAAGCAGCATTTCCCAAACTGCTTCAGTGATGCAAATAAGACCTTGGGTGCGGAATAAAAAAAGACAGACAGCTCCATCGAAGTCTTTCGCATGGATTGAGTCAGGCTAATAGGCCTGCACGCATGTTATCAGCCAGAATACAGCTCCTAAAGGTGAGGCAATCAGCTGTGTTTCAACAAGTTATTTTCTGCTGTTCGATGGTAAATAAAACACAAGCTCATTCATGAAAAGGCACATTTTCGGCAGAGCGGAAAGGAGGGCCTGTTATGTAACAAATAAGTGAGGGGAAGTGGATAAGGTATTAATAGTTCTGTACAGTACAATATTGTACTTGTGTGGTTAAATGGAGACATTTGTTTGGACGGCTCATATGTGGGCTACCCTTAAGGCTTCATTAAAACTGGATCAATAGGGCGTGTGGGTGAGGGTACGCACACACTGTGCGTTTGTGAGTCCGTTCTTGGGGAATGAATACACAAAGGAAAGCGACATCAATTAAACAACTCAGAACCATAAAAGATGGAGCCACTTAAACGCAATTGATTTACTTAAAAATACTGCAATTAGATGATTGTGTTTTTAAGACCCCCATGTCTGTATGGTTGATTGGATCTGCTGGATTCCCAAAAAACTATCTGACACCAGGCTGTCAATCAATGTAATGGTGTGTGCGTGCGTGCATGTGTGTGTGTTGGATGGGGAGCCAGCAGAATGTCACAGTCAGCCGTAACCGATCCTGCCGCCGAGAGTTGTGTGGGTGTCAGAGAAAGGGCAGGAGCACCAGCTTGCTCCAAAATGAGAAGCGACATTTCTTCCTCTCAGCCAAGACGCTTCACAACACCTGACTCTCATTCTGTCACACACTTGGGCTTGTTCCCTCTCTGTCTGCGTTGCTCTTGAACACACCCCTCCCACACTTTCCCCCAACAAACAAATCTGACCGGTCTAGTGTTACATTGATGGAACACACACACACACACACACACACACACACACACACACACATTTCTTTGGGGGCAAGTCATCATGTCTGAGCATTAAATGCTTCTGGTGGATAAACCATTCATCAGGGGAGGAAAACAACTTTGGCGCTCCCTTTACTTCATTCCCAAGAAATAATGGCGGAGATGACGGCGCCTTTTGTATCTGCGGGGTCTCGCTGAGCAAGAGGATGCGACGGGAGGAGAAGTTATAGCTGGAGTAGCGATGCAGAATATATCATGTCATCTTCACTCTGACCATCCTCCTGCCTCCTGGCAAGGCCTCCTCTTATATAAGATTTTATTTTGGTTTTCAAAAATATATACCAACTGTCACATTCACTTCCCATATACAGTCCTGTAACTACAAAGAAAATGCATCCAGTTCCAAACTATATATAACAGCGTATATCAACGTGACTAAACAAGGAAGAGTAAGCAAACAATATAAGGTTTAAATCTATCAAACTATTGTGGCTGTAAGGATCCTCATCATCATCATGGTCCAGACTGAAATATCTCAACAACCTATGAATGGATTGGCATGAAATTTAGTACAGATATTCATGGTCCCCAGAGAATGAACTGATTTTTGTAAACGCTTGACTTTTCCTTTAGCACCATCATCAGGTCAAAATCTTTCAGTCCTGTATTTGGTTTATGACCAAATACCTGAAAAACTAATGACATCATTCCCATCAGCCTCAGCTGTACTTTGTCTTAAATGCTAATTAGCACATTAAACTGAGATGCAAACATTACCTGCTAAGAACCAGCATGTTAGCATTGTCAATCTGACCATGTTAGTATGCTGAAGGATAATCATATAGCCAGACACTGTGTCTTAATCCATTATGCAAAAGCCACTGACACAACAAAAATAAAAGATCCCCACCAAGAAAAAGAAAGACAAACACAAATGAATAAATCAAACTTTAACTCTTACTGCCAACCTACAGTTTATATAATCACAAAATGATTCAAAGAAAAAACACTTTTATCAGGTAAGAGAATTTGCCCGAAGACATTTTAAATCATTCCACTCGTCTCCCTTGCTGTCTGGCGCCTCCAGCTGTTACAGAAGTAGATGTGATGCTCCTGAACTGCAGCTGTCACCACAAACCAGCCTTCTAATCAATCATTCCCAACACAACACCCTGCAGAGACCACCCCCACCCAAAAGCACTCTTTTAAGGAAAAATACACACTCCTCTATTTTCATCCCACCTCGCTCCTCGGAGGTGGTGGTCTTATATGCTCCACTTCAGGGTCACACCAAATCCCGATGGAGAGATTGCCTTTCAGCGTCTGCAGTCAGCAAGACATATTTCAGCTCAAATTTATCCATGTGCAATTTGGCCACTTCTTGTTGCCAGCATTGCTTTCAGGAATAGATGGGGACAGTTGCGATGAAGGCCAGATTCTCAGAGAGGCTATGAAATACACTGCTTCACATTAGCTAGTCCCTATCTAGGCAATTAAACGCAGACACACGTGTCTTGTTTTATTACCAGAAGAGTGTAGTTCTCAAGAAAGGTTTGCGCATAAGAGAAAAATTGCAGCCATAAATGGAGACATTCGGCAATAAATAAAACTCAAAATATTAAACAGTGAGCAGTAGTTTCAAATAGTACACTGCTTTCCAGAAGTAGAATGTATTTTCTACCAGTTAAGTGATCATTTGCAATCAACAATTTGATTGGTGGTCCCTTAAACAGAGAGGTACTTGAGATAGAAAATTGGATACAACTTGTTCTGCATTTATACTGCTGTGGCACCACGGTTATTGAGTGCTGTGATTGAAATGGTTTTTGTTCCTGTGTGTGCGCTCATGACTGTGAAGTTGTGCCCGTGCATGTACACATGTGTCTGCGCGTTTAATCAGGTGAAGGATTGGGTTTTATCACCGATGTGTTTTCTCTCATCTCTCTTCTCCCGTCTCCCGGAGCGGCTGACGGAAGACGCTCTTCACTCTGGAGCCTCTCCTCCACCCGGATCCATATTACCATAATGAAATTGAAAAGAAATTGAAATGGAAATGACTGCCACCCGGTGACTCAGTCCACATGACACCGGCAGACAAACAGAGGTGAGGTTGAGGGTGCTAGAGTAGGCAGAACAAATTTTCAAACCAGCAAACCGGGACCTTTAAGTGTACCGCACGTTCACATTCCTGCACGCATGTATGCACTTGTGCACGCATCACAGGTGTTTTTATCAGGATAGGGACAATTACTTTACAAAGGAGGGAGTCGGCCTCCTGGAGCAGCGAGGGCCACAGGCAGAGAGAGAGCACAAAAAGAGTTGAAAGAGATCATAAACAAAGAGATTGTAGAAGGGAGTAAATGTGTGAGAGCTTCAGCTTTTACAGGAAGGTAACAAAAGTTGTACAAGCAGTATAGAAACAGAATACAACAACTTCAATATGCTCAAGGACTAAGGCAGCAGTCGACCAAAGAAAATCTTGGTTGACTGAATTTCTACTCTTTAACCAATCAATTGGTCAGTGGGGGAAAAAAGCTGCATTTTTTTTTTACTGATTGGCTATTAAATAAATTAATAAACTAATTTTAAAATAAGCTGCTTTGGCACTGACGCAGCTGCCTCTCTCAGTCTGTTGTCACCAGTCTGTATCCTCGCTCAGTGTCTCGCTCCCAGCACTGATTGGTCACAAGTAACTATGCCTATCAACACTGAACACTACCACACCGCAGACAGGTCGCTTCGGTGATCAAGCAGAGCTGTGTCTCAATGGTTGAAGAAGCACGTTGCTCCTTATGAAATTAATGGCAGCAGTTGCTCGACCAATGAGAATTGGTCAGACAAGGGCATATCAACCAACCAATGAACAAACTGACCAGAAGGTGTCACCCCTGTGAAGAACAGCTTTGGACATTTGGACTTACAAAGAAACAGCTTGCGATTCTCAAAGCTTTAACACTTTACCCATTCAGTATGTTTGATTACAAGGACATAATTGAAAGCACGTTTTCAAAAAAAATGAATTTTCGATCTGAACTTAAATGTGAGCAAATGCATGAAAAAGCTTTAAAACACATCCTCCAGCTAATCTACAGGAGCTAATATCATTAAGTAAAACGTTAAGTTCCTCACATGGTGCGGCTTGCTCCTTCTCTGTGGGCTCCTCAGCTTTGTGAGACTGGCCTTTGATCTTGTTCACCAGCATTAGGAGGCGACCTTTGATAGATGTATCTTGATCGTCTTCATCTTCCTCCATAGGGATTCCTGCAAAACACAAACCAATAGACATACTATATACATAGAAAGCAAAGCATATTAAAGCAATATATCTCTGCCAAGCCTGGTTTCCTATGGGGTTAGCACACATCATGTGTATATAGCGTAGAACTATATGTACAGAATCTCCTATTTCTTCGCAATTTCAGGTCGGTTTTTTATTGCTCTCAGAGGGTGCCATGGCAGTTCGGCGCTCGGCTCAAACTGCCATTAGGTCGGATGTACCACAGAGGGTTGGGCAATTCAATTATTTATCTAAACATCAAGATGTCAGAGCAATCTGAGAGGCACTGAACCGTAACTCCTCTGCAGAGAGACAGAGAGAGATGCAGAGAGGGGAAAAACAAAGCGTTTGTGAGAGGAAGCACTGGTACAATTCAGCCGATGTTGACACAGCAGCAGCGCGAGCAATAGATGGAAACGGTACAATTATTGTATATATTTTCCTGATTTTCCATTTGAAATTGAAGATAATCACGTCAAGTTAAATACATACTGAATGTTTAATGACAAAACAAAAAAAAACAGCTCTTAAAATCTGCATCTCACCACAGTGGAGCTGCAGCTGGTTGTGAAAATCATACAGTTCCTCCTGGATGTCTATTGGACACGGACAGTCCTCGCCCATACTGAAGGTCAGCAGCATGTTGATCTGAAATATGGAAACATGAAAGCAGACACATTAACATTTCTGGTAATTCTCCCACTAGTTTCAAAAGCAATCTGAACATGACATAGTCTCATTGTAGGACTCACAGAAATAAAAAAAAAAAAGTGACTAATTCTCCCTCTGCACTCAGAGACCGAAGGACACAATGACAACTCATTAAAGTAGCTGTGAAGCGCTGAACTCTATCTCCAGCTGTGACCCTAAAGGGACACTGTATGTGTGCGTGCGCTGTCAGTGGAGCAGTGACACCACAGACAAGAGGGATGAATTCGCCTTGAGGCTTTGTTCAGTACACAAACACACACAAAGAGCGCTGAAGGAAATATGTGAAGCAAGGACCAGCTCTTATTCACTCTACGACATGGAGGCAAAATGAGCAACGACCATACAAAAAATAAGTAGAGAATCTGAGGATGGGAAGAGAAATTAGCCATGTATGTGGGAAAGTTATGTAACATCTCTTTCTGATTATCTAGTTACATGCACCATTTGAAGCAGCGAGCCTGCAGGCTTTCTTTGTGGTCACATATGATGTATTGAGCCATGTCTACTTCATTATGAGATCAAATATTAATCAAATCTACAGTTCCAATGTGCACATTTACGTCACGTAAGCATCACATGCCAGACACGTGAGAGTTGTATGAATCACATGAACAGTGGTGTGAATTGTTGAGAAACTGCCAGAGTAAAGACGTCAGCTCTCCATTGTAAGTAGGTGAAAAGTGATGTTAGCATAGGCCACCGGTCAATGTGTTGCACCTGCCAGGGTCGGACAAATTACACTCATATCATTCTTATTGGTGCATAGAGTCTGATCTGCCAACCCTCAGCCTGAGCAGCAGTCCAGTCAGCCAGAACAATCTATTTATCACACCTGCACCTGTTCAAAATTTGCCCCTTTGAAAAAATAAAACAAGCCTAAACTAAGGACAAAAACCCCCACAACTGAACATCATGCAATGTTACTAATTTTGATGATGATGAGATATTCATTTCTGTTTTGAGGTTTGAAAAACAATATAATGTTTAACATAAATGCAGTTAATGTTAATGCCACCTGTTTTTTGATGTGGTCAAATATTAAAAATATACAGTAAGAAGAACGTAAACAAATCTTGCAGCACACTTGGTTCATACATAAGGAAGATGCTGGGAGCAAATTTAAGTAGCACAACATATAATCTTAATAATGAGCTTGTGTGTTTCATGGCCTCATCTCACCTGTTCTTGAGGGGGCGACCTGAACTCTTTGGTCTTCTTCGCTGTGACGGCAGCGGACATGTTGAGGGCCAGCATCAGCTCGTTGTAGCGGAACTTCTGGTTGAACTGCAGCTTGGACACAAAGCTGTCGGAGAAGGACACGATGGCCTCGATGCGGTGCTTCAGCTCGCAGTCGCAGAAGTAGTGAAGCAGCTCGCACATCTGGCGAACAGACAAGGGGAGGAGACAGACAACGAATACTGTTGCATCACTGTTGCACGCTCAGACGCAGATGTTGTGAGCAAGTCTGTTAGGAATACATACAAACAGCCTTATGGCTTCATATTATCGTACTTATTAAAGAGACATTTTTACCCAAGAGATCATTTGTTCAGTGCGAGATAGAGCCATTTCATGTTTGACTGACTTCTGAATGGGTCTATAACAGCGGAGCAGTTATGGAGCATGTGATTGAGAGTGCTAGTCTGTTAGTCTTTAGGAGTGAATTGGCACTTGTATATGAACATGTTCATTGATTTTACATGTTTTGGTGATTTACACAAACATATAAGATGTTATCAAATCTGTTCCTGTGTGCTCATTATGTACCTGACGTTTGACAGGCTCGGGCAGCCGCTTCTCCAGCAGTCCTTTCAATGGCTGCTTGGCCTCTTTGGCTGCCTCCTCCTCTCCAGCTTCCACTGCTTTCTCCTCCGCCCCTGTGAGTCCTTCTTTGTCTGTGGCCCCTGTGGCTCCCTCTTCACGCGTCTCTCTGAATACATTGGGGTCAATGAGCAGCAAGATCTGATGAACGTCCTCGCTTCCCAGCACACCCATAGTCAGCAAGGTACTGATGAGTTTCAAAATTGGCACAAACTGGTACTCCACACCACCTCCGACGGGGTCTCGGATGTGGTGCCCTCCACCCTGAACAGCCTCTGTCAGCATTGAAATAGCTTTTTCCTTCAGTGCATCCAGTGGGATTTGGGGACTATAGAGGTGTTGCTCCCGTTTGGTGCTAATGAAACAAGGTGGAGCAAAGTTAAGGCGGGGTTTGAGAGAGGTACTAAGCCCGACCCCTGGCGGGAGGTGCTTTTTGGAAGCGTCAGAGAAGAGGCGGATGGAGCGTGTCTCGGCCGTGACGGGAATGATGAACTCGTCTTTCATCATGAGTCGCGCCTCTTTTGCTGTCTCCAGGTGAGTGCTGATCAGGACATTGTAGAAGCCCTCGCGTAGCATGCCTGACAGGTACTGATTGTCGATGGTGTATAATAGCTGAGATTGGTCCAGGTGGCTGCAGAGGGCATGGGCCACGCGGGTGTTGCCCAGAGCACAGAGGGCACAGTAGAGTTTCAGGGTATGGTAGTGGAATTTCTTCATGTCCTCCTGCTCAGACAGCTCCATGATGTCGACACACCTTCAAAAGAAAAGTGAGAGAAGATTAGCAAAATATATTTAGAGGCCTGGCAGGTGTTATTTACCACACAGGATAATGAAATAAAGGTCGTTAAAGGTTCCCCGTGGAGCTTTTGACCTCTGGTAGTGCTATGAAGGTATTTTTCTATGAAGGATTTCAACACACTGCATCTAACTTTTGCTTTACAAGAACCGTTTAAATGACTAATTGAATTTGTCTGTTGGAATTATTGATTAAGTTCCTGTGGATCAAATGACTGCTCATTTAGTGCAATAGCTACTATACAAAAGAACAACATTTTGGGCAATAGGTTTCTTTGCTTTCTTGCCAAGACGATCTATACCACTCTCATGAATGCGTACACTGAATATGAAGCTAGAGCCAACAAGCAATTAGCATAGCTTAGCATAAAGACTGGAAGGAAAAGGAAACAACTAAGCCGACTCTCTTCAAAGTTCAAAAATACATCAGCAGCTCTAAAGACCAACAGGTATCTTTTTAGTTTAATTAGTATACAATGGAAGTTATGGTTTAATAGTGAGAGTGGTCACAACATTCTCATCTAACTTTCAATAAAGTGAAAACATACATCATCAGATCAATTAAAATCCACCAAATAGATTCATCATATGTACTGCACCTGTTCTCCTCAGGTATATGCACAGCCAACATCTGCAGGGGCTCTACACACTGGACCACCCAGCCGTGTCTCTCACTGACCCTGGCTGTTTCCACCTTGAGGAAGATGTTTGGCATACGGCTCCACAGCACAGCGTTGATGGTCTGGACATCTAGACGCGGCGGACACTGGGGCACCGGGTTCTTATGTTCACTCTTAAAGATGGCTGACGACAGAGGCATGGCATTCTGGGTGGGGTGAACAGACATGGATGGAGCGATTAAAGGGATATTACCATTTTTAAATGCCAAACACGCAGTTAAAAGATTTTGTATTCTCAGTCACCACCTCTTACTTTTTGCTACAGGAAGACAGAGTACTTCCTGCTCTGGAGCACAAAGTAATTTTGAAGTACATGAACAAATGATGCTGTCATTTTTCTAAAGAAGAAGACAGTCACAATCTGTCTAAGAGTTATTTGTCTTGTTTATTGTGTCAGTGCTCTTGCTTAGTCACACCATCTTCTCTTTTTTCACTCCTCCAAACAACTGACACAAGTTCCCATCTTGTTGATGACGCTCTCGGTATGTTCTTTGCAGACATTAGCATGCTAAAATATTACCCTTGTGGACCGAGCCTGAGGGTGTACAGCTGCATAATCCTGTTTGGGGGCTGCATCTCTGAGCCTAGTGTGAGGTAAACTAAGGTACTGTGAGAAGGGTTCAAATGAAAGCGAGGTGACAAAACTGTGTGCGTTTGAAGGATTTCAGCTTCTTTCGTCTACATTGTCAAGGTCTTGCAGACTTCATGCATGCAACAAGGTTGTTGTAATAGAACAATTAGGGGACTCTACCTTAATTTTAGCCAGCTCAAACTGGAAGAGGTTTGGGCTGGTCGGTCGCACAAACACAGCAGGGAAAAGTTTGGTGTTCGGTTCCACCTGCAGCAGAGAAAAGAGCAGCAAGTTAAGAACAGGTCCAAAGGAAGTGCATATCAAAAGCAGCACGAAGAGCATGACTTGCGGAAAGCAGCTTAATGATGCGTTCTGAAATGCCACTACTAAGTGTGCGCATGTGTGTGTGTGCATGATCATTCAGGAGTGTTGGCTGGCAGAATGACTCAGCGCCCTGGTGAAGGCTCGCAGAGTTTCAGTGAAGGAGAACATAAGAAGATTAAACCTGAAAGGTTCTTTACGATTTAGTTCTAAGAGTACATCCGAACAGGCAAAGTCTAAGCCTGAAATTCAATACAGACGTCACTGCTCTGTTGGGAAAATATGCAAAGAGAGAAGACAAGTTACTCTCAAGGCCAAGAGGATAAACTGCAGGCTGATGGAAAGAAGAGTGGATGGACTGTTAGACAGGCAACGACTTACAAGTGGATGGATGCTTTAATGATTAAATGCACAAATGAATGGTGAACACAAAATCACAGAAAGTAGTAGCCTTGCATATTCTGCAAGTCCTTACAAAGTTAGTGTACAACACACAGTACGTGCTGTGTACCTGGTACGATGTGGATATCTCCTTGCCGTTGACGGTGAATGTCACCAGGCCGGTGGCCAGGTCTATCAGACAGCCAATCTCCAGGTCCACGTTGCTGCGGCTGGAGGCGTGAGCAGCGTTGGTCACATCACCGCCCCACACCATGTAGCAGTTACTCCTCCTCACACTGCCAGAGAGAAAACATCAGTCGATATCTGGTCTTGACTTACAGTTTGGTCCTGGTTTATAACACACTATAATGTAGTTATAAGTGGATATAAACACATTGTTTTTGTTTGTCAATGGACAATAATTGTCAAGAACTTATCAACAGCTTCTCCTATAAAGACATATTTTCTATTACTGCAACTGTGTTTTATAATATTGCCATCCATTATCTGTTTATACAGCATCCATCAGGAGCAGTTTAAATGCTCATGGTTTTGGTTTTTAGTTTAGTTTTTTCTTGTTTGATATTGAAAGAGTATCATGTGTGTTTCAGTTACTTTCTACCTTTGTGTGTGTTTCCCACCAGTTTGGTTTGTACTACTATGCCCTGATTATTTTCACCTGTTATCTTCCTCTCCTTGTGTATTTAGTGTATGTGTTCCCGTCACTTTGTGCCAGTTCATCTTTGCACCATGTGTCAAGAGTTCCAGCCTGTTCCCAGTGTTTAGTCTTTCTGTGTCTGTAGAGTCTTTGGATTTTTGCTTTGGTTTCTTGGACCTCGCCTGTTTATTAGACTTTGGATTCCTGCCTGCTCCTTATTGGATTTGTTTGCACTGGTTCTGACCCTTGCCTGCCTGATCATCATGTAAGCCCGTTGTGCAGCTCCTTTGTTAACAAATCATTGCAGTGCTCCAGTCCTGCCTGTATTCCTACTACTTTGCTTGCACAACTGCAACATATGGTTGTTAACAAATACATAAACAAACACTTGAATCAGCTCGCAACATACATTATAGTGTGTTATAAACCATTTAGCCATTGTTCAAACACAAAAAGACAGTTGATAAAAGAAGCGGGGTTTCCCTAAAAATGGCCTCACCTCTCATGAACTCGTCCTCGCTCATCCCCCAGTGTCACGGTGACTGTTCGGTTTTTACTGAGGTTGAAGTTGTTGCTATAGTAATGGTAGTCAGGAGTTACCCATCCCACCCACACGGCGGCAGGGTCCTGACCAGCGAAGACTCTAACGGAGTGGTAGTACTGTAATGGCATATGCAAAAGTTAGTCATCGCTGCAGGTGTTGCAACCAAATGGTACTAAAAAGGTCCTTCAGTACCGTAGTGATGCTGCTGTAGTCCACTCGTCTACTTTCATCACTGTGCCTCACAGATCTCAATGGATATCTGTCAGAAACCACATTCAACAGGTGATCATCAAGTGCAAACCATGTGACGGACTGTCCTGACAGGCTGAGTAGTGCTCAAGGCTACATTCTAAAACATCTGATGAACCAAACACCTTTAACCGCATCACTGTATACTAACTGAAAGTGAACTTTAATGGTCCATTTGATGTCATGATTGTCAATAATCTAAAAGCAGATCAGCAGATAAACATGGTTCATACAACCCCAATTCACAAAAAAGTTGGGACACTGTGTAAAAGGTAAATAAAAACAGGTCATCTCTTGCAAATTATTCTCAAAAGCAGAACAGCAAAACAGCAGTTTTACGAAGTGTTTCCGAGCCCATGTAGCAGCATCCTTGTATCATTCCACAACTTTCCCTCTTTTGTTGCTCCTGTCCCGACTTGTTTGAAATGTGCTGCTGCCATCAAGTTCAGAATTAGCATATATTTACAAAAATCAATTAACTTGATGAGGTCAAACATTAAATATATTGTCTTTGTACTGTTTACAATTGAGTTTATGTCAAAAAGGATAAGCAAATGATCACATTCTGTTCCCATTCTGTTTTATTGATGTTTTACACAGTGTCCATACTTTGGAATCGCAGCTGTTTGATGCATTGGAAGGAGCTGTTACAGTATGATGCAAACTCATGATTTATGGGGGTGAGTACCTGTGTTTGACTTTAAGGGTGTCTTCCTCATGGACTCCATTCATGTCTACAACAGGGCTGGATTTGAATACAGAGTGGAACTCTACAGGCATGCTGAGACGACAAAACACCATGTCAGCGTTACTGTTCTGGGTGCCGAACGTCTTGTGGGTGACTTTAAGACAAGGGGGGCTGTCGACGGTGCCATCTATCCTGGTTACCTGCAGACAAGAGGAATGTCTTTGTATTCATCCAATGACCTATTCTGTGATTTTATAGCACCAGTTATTTCACTGCTTTCGTTCTTACTGCGATGTGGTTGTGGTCTTTCGGCACATTGACAAAAGTAGGCAGACGCTTGCTGAACCACATGGTGACCTCTCGGTTCATGTTGACGGCGAAGGGTTCAAATCCTTCCTGAAGGCCGCACATGGTGTAGTACTTGAAGGTGCTGGCGTCTTTGCCCAGATTCATGCGACCCACCTGAGCCAGCCCAAGACTACAGACTGGAATGAAACCTGAAGGACAAGAAGTGAAGGAGGGAGGGGGAGGAGAAGCAGAGGGTGAATAAAAAGCCTCTAAGAACACACACAGCAGGAGGGGGAGGAAAAATCAATCCAGCTTTTTCAAAAAGGCAATTTACAAGTGTCACATTAAATAAGGGTGATTTCGTTACAGGGAGCCACTTATTTTTCACTTATATCCCCAGCGTGGTCATTCTAGGTTAATGCTCTTTGCTCTGCATGCGAAGGCTTTATTAAAAAGATGACCAACAACTCTTTCTACAATCACCGTATCAGTCTGACATTCCCTGACCTCAAGCTTCTGTTACCACACACACTCTCTCACCGTCCTCAGTCTCAAAGTCAGTGAAGCAGAGTTCGGAGCCCTTGGTGGTGATGAGGATCTCCCCATTGAGGGTAAAGATCATGGACTTGTCCTCCATGTTGATCATGCAGCCCACCACATCGCCAGCGTGCCAGCACCGCCCGAACAAACGGCTGCCCATGTTCAGACAGTGACCCTATACACATTTAAAAGGATGAACACAACACTCAGGAACAGATCATAGCATATGTACATGAAAATGTTGTCTCATCTAGTTTAAGAGCTTCAAGTATTTAAATAAAAGAAATGGTCAGATAAGTACAATAGTATAAAGAAAATGATGCTTATTTCTAAAATATTACAACCACATAGAGCTCAAGAAAATGTTTGATTTTAGGACTGAATCCTAATGATCTTTTTTCTGGAGATATCTGAGTATCTGGAGTAAACTGGACCTAGGTCCGGTTGACACCTTACCCTATGTCCATCGAAGACGAAAGCAAGCTCGTCTGTGCCGAGCTCCACGTCTGGCTTGCATCCAGGTCTGGCCCAGCCCACTCTCATGTCTCCTCCCGTCACAGCCTCAAATTCAAAGTACCACTTCCCGGTCTTTACGGCATACGTCCTCTCTACTCTGAAGAAGCGGACCTTGTCTATGCTGATCCGCTCAACCACTTGTCCTAGTGGGTGAAAGGGACGGTGTCAGGTTGGAGAGTCATGAGAACCCGCCTCAATAACTGACACATTCATTTCAAAAGTAATCACTGGATGAGGGTAAAGGCACTAATTTACCACCCTTATTCCCTCATACTACAAAGGTTATGGAAGGCCAAATATTTTATCTGGACTGTAAAATTAGGGTCACACTTCTCAGGACGTAACACTGTAACAAGCATTCATCATGTGTTGTATAATTTGAACACCCTGTGCGTTGACAGGCAAACAAGTCAAACTCACCACCTTCCTGATCCGAAGGCTCAATGTTGTATCCGTAGCCAATCAGAGTGCGTATGGCCTCCCGCAGGCTGTCCCTGTTTGACTTCTTGGTGCGCTCGTCCAGCAGAACATAGGGCACCAGGCGAGGGTTGCGTTTACTCTTCAGATCCTGCAGGGAAGAGGCATTAAGGGAAAACTGCACTGTTTTGTAATGTCTTAAAGGCTTAAAGGAACCGACTGTTGTGATTGTTACATTGCTGTCATTCCATGTAACTGAGGAGTTCATTAGTCGTCAATTGCTCATGACTTCCTCTATCTTTCCTGCGTCATTTCCAATAGCAGTACTCCCACTGGAGCACAACCATGGAAGTATCATATTAATACTACTTAAGCAGATTTGTGGAGCTTAATTTGAAATCTTGCACTGTTATGCAGATCACAGGCTTGTTTGTTTGGTCTCTCATAACAGCTTTCCCCCGGAATCACTAACGGGCTTAAATCAAAACCCTGTGGTATTTTTCCAAAGTGGTGGTAAATTACCTGGTCTCATGTTATCGACTATAAACCTGAGAATATGAACAAACATCTGCTTTGCCGTGTTTCATCAGGGTAATGCAGTACTACTAGTTAGTTAAATTACCAAATAGAGAGTTCAGAAATACTATAAAGTATGTACATGAAAAATTACTTATGTCCTTGTATCAATGCTCACACAGAAAGCATCTTTTTCACACTAAAATAGGAATGAATGAGCATTCAATCACTTCATGTAAGAAGAATGATTATTAGAAGGACTTTCAAAAATGCATGAATTAATGTCTCAATTCATGCTGTGAATTAATGCTTTCAAGTGAAAAGCAAATGGACTAAACAGACGACAACAATTCTTTTTACTAAAAGCAACCACCCTGTGACACACGATCAATAACATCAGAGCTAACATGATTAATGTACAAGATTCCTTTCACATTGCATTTCAATACATTACACAATACATTTTCACAGCCATGACACATTCTGCATCATCTTATAGGAGAAAATAGCAGTGGAGAATTTGTCATTTCAGGAGAGTGTGTTTTATCCAATTTCATGGCCACAGCACCAAAATACACCAAAAGCCTGATTAACAAAAGCCAGCAGTCAGTGTGTGCAGATTTAGCACTTGTTCATTCAACAGATGAGAAGAGACTAGTGTGGTCTGTACAATACGTTCTGTGTCTTGTTGCCCTTTACAGCAGAAGATCTTGTTGCAAACTGAATAATGACATATAGCTTGGAAATGTCAGTCCGAGCAAACCGCCCGGCATGTGCACTTGTAAGGTATGGACTGTATGGGAGGTGGAGTAATGAACCATGAAGGAGAAACAGAGCCCTCAAAAGAAGAAAATCCTGTTTCTTTCTTGCACTGTATATATACAGTACATACACACACAGTCATATATATATATATATATATATATATATGATACATATATATATATATATACTCATTAAGATTAGTTTTTTTTCACCACAGATTTTTTTGGTGCCTGCTGTACATGAATTCATGCAGTGTGTACCTGCTGAATGCCATAGGTCCACCCCTGTTTGATGCGGTCCTTGGCCCACACATTGTGTGCATTCTCTGCCAGTTTGTCCACCAGCAGCTCCTGACCAGGAGTCAGTTTGATGTCAGACAGGTCCAGAGGAGACGGCTTGTAACCGTTGGACATCATGTAGCTACAGGAAAAAAAGACAATGAAAAAAAGAAACACATTTTCCCTCAGTTATGAAGTAATAAGGGTAAGACAACAAGTTTTCTCATATTAAAGTCTGATATAAATCATCCCTGTCGTGTGTGGAGTACAACTTAATATCCTTTTTTCTCACATTGCTGGAAATTTTCTGATGATCATAGTCTGGTTTTACACACATTTTGATTCAACATTTCTTCTTTGCTCTTACTATAAATGGAAATATGGGCAGCTTAGTCATCCACTGTCTCTTATTAATTATTGGAGCAATCACAATCAGTAACTATTGGGATCTTTCTAACAAACACACTCAAGTGAGCTACATTTAAGCAAAAGAAAAGTGTTCTCTAAATACACCAAATATAAGCATTCACACTTACTTCTTAGGGAGCTTTATCTTTTTGAGGGAGCCCTCAGCATTTGGGTTGACCTGAACTACACGACAGCCCAACGCCAGCAGGGTCCTGTGGGGGAAAACAACAGAGAGTGAGCGAACGAATGAAGCTTGTCTGCAGATTGTGTTTAATCCACACCTTGACAGTGCATTTGGATTCAAGAGTAGCAATAGAGGGGTTGAGAGTGTTGAAATGGAGAAGTGATGGGTTCAACTGTGCATGTCCTAATCTATCAGGAGAAAAAAGGGCAAAGAATTCCCAGAGGTATACGCTGGGTGTGAAGAGCTTTTGACAAATTTTCTTCACACCTTGTGAGAGGACAGAGTGACAGGAAAAATGAGTTTGATGTCACTGGGGAACCCATCAGTGTCACCCAGATGTGTCCGCCACAGATCAAGATTAATCACAGAAAACCTTAACATTCGCCCGTATCGTTTAAAGAGCATTTATGTAAAGCACTTGTAATAAGTCTCACTGGGACCTTTGTGGGGAGAAGCAAGTGTTGTGCTGAGTGCTGACGAGTGGAAAAGAACCAGGAAGACTTGTTTGGTTGAGCAACACTTGAAATGGAAAGATCCTTGCCCTAAACTCAGGGTCATGTCTGCAGTTGTTGTGATCTTTCAGCTAAGTTATTTGAATCCTTTGCAAGTCTGATAGTTGCTATACAATAAACTCAAACTGAGGCTTTAATGGATTTGATTTCCAGCTGGTTTTGAGAGGTTAATTGATCCAAATGAAAACTATCTTGTATTTGGTTAATGAATATCTTACTCTCAATGATTACTGAAAGTCAAAACAGCATCAAGTGTACAGTGTTGTATTGTACACTGTAAGATCCACAACTACCTGCTAGTTATTATACGAAATTTATTTCAATATTACTGAATGATTCAAACTGCGGCTACAGGTGTCAGTGCTTTGTGTTCTACACTCTACATATCATACACTCACATAATTATATATTGCATGTGAGGAGAGACATATGTATGTGATGCCCCTAATTAATGCCCATACCAAAAAACCTAAGACTTGTCATTTTATGTTTGTAATAAATCTGTCTGTTTCTCTCTTTTACTGTCCCACACTCTCTTTCTTCCCTCTTCAAGAAAAAAAGCACCGTGGAGAACATCAATCCATAATTCTCAACATACTTCAGAGTTTCAGTTGACATCTGCAGATTGTAGTTCTTTTCAGTTTCTGGCAGCTTGGAGAAATCCACCAGGCAAGGATGCTGCCGCTTATTATCATCCCTTATCTGTGAGGAAAAAGAACAGGAGCAGAAACAATACTTCAACTTTGTTAACCTGCGACTTTAGCCCACAGTAACTCTATATGTATGTGCATCACGTGGGAAAGTTCACTAAATATATGCATATGGGATGCACGGCCTTGTAAGTCAGTGTCACTGTGAACCGACAAGGAAGAAAGGGATGTGGTTTAAATACAGGCTGCTACGGGTTGCAGTGATAAGACAGTATACTCTAGTGAACATGTTATGAAAGAGGAACGAGGGAGCATGTTTTCTTGGGAGAGGTAGAAAGGCGTATGTCTGGAATACCAAGTGAGAGGTGCAAGACCTCTCTCGAGGCTGCACCTTAGGCCAAATAATCCCTTCGGCAATGCTGCTCAGAGAAGGCGGCATGGCAATGGCGGATGTTTACCAAGAAAACATGCAGGGCTGTGTACAGATATGCAGCTGTGTGTGTGCGTGTGTGTGTATGTTTGTGTGTGAGTCCATTGAACACCAGCCAGCTCTTTTGTGAATAGTACAAGAACTCCACGGGAAATCTCTCACAGAATTATCATTTGTGGAACAAGCAAGAAATTAAGTAGGTATTTTTACACAAACCAGGGCTAAATAACACGCGGGACTTTGCTTATTCCCTCTGCTGTTGTGCATCTACTGTGACCGCTGGTGTAATTAATCACAATGAACGACAGCTACAGAGAACAGAATGAGCTGCAGTGTAACCACATCCAAAATGCATCTAATGTTGTCTGCGTATCGGCTGTCTCTCATCATGTTTTTCCACTATCTGACACATCGAAAAAAGAAAAATAAATCAAAGTTAAATCAAAGACGACAGAAAGAAGGACGCCGACCTGTATAAAAGCTGGCAGGATAAGTAACGGAGGCAGGACTCTGATATGTTTGTATTATAGACATAAGAGCTGTGTTCCATACTGTTTGTGTTGTCATCTGTTCCTTTAAGGGCAAGACAGGTCGCTTTAGCTAACGAACAATAAACCAGAACCAGTGGAGACAAAAAAGACAAATTATTAATGTTTTTGACCATATACATCACAGGTATAGTGAAATAATGCAAAATGATCTTTTACAAACTTTTGAAGGAATAATTGGATATTTTGGAAAACATAATTATTCGCTTTCTTGTTGTGAGCTCTGTCCATTATGAGCAGAAGATGATTAGCTTAGCATAAATACTAGAAGCAGCTGACTTGGCTCTCCCCCCAAAACTCCTCTGACAGCTCTGTAGCTAAAACTAATTAACACTTTACATCTCATCCGTTTAATCCGTACTCAAAGTGCGGATGTACGTTTGAACTTTGAACAGAGCCAGGTTAGCTGTTTTCTGCTGCTGAAGCTAAGCTAAGCTAAGAGAGAGATATCGATCTTCTCACATAACTCTCAGCAAGAAACCCAATAAGCATTTTTCCAAAAAGCGACCCATGGGTTTACATTTGGATGACGGATTATGTGTTTAAAGAATCAATAAAGTGTCTTGTAAAAGAGGAGAAACTAAACGCAGACAATTAAAATTCCGGCTTTCCCCCTCTTGGTTTATTGCTGCGCTCGAATTGCCAAATCACCCTGTTCTGCCCTTTGGTGAAACAATACTTTGTAGATCATGACTTATACTAAAACACAGACACAATGACTTGGCTACCTACAAACAAACTGGAATGAAGCGTCTAAATGATGGTGTGAAAAGCATCGAACATGGAAAATGAGAGTGTTTCTTTCCACTTACCCTCTTTTTTGGTGTGAACCGCAAATTATAAAAGAGAAAGCAAGATGACGAACAGGCTTTTGATGATTCAAGTCTAATACTGCTAACAACTAATGCATTTCAAGCTGCTCTTTAACTCATTAAGAAAATGTGTAATTGTGATGTTTATTTCTCCACAATCATGGCAAAATGTATGGGTTATGCTTTTTTATATTTTGATCCAGAGTGATGATTCTGTTGTAGTAAAGAAAAATGTGCATGTGTCTCACCTTGCCGTACGACCAGCCCAGCTCGATCTTATTCATGCCCCACAGTTCATGGATGTTCTCAGCCAGCTTGTCTCGAACCTTCTCTAAATGAGGCGGCATAACAATCTGTGGAAACAGTCATGAAAACAGTCAGAGGGTTGTTTGCCTTGAGGATCAGCATCGTGTTCACCTCCTGTCACTTTACCTGGCTTGTTTCAACAGGTGTGGGGATGAAGGAGGCCTGCGACAGGAACTGAGCGGTGCCCAGCAGATCTCGGACTCCATCCACATCCCTCTTGTACTCTTTCACCGGCTCCACCTTCATCTTCTCTTTCGGCAGCAGGGCCTCGTAACACGGAGCGTAGCTTGACGGAGGCAGGAACTTAAAGTCGCCGTGTCGGCCGCCCAACAGGAAACGCACCCTGATGAGATCAAATGTCGGTTGTCTGTTGGCTTATTTCATTATTATACACATGCAGGAGAAAAAGTTAACAAAGAAATACTGTGTGTAAATATCGACTGTATATAAATTGAACACTGCAGTCATCAGCTGCTGGTTCAATGGAGGTTACCATCAACAGCCAAAAGACATCAGGGTGCAACTTTTAGATGTCACGAATGTGACATCTCTGTATTCTATTTACATCCTTATTTTTATCTTATTTTTACTATTAGTGTCAACTGGAATTAATTCTTCAACTTATTTTACATTAATTATTGTTCTATCCGTTCTGTTTGTATGCATCAGCAGTGGATTTTTTTTTCCATTTTATTTTCCATTAATTTTCTATCGTTAATAATATCGTAATATTCATTCAATATCTTTTTTATGTGCAGCATGTAATTTCTTTATTATAAAGCACTTTGAGCTCCATTTCTTATATGAAAGGTGCCATACAAATAAAGCTCATTATTATTATTATTATTATTATTATTGCTATTGTTGTTGTTATAATTGTTATTATCATTTGTGGGTATTACTTTGCACCTTAGTTTTCCATTAATTTTCTATCATTATCGTTATGTTCATTTATGCCTGTTTTATGTGAAGCACTTGCTGCATGTCAAGCACTTTGAGCTGCTTTCGTTGCATGAAAACTGCTGCATAAACAAAGTTTAAGTGATAATCAGACAGCTATTAATGAACGAAGCAGCCGGTGAAAAGAAAGCCAGCCATGCAGCTAAATGTAGCTGCTTTTTCTCCTCTTCAATCCGTTCCAGCCTTTGCTCTAACAGGGACAAGTTTAGCTCTGAGACTGGGAAAAAAAAAAAACACGTCTTAGGCCATCACTGTGAAGAGGCTCTCCTGAGGCTGCCCAAAAATAGCTTCTCAAGTAGTAGTGGTGACGCAACCGAGCCCATTCTGACTGCAGTCCTCAATTATTGAGCAGTGAGAGATGTGAGGCTGTCATTCTCTGGCACGTTTAAATCCATAGAGATGTTCACCCTGTTCACTGGGTCAGTTTCAAGTACGAGCGCCGAGGTGTCATAACCCGCACAAGAGGGGCTATAAGGTGACACTTTAAACATGAGATGCTCGACATGAACTCTGCAAATCATAAATAGGAAGAGACAGAAGAACTAGAAGCTGAAAGTCCTTTCACTCGATTTTGTGGATTTTTGGATCGCTTACAATTAATCTTATGATTGCATAAAATCATTTTAATAGCTTTCTGATTTCAACTCTTTGGTTGTGAAAAGAAGCATCTGTTGACACCATCGGTATTGTAGGAGGAAGTGAGTTGTCTGCACACTTCCCGAGCCAACTGTGGAGTCATTTATACTGTGAAAAAGCCTAATATGGCTAATAAATGTGGCAAAGTATCTAGTGATGAAAACATGAAGAGGCAGGATGGGAAAAAAGGCACAACTCTAGTCTTTTTTCTTTATGTTTTAGTTACGCTAGTGTCACTTTGGTCTCGACAGTGGCTGGATGAATTGATAAGAAATTTGGCACAGACATTCAAGACAACTTCGGTGATCCCCCAGCTCTTTATCTAGCACCATGGACAAATCTTTTTAATGTCTCATCCTTTGCTTTATAACCAAATAACTGCAGAGGTAATGTCACATCGGCCTCACTTGTACTGAGGTTAGCATTTAGCTCCAAGTCAAAGTCACTATAGCTGCAGGCTGTTTGTCTTGTTCACCGATGAAACAAAGTCTAAACAGTCACAGACTTAACTCACATTTCAGCATCTTTGAAAGACAACAACATGTTGCTTTAACAGCCTAGATTCCTTTATGAAACACAATTTGCTGAATCACAAGCAACTCTCAATTCCCTCACCACCGCTCAGGCGCGGTATTACATTTTGATAATTCGTTTTCATCAGGGCAATAAAGACTGGAATCACTTTGAAGACTTACATGACCAAATAAAATCAGACCAGTCTCTTGGTGTCAGCTGTCTCTGATCTTCAAAGAGTAGAAACTGGTAATGTGAAATGCTGCTTTGCTCCATAAAGGCAGAGTCAATCATGAAATCATGGGAGAAGCAGAGCCAGCCTATTTTACCTGTGTCCAATCTCAAGGCCTTGAGAATTAATGAATTTGCACCGGAATGAGTCAGTGGATTAGATGGATTTCATGTAGGCAGTGTTTGTGCGAGTGTGGGTGTGCGGTGTATACTGTATATCTAAACTGCATATTTCTTTTGGCTTGAGCTTGTCCGTCTCATCTGATCTGTGCTCCTGTGTTGCTCATTCGTCATCTAGGACATTTCAGGGAGTCTGTTCGTCTGAGACAACACACAGGAGCAACAAATAAACACTCACTTGACCCCTGCAGAGAAGCTGACAACGGGGAAGAAGAGCCCGTCTGTGTTGAAATTTTCAAACATGCCCTGAACAGGCTGTCCGTTGATCCTGAAAGAGATGCTGGGGGCGCCCAGGTCCAGACAACAGCTCACCACATCCTCTGAGGTCAGGATGTGCTGGTTCATGGATGCAACCGCCCGCGGGATACGACCTGTTTTGGACACACACACACACTATTATGTGAAATATGACCCGGTGAGTGATGCTGGCACAGATCACGTCTTTCTCACACACACGCACACACACACACAGGATTGAACACGCAACTTTGTACACACAAACGCACACAGTTACACACACTCTGGGCAAGGAGATCGTCCCTGCAGGGTACTGGTTCTGTCTAGACACAACCTGGCTGTAGCCCAGGGTTACTGCTCATCTTTAATACATTAGCTTATTATGATATGAGATGACTCACACACACGAAAACAGAGTTTTCTCCCACTGACCCGACCAGAGGTGGAGTCCATCAAAACCAAACGAATAGAGGTCATCTCCCACTCCATTGCCTCCCCATCCCTCTCCTCCTCCGGGGTAGGGAGCGTAGCCTTTAGTGTTGGCCCAGCCCACTCTCAGGTGGGAGGGCTCGCTGGTCACAAAGTGGTCCACCTGGTCGATCATCAGCTCATAGTACCACTTCTTGTACTGAGCCGAGCCCTCGCTCACCCCCAGGAAGATGTTCGGCCTCATACTGGCAATTAAATGAAACATGAAATCATTAGTTATCCCTCAGAGGAAGTGGGATATTCCCAGATATTCTCACATTCATTTGTAATATCTTATTTTTTTTCATAAAACTAATGAAAAAGTCTGCCCTCAGGACAAGATAATTCAATTTGCTTCTAATGTATTTGGTTCAGGAAGTTCCTAAAAAGTGTCGATATCTTGAAACAGGGCAGAGCAAAGCAGATCACTTCGCCAGTGTCAAGAGAGAGATTTGTGGCATGAAAGTTGAGTTAAAATTATCTCATGCTCACCAAAATGCTTCTTTTCACAGTACAAAGACTAAAAGTTGGAGGATAATATGAGAGAGTAGGAGATTTAAAGGCCAAGTACGAGTAATACAGTGTATAGATACAATGCTTCTTAGGCCAAAGCCTCACATCATGGTTGAGCACACACAATTCAACTTAAAGACCATGTTGCTGAATGTATATGGTGTCAACTCAACGTTTAGTTTTAGATACAAACCATATACACTTGACGATCTGGAGCCAGTTCAAGCAACTGTTCGAACTCAGCCGAGTTGTAATGTTAGTTTTTATGTAGATTTTTACATGTTGCTATATTCTATACTTAATATCTATACTATTGACATACTTACACTCAGTAAGGACCAGGTGTAGACTCAGGAGTAAAAGAGTTAATATGGGCGACACATTCAACCTGTCACGTGATCGAAAACTGGGAAGATTTCACAAAGATAACGCTTCATAACTCAAATTTTAAAAAGCAAGAAATAACAAAATGACTCATTTTGCATAATCAGGTATTTTCGATTATTTTCCCATCTGTGCATATAAAAATAAAAAGTCTTATCTATATCTATATATGTCACTATATTTATATCAATAGACTTCCACACACTGTTTTGAAGTTATGTTACAACTTGTGATGCTACAGCGACTTCCTGTTTATACTGTTGTTGTTTTTGATTGGACAAAGTCTTTACTGACTTCATTAAGATTTAAAGATGCAATCCAGTTTAGTAAATCACTAGTTTGAAAGTAGCTCGTAATTACAAAGAAAGTTAGAAGTTCTTCGCACACAAACATCGGATTGGATTTACAAAGAGCTGGTAAAACCCAGCTCTGTACACCAATCACAGAAATCAATCCCTCGGTGAGATATCAGACATTAGTACCGTACTTTCAACCACTGTATTTTAAAATGTAATTATGAAATGCAGATTAATTCAAAAGAAACTTCAGAGAAGCATGAAAGGAGGCGTGGTGCTTGGATGGCTCTCTAACCTCTGGACATCATTGACCAGCTGGGTTTGCAGCAGCAGATCTCTCTTGGGCAGCAAGTGATCACAGATTAGGTTCTGATTGGTTCGCACAGCTACGCCATTACACACACACAGCGAGCAGAGCACATCCAGAATCTAAAAAAGAAAGTGGAGGCACCAGGGGTTGAAATGAGCAACAACAGATCCCCAAAAAACTGACTGCACACTAACCTCATTTCCCCCCTGGATCTAAATCCATACCTTTACAGAAATGACTCATCATCTTTGTCCCTAATCACAGACACACTCTTTCCATGCAACAACTACACAATTACTCAGAGATGATTATTAGGGGCAAAACATGTCCAATAATATCCCTTTGATGTTAGATTAGAGTAGCCGTTAGTTTAGAGAGCCGTAGAATTTAATGGGCTGGGAAGCACGGCTGATGGTGACAAAGCCACAGTACCAATGCTTTATCATTGGCCCTTTTCTCCTGCTTCCATTGCAAAATGATAGACTCTGGCTGATTTAGGAGCCCGGCCAGCTGACTGCCTGCTCCTGATCTCATTTCACTGTTAAACTGATTGATTCACAATGGGGACGTAGTGCAACCAAACCCCCAGGAGCCTTCTGTCAAACATGGAAGTTTGTATGCTGGTAGAAGGTAAGCACAATGAATTAGTAGCTAAAGAGAAGAAGAGGTGACACCGAGGCCCGAAGGGAACTGTTATGGAAATGAATGTGCATCCAGTGAAGCATTTTTGAAGCCTAATGAGGAAAGAACTGGAGATGACTGGATGCGAGATAAACAGGCGCTTTCAGTGGTTGTTGTGTGCTCTCTTGCCTGACTAAAAGTTTCTGACAACATCTGAGTTTGACATTTTCAGAAAATCCACTCATTTGCTTTCTTGCCAAGAGTTACATGAGAAGATTGATGCCACTTGCATGTTGGGTAAGGTAAAAATGAAGCTGGAGCCAAAAGCAGGTTAGCTTCACTTAGCATCAAGAGCTGAAACAGGGGGATGAGCTAGCCTCGCTCTCTCCAGATAAGTTTATAAAATCCACCTACCAGCACCTCCAAAGTTCACTAATTATCACATTATGTCTCCTTTGTGTAAGCTACACAAAACAAAAAAAGTATTAACAACAATTTGCCAAATATTAATTAATTAATTTTAGGAAGTTACTGGTCTTCATCAAAATGTACTGTAGGTTGTGGTAGACAGATTTTGTGGCCTTTGGAGAGTCAGGCTAGCAGTTTCCCTCTCTTTCCAGTCTTTATGCTATGCTAAGCTAACTGGCTCCAGCTACATATTTAGCTTACATATGTATTCATGGTATAATTCTTCTCATCTGGCTCTCGGCAAGAATGTACATAAGAGTATGTAATGTCAAACTATTCTTTTAAGGACCAACATGTAGGATTTAGGGGGATCTATTAGTAAAAATTGAAAATTCATGAATATGTTTTTATTAGTGTATAGTCACATGAAACTAAGCATCATTGTGTTTTCATTAGTTTAGAATGAACTATTTGTATCTACAGAGGGAGCGGGTCCTCTTCTATGGAGCCCACTGTGTTATAAAATCCCCAAAACAGACAAATGCAAAACTGACTTCAGAGAGGGCGTTTCATGCTTTTACATTGAAGCAAAGGCCACCGTAGGTTCTCCTACACGCTTGTTGGTTGCAATCTGCAATCTCACTGCTAGATGCCACTAAATCCTACACACTGGTCTTTTAAGAATATAACTCATTGTTTTATTACCTTTTTCAAATTTGAAGTTTACACCTATTTTACTTTTCTTTTTCTTTTCACCAAGACCTTGAATTTACAGTATGTTCACCTTTATTTAACATTTCATTTCATTCAACATTCTTGTACCTCAACCACATTATACAGAAAAATGGAGCCCAGATGTGTCAGATGTGTCGTTATGTTAAATCACAGCAGAGATAATACCTCATATTAACACTGGGCTGTAGTTGCCGCTGCATGTCGCTCACCTTGTGGTTGCGTCCGTGCTTGTAGAGCAGTGATATGATGGACTTGATGTGTCCTCTCTGGATGATGTTGAGGGCCTCGGGGCTCTCAATTAAAATGCAGTGCAGAACTTCCAGGATGCCTGCACAGCCGCAAATTCATCAATTAGTTAACACCCGCAGAAGAGAAAGACACGCCAGAGGACACTCGTCAGTGAGACATCCGGTCCGCATAGATCAACAGGGAACACTCAGTGCTGCTCGTACATTCTTCATCATACATTCAAAAAGTAGAGGTAGAGGAATATGCATAGAAAAGAAGCAGTGTCATCTTTTTATATCTTTTAAGACTCGTGTCCCTGCTGAGGACTGCTAGATTACCATTAAAGGAACTGGTTCGTTTTGTGATGTCTGCTTGACAGAGAAAATGCAAGTTATCCCACAATGCTGTTTGACTGGAGGCTCAGCATGTGTGAGAATAATAATGATCATACCTGAGGAAGACTCCAGTCTCTCCAGCTTGCTAACCAGCCAGTCCAAGTTGTTGGAGAACTGGGTGCAGTTGTTCCTGTTCCCTCTAATTAACGCCGCTACAGGACACAAGGAAAGCGTGCGTGAGCCAAATTTTATAGGAAGGAAGACATTGTTTTTGTTCAAAGTAGTTTGATGGATCCCCTTCAGTGCATGGCGGCGCTTCAGCAAAAACAATGTCACCCAAAGGTGGACACCTTATACGCACGCCCAAAGCCAAGGAAAGAGAGAGGTTCTGCTTTGACACCCTTATACATATTAATTTGGAAGATGCTTAAGATAGAGGGAGGGAATGACATGAGGAGACAAAAGACATAAACACACGCGGACAAACACACCCACAAACGTCCTACGGAAAAAAAAGACACGGTCACCCAGTGCAGACAGACAGGGAAGAAAGGAGGGAGACATCCCAAATCCACTTAGTGCTGCGCCGGAGCAGGTGTGCGGAGGAGGGAACGGGGGAAGAGAGAGACGTGGCTGGAACACTAATATAAGCCAGCAGGTGAAATCAGTGTAAATAAGAGTGTGAAGGACACGCTTGGAGGGCAGAGGGGCTTCAGTGTGAAAGGGTGAAAGACACAATTTACATGTGAGATTTCCACATTCTCTTCTTTGGAATGTGACAACAAGAAGAAAATCGTGCTGAATTTCTGCTTGCAAATGCATGTTTTAAAAGAAGTTCTCAAGCCAAACATGGCTAAAACAGCAGAGGACAGCAGGGTTTGCAAACAGAGAGAGAGAGAGCAAAAAAATATCTGTTTTTTTCCTGCCAGATCATTTTAGTGAGATACGTTCATATCTGACAGAGCATATGTTTGCAGTGCAAGAGGTCAAAGTGATTTTGCAAAGGCAGGGCTGATGACATTGTGCTATAGGACAACGTCGAGCACAGCAAGGAGAAGAAAGCACAAGAGAAAACAGCATAGTGATGAGAATTGACATTCAATGGATAAAAAGCCATCTGGCCAATAGGGGACACCCAAAATGTTGAGTGTGCGGGGGTGTGTGACGACTGATCTTGTTGGGCCAATGCCTTGGAAGCACATCATATAAACTGGAAAGCTCTTTTGTAAGCAGTGGGCCACATGCCGCCAAGTCTTTTCCAAACAATGTGAGTATGTGTGTGAGTGTTGGAGAGGGGGGTATTTATGGCGAGTGTGTTTTTTGTTTTCTCATCTGTGTGTCTGAATTCTGGCAAGTGCAGAATTCAATCCTCCACTATGAGGTGTTTGTAAATGGCTGGTTAAATACCATGTCAGCACAGTCCCTCATCACCACTGAACCACCAGGCTCGCAGCTACTTCATCTTCAAACAACAACTCTCGTCTCTGTGATTGATTACAGTAGCAGATCGGTTTAAGTGTGTGTGTTTGTGCGTATGCGTGTGTGGTATGCCGGTGTCTTACCCAGCAGCTCGTACAGCAGGTTGAGGATGTCTTTCCACGCTGCTCCAGCCTCTGACCCCGCACACTCCCCAAAGTGGGCGGCACTGTTGTAGACGTTCAGACGGTCGATACAGTTGGACACCAGAGTCAGCATGCCCTAAGAAATGCAACACATGAATATGATATTACCACAAACACATGACAACACAAATACATATTAAACACATTTTGCACGCTGACATAAAAAAAAACGCTCATTAATTAAAGCCTTCGTTCTTTGTTTGGTTTGCTGCACCATCCATCATTCATCATTGCATATTTTCACTCATCCACACACTCCTGACATGACTGATTTCTCTCCTTCTGATATTTCATACCTGGTAGTTATTATGTTTGCTTAAGTCAGTAAATTACTTTTGACCGATATATCAGCGTGTGTCCCCTCTTTGTGTTGCCAGCCTTGAGCCTGGCGGCAACAGTGTGACAACATAATTTGGTGAAACCTTTTGAACGCAGGCCATTTGCTGGCTGTGCCGACGTGACTCATGCTACAGAGGAATATCTATGGCAATCAAATATGCTAAATGGAGGGCGTAAGAAGACAAAATGGAAATTGGAGATGATTTATAATGCCAGGAAAAATCATGAGTCAGCTATCTTTGGTGACAAATTGACCTTCTAAATGTAATATATTAGGGGTGGCACGGAGATGTGCTATTTTGAGGTATTATCATAGAAAGAAGGGTAAATAAGATGAGAGGTGAAATGCTGAAATATGCACCAAAAATACACATGTATTTCATTTAGATAATTCACGCTGCATGTTGGCTTGAGCGTCATTGTATCATGTTAGAATGAAGGGGAGTTTGGATAGTTGACATCGCAGGCCCCCTCAGCAAGGCAGCTGACATTTGGTAATTGATGAAAGCAATTTAGGTCCTGGAGGCTTAGCGGAAAGCTTCAGTGCACTCGAGCCAGCCTCGGGAAAACTTATAACACCCAAAAGTGCTGACGCCTTCAAATGCAATGCCTCCAAATACATGATGGCATTCAAACACACCACAAAGAATCAATTGCTTTATCCTTTCACACACTTTGTCTTTTGCAAGTATGTATGTGCAGTCACTTACTAAAATTGCCTCAATCACAAGTCAAGCTCTTTACTCTAGGGGGTGTTTAATATTTTGCTGCACTGCGCAACAGCTCATGGTGTTATTAATTGTTTTTTATGGATTGTTGGTTTCCCACGTCTTCCTTTACGGTGAAACTCACTTCCTGTTTGAATAGGTTCTGCCTGTTCTTGAGTGAGCGCAGCTTGATCTGCCTCTCTTCATGCTCCAGCTCGACATCAGGAAGCTGGAAATAGGCGATGAGGTCATTGAGGGTTTGGAGCACCTCCTCAACAGGCAGAGAGACCAGGGCCCTATTCTTAACACCCAGACAATCCAGGTCTCTGGGGGGGGGGGCACAGAGAGAGCACATCAACACTCATTAAAACATGAAATGACGTCAGTTTGTGATCATATGTAGCTTTCAAAATACTCCCATTCATCACAAATGCAATAAGCTCTTGAAAGAGACACTGTAACTGGGAGGCAGAGCAGACTGGAGGAGAGGCTGCGATGAGTAACAATGTTTAGCCCACAGGTTCATCCATGCTGAAATGCTGATTTCCGCTGGTCGGCTAAAAATAGCTCCTGTCGTAAGCGTGGGAGGGGTGCAGGGAGATGTATGTGTCACAGGCAGGCGGAGGCTGACACACTCTCACATGTTTCCTACCATGAGTGCCCTCGAGCCCGACCCAGGGGACAGCGGGCCGTTTGATAACAAATAAGGGTAGTGGAAGCATTCATTTACGTGCTCCACCGCTTCCTTTTTCACAGCTGGCCGTGCGTAGCAGTGACGCCGCCGCAATGTTTGCCATTTGGCAACGCATGACTGGACCACTGAGTGAGCTGTCTGGGGCTTTGGCGCCTCACTCAGTCAAAACTCACAGGCCCAGAGCTTAACTCTCCACTGGGTGTGTTCGCAGTCCGGAGGGACATTGCATCACGGTTTTTGTGGACTGTGTGAGAGTCTGTGGGGCTTTGAGATGTCTTGTTTTCAGGCTCCATGTATGACTTCGTTGGAGACTCTTTTGTTTTATCATCTCTATTAATTATGCTCTGCACAGCGTGTACCAGTGACAGGACATTCTGCAGATTACCCTAATAAAGTGGCTCAAGACAAATGTGGACTGTAATTTGGCTTAATTGGGCAATTTGTGCCATCACGTCACTGCCTGTATTAGTGAGGAACAGTGAGCGCTGCAGTGTTTACCATACCTGATGAATCGGTTAAAGAGCAAGGTGGTGTTGCGGATGATCCGTGCGGCGCGGGACTCCTCGTGTTGACAGCGCTGCAGGGTCAACCCGTCATCCATGTGACCTTCAGCATGTAGGCACGCCTTGGGAGGGCGGGGAGACAAAGCGTGTGAGACATTGCCATTAGATGATATATGGGGAAAAGGAGCAGAAAAAAGAAAGAGGAAGCCATTTAATGGAGAGAAAGACTCCAGCCGTCCTCGGCCAGCACTGTCTGGAACACAGGTGCTGACACTACAGGCTATCTGGCTGTGTTTACATGGAGGACACACTGTCACACACATTATCACACACACACACACTTCTATCACTTCTGCCAGTGTAGCCGAGGGACAAGGTTTATATTTAGTCGAGGCAGAGATCCGAACTAACCGACAATCATCTTAACTCAATCAACTCATTACCCTCGAAATAATTATCTGCTCGGAGGAATCTCATTTATTTATTAATTTTGTATCTGTGTGTGCTTTGAATCTGAAGACATGATGCTGTGTGATTGTGTTTGTCTCCGCTCACTCGTCTCTTGAGGGGACCCAGACGGGCAGATTTGACATCAGGTGCCTGGTAGGACAGCCAGAGTCCTGTGGCCACGTGCATGATAAAGCAGAGCGAGTCCCCGTATTTAATCTCCGCCACCCCCATGCCCTCGATGTCCCGCTTGGGGCTCTGCTCCAGCTTCTCCTGCACAGGGGGGGAGGAAGGAGAAAATGAACATGTCAAATGCTGTCAGGGTGAGACACATGAGCACGCTAGCGCAATCGTAAAATGTGCACATTCAGACATACTGCATGCAGATTTGTTCTTAATCAACCACCAACCAAATGTCAACTGCATCTGCTGTTTATGGCTCAATCCATCAAAGTGAGATGATTGTATTTGTTTTGCTATTAGGATCAGATTTAACTGCAAGCCATAATCGACATGAGGACTTCAGTGATAAATGGCTTCACTTACATTCTATAATGCACGCTTTAAATCCACATTCGAAGGGTCACTAATTGGCTCACAATCACTGGCCATATCTAGAAATTCCATTACACAGAATAAGGCTAGATGGTCAGTTCAGTCTGAGTCTGCAAGTTCAGCTAAATTAACCTCTACGGCGTAGCTTTCACTGGTCCAATAATTCTAGTAATTTTCATTGTCCTTGAAAAAATGGTGATTTTACAGTCCAAGGGGAGTGGGCGGTTCATTTGTGAAGGCTTAGAGGTGATCTTTAAAAACTGTGGTGTTTAATGAAGGGTGTGTGGTTGAGCGCATGTGACACAGGTCACCTTGAGAACAGCTGGGAGTCCAGTGCATACATCTTGCGCCCTTGTATTTGTGCGTCCTAACCTTAGAGGCTCTGAAGCAGAAGGCAGTGGCGATGGTGTCGGATCTCTCCCGGTCCTGCAGCACCAACCCCCTGTCCTCGGTCAGGGCCAGGTAGTGACCGGTGGTCAGGTGCCGCAGTCGAAAGGGCTGACCCCAGCGGATGTGGCTCCCGCTCCAGCTGTCATGATCACACCCACGTATTAATATGAAGCACACATGCAAATACACAAGGAAAAAAAGTTTCATATTCATCTAATATCGACTAATTAGTTGATCTAAACATTGCTGCCAGCTGTTCATTATCTAGCATGCCATGTGGTAGAATAATTATCAAATAGCTGAAAACATTTTTCTCAGTATTTTGTTTCTGTTCAGGAAATTCAAAAGAAACTGGGGCCAAAAAAACACGGCAGACATGACAAATATCATATTTGACACAGGAAGTGAAATGGAAAAAGGAAAGGCTGCGCCCCTTTGAGGCTGTAAAATAGCCAGGATGAAAGACTGGTGAGAGAAAGGGAGAAAAGGGAGGAGAAAGAGGGAGGGAGACGGAGAAATAAAGAGACAGAGAGGCCACAGTGCAGCATTAAATCATAGGTAGTCAGAGGGAGGAAAGGACAAATGGGAGCAGAGAGAAAAAAATAGAAAGAGGAAACAGTGGATACAAAGAAACAGGTGGGATGGAAAAATAGGAGAATGATTGAAAATGGAAAAAAAAGAATAAAAGAGGTAGTGAGAAACAGGAAGGAAAGGAACTGATAGCAGATTGGGCGAAACACAACCCACCTGATTCGGAGTGGCTCCAGCCTCCACAAGGACCTGGCCTTGGCACCAGCTTTACCCGTCTCATAGTTGACTATCCTGGGGGATGCAGGAGAAGCGTGAGTGGGTGGCCAGTCTGCGGGTGCTTTAAATGTCTAGCCACCGCTGATGCTGTCAAGGTCATTCATCCTGGCTTAGACGAACACCACCTCTTTGCTCTCATTCGTCACACTGATATTCACTGGGAGGATGTTGGGCTCAGACACGTAAACACACACACACTGAAGCGCGGGGCTGTATTTACTCTGCCGGCTACAGCATCACATCCTTCAAACAGTGACATGTGTGCCCTGATAACCCACAGCTACACTGTCTATCAGTGATATGGATGACTGGGTCCAAAGATAAAAGAAATCACTCATCACCCCCGCCCGTGTTTGATCGACTCTAGAAAAATGTGAGACCTCGAAAAAGCTGGCCATTGTTGTATTTCAAGGACAACAGTAGGAGAAAAGCCAGAGCTGGAAATTAATATCTAATCCCGCCTCCATGTTAGCCGTGCTCTGTTCTAAAAATAGACACCATGTGTGTTTGTGTCCGGGAGGAAGACACATCTCCTGGCACCTGGCGGAGTGTGAATGGGCCTTGCCCGCTGCTTTGACCCACTTCGAGCCCAGTGTACCATTTTTCTGTGGCCTACCTTATCCGGGTTGGCACCAAGCAGCTACAGTGGAGGCAAAAATAACACAGCAGCCATTTTGGCTCCCCAGAGAGCCAGGTGTCATGGTGGTCAGAGGCATTTTTATGAAGCGAGGAGGAAGCACAGGTAACTCACAGGTCAGTTTGTTTCTTGTGTGCTACATAACTACTTTGCCGTCGCAAAAGTGTGACCCCTGATGCTGCAGTGTAATCCAGTTAGTTCAGTTTCGCACCTCTGCTGCTCTTCGCTCTGGTCTGATCCTGGGATGGCCACTACCTCGTCGTGTCCGTGGAACAGCCGCATCACATGACCACCCAACAGGTAGCCTATTGGAGGAGGAAGAACAGAACAGTTAGACAATTCCAGACATTTCATTTCCGATTTTGTTGCCTCCACTGGGAACACCGACTGATGAACTATCTGAATTACACAAGGGAGTTACACATTTATGGAGCAGTTTTGCATTTAGAGGGTTTTCTGAAGTTATCAAAACACCAAAACCCAGGCAGATTAAATTATGGTTTTCATATTCTGAGATTGTGGGCCTCCCCTCAGACAAGCCGTTTAATTGCTGGATGTCTATATGACCATGATTATGTTACTTGATCCCATAGAGACTCAACAACTGAGTAAATATAGCCTAACATCAATATTTGACACATCTTGAGGCTGTATCAAATAAAAAAAAGGTCTGTCGCAAAACAATTATTCATTAATACTATAATATATATTCAATAATATGCAAATTTCCCCACTGAGGGACAAATAAGGGTTTATCTCAACTTATCTTATAGAAGTAAAATTCCCCCAAACTATCCAATGTCTCTAAACCATCTCTTTAAGCACATCACACACATTCAGGCTACTCTATGTGATCTCCTTTTGAATGTAATGACTAATGTAGTATTTGTTCAATTCCATTCACCAAACTGCCCGTCTGAATTATCATAAACTCTATCGTGACAGTTTTTCCATTAATGCTAGGAAGGGTAACAGCAGAAAAAAAACTACACTTTTAGATTAGAAATAATCAGCTTCAACAGTTATATGGTAAGGTTTAATGGAACAGCTGGATGCTGGGGTTTGGTGCTTCGTCTCTACCTTCTTCTATGTTGCTACCAGAGCAGATGGGATGGACGTTCCACAGGGTTTGCATGAAGGAAGCGTCCACCTGGATGTTGCCATTGGAGATGGATAAGTGCTGCAGGAAAGAACGAGAGATTACATGCAGAGTTTATCTGTTGTTTATTTCCACACCAGTGACAGGGGCTGAACTGTAAAAGAGTGTCAGTGGGCAAAGGTGGAAATGTGTTATTTATTACAACCAATTAGAGCAGCTTCATCAGATGAGACATTTTAAATTATCTAAGATATAAAAATAAGATTATGTTAAACATTTTTTTGTTTTTAAATTAATCTCTAGAGGAGAACCCAAACAAATGTGGCTTCTACAGAACGACTGTCTCTGGATTTCTGAAAATATTCCTTCAAAGTCAAATGTTGACTTTTCAGACAGAGTTCAGCTAAAGTTTTGGAACTCTCTGCAATCAGTGATCCAGAAGAAAACTGACTGACAGATGCCATGAGAGTTTGGGAGTTTATACCGTCTGGGGGGCTGTAATGTCTCTGTGTGTGTATGTTTTCCACAGTTTCTGTGAGTCAGACTCCAAAACATTTGATGGCAGCTGTGTCCTGATGATCCTCTCTCTCCAGAGTCCCTCTGCAGCCCTTAGGTGCTGTCCCCACATACCACTGTGTGGGTGACAGCGGGGACAGACTACCAGATTTGCATTGCTGACCGTAAGGCGATAGTGGTCATCTGGCCATGCCCCCACCGCCATGGGGGGGTAAACACCGCCTGGCTGCTGTCACCGACTTCATGGATCACATGGGACATGTTTCCCACATTTAACATAGCACAGTGATATGATGCTAAGCTTAGAGGGCCGGAAGGTCTAATAGTAAAAGAGGCCTATAGCTGAAAAGGTCAGTTCACAAGTGCAATGGGAACATAATCATTGTGGGGATGATAACAGCAGAGGCTCATTTGAAACGGCACTGGCAGCAGCCTAAAGAAATCATAATCCCCCAAAGCAGACATTTCCAGTGCAGATCAAATTTTGCTTAATGCAATTGTTAGCTGTCTTGCAGTCGTCCAAGAGGAAAAAAATTGTCGCTTTTAACGTTAAGCCTCCTGCAGGAGAGAGGTCATGGGGAGAGTACAGTATGTGGTAACCGGATTGGGATAATCTGAAAACTTGTCACATCAGGAGAAGCAGAGTTGATGTCGTCACACACACACACACACTAGCTGCAGCTTCAAGGAACAAATGACTAACAATAAACTTACAAGGTATCGCTCTGAGGACAAGCTGACAAGGATGAGGTCATCACCAATCCGCACTTTCTCGCCTTCGGATCTCTGTTTGGAGGCAGGGTGGATCGTCCACCAACAGGCCTCACCTACAGTGACACACACACACAATGCCAACATATATTACACACACTGCCTCCATGTTTCAATTTAAACTGATACAGTGGACAGTTTTGAAAGCATGACATTGCCACTGCCACAATGTCATCTGTAATTAATGTAATGTAATAATGCAATAAGGCGAGAGCAGGCAGGAATGACAATGTGGACATGTGGATGGATGCACCATGGCAACAATCTCTTTAAGTCAATACTGAGGTGACTACTCATCTGCTGCATGGCATGAAATAAATAATAATGCAAGTGGGAAGTCCAGCTATCAGGATGCCACAACAAGACTATTGAATGTGCAGCAGAGATGTAATCAGCACTATGTCTACAGTTCTCCACAGGGAATATTAACCGAGATGCTGGAAAAAACACACGCTCGCTAATAAAATAAGGTGCAGAGAGATAAAGGCGGTAGAGAGAGAGTGAGACAGAGTGAAAGAATCAGACAGACAGAGAGTGACAGAGGCGGCCGAGAATGAAAGTGGAAAGAGAGGCTGATGAAAGCAAACTGTGCCAAAGGTGTTCTTTTACCTGTTGAATCCTCCTGCAGGCCGACATCAAAGGACAGCTTATCTGTCTGTGACCTTGATGTCTTCAAACAGGCCAGGTACTGTGGTCAACACACATCAAACCACACGAGACAGAGCTGTCACACACACACACTCCTTTGCAGAACACCGTACTCACATCTCGCTGTTCTCGTGACTGTCACATACTTTAATTGCTAATGATGTTTAAATCTCGCTAATCGGGTTTGAATGTGTTTGTCTTCTGATTGTGACGTTGACGGCGATTGCATGCGACCTCTTACCATGGAGCTGAAGGAGTGCCGCAGGAGGATGGCGTGTCCATACAGAAGAGTCTTGTGTCCGCCGCTCTGCGCTGCCTGAAGAGATCAGTCACACACAGAAACACACAAATACAGAAAAAATACATGGTTACATGTTGCGCACAAGCCCCTGACAGACCAGCCCCAGTGGTCTTCCCTCCAACTGCTTCAATCTACAGCCGACCTCTGGCACTGAATGTTGACCTCAGCGAGGAACTTCGCACCATCGATGATGACCTCAAGCTTGGAGCACACATCTCCTGGGGAGGGTTTGCCACCCCATCTCACCAATGAAGACATGCAATCTGACTTGCCACAGGAGATGGTGTTTCTGGCTCCTGTATCCGTGAGCGAAACAGGATACGGGGTCATCTTTCCAGCACTCCGACTACAGGAATGTGGGAAGGATGCACAACTACTGTCAGTCTCCAATGCAATGTCAACATTAGCAGGGAGTGACTCCACCGCTTATGGGGTTGGGTTAAGATGCAGGAGGGGAACAGATGGTATCTCTACTGTTAGAGATGCAAAGGGGATAAAGAAGAGGTTTGTTGTTGGTTCTCTTCGGCAAGCAGCTCAACTCCCATGTTACTCACCTTCCTTATGAGCCTCTAGGAAGCATTAAGGTAAGAAAGAGTGTCATTATTCAGAAAGGACTACTGATCTCTTTCTGCCTTCCTCTACCTTACTTAAGTTATTTAAGTCCTGTGATTGTTGAACAAGTCATTTTTTGAAAGGGATGAAGCAAAACATTCCTTGGCATTTTACAAGGCAATGCCACTGGCACAAGATCCAGAAACCATTTCTGAAACAATGCCAAGTTTAACCATTGAAATGTCACATTAAACAGAAACCTCAGCAACTAGGACACTGACGATATCTAATCAAGACTTAAAATCTAAGCTGAACAAGTCTTGTAATTGTCTGAGAGAATCATGGCAGCATTTCGTTTAAACCTCCCACCATAAACAGACTCTCTTTGGTTCTGTTTCATTGTCTCTCTTTTTTCTCTTTCTCCCTCCATCCCCCTTCGATTGGCTACCGGGACAATAGCCGGCCTGTGATTTGATGCAGTCGTGTCGTGCAGACTGCAGCACTGGCTTCCAGGCTTCTTCTGTGCTTCTGGCTACCGCTATATGCTGGCTGAGGTACTGAGCTTAATGCGGCGAGGCACATCCAGCTGCAATCACCACAACCAATAAAGCCCAAGTCTCCCGCTCACTTCCTTATCCCACGGCTCAGCGGTGTGTTATACAGATAGAGCGGAGTGAGGGAAATTGTGGCTCGTATCAGTAAGAGAAAGCATCCTCTACATGCAGAGACACATTGCAGCAAAAATTCAATACAGCTCCAGCAACTTAAATGAGTAAAACTATATTACCCTCAGCTCATTGAACCATAAAGGAAAAGAGTATTGGACCAAAGAGGTATAAGAGAAGAAACAAGTTATGCACTCTATCTCCCGTCCAGCTGTTGACCGCATGTGACATCCTCAGAGCAATTTAAAGGCATGACATTTAGCAGGACGAAGCCTCCCAGTGTGTGAGCCCTGCAGCAGATTTCATGTGTGTGTGTGTGTGCGTGCGTGTGTGTGTGTGTGGGGCTGCAGTATTGTGGTTTCTCTCGATAAAAAGGGGGGGTGGCTGAGAATGGCCACGAGCGAACACTGAGCTAAAAGAAAAAAAAAGAGGTGGCACTGAAAGCAGAGGAAAAGAAGCACGAGCACGCCAGATGTTGTCAAAGCCGCTCTGTGTCTTTGACAGGCCGATGTCATCATTCGCCCTTTTGACCAGCAACCCCCGCATCAAACAGGTCAGCGCCTTTTGGATGAGCCACGACATATTCTCGCAGAGTGATGGCCGGTGGATACTGAGCTAAATGGGGGCTGGCATTTACACCGGCTGCAAGCGTGTTGTCTTCACAGGTCCTCTCCCTCACTGCCTTTCCGGGCTAAAACAGCCTGCGCTACCAATTTGCTCCAGCCACCGTCTATTGATAAGCCCATCTGTTCAAAGACGTATTGATTTCGGAGCCTCAGCCGAGACATATTCAACCTCCATTTCCCCTTTAATGGCGCTTCCACCAGTGGCATTTCAGCGCGGGCGAAGAATGATGAATAGGTGGACGATATCGAAAACAGATAAATGTGAGTAGAGAGAAAACAATGAAGTAACACAGTAAAAATGGCCAATTCAAGCCATCTAAAAGCCTCTGGGATATTTTTCTACAAAGGCACAAAAGGTGTGAAAGGGTAAGGATGATATTTGTGGGGTGAGTAAATGTCCAAACTAGTCTTAAAGAAAGTGTGAAACTCAACAATATTAAAGTCCAACTGAAATCGCATTTACTCATCCCTTTTGGCAGACTAGTTTTTATTGGTTAATAGTTTTTTATTATGAAAAGATCAGAAATACTCATTTTCCTCTCAGCTGCTGAAGGGGTGTGTCCGTATTTGATTGACAGCAGCTGGCAGGCTGAGCCCCGGCAGGGGAACAGAGACAATAAGAAAAACAATTTTGTATTGCAGCGAGCAAGCAGGGCAAGACAGTGTGTTGGTAGCAGTGGTATTTAAGGACCACATCAACATCTAAATTGACTATAGTTACATTTGAAGGTAAGTTTACACACTGTTTCATGTGCTGCAGCTGAGCAGCTAATTAGCTTTCTATCCTACATAACTGATGTTAGTGGTGAACTTTTCCCCACTGAATGTTTGTTTGGTGGCTCCTTCATCAAGGTGCAGGACAAGACGTGCTCATTATCGTGACTTAGAAAACAAGGACATGATTCAAAATGAGGCAACTGGCTGTAGGAAAACAAGTTCTCCATCTACGTTATGTAAAACTAGGGGGCACCATAATGAAACATAAGAACGTAAAATATAAAATTCTCCATTTTGGTTTCTATATATTATTATTATTATTATGTGGAAATTTTCCCAAAGCAGAACACAGGATGAGCGATTTACAGAACACATAAAGAAAAAAAAATGCAATTTAATTTCAATTGGACTTTAAAGTGTTATACTGAGGCCTTAAAATGGTGCTGATGCAAGAGGGACGAGGCTGGACTGAATGTGTCCATTTGAGCTTTAATTTGGCATTCAATATTCTGAGCCCCCTTTTTCTCTGCTGTGGCTCTTAATTCCCTGCCAGCCAGGTCTTAAACTCCCTTCAGCGGCAGTGGAACCAATGATTTTGACTTCTGTCCTTCTGCCGCACAGACAATCCACTGCGGCCACAAAGCTCCGTCCCTGAAACATCCATTTATCTCAGAAGTCAGAAGAGTCAATGAACACAAGCCTTAACAAGTGAGGATTTATGGAAATTCTCTCCATCATTAGCCATGTGACATGAAAGGTTGAACTGGATAAAGCCGACTCAAAGTCAGCTGAGAGCTTTTTTTTTTGACCGAATCGCTCGTGATGATTTTCTGTCGTGTTGCAGAAAACTCCGTCTCAGCTGTTTGCATCATCTTGAAGCGTACAGCCAAGAGTGAGTGAGTAAAAGAAGATAGTGTGACAAATTAGAGCTTATCCTACGTGGTAGGGCTTGCATAAAACAAATGATACTGCAATGAGCATCCATCTGAATGCCCCGGGGACAAGACTAATGTTAATCTGACGCTAATCCAGCATTGGTGCCGCTCTAGTTCTCCAGCAGGGGAAAGTGTCTGAGAGCTGATGGTTGCAGAGAACCTCATTGTGAAGTCTATGAGAAAGTCTATTTGTCTCTGTCGGCTCGGTAGGAGCTCAGACACAATCTTCTCACCTAGTGTACACAAAAAATCCATACGAGCATTAGTTACTTCAAAGCTCTGGTGTTTGCATAAACCACAATTTTTATCGATTTCTGATGTAAAGGCAAACGTTCAGTGGTGATGTGTTAGAGTAGACAAGTCATACACCAATGAGGGTAGAGTAAGAGAACAAAATGTGACTAATCTACAGCGTCATGCATTGGGGATGAGAGGTGGTATGAATGGTGAACATACCCATCGGTCCGGGCCGCGTGTCTATCATGTGGAAAATGGAGATTATACACAGAAAATAGAAGATAAAGATGGGAGAATTACACATCGGTCACATCAATGAGAAAGAGAAGCAAACACACAATGATTACATGTGCACCTTCCCTCCACCAGACACTCCTCCTCATTTCATGTTGGAAGTTCTTGCAGAAAGTCAAATATACTGCCAGCTGCTTTTTCTGCTCATGTCACAAAGGATAATATGTAACCAAATAAAGCTGTTTTCCTTCCAGCCTTGGTGTTAATCAAATGGGCCAAAAGTGCATGCGGCACTTGTGGAAAAGCTGCAGTAATGCCAGGGCATCCTCATTAATATTCATGGCGGCCCGGACCTCTCTGCAGTCGGGGTCCCCAGGCCACTGTAATGGGCCTATTTTGCCCATTAATCTCTTTATAGCGACCGAACAAGTTAAGAGTTTTCAACTTAGCTGACTGCATTCATTAAAATAAACAGTTTTACAACCTCCTCGTTTGAACGCCTAACAGAATGAGACGTACAGTACATGACTCAGGGATGGCTTATGAATAGTCGAAGTATGGGCTGTCAGGCTGTTTCTTATTGGTGTGTGTGCGTGTGTGTGTGCTGAAAACCACACATAGTGTACTCACCCCTTCACTGTTCTGTCCACTCTTAGCCAGCATCTCCTGTAGGGCCCGAACTGACAGAGACTGCTCCAGCACAAAGGTGCAGATGCACAGGTCTGGAGGAACATACTGCAAGAACAGAGGGTTAATATTAACACAGCTGGAAGTTCTCACAGAGGAGCTTTTAAGGGTCAGCCACTTTTATTTATGTTGCATATAGTGTTCTCATTTGTGTTCTCACTGTAATAGTTTCAAACTGCATGAAGCAGATTTTTATAGCCTATAAAATGCACCTTACATTTCATTCCTTATGTCGGGTGTCGTCACTATGTCAATATTTTCTCTAAGATTTTTCAATCTTAGTCACTCAAAATATTGGACTCACAAAGGACTTTTTTACACCATCTCCGCTTTCTCCAGTAGATGAAAGAAAAGGTTTGTCCAGTTTATCCACTTCTGGTTAAAGAAATCTCTGAAACTGTTATCTCATGCTGCCTTAAGAGACCACCAAGATGAAAAAATTCCCACTGAAGCTTTAAACCTACATGAACTGATTTAGCTTTTTGGGGGCTGTGAGAACAAGTTGCAAACATATATTATATTGGACATATTATTACCTCATAGTTTATTTATCAAAATATCAAAATTGCTAGCTGAGAGTGTCATTTTTACCCATCTAGATGATACAGAGCAACATTAGCATTCATCTGGAGTTGGGTTTGTTTCCACCAGGCAAATGTAAGTCCAATACTCACTGTCCTCTTAGCTGTTTTTGGACTTCACAAACTCTTGAGAGAAATACCTGGCTCTTTCGCTGTTCAATCCTCCACTGTGTTCACCAGGTAGTTGCTAATTTTGTCTGTCTGTTGTTTAGTACTGGGCAAGTAAAGTACAGTGGGTTTATCAGGTCTGAAATCAGTTTCCTGTTGCCTCTGGAGTGGGAGCCAGAAAACCAAAACAATAGGCTAAAAGATACTAAAAAGCTCCTTTGAGCTGAGAGAAACCAGCCCCTCTAACATGTACAGTATATGCCCATGGTGATTTGATTTATTGTTAATATTATAATTATATATATAAGTGGATGTCTCTGCTGTAGCTCTTGTAATTATATCAACAATGCACCATGCACAGTAAATGCAATATGTAAAGCTTGTTACTTTCCTCTTGGTCATCATGAAATGATTTGTCCTGCCTCCCGTCAATACTCATTTTACTTTAGTATGCAAAAGAACTTTTTGCCACATAAGCAAAACATTCTCATATGGCCAGAAAAATGAAAGCTGCCCCCTGAATCTACAGGGACATTCTGATTTGATGCCCACTCATAATGTCTGTGCTGACTGCTGCATTTTCACGGCTCTTGAACCGAGTCTGTCTTAATCAAGTGGGCGATATTCATTAAAAGGTACTTTAGAAACAGATTAAGTGCTCTCAGGTCAGTCTGCTCTCAGATAAGCCAGGTCTCGGACAGAGCGATATTAGACAAACGCAGAAGATGCCAAGTCGCATCCCAAACCGGGGCAGTGCCGGATGGGACAGGAGAGGATAAAGGCAATTCACTGACAGAATGAGGGAAACGGGGGTATGGCTGCAAGATAAATGATAGCAACCTAAACACCCTCCCTGGCCTCCTTACTGAGTTTCTCAACTCCTTCCAAACTGGTTCATTCACACAGGTAAATCTAACCTCATTTGCAAACTTCACACAACCCAGTTTCAGGGTGAAGTTACAATGAATCTACATCTAAGATCATCAAGACTAAAATGATCACTGCCACAGCAATCAGATCATTAAAAACTCAGTTATGTTGAAGGATATATGCTCCAGACGGGCCTGTGTTTCAGTGAACAAGAAGATGACTTGATTTACTGCATGTCAGTGAGTCTGAACCCAACATTAGAGTTTCCAGATAGTCTTGCTGGTCGGGTGCAGATGACAGACACTCTCCATTATCGCTTGATGTAGACATCAACTGGAATGATTTGTTTTATTTTGAGAAATGGTAGGAATTTATTTTCATCCTAAATGTCTCAATTGTGTGGTTATTGTCAAGACATGCAGAGATGCACAAAACACTACTATAAACGCACTAAAGGAATAGTTTGACATTTTGGCGACATTTTAAGCACTCGTATATACTATACTCGTATATCTGTCTGTAAAAAATAAAATAGGGAATATTTGCATAATAACAGTGGATCACATGACAACTCCCTGGGCTCTATGGAGCACTACAGCAACACAGTGTTTTTGCATCTTTATTGCTTTAGTTCATAGTGTTGTTTTTGGCTGCAACAGGCAGCTGACTCAGCAAAAAACAGAGCTAAGAGGAGAGTAAATATTGGACTTGATTTCTCAGGTGGCCAGAATCATGTCTCTAAATGAAAGCTAATCTTCCTTCGTATCCACTCGGTGTGTAAATAGTTAACAAAAACTACTTGCTCACTCGCCAAATTAACATCAAACTTCACTGTGTTATTTACAGCTGGTGTTTGCTGCCACTAGATGGATTTTAAAAAAGCAGTTCAGCAGGTTCAGATATTAAACTACAGCCAGGAGATGGTTAGCTAGCTAGCCAAAGGCAACAAAAAAATCATTTCTCATCTTGTTATATCTTGTTCGTTATGTCTGGGGTCACACTATTGCTCTGACAACCTCACTGTGATGAAAAGACTCCAGGAGGTCACTGCACCCAGCCAGGAAACAGTCCGGTAGGGATGAGCGAGTACACCATTATCTGTATCTGTATTCGTATCTGTTTAACCATCTACATTATCTGTATCTGTATCTGTATTTGGAGTGGGCGGGGCCTAAACCGGAAGTGAGTGCAGAAATGAGTGAGGCTTAAAACTGTACATTATTGTAAGTCTGAAATTGATATGGATTGATCAGAAGTTGCTAATCTACTGTATTCAAAGCCTATATACAGTATATCTCAATAATATTTATAATATTATTTTCATGAACTGCAGAGAGAAAGTGTCAGATACTGCATGCAGCCACATACAATAAAAATATTAATATAGGCTACTTTGTATGTTCAGCTACAGCTCTATGTGTGTATGTGTGTAAATGGTCTGTGAGACTGTTTATTTTTTAATGATCTGTGTGAACTTCATGATTCATGCAAACATCCAGTGATGGCAAACAGGGTAATAATATGTCAGCCTTGTTCACTTCTTCTCAAAAGCACCGCGTTCAGTACGAGCAAAGTTTTTCAATTGACTTCATATCACCAGCCAAACTAAGAGCAAGCAGACAGTTAAAAAAAAAAAAAAAAAAAAAAAATCGGACCGGAGTGGAGGCATTTCATGACGCGACGCGAGCCATTTTCAGCTCTCTCTTGTCAAATGCACCGCGCGTGTGTTGGGAGAGACGTGCAGAGACCATGCAGAGACCATGCAGTCTATGGCAGAGACGTCTCTGTGTAGGGAGGGGCGGGCGCTGTGTGTGACTGGCCAATCACAGAGCGCGAAGACAGTCAGTTCCACAATGAGGATTTTCCTTCAGCACGAGCAAAGATATTGACGGATTTTATTCGTATCATAATCGTATTCGTCAAACATGCTTTATCCGTAACGGATACTCGTCTGAAACGAGTATCCGGCTCATCCCTACAGTCCGGTGCATCAGCCCTTGTAAAACCACAACTTTTCGTATGAATTATATACCGAATGAACTGTCTCCGACAGATATGAGAGTTGCACTGATCTTCTCATCAGACACTCAACAAGAAAGTGAATAGCGTATTTCCCAAAATTTTGAACTACTCACACTTAATTATACAACGCTTGCACGTTCGTCTCACTCAATCTGCATGCAATAATTTTAATGTGCTGTTTGGGTTGGAGATGCCTCTGCACTGGTTAGCCTTCTCACCGTAGAGAAATCATAATGAATGGTCTGGTGAGAAGCATTCCAGCTCCACCCTCATCTCTCTGCCTGACAAACAGCTGACCTTTGACCTGTCCAGGCACAGGACTGTAACAGTTAATGGGGAGGGGACGGTCTTGAGAGAGCAAGGCAGAGAAACGAAGGTCCAGAATAGCCGGAGGGGATGATGAGTGTCCAGCCCTATCAGGATGTCCTCTTACAAGGCAAAGCGGGAGGGCAGCTCGGCAGCGGGTCAGCCGTGCCCTGATGTTTGCTTTATGACCAATAGTGTAATGAGGGAAGGAGCATAGCTAGATGGTGGGCAAGGATAGATCATGTCTTTATTTCTGTCCCCAGAGGGAGGGTCAAAAAGGGTTAAAGCTGATTGCCTAGAGGAAGCGACCTCATACTCTGCCACTCCTTCTCAACGTAATTGGAGGAACCACTGAAACTGTTACATAATTGAAGGAGTAAAGACCTAAAACGAATAAAATATCCCTCGCCACTGCTAGTTTCTTGATCCACAAATTGTGCACACAACAAAGACACAGCATCACTGGGCATCTACCTTCCACTGGTCATAATATTGAGTCGCTGACAGGCCGGAGCTGCCGGTTGTATATCACAATCAACCAGCTTCTCTCAGGCTGATTGATGTTGCCATTTAAACTGTGCACACTTTAAATCAACCGCATCCTGTCGTCCAGGTTCTGCACCCCATTACTAGACTAGTCCACCAAGGCAAGGAGGCATCCGATTCGGTCGTTCAGGTCCTCTCCTAAATTGCCATCTTGGTTTTTTTTTTCCCCCCTCTCTGTCGTTGATCCCAAAGGTGGAGTGATGCCTTTTCATAAAAAACGGCCGGCAATGAAGACAAAGTGCAAGACAGGGAGAACATCCATCACACCTGTCAGGTATAATTACCATCCAATATGGGGTGAAAGCCTCGCCTCCCTCTGCGTGCAGTAATCCCTCCCACATACACACACACACTCTTTGTGAGAGCTGTTGGAGGCGGTTGGTGAAAGGAGAGAAGATGCTAAACGCCAGGAGAACATGGATGTTTCATTTGTTCGTCCTCTTTCAGCCTCCTCGCGTTGTCCCTCTTCCTCTGAAAAGCACCTTTGTGTCTCTTCCACATTCACACGCTGTACATGCCTGGTGTCCTCGCTTGAGCAAAATTAATCTCAGACAGTACTAATGGATTATGATTAAAAGACAATCAATGCGGAAAAAGCCCATTAGGCCTGCTGTCAACAGGCTTTGCTTTAGGAAAACATTAATACCAGATAAGCAGCAGAGCAACAGAGGTGAAAGGTGAAATCTCTCCAACAGCCAACCATCATTCAGATACTTGTGTCTAATAGCTTGTTGAGTAACGTGTTGACAAAAAAGGTTGAGGATGTGCTTCATAATTTTCATAATTTGCTGCACAAAAATGGATTTAGGGTGCAACCTTCTGATTACAAAGGCCAACAATTAAATTTAACTCAGCTCGTAATTAAAACTTCTCACTTAGTCGCACAAACAAGCAACTGCGTCAGCAGCTACAACCGCGCTGCTCAGCTGCAATAAAGCCATAGGCAATTAAAGCCAACGACGGCACTGTTTATGAAACAATCCATCAAACACGTCCAGGAGCGTAATTTCAGGGAATTATCATCTGACGACGGGCCCGCAGAGATGCGACGTCGTCCCTGAACCCTCGGAGGACAAGCTCATCAAAGACGCTGCAGTGGATGTGAGCTGTTGTTCTGGCTTTGATGGCGCGCTCAGCTGCCTTCCTGTGCGTCTCCGCTTGGCTTCACTGAATCTTTGCTGGACCTAAACACAGATCAACTGAATGGCTGTCTGGTTTCCATGGAGCTCGCATCCGGGTGAACTCATCCTTTCATCCAGTTCACTTGCCTCAAAACTGCTTCTTGTGACATATGCTGAATATATTAGTGGACAGAGGAAACAAATGTAGATGACATTTGATCAAGGAGCTGAGCAGAGACATCCCACACCTGCGACATGTGTCTGTGAGTTCCCCGGAGTGTTTTTCAGATCAGAGTGGATCAACAGTGGAGTTACCACTGCACCTACCTTCGCCTCAGACGTGGGCTCCAGGTAACACAGCCGATTGCCAAGCCCCTCGGCAGCCAGGCAGAACTTGCGATTCTCCTTCTGGATGCAGGCCACGCACTGGAGCACCACTTCATCATCCTGTCAAGACAAAAACGGACTTCAGTCTGTGTGTCTGCGAGTGTGGACACCCATGAGTGTGTGTGTGGCGGCCCGAGAGAACCCCGGCTCACCCCTACACATGCGTGCCCATGCCAGACCATTGATCACGGGAGACTCTGGTGCTGTTTCGGCCTCCAACGTGTTTTCCTCTCAGGTAGTTCGCCACCACAGAGGGTGAGAAACAACAGGAGACAAAAACAGACTGCAGGACGCAATAACAAGACTCTCAAATGATAATCGCTGTGCTAGAACCGCTGTGTGGTCCATATAGCAGCATCACTATTACTGTTTGTGTTTCCTTAATGAGGCACAAGAAAGAAACTGTGCACTCACAATGATTTGTGTAATCTGCACAGCATTGCAGTTTCTATGCACATTTAATATTCAAGTAGCATATTATACTAAAACAAACCTCCCAATCAAGTACAACAGAGAATTCATTATAATAACTAACATACACTTTCCCTCCTTCACAAGTCATCCTTTCTCCTCTGCCTCAGCGGAGCTAATTGGGGGGTTTCCCCTGTAAACGTGATGATCAAACAGAGACCATCCGTAGCTGATCCCTTTGAGTCGACCCACACTCCTTTAGGCTGTTTACTCAGTTTATATGGTGCAAATGAGGTAACTGATTGGAACATTATATGATTAAAAGGATAGTAATGGTTTGAGTAAATCAACGCATTTATGTTAAAGAGAGGCATCACATGGCTTTGATGCTGCATTAGTGGTTACGCATGCAATTCTGTGTGCATATAATTCAGCATGCATGCCTGTGTTTGTTATATTACTGGATGTATTGATTTAAGAAATGTCTTGTTGGGCTGGATCCAGTTCTTTGACAAGTGAAAAATGCAAGCACAGTAAACCTAAATACAGCATCACAAGAATCTAAATACAACCCCAGAGAAAATTTATATTTTCTAATAATTGTATCTGTCATATGTTGATATTTGCATTAGAGAATGACAGTAAGAGACAGTTGAACAAGGTTTTTAAATACGACAATTGCATCATCACAAACAGCGATTGACGTAAGGATAATGAAGGAAAACACTGTGTTTATCTTAAAGAAAGACATACATAAATAAATAAATAATGTAAATCTTTAATGCAGATGAGCTATGTTGGTACAAAGCTGCTTTATGTTTTTGTGAAGGTGTGTCTGTTGTAGCAATAATCTACATCAGCAAAAGGCAGGTGGAGCGGAGAGCAGTTCCTTCCAATATGCGTTCAACAGCAGCTGAAAACAAACATCTGATGCTGCTGCTGTGTAAATGGGCTGATTGTGTTTATAGCGTTGGCCCCGTAAACGCTGAATTGGACATAGTTACTCTTCACGATAGCAGAGCGAGCGGAATTCTGCTGATACGGGCTGCTACGGGACCGGGGGGGTAGGGGGGGCGGTGGAGGCTTCTGCACAATGGCCAGCTGCATTATTTAATGTACGGGGGATTGTGCTGAGAGCAGAGTGCAGCAGTAGTAGTAGTAACACTAAAGCTCTCCATTACAGTGCAGCAGGATGCACGAGAGTGAGAGAGAGAATAAAGATGTCATGATCATCTGCGTGTCTCTGTGCATGTGTTTCATTTTTAACATTTGAGCTGCACGGCAGGAAAATCAATATGGCGAGCCTCAGGGCCCTAAAAATGCACGCATGAGACTTTTTGTTTTTCCAGTTGATGCTCACTATACCTCAGATGTGGTTCGGGGAAAGATTCTAATGATGAACACATTGTCATTGTTTGCTTATGAAGAAAACAAACTGTGTGCAGGGTGTCCTTCGTCATAATACCCACAAATATTTGTTGTGAGATAAAAGGCTTGTCATATGATATTATATAGCTACTGATTAGTAACATGCTGATGTATTTACATCGCAATGCAGGGGAGATATGTCATATCAGAGTTGTTGTAATTAACAACTTGTAAATAGCGTTCACAATCAACAGATCAGATTGTTCTGAAAGCTCTTATACATCCAACATGGCTTTTAATGACATGGATGTGCCTGAAAACCAACAAATATGGATGCCTCACATCAACTAGTCAATTAACTCAAAATTAATGGATAGGGTGTTATATTGTCAATCCACGCTATAGTCCACAGATAATCCTCAAATGAGCAACTCTGTAATCACACAGTCTTGATGGCATGAACACTCACAAGTTGTCAACATGAAAATCAGTTCCATCTGTAACATTTATTCCATATAAAACACTCCAATACGACACATTTGTGGTGCTGTGGAAGTGGCTTTGTTTGTTAAAATGAATTTCATCATCTCAAGCAAGACTTAGTTGAACATGCAAGGAGCCAGAAATCATGTGAGGAGGGTGCAGCAGCTGATGAGGTGAAAAAAAAAAGAAAAGCAAATCAAAACACATGTGAGCTTACCAATTATTTTATGCCAAACTAAAACATTTTTAGCACATGGTCCACGTGTTATTATGTAAGAGTCGAATAAAGAAGGAAATTTCAGTTGTGAGCAGAAATGGTGGTTAAGATCCTTTTCCTATAAAAGACTACCTTGACTGAAATTACATTCATCACATCATAGCAACCAGACTGTATATAAAGACTGACAACACGTCACCATCTCCTCCCGCTGTTTGAATAATAAATAAATAATAGCATTAATAATAAAGTATTTTTCAGTATTCAATCACATTTTCTTCATTCTATAAATATGCGACATTGCTCACCTCATGTGTATATTCACATTGATAAATACAGCCTGTCATTAAAACATACAGTGTGTGATACATGTGCACTGTTTGTACAGTAGGAAACAGATATAATTGAAATATAATTGACTGACTGATGGAATTGATTCAGTGCCATCCATGGGACTGTTAGGGGAAAGACTTTGGATAATGCTAACAGTCTGGGATCAATATGAGAATGTTATTCAACTCAGATGCAGATTGAAATGAATAGCTCTCTATGGTAAATCAACACTTGGCTGGGGTGGAACACGCAATCGGTCTCCCTGCTGAGGGAGCGAGCTCAGGGCTGATTTGGGCTGTATAAGGACACTATCGATCCACGCATTCCTGTCTGTGTGAGTGCCAAGTGCACACACAAACACACACACACGGGAAAGCATCTCTTTAATCAGAAAGGCTAACTCTCATGTCTCTGCCTCTGTCTGGCCCTGGAATGGACCTTTTCCCCCCGTCTCAACCCACACCAAGGTACAATTATATATCTGACGTTGTCTCCGTCTGTCTCTTCCTCCCTCCATCACAAGGCTCTCTTACTCACTTGTCCCCGCTGACTGCTACAGAGGAGGAGGGGGCGCTCACTCCTATCAATCATTCATAAAGTCGAGCACTAAGTGATGTCAGCCAGACTGGAAAGGGAAGAAGATGCTGCCCTCAGCTTGGGACGGTTCAGTTTACAAAATCTGAAGAAAACATCAGACTTTGGGGGATTCGGCTATTTTTGGCTTGACTGTATGCAAAGTTCTCTGTAGCAGCAATTAGAAAGGTCAAGCCAAACCAGAGTGCTGTACAGAAAGCAAAGGAGAAGGAGAAGCAAACCAAATTCAAATTGTCATATTGACTTTTGTAATAATGCAAATTTGTACACACAGTCTTTCAACATAATCTTGCTTAAGAGAATGTGTGTGGTTTTTTTTAGTCTAGATAGAGATGGCAACTTTAAAAAAAATTATAAAATGTATTCAATTTTCCTTTTTTACAAACTTAAGACCATCATGGGTTAAACATCTCCAGCTTGACAGACTGAGGCAAAGTGTGTTAAACTACAGGGATGAAAAGAAGTAACTGGCAAACATTTATATTATTGATATTAGAAGAGAGGGCTAATTACTTTGTTCAAATCTCAAAGGATTCCAATAAAAATAGCAAATGCTGTTGTGGATTTGTTTCACATTTTCAGAAAGACTGTTGAAACTCTTTTGCAGGTATTTGGTCATAAACTAATGGACTGGACAAAATGAAATGAAAAATGAAATGTCACCAGAGGGAAATGCAGGAGATCATCAAAGTGATTACAATTCATGTTGGTGGGAACACGGGAACAACCTGCTGGTGGTGTTAGATAGGTCAAAGTTATCAGAATACAACTTATGGACATTCAGTAGTTGCAGAGTGACTAAAAATCTCTCAGCGAGTTTGCATCGAAGCACAGAAGCTATAGCAGAACAATGATCAGCCCAACTGTGACGTCAAGGCTTCAGCTCTCTGTAGATTAAAGACAACAATAATTCATTTTTCTGTCCTTGTGTGAGAAGTGAGTCGAGTCTCCAAGGGCACCTTGAGATTGAATTTCACTCTCTCACTCCCTCTCTCACACCCTCTCACTCTTATGCCTTTGTTCTGTGTAAATCTGTGCATTTGTCATCTCCACTGTGTATATGTGTGTGTGTACAAGAAAAAGCATAAAACTCCAGTGAGACCTGTGTGAGTAACGCTGAAGCATATCAATGAGCCGTGATGAAACACTTATTTTCTCAGTTTCAACCAATCATGCTCTCCTGATGACACTGGAGGAGATTTTTGCATAGTGACAGGTAGACACACCAAAGGTCTCCTCAACGAGGCTGCAGGGAGCCAATCACTGGATATGACACTGAGACACTTTTCCCTGTAAAATACCTGACAGCATAAACCCTCCAGCACTGTCCTACAGGCTTGACCTTGTAGTGTTACTAGCATGGACTGCACTTATTTCTGACAATACTGCTCCTAAATGAATGATTATTAGTGATGGGGGATTACAGAGTTTCGAGGCAGGTAATGGGTTCTTATGCTTGTGCAAAAATAATCCTGGCCCTCACAAGTGCTATTTGAAAAGCATCTTATTCTCTCCTCGTTTTTATTATTTACACATCTGCACATATAGTTTTTCATTCCAGCGAGAATAAAGAGATGAAAAGTCCAGGCTTTGTGTAGTGTAACATCGTTCTGGTGAAGGCATCCTCTCGAGTACTGGAATAAGTACCTGAACCAAAACGCTCCCTCTCAGGAGTTCGGAATATCTAAGCCTTCAGTTTGAAGAGGTGACAGTATTTCAGACGGAGCAGAGTGCAGTGCATGCCATCAGCTCACGGAAAGAGACTCTTACCACCTTATCATGCATTGCCCAGGGCTGCACTGCTTTGGCAATGTACTCTCAAGTACATCCTGGAGGCGCTACAAAACCTACTGTAAAAGCTGGAGTCACAAAATGTCTTACAGACACAAAAAAGCTGGAGCAAGAGTGGAAAAGAGCAAAGTACCTCTTTGCAGGAAAGCTGAATGTTTGCTGTTTCTGAGCATTATGAGTCTGGGTGTGATGGCGGCTGAATTGCTCCAGTATTTCATGTGTTGCTTCAATGCTTCCCATAAGGCTTGTGTTACCACTGCTTGCACCATGTTACACCCCGGCAATCTATTTTCGTGGCATTACCATCGCTCATCTTCATTCATGTGAGATGCTCTACCTCAAGTTTAAAGCATCGGAGCTGCGGAGAAAATAACAAACACTGCATAATGAGGACTGTGGGAGTACAGTGTTACAATTCCCATAGGACAGCAACGACATGACAAGGAGTGTCATCATTAATTTGTTTCCAGATTTTGGCTTCTAAGATGCCTTGACACTCGACAGAGCCATGTACCCATGACACAATACATTCTGTCAACTCCTTAAAAAAAGCTTGCACATGAAGCCGGTTTGCAAAAATTGCCTCAATCCAAACTGCCAATTGTCTGTTTACATTGTCTTACAAAAATGCAGTGGTGCAATAGGGTGTGCAAGTATCTACAGGAGTTCATAAAGAAAAGGCAATTACACCTCCCGTTAAGAAGAAATTACCATTGCTAAGTATGCCCCATCAAAGTAAAGACTTGTGGCGATAAAATCCAGACTCCAGCTGCAGCAGCTCTCTGCCTCGCTCTTTGAGGTCAGACTCGCTCTGTCTTCTTCCCGCTTGATCCCCTGCCAAAGAATCTGGTGAATCAACGGCAAACCGATCCGAGGGTGGCACCGGGCGGCCCTCTGGGAGGAGGTTGAAGGGTAAAGCACCACAGGCGAGAGGAGAGAAGCGGAAAAAGAAAAAGGATGGAGAGCAGGAATGGAAAAGATCCCGCAAGCAATGCACCACACACACGCACAGCAGACCACAGCACTTGCCTCCACTTGCCTCCGTCCCTGTGTGACACCGATCTACAATGTACTGGGTAATAAGTCTCCATCATCGGCAGAGACCTGCTGCTGCCAGTCAACACTGTGCTGAGGCTGGCTCGCACATGGAGACTTTGTTCTGGACAGATTGATACAGCTGGTCGGACACTGCAGAACAAAATGCAGCTGGCCAGTGATTGCACCCCCCTACGAGCTCTCTCTCCTGCCCTGCCTTTCCACTATCATCAGACCAGGTGTTTCCCAGGCCTATTAGAAGACTGTCCAAGGCAGTACAGGAGAGGAGAGGACTGCAGTCTATAATGACGCACTATTAAAACATAGGGGAGTTACTGGTCTCGCCATCTGTTAATGCCTCCTGGTCATGTTAGGTGTACATTATACATGTTAAGCACGATGCACAGCACAGAGGGGCATCATCTACCTCTGAATCATCAGAACCCTAAAGGATTTACCACCTAGTCAAACTGTGTTTTTGAACTCAAGGTGACCTAATGTTGTTATCAGCTCCAGCAACCAGATTCAAACTATTTACATGAGTAATGATATACAGTAAGTGTGAGGTGCATAACTTATTCTAACAATTTCTACAGCACACTGATCCTGTAGAGTTGGATGATGCACTGTTAGACCATACTCCAATGCAATGCTTATGAATCAGGATCAAAAAGGATTTACACTGCTTGCTTCCCAAACTGCACAAACTCTGCTAACTCTGAAACACAGTCTTCATGTATACATGTGCATATAAATAAAAAAAAGTTCTGTCTGCATTTGCAGTTAACCTTAATAAATCATTTCTGGCGGTTGTGCTGCAGCTTATGATGCTATGGTGGCTTCCTGTTTAAATAATTTTTGACTGAGTGGTGCACAGATGTTTGCAGCAATTGATTTATGCATTACTTAAGTCTTTACTGGCTAAGACATTCCTTACATTTTAAATGGTGCAACCTGATTTAGAAGAACCACTTGTTTGAAAAATTACTTACTTAAGGTTACTTTTTCTGAATAGTTGGTCACTTACATTGTCAATGAGGGTCAAATCAAGGTCACGTCATTAGCACCAATGACTGGACTGAAATTATTGTATGACAACAATTATTGGATCTTTTCCTATCATAGTCTTCCAGCATCAAAGGCAGCACTATAAGACAAGAAAGTAGGAGAACATCCGGGTGGAGATCACACATGGTGTCTGCTGGTTTACTGCTGGAGTGATTAATACACTTGTAACTTCATGCTCTCTCATCCTGTGCTGTGACAGGAGACACGGAAAGAGAAAGAGAAAAAAAGCGTTGGACTTTCGCAGTGAAGCTTTGTTCTCATGACTCAGTGTTGCTGTGTAAATGGGAGCACTAATGCTCATCTCCAGGCACATTGCTGAACATGCTGCCGCCAGAGCAGAGACACAACGATGGGGAAGCAGAAAGAAAAGCAGGCAGAGAGCACAAGGAACACACACACACACACACACACACACACACACACACACACATACACACAGAGATCATTAAAATCCCCAGGCCAGAGTGACACCATAAATTAATCTCAACATCAGCTGAAATTTCAGCCCCCTTTAAAGGCTTTGCTAAGGGAGCTGAGGATGACAGCTTTACAGCTTGTTATTGAACAGTGTCAGTGGCCAGTCGCTGGCACCGAACACATGCAGCCGCACCGTGGCCTGCACAGGCATGGACGCACTATGATGTTTGGAGCATCGTTAAACACATTTCCCATTTGGGTGTAACTCTGTATCTGAACTTTGAATGTGCAATATCAGCTCAAGCAAGCTTATTTTTATTATACCATTTGCAATGACTCAATAGACATTACAGGCCCTCAACAGCAACCAGTTCAGTCTCTCTACACCAACATGCACTGCAAATCTTCGTATCACATTTTTGCACACTGAAATAAGACAAATGGAAAAAAATAATAACTAAACATACTTTTTTATCTCTCTGTTTAAGCTTGTTTTTCTAGATAATTGGCCAAAAACTCCACTGACGCTCTGTCGACTTTCTAGGAATAAATAAAGAAGAAAACACCACCAAGGCACTGGAAGATAATCTAATCTGCGGTGGTTCGATAGTCCCATTCATATTTGATCCTCTCAGGTTGTTTGTGCACATGTGGAACAGTCATCTGGTGCTTATTGCGCCTCAGACCTGGACCGTCTAATCACTGTAGGCAATCTAATTACCCAATCACCGTACACTCACAGTATACAGCTGTGAACAGCAGTGACCATATGGGCCCAGGCAATCCATCTCCAAGATTGGACAGGTATGGCGATCACTGCGAACCGAACACCTCAGGGTGAAAAATGACCACGTCTTAAATGACACACAATGTTTGCTGTTAGCTTTGTGATGTAAGAATATAAGTGTAAATATTACAAAAAAGTCCAAGTATTAGGCCATTAAAAACAAGGGCTGTGGAGGTCATATGAGGAGAAAGTTGATAAAACAAGTGTTACTAAGTGAGCCCCGCAGGCAGATCAAACCACCACCACCATCACCCGCCTCCCCCAGGTCTGGAGGTATTAAGCCTGTCTGCATGCTTCAGCACCAAGGGAGCAGAGGAGGGAGGCTGTAAAGTGTTTCATTGCACCTTGCAGCACTGCTTCTCCTCCCCAGCGGTGACTTTAATGTGAAAGGCTAAGTAAGCATTTTCATCACTTCCTTGCTTTAGGCTTCCACCGTCCACACTATTGAACAAAAAAAAAAAAAGTGCTTTGAGATGAAGTAATAGAAACACTATGGAAGACGTGTGCACTGTGGCAATATGTGAAAGCTGGGATTTGCATGGCGCAACAAAAGGTACACACTACCTCTCAGCCCCTCTGCTTCCCCTCCACAAAGTAGCCTCATCCACCGAGGGAATTGAGACTTTTTTGTGGCAGAACACAGAGAAAGGAAAATGGACTGCTTCTACTTTCTGACAAGCGACGTGTTGTATTTTTAGAGGAAGAGCCTTCTCGGAGGTCCGAAGGGAGCGTAGCACTAACAGGTGCATTTGTAACCATCCTGCGTCCAGGAAGCCAAGCATAAAATTTGACTCTCTATTTCAACTGCTGGACGCCAGAGAGAGACCGAAGTGGCGCGGAGGTGGAAATTACATTTTACTTTTGGGTCAAGAAAGTGGGAGCACTGTAGATGTGACCTGGAATATCAAAGGGAGCAGTGACCAAAGTGTTGCACTTGTATCACTAATACAACTTTAGAGCTACTGGACCAGCTCTAGGTTCAGTGCAGTGGGATTACCAATAAAGAAAAAAACATTTACCTTGAACATAAAAAAAAAAACTGAAACTTTACTTAGGAACAAAATAATAACATGCAAAAAACAATTGATTTCAATTCAGATTCAACTCAAATTCAGTCCAGTTTAGTTTAGATCAATCCAAGTTCAATTCAATCAGTTTAGTGTGTTTCCTACTCTGTTCTGTTGAAATAAGAAAACGAAGGAAAAAATCCCACACTGCTACCACTCAGGTAGCGAGTTGCCAAAATTAATCCTCTCACTGGATGGTCTTGTCTATAGGACAGTGATCCTTGGGTATGGCTCGCCATCTTGTTTCTCACGTGAGCACGTGCGCATCCACACCATCCACACACAGGCATCAGCACAGTTTCAATCATTTCCACAAACTTTCTGGTGGAAAGTTAACAACAACAACAAAAAAAAACCCTGACCTTTGCAACAGGTCATAGATCAAAAAAGATTACTCTATTAAGCAATATTAATTGAACAAAGCTAAATGAGTATGAACTGCACTATACTATTCAATTCAGAAAATGGCGACAGAGCAACATTTTACTCTGCCGTCGGCCCATTTATCTCATATTCCTTTCTTCATATACAGTAAAACAATAATTTTCACAAACAGAATATACATTCATAATTATTTTTCAAATAAGCAGAGAAAATACTGACTTCTAAATTGCTACATTATTAGCCGACTAGCATTTCTAAATGCAATGCTACAACAGAAATTCATGATAACCAAATCAAAGAACTCACCAAAACTGTGGCGCTTAAATTCTTTCTCTGAAACCTCAACCAGGTCGGTAGATTTTCAGGTTGAAAAACACCCAAAACAAAACACTTTTTTGGATATATTTTAGAGGCTTTCCTCTGTGTCTGTGTGCTCCTTGCCAAGCTTTCCTCTGAGTTAAGTTCCGCTGCGCCGCCAGCAGGGATCTCTTAAAGGGGAAGCGTCATTAAAGGAACTTTTTAATCGGCATCCTTTTAATTATGAATATGAAATTATTGCCAACTAACTTTAACTGTTTCTTAATAAACTTTAAACATTGAATTCACTTTTAATATGAACATAATTATTAACCAATTAATGAATTTTAATTAATTATATTTATTACATTTTTAATGTGGGTTACAACAGGTATTTCAGCAATGTCACAACCTGTCCCTAACCTACTAGGAAAGGATGTCCTGTCATTTGCAGTGTATCAAACTACATAAGTTCAATTTAATGCCAGTGTTTTAGAGATAGAATTTGACATTTTGGGATATTTGTGCAAAAACCAAAGAGTAAAAAAGTCAATAAACAGTTGGTATTATATACAAAACTATATTTCTTGGCAGGGCAAACCACAGGATTCCAGTTTTTCTACAAATGAAACAAACAAGACATAACATTTTAATTAAGTAGCTTAGGATCTGGTTGAAGGAAATATTTTTCCTTTCAAAAGATTTTAGAAAATTTTGGCCATCAAGAAACAAGTCAATGTGACATTTGCAAATCAGATCCAAGCCAGATGGTAGAGAGGTAGTTCCAAACTCTAATCGGATTTCTACAGATGTATCTGAGTTCAGACTTTCTGGCTGCTCGAGTCCGATTTCATTTTGTCAAATTACAGCAGCCTCCTCTGTCGCTGAGTTTGTCTGGTGCAACAGAGAAGTTCTGCACTGCGATTTGACGTCGCTGTTCTTCAGAAAGTAATATTATGGATCTCATTTTCTCATGCTTCCATGTTAGAAGGCTGCATCACCAGCCTACTGTATGTAGTTACTGATGCATACATTGATGATGATGTCTGGACACACAAATCCAATCTGATCACTTGCAAATAACGGTATCAACAGTCTGTCCTAAAGATTTGAGAAATGAATCTGGTTTGCCTGCAGTCGTGAACAGAGCCTTATTCCTAATATGTACAATAACGGTGACCGTAGTGTCAGCTTCCCAGGATAAAAATATCCATTGTCCTTTAAGGCCTGACCTGACTAAAATTCTTCAGAGTGCTCATCCACATGCTTGCAAGTATATCTTCATTGGGCCCCTGGCACAGAACAGAGGCCAGATTGAACTGCAGCTGAGACACTAGTGTGTCAAGCTCTATTTGTTGAAGGACTGGTGATGATGCCCAGGTGTCAAAGCTGAAGCACAGCTGAGAGTCAACAAAAAGGAAGGCTGACTGAAGCAAGGACTGAGTGCTGAAATAGTTCAACTTGGCGACAATAGCCAAACTTAGGGACACATCACCCTGAGCAACACGTCACAAAAAGCAGGCGGAAAACAGAAAAGCAGCAAAAGCAGCAGACATCTCACCTCACAGAGGGCTCGAAGTCAGAAGACAAGGCAATTTTACTGCATCAAATATCAACCTGCCGCACTCTGATTTGTCACACGTTTCAGGGAGAGGCCATTAGGAGCTGTGGTGAGGTACTTTTGAAGTGTCAGCTCGTCAGCTGTACTGCCACAGAAACACTTCTGTAAGTTGGGAGGGAGCGCTACCGGGGGCTGAGAGAAACTGAGCAATGCTGCAGAGACACTCAGCCCAGCGGGGGTATAAAAAAAATGCTCCACTATCTCTGTGCTCTCCTTTCACCTGCAGGGCTAGACACAGACCGAGCTATAAAAGCACTGAAGCACTGCGGAGTCCTGGAAGAAAGTGGGAACTACAAAAAGCTCCAGTGTAAAGGCGTGTTAGCACAGGATGCACTTGCAAAGTGCAAATATGTGGGACACTGATGAGGTTAAGATGGGTTGAGTGTGTGTTGGCATGCATGTGTGTGTCATCCTCGCTGCGTGTGCAAACCCTTATGAATCTCTAACTCTTCCCGCTTGCAAGGCAGGAGAGTGCATTTCTTTATAACTCACATCGTTGACTCTGCAGCAACAAGGCCCAATAAAGAGGGTGATATCTTCTTGTCTGTGCTGGCATGGTGCGACACAGAGGTTGTTAAAGAGGTATGAATCTTTTATGAGGTGGGAAACGCCACCGTTGTCAATATCAGATGAAAAGGCCGGGACTTTGGCACCAGCCTGGAGGATGGGTGGCGGGGGGGGGGGGCAGCACAGGATTTTCTCAACACAGCAATTGTAGTAGCAGCGGATGCACCTATGTGTGAAGATGCTACAAATGACTCAATTACACACCCTCAGCCGAGTCAATAGGATTCTTCACTAACATGCACTAGGGGCACCGAGCGCACCTTGCCCACAGCATAATGATCAGGTATTACATTTTCAGGAGGTTGTCAGGGTTTGCTTTAAAAAAAAAAGTCAGAGAAAGACACTCAACTTTCTTCCACAAAGTGAGACTCAACAGCAGCAGATTGCAGCACTAAACACTCCACTAAATGGCCTATTAGGGGAACAGTGGGGAGACAGAACATTGGACATAATTACGCCAGAGCTGCTTTATGTAGGAGGAGAATGATTCACAAGCGCAGCCAAAAGTAGTGAGGGTTTTAATGATTTTTATCTGTGGTAGAATGTTCGAAACACCGACATTGTTTCTGTGGTAACAGGCCTGTCGGTTGCTCAGGTCGGGAAATCCTGAAGTGTTTCATTTGCACAGTATTCGCTGACACAAGAAAGGTATGTTCTCAGGAAACAACTTAATATATGACGTGCTTCCTGTTGGTTTGGTCAAAACTACAACAGCAAACTTATGCAACTGTGTTCATGGAATTCATCACTGGGCATCCGCTCTGCTACACAAGACTCAAAGCTGTGCTCTCTTTGTTCGAGGCTACAGATTGAAATCGGTTTCAGCTGACAGAAAGTTTGAAACAAGCCAAACTTTTTCTTGCAGGATGAATGTGGTTCTGTAGCTCATTAGACTCATGGATGTGACTCTTTGGTTCGTTTTGGGTAAAATTGCAATAAAAAGTGTCAACTTAAAAGAGAAAATATGTCATTGATCCAATGCAGCACATCCCAGTGTTTTCTTCTTACTGTACTTCTGCCAAACATTCAACATTCCTGTTTCAAAAACAAACTTAAGGGAATCGTCCGACATTTTGGGAAATATTCTTATTTGCTTTCTTATTGAGTGTTAGATGACTGTCTGTTAAATAAGCAGCTGTAGAGCAGGTGGTTAGTTTAGCTTAGCACAAAAACTGGAAGTAAAGGAAAACAGTTAAAAAAAAAAAAACGTCACCCACAAACTAAATCTCATATAATGTCATATATAGATATATATTTTACATTTGGACAGAGACTAACTGTTGGTAGTCTTGTGTGGTACTGATCAAGAAAGCAATAAGCCAACAATTATTACCTTCACCAGGCATCTGTCTGTCAAACATCTGGTCTATTGGAAGAGTAAAATTGGGGCACTTCAAAGATTTGAGGTCAGTGCAGATAGTCTGATCCAAGGATGTGACGTCACTCAGTAAAACCAGGCTGCAGGTAGATTTTATGAATGTATCTGCACTCAACTTCCTACACAGCAACTTTAGAGGGAAGATTTGTGGAAGGATTTACTACTACCAATGACTAATGGGTAGCCACAGATTCGGAGCCTTGCATGCACGAGCCAACATCAACTGCCAAGAAGCGATGGCAAAGAGAAGCGGAGATGCAGAGATGGCCCTGCTAGATATGGAGGAGGCTGAAGCTTACAACGGGATAACAGTGGCTGCTGCTGGTGGAGCCTATGTGGCAAGCGTGCACGTAGCCTTATGGTGTTTATTTGGTTTTAAATTAAACAATATGGCACAAGCCGAAAAGGAAATGAAGAATGGCACCCAAAGCTTTATTGTGCTCCACATATGTTCCAAACATTAATGTGGGTAGTGTGAGGTTACACTCATGCCGCACCAAAATAATTATAATAACATCTCCTGCGTTGCCAACAGGATGAGCAGTGGTGTGCAACAGTCTTATATCTGCATGTTCTCTGTATGCTGTCAGTGCAGCTTGCAGGATTAATTGCACTGCATTGTTGCTGGTTGAACGCAGCCAGCTGTGGATATCAGGAGGTGGCCGAAGCACAAAAGAAGATACTGGAAACCGAAAGGGCCATGAGTCATCAGTGACATCAGAGCTATTTGTAAAGATAAGGGAGAAAAATCAGTTTGTCTCTGAATAAAGTGGACTGTGCCAGAGAAGGACTGGTCTAGGTACAGTAGCCGTTTCCTCCCTGGTGTGAATAACAATTAACTTGTTATCCATAAAAACAACAATCAGGGAATCAAATATGTAGTTATTTATTATTTAAATATTTTTCAATAAGAAACACACAAAAGGAAAAGACATGTTAGTCCAGCCAGTTGCCAGGAAGTTTTTCTTTGTGCAAACATATTAAATTTTCACGAGTTTTGATGAGGTGTGAAGTTTGTTGATCTCCTTTATGCATTTTGAAAAGAAAAAGAATGTGTCTTTTTTTTTTTTTTTTTTTTTTTTTTAACTTTTTTAGAAATTCTGGTTACACGCACGCGGACATGAACTGTTATAATCATTCACTTAAGTAAACCTGGTCATTGTTTTCATTCAGGTTGTAACTAGAGACACACACACTACAGTGTAAATATGCACTCATTTGGATCTTTCCCAAATGTGTGTTGAGACTAATCATTGCTGATGCTTTACACAGCAGAGGTGTAATATACAGAATATATATAAAGAGAGGATGAGGCTCCTTTAATACCCTTGAATGATTAGATAAGCTAGGTGCTGGATATATGAAAAATCTTTCATCCAGCCCATGTGTGTTTTACCATATTCACAGATACTTTGTATGAGTCAAATTGCTCCCATATGCAAAAGTGAGAGCTTTGTTAAATGTTTTAAGCAGTGAAAAATGGTTTACACACAACACCAGTGAAATCATTTTTTTTATCTTTGTTTTCTTGTTGTTTTGTGTGTTTGCTCTTGTGTACTTACATTGGGTCAAATAAAATATGCATTCAGTGATGATTTAGATACCAGTTAATTGTCGACATCGCTTTTTAAGTGAAATACAGAAAATTTCAGTTTCTCCTGTGGGAAAATTTGCTGCTTTTGTTTCACATCATTGTTTCACTGAATGCCTTTAGATATTAAGTTGCTGGTTGGGTGAAGGAAGTAATTCAAAGACAAGACTTTGGGCTCTGCTAGCTTTTGTCATTCTAAACTTTTGCAATATGATATCAAACACCTAAAGTGCATCCTCTATAGTTGAACACACAGATGTCAAACATGTTGAGGGTCAACAACAAGAGGGTCTTCTTTGAAAAGAAGAGTCCTACGCTGCCTTATTAAATATGCATGCTCTGAAACACCAGATCAATCAGGCCCGCTTGCCACAGACATTACTGAGGAAATTTCTTCATTTGGTGGCACGATCAATAGCTCATTACAGCAGCTTTACACCGGCTTGTCTCTGGGCAGGCGTGCTGGCTTAATTCCCTCTACATCACGGGCCTATCTTAACTGTCCATCTCCATCACGCAACACAGCGAAACCGCCTCGCACTTCCACGTTAACCTTCTCCAACTTACTTTTCTGCAAGTTGAGTTTTTTGAAAGTCCAACAGTGAGAATTGGGAATGGGTCTCAAGCGATGCTAATGGGACGTATGAGAGAAATCAATCCTGGGATGTGGGCGTATATGTACAGTATGTGTGCAGTGCAGAAAAAGATCATTTGAGTAGTTTAAATGCAACTTGTCGAGGAAAAGAACCATAATAAATCACTTATATTTCATGCTCGTCCAACACAGTATTTTAGAGATAAACAAATTATGTAGTGATATAGAAAGCCGAGCATCCGCGTATCAGGAAACATGCATCAACAGCTGGTAAAAACATCTGCCAAAAACACTCGCCGAGGCGATAATCCCAGCGACGATCTGCATGAAAAGAAGAATTTTTCTCAGCTTCGCGAAATCACTTCACCACAAAGCTATTTCGCAGCGAATCTCCGCGCTCGAATCTGCACCATTATGCTCCAAATGCCTTTCGGTCGCTAATGAAACTGAGCTATTACTTTTTTAATTCAAGCATGAAATGACAGCAGACCTCATCATAATAACATTAAAGCTTCCCTCCTTAGTGTCAAGCAGAATGCGACGATGTGCTGAACTGAATTCCCATCAGTGGGAATAATTTCATGGTAATCTCTAATAATTATACGCAGGGCAAGTGACAGAGTAACAGGAGGAGTCGAGGTTACTTGTGGCACTGAAATCAGACACAAACAAGCATCAACTTAGATATGGGACAAAAGTGAGAGGCAATTTTCAGGTGTGTGATGTGAGGTCAGCAAAAACCTTGGAAACCTGTTCTTCAGGGTCTCTGATGAAGTGAAGGAAATATGATTCCACACAGTTTCATAGTGAGAATAATGCATCACATCAAGGGCACCTCAACATCTCACGTCACCGTTTCAAACTGCAGGTAACATCCTCCAAAACACATACAACGCAGCATCCAGGCACACAAAGCAAAGTCACAATACATCACAATGGAGAGGAGAATAACCAATGGGAGGCGAGAGATAAAAGCGGGAGATTAAAGTGAAAAGCGGGAGAAAAAAGCGAAAGTGAAAAAAAAGTGGAAAAGAAGAGAAGAGCAATGTAGAGAGTGAAAAGGAGGCAACAAAGGAAGGACCCAGCAGGGTGTGAGTGGGTGAGGAGGCAGCCAGCTCTGGCACTGATGTCACACAGCAGAGCCAAAATTAACACTTTACGGCTTTACAGTTTTTTTTTCCCCACCTTTCGGCTCGGTTCACTTTAGGTCTGCCGCTTTGGCTCGTTGCATCGCTTGTGCGTCGGCGCGTTAACGGCCGTCGCCTGGATGCGGAGTGAGACCGGTGCCTTCACATAAACAAGCCGAGCGGCTGCCACAGTGCATTAGTCAAAGCCCCGGTCTGGCCTTTTCAAAGTCGCTACTCCCACACTCGAACTGCTGATAGATCGCAGGAATTTGATATGTGCCTTGCAGGGATCCTCGCAGCAAGAGGAGCGCGAGCTGTATCCTGTTTTTACTAATAAGCGGCCTTGTGTCAGGGTGGTTATATTAATTAACAAAAGAAGAAAAAAAGCTGAGCGAGACGAGAGCAAAAGTTTGTTAGGATTCCCTCGTCTTCCTCCCTCTCATCTGCTCTAATGACACAACGCACAGTAGGCAAGCAATTCATTTAGAAAACTGCTCTTACATAATGAGCCGCCTCAGCTATGTAACCATAAGCTGATATTTTATTCACTATACCACTCATAATGAAGCTGCAAGGGCCGGTGCATGTGAGGACGTACCCCAGCTCCAAACAGGACAAATACATTTCCTGTCTAATACGCAGCCTTATTAAACTCTCCACGTCAGGTCCCTCTGACATGAAACATCAGTTTGAGGTGGTAGGGGGGGGGGAGTGAAGCTTTTCTCTGAGTCTCCAGGCTCACAATCAGCACCGTTCTTCTTCCTGTAACATCAAATTACCCGTGGCTGAGATATCCTCGCTCCCACCCTCTCTTCCCTTCCTTTCCTCCCACTGAGTTGGGTTTATAGGCAGCCAGTCCGGCACGGCTAATTTCTGCCACCACTCCAGGGAAATTACTTTTGCGTTGTTAGAGAAAAGGCAGTTTGTGAACTGCTTTATCAAGCTCCTTGACTCCAATAACAAGCAACATTTGGATGCTGGCGAGAAATATAGTCTCACAGAGTCCTCGCCACCTACAGTAGTGCAACCCGTGTAAGAGCAAGTTTGAAGCTGGTGTGTGTGTTTGGATTTATATATCTTGTTTAATGAAAAATTGTTGCATATGTTTCTAGTTTTGTTTTCTTACTTGTCTTTCTTTGTTTAACACGCTTGAAATAAATCTATCTAGAAGAGGCACATTGTTTCTGCAGGGCTGACTTCAGTCATGTACTAGATAAATGTACTGTATATCCATGCCTATGTGTGTGCATGTACATACGTGTGTGTGTTTGTGTGTGTATCTCTTCTGTTCCCCTACACTGAGGAGTTCAGCTGTGCCTTGCATGGACTGATGAATAATTTCTGCACTGTGCTCTGCTGTGGCACGTCTGGTGCAGCCTGACTGCACCACACAGCTACAGCTCTGCATTTGCATTCAACACACACACACACGCACACACACACATACACACTTTTACACTCATGAACACCAAGCCCGCCCGCTGCACCCCCCCTCCATCCCAACACCATCCAGCCTGTCAGCTGCTTCCCCGTGTGGAGGGATGCAACAAGCTCCTAAGCCCTTTTTTAAAGCAACAGCGGTTTCCTATTAGTCAGTGTCATCTCACTTCTTCTCCCAGGGTTACATCTGGGGAGAGAAATGTTCACTGCGAATCCAACAAATGGGTCCAGAACAGCTGAGCAAGCGAAAAAAAGACTAAATCACATGAAGCCTGTTTCTAAAAAAAAAAAAAAAAAAAAATCCTGATTGTGGATCGGTGGCATTTAAGTTGGAGGCAAGAAGAGAGGAGAGACGGTGGTGAAATGTCAGCTGTTTTGTGGAGTGGCAGGCCTGCTGATGTGGTGACCTCTGTGTGCTGTGGTTAAAAGGTTGGAGGGGCTGCGGGACAAATGAGGAGGAGTGAAAGGAAGGGGTATGTAAAAGCTCACTGGCGGCAGGTTTCAGTGCAACAACACTGAAGTCAAGAATATCTCAGTTACTGTTGTTTATGCCTCTGACACCTAAAGGAGCCAGATCTCTGTTGACATGCTGACACTGTTGTTTGTTGGGTAAAATGTGTTTGATTACTAGGAGTCATTACTTTTATATAATGCATTTGACTCATCTCAATCAAGCCTTTAATGATACATTTCAAGAAAAACTGACCGGGTTACTGTCATTTACATAAAACAAGAACATCCCAGCTCCGTTTACCTCAAAGTACAGCAAAATGCGCATCTGTGAGCAGCTTAATAAAGGGAAACCACAGGCAGCAGTGCCAGCGATATGTGCAACCAAACACCTCCTACTGTCTCGGGGTCTATCTGGAAGACCTCCAGCGCTTGTGCTCCTTCATCAATCCGAGACGAGCATGTATTTTCAGACACGATGTGCCTCTCACAGACGAGCAGATCGTGTCATCGTCTATCTTTGTCATCGGAGGGAAAGTGTTCCTCTCTGTGCAACCACACATTTTTCCCAGTCTTAAACATTATCAACTCAAAGAAATGCATTTTTTAAAAAGTGACACACATTGCTTTACTGTAGTGTAGGTACAGGAGACGAGAAGAGAAAATAGTCCAGAGCCTGGACACAGTTTAGCATCACTGTCAACAGAGAATGTGTTAAAAATGGAAAAAGCAAACTGAGAAACACAAATCTGCATCTTCAGAGAAAAAAATGTTTTTCATCCTAAAGCATCACACACATATTCCCATTGCACTGTAAAAGACCAGAAAAGCCAATAATCTACAACCTGTTTAATCCTAAATCACAGCCTCTCTTTATGTGCATGCACACAGTCTGTCTACACTGGCTTCATGTCCAACAAGTAAGACAGCATCAGTGATCTGGTGCAGCAATCCTGTATTTATTACAAAACCTTGTCCCCAGCTGATTTGCATAGACCTTTACTGCTGCTGCTGCACAGGAACCCTGGGGTGACTGTCTGGACCAACAGCCAGGCTTTTGAATATATATCACACAGCAATGCACACTGCTTCAAAACTCCATTCATCCTCTGAGACATTTCAGAGAAACAGCCTTCTTAAGTTATTCAAAGACCAAGCCAAACTGTGCACAGTCGATGGCTGCAAAGGTGCACCCAGGTGCATATGTAAGTTTGACAGTGACATGGGAGGGAAAACACTGCTGTCAACTTCTTGAGACCGAGGCTGCAGAAAAAGACAAAAGCTGCCAAGGGAGCCATGCGCAAAACAATGGAGCTCTACCACCGCCTGTGAGATCTGCAAGAAGCCAGGGGGGTTATCAAAGGCTGCGGGATGGAGCCACATCTGTGAGAGGAGACTGTCATAAAGAAACAAAAAAAAAAATAGATCCATCACATATTTCCCCACAGCCTCCACCAGCAGCGCTTCAAGCAGCAGATGTACTCACAGTCCTGAGGAACTGGATCTCATCCTCTCCTTCTCCACCTTCAGCCATGGCTGCAAAGGAGCCGGATCAGACTCGGGAAGCCTTCCGCCGGGCTCCTCTCTCCTCTCTGTATTAGCATGCAGCTAAATCCACGGCCACGCAGCGGAGGGAGGGAGGGATGAGACTACCGCAGCATGTGTCACTCAAGCCCGTGTGCTCGAGCCCCGCTCACCGGCCGCAGGAGGAGAGTGTGTCCGCATCGGCGGGCTGGAGCGACTGGGGACGGTGAGGATGCGTGGAAAACAGGGAGGAGGGAACCGAGGCGAGATCCAGCAACCGGGCTCTTTATCTTTCCACGTCACCGGCGGAGCTGATTTATAAGGCGGAGAGAGCGGCAACATTCAAACATGGGAGGATTCAATGCGGAGGAATGGTGTGTGGAATGGTGTGTGTGTGTGTGCGTGTGTGTGTGTGTGTGTGTGTGTGGGACAGGCAGCTCCTCTGTCTGTGGAGCTGCGGAGACAAAAACAGGCTCATGTGTGAAATATAAAGCAGGAAGATTCTGCAGATATTCATGGTAGCTGCTGTTTCCAGTCCTGATCCGGATCGATGGTCCAGATCAGGACCACGGTCAGCTCCACGCAGCACAGACAGGCTTCTATATGAGACCTGCATCACTTTATGTCACAGCTTGTTTCATAGGCTGGTGATTGAGTTTTTGATGCAAGCTTGGTATAATTCAGCATTACTGACCATGTATTTCTGTACATAGAAGGAGAAGTGGAAATTTCAGCAGTTATTAGCACAGCTGAAAAGGGAAAACGACATCACAAATCTGCAACATTTTCAGAGGAAAAAAAAAAACATTTTATCCTAAAGACCATTATCAGGTAATGTCGAGAAATGATCACTATCTGGCAGGTAGCTCCTCAGTTGCGTATCTCCGAGATATGGATACAAAGAAAACTTTAACATGAGCATGAACATTCTGCAGATATTCATGGTAGCTGCTGTTTCCAGTCTCGATTCGGATCTGAGGTCCAGAACCATGGTCAGCTCCACACTGCACAGACAGGCCTCTATATGAGACCTGCATCAGTCCTGTGTATGGCAGCTTATTTTACAGGCTGCTGATTGACTTCTTGATGGAAGCTTGTCCAGATCAGCACCATGATCAGCACCATGATCAGCACCACACCGCACAGACAGGCCTCTATATGAGACCTGCATCCACTATATCACTATAAACTCCACAGTTTAATGTATTGGCTTTGTTATTTTTGATGAAAGCCTAAGATTATATCATGGCATTGCCATCCATGTCTGAGCACAGGGAATGTTTTATTATTAGCACTGCTGAAGTGGAACAAGCAGATTGAAAAAGGCAAACAAGAACACACAGTTGAGTTTTTCAGTGAAGAAATATGCATTTTGTCCTAAAGCATCATCACACACATATTTTCATTGTGCTGTATTACTAGAGAGGGGAAAAGCAAATAGTCTACAGCCTGTTTAATCCTAAATCACAGCCTCTCTTTATGAGCATGCACACAGTCTGTCTACACTGGCTTCATGTCCAACAAGTAAGACAGCATCAGTGATCTGGTGCAGCAATCCTGTATTTATTACAAAACCTTGTCCTCTGATTTGCATAGACCTTTACTGCCGCACAGGAACCCTGGGGTGACTGTCTAATCTGCACACTGCATTTTCTATGATGTAGCTCTAATAATACATTGTGCATAAAAATCTTTTAAAACGTGCTGATACTGTGACTTGAGTTTCATTAATAGAGCCTAGGAGGAGCATATCTCAGCCTCAAAAACTGACTTTTAATTGTGCATGTATTAAACTATTTAAACAGTATGATTGGATGGCATTAAATTATGCACATTAAAAGAGATTAAACTTGATAAATAATTCATGGCTGCACTGTGAGTTCATTTAACTCTTCATGTGGACTGAATACGGTGACAACAGTGATCAGACTGGTCAAATCCCAGTTAAATCACAGTCTTGCTGTAATGAATCCACTTATCTCTACAACTAGATTAAATAAACACACACGCTCCCTTAATATGATGCGATGCCGCCCTCTAGTGTCGATACTGAAAAATGTCCTCAAACTTGCTCTCCTAATTGTGCATGTTTCTCTCCTTCATTCAGTCTCTTTTTTTATTACTTAATCCTTCCCTTCTCCCCCCATCTTTCCCTTCTTCTCTCTACTGCAGCCCACTTCTTTATAATTAAACTGTTAGTTCTTCTTTCCTTTATGATTACAAATTATCTTCCTCCTTTCTTGTCTTTATTGCCCAATTAACAGCCTGTTAAAACCACCTGATTTATACTTAAAACGCTACAGGCCTCCTTCCAGGTTTGGGCCACCTGAGGTGAAAATAAATGACTCATTTTTATCTCCCCTTAAGTTCACAAACTCTAAAAGGAAAGTCAGATGTAGAATAAGTGCCATCATTCTTTTTTAACTTTAAAGCTTTTTCCAAGTCCCTGGTTTAAACCTAATTTTCCTGCATAACTTTCAACCAAATTTCATGAAAGCTATTACAGTCTATCTATGCATATGCTTCCTTATATGTATATATATATATAATATGTATGTGTGTTTCATTGTTTCCCCTTTTAACTTCTACCTTTTTTTCAGTAATCTAATTTATTGTGACTGCCACAATAACTTCGACTTGGAAAAATTAGAAAATTTATTCCAACCTCCTAATACAACTCTAATTTCCATGCACAGCTTTCCACCAACTTTCACTGCAATTTCCCACGGTGTATCTATGAATATGCTTCCATGTAAGTGTGTGTGTGTGCCAATATAGTTCACAGTTTCCCCTTTTTCTTATACATTTTTTTCTATAATTGTGGTTGTATGAGTATGACAAATTAAATAAAATATTAATCACATAAAATACAATATATCCTGCTCCTTGGAATACAGATATAACTGAATTATATAAAACACAACCTCCTTGGCAGAGATGAATACATAATTCAAGAAAATCCTCTGAAGTGAAACAAGTTAGTAGTGATGCACATGATGGGCGCTAGGTGTCTCTGTTTCGTAAGAAATGGCCTTCAAAGAGCAGATACTTTCACATCCACTTATATTCCTGCACGTACCACAAAATGCTAATATTAGCCTGGAAATGACTGAGGACTGTTCTTACAGTTGAATTAAATGAATCCCAGCCACACTTCGCTCCTTCTCTGCTCGACGCACAGACTGAATCCATCACATGTTCTACCTGCAAGCTGCAGCTGCACTGACTCAAAATGTGGGCGGTGTATAAATACTGACAAACCAATCAGAGCGCGGGAAGCCGGCGCTGCGCTCGTCTATTGGACCTCGCTGCTGTCAGTCCCGGCGGACGAGCCCAGAGCAGCAGCGGTGAACATTTGCAGGCTGCAGCAGAGAGATGTGAACAAATATTTGCCCTCATGCTCAATCAGGTAAGTGACTGTTTGTCTTTTACAAACTGCAACTGTGGTTTTACCTGCTGCAGGTGCAACTGACTGGAGCTTCTCATGAAATAAATGACATCAAACTGGAGCTGATATGAGGTTGATGCGGACTTTCATGTATTGCATTTTAATTTATTTATACATTTAGCTGACTATTTTTTCCCCATTTGAATTGTAGTGGAGAACATGAACCTACAGGACAGTGTGATCATGCTGCCATCTTAACACTCACTATTGCAGCGTTGCAAGGTGACAGTAACCCACGGGATTATGTTGTGATGTAAACAGTTCAGAGAGGTTGCAAAATGTTGAGGGAACCCAGCTGACACATGCAAAACACATGCAAAATATGCGTCTGTTTTGGCTGTAAATATGTCAGATGGCAGTCACAACACTGGCATGTGCATGTGTGTGTGGTCACCTTGTGTGACACTGTCAGCTTTTTATGCGGCAGCTTGTGAAATGTTGATGAAATGCGGCTTAGAAATGTTTCCTCTACTTATACAACCAGGCCGGTAAGGTAACATGGGATGAGGAAGGTGATTGTGTTTATGAGAATCACTTCCACTTTGATCTGTGCAGTATTGGATCTTATTTAGTTTGTAATTAACTAATAGGTTTAGCAGTGAAATATTGAGGGCCTTGTTATGACAGGAGCAGTTTTCTTTAAAACTAGCTCTGCATTGTTATCCAAATTGTCCATTTTGCCTATTCATAATGTTGTGACAATATGTCTATTCTGTCTTTGAAATATAAAGATTATATTTTCTCTAAAGCATGAGCTCATACAGGAAGCAGAAGTGCACGAAAGTCAGTAGTGGGACTCACATGTTATTGGACATGTCTTCTTATTTACTACTGTGTGCTATTTCTCTCTGACAGTATATGGACTGGCCAGGTGATGAATATCCTCCTCCGCAGTTCAAGCCTAGTCACTCCGTCTGGGTGCTGACTGCTTACTCCAAGTGCTCGAGTGATTAACATGGCACCCACCATGGAGGGTCGACACACTGTGTTGCTTCTATATGCACCCATCCGTGAGCTCAGCAACATCAGCCTGTATTTTCCCAAGAGGCGGGCCCCGAGCTTCAAGTACAAGAGCCGCGCCCCTCATTCAGAAAGGGCCAGTAATGACCATGACTGGGGAAAGGAGGATCTCGCAGTGTCCGAACAAAGAGGCCAGTCTTCCGACTCCTCAGGCGGACTCTTCAGCTCCCAGCAGGCAACAAAGGAAGCTGTTGCAGAGCTCTGCTGGCTGGTGGCTGAGCACCATCAGTTGCTGGCGGATCTCTTATCGCTGTGCCGGGTTTGTGCCAACAAAGTCAGGATGGGTAACCAGGATGGGAAACTCCAGGATTACATGGAGGGTCAGGAAGTTCACCTGGAAGGTCAGGTTCTCAGCACCAGTGGCAACTGCTCTCTCCCTGTGGCTCCAGACTGTAAGAGGGCTGCATCCAAGAGCAAAAAGTTAAAGAAGTCGGGAGGCAAAAAGCTTGACAGTGCTGAGGATTTGCTGCACAGTAAGATGAAGAAGAAGGTAACGAGTGGCACTCCATCTGGCGATCCTTCTGCTCGCAACGGTTCATCCATATCTCCAGACGTGGTAGTGGAGCAGGTCCCTGGTATCCCTCCTTCTGTCCTTGTCTCTGACAGCCCGGTCACAGGCTCTTATGTCAGTGCAGTCAGTAATCCCATCCTGCCCATGGAGGAACCCTTCCAGAGTGCCAGCGAGGGTTGGGACTTTATGGAGGACAACCGCACATTTGACCCAGACATGGATTTCTGCAATGACTTCTCAGAGTACGACAGTGAGTTGGGTTATGAGTCATCATTTTGCAACCTGATGGAGGGCCTGAACCGACGGGAAAGTGGGAGCAACCTACGACCAATTAAGAGGTCTGAGTCCTTGGCTGAGACGTTGTCTGAGAATGCATCAACAGTCAAGTCAGCTCAGCAGCTGTTTGGTGAAATCAACCAGAGCAATACAGGGATCAGGGTGGTGGCTAAAGTGCAGGATGTGGAAGGGAGAGTGCAGCATGTCAGCCATACAAGCCCAGACAAGGCAGGACCAGCTATCCTACATCCAGGGACTAGCAGCTGCCAGCAGGAGTATGGAAAGTGTGGAGGACCAAATAGGGACCACCTGCTGGGAGTCAGTAGAGAAAAGACAGTTAACAAGCTTTCAGAGGGGCTACGGTTGCCCCTATCCCAAACCACTGAACCTTACCCCCAAACCAAACCCCACACCAGGAGCCCTTCTTCACCTTCTCTTGCTGGGGTCTTCAACACGTCTTTCCCTGCCTCCAACAGTCTCCAGAGCATGTCCCCAGCCCTGTCCCCACTGTCCTCCAAGCAGGCAAGCCCACAGCTCAACCACCGCATAGTACTGCTTTCAGACAAGGATGTGGACCATGAACAAGACAGCTCCAGCAACACGGATGAGCCCAAAATCTTCACCGAGGTCATGGACAAGAACGGCAACAAGCGAACCGTCACTCGTCTGGATCTGAACCTCAGCAGGCGGCCCAGCAACTCCAAGTGGAACTCCTCCAGCAACTCCACAACAACAGGTGAGTTATTAGAAGTCGCTCTGCTCCTACACTCCTACACTGAACACACTGATTCATGTTTCAACTGCCCTGCCTTGATGTAAAATATGCTTTTATCGTCGCAGTAGTGTGAAACGTTTGTCAGAATATGCCCTTCATCTGGCATTGCTTGTTGCTGCATTTCAAAGAACAGAACAACAAAAAGATGCCTTGAGAGAGATTTGAGTGTGTATGTGTGTGCGTGTGTGTGTGTGTCAGACTTACTGCCTGAGGTTGTTGTTGAAATGCTTCAGCAATTTACTCTGCAGCGTTGTAACTGACAAACATTTCTCACAAGGGAGTTTTACTTCGTCAGTCCAGCTGTTATCTAATAAACCAGCTTGACCAAGAAATAAGCATTGTTTTCTAAAATGTCTCTGTTGGTCCTCTTAGTCTTTGACTGCTGTGTTCTCATCCTGGCTTAGATGTCTGACCACAAATTAAAAACTACCCAACAGAGTTGTACAAGGGGCAAGCGGGGCCTGAGAATAGTTTCACTGATGATCCAGTTTAACTCTGTCATTGCCACTGAGAAGGCAGAGATTAGTGGGAGGAGTGTCCCAGATCAAAGACTCAAGGTTGACATGGGGTTCGACCTGACCGGGCTTCTCGTGAGCGCAGTGTTAACTGAAGCATTGCCAATTTGGACTTTGAGGGATCTGTTGTCCCTCCCCTAAACCCACATCCTATCCAGTTCACAGGAACCTGACAAAGGATCAGGGACCCAGCGGGCACAGGGGTTAGAGAAGAAAGGATAAGAATTTCCTTATTTGTACAACTCCTTTCCTCTTTTCATAATCTTATCCCTTCAATGACAGAATCAAACACTTCTCATGCTGTTCTGTAACTTTTTTTGCTTTTCAATCAGTAGAAGAGGTTTTTGCGTTGGCCCAAATTTTGTACACTCATTCTTTGCTGGAATCACTCCAAACTGCACAATCCAAGCTGATGCTGTTGGTTCTGATGCTTTCAAAGTCGGCCTCATCATTATTGCATTAGCTCCTGTACCTCTGTAATGTGTTTAATCATCCCTTTAAGTCAGTGTAATACAATCTTTGCTTTAATCTGCTGCTGCAAACAGAAGGCCTTCCATTCATTATGCAATTTACTAATAGACTGTGGTTGAACCTTCTTTCATCTAAGTGTAGACAGTTTTACCCTAATTTAACAGCTATGCTGCATTTTTTTAAGGAAGCTCAACTGTATTTGAGCTGTTACATCATAGAGCAGCACAAGCTCGACCAATACAGCCAGCAACGCTGCAGCCGGAGGGAGGAGGAGAGAGCTAACTGGTGCTAGTTTTACTCATGTGGAGATGGTTTGGATCAATTCCCACTGAAAAAACACTGTCCCTGTGTGTCCTCACCTGGGCACGCACATATACTGATGCTACCTTTAACTTTTGCACACACACACACGGCCCAGGCAAATAGTGTTGCGTCCTCTTCAGATGTGATTGTGTGATAGTAGAACCCATTGGCTGTCTGTATGAGACTCTGATGCTTGCATGTTGCACAGCCTTCACAGCAGAGGCTCAAACGTTTAATCTAAAAAGAAAACTCCCTCTGTCGATGTTTTAGCTGTTTACCAGACCGCCATTGTGTTGCTTGTTAATTGAATACACTTCAGATGTTAACACAGATAAATGAATATCACAGCGTCCGGCCAAAAGAACTAAATGGGTCAGTGTGAAGCCCGGCCCTTCATAGTTCACTAGTGTTGAACTAATTATGATTCAGGCTCTTTACTCTTTTCTCTCTTATTGAAGCCGAGTGTGATTATTATGCAGATGAGAATGGATATTTTAAAGAAAATAGTTTGCTTCATGTGCTAATGCTGTTGCAATGCACTCTGGGTAGCAGATCATTTTATGTGTTTATTGTGCCGCTTGTTCTCTCATACTTTTTTGGTATTTTTAACAACCTTTTTTTAAGACAACAGACAACAATGATGGGAACACTGAAATGAACCAAAATAATAAAGCCGCAGGCCAGAAAACAAGAAAAATGAGCTAATAGACACTATCAAGTGTTCTATCTGTGGTGTCTTCACTGTAAGTGACCTTTTTTACGTTACACATAGTCTTATGAGTCTCATGATGATGATGAAAAGGATTTTTGCAGCTTTAAAAAAAATTGCTTTGGGCCAATCAGCCATTAGTGTCTCTCTCTCTTCCTTTCTCTGTTTTTACCCCCCTCCCTCTAAGCTCCCTGCTCATTTTATTCTCTGACATATGGCAGGCAATACCGTAATCAGATTACCCAATACGTTCCAGCAAGGTCATATGAAACTGATCAGGGCAGAGCAGGAGTCTGTCACCCTGCTCTCCCTGCGAGCTGTCATTCAACACAATGTGAACTGCCATGCAACATTGTTCCAGGGAGGACAAGCCTCAGCTCTGTTCACATAATGAAGTGGATTCTGCCACAACAGAGAGAGAGCGTCTCTCTCAGTCTCACTCTGACCTGCAGACTCAATGCAGAGAGCCAGGGCACAAAGGTCTTTCTGGTATAATGTGTAACTTCTTTAATAAATGACTGCGACACCTTGGCAAATGTTTACTATGTTCTATCTCAGGCTTCTCAGTATGAGCTGCTTCAAAAGGCTTCTCGTCAGTGTCCCACTATTTTATACATACAGTCATCGGTGGACTGAAGCGAATGTAACCAAATTTCCTGTCTCCCAGTCGATGGCCCGCCAGGCCCAATGAAAGCACTCGTCCCTCTTCCCTCAGTTCTGTAAATACCCATCAGCCTCCAGACCTACATTTCAAATGAGTAATGATGACTCTGTGAGCATCGTGTCATGCTACATTACTGCTCCGGGCCCTCAGAGCACCACAGCAGTCTTCTCTGACTTTCCACTTGTAGCAACCCCTTTGCATGGACCTTAGCACTGACAGCCAAAGCAGTCAGTCAATCAGCCAGCCTGACAGCCATGAACAGCCAACAAGCCTGCACTGGGAAACAGCTGTGACAGGCGCAAAAGAAACCGGGTGATTTATAAATCCTGCATTTTTCATGATTTATATTACAGTCTATGATCCTTCTTCCTGGCTAAAAGTGATGGAGGGGGGCTGGAGGCTGCCAGATGCTCTCACAACACCACATGGCCCAATTCTTTTACTTTGAATGATGAGGTTATAGATTTTTAGTGGATAAAATAGGGCATGCTGGGCAAAGCTGTTGCGTCTGTAATAAGAAAGAGAAACTGCAGCGTGGGAGGAGCTAGACTGTTGTTAATTTGTGAAAGCTCTGTATTAATAGTTACACATAAATGTAGATATTCCTGCATACTGTAATGATCAGGTTCACTAGCTGCTCCATGGAAATCAAATCAGACAGTCAGTGCTTTTAAAGGGTTTGAAGAATAACTTTGTGGTTTCATTTCACTGCCTCCTCCACAAAGCTTTCTCAGACCACTGGATGAGTGATGATCAGCCAGCAAAGTGACATGTGGTTTAATCCATCAGCACTGACAACACCCACCTGTCAGGATGTGACATTAGATGGGCTCTGAGCCGCCCCAAACACCGATACTACACCCACTACACACACACACCCACGCTGCCTGACAGCTGCTCAACTTGCACTTTGTGATTTTCACTGTCAAATTACTGCGCCGTCATTCAGCGCCTGCAGGTTTGCTTTGAGGAAACACCTGTATGTCTGAAGTCTTTTATTAAAATACTTTGCTAACATGTATTGTGTGTATAGAGTCAGACAGTATTTGATAGACTGCTGTTGTCTTGGGTCAGGATGATCCAGTTAATGTTACATCACTTGCTGTCAGACACGGTCCCATCTGCACCCTGTGTCCCCTCAGTTATGGACACTGCTTTTAGAGCAGCAGGGAGGCAGATTAAATGGCAGTAAGTACTCAGTTTTCCCAGGGGGCAGTAAACGTAATCTCACTGTGCGCGTGTGCATGTAGGAGTGATAAATCGGCTGTCAAATAAACAAATGCAGCACCTTCATTACCTAATGCATCTAAGAGTTGCTTCTCCAAGTCTGTCTGCTGTCAGTACATTGCAGTGTTTTGCCTTTCTTCACTGCGTCTTCTTCCTAGCTGTGGCATCAGGGCTTCACTGCAGCGTGTTTGATCACAGAGACACAGCCTTTTCCTCTCCCTGTCCAGATGGTGGCAGTGTGTTCCACCTTATGCATATTTAATTAAGCGACCGGTTGCCTGTCAATCTGGGGAGGCACACATGCTCAAACAAGCCCTTAGGATTGTTTGACAGTGAAAAGTTTGTGGAGGTCATGAAGGAACAAAGTAAGCATGTATTAAAAGGTGTTCATTTTTTGCCTGTTTCACTTACTTAATAGTTTAATTGGAAGCAGGATTTGTGGAGAGGCCTGTTTCTGATCACTAGTTTCTTTCCTTGGCCCGGACTGGGCTGAACTCTGCATTTGGAAGTGGCCCAGCCTGCAGTCAGCAGTTCCCGCTGCGGGGCCGTGCAGCGCAGCATTATCATAATGAAAAGTTATTAATCTAATCCTACTTTTTTCCTGCTGTGTAAGTCCCAGATAACTGGCGGGACTGCAGGCCCTGCTGCTGTCTTATAATGACTGATTGTGGTAGAAGACTGAAGCTGAATTTCAATGCTTAGATTTTTTTTTAATAAAGCCCCCCCATTTAGTTTTTGTGTGTGTGTGGGCTCTCATAACTGAATTTAAAGCATTTGGCTGAGAATCAGATTCTGGGGAGCTGTACAAGGAGATTTCCAAATCCATAGAAGTGGCTGCTGGACAGCAATACAGTCATTCTGTACGCCCTCGTCAAGGATACTCATTACAAAGACAGCTGATGGGATAATTTAGCAGCTTATTGAACAGGAAGTGGCATGATTCGGTCTGTTTCCAGCTCATAATTCCACCCAGGTCGAGGTGTTGTCTTACAGCTGGAGGAAATTGAGGTCACCAAGCTTCAAGATCTATACCCTCCCCCTCCTCGCTCGCACTCTCTCTCCACCTCCGTTTCTTCCTCCACATTCTTTCACCTTACTGTCCCTGCTCCATATCTTTTTACTTGTGCTTTTCCTCTCTTTCCTGCACGGCCGAGTGTCCTAGGACAGTAAATGCATGCATCCTGGCAAGATATAGCAAGTTTCCCTTGAACGTGAGAAGAATGCGAAATTGTCTATCCGCCTTGCGCCTTGAGTGCCCCTCGCTTGCTGGCACTGGCCCGGTTCCTGAAGTTAATATCATGTGATTTGTTCAAGGCACTGCACATGAGGAAGGTTCTGCAGATTGAGGCTGCATCTGCACTGTGTTGCTGAGCAGTAAATATTAAAGTCCAGGTGCTCTGAAATGCACAGAATTAAATTAGAGTACTGCGGCAAAAGCAGCACAGAGGGAGGAATTTTTATTGAATTTTCAAATGTACTTTTTTTTTTATGTGCATCGTTACTCTTCACTCATCACCCTGTGTATGCCTGGTCAGGAGAGGGCAGTGTTTCCCAGTCTAAATTAAGGTGACGTCCTCCTTCATGGCCTTTGGATGACTAAACACACAGGCTCACACAAATCACACACACACCTACCTGCAACTGACTTTATCATTGTAGCACCCTGAGCAGCTAAGCAACGCTCGGTTTCAGTCAACATGTCTTGAATGCAACTCAGTGTTTCACAGTGGTATATGAGGTTAGTCCTCTTATTGGATGAGTGTGGCTCTCTGCTGGTGTTGACGATGAGAACAGGACCGGCTAAGTGCTGATAAAAATAGCTGCGTGCCCTGGAGCCTGCTGCAAAACAGGGGTCTCTCACGCTGCCCGGTTGATGCTAAAAGATTCTGATGCCTGCTTTCTACCTCGCTCCACTTTCATTACACATCTGCAAGAGAGGAGCTCTTCTCACTCAGTCATGCTTATTTAGCCTTGTCACACATGATCACACCTGTTGTGCTGTTTGTGTTTTTCCAATGCTATGATTCCTCCAGTGTTATTTAGCCTGTGGTTGTGTGTTTGTGTGCTTCTGCAGAGGATTCCCTCTTGCGTCAGGATGACATTTGGATGCTGGATGGCGACGACACCCAGGAGCCCCTTTCCCGTGCTCCACGCCCCGATCACCTGGACTTCCTACGCATCACCCCGCCCGAGGATGACATCATCGGGGACACGCCCTACTGTCCCAAGCTGGAGTGCACGGTGAGGCATGCACAACACAAACACTAACAAATGAGCTGTACTGCACATTTTCACACCCAGAGCAGCGAACCATAACACTCCTTTTTCCCTCTCATCGGACTCATAGGGATTTCTCTCCACTCGGGCATTCAACCACCTGATCATAAATTCTTAGAAAATGGATTAACCGGTCATGGATTCTAATCTGAGGGGGGGTTTAAGCCAAAACTGACTGAGATCATTCCACTCTCACATATTTGCTTCAGAGCAAAGGCAGGAAAATCTCTTCCTTGCTTGTAAAAATGTTTTAACCTCATTTTCATTGCTGTGGGCTTTTAGGAGTAATTAGTGTGATTTCTCTCTCCTGTTATTGAGCTATAGTTGCAACACAAGATATTATGTTCACCACAGAGCATGTGACTGATGTAATCCTGCTTTGCCGTCTGTGTGTCTTCTAATAAAAAGCCCTCAGCAAACAATGCCTGGTTCGTTTCCAGGTGTTTGTGTAGGTGTTTTAATCATCTAATAAAATGATTTGAAAAACAATTTCCACTTCCTCAGTCTGTCTAGATTCCATCGTGCTGTCTAGCAAAGGCCTTCATTCCTGAGGCAGATGAGACAGATTACCTGGGTGTGGGGGTTTTTTTAGGCGGGTGTAGTGTATCAGTGCAAGACTTGCATTGTTTTTCTCAAGTAACAATAGCTGCCCTGACAGAGCATAATCAGTTAACATACCAGTACAGGGCCACACTGTACAGAATTAGACTCTCTGTATTCTTGGGAAAGTGACAGCATCTCACATACTTGACTTCATTGTCACCCATTTTCATTCCTCAGATTGACACACACCTCTATTGTGCGAGATATATTCTCAGTGTGTTGTAACAGCTGAACACACAAAGACAGGGCTGTGATGACGATTTAGTCCCATTCTGTGAGCCAGACTTGTGGGTTTTTTTAGGTCTGTAGTGTTTGCATGATCAGCAACTTGCAAGTGAACGATTTCACTTCTATTTTTAAGCTCATATGTGTCAGATCTGCCCTCACATCTCATTTTGTATGTGAGCGCGGCCTCGTTCTCCTACAACCTCTGGGGGGATTTACTGTGTGTGTTTGAAATACCACTGCTCTTATGTAACTTAATTCCTCAGCCACAGAAGCCCCCTTTTCTATTTGTGGCTTTCTTCAGATGAGGAGAAAAAAATAATCAGCAAACCTGGAAAATACAATTACAAGTGGTATTTTTTCCACTTAGCTTTTTATTGGCAAGACATCACCAATAAAACAGGGACAAAGAAGAAGTTGTTTGGGAAACGCATTTACATTCATGCAGTTATTTTTGCTGGGTTCATTACTTCCATTTTCAGCACTGCCATTTTGAGTCTATTCTCCTATTTGTCATCATGTGGTTTTCCATTTGGAAGACTTCTTATTGGAAAAATAATGAATCAAAAAGTCATTGGTCCTGTGTCAGGGGAGATAACTGGACTGACATCATTCGAAAGGCACAGTATAAAATATATCTTGTAGAACTTTGTCCTTCAGATCAGATCTGTGATCTGTGATTGTTCAGGGCAACCACAGTTGAAAAATGCTGTGTCTTCTTGACCGCTTTCTATTTATACAACAATATCAAAGGATATAGCAGCCTAAATGAAGGATAAGGTAAAAAAGAAGCTGTTTCTCTCTGTTGTTTATTTCCTCCTGTAATGTTTTTAGGTTATCCTCTTTCCTGCCGTTGTTAGCTTGTAAACTTTAGCTAACATTAGCATGCTAACTTTTTAAAGCTTTTCTCTTCATAGGAATATTTTCTCAAAACTATACTTCCAATTTGAAGCAAAAACTGTCCATGCTCAGACGTAAGGTGTAAGTTGACATGTATTTCATTTATTTGTTTTATTTTATTACTCAATTCAGTCCTTCTCTGTGTTGTGTTCATGAGCTGCTAATCACACACATTAGCATCTTAGCATGTTAGCTTGAGCTGGAGGTGGCCAGGCCGACTAATCACCATGTCTTAAGCTCTGTGTTGCACTAACCCACCATGGACCTGACCACACACCAGCTCCACCTCTGCTCTGTTTGCTCTCTTACCTCAGCAGCCATTTTACGGAAGTGAGCCGAGGTAATCAGACACCTGTGGTGCCGGCCTAGGCTGGTCTCCTCCCAGGAAGGGAGGAACCTGGAGGGAGAGGCGTCCCCAGACTGGGTCGACCAGTGAGACACATTTTTTTCCCCCCTCAACCTGAGGGTTTTTTTCTCACACAACAGCACAGAGGACTTCCCTGTAAACTGAGAGACAAGTAACAGAAGACAGATCCAAACTGGAGGTGCAGTGTGGTCATGGACGCCGGCACGTAGAGAAGGATAACCCACAGTTTTATGGATATCGCAGCTCGAGTCGTGGGAGAAGTTGTAAATACTTTAGTGAAAGTCAGGTGAACTCTGCTCTCCTCTCTCACAGGGAGATTAAAGGACATGCTTCCAGCCGGTGAACAGCTCGACTTTACATTCAGCGACATGGGAATCTGGATCACACAGAGGAGGCTAAACTTTACTACTGGCAACTTACTGTACTAAAGTCTTTATGTGATATAATGAAAGCCTGCTGTATGTTACCTGTGTGTGTGTCACTGAGCAGGACTACAGGATAGTGTTGTTATAATTGCGCCCCTCCTGGAGAAGGTAAGAGGAGCTGGGGAGATTTTTCCATACAAAGGCCTTTTGTTCCCAGCCAGGAGAGGTGGAATAGGAGCAGCTTGGATGACTGGAGGTGGGGAGATGAGCCTTTTGTGACATTTTTCAGTGGACACTTTGCCTGAGGTGCTCCCTGTTTTCTCAGTTGGTGTGACACTTTGGACAAAAATGGACAGTGCAAGTAATAACACGGATGGAGCGGGGAAGCAGCCCTCTAGCTCCATCCTGAATGTCTTGAACAGTTTCTTCAGCCGGGACAGATCAGCCTCTTCAGATGCGGGGTCGGCTGTGTTGATGTCCTTCAAGGAGCTGCCAGATGGGGAGAGTCTTCCTGCTGAATGTGGTCAAACTACTAATAGTGAACTCCAAGATAAGCATCAGGATAATGTGAGTGCTTCCAGTGATGCAGGGCAGAGGACTGACTCATCGGAAACCTGCAAGGAGCCTGAAGACCAGGTTAAAACAGCCTTGGTTGACCCTGATCTGGTCCAGGTCACGAGGGTGGAAACATATAGTGACACAGAAAATGAAGATGAGGAGGCGGCCCACAGCGACGCTAGTCTGTCAAAGAGGCTTGCTGGGACTAAGGAGCCTCTACCTGAGGAGGGCGATACTAAAGTGGATCATGATGATGGAGATGAGCTAAAAGATGCCAGTGAGGCAGAGGCAGAGTATCAAGTGCCTCCATTCAGAACACACCAACTTAAAGATAAACCCTGCATAGAGACTATGCTATATTCAAGCAGGTTTAGACGCAAAACTGACTCAGAAACAATACTGGGCTCTCCAGTTTCTAAACAGTTAGACGGCTGCAGTCCTGAGAACAGCACCACCACCGTGTCTGTGGATGTAGAAACATCTTGTGCTACAGGGAATAAAAGCGACAGTGTGGGAACAGTTGAGGATGACGAATATGCTGCCATAGATTGTTCTCTGCCTGTTCCCTCCATCATCTCTGGACATGTGACTTTGGAGCCTGCAGGTCCTGCCTCTGACACGGCCTCTCCATTAAAGCAGACAGAGGATTTAGATAGCATGCATAAAGTGGAGACACATGAGGAGGGGGTTGATGAACCAAACTCCAAACAGGTGCTCTCTTCTGTTCCCTCCAGCTCTAAGACTCCCGAAGTTTCAGGGAACTCAGCCTCCAGTCCAGAGGTGCAGTCAGAATCAACAACTCAAAGCACGTCGCTGTCATCTGCATGTAAAGAGTCCTCAGGCGACATCCAGCCAAGTGTCAGTCCTGATTCACAGAACAAGGCTGCTCCAAAGACACCAGAAACCAGCAAACAAGCTTCGTCCTCCTCCACCTCATCCCCATCCAGGAGCACAATGCTCTCTTCACCCCCTTCCTTCCAGATGCCGGCTCTCTTCAGCGGGTTGCGGGTGCTGAAGAAAGGAGCGGTGGGCGAAGACAGGGAGACAATGTCGGAGATCAAGCAGAGGGAGAAGGATGCCGACCTGGCCCTGCTCAGCCTGAAGAAGTCTGTAAACAAAGCCAAGCTCTTCCCTGAGCAGAAGACCAGTCCAGTCAAAAAACACACAGAGCCTAAACCTGTTACGGAAACTAAAAGCACAGTAATGGGACAGCTCAGCCAGCTGCTCGACCTAGACAGCCAAGATGGGACCAAAAAGACAGAGGACGGGCAGGATCCCGATCCAAACAGCAAAAAAGACTCTGAGAAAGCAGAAGAGGATGTAGGAGAGAAAACTCCAGGCCCTAAAACCCCCACTTCCACACCGGAGAGAAAGAAAACATCAGACCTGGCTTATGAAACTTTCACAAACATCTTTGGTCCCAAAAGTGTCAGAAAGGAAAAGACAGAAGATGTGGATCTGGAGGCAGTGAAAAAGAAAATCAAGAATGACAAGGAAAACCTGAGGTCTATTTTTAGTAGAACCTCCAAATCCCCTGGCAAGGAACTCAAAAGTCCCACAGAAGATAATGTATGAAATCACAACAAAATCATTTTCCATCTTTATTTATTGGAAATTTAAGTTGCACATGTGCTTATATGAAGATGAAGGAAAATTATGAGACAAATTCATGCTGAATCATTGTTTTTTTTGCATTTGTTCTCTGTCCTCACAGACAGAAGTCACGTCCCCTACAGACAGTGAGGACCGGACTCCAGGGCGTCTGCAGGCTGTGTGGCCCCCACCCAAACCTAAAGATGAGGATGAGAAGGTGGGGCTCAAATACACCGAAGCAGGTAAGAACCTCAAGCTTGTTGCTTTAGATGCTGTTGTATGTATTTATATCTGAGACCAGGAATGCTGACATCGTGCCTCATGCCTGTCAAGCTTGTACTGACACACCCCACCTTGATTGACTTTGGAAATAAGGGCCGTCACAAAAGTCTATATATATATATATATATATATAGAATATTTATATCATAGTATTTTTGAATGTGATTGCTTCTAAAGACTCATCAAAAATCTCTATCGATAAAAGCAAAATGTGTCATAGTGCAATGGAAACAGACCAAATAAATCATGATGCACATGAAGCATGTGGCCGAGACATCAGCTGAAGAGATGAAAAATAGCCTCAGATCTGTGTGAAGTGATGAGAAGAGTGTAACATTAATTGAATGAATACATGAAACAAACAGAAAAGCCATATGTCCATTGTGTTTCATACATTTTTTTTTTCAATGTTTGAGGTTCAACTGGTGCTCATGTAATTATATTACAAGAACTGGTGCAACCTGCTGCTTATTTCTATAAGCCAACTCCTCATGGTGGCATCATTTCAGTAGATGGAGACAAGCATTCATTAGCATGTTTCTAATTTAGTAAATTAATGTGCTACATTTGGGTGGAAACCTTGCCACTGAAACAAAAGTAGAGCCATCAGTATCACACCCTTAAGCACTCACACTTTACTCTAAAACTCTGAGACAAATCAGGCAGAGCTCTCTAAGTATCGGCAGCAGGGTGTAAGACATCCTTCTAATCCATTTAAGAACACAGCGAGTCTGTGTCTCCACCTTAATGCCGCTGGGTGTGTGGCAGCACAGCACAGTGTGTGTGTGTGTGTGTGTGTGTGTGTTAGTGAAGTAAAGATGTTTAATGGAATCAAGTATGCTCTGGGCAGCACGCCATGTTTGTCCCACCTCGTACTCTAAAGGTGTAATGACACACAGATAGGTTAAAAGCACATACGTCTGTATGTGGGCTGATCGGATTACAGAGTAAAAGGCTTCCTTTCATGTTCTGGGTGCAGTGACATTACCGACTATAAGAATACAACAGTAGTGCAGCAGCTGTTGGATGTTGTGTGTGGTGCAGCTTCATCACTGAGAGCAGATTAAGATGAGCAAGCGTGGATTATTCTGGTGATCTGTGCTTTACGATCAGGGTTTGCTCTTGTCTCAGAGTCCTCACTGTGGTCATCAATGTAAACCAACACGTGCATTCAGTCATATCTCATGAGTTTGCTACAAACACTTAGCTGTCAAATCACCACACTCTTCTAGCCCTGGTACTGATTAACTAACATTAATAATGACTTTTCAGTTTATTAAGTTATTATAATTCTAATCTCTGCCTCAGATTAATCATTACTACAATACAATGTTACTCATTGCAACAAAATGCTTATGTGTTCATAACTGTAGGTAGGAATAAAGTAGGACTGTGCCACATAACTGAAAAGATCATTATGATAAAATGTTTCACTTCAGTCAATATTGATAATTATTGTTCTTTCTTTAGGTTTCATGATTAAAAACTTATTTTTATTATTGAAGTTCAGTGCAATGACTTTGTTGTGTGCCTGAGTGCTGCTTTTCTTACTGACCTTGAGAATATTCCTGTTATTATTGCTACTAATAGAACCCAAGGAACTTTCTGTGGATGGTTCTAAAACTATTAAATGCAAACACTGCTCAACAATAACTGATTACTAGCAGCAGCCAAACATTGCAGCTGAGGCCTTTTGTTGTTGTGTCACATGTCAACAGTGCAACTGACCAACACACTTGATCAAATGATTAAATGACTGGCAGCGTGTCACTTGCAGCTGACTCCATTTTCAAGGTATATGATGTGCTGTTTATGAGCCAGGGCATATTTGTTACATACGTTCATTGGTGGTTTGCATTTGAGTGAAACTATCAAACATTCTAATAAACATTTTTCTCGTTGCTATTGATGAAGCGTCTGTTGCCAATACATATCGCTATCTTTTTATCTCCCAGGCCTATAATAAAGACTCACAAATGCATTCTTTCACTTCATTGCCCTAGTCTTAGTCAAACAAAAGATCATGTTTGACTTGTGTTTTGACCCGACAAAATGTTTTGTTTTCATTTCAGCCAGCAGTACGTTTTAAAACTGGTTGGTTGAGTTGTAAATATGACTCTTCATAGTGGAAGTGACCCACCCTTATGTAGAAAATAACCACTAACATGAGTTCATCTTGTTGGGATGTCTCTTCTCTTGCAGATTAGCTTGATTGTTTTTTAACATGGCAGTTTTTTCAGCCAGTTGGTAAAAAAACACCACTAAGTTTGTGTCCCTGTTCTGCTTCCTCTCAGAGCACCAGGCTGCCCTCTTGCAGCTGAAGAGGGAGTGCAAGGAAGAGCTGGAGAGGATGCATGTAAGTTATCTGATGACTTTGACAGCCATGTTCAAACACTGACTGAAAACATATTATGCACTAGAGGAAAGTGTGTTTGTATAGCACCTTTCAACAACACGTTCATCAACACGGTCATTCAAAGCACTGAGTTAAAGAAAGTTCATGTGCATTATAAAACAGAACTATGGGATTTGTGAATACATTTGTAGTGATACAATTTGTGACAGTAACTCATGATGGTGATGTATGAAATATGCATGAATAGCAAATACAATTGCATATTTAATGAATTTGGGGAGCATCTAGTCTGTCCTAGCAGTTGACTCTCCTGAACACAAGATGGCACCAAGTAAGCATGAAATGTTCAAGTGCAGCAGTGTTAAGATGTCCCAGGTTTTCAAGTTGCCCAGTATTATGTATAAAATGTGTTTTCTGTTTAAATTATTAGTCAGCCTGTCCATCAAGTTATGTTTTTTTTTTATTTTGTGCACTCATATTCCCAGAGTAACAGTTTAGACCGGTGAAAATAAAAATAAATAAATAAATAAAAAATCTGATTGAAATGTCAAATATAATTGTAGCGTATCTGCATAATAAGAAAATATTGATTATGGAATTTGTTTGTAACCTTCCTTTAAACTATCAAATATTATTTTATAATGTCTCAATGTCCTGATTCATGACTCTTTAGCTCTTCTGTGTCAAGTGTTATTTCAATGACATAAAATAAATTAATTAAAACAGAGGCATCTTATTTAACATATTTAACGTGTTAAGTTAAAACTAAACTGTGTTAATTTAAAGATCAAAATTTGATGCATTATGTTACTTCCTATTGATCAATGAGAGTTGTGTGATGGACATCTGTCTCTGTTTGACGGCTCACTCCAAGTTCAGTTTAAAGGTGCCTGTTTCATTCATCAAAAGCAGAGGTTGGGAACAGTCTCTCAGTAGTGTTTTTCATCTACCAACTTAATCAAGAGTCAAACTTACTGTATGACCCTTGGAAAACCAAAAGAACATACCTCTGGCTGTGTTACATAATTTGTACCACTGATAAATTGCTTTATGGACCGTTTCCTTGAAAAGCCTGACCTCAGAATTGGTTTCTCAGCCTGTCTGCTTAGAGCCTTTAATTTTATGTCGACCTTTTAAAGGACTGATGCTGACACTGAGAAACATGTACCGCAGTCATTCCACATGAAAGGGTGGGAACGTGACTAATTCTATTTCTAAACTGACCAGTTAACAAGGAACATGTGTAGGATTTATTGCAAAACAATTTCCTTCTCTGTATCAAATCAATATTTCGCTCCGGTTGGATTATTCCTTGTTCTTTGAAATGTCAAATGAAAACTGTAGTTACCAGGTTTTTACTGTGTGACTCAGATATTAATGTCAGTGTATGGGATAAAATAATGTGAATGAAGTTAAAAACAAGGCTGAAAAAAATTATGTAATTGTTATTGTTCAGAGAAGAATCAAAGCCCATCAGAAGAAGAATTATACACTTTATGTCAAGTTCAAGTAAACGCATCATCTGCCACCTAATATGGTTTTATTTTACCATATGATGGAAAATGGCTGTTTCTGATGCTCTGGAGTTCTTTTCTGCTCTTGCTCTTTTCAGTCTGACTTTGAGCTCCAGATCTTCCAGCTGCGAGGTGAGAATGCAGTCTCAATGTCACACCTGGAAGGAGTCATTGCCAAAATGCAAAGAGACCGAGCATACAACACAGGCCAAGAGCGATGTGAGGTATGCGATGCTGCTGTGTCCACTGCGGATGACCTGATCTCCAAGACCTGCCGCACTGTGGGTATCCAGACAGACAGGGAGACCTTCATCAAAAGCCCTGAGGGTGACGACAGCAGGCTTGCTCAAAGCCCCACGCAGAACATGCCTAAAAAGCTCAGCCTGGACTCTATTGGACTAAATCTAAAAGCTGAAACGGCTCCAGGCCCTCCGAGACCACCTCCACCTCCTCCCCCTCCCCCTCCCCCACCAGGCCTCTCAGGACCACCACCTCCTCCCCCTTTGCCAGGCAACATGGGAGCACCGCCACCACCCCCACCACCACCACCTCTGCCTGGCGGTGGTCCGCCACCCCCGCCGCCCCCACCTCCCCCTCCTGGCCTACCTGGAGCTGGTCCACCTCCTCCTCCCCCTCCTCCAGGCTGTGGCCCACCACCTCCTCCCCCTATGGGGGGCTTCAGTCTTGGCCAGAAGGTGGATAAGGCCCCACGGAAACCTGCCATTGAGCCGGCCTGTCCAATGAAGCCTCTCTACTGGACCAGGATACAGATACAGGACAATAAGTATGTGGAACATGGCTTAAAATTCACTCATATTGCTCTTATTGTGGTAGATTTCAATTTGGGTCTCATTTCCAGAATTTGTCAGTTGGTAATGATGTTATACTTAGTAAGTTAATTATGCAAATCAAAATCACTGGAAGAACACAAGAATGACTTCTCACACTTAATGCCTTTTCCCTGAACTAATTAAAATCCCAGAGTCATTATTTGATTTTTTTTTTAAATCGACCTTAAAAAAAACACTGTAGGACAGCCTTCAAAATCTGGAACAATTGTTAAAATCCTCAGACTGCATGGCATGTGACTTGTCGCCTTCATTTTCGTAAGTACATTAGTTTTGGGGGATCCTGCAAAATGAATGAAAGTTGACTTTAGCCAGCCCCAGACAAGATGAGGATATTAAATATTCAAAGCTGCAAGAATAAAACGGTTATTCCAGGCCTGATGAAGGTCTGAGCTTCAGTGGCCCTAGTCTAATGAGGTCTTGCTCTGAACGCTCCTGTTCAGAGAGATATCATAGATATGGTTTCTGCACCAGATACTCTGTAATTGTAAGTGGATTATCCAGCCCATTTACAGTGGCTGTGGTTGTTGCCTCTCAGTGCCAACCTTCCAGCTTTACGGCCTTGTATTTCCATGGCTCGATTAGTGAGGGAAGCTGAGTTGTGGTTCGCACTCACTCTCTAGTCCTGGCCAGCGCTGGAGGACTGACGGACTACACTACAGCAGTTTCATGTCAGCTATAAATTTAACTGTAAAGGGCCAAGTTAAGGGGCATTAAATGGGTCAGATGTTTAACTATAGCTGGATCAGCTGTGTGATCTCTGTTAATGGTGTGAGGTTCTGAGTTATGAGGGGGAACAGTGTAAGGTTTGAAATGATGCCAGCTGTCTAAACGTGAGCCAAAACAGAAAGTACAGTTGGCAGCAGGCGAGACAAACTTTCTTGGGAAGCTGCATAAAGAAAAGGGAACAGAGCTTTAAGGGAGATTCAAATTCAATTACAGTCATAATCCGGTCAATTAGAAAGTTGTCTTGCATGGAAATATTTCTTGGGGTTTGAGTGTAATTTTCTTTTCCAAGCTAAATTCCTGCACACTTGGACTCGAAATCAGAGGCTGTTCACTGGACTCATTTTCCTCCGTCTGTCAGAGAGTAGTGCAAAATCAAAGGAGGATTTTGGGGCAGTATCATTATGTCCTCAACAGAAAACCCCTTGGCTGCCCCAGATAAATACGCTCACTGCTGCAATGGGAAACCAGCTGCATGCAGAAACAATTGGACTTACTCGAGTCTAATTGAGTCAGTGGCATTGCAGTTGATTACTCTGGTATTTAAGCCATGATAAGCCTGCCAGTGCTTGTGTTAGTGTGTTGTACCCAGGTTCTCTTTCTCATTGCAAATGGACCCTGACGTTGAGTCCTGCCAGATTGACCTGCCAGTCTCATGAGCTCACAGATGAGATGTAATATCAGAAAACTGGGACCTGCAAGAACAACAGCGATGTGTGAAAAGATGAAGGAATGGGTTTATTTCTTTGTTGATTATCAGACTTAAAACAGGGAGTTTTTAGTGAACAGAAAGTAGTTGTTAACAGCAGAGTGCTCACATCCTGAACATCCTCTTGACTTTCGACACCTCTTGTTCTTATTTCTGCCTCTGTTTGTTTTTTTCCATGTTACTCAGCAACTTCTGAAACACAACATCGTCTCCTGTGTTCTTGGTCATTTGCTGGAAATGGACCTTTATTAGAGAAACAAGCTCGTCTTAAACTTTTATTTTTATCACCCAGCTCATAAACAGTGCTTTTTAAAATCGAGATTGCAGTTATTCTTGCCAAGTTTTGACAGCGAAATGGAAAATGAAAAACAGCGGGCTGATTGAATAAACATTAAATAAGGTTCCACAAATACAACACACCATTTGTTTATCTCAAAGAGAGTAACTTGGCCACTGTCGTTGTTGCTGTGATCAAATCTTTAGCTCCCTGTAACCTCAGTTTTGATGCATAGATTCAAGTTGAAACAGCATGAAATGAGTCAATCTTGACTTCTGTTTCCAGCAACAACACACTGTGGGGTGCTCTGGAGGAGCCAAACATCGTAAACACCAACGAGTTCGAGGATCTTTTCTCTAAGGCCACACTGCAGCCGAAGAAGAAGCCCCTGTCGGACACATATGAGAAGAAAGCCAAAACTAAGAAGGTAAGCTCGCTCACTTCTCCTCAGTTTCAGTGCTGTTTTCTGATTGTCTCAGATTTTCCTTGACGTTGATTGCGTGGAAGGCATAATTTGCTTATTTTCTGTAGTTCATCTGGCTGCAGCCACCTGAAAGCATTGTTAGTTTCTTATCAAGCTTTGTTTAAAAAAAGGCTTTTCTTCTGCTGTCACGTTCGATCATAAATCAAAGAAAGAAATAACAAAAGGTGAAGTGTGAAGAAATGGATTGCAACTCTCATCAGGTCTTCCTCCAGACCCTTGTCTCCACTTGCCAGGTCTTGTGCCGGGCCAACACAGGCTATCAGTTAATGAGTTCACTCCCTTGTTTTTTCTGGGCAAGTCAAGCTAACTGTGCAGGATTATGATGAAATATGTTGTTTTTGCAATCCATGCGAGCGTCAGTGCTTAGTTTTTAATGATGAAACAAGTTCAGCATAAATGTGTTATTGTGTCAGATTGATCTAACGTTCCCCAGACCCACCGAAGGCACACTTGTTGAAGTCCTTGTCAAATGCTGCAACCCTGCACCTCTGCTGCAGCCGGTGCCGTGTCAGCACCCTGGCTGCCTCGTGGTCCTCGCTGTGGCGTCCAAGCAGTTAAAAATCGGCCACTACCCCAGACTGTCCCCTCTAAATCCATACACATCCCCTATTCTGATCAATCTGTTAAGGCTCCACTGTGCTCCAGAGGGCCTCTGTGACTATGTGTGGTTGTGTGTGTGTTCTTCTGTCCTTGATCTCCATCTCCATCCATCCTCCATCCAACTCAGACAGCCACATCCAGACACAGATCCTGCCAACTGTCTCCTGTCTGAGCTTACATCAGCCTGGAAGAGGTTTGACCCCACTAATGGAAACACTGCTGAAACAAATTCATATCAATCAAAAACCTCCATGTCCAGCAGTTTTTTTTACAGCATTTGAGCGAAGGACCTTTATGGTGCGCTGACTCGGGTTGATATCTATGTTTAGACATTTTGTCCCCCGTACTGTGATTATGCAGGAGTCTTACATTTAATATAAAGGTCTGTGTTTAGAGCCAGCAAGAGCTTTCAGAGTCCAACTCTACGATTAAAGAGGGAAAGTTAAACGCGAAGGCATGGTTGTTTTCAGCCCGCTTAAGAGTCCAACTCACTGGAAAGGTCGTCAAAATAAAAGAAACTTGTTTACGTAGTCATTTTTTATCCCTGGAAGTTTATAGTCTTTAAAGAGAGAGAAATCATTTGAGCGAGAAATCATCTGAATCATCAGCTGATGATGACTTCCAAGAAGTTCAGCTGGTTAATGTGTGGGAAAGAACGGAAAGGAAGCAAAGAACAAAGATAAACATATTTTTTTCAGGAGAGGGGGTCAGAGCATATATGAAGACTAGGTGGTACTGAGTTGAGAAGGAGTGGATCACAGAGGTAGACTGAATGGGATGCTGACGGCATTATGTTTTCAGATTGTGCGTCCGTCCCATTCTCGTAAACGTGATATCTCAGGAATGCCTTCAGAGGAAATTTCTTCACATTTGGAACAAACATCCACTTGGACTCAAGGATGACTTGATCAGAACTTGGTGGCCAAAGGTCACTGTGACCTCACAAAACATGCAGGTCCATAATTCAAGAATCCATAAGCTAATGGTGACAAAATTTCACACAAATAGGGTAAACTGATGATGAGATGATATTTCATAACCAAAACGTCAAAGGTCAACGTCACTCTGGCGTCATAATTTTGTGCAAAAACACTTCACACTTTTTTTTAGTCAACACCATAAATCAGGGACTGAAGAAGAAATGTAAACGGCATAAACTCCTGTTGCAGCTCCTGATTTCATATTAGATGGCAGGTCTGCTTGAGCTGGATCAATAAATTGGACAGGCCACTATACTGGTCCATATTTGTTTATTGGAGTTATATCAGTATATATTGGCACATATGTTTGCTAATAAGCACCGAGAAATTGCAGTATACACATGCCGTGTTAGTAGAAATGTTAATGATGTAATAAGACAATTAAACTTTAACCTGTTACCAAACAAAGCAACAGATATAGGTTCAACTATTTTTGATATCCTCTCTCAGCATTCATGTGAATAATCACTGGAGAGCCTCTTGTACACTTTAAGTGAGGTTTCAGGGCCTCAACATGGCAGCCTCACTCTGCAGACCCTGAGCAGACAAGGGGTCTCTGTCCCTCTGCATGACAGTACCAGTGGACCCTCATGCTGACTACCTGCCTCCTGTCTCTGTCACCACACACTTCTACACAAGATCCACTTGTAATGTTGCCATTGAATCTGTGCATGTATCTCTCTGAGTGAGAGTGTGTTTCAATTACCATGTTTGTGTCTGTTTGTTTGTGTCTCTGTGTGTGTTTGCATGTGCGCCGGCATGTGTTTGTTTCTCTGTGTGTGCGCGTCCGATCGCACGTGTGTGATGACGGCACGTCCTCGCGAGTCATTATGCACTTGCTCAGAAAGTGTTGCCAGATCATGCTAACACCACAGCCCCGGGGGGCTCTGTGCGGCCAGAGGAGATGAGTGGGAGGGAATGGAATGTGTGTGTACATTATGCAGATGAGCCACTTCCCCGTTTTCCAACAACTCCACACGCCAAAAGTTGAAACTCGGGGGATGCAGCCGATGCCTACATGAGTGAGTTAATCTTTATCATGTGTGCCATAGAAAAATCAAAGCTCTTGTTTACTCTGGAGCCCTTCTCTCTCTGCTGATTAGCATATCAAAGCAGAGGAGATGACATGGAAGAGAGCTCTCCCACCCGAGCAGACGAGAGCAGACCGGACCTGACCGGACCGGGGGTATAATTGCAGGCATGTGGCTCCACTCCACTGGCTAGAGGAGGCAATGAAGACGGGGCACCTATAGGAGTGGGGGAGCGGACAGGATGGGCATGCGGGTGCATTCTTGATTGTGGGATTAAGGAGGGAGGGAGACATGGATGAAGATGAAGAAATCAATCGAGCTCAATGTGCTGTTGAGTTTGCATGTGTTCAAATATGCACATCAGTAAACACAAAAATCTGCAATTTCCTCTGCTCGCATAAATCAAACATGTATCAAGTTTATACATAGCGGATCTCCTTAAACAAACAGCAGTTTTAACCGGTTTATGGGAATAACTTATGAGCAATCATAGTGCGTTTATTGAAGACATATTTGAAGCTCTGGCTATGACGTGGGAGAGTGGGTGTAAGACTAACACCGCTGGTGTCGTAGGTGGTTATTGATGGGAAGTCTTGATCCAGTTGTTATTGTAACATCTGCCTGCGTGATTCCAGACAGATAGTCAGACAGGCAGTCACCGTGGAGCAGGCTGGCTGCTCAGCCGTGCCTGTGTAAACTGAACCTGCATTGCCCTGCCCACCTCGCCTAACATCAGCCACCTGCTTCAGCTCAAACTGCTGACACCGCCAGCGTCTCTTTCCATCATTTTGTTTATTTTCATAGGCTGCTCACTTTTTCTTTCTCTCCTCCTTCTCCTCTTTCCTTTTTGACCTGTCTGCACCATCCAAGTGTCCACAGCAGTTTTAAGTGAAAGTCAGTTCAGCACTCTTTTCTTCCACAGGAGGGAGCCGTTTGCTATTGGTGCCTACCTGTCTCAGCATCAGCATCAGGCAGGCTCACCCCGCTTTTGCCGAGCTGTTTGCGTGTCTGAAACCAAGCATCCAGCATCAGTTGTCTTTTCCCATTAACGTAACTGTTTGGGCTAATTGGCGAGTTCTGCAGCCGCAGTAAGCGGGAAGGGTTCCTGGGCTGCTTTTAGTGTGGCCCGTCCATAGCGGTTAATTAGAGGTGTTGGGAAAGCCTGGTACTCAGCCGTCTCAAGTCCTTAGAGTGGGAGATCCCCAGTGATCCAGGTAATAGAGCTGGAAGCAGCATGGCACCCACTAACGCCCTGTAATGCAATACCCACTTCTAAGGCTTCTGCTCTCCAGCTCCCAGTGGACAGCCCAGTAGCCGACAACGCCATAATACCTAATGAAGAAGCCTGACACATTAACTTTTAGAGCGGGGCTTTACCTTGCCAAAACTCTCTCTGGCTTTACGGCTAATTCAGTCATAAGTAATTGTGACCATGTGTAGGCACAAATAAAAATCCTGTGAATTTATAGTTTGTTATAAAAAGCCCTGCTTCTCTTTGCCTTGCTCTTCTAGACTGTCCTTTTATGGTGCCACTTTTGCCTTTGTACTTTCACTGCGACTTGATATTTTTTGATTATATCTCACACATGTTCTTCAGTAAACTGGAGGAGGTGCTTTTTCTGTTTGACTTTGCTCCCCTCGTTGATGTAACTTGACAAAGTGTGTCCCGGCAATGCGTGTGTGCTCCGCGTTTCCCGGTGGTGTGCATCATGATGATGGGTTATGACACTGTGTCTTGATTAGTCTTGGTCATTTGGGTCAATCCAGATGATTCCCCAGGATACTTAGACGAGCAGGAGCTTCAGGCCGTCTGCCTTGCTTGTCATCTATCATCTGCTTCCAAGGAAGAGACTAAGTGATTTTTTATGCGGTCTTTTGTCACAGAAAATAACTTTTTTTCACCATCTGTTCCTCAATTTGCTTCATGTCCATGTTTGAAAAATAGAATTGATGATAGTAAATCTATGAATCCATGTTAGATTGCAAAGTAATTAACAAGAAATTTGAACCGCCAACTTACTAAATTGTGCACAATGAGACAATTAGTCCATTTAATCTTATTAACTGAAATGCCTACTGTGGATCTTACACTGAATCCCTTTAATAATCTTGCAGTTTTACAGTATGAATCCATTTCTATGTTTCAGATTATCAAGCTGCTGGATGGGAAGCGTTCACAAGCCGTTGGCATCCTCATATCGAGCCTGCATCTGGAGATGAAAGACATCCAACAAGGTGAAAACTACTTTCTGATGTCAGTCTGTTAAGCATGTCTAGAACCTGGTGTACACTATGATATCATTTTAAAGAAGGAACTCTTATTTAGATTCAAGTGCAATAAACTGAATTTACAATCCCATTTAACGATAAATCGAGGATGACTCCTGATGAAATGCAGATGGAGTTATTTTTAGAGATGAGATAGCGAGCCCTGCAGCGGAGAATCATTTCCAGCCTCTTGACAGCTACTAATTTGTAACCAGAGACACTTTTTTTTGGAGTCATTTGTGTTTCAAGTGGAACGTGGATGATTTTTCCACTTACCACGGTGGGAAAGAAAATGCCTCGATTTGTGAAAATGTGAAGACGGCAACACTTGGATGAAAGCAGCCTTTCAGTTTTTCTTTCAGCCTCCTTAAAATCCCTCCTGCACTGGTGGAAGTCAAATTACCATCTCCTTCATTTGGGGCTGCATGGATTGATTGCATGCTTGGTTATGGAAAAATGCAAGCGTGTGTGTGCGTGTTGAACTGGCCGTATGTGTGTGTAAACACATAATATGTGTGCTGGGGACAGCGTAGATGGGCCAGGAATTGGTCCTGTCCTGGGACTGCGGCGGAGAGTGCCTGCCGCCTGCTAGTCTGAGCATGCGGCCAGCAGATCTGTTTATTGTAGCCAGTGACGGTTTCCACAAGCCTAATGGGACTGACACCCCACTAATGATCTAAGCATGTACAAAACCACCTTCCACAGTTAGCAGACACTGCGCTACCACATAAAACCACCTCAAACACAAGCCAAACAGCACATAACACCAGGACGCCCATTTTGTTTAGATTTTTTTTTTTCCCCTTTCCTTCCAGTCCTTGTCTCTCTGTTCCAGTGTCAGTTTGTAGAGGTGGTTTGGTTAAAGAGGCCTGCTCACACCCAGCGTGAGGCTGCTTCCTTGTGCTTTAATGGGAGGTGTATGTGAAATTAACAATTTGAATCTGACAATGAAGGACAGCACCTTAATAAGCACTTCTAAGGGCTCTAGTCCTCGGCCTCGCCTGCTTGCCTCCCCTTTGTTGTCAAATTAAAAGGACATGGGACATGTAATGTAATTAGAGCTACTAGGGAGGGAGAGAGGGCGAGGGAGGGAGGGGAGTCGAGAAGGTAGCACTCTGGTTCAGGGAGAGAGGGGGTCAACTGCACCCGCCGGAGCGACTGTGGGACCTCAAGGGCCACCATGGTTCAAGGGCAAAGGGAGGCTCTCCCCCACACGCCACCTCACCACACGCACACAAACACACACACACATGTTCACACACCACACATGCCCTTCCACACCAAAGCCGATGAGTGAAAAGTGGAAGGAGAGGGTGTAAGGCGGTTGGCAGGCAGGCTTTGATCTGTCGGTGTGGAGAGATATCCGGCTCCCCTCGGATCAGAGCGCTCCTGTGCACACTGGAGCAGGCCCCCCTTTGGTGTGTGATTGACGGCTGCATGGCTGAGGGACTGAATAATCCACTCTAATAAGATGTAGGAAATGGACCTCCAGCGTTCTCTCTGATCCAGACATTGGGACCACATTGACAGCTTCTCTGCAGCAGGAACAGCTGGGAACCAGAATGCAAAGTATTACCTTGTTAGCTGGAAGGAGTGTGTGTCTGAAAAGACCACAGCTCTGTTGTTCAAGTTGGTTAGATTTGTTTAGATTTACCTATGCCAGTATGATACAAAAAAATGCACTTTTTAACTTGAATGCTTTAGTGTTTAAACATGAATTTTCATCTAAATAAAATAAGTTTATAATTAACAAAGTTTTGATTTTATCCTAATTTAAGTTAACAAGACAAGCATTAAGGCTATACTTGTAAACATAGTCACAAGTTACACGTTGTTCCCTTTAGAAATGAAATGCATCCTTTCTTGGTTCACCACACTTGGTTTTACAGCTTGAAAAGCTTGGTCTTGCATGACCAGTAGTTTATGGTGACTAATGTTACCAAAACCATATTTTAGTTGTAGGCACGTTTTGAAGCTTGTAGCTAAAATCGCAATATGATCTCTAATCAGAATGTTTGAGCCTTTATTAGGCTGAATAATTAATACTATAAAGCTGTCATTGGTTCTTCTTCTTGGCCTTGAAATCCTGTGTGTGCTTGATCATGGTGATTTTTTCTGTTCCATTGAAAGACTGAATTGAGCGCAGTAGGTGGTGCGCAGCTCTCCTCAGCCAACACCAACCAGACAACTGTCAGCTGATCCGGCAGCTCTGGAGCCATCCCTCCCATCGTGTCCTCCTCCCCTCCTCCTTCACAAAGCCATAAACCTGTGACACCTCTCAGACACAGAACAGGAGTCACTTTCTCTTTTCGGGCCGTCCTCTACGTCCTTCCTTCCCTGCGCACTTTTCTTTTCACCGTGTGAGTCAGGCTAAACAAACATGCAGCTTGCAGGCGAAGGAGAAATTTTCTTCTTTTTCACATTATTCCTCTGTCTGAATCATGATCTCTGCCAGCCTTTATTTACCCTTTTTCTCTCCCCTTCCTGTTTCTCGCTTGGCTCGCCTTCTCCTGCCTCACTCTGAAAATCATTACGGTCGGCTGTGGTGGTTCTAGCTGCGGGCCCAGGGGTTAAGCAGTATCAGGCTTTCTGTTTTGAGCTTTAGCGAGAGGCTTCGTCCCCCAGGAAGAGAGGAAATCCGTGGTCTTGGACCCGGTCTGCCCTCACAAACTGACCACACTCCCAGCTTCACCACCTCCACCTAATATTCTAAATTAGGTGTATAATTCAACTACATGATAACATTTTCACTGTTGGTGCAGTGAGTAGAAACAAGTATCACCCTGGTTCTGGTCAAACACTGCCCTTTTTTTTCTTGTTTTTGACATTTGTTTTTTATTATTCTACAATATATAGTATGTCTTACATATAGTCATGCCACAAGTATAATGTTCTATTAACCAAAGTTTTACTAAATTACAGGGCTATCTCAAGTTCCTAGTTGCAAAAACAAGTTTGTTCTTCAAGCACTGGCAGCACTTAAAAGGCAGCATACTTTCGCCAAGATCGTATCCATTTATAAGACTGACTGCTTACAATGAATATCTTTACTGTTCCAGCTGTTCTTACTGTGGACAACTCTGTGGTGGATTTGGAGACCATTGAGGCTTTATATGAAAATGTAAGTATGAAGGAGCAGTCTGTCTAAGGTAATAAAAAATGTAGAAATACGAGGCTGTAAAATCATCTGACTGCTTTAAAGAAAATGGATAAAACCTTATTATACCAATTTTTTTTCTTTTATTGTACAGCAGCTTGCACTCCAACAAGTATCTATTCAGATTTGTGTGTCACTCTCTTTCTGTGTTGAGAAACTGTTCACGTGATTTTGAACATTGTGTTTGTGTCTTTACAGAGGGCCACCAGTGATGAGTTGGACACGATAATGAGACATTACGAGAAGTCTAAAGAAGATGAAGTCAAACTGCTGGACAAACCTGAACAGTAAGATCACATCTTCCAAATGTTGCTTGATATTTATAATACTTTGTTCATAAATCATGATGAACTTGCCTGTATTTATCAGAGAATTAAAGGTCAGTTTAGATATTGAGTTTAATGCTATCCATCACCCATTAATTTAGCAAAATTAAGTGGCCTATTTTTGATGGTTTCCATGGTGGACATAATTTTAGCATTAATAATTTTTAGCACTTGTAGGTCATTTTTGTTCAGTAAACATTTAATTACTGATCAAACAAGTCAAAACCTAAACAAGTTATATTAGAAAACAAAGCCAACACATCAGGTCACTGTTAGTCTTTCCCCTCACAGTCTTTAAGTTTTCATAGTCTTCCACAATTTGTGTGTGTTAATAATATGCATTAATAGACATTGCTTCAGTAGTTCAGTAGTTCCTGTCAGGGTTAAGTAGTCCGGGCCAGTTAACGAGGCCTGGGCCCGGCGGTGCCGCTCAGCCCGGCCTTCCTATTTCCATGTTTGACCAGAGCTGTCACTACGGCTCCCCGAGTCATCCCTCCTCAGTGTCTCCCTCCATCAGCAGGGCCTAATCACACAGGATGTTACCGCTCCGCTCCCCTCTGACACGGCACTGTTTACATAAGTCGTCCCGCATCAGGCCAGAGCTACCTTTGATCAATCCCTTTGCGCCGCTTGCTGCTCTCCCTCCACCCGACCCCGTGGACCTTTCAAACCCAGCCGAGCAGCACCGCTCATGACTATCAGCTGCCTGCCTGCCCTGTGAACAGCAACATTGACTCAGCCGGCCTGCATGGGGAAAGCACAGCCTGCCAAGGCCCCAAAATAGTTCTTCCTGTTAGACATTTTGTTTAATTCTGTCATAACACATCACACCCCATTCTCTCCCTCCTCCTCCTCCTCCTCCCCTTTTGTTTTCCAGGTTTCTCTATGAGCTCTCCCAGATTCCCGACTTCGCGGGCCGAGCCCACTGCATCATATTCCAGTCAGTATTCCTCGATACCATCTCCTCCATCCATCGCAAGGTGGATGTCATCTCAAATGTCTGCAAAGTAAGAATCTCACGTCAGTACACGTTGCTTCAAAAAGCTGTCATCAAGCTATATGAAGGTATGATAACCCAAAGGTTGTGTGTGTGTGTGTGTGTGTGTGTGTGTGTCAGGACCTGTTAGAATGTAATCGTTTGCGGGATGTACTGGGTCTTGTTCTGGCCTTTGGGAACTATATGAATGGAGGGAACAGGACAAGAGGTCAGGCTGACGGCTTTGGACTAGAGATCCTCCCCAAACTAAAAGACGTGAAGAGCAGGGTAACACACCACTTCTAATTTTACACTCAAAATGCCTTTATTTCCTGGTGAATATTAGCTTAATAATCTGTCGTTTCCTCCTCAGGACAATCGTATGAATCTGGTGGATTATGTGGTTTTATACTACCTGCGGAATTTTGACAAGGTACGAAAGTGTCAGTCAAAATTTTACACTCTTTAGCATCTGTTACTCAACATTTATATACTTTTATATGTGCTCCACTGTTCCAGCATGCCGGCACAGAGAAGAGTGTGTTCCCTCTGCCGGAGCCTCAGGATTTCTTCCAGGCGTCTCAGGTGAAGTTTGATGACCTCACCAAGGACATCAGGAAGCTGAAGAAAGATCTGACTGGTAGGACTTGCCCTGTTGTATAATTACATTCATATTCACTGTGCGTGTCAAGGCTTAAACTGCACAGCACACTGCATTTTATTGCTTAGGTAATTTTTGTTTCATTGTAAATCACTGGCTGTACTTGTATACATTACCATCTCTCACCAGAGAAGTCTGAATATAAATGTACATCCGATGTGCTGTTCCTGCCCTGTGCTGAGGTTTGTGGGTGTATCAGGACCTTGGATGGCCTGAGGCGACTTTTCCCAGTTTCCAGACATTACATCTTGTGTCGTCATAACACCGCAATCCCTCCAGTTTCAGGACCAATGGCAGAACAGCTCACCAAAGAAGCATCTGCATTTCTTTGCTCGGGAGTAAAATCCAAAAAAAGCAAGTTCCAGTTCATTGGCGAAGCATCAGAGTCATAAGTAAACATGATTTTGGTGTTCTGTGCTCAAAGTGTCTTACGTGCTGAGCCACTAAGTAACGCAGCCAGCCAGCCAGTCAGTCTTGGCCAGGGCCATGCGGAGGTTAAAGGCGATGCCCCCCAGTGCCCCTGGTGTCTGTGGTTATTTAAATCAACCAATAATACGGCATATGAAAGCAATTAGATATGCTCCGCAGCTCTCCCCTACGATTTTTAGATCGCTGTTAAAGCCCTCTCCTCTCTGACCTGAGGGAAAAATACAAAGAGTCTCCTAAAGTACCCAGACCCACCTCAAGCTGTCACTCATTTATTAGGAAAAATGGAAGACCTGAAGACAATAAATGCAACATAAGGGCCCTCGTATTTGATCTCTGCTGCAGCGCAGTCTGGCACAGTAGTCCTCGGGGGTATTAGAATCACAGGGCGAGCGTCGGATTCTGGATGTTTGGTGAGCTCCACCTCTGACTCCCACCATTTTTATCCTCTCCAGCCGCCAGGAATAAATATTTATGCCTGGCTATTATAAACCAGCCTAAAGAAAGCAAGTGGTCTTAATTATGAAGCTAACACAGATCACTTCCATCCACATTGTGAATTGTGTCTGACACTGAGAGGCGAACACTGCCTTGCTCGCTCTTGTTTGACAGAGACTAGCGAGGCCGCTCGCCCCTCACCTGATCCCGAGGTGGCGACTGCGGTGTCTTGCCCTCCAGGCTTGGGTCAAAGGTCAGGAGACTTGGTGCTAGCAGTCAGAAATTCATCTCGCCTTGCTTAGCCTCCTTCTCGAACACATTTTCTCTGTGTGCCTGTCTCATTAAAATCTCATTATACTGCATATAAACTAGCACACGAGTGTGTTTGCCAATGTATTGACAGTTTGCGTGTGTGTGCAGCATCTAGCCATCAGTGATGCTCTGGAGTGGCCAGGTTGCCGTCCGGCTTAGCTGCCCTTTCCTTCACTGGCTTGTGCAGAAACATGATCCTCTTTTGATGGGGCTTCCTGTTTGGGGAGAGGGTGATGACCTCTCTCTGTGCTCCTCACAGGGGGAGAGGGATGAGTGAGAGGCCACGTGGACCTACACCTACTGTAGGACTCTCCCATAAAGACAGATATTCTCTATTATGTCTCAAATCATGCATAGCAGTGCAATTAGCTTTTGAACCCAGCACACAAACCAGACGTTATTTTAAAAATCCCTTCCAGCTTCAGCTCTATCACAAGGAGTTGCTGATCAAACTTGAAAGATTACCACTTTCAGGCCAGCGAGTCCCAACATAAAGATCCCTTTAACTGCTGTGTAATTGGACCGGACAGAGAGGCAGAGACGCTACCGAATTAAATGGGATCAAATAAAAAGAAACAGTCAGAGCTCATTTGCCGCTCAGGGGAGTTTAGTGTTTCACAGAAGGCCTGGCCCAGGTTAGGCATTCATCACTGTGGCAAATCAGACAGTGTTCTGATTTTAAATGGCCTTTAATGTCAGGTTCAGGCAGGGCCTTTAGCCTGAGCTCTGTTTTACGACGGAGGCTCCACTCAGAACGGCATGTGTGAAGTCGGTGTGCTGAAGTACAGTGGTCTCACCAAACGGGACATAAGTAATGCTGAATGGTGATGTGGCTGTAAATGGCAATAAAAGTCTGAACTGAACAAATCTTAGTCACGACCTGTCCACATTTGTTGCTGTGCTTTATAAAAATGTTGATCGTAACTGTTTTTCTTTAACATTACGACATTGAAGATTCACATATGGAGCTTTAGCAGCAATTCATCATAACATTAACCGTTCTCTCATGAGGCAGCACCTCTGCTTTTGGTGCTGCCTATATCCAAATTTTAACAGGGATTAATGCTTCACCTCATATTCCAAGTCCTGCGTGATGTTTTGACCTGTCAGTGCGGTATTCTCTCTTTAGAGGAGAGTTATAGTTTTGATGGATTGTAGTTGATTTATGAGTAGTGGATAGCAGAGAGAGTGTCTCACCTTTCCCCACAGAGGCAGTCTCCTGGCTGGCCTCACCGAGGAGGGAGTAGTGTGCTTCATCTAATAGTAAGGGGAGCTGGAAGTCTGATAGGTTTGTGGATAATTGAGTGAGTAGGCATTAATAACGGTTTAAGACGTTCATCATCTGATTATACAGGCAAGTATTTGTAAAACCAAAAAAAACAACAACAATATTTGAAATGAATTATTGTATTAGTTGAAAGTGTAGTTCAACTGGAAACTGAACTTTTTAACAACAATATGTAAAAAAAAAAAAAAAAAAAAAGAACGATCCACCTGTGTATTATCATGTGTTTCTCTATCTACTAATTATGATCCAGAACTACAGAGACAGGAGGTGGCGGGGCGTTACGGCCACATTTCTGAGACAGAAACATTCATCAAACAGCTAGTTCCCTCGCCTTGTGGTTCTCCGCAGGCTCCCCATCCACTGTTGAAGCATTTTCTCTAATCCACACACACACAGTCATACATTGTCTTGGTGTGCTACGATTTCCCGGTAGCTGCAGTGGGGGCTCTTGCTTATTGCGGTAAAATCATAAGTACATATTGACATCAAAGTCACCCATTTTGCAAAAACCATACAGGGTAAATCCTGGAGCAGAATCTGGCTTTCTAGTTTGTTTTTCTTCCCGTTTACTCCACCACCAGCCCCCCACCCTTTACCCACAGCTTGTTGTCATGTTACCTCATATTACGCAAGTTGATTCTTTCCCATTTGGATGTGACGGATTGGGCAATGATTCCTCTGGAGAGATGGATGCATGTATGTAAGCGTTGAGTGCCTCAGGATATCAGCTCTGATTCGGTGCGTTCATTCCCACAGTGTGGCGTTCTGTACCTGTGGCGCTGGTTGCATGTGTTTGCCAGTGGAAGCTCAAATCTGGGTCAGGAGAAGCTCTAATTTCTTCCTGTTTTTGCTGGTTTAACAAAGTCCATAAAAAAAACTTGTTAATCTATCTGTTAATGTCCATCAGGATGCTGGGTTTATGGGCGATTTCTGGACGTACAGAAATTCACAGTCCTCTTTTTCTAAGCGATTTGATGGATTTCATTTAAGATTTAATTAGCGCCCCACTTCCAAAGACGCTGATTCCACCGGCTCTTGTAACAGTGGAAGGGCTTTAAAGATCGGTGCTGTGGCTCCCCTCATGATCCTGTCTGTCTGCGGTGGGAAACTAGTCCTCTGTGGCTACATGACTAGACAGAGAGCATGATGGGACAGACTGTGACCAGCAGACGAGGGTCGACGCTGTGGTGTAGTTGTTGGTATCAATTAATCTTTGTGTTTCCTCAATGGTAACAAACAGAGAAGCTATTGTAGCAGTTAACAATAGGAGTGATACAGACTGTATTATTAGATACTTGCTCTTGATTTTTGTCAACACAGATTTAAATATTTACTCAGTCATTACATGAACCAAGGCAAACTTTGATTTGCTTACTGTGTTGTACATATATAAGTTTAATTGTTTGATATCTCCATATCAGAATGGTAATTTGATCTTTTAATAATGTAAGATTAACACTTTCAACATCAAAATATGAATTCTAGAGCTGCATAATTCATGTTTAATCAGCTGAAATATTAATTCTGTTTATCTCAAATTATCAAAATTAAGACCATTGAATTAAGACAAGCAGTGACATTTTCCATCCATTTTTTTTATTGTGGATTATGCCACATATAATTTGGCAAGTAATAACATGAATTCAGCATGTCAGTAATTATACTGTGACTATGCTACATTTATGTATGTGAATATCTACAGTAAGTTTTTTTTTTTTTTAGTCTTCAAAATTCAAATTTTTCATTGCATCAATTTTGTAATTATACTTTTACACTTTTACTTTAATATTAAAGGCTGCTCTACTCAGTAGTTAGAAAACTAGGCATCTATAAGTTATAACTGATTACATGACTTCTTCTTTGGGTCTAGATAGATCCATGGTTTTGTTTCTCATCATTTCATTTTCTCCATATTCATACATCCCATGAAAGCAGACATTCTGCACATAAGAACACATTGAAGAATAACCACAACTTTCTCTTTTTGCTGAATCTGATTTCTCTTGGTTTGTCCCATCAATGTTTGTGGGAACCTTGCAAAAGAGCAACATATTGACATTCACATGTAATATTTCAAGCAAAGGCCCTAATGTACTAAGGTCTTCAGACTAACCCGACGTGTAGCGTCTGTCATTTACTTGCAGGAGAGTCCTCCATTTAAATGTGCTTCTCTAAAAAACATTTATTATCAATCCAAGACAATGTCTCAAACATGAGCTTTTAGTTTTTATTCTTTACAGCTGCTGTGTTTTTGTGGGCTTCCTCCTTGTGGCCTTTGCTGTCTGGACCACATTTGGAAGAGAGCTGCCTCTAAATTGTAGACTTGCTGTTTTGAACACTGTTTTAATAGGTCCTTTTGAGTTGGGGGATTTCTGGTAAGGAAACGTGGTTTGTCCAAACAGGATATTTTGGTTGTCATGTTTGTATGGTTGTTGATTTCTGTTTTTTATTTGATAACCGCTGGCTCTCACCATCCATGAATTTAAAGTGTCCCGGAATCCAGACTGCGAGGAAGAAATCTTTTAATGCTCAGACGTCGTGTTTCCTGTCTGATTTATTAAGACAGCCTATAAATAAAAGATGTAATAGACAGAGTTTACAGAGCCGCAGGTGCAGCGGCTCCACATGCAACACCTGAGAGCCAAACTCTGATCTAAAAGCGGCGATGCAGTGAAGTGAGACAGCGGCCAGACCTGTTAATGTTCTTGTTGTGTTGCAGAACTATTTAGCTATGCAGTCATAAGCAAGTGAAGGTATTTATTGCAGCCATTAATGACTTACAGGTTGGAGGAATGTGCCAAAGTTCTTTCACCAGGCGTCTTATGTGTGTGTGTGTGTTGTGACCCAGGCTTACAGTTGAGAGGAAATGGGGAAGGTTCGGCTGGAACGCGCTCAGTCACGGCTGTTTCCTCTGAGCTCGTGTGAGCTGGGTCATTTGGCGGCGCACAAGTAAAAAAAAAAAAAAAAACATCCACAAATAGCAAACACATCTGCTGCGCTCACATGTACAATATTAAGACATCAGAAATGGCAACAACATGTAAAACAACGTTCAAGTGATTTGTAAACCGATCCAATAGTATCAGTCAAAAGGAGTGGATCAAATAGTTCTATGTTTAAAATTCAAATTGAATACACTTTTATTGAAAGAAAATTACCAAAAGTGAAGATAATGAAGAATATATAACATCAATTTTAAGAGCAAGACATAAAGTTATATAGTTCAGCCTTTCAGCCCAGACTTTTTTTTAATGATCTTTTCTTTCTCCACCACATTTTAATGAACCCGGATTTCTCGTGTTAAACTGCACCACGTTATAAATTTCATTGTTTTACATCCCTGAACGAGTTGTTCCACCGCTCGTTTTATTAAGAGACATTTCCGCCTGTTATACCATTAATCATCTCCCTCCGTTCTCTTTTCTGCTGTCTGTGCCAGCTCGTGAGAAGGATGTGCAGAAGGTGTGCACTAACTCGTCAGAGGAAAACCTTCAGCCCTTCAAGGAGAAGATGGAAGGATTCATCTCTGCTGGTGAGTCAAACTGAGATTTTTATCTGTGGTGAAACTGTACAATCAGAAACATTATGGATTTTTTTTTTGCTCAACATATGGTTTCATTATTCATCATTACATTTATTTATTTATTTTGCAATTTTACTTTATGTAAATAAATGACACGTCACTGTTTTTTGCTGCAATTATGTAGCTAATATCTAGATGATGAAACATTTTACCTAATATTTTTTGGGAAAATCCTCATGCACTCAGCATTGACCCTTTAGCACCATAGTAAGAAATAGAACAACTTTATAAATAGGAAATCATTGATTACTGCTTTAACAAAATGTATTAAATCACAGACTCACATTTCCTGCTCCAATACACACATAAGCTGTATGTGTGACATTTATCTGTCTCTGACTGTGATGAGTTGTTTCATCTTCTCCCACTCCCCCCAATTCATGAACCATGACGTCCTCACGTTAGTTCACAGTTCTGCTCACGAATTGTCCTGTCTCATGTAAAGTTGTGAAGAACCCGGAGAAAAATTCTCAGTATCTTCAAAGATGAAGCCTTCATTTGGGCAGAGGATTTGCAGGCGATCTTACAGAGCTAGAAAAGCCCTGTTTTCACCCAGACACCCAGCACGGGAGCTTTAAAAAGAGGAAGGTATAATCATGTTTTTTTGCCATGCCAGACAGTCAGCTGGGTGGTGCACAATCTGCCTCTTCATGTATGTATGTGTGTGTGTTTGTTCTTGCTGGGAGAGGGCGTCTCGGTGCGCTGTAAGACAGCATGAGGACAGGAGTCTACAGGCCTGTAGAAGGGATCACATTGCCTCTAACATGGTTCTCATGTACTCTCGGCCGCCATAAAGCTGGCGGGACATCTCTGGCTGCGGCCTTGTAAAGACTGGCCGGCCTCAGCGGATCAGACCTGGGGACCACCGGGACGGGAGCAGAGCTTCCCTGACACACTGATCTGTCCCCTGTCTGACCCAGACACTGGACCTGCTCTCTTCATTCCCACCCTACTCTACAGTTATAGTAGCTAGTAGTCGTCCCTTTTAGCCTTCATTACTTTTCTTCTGCAGGAAGCAAGTGGTAGGGCGTAAGACTTTATTACTGTGGTCGGTTAATGAATGAAGGTGACCGTGTACACACTTCCCTGACTTATGTCGCTCTTATCATTAAAGTGATGGTCCCTGCTGGCTGTTAGACACCCGTATGCTGCTCTACGTTTGTTTCACCCAAGCTTTATTATACACAAACCTTCCTCTGCATCCGAGTGAATGCCATTAAGACATCGTAGTTTGTTACAGATGGCTCCATCTCTGTCTCCCGCTGTCACATCATTTGATTCAGTTGTGTCTGGAATAACAGTGAATGGTCTGTTGGACAGGTTAGGATTCGCGTGCTTGCAGTGTCTGTCCTGAAGCTTTTCTATTGATGCCTTTTCTCACATTTTGTGCAGAAGCTGTTTCCAGAATCTGGTTCACCTGCAAGGTCTGATTTGATTTCAGAATACAGGCATTTCAAGAGAATTAACTGTCTTTTGGCCAACACAGTTTTACCTAAATGAAGTTGCAATCATCATATGATAATACAGCAACCAGTGGATACGTGTAGATTTCAGTGCACATGAGAGAGCAGAAGGAAACTGGAGCTCACAATATTTTCTTGTGGAGTTGCACAAATCAACAGCATGCTCTCTTCCCTGCTCCTCCAAAAGATCCACCTCCGACAGTTTTTGTGGGAACCTTTTTCTGCCAAAGAAATACAAGAATTGTAAGATCTATTGCCTGTTCAGAGTGAGTGGTAACTTGTTCCTGGATGAGATGTTGCTCTTGAATTCTTTTTTTTTTTTATTTATATGATGTTTTGAATAGGAGAGACAAGCAGGAAGCACAGGGAGAAAGAGAGAGAGAAACGTGGAAATCACATGCAGCTAGTCTCAACAGCTAGAATTTAGCTAGATGATATGCTAAGCAACTTAAACCATTATACAACTAGGGTGGCCCTCTGTTGAATTTTTTTAAAAGTAATGATCAAAGTTATGAGCGACACAAACAAAATTCCAAAAGTACCTGCATGGCTATACACCACAAGAGACAAGTGACAAAATATGCTTTTTTTAATTTGGGTGAAACAACCCTTTAAATACATGGCTTTATGATTTCATGCAATGTGTCTCTGAAACATCTTTTCCAAGTCTTAGTCGTCTCCATTGGGACTACATTAAAGGACTAATTGCCTGTGTTTCTTCACAGAGTGGTGAAACAATAGACTCCCTCTATCATAAAGAGTCAGAGGAGGTATCTCACAGGGAGATTGTAGCCATATGTCTGCGGCGCGGAGTGAAAATTTGCGGGTAGTCCATGTTTGCATTTCAATTCCTGAAAAGATGTTTGTTATTGCATACCACGTCCGTATCCTTGAGAGAGAAATGTGCCATGACATTGTTGTAGTTACTTTATCCACCTTAACTCATTTTGAGTGCCTTGCTCAGTATCGCAGAATATTTGAAAGCTTTTGAAACCGCTGCGGTTGCCACTGGCCACAAAATGGCATCGGTTTGCGGAGGAACATCGTGAACATAAACTTTCCAGCGGGAATACTTGTAAACCTTTCTTTCATAAGCAGAATTCCTCAAGCTGCGCTGCCTGCATATCGGAGCAGACCGGCATGCAATCATTGTCCGTGATGATTCCGTGACTTCAAAAGGCAAAAACAAAGCGAGAGCTCTCACATCAAAGAGCGTCTGAGGCTGTTAAACTCTTACTCATCGGCGAAGGAGTGAATTTCTCACCCAGGTAAACGCTGTGGAGGCTGACCACAGATGCACGTGTTTGACACATGATTTTAAATATTGAAATGGATCTGTGAAAAACAGCTGGAAAATGCATCATTAGAAGAGTCAGAATCAGAATCAGAACGCATACTGCGGAGTGTCACTTCTTACTCATACAAGAGGATCAAAGTGTACCAGTGAATCAACAGATGAAGACTTTGTGCTGAGAGTTGTGTTTCGGAGTTGCGCTGACCCATAACTCAGCCTGTGGAGGAGCTCACAGCGGGGCCTGCAGGTGAACCCAGACGCCCTGCACTCTGCCTCTTAAACTCGCCTGTGTGATCTCTACCAGATCTAACAGGGGGATACCTCCGAAACCCACTGATCCATTCTCTTGTAAGGCTGCTCTCTCTGCTTGTCCCATGACTGGTTTTCCTCTAGTTTTGAGCCAAGTCCTCCCTGCCCTTGTATTTTATACACAGTATACATCTGATCTCGTTCCTACGTCTCTTTCTGTCTTGTTCAAAACTATTCTCTAAGGTTAAGTTAAAAAGAAACAGGCTCCCAGATCAGACCTCAGTGGTTTCCTCATTTCCTCATCTAATCAACCACCTTTTAGTTTCCCTTCTTAATAGGAGCTCTTTGAAACGTCTGCTGATCCTCTGACCGGCATATTTTTCACATTTGAATACGAGTCATGACTAATTGAAAACAAATCCCTGCTCTCAGTCTCGACTTGTGCAAGTCTCGTCTCCACTGGCTCTCTGAGGAAATACATGTGTACCATCACATCCTCACGCTTCCTTTGCTGTCAGTGATTCAGACCTCAATAAGCAGAATTCCACTCAGTCAGATAACCATGAATTACATAGAGCAGGTAGAATTTGCCGACTGTCCAAGGAGCCTGTTTTTGATGAAGTCTTTGATGCATCTGTGCATCTGAGGAGGTGTAGGGAAAAGGAGAGGGATGCATTGTGGAAGTCCTCAGAGCCGTCAGCATCCCTCTTCCACTGCTTTCCATCTCTTTGTTATCTAGCTGCTCAGTGTAGCAGTGGTTTGGAAAAGTGTGTCAGAGTTTTAAAGCCCTAATTTATTGTCCCTCTCAGCATGCACATCTCATAACTTTCTAGTTAGCGACTACTGGTTTCATGTTTACACAGGGAGCGGAGGAAGAGAAACTTCACACATCCTCTCTCTCTGGGCCACTCTCTCTCTCTCCCTCTCTCTTTCTCTCTCTCCCCCAGCCTCTCGGCTCCAGTGCCACCTCTGCACAGTCGCACCAGAGGGGTACCTCAGGCGCCAGCCTGACCCCCACTGAGACTAACGCCATTGGTCACGGCCCCTCTACTCTTCCCCCCCACCTCCTCCCTCTATCCCAGACATGGCCACAACCTCCCTTCATTAGGTTTACCTCAGTCCCCTTGCCCACATACATGTAAAAAAAAAAAAGAGTAAAAGTAAAAGGGGTAGTTGGTCAGAGGCTTAAGCTCACCTTCTCCCAAAAGACCCCCAAACCTGCCTTTGAACAATTTTTTGGAGACTTCCCGCTCTTAAATCTTCAAGTAGGAAAGGTCCCCCATCATTGTAAAAGGGATGAATCTGGAAAAATGCAATAAATCTGAGATCACAGGCACTCTCTGGCCCTAGATAAATTCTTGCACCTCAGCCTGGCCCGCCGCACACATCTGCCTTGCATTTAGACACTTTTACATGGCAGGAGTCCACAGGAGCCTCCAGTTCCCAAGCCTCTCTGCTCAACCCTGCGCCCCTGCTTCAGCTCTGCTTACAACACGCACATGTATGTCCACACACACACACACACACACACACACACACACCTCTGCAAACAGACCACCGCTCCCCGCCCCAAACCCGGCCGTCACAGACTCACACTCTGGGTACGTCAACACACAGAAGCATGTCAAACTTTACAATGTGCTTAACTGTCACTTGAATAACATGCTCGCTGTGTCAATGACACAGTCCTCTCTTCTTCTTTTCTCCTCAAATGATAACTCTAGGGATGGCTCATGAGCACAGCGCCCCCCTCTGGATTCCTCCAGTGCTCTTGGTTTGGTTATCTGTGTCACCTAAAGCGCCATAATCTGCCCCGATCACAAGTCTCAATCCAATATTCTCTCTTCTTCTGCAGCTCAAAAGGAGCACTCAGCCGAAGAGGACCGACTCAATGCAGCGCAGAAAAGGTAGGAAACCAACCTTAACAACCCCGAGCTTAGATGCCTTTAAATTTATGAATGAAAGAGTATGTTTGGATGAAAATATTTATATTTCCTGTGGATTTCACCCCTCAACTGGGGAGTTTTACCAAGTGCTATGGATTGCAGACGTCACATAGCAGTGTTGAATTTGGCATGCTTCACATAGATAACATAGCTGGTATCTGACAGCACTAATGCTTCTTATTTGTATCGTTTTATAGATTTATTAGCACCTGCTGATAAGGTTTCTCCTTGTTGGGAAATTCTGAAATTGCAAACCAACTTTTACTGCTCAAGGATTTATTTTGCCGGTTCGAGTCCCATTTTATAAATGTAGAATTTAAGCATATCTACACCTGTGCTCACTTGTCTGCCTTTTGTAATTCGTCTAAAAGACAAACAAACAAGATGCCTGTGCTCACCAGAAACAGCAGTGGATTTCCACATACACACACACACACACACACACAACATGCATCATCCTGTATTTTAAGCCTGGACGTCCTGTGCTTCCTCCCCTGCAGTTCCTATCAGTCTTATCTGCCATGTTTTGTGCAGAAGACTCCCAAGAGTTGTCTGAGAGGCATCTGATTTATAGGCGTAAGACACACTGGCAGCCGCTGAGCTCGCTGTCCGAGCGAGAGTCATATCTGGAACATTTCATATTGGAAAAAGATGGCGGAGCAGGCAAACAAAGCAAATAGATAATTTTTTGCCTTGTTTGGATAGAGAGCAGAATTGTTTGCTTTATATCGTAACGCTCCCACTTACGAAATAAATCATGAACGCACATAAAGGAGAAAGTGAAAGACGCCGGATGCAGGAAAATGGAAACTGTAAACAATTAGGCAGTTGATTGCTTTGGACAAAACTATAACTCAGCGAATGGTTCCAAACTGTTCTGGTTCATGTTCTTGTTCCTGAGCCAAGAGAATCGCTGAGGGACTGCCGCACCTCTAATTCTCTGTCCTGGCCCCTCACCCCCGCCCTAGCCATATAGTGATATCTCTATTCTCTTAACTGGACTGACACGTTTGTGTGTGTGTGTGTGTGTGTGTGTGTGTGCGTGCGTCCACCCTCTTGTGCATGAGTGACACCACTGTAATGAAGGCGTTGAACTTGGAGGGGAATATTGATCAAAAGGGCCCCGCAGCTGACAGCACCTTTGCCTTTAATGAAGTTTTCCTTTAATTTCATCTAAAGAGGGGGCTGGCTGACTGGCGCTAGGTAGAGCAGGAGGGAGGAGGGGGCAAGGGGTGGGGGCTCTTTCTCAGGTTCCCACAGAGCCACCTCGTAAAAGTGACACGCTGTTGATGAATATGGGCGTCAGTGGGCTCACTGGGCCCTGGGTGGGCTCTCACATCTGCGCTGGATGAGGGATCCTCGCACAAACAGCAGCAGCGGCCACAACATTATGGCTCAGTGTTAATAAAGGAAATAGACAACACATCCATGGAGCTACCTAATACCTCGGCCTCGGCCTCACGCGGAGGCTGTGAGTTTAGATGCCTGCGAGTCAGAGTCAGTCACCAGTGAGTTGGATTGGACGTTATGAATCAGCATTAGAATAACTGACAAGAATTAGGGCTGGCTCCAACCAAAATGTGTCAGAATTACAGAGAATCAAAAACTGTCAAATAACTAATGATTATGTTCATTAAGGATAAATCTGCCAATGAAGAATTTGTGAAAAATGTCAGTCACAATTTCCAGAGACACTTCTTCAATTCATAACCACAGAAATTAACTTGAAAAATAACTAAGGATTAAGTGATCATCAAAATAATTCCTGATTAATAATTATCTGTCAGTCAACAAATCAATTAATTGACCAATTGCTTGTGCTCTGTTGCAAAGTACTGAGAGTTGCTGAGAAATGAATGTCTCATCAGGTTCATTTTCTTCCTCCACAAAATGTTTGATTTTGGGCTATATGAATAGTAATAATAATCACTGTTTTATCAGACAATCAAAATCAGACCTTTCCCATTTTGAGACTCTTTTATTGAGGCAAAGTTCTTGTACAGCTGCTTGTGTTTTGAATATAATGATTGAGAACCTGCCAAACTAATGATACTCCCATGAGCCTCTGCTGAAATTTGTGTTTAGTGCTGGTTGGTAAATGTCAGCTGCTAACAGGCTAAACTAAGATAGTGAATGTAGTAAAAAATTAAACCTGCAACACATCAACATGTTAGCATTGTCATTGTGAGTATATTATAGCTTTTAGCCTTGTTCCAGTATCAATACAAATTAAATGTTTTTTGGCAAATGTGTGCATAAACACATCTCAGATAATTGAGTTGATGTTAGTGCAGTGATGTTGTGCATTACATCAAACAAAACCTGTCACACATGTCAAGCTTCTTCAAAAGCCAATTTTGTCCTGTTGTAATCATAATTACTTCAGGCTCATTTATTTGTACAACAGAATGTGATTAACAATATTAAACTGTTGGCCAGCTCTGCCGGATTGTGACTTACTTTATCAGTGAGTTCGTTTGTAGAGTATCATTCTAATGAGTGTGACATCTGTGTCCAGTTCATTTCTCTTTCTTTTTTAACTTTGTGTAACAGATGATTTGGGTCGGTGTGGCCCATCCACGGCGGCAGTTCATGCCTTTTCCTCAACATGCAGTCCTAATTTGCTTCATGTTTGGGATCCACTGTGGTTTTCTGGTTCTGTCCTCAGTTCCGTCTCATTAAGTTCCCTTCTCCCACATCATGCTCAATTTCATTTGGCCCCGGCTGCCTCCTCTACAGTCGCCGTGAAGTTATGCTTTCATAGATGCGAGTTGGTATATTTTTCTACCCGGGTATTGTATGGCCGTCGTGGCACAGAGCGACTCGGTGCCTCCTCTGAATCGACCAACAATGCAGAATTTACTTGTGTAATCTTTTTGACTAGGGAAACAAAGGAATGCAGAGTTTGCCTGTCCAAATATTTCCCTGATTCTCACGGCTGCTCATGGTTTTGTAATGGGCCTTTTTTTTTTTTTTTTATAGCTGTCAGTGAGGAATGCCGGCTGTGGGTGCCGCAGTAAACCCTCTCACGGCAATGGCATCATAGCATGGAATACAGAAGTGTGTGTGTGTGAGTGCAATTGTTCTGCGCTCGCAAATGAACAAAGCTTGATTTTGTTTACGTCTCGTAGGTACGGCCGCATGTGTGCGCGTGTTTGCATCTGTTTCGAGTGAAGCGTTGTGTATCTGCTTGTTGCACACGCTCAGGAGGGTGAGAGGATAAAGCGCCGGTGCTTGATTTGTGCACGCTTTGACATGATGACCCAGGGTCAGGAAGAGGAGCTGATGGAGAAGATCATGCCAAAGCAGGCCGGCTGCAACAAAGCTACCTGGGGACGGAAGGTCTGTTTGGTCAATCTAAACATCCCAGAGCCTCTGATTTCTTTTGTAGCCTACAGGATGATCTACAGCACCCTCCTTTTTTGCGAGCATCCCAGCAAAATGACGCATCGCAGGGAAATGGGAAGCAGGCTCGCGCAGAAGCCCCAATTTTTTTTTTCTCCCCCCCCCCCCTAGCTTTTAGGAGGAGGCCGTCTGGGCAGCATATTGCACCATTTCACTCCGATTGAACATGTCTTAGATTAGCGTCGCGAAAAGCCACCTAGCATCTGGAGGTCAGAGCCTATCTGGGTGTCAATGGGACAGGGAGCATCACTTGAATCATAGCCCCCTTTTATCAACGCTCTGACATGCAGGGCTAGAAAATGTCTTTCATGTTTGGGTTAGGGAGGGAACCTGAAGCAGCAGGCTGCTTTTCATGCCCCGCGTGCGCTGCTGAGAGCCTCGCAAAGAGTCCAGGTTTGGTTACTATTGAAATAAGCTGAGGAGCTGGCCTACAACAGTGCTGCAGTCTGTCCCAAAGAATCTGCTCATTCACACAGATCCAACGTGTCCCTGTGGGTTTTTTTTTTCATGTCTGCACACCTGCCTGAGTGGACTCACATGTACATGTATCATATCATATATTCACATCTTTGATTGTCTGCCAGTAAATATGTTCCTGGAGCTGTAGGAGTTTCACAATAGTGTATGTGTGTATGTGTGTGTGTGTGCAGCAGCCTGTTCTTGGCTGTCTCCGTCTCCTCTGGCAGTCTTCCCCTGCAGGCTGTGGAGGTCAATGTGATAATGGAGCCGCCGCTACTGGCTCTCCCCTGTGGCTCAGCGGGGTGGACGCTCTCCCTCCAGCTCTTTTTCTCGCCTCTCTGTCTGACTCTACATCCATCATTTTCTGTGTGTGCTGTCCCTGTATTGGACTGTTTTAGTCTCTTTTTGTCTGTGTTTCTTGGGCACACATGCCTTATACCTTCAACTTTTTTTTGTTCTTTATAAATTTGACTTCTAAATCTCGAGTAGCTCACTATTAACACACTATTATTTATGTCTTATTTATAAGTGTTTATGTGTGATAGGACATTATTTGTGGCTCTGTTCTTTCCTCTACAGTTTCCAGTACATGTTGAGCTACTTTGGGGTGAAGCCAAAGTCCGGGGAGAAAGACGTGGTCCCGAGTTACGTTTTTATGCTTTGGTATGAGTTTTGCAATGACTTCAAGAATGCCTGGGTGCGACAAAGCAAGAACATCTCCAAGGAGAGGTGAGTTGGATTCTGGTTGCTCCACTTCTTTATATCTCTCAAACAGACATGAGGTGGAGGAGTACAGCTTTATGATGTGTGAAAAAGTCTCTTTCAGAATCTTGAGACTATTTTAACAGAGAAACTGTGTCAAAAAATTTGAGACATTGAGCTTGATAGACATGAGAATTATGGGAAATGTAGGATCCGATATTTTTGAGCACTGGCCCAAAGTGGTAATAAAAGACTGAGAGACAGAATTTGACCATTCTTTCTTTCGAATCTGCCTCTTGTTAGTACCACAACGTAATGATGGTCGTAAAAACATGACAAATAAGCCTGATACCCTGGAACATGACCGGATATCTTGTTTCTCAGTCAGTTGATTTGTCTCAACTCTGCAAAACAATCTGTCAAATTGAGGTTTAACCATCTCATCCTCAACTTAGACTTCTTGTCTCCATCACCATCGGACTGGCGCTTAACGACCTCTAGACATTGTGTCAAATTAGCACTAATTGTGCAAGAGCGACGTGCAGATGCCGGGTGAGAATGGAAGCAGAGGGGAAGGCCATCAAAGAGGAGGAGTAGCTGAGGCCTCGGCCCTCAGCCTGCAGGACTGGGGCCTGAATTTATGATGTTTCCTCTGACCTGAGGCGTCATGTTGGGGGGGCATTCCACTGAGGGACAGCAGACCCTCCTGGCGGCCGCCTGGCTTTACTAGCGAGTGGACGGGGGCCTGTGGCCGTTAAAGGCAGCACGTTATGGGAGAACTGATAAACACTGTAATGATGCTGGACATGCGGCCCAAAGGGCAGGAGAGCTGCACGTGCGACACCGCAACAGGACTGTGGAAGTTGTCATATCATGAATCTCACATTTAGCATCCTCCACTCTTTAACCCACAGCGGCTGCTCTCTGAACTCAGCCGTCTTCTTCTCTCTGTGTGATGGAGGAGTTAAAGATTTCACAGCCCTGCGTCCGTGCGCTCTCTTAATTGGTTACTAGGTAATCGTGTCTCACGTTACTCACAGCTGATTGTGCTTATGTACAATTAACTTTATTTTAAATACTGTTTGCGCACTCATAAAAGCCAAGTGTTTTTTAAAGGCCGCCTCATTATCTCATCAACCGACTGTCATTCTCTGCTGCTTCTCACTTCGAGGGCTTTCACTGACCGCAGAGTCCTGACAGGATCTGTGTGTGTGTGTGTGTGTGTGTGTGTGTGTGTGTGTGTGTGTGTGTGTGTGTGTGTGTGTATGACACAGGGAGTCCCAGGGAGATGCTTAACTGTCTTGCTCTTACAAACACAAGGTCACAGTGATGAGAGCCTTCTGACTTTATATTGTTTTCATGATTAAGTATCAACGCTTTTGACATCCAGCTCTAATGAGTCTGCAAATATCAAGTCCATGTGGATTTTTTTTCCCTCTTTCCACAGGTTGAAAGAGGCTCAAGAAAACATCAAGAAGATCACAGCGGAAAAGAGAGTCGAAACCAAGAAGATCAATGCCAACAGTTTGGTAAGAACTGATCTACATAGAGCAACAGAAGGCTGCTCCTGAAATCGATCCACTGAGTCTCTTTTGTGCTTCTTGCCAACAGAAAGAGAGGCTGCGGCAGAAGGAAGCCGGCGTCTCCTCCAGCTGAGTGAAACGACAAAGCAGATGAAGAAACAAGTGGCGTTGGAGAGAAAGTTAGAGACGATCAGAAAGTGTTCATCTCGCCTGCGTTCGCCACCTGCCTCAACAACAGTGAACCTCCCTCTGTGCCCCGTACTGACTCACAGTAAAACCTCACCGGACTCTTACTACTCCCACTGCCGTATCTCTGCCCTACTAACAACACTGGACACCCCCCCACCCATCCCTCCATCCCTACCCCTTCGCTCCGCCGCCCTCATGTCGAGCTTTTTCTGTCTGCTGAACAGATAAGAAGCCGGGCCTGCAGCGAGGATGCATGGCTGACATAGCCCGAGTGATGAGAGTCTTAAAGGCCAAAGGTTGATCTCATTCATCCAGCAAGGCGTGACCTCTGAGTGCCCAGCTTGTGAAAGGTCTCAAGGGGTCAGCGGGATTCACAACAGGGCCAGCTGACAAATCCACGAGGTCCTGTGCGCTGAGAAAACCGCTTCTTTCTGAACTGTAGACGTTACATCAGACAGCAGATTGATCAAGCTCCTGCAGATTCAAAAGTATTAAGATGTTTTTGCTGTTATTTGAACAAGAGAGAAAATCCCCACTCATGAAACTCTCTCTGGAAGTGGTTTTTAAAAAAAAGCAGTTGCTGTAGTGAATAGCTTTCATTCACCATGGTTCATTAAGAGTCTTGTAAATATGTCATGTCGTAGGACCGGCAGGGACCGTGCAGCTTCGAGGAGTGGGATAAACGATCTGAGGCTTCAAGATGCAGATGAAGACTTGTTTGCGTATGAATACGTGCGGGTACAAGTCGATGTGGAGGTTTTCACTGTATTGTGTAGCACTGCACCAGACTGACCTCTCCTGGGTGACGGCCAGAGAAGAGCCGAAGCTGGCAGCGAGCCTCGGGCCCCCTCACACACACACACACACACACACACACACACACACACACACAAACCTGTAATTAAAAACTTTAGAAGAACACAAGTTTAAAACCCAAGTTATTAAATAGACATTATGCAAACTTATTATCCTTTATCAAGCCCTATGTGTGTCACATTGTGTCAGCACACTTTTAAGCACTTTACTGCTTGCAATAGCTGTATGTCGTAGCTCGCCACACAACACACTCCCCTCTTAATGCTTAACATTTTTCAGATGTCTTGCACTTTTTTTTGCACCTCTTTTCCTATGCAAGGATACGGCTTCCTTGTTAATAAGATTTATCAATTGTATTGCTTCAAGAAGAACTCCTTTTTTTAATTAATAGAGAAGTGTATGAAGCTCAATTTGTTTTTCATAAATGTACGCTCCTGTAAGGTTCAAGAAAAGTCTATTTATGTAAGGAAAGATTTTATTTTATGCCAAAAAAAAAAAACCCACGAGCTTTGTTCCCTTTGAGGCTGTATTTTTATGAGTTGTAATTTGACTGAGAAGCTGCCTGATGAAAGATATATTTTCACACAGATTTTACTTGTATGTTTGCGCCCACTGATTTTCAGGAAAGGGAGTAATTTGCGTAGAATGAAGACTTTTTCTGTTCAGTTTTGAGATGAGGTTTATATTTTGGGTATTGAGAACACTATCACCCGAAGCCATGCGAGTTGTTATACCTCGGACACACTCCCATTATCAGTAGTATCCATTAAAAAAAACTGCACCTTGAATTCCTTTTCTACCCTCCAAAGTCTTTCACTCGTGCCATTTATTTTGTACAAAAAAATATTTCATAACTTTAAACTGCTGTGTTTTACTTCCGAGGGTTTTAGGAACAAAAAGATAAAGAGCTGATACTGACCAAGGAAACTGCTGTAGCCTCTACTGTATGTATGTATGTCGGTTCATGTAACCTTCAGTAGCTCTCATGTAGGTGCTCTGTAATTTTATGGAATTGTTTTAAATTTCAAGAATAAACCACTGGATGCCGAACAAACTGGACCAATGGATCTGAATTTTATTTCTGTCTATGCTTTCACCACAGCAGCCTTTAGAAGCCCAGAAAAAATGTGATATTTATGGAAGAAAGCTGAGTCATCCAAGAGGATTTGATGACTCATAATTCCTGTTCAATAAAGGATGAGTCAGAGTTGAATCTTTCAGTCAGGCCTCGTTTTTAGAAATTAAAACTTAGTCCTGGGAGAAACCTAAAAAAAACTTGATAACATGAGGAATTTGTTATTAGAGAACTAAGATTTCAGGAATGTGAAATTTAATGAGTTGCACATTTCAGTGTTTTTGTTGTAGCACTAAAATGCAAACAGTAATTTTGTATCCTACAATGAAAATGAAGGTTTTACACATTAAAGAAAATACAAATGGTGCGTTCAAGTTCATCAAACAAGAATCAATAAATCATGAATCTAATATAAAAAAAAGACATTTACAACTTCCAGCACATCCAAAACTAATCATACAAATTGAGGTTGATATTTTGATTATATCTGCAGAGTAATGCATTTTATAATGAAGAAAAAAAAATCCCAACATTTTAGTCTTATTTATTGGTGCCGTCCAGGCTGGAAATCCCTCATCATTTCCACTTTAGCCCCCTTTCCAATCCTGTGACAGATTTGCGAGCCATGTAACAAAATGCAGTGAAGTTAAACGGCATCATTTCAGGGGAAGACTGCAGCGTCTCTTCTCATAAAAACTGACCGCTTTTACGACGGAGGTGGACGTGAAGCTCTGAATGTTGACATCCCATCAGGCTGCAGGGGGACACGACTCAACATTTAACATCAGGTGTGAAATAACGTGATGATGTGCACAAATTCCAACATCCGTTTATTTGATGTTTTCATGGATTAATTTAATCAAAATGATAAACAGACCGGTTATAATCAAAGATGGCTTTACAACTATTTCCTCTCCTCACTGCTGTACATTTGAAGAAGCCTACATCCAACTTACAAAAAAAAATCACAGAAATTAATTAATCTTGAAAGATGAAAATATCGAAATAAAAAATCCATTTTCTTTTAAATGTACAAATCTCCACTCGTCCGTCAAATTCCACACAGTGGAAACATCCAGTTCAACAAACACACACACACAAAAATATTTTTTTTAAAAAAGCACAGGAGTGTTTTCCTGTCATGTTAAAGCCTTTTGATGGGTGACTTTTTTTTTTAAATAAAGCAGCTGGATGCGGTCAGTCCTGTCGGGCTGAGGAAGCCGTGCGTAACAAAAAAAACTGTCTGTCCGTGGAGTGACGTGTTCAAGCCGGCGAGGGGCCAAGTGTTCAGTTCGACGTGGGTTTTTACAGTAAGTTGCATGTTTGATCACGTGTGCAAGAAGAGGATCGATGCAGCTGCATGTAAGAAATCTGCATGTAGGAAGCCTGCATGCGTTCTCCTGCGTGGAGACATCCAGGCACGTGCTCTTTGCAACAATCCTGTCCGAGACTGTGTGACACACACACACACACACTCACACACTGGCAGGGATCAGTCCAGGTCTATGGAGATGCAGCGGCACTGTTTGACCCGCTGGATGCGCTTCTTCTTCGTGGGCGGCTGCTGGTCCGGACAGTTCAAAGTGAAGGTCATGGTGGTGAAGCGCTTGGGTTTGCAGAAGGAGCAGGACTGGAAGGCGCCCTCCTCCCGCCGGATGTGCCGCGGGATGTAGAAGGAGTTGCACTGTCCGTAGCAGAAGCGGTTGATGACGGTGCGGCTCACGCAGCCCTCCTCGTGGATGGTCTGCTTCAGCGGCTGCGTCTTGCACCAGTCCCGCTTCAGGTACTGGCGCTCGGTGACGTGCAGCGCCTCCTGGCTGGACTCCAGCACCTCGTCGGCAGGAGAGGACGCGCCCTGCTGCCGTTGCCTCTGGGGGCCGGAGCCCGGCGGCGGAGGCTGCGGCTGCTGCTCCGATTCGTTCGGGTTGTTCTTGTCAGGATGAGGGATGGCGCCTTGGGAGCCTCGGTTTCTCTTGGAGTGGGCCGGAGAGGAGAGCAGCCCCATGATGAAAACCATGCTGCAGAGGAGACGCGCGGAGTTGGCCATGCTTGGAGAGAAGAAGGAGAAGATCATCCATCACCTGCTGCACGGACGCACAGCTGCCACAGCTTTTACGCTGCGTAAAGACGCACAGAGCCAGCTCGGATTTATCAGAGAAAACGCATGCAAAACCAGGCTGGAGTGCAAAAATATATAAGTGTATATTTAAATCATCTCGGTGTAAACATGTGAGTGAGAAATGTGTTTCATGTTGCCATATTTTATGAGGATAAACTTCCATTACGCATAAGGAGCGCACAAAGTTTGGCCAAACTTTATCTCTTTAAAAAAAAAGTGCACATAACAAACATGCACTTTTTCCATGAGCCATGCACCTATTAAAGTTTAAGAAATTCAAGTGGCAGAAGATGATGTTAAGTGTCCACTCACCTGTGCCACAAGTGTGCTGATCCGGTCCTTCAGGGCTGACGGGCTCCTACTGCAGGCTGGACGCTGCTGGGACTGTGGATGGGTGGGAGACCGCGAGCTCCATAGACAGGGGCCACAGGGGGGGTTCATACAAATTGCTCCAGCGCCGGACTGTCTCCCTTTTAAATGTCTGCCAGCTGAGATGTGCACAACACTTCCCTCGGCTTTATTGGCTGAGCACGACGGAGAGAAAATCAAAACTATCCGCCCCCTCAACACTTCCCTGAACCCACTTCAAGAGAACAGACAAGCGAGGAGCAGCAGGAGGAGGAGGAAGAGGAGGAGGAAGAGCTGAGGTTCATGCGCACATGGAAAAAGTAAAAGCATCTGATAATCTTAATCAAAAGGGGCAAGGTGATAAATCTGAGCAGTAGATCACAATTGGAAAAAAGTGCAAGGATGCGTTCAAGGTCCTCACGCAAACTATGAGCATGGATGGAATCTAAGAATTTGGTTTGACACCTGTGAGATGGCAAAACTTTTTTTCTTTTGTTTTTGCATAATAAATAAAAATGGACGGGTGAATTTCAGTATGCTCCATTACATAGCTATATCTTTTTATGTATTTGTGTAAATGAGTATTTCAGTTTACAGTCTCTGTAAGTCACAGTGAACCCTATGGGAAAAATGACTAAATAAAATATACTACTTTCTAATTAGGCATATTTTATGAAAGATTTATAAATTGTAGGTAATACATAAATAATTATTGGTTAATAAATCATTTACTAATGCGATATAAATAAGCCATTATTAAGAGCAACTTTTGGGTTGCCAGGTTGTGCAATACTCCTCTGATTGATGTTGCCTCCTTCATGTTTGCTAATGCAGTTATAAATGTTTGTACTCTCTGTAAATGCCTGCACTTTATAATAAGATACAACTCCAAAGTAATAAATGTTAATAACTTGCAGAGTCATTTACTTTTGGTCCACATACTCCGAGTGTCCACTTGACAAACTATTTGAAAAGATGACCAAGTGTCCTGCTAAAGAGATTTTTCACAACTCAGCCACTCAAAATCAACTGCTTATAATTAAAGTATAAAACATTAGTGGATTTGATATTAGTTTATATATAAAGACAGTCACAATTTTAAATCCAGTTATAAATGGTGACTTATAAGAACATAGTGCCAAAATATTGAAGTAGATGTAAAACAACCTTTTTTTTGTTGAGGAAAATCATAAATCTTATTTCAGGCCTGCTTTTTATTCTGGAAAATAAAACTGCAGCACTGTTTGTTTATTCAGGATCAGATTATTCAGATCAGATAATTAATGTTCCAGTATCTTTAAAACTAATTAGATTTTCAGTTTCTTTTTTTTCTATGTCTACTGATGTATTTCATGTTGTTTCAGAAAGTAGAGCACTGCACCGTGAACTCATCTGCTGAACACATGGCCTCGGCTCATCTGTCCAGTCTGCAGCGTTCACGGAACATCATAACACAGCGCCTGAATCTGGACAATCAAACCAGTAAAAATACACATTGATCCATCCTCAGTGTAGTGATGATAATAAGCAGCTGGATTCTAACAAAACCTTTTTTGTCCAATCCATCCTGCTGCACATAAAAAACATGCAAGCCTCCTGATGGGCTGTGGAGAATAAATCTCAAGGAATGATTTTGACCTTTAACCTTTTACTGTCTACTCTTCAGATTCTTTACAAAAGAAAAAAATGTCAGGGCCATTCACTTCTTTTTAAGGCAATTTTAAAACATATACATCCATACAGCAATTTTAGTATTCGTTTGTATCAGATTTTAAACTCAGCAGAAACATTAAAAAACTGTTTCTATTATGAAGGAATGTCCAGATGAGCTATTTTCAGATGCTTTGTTCAAAGAAATGCTGCACTCAGTTAAGAAGTACATCTGATCTGGATATAGTTGTACAGGTCATTGTGAACAGTCAACGCAACTTCTGGTTTCTGACAGAATAATCTCCTGAGCCTTATTACCGCATGTTTAACTCAGCATGTCAAGTCTGATGTGGTTTCAGCAGTGGTTGTACGACTCCCCCTTGTGGCCCCGACAAGTGATCATTCATCGAAGCCAGAAGAACTCAACCGAAGAGAAACATATGCTGTTTGATTTTATTTGTCTGAAGCGGTTGACATGACAAAGTATTTGACTGTTTGAATTAATGGCCTGAGATAGACAGATGATCAATACTGCTTGGCTTTTTTTTTTTCGTTTTCATAAAACCCAACAAAAGGTGCATTTTTTCTTCTTTGTTCATGATGACACGAGTAAGAAAATATTCAGCATTAAAGAAAGAGCTGCAACTTCAGTAAACATTTTTTTAAACATCTAACTAAGTATTAGATATAAAATGCATAAATAAAAGCATGAGACTTGATCTAAACATTTCCAGTCATACCATCAATCACAGTTCACACCATTTGCCCTGCACACTACAGTCTAAACACTAAGCGACATAGAATCTTGAAGAAGGCTGATGTTTGTTGAGATTTCTAAACTTGTTTTACCAGAGTAAAACAAACATAAGGCATATGAACATCTCCCATTAAGGCCCTAACACAACACAAACAGCACCTACCTAATTTAAAAATAAATTAAGACCCCTGAAAATACAGATAACATAAGAGGGAATGTTTAATGTCATGTAGTCCTACCAGACAGAGACCTGCATAGTAAGGAAGTGTAAAAAGGCAAAAAAAAAAAAAGACTTTGAACTATAAATCTACAGGCTTGGTAGCAGACAGCAGTCGTCCTGGGTTCAGAGGGTTTCTGGGTGAACCTCTGTAATGGTTCATGTCCTTTTCTACTACCTGCTGCACAAGAGGCTTCTGAGCTCCTGGTGGATCAGGGACAGAACAGTCCATTTTGGTCTTTGGTTGGACCTTGTTCGTCACGTCACCCAGAGCGCAGGCCTTGGGTTTACGGGCCAAGGTGCTGGGCTTTCTGGGCGGGACTGGAGGCGGTTTCTTTTTGGGACAAATGCTGGTTGCCAGTCCTACATCCGCCTCCCCGTGGTAAGGCTGAAGCTGCGGGTGAGGGGAAAGGCCGCTCTCCAGACTCACCGCCTTCACCACCTGACCGCTCTGACTGGTGGCGAGTTTAGAATTTCTAGTGGGCCTCCTGCTGTCTCCCAGGAGAGAGTTTATCCTGCGGACAGTCTGACGCACGGGGGTGCGCTGGAACTTGAGCGGCGATCTGACATGTGAGGCCATGGAGCCTCTGGGAGAATGAAGGGTGAGCTTGTTGAAGTGTTGGATGTGGTCTGCCACCCGGCGCTTTTCGGTCTCAAGGCTACGTGGCGAGAGGGGTTGTTGTTGGACTTCAATCTCTGTGGACGATTCATGTTTTGCATGTAGCGGATTGTCTATAGTATCAATTTCAGGAGGCGCATCAAGCTCATCTTTGGGTACCAGGTCCAGCTTGAATGGAGTGGACTGCAGCCCGGAGGAAACGCCCAGTTGGAAGTGAGCAGGACTCTGGATGTTCAGAGCATCGATCAACCTGCTGCAGTTCACCTGCTCTACCTCCCTTTCACATTCTTCCACCGTGGAGCTGTTGTGGCTTCTGATGGAAGCAGCACAGAGGGAACCTTTATCAGCCTTTACTGCTGGACTACAGTAAACATCAGACTCGAAAACCACGCTGTCAATATGCAAAGGTGATAGAGCGGCAATTTCAAACTGGCCAAAGGTAATGTTCTGCTCATTAGCCAGAATGCTCTGCTGAGTTGGGAAGCTGGAGGTCACAGGCAGAGCTTTGACTGTAGGAGTCTCTGGTTGGGGGAGCAGGATGCTGTCTGGTGGTTTCATCACATCTGTTCCTGTAGAGTTACAGGGGTCGTGTACGACAGCCTGAAGGTCACTGCTGGACTCTGTGAAGGCCTTCTTTATTTTCAGCAGGGTGGGACCGGTTTGGCTCTGGGCTTCAGTGATGGGGCTCTCGCTCTCCAGGCTCTCAGAACTAGAAGCACAACACAGCTTCTTAGGAAGGCTGACCGCCACTGGGGGCTTTGATACAACCATGGCTGGCTCAGACATGTAGTTGCTCTTAAGGCACATCTTCATGGGGGTGTCTGTGAAAGACCCTCCGCCAACGGGAGTCTCTCCACTCCATGAGGTCCCATGGGCACTTGAGTCACACTGGGGAGTCAGCAAGTTGTCCTCAGACTTACTGATGAACTTTGAACCTGTAAAACAATGTGGGATATCAGCAGGTGCAGCTCAAAACGTTACAATAAAGATGTTTTTATAGGCAGACAATTCAGTTGAGATCTTCATTTGGTACTCACTCTTGGATTCAGCTTTTCTAGGCAGAACTGATGGACTGAACTCTGTCTCTTTGGTGAAACGAAAACTGGTGGTGCTCTCCTGAGTGGCAAGTCGCCAGCCAATGGACTCAGATCCCTTTATCACCAGCATGGAATGAAAGATGAAAGAAAGTTTGAGGAGGATTATTTTGTTAAAAAAGGACCCCATAGACGTTTCCCAAAATGTAACATTAATATGTTAATTCTATGATTGTTGTTGTTAGTTCTTCAGAGGATGACAAAAATCACTCAGAAGAAACATGATATTGGATTTGTTGGTCAACAACTTTTTATTAGGTCCAGAATACACAAGTATCTATAGAGCACCAGAAAGTTGCACCATAAACCTTTAACAGCTAAACCAACGTACCCCCAAACATGTTACAATATATTTTATGTATATACCAAAGAGTATGTAGTGACATTCTTCCACCTGAGTGCTTAACATAGTAAATCACTGAAAACTGGGCACAGGAAAGATCCTATGGCTTTGTACCACACAAGTCTCATCACAATGTAGTAATATTACAAAAGTAAGAAGGTAGTGAAAAAACAATCCAGTCCTTTAAAACTGCATGCATTAGATTCAACGAGTTAGCTCTTGAAAGTAAACTTAGAATGTTACACAAGAAAAAGTGCTAACGTGCAACGATTCACTCCAACAAAAACACCCCATGTGCAAACGTGTTACTTGATTTTTATACAGTTAATTGCGGTACAGGCCTGAATGCACACGATAAACTCCAATATTCACTGAGGAAGGAGAAGTCTGTTGGGCAACCACACTTACAGCGTCTTTGCTGCTCTTCCCCAGGCTAAAGCGCAAGCGCAGAGATTTGCGTGGTGCTTCTTTTTTGCCGACTTTAGGAGAGAAGCAGCCGGCCCTTCCAGACTCAACTCTGAAAAGGATATAGATTAAAACAATGATCAGCTAAGAATGACATGCAGCTCTGAGATTCATATTTCAAAAACTCTTATCTCTCCGCTTAATAAATAAATTAATAGTGATGTTTGAAGGACAGCTGGGGGGCAAAGAAGGTCTGTACCTGTTGACAGCATGTCTGCTGCTAAGTCGTCGAGTCTGCCTCTTCACAGAGGTAGCTGACTGCCGTCTAGACCTCCCTGCTGATGACAGGATACTCTGGGAAGAGTCCAACACCCCTGAAGCACTGTAAGCTAGAATGAATACAAGGGGAGAAACATGTTAACTTAACCAAACTTTAGATAGTGGAATAGCTGATGCCCATTTGATCAAACAATCCTCAATACCTGATCCAGGAGTGGAAGTCCCGCTGAACAAAGTATTGGGAAGTAATTCTATCCCAAGGTTCTTTTTGACAGATCTACGTTTCTTGTTTGAGAATCCAAAAGAATGACCAGATTCCTGAGGAAGCTTTCGCTTTGAGGATGGCGTTGCAATCACAGGAGTTGCAGAAGAAAAGACTGGCAAAAATCACAAAAGAATTAGAATTTGAATGTGTAGGATTTGCAGTTTTATATTTGAAAACATTCCAAAGATGATTCTGAGCCAAGGCGCTGAGAAGATGATCCATGCAATGGACAGGCAGACAGGTAAAGACATTTAAAACAAAGCATCATTTCATATTCAAATTACACATTATTCATTATCAAGGCAAATCAGTGGATCAGTTTCATTTGACACGCATCAGAGGACAGAAAGCTTGTTGTTTCATGTGCATAGCAGATGGATTATTCCAGCATCGTCATGCTATATAACAGGCAACATCATCTCGTCTGACCACAGTACCTACCAAGACTGTCTGACTGGGTGGCTTTTGTGGGTGTTTTATTAGTTTTTATCTTATTCAGAGCCCCATTGACCATATCTGAAATATGAGACAAACCAAACCATGTAAACAGTATTTACAGACTAAAGCTAGGAAGCACGATTAATGCACAGTTTCTGTCATACAGGGCTCCAGTTTACTTGAATATGTCTGTCTAATGTCACCACAACATTTCAAGGGCAGTTGCTCAAGTCTAAGTTGAGTGTATCAAGCCAATTCAAGATTTAACTGAAATCTTTGCCTATTTCAGCTCTCAACAAATAAAGATTATGTAGTCTTACCTCCGAAGCTGCGTCTGTGTCTCTTCTTCATCCCTGAGTTTAGGTCCAGCTCCTCGAGTTCATCGTGAGTAGGGGACAGAACCCCTGGATCACAGCCCATCATGGCTGGAACTTTCTCCTGAAGAAACTGTGGTAACACACCTGTGACACACAGACACAGCCAAACATTCAATGCTGAAATTCTACAACATAGACTGACACACAGATGACCAGCAGGCAAGATCCTCGAGTCCTACCAAAGTTGTGGGCATTCTCTATGAAGCAGTGCACTGTGGCTGCCTGAAGCTTGAGGCGTTTCTCAGTGTTGGCGTTCATCTTCTCTGTACTGTCTCCAAAGTGAAGAAGGTTGGGAGCCAAGATTACAGACAAGTTACTGCTATCCATCTTATTTTCTGCACTCCTGTAATTTAGCAAAGAAAAAGAAAAAACGCAATAATGTATACATGAAGACAAAGCTTGATATAAAAAAAAATATCTTAAAATGTTACATGGATGCTTGTAAATAAAGAGGAAAAAAAAGATGCTGAATGTAACAAAGTAATCCAACTAAATATTATTCTGGCACCTTTTCGACACGTTTTGAAGGAAGTCAAAAAAGTGACGCAGGACAGTCAGGTTCCTGTCTGGTAGTACACAAGACAGCAGCATTGTGGCAGAGGTCCTGTCCTCCTCAGCAGGGAGCTGCTGGGCCTTGAGGAAGGCCTCCTGCAGCTCTGTCGGTATCACAGGCTCTGGCAGCTCCCTGAAGAACTGCTTCACCAGACCAGCCACATCACAGGGAAGTGCTGTGGACAGGCACTCCTCACCCGCGTCCAATTTTGCCTGGACGGACAAAACACAGCTCTGTTGTGTTAGACCTTTACTTTGGGAGGGGGTCAATGGGCCTCCATGAATACAAGGTCAATTTCAGTCATCACTCACCCTGAGAGCTTTCAGGCGAAGGACGGAGCCGGATTTTCTGAACAGGCCCTCTGTGTCCACATGCGCCAGAAGTTTCATACATGCATCAACCAGAAAGCTAAGAGAGGCGGCAAAATGTCATTAGCACAAATAGGACAAGAAACAACTTGCCAGCTGTAAGCTCAAGTAAAAGCAAATAAGCATGTTCACTTGCCTTGGTACACTCCCACATTCCATATTATAGTACGGTAAGCTCTCCAGTGACACGCCGAAAACTTTTGTCTGGAGGAACAATCAAGCAATGAAAAATAAGACATTAACTCTGCTCAGTGAAAAACAGGAAGGCTAAACAATATGAGAGGAAAAAATCCAATCATCCATTAATGCAGTAGCATCGCACCACTCATGTATTCATCTATGTCAAAATCTTGGACACACTGTGTTTAAATTTTTTTTTTTTAAATGATTGATGATGAATGAATGATGAGTTCTGTGACAAGACAGGAATTTCACTGCCACATACGTTTCTACTCCTTTTGATCCGTCACTTTGACGACTGGCTGCCAAACATTCCTGGTATTTTCGAGAACAATGCTGAAAGTTACAACAGCCACTTAACGTTGGCTTTTAACTTCAATGATGTGAATCAGTTTTTCAGTGTCGAAGAATTACTTCAATTCACTTCTTGATTTCTTCACACACTCAGGTTGTGTCACATGTTCTCTCTTACCACAGGCCATGCAAATACAGAAGTTCAACACACATTTGAAAAGTCACAAAGTGTTTTGCAACAAACCTTGTGACTCCTGTAAGCCAATTATGAGTAAAGTGCACATGAAGAAAGAGGAGCTTCACAGTTAATTTAAAATCAACTGCCAATAAATTTCGTATGGCACATTCTGTAGAAGATAAATTGCCCTACTTAAACTACAAATTTCTGTTGCTAAAATGTCCAAAAGCTTCACAACAATGTTCCATTAAGATTTATGAGAAAACATTGCCCCTTTTGTGTCTTGTTAGACTTGGCTTTCTATTGGTGGTAAAGAAGTTTATGGTGTGAATAATCAGAAGAGCAGCCAAACAAAGCATCTGCACTGACTGACATGGGTGACAAGGGCCTGGGAACAAATGGGGCTCATCAGTGGGGGAAAGCTTTCAGCAATATGCTAATGTAATTCAACAGACTAAACAATAGCATGTCCAAGGCTGATACTGTTGTTGATTCGTGGTCTGGAGAACAGATTGTCAACTTTTCAGAGTCACTGAAAATGAAGTAAATCGTGCTATACATTGGTCATTGATTTTCTTTACTTACCGTGTTGCTGGCTGTTGATTTACAGCTGGCTGACTTGTTTTTGTTCCAGTTCTTGGTCTTTATCCCATAAGCTGTGCGGAGGTGCTGCACAGCCACCAGACGCATCACGTTCTTCTCCATGACTTTCATTTTGCTTTCAAACGCACTTTGCAACAATCCGTTCACTTTCTTCTGTCAGGACCAGATGACTTGACATTCACAATTGTATCAGTTGTGACCTGACCCAAGTCTTAACTTCCTATCACTTCCTCCAGACTTCTGCTAACTCATCCTACAGTGGATCTTAACTGCTCATAACACGCTTTGTCTCTACAACTATATACCAACTTTAACCTCAACGGTAAGAGCTTTAAAAAGTTGCTCAGTCCCAAAGAGATGTTAACAGCTAAGATAACATTACAGTACGGAGCGCCTATCTACAAGCTAGCTTCATGCTTCGGTTGCAATGCAGTTAGCTAGCTAACGTTAGCCAGCTGGATTAGCAAGTCACATCAGCTCAATAACAAGCATCGTACGAAAAAAATCAGCTTCTAGGTGCCAGATGCCTCAAAACGACTGCTTACCTCTTTTCAAACGCTGGACCCCATGAATTAACACTACAAAAATGCTAGCTAGCTAACTGCATTGTGCTGTGTTTGCTCGTCAAGTCAGTTATGGTTGTCTGTTTCCGCAGAACATTCAAACAGCGGCGCTCCCGATGTTCTCCGCTATGATTGGCTGTTAACGGTTCGAATAACATTCAAAGGGGCGCCTGTTTTAATACACAGGGCAGCTTCACAGGGCGGGGCGGAGCCTGTTGAGCCGGATGAACCTTCAAGTGAACGCCTGTTGTTAACCGGTTGACTCTGTGACGCAAAGTAGTCGCACCTATAAAATGGAAAAAAAAAAAAAAAACCTGCTGCACAAATTAAAATCACGTTGTTTATATTGACAGAGACAAACGCACATATTTGATTAGGTTTGATTATTAGCTGCTGAATCTTCCTTCATCCTGTTTTTGTGCTGTGTTCACCGTCTGATAGAGGTTTCTTCGTGTAATAACAAAGTTATTTAGTGTAACCTCGTCCACAAAATTGTCTCATTTGAAGGAAAGTAAGTCAATGGCAGTATTTATTCAGCTTCTCAGTTTAAAGTGAATGTTCACTTCTGTCGTCTACCACTAGGTGGCATCGTCATGCTTCAGCAAACTCTTGCTCATACATGTGTGGGCCGAAAGGTATGTGAGGCAAAGAAGGATCGATGTGAGCCAGGATCAGAGGTGTGTGTACAAATATCACAATATAAATATGCATAATAACAGTAGCACTCAGTGTTTTGTGTATTTGCATCACTGAAATTATGACAGACCATAGGAATGTTTAATGAGCATGAGGCAAATTCAGTAAGAGGAAACTCCACTAGTAGAAATGAACTTTTTACTTGGGTAACTTTTTAAAATTGGCAGTGTCTAATATGTGTCAAACTTGGACCATTATAAGGTTTGGTTTGGCACACCAGATGTTGCTAGCGAGAAAAAAAGTGAAATAAAAAAACCCCCAATATAAATCACTGTTAATCCTGATTTTTTTAAAGGAAAAAACGTTCTTTAAATATTAATCAGTATCATTATTCACTGTTTTTCATGATCTGAACTCAGTGAAGTGAGTGATACTTTGCAAAGTAAGGCAATTCAGGGAACTTGGGACCCCTGTACTGTTTTGCATTTCAACAAAACAACATAATAGGTGTTTGCTTTTGGCTTGTGGCCCATAATTAAGTTTCAGTTTCAGTCCTCCAAGGGGAAAAGTTTTAGCACTACTGATCTAAAGACAATGCAGCAGTGTGTCTTTGGGTCCCAACATCAACTATTTCCCTGAATAGCAGCTTCCTATTTGATTATAATAACAATGCTGAGACAGTTTCTCGGTCAATGTCAGCTGCTCAAAGTATCACCTGGTTTCTGATGGTGATGCTGATGTGACTGTTCTTTCCTGGGGATAAGGACTTTAGAGTCAGGGGTGAAAAGTTATACTATTGTCTTGTAATAATCACCTTCATCTGCTCATGTTGCACATTTTGTCAGTCACAAAAACAACACAGGAGGTAACTCTCACAAGGGCTTATCTTTATTACAATAGAACAAACACATATATATACAAGAGACGACAACGTACAAATGTTTGGACGAAAGGAGGTTGGTTGTGTGTTTAGAAGCACTTCCTGTGGACAATGGAGGGGCCGGCCTCATCGTACTCCTGCTTGCTGATCCACATCTGCTGGAAGGTGGACAGGGAAGCCAGGATGGAGCCACCGATCCAGACGGAGTACTTCCTCTCAGGTGGAGCAATGATCTAGACGACAAATAAGCAGCACATAAGTTTATTGAGCACTGATTCACTTTCTGAATTAACTCAATGACTTAAAACCTTTGCAGTTGTCTCACCTTGATCTTCATGGTGCTGGGGGCCAGAGCTGTGATCTCCTTCTGCATACGGTCAGCAATACCAGGGTACATGGTGGTGCCACCAGACAGCACATTGTTGGCATACAGGTCCTTACGGATGTCAATGTCACACTTCATGATGCTGTTGTAGGCGGTCTCATGGATACCAGCAGACTCCATACCTGGTAGAGGACAAGCAAAAAAAGATGAGTTTTTTTTCTGAGACAAAATGCTGCATTTCTTAGATCCATTTAAAAATGAAATGCAACCAGTTACTCACCAATGAAAGAAGGCTGGAAGAGAGTCTCAGGGCAACGGAAACGCTCATTACCAATGGTGATGACCTGACCGTCGGGCAGCTCATAGCTCTTCTCCAGGGAGGAGGAGGAGGCGGCGGTGGCCATCTCATTCTCAAAGTCAAGAGCCACGTAGCACAGCTTCTCCTTGATGTCGCGCACGATCTCACGCTCAGCTATGGAGCAGAAAGTTCACGCATTGAGAAACAGCTCTTACAAACCTCTCACATACATGTTGAACAAATGAGCCATGATGGCATGGACCTACCGGTTGTGACAAAGGAGTAGCCACGCTCAGTCAGGATCTTCATCAGGTAGTCAGTCAGGTCACGACCGGCAAGATCCAGACGCATGATGGCGTGTGGCAGAGCGTAACCCTCATAGATGGGGACGTTGTGGGTCACACCATCACCAGAGTCCAGCACGATACCTTTAGCAAGCAGAAAGGGGACCATAGTTATCCAGCTATGCATGTCTGCGAAGGCGAGGACTGGCAGCTAAGTCTGTCCTGTTCAAGTATGTCACACGTCATAAACTATCTAATGCTGCTGAAATCACTTGTTGCAGAGGGATTAACACCTCTCCTTGACAATGAGACAGGAATATATACAGATGACAGACACCGTCACAGAGTGTAAATGTTCAACACTTTCTCCCTTGCCGTACAGTTTCTTCTTACTTTAGGTCATTGCATGACTGACCACAGATTAAGAGTGTTTACAAGTGAAAAAGCTGCAGTGTACTAACCAGTGGTACGACCAGAGGCGTACAGGGACAGGACAGCCTGGATGGCCACATACATGGCAGGAACGTTGAAGGTCTCAAACATGATCTGTAAGAAAAAGCAGACAGAAGGTGAAAGGATTGTTTCAGCCAAAGAACAAATAAATGAAAACAGGATAGAGAGTAGTGACTATAAAGTACCTGGGTCATCTTCTCCCTGTTGGCTTTGGGGTTCAGGGGGGCCTCAGTGAGCAGGGTGGGGTGCTCCTCAGGGGCCACACGCAGCTCATTGTAAAAGGTGTGGTGCCAGATCTGACAGGGGAGGAAACAGAACAGCTGACTGAAACAGCACTTGGCTGTACAAACAACAACCAGGGCTTCTAAATAAAGCGCCAAGACAAGCAGCCTTTTACAATGGTGGCCAGGCTGTAAATTCACAAGGATGTGGAAGGTCAGCTGCCACGAATGTTGTAAATGAGCCTCACTGTCAACACACACCTTCTCCATATCATCCCAGTTGGTGATGATGCCGTGCTCGATGGGGTACTTCAGGGTCAGGATACCCCTCTTGCTCTGGGCCTCATCACCGACGTAGCTGTCCTTCTGACCCATACCCACCATCACACCCTGAGGGAAGAAGCATGAGAGGAACGTGAGACACAGGAAGAAGCCGCTCTTTTGTTTTGTCATTCATAATAAGATTTGACAGTTAGTAATAGGACTCAGGTTTGAAGCCTACCTGGTGGCGGGGCCTTCCAACAATGGAAGGGAAGACAGCACGGGGAGCGTCATCTCCGGCGAATCCAGCCTTGACCAAGCCAGAGCCGTTGTCGCACACGAGGGCGGTAGTCTCGTCGTCGTCACACATGATTAGGGCTTTACTGGGGTGGTCTAAATAATTTGAGGGGTGGGGTAGGAACACAAGGAGAGAAGGCTTTAGGCTGGGTGTTAGGAGCAGCTGTCTAAACTGCTCATCATAGAACACATAGCACAAGGATCTGTTATAATTGAACAATCACAGGCACTTTATCATTGAAGTGGCTGATGATGTGCTGACTAAACCTGCTATAAATGGACAAGTCAGAATGATAATCGATGAATATATATGCATTAGCTGTGATCCAGAGTGCATTTGAAGACCTGCCAACACTATCTCATAACTCAACAGTTATTATCACTCCCCTGTTACACCCCACTTCAATGGGTGCTATCTATAGGCAGCTAATTAAAACATGCCTTTGGATGCTATTTCGGTGCTGAGCTTGCTGTACATCTACTGATACCTTATCTCCACAATCACAATTGTTCCTGGGACATCTCAGGGCTGCTGAGGTAGCACCAAAAAAAGGCATAACAGAGAGACCTGGGATCTATTTTAGGCTCAGCACCCCCCGCTGTGCTTAACAGGGTGAAACAAGTGACACATGGATTGCCTGCTATTTCAGGTCTGTGAGAGCTTGTCCCAGGGCCAGGCCAGCACCCGTCTGCTGGCACTCTGTGGCACTTGTTTTACTACTTGGCTCTGCGCCCCAGCTGCCTCTTCACTTCATTCATTGGAGCATGGGTGGATCTGGCCAACTTCTCCTCAGCACTGGAGCACTGATTCCAGTTATACTCCCACATATCATGCTTGAGATACTGTATGCTATAGTTCTGACTATGCTTCCTATACCATGAAGTGTCTTTATGACAGATAAGCACATCTCATAATGACAGTGTTAACCTCAACATCCCATGGCAATCTGGCATAACCAGTAACTCCAGTTTGAACTGCCAATTCAATTTGTAATTACAACGTGTGGAAACCATTATTGTAATGAAGCTGAATCATCCATCAAGTAACCACAGCTCAAATCACAACTAATGGACTTTGACAGTTATTGCACTATTGAAATCACACAAATAGCACAGACATCCTCAGAGAAACAAGCCTTGAAATGTACTCACCAAGGTGCACTGGTAGGCGGATGCTTCCACTGGGACAAAGGCTGAGGGTTAGAAGAGCCCCTTAAATAAGACCCAGACCGGGCTGAAGGACCAGGGGCGGGGCTGAGGGTTCACACAAGTCCAAATAAGAGCTGCCGACAAAAATCAACATGCCACAGGAAAGTGGGTTTTACATACATGGATGGAAGCCACTCGACTGGCATGGTTTAAATGAAATGATGGTAGAGAATAAAGTGTTCAGAACTTAATGTGATAGTTAATAGAATGGTATTGGTAGGCCTCAACAAATTCATTCATTCGTTCATTATATTATTTAATACAAGGCACAACATCAACATGAATCCAGTTTGATTTCAGGAAGGAATATAAAGATTCATTTGTATTCTGAGATGAAAGTTTATTTCCTGAACCTAAAGAAATATGTAACTTCATGCCTTAAAACAGTGCATACTGTGTGTTGCATTACATTTAGATAAATAGATAGATGGATTAGATAGATGTACTCTATTTGTCCCAAACTGGGAGATTCTTTTGTTGTAGCAGCTACAGTTGAAAACACTTCTTTCATTTCTTTATAGCCCTGAAAATTGCATATCAAAACCAAGTCACAGTGTGAATATTAAGCAATTACAGTTTTAAAATACTCTGTTCACTGATACTCTCATGCATAATGGACCTTTAATATATGCCATATCTCTTGAGAGGTTTTACTCTACTCATAAGCACCCAGAGGCTCACTCTGATGACCCAGTCAGGCCAGCGTCACCGGTGTCTTGTTAAGGAGATGAAAACATACGTCTGTGAACCATGCTGTTGGTATGTGCGCTGAGCCTTCCTCAACGCGTGGAACAGCTGATGATAACGCCTGTGTCTCATCTGGCCGTCTGAGTGGTCTGCTGGTGTCGGTGGCCCAAGCTGATTGGCCCAGCTGTCTCCTTGTAGGGTTATGGTGAGCAGCAGGGTCATTAATGAGCAGCCCAGGCTGCGAGTTTGCAAAGAGGAGTTCCATATTTGTGCCACCCACTTTTCCATATATTTCCTCTATGTATGTTGCACCTTATGAGGTAGTACTCTCATCTATGCAGGAATGATACACACTTTTGACAGATTATTTGTTGATACAACAGCATTCCCTAAGAAAATACTATATATATGGTCAGATCTCAGGAAACATCATTCATATATGTGTAATGATAAAAGAAATTAATTGATTCAGACCTTTGGGTAAGAATGACTCAGATGTAAAAGAGCAATATATAAAATGCTTATTTCATATCTGGAGGTATGTGAGAGCATTCCTCTGTTCCAGGCTGCTTCACCAGATACAAGAGCCCCCTATTTATAGCTGTTTCCTCTCTATCTCCACAGATAGGACCTGGATGCAGCTGAAGCATCTCATAGCCTCATAGCATGCCATAGAAGACGCTCATGGATTTGATTAATATTGTTTTGACACATGAATAAAGGCGATGTGATTCATGATCGAGCTTTTCTACCAAGCAAAAGTGAGACAGTGCCAAGTCTGAGAAAACAACCTCACATGAGTTATGAGAGATGACTAAAGCACTAGATTGGTAGGGGGTCATAAAAGTTACCACTATTTCAGAATAATGTAGATTATTGGATCATATTCACTGATATATCAATGTGTACATCACTTTCATATTGCAGCTGGTAAAGACAGAGCTAATTACTAATTACTTTGTAATCTTCTGGGTAGCTTGTGAATTTGAAGTCTTATCTTAACCTGCAATATTAGATCAAAATGTATTTGTTGATTACATTGTGTATTCTTAATCTCAGTGTGGAAACTAGTGACTAAAATTAGCAAATAAATGCAGAGGGGCAAAAGGTGCAATATGTGCTTTTAAATGTCATGTACAAAGTAGCAGAAAAAGAAAAGTAGAAATACCTCATAATTCTACTTAAGTACAGTGCTTGAGTAAATATACTTCCACTACTATATAAACTCAGAGGCTACTTTTGCTTTTCATGCCTCACTTATATTCAATGCTTAACGACTTCTTGTATTGAAGCGTTTTTATATTGCAATATTCCTACTTTTACTTGAATAAATTCTTCCACCACTGACTTATTCTCACAAACGCCACCAAATGCAAGACTATAGGAGCCATTACTGCCACCTAGAGGCTATTGTCGAGAACGCAGCGTGATGACGTATGACCTGCGACGCAGCTGACAGCAGACATGCGCCACATGCAGCGTTGTTGTGGTCGTGTGTCTTAGTTAACTATTAGAGAGAAGTTAGAGTCAGTGAGGCGTTTCTCTGCCGAAGTCTGGAGTTTGTAAAGCGACAGAGGAGCAGAGGAGGAGCAGCGGAGGAGCTGGTCCGCATCAGCTTCCTGGTTCTGGTCTGACGGAGGAGGAGGTGTGGAGGACTCTGCCATGTAGCCCAGGATGAGCGACCAGCAGAGTCCAGCAGACGGGACAGACGAGCTCACGGTCCAGCAGGAAAATGAACTAGAGGCTCTGGCGTCTATCTTTGGAGATGATTTCCAGGATCTGCGGAACAAGGATCCGTGGAAGGTAACTTAGCTAGAGGTGTTAGCATAACCTTGTGGTGATGGGTGAAAGTTTGCTAACTCACTATTAGCTGCACCAATCAAGTGATCATCCCCATCATTGAGGATTCATTCACTGTGTTTCCAGGTTAAAAGGCCTCCAGAGGTGTATCTCTGTCTGCGACCCAATGGGCTAAATACTGGTGAGGAGTGCTATGTGACTGTGGACCTGCAGGTCAAATGCCCACCAAAATACCCAGACGTGTGAGTACTGACCCCTGACCTTTGACATGCATTCACTGTGGCCATTATCATCACTGCACTGCACTGTGTTCATGCACACAGTGACCAGGTGCTCTTTCACTTTCAAGCGCAGATGCTCACTCACCCCTGTATTAGAGCTATCGCCAAATACTGTCCTCATGTCACATTGTGTCTTTTGCAATGTCAAAACTGAGTCTGTAGTTCACTTATTTATTACACATGCTTATACTTCAAATGGCGTTTACTGCAGAATTGCTTTGTGCCCCTGCAGTTGCATATCAAAATGAAGACAGTGTGAAAGTCATGCAATCAGAGTTTTGAATGCTCTATTTTCTGAGGTTTGATTATACTCATAACCACCTAGAGGCCTCTGATGACCCAGTCAGTATATAAAATGCAAGATATTTATCTGACTGTTGGATTCTTAACAATGTGACACTGCAGCATTTAGTTCGAGAAGAAAATACGTCCAGCAACCTACTTTGTTTCCTTGATTTTTTTTCAACAACTCTTAATTATTTCATTTTATTTTTTCTTTCTTTTCCTCTACATATATTCACAATATCAATATTACTGAGGAGACAAAAAAGAGAAAATCTGAAGCACTAAAATGCCACTGCTAATATTATCAGCAGCACCAAGTTTATTTTTATTCCTCCACAGTTATAGAGACACTCACATGTTTCAACCAAGTAATAAAGTTCAACTCAGCCTTAGAGCCTTATTTTCTCTCTTGGATTTGGATCAGAGTTGCCTTGTAATGGAAGACAAATGTCAGAGGGAGCGTCATCTAATCATTAATGCGACCTAATGTAATTACCAGCAAACCCATTAAAATCATAAAATGAAGAAGATTAGCAAGTGATCACATTATATTTAATTTATGCTCTACACAGTGTCTCAACTTTTGGAATCTGGCTTGTAGTGATTTGTTAGAAATCAAAGTTATAAAAGCAGCTTTTCATTTTAGAGTGCTGGGGATTTGACTCATGTTTGTTTGACAAATTCTGGAGCTAATATCTGACACAGTTATGCATGCTTGAACAAAGTATATACAGCGTAACCCAAAAGCAGTGTGACAACTAAACACTGAGATCGTTACAGCCTTAAAACAATTTAATGAGATTTTATCCACATGAGCCCACATGACTGGAAACAAATAAAAATAAAAAACTGCATGTTTCTCAACTTGCCAAATTGTGGCTTTTAACTTTCCAGGAAAGCTGCCTCACGTGCCTGATGGTAATCTCAGGCACAGTCGGCACAAAGATCCAGTGTGCAGTTGTAAATGTCATCTCAATGTTTACTAGCGATCATGCTAACTTGAGTCTTGCGGCACCAACAGGCCTCCGGTGCTGGAGCTGAAGAACGCCAAAGGTCTGTCGAACGAAAACCTCACGAACCTTCAGAGTGAACTCACCAAGCTGGCAGCTGTACGATGTGGAGAGGTGAGGACTCACACACACACACACAAACACAAACATATTATACACAGACTACTTTGATCCTACCTGCCTGTCCAACTAGGTGATGATCTACGAGCTAGCGGACCACATCCAGGGCTTCCTGAGCGAGCACAACAAGCCTCCGTCGCGCTCCTTCCACGAGGAGATGCTGAAGAACCAGCGGAGACAGCAGGAGAAACGAGCCCAGGAGGAGCAGCAGAAGAAGGACCAGCGGCGCAAACAGGAGGAGGAGACGGTGAGGAAGAGAGGCCTGTCACGCTGGATTAGTTTTATCTGAGCATTTTGCATTAATCTTATTTGTAAGTGATTTGTCCGAGCCATTCACAAAGGAGCTTTAATTCCCTCTTGTGGGAGTAATAACATTCATATTATGTTTTCTGTGTAATTAAAACTAAATACCACTAAAGCTGTGAATAAGAGGCAGAAGCACCCCATCAACTGATTTATTAGAGACACATTTATTTATAGTCACATGACCAGAAATTCTATACTTTGATGTGACTGATCTAACAACACAAAAATGCAGAGTAACATACTTCTGCTACATAATTTCTGTTAATGGCTAAACAACAGTGTCAGACCTGTGTTTGGGTATTGTTAGAAGATGTTTTTTTTTTACTTGAGCCTGAGCTCTAAGTAATCAGGATATGACCAACTATGCACCCTGTCGGTATTTTCTTTGAACTGGATGTCAACTGAGGTATTTTTCTTCTGGTAGGAAAAAGAGATCATGGCTGAAATCCAAAGAAGAGAGGAGGAGAAACGAGAGGAGAAGAGAAGGAAGGAAATCGCCAAACAGGTGCTGCACTGTTTCCTCTGATCTCCATGAAAGAGCACAGTTTATTGTTGCATCACCTGTAGAATAATCACAGGAAGAAATATGGAATAATTGACCTTTTGTTTGGCGTTCACAGGAGCGACTTGAAAGCATGGAGCAGCCGGCCTCTGCCAACCCTGCCCTGCTGGGTAAGAGCCCACCCAGCCCGAGTGGAGCTCCTCCTGAACTGACAGATGGCAGGAGAGCTGTGGGTAACCGCCGTCGCACTACCTCGAATACACGCCACAGGTAAACAACAACCAGCGTTTACAAAGACAGTAAAATGCTTGTCATGTTAAGGAAGTGTTGATTCTAGTTGTATCTGTTTCCCGCAGACGTGACACGGTTAATGACGACAACCATCGCTCACAAGAGCTGCTTCACTTCAGTAGCAACGTTTATGGAGAACTCGTCGTCCACAGAGGGAAAAGCTTAGGTGAGAGCTGTCTCAAGACGGTGCGACTAATCTTGTGCAAAAGTCGCTTCATCCCAACAAGTTTGTACATTTGTGGCTGTGCTCATGATTCTGACAGGTGTGAGCGAGAGGCTCGGCCGTAACGTTTATTACGGATTCGAGGCGAACTCAGGAGACTTTGCTGTGATTTACGAGTGGTCTCTGCGCTGGAACAAGAAGATGGGCAAGTTCTACACCAGCCAGGAGAAAGGAAAGATTGAGCACTGTAAAAAGCAGGCAAGTAGAGAAGGAAGCACTTGATATCATTGAGAATTTAGTGGTTTTAGTTTTTGAGAGCAGGAAACTCTGAAACGTACTTCTGAAATAAATGAACTAATTGTTTTTGCATGTGGATTCCTGTGTAGATCCACGGGGCAGAGAATGAGTTCAACTCCCTCCTGAAGCTGGATCACCCCAACTTGGTGCACTACACGGCTCTGAGCACCATTGAGAAGGAGGACTGCCTTGTGGTCAACCTGCTGGTGGAGCATGTGGCCGGCATCAACTTGAACCAAAGCCTGACCTCCCACGGCCCGGTGCCTCTGGATAAACTGTGCCATTACACGGCCCAGCTGCTGGCCGCTCTCGACTACCTTCACTCCAACTCCGTGGTCCACAAACAGCTGGGGGCCTCCAGCGTGCTGATCGACTCGGAGGGCAACGTTCGACTGACTGATTACAGCTTATCCAAGAGATTTGCCGACATCTGCAAAGAGGACATTTTTGAGCAGGCCCACGTGCGTTTCTCAGAGGACACAGCCATGCCTACAAAAACGGGCAAGAAGGGGGACATGTGGAACTTGGGGTTAATGCTGCTGACTCTGAGCCAGGGGAAGGAGGTGAAGGAGTATCCAGTGACGGTGCCAGCCAGCCTCCCTGCTGACTTCCAGGATTTACTCCACAAGTATGTACAGATAGATATCACAGCTGCTTCTTTGCCGCAGGAGTATATCACTGTTTCAGCTGATTAACTGTAAATCATGTACTTGCCATTAGTGATGACCATTTTCTGTCTAGATTTCTGCATGGCTTGACTTCCTGGAAACCATTTCCATTTGATTTGTCGTAATGCAAATGTACATGCAGAAAAGAGAACTTGACATAATTTCAATGACGTAAGCAGAAAAAAGTGAAAGAATGCTCATAATATTCTAAATCCAAAGGTGACATTATCATGTTTTTATTTGTCCAAATCTAAGACCAAGAAAAACAGCAAATTCTAAGAACCTGGAGCCATCACATGTTTGACATTTGCTTGAGAACTGACGTAAATGTTTACACAATTACTGAAGTAGATTCTTACTTTTCTTTCGATTGACTATTGATGACCAGTTGATTGACTAATCATTGCAGCTCTACACTGAAAGATACAATGCCTGAACCTCAAGCAAGTTTAATGTCTTTGTGGGTTCGTTTTCAAACCATACAGAAATGAAGGGAAACCAATTACTGCCTGGAGGATGGAAAATTTAAATTTGACATGGTCTGCACTGTGAAGCATTCATGATTTACTCGAGGCTTTAAACACTGATTTGTTGCTTTAGGTCACAATGTTTCCATACATATGTGTCAGTGTCATAGTTGCATGTGTCCTAACAAACTAAACTATGGTTAATTTAGATTATTCAGACCTTTTCTTCTTTTCAATACGTTATGTTTGTGTGTCCAGCACAATGTGGATTAGTGCACGAGGCCAGATTGTTCCAGCCTGCACAGGTTACTGCACTCTGCATTATACTCTATGTGTCTTTGTTATAGGTGTCTGTGCCTGAACGATGCTGAACGCTGGACAGCCCAGCAGCTTCTGGACCACTCCTTCCTCAAGCCTCCGTCACCTAAAAACCTGCCACAGTACCAAGATGCCAGCCCGGAAGGTGATACACACATCCATATACAATGTGTGCATGAGGTGGACAAAATATTGGAAACACCAATTAAAATTCAGTCCAGCAAAACAATTAAATACAACCCTGTTATCCTTAAAGTGACTCATCAAGCAAACGAGTGAGGTAGTATTTATTACAGCTGCAAAATTATTGTAGTAATTTTCTAATTTATTTCTTCTGTTCATGATCATTTATGTCTATGAAGTGTGTGGAAATATTTAAAAAATTGCATCACGATAAGCAACTTGCTTATATTGTCCAAGCAATCCAAGGATGTTTGGTTTCCCAGCAGCAAATACTCACATTTAAGAAAGTGGGAAGGGAGTAAGGGCATTTTTGCTTGGTATATGGTTTAAACAATTAATTACTTATCCAGATGTTGACTGATTTTCTGTTTATAGACAAATCAATCAAATGACAAATTGTTTCAAAACAAGTATTTATTGCAGTATTTATTGTATTGTGCTACATTACCTTGTGCAGGCGTTCCCATTCTTGTGATCAATAGGTGTGTAAATGACAGGAAGTTTGGTGTGTTGGTTCAAGTTGAAGTTGCTTATGTTTTGTTTTTTTTTGTCCTGTCAGATCTCGCCGTGGACTTTGCATCAACAGTCATCCCACAGAACCACATTCTCAATGCTCCGTTCATCTCTGGGGTGCAGAGGCAGTTTTCGCGCTACTTCAATGAGTTTGAGGAACTTCAGCTTCTTGGAAAAGGAGCGTTTGGTGCTGTAATTAAGGTGCGCTCTGTTCTCCACTCCAGCTTTATCAGGAGATGACGTTACACTGGTAAGACAGCTGGCTGTGATTTCTTACTGTCCCTGTCTTGCACCTCCAGGTTCAGAACAAACTGGACGGTTGCTACTATGCCGTGAAACGCATCCAGGTCAACCCAGCCAGTAAGCAGTTCAGAAGGATCAAAGGCGAGGTGACTCTGCTCTCACGCCTCAACCATGAGAACATCGTGCGCTACTACAACGCGTGGATCGAGCGGCACGAGACGCCGTCAGTGGGGGTGCTGAGCAACAGCGACAGCTCTGAGACCCGGAGCACAGCCGACAAGGCTCCTCAGTGCAAAGGGCCTCGGCAGCGCCTCAACGAGCTGGGCCTGCTTGACGACGTGGAGGACATTGCGCCACCTCCAGCTCTGTCCAGCTCGGTGGAGTGGTCCACCTCTATTGAGAAGTCCTCCAGCGCCAAATGTAGCGGACATCAATCGAGTGATGAAGAGGACGATGATGACGATGAGGAAGATGTGTTTGGTGCCTCTTTTTTGTGAGTGTTTTTTTTTGTAAGTGGCAATGAGTCTGGCAGAACTTTCTCTGCTTTATACCTCACTGTTTTTTTTCTTTCTTTTAGGCCGTCAGATAGTGACTCAAGGAGTGACATCATCTTTGACAATGGCGATGAAAGCGCAGACGAGATGTCACAGGTTTGAATATTTTCACTCCTTTATTTTTCCACTTATTTGTCAGTGTGTGTGCTACAAACTGATGGTGTTTCCTCTCGCAGGTTGAGCCAAGCAAAAGGATGGTGAAGGATACGGGGGAGAGCACAGACTCAGATCGACCTCTCCTTATAGCACATTACCTGTACATACAAGTAAGCTTCACGTCTATGCTCCACTATTACCACTAGAGGTCTCTGTGTCTCGTATCTAATGCTTTCTGTTCCTCCACAGATGGAATACTGTGAAAAGAGCACTTTAAGAGACACGATCGATCACGGCCTGCACCAGGACCAGAATCGCTTATGGAGACTGTTCAGGGAAATACTGGATGGCCTTGCTTACATCCATCAGCAGGTGTCTATATGTTTGTGTTCATGTGTTTGAGTTTCCTTTAAAGCTAATAAGCTTTTTTGCCACAGAAGTGTCCCATAACAGGAAGGACGTAGTCAACAAGAAGGAAACCATGTCTTCATTCAGCCATGAACAAGCAGACGTCTTCATTCCTCTTCCTCTCTTTCAGGGCATGATTCACAGGGACCTGAAGCCTGTCAACATCTTCCTTGACTCGCAGGACCATGTAAAGATCGGAGACTTTGGCCTGGCCACAGACCATCCTGCTAATGTGGTGTGTAGTTGAAAGCTTCACCCTGCTGACACTGCTGCCTCGTTGTCACATTTGCATCTAATATAAAATATGTAACTCAAGTGATAATTATGTTATGAACTCATGGAGATACTGTTCATTTCTCTCAGGCTGCAGGCGTATTTGAAGTGGCTGAAGAGAGTGGCTCAGCTGCGATCCCCAAATCTGACCCAGCAGGTGCAGAGAGTTTCAGAACATTTACATTGTGTAACTGTCTGATGTGAATATTCCTCCCTGACACTTTTTGTGGCTTGTGCGTCACTATTGGACAGGTAACATGACAGGCATGGTTGGCACCGCCCTCTACGTCAGTCCGGAGGTTCAAGGAAACACCAAAGCCACCTACAACCAAGTAAGCTTTCAGATATATATAAAATATATAAATATGATTTAAGCTTGTGAGTTCCACCATTTGAGTATCTGTTGTGTTCATCCATTCTTTCTGTCCTCAGAAAGTTGACCTTTTCAGCCTAGGCATCATCCTGTTTGAGATGTCCTACCGACCCATGACCACAGGGGCGGAGCGCATCTCCGTGCTAAGCCAGCTACGTGTGGTAGGTCCATGTTCAGGACTGGGAACAATCCATGAAAGTAATTTGTGCTGTGTGGGGCTTTGAAGCTGAATACTTACCTCATCTCTTTTCACGCTGCAGGAGTCCATCATTTTCCCTCAGGACTTTGCCGCATATGAGCTGGGAACACAGGTGAGGAGCACATCATTTGGTATGAACATTTTCCTCTGTGTTTCCCGGTCTAACGACAGAACGGCTCTCTGTGTCTCTTCTTTGTGTCTGTCAGAGGACAGTGATAGAGTGGCTGCTGAACCACGACCCGGCCCTGCGACCCACCGCCCAGGAGCTGCTGAAGAGCGAACTGCTGCCTCCGCCGCAGATGGAGGAGTCAGAGCTGCACGAGGTGCTGCAGCACACCATGGCCAATATCAATGGCAAGGCCTATCGCACCATGGTGGGCCAGCTGTTCGCCCAGAACACCTCTCCAGTCATGGATTACACCTATGACATAGACCTACACAAGGTATGGCAGATCTATTTTACACAAGACCAGAGGGATTGTCATGTGTCTGGTGTAAGAGTGTGTGCTTTTGTTTGTTTATTCTGGTGAGAAAAGAAAGTGTGAAAGACTTTTATGTGTTTTGGATATGTGGTGAATGAAAGTGTAAAGCTGTGGTAAAAAGTTATTCCCCTGTCTACCTGAAGGTGTCACTCCAGACACGTGAATGGCTGCACCAACCCCTCCGTGCGACCTCACTCATCTGGTCTGTGTAACAGGCCAGCAGAAGGCCTGTTTGTGCTTAATCGATGTCTCCTGATCCCTAACAGAGGCTGTTTGTTTGGTCTCCCTCCAGGGCAGCTTCAGCTTCAACAGCGCCAAATTGCAGCAGTATGTGCATGAAACAATCACCAGGATCTTCAAGAAGCACGGTGAGTACACTATGCCTGAGTGTGCGTGTGAACACAAGCCTTTGTTGACTCTCCCCTGCAAGACACTTGGACTCCTGACCCTCTGTAAGCCCGTTGAAGGGACCCCAACATCTGCTTGGTTGAGTGGCGGCTCAACAATAAGTGCACTGTTAGGCAGCACAGATTCGGCGCAGGTGCATGTGTTATTTTTGTGCACAGTGCTGATGGTGTCCAGCTGTACTTATTTGTTTACGCTCAGTTTGTATCTGCTGACATGCATCAGCTCTTTTAGGGTGAAGGTTATATTATCTTATGCAGATGTTGCAGTAACACACCGTGTTTGTTTTCAGGTGCGGTGCGTCTGCAGACACCGCTGCTCCTCCCCAGGAACAGGAAGCTGTACGATGGCAGCGAGCTGGCCTGCTTCATGGACCACAGTGGAATGCTGGTTACACTGCCCTATGACCTTCGCGTGAGCCCAACACACGCACACACGTAACGCACGCAGGCGTGCATGTCCGAGCTTGCAAACCAACTCTAATTATACAACTATTTGCATCAGCACATGCAAACACACACACACACAGTGTGAGGCTGCAATCAGCAGCCGCCTTAAGATCCTGCTACCTCAGGAAACCCTGAGGACTAAATGGTTGTTTCCACACTGTGATTGATTACAGCCTGGTATGCACTGACTTCACTGTCATTATACAAGGCACCCGAACTCTCAACTCTCTTTTTTACTTTAGATGGCGTTTGCAAGATTCGTCGCTCGCAATAATATTACACACCTGAAGAGGTAAAGTTTAATGAATTAACTTTTTCTTGGCAATAATTCTTTGTAATAATAGCAAAAGTGTTTTTTTGCTCTTTTCAGTGTTCAGTGTTCTGCCAACAAGCTAGAAGCAAATTTATATGTTACTAATTTATTAAAACGTATACATTTCACACTCTTTTCTTTTTACTTATAATATTTTTTTATCTTTTGGAAGTACAATGAAGAAGGTGGTGATGTTTTGTGATAAGGCTGATATATATAATATAATATAATAAAGGGCAATTGTTTGATGGTATTAGGCCAAATGAGTTGTGCTCTGTCTCTTATGTGTGCTCTTATCACCATTTAGGCCCAGTGCTTTTGACACACACGTTCAGAATATACACACCAGTGTCTCTGTGTTTCTCTTCATCTTTCTCAAGGTATAGCATTGAACGCGTATTCCGGCCCAGGAAGCTGGATCGTGCTCACCCAAGGGAGCTTCTGGAGTGTGCCTTCGACATCGTCTCACCCGTCACCAACAGCCTGCTTCCTGAAGCCGAGACCATTTACACCATCTCTGAAATAGTCCAAGAATTTCCCGGACTCCAGGTTATACACGTGAACTACTATTACTGTAAATGATGATGTGTTGTGGCGCCTCGTCTCGATTCACACGCGAACAGAACAGTTTGTCGACGCGTCCTTGTTCTTTATTTTCCAACGGATGCTATCATGGCAACCTGTCCTGTTGTTGTTTTTTCCCTTTTTTACTTCCCACTCACATTCCCAACATACCAAAGTGTATGTAAGCCTGACAGATTTACTGTGGATTTAATATTTACATAGCAAATCTGTTATGCGCAGCTCTCTTCACTTCCTTCCCTGCCTCCCAGTACAGTCCATTTCCTGCCCACACATCCCAGCGCTGCGTCAGTCTCCAGTCGCAGTCTCCCTGTGCGTTTCATGCACCTAGTCAACCCAGAGTCTGGCCTCGGCTTCATCCCTCATAGATCCTGTTTCTGATCCTCTCCACCACCCTGCTCTTTGTGTGAAAGCTTTTAAGAATATGTGAGTCAGAGGGAATGAGAGGGCAGCCGGACACAACAGTCATTATTCACTGAGGCGCTCATTGTACAGTGGTGCTCGTGCTTCACTGACTGTAATTGCAGCTGAGGGGGTTAAAGGTGTGTTTGTGTGCGTTCTGTGACTGCAGGAAAGGAACTATAACATTTACCTGAACCACACCAGCTTGTTGAAGGCCATCCTGCTCCACAGCGGAGTCCCTGAGGACAAGCTGAACCAGGCCTCCTGCATACTGTGTGACGCTATGGTCAGTGCAGGTCACATGTGCATCGCAGATGTTGCCCACATCGCGTGTCCTTTGCCGATACGCTGGTATGAACATGCATAGTAGTGTTCTTTTCCAAATATAGCAGCGCTAACATTTCTGTATTTGATCCAGAGCGAAAAGCTGACCAAACGTGAGATGGAGGCAAAGTTCTGCAACTTTTCTCTGTCAACCAACAGCGTAAGTGTCCCGCTGGGTGCACGAACCTTCTGTAAAAATAATCAGACCCGCGGCAGCCAGCACGCACTGGCTCGTAAACACTCAGATCCCTCCTCTGTTGCATCCAGTTGCAGACGCTGTACAAGTACATAGAACAGAAGGGGGATCTGCGGGACCTGGCGCCACTGCTGACATCACTCACCAAACAGAAGACCGCCGTCACCCAGCTGGCCAAGCAGGGCCTCAAGGACCTGGAGGAGCTCACGGTGCTGCTGCGGAGGCTGGGAGTTAAACTGCAGGTGATTTGTCTGGGTAAATAAGAGGAGACACTGTGAATGTTTTTTTCCCACTTTTAACACAGATGTATCCTCTCTGCAGGTGGTGGTTAACTTAGGCTTAGTGTACAAGGTGCAACATCACTCGGGGGTCATCTTCCAGTTTGTGGCTTTCATCAAGAAACGTAAACGAACTATACCAGATATAGTGGCTGCTGGAGGACGATACGACCACTTGGTAGGTTTTACCTCCATTTAACCACCTTCCACATGTGACTATTGTGAAATCAGACTAAAAATCTGCAGGTGTTGTTTTCATGTATGCATTTACGTGAACAATACAGCTTCCATGTCAAATTTATAGCTCTCTGTCCCTATTTCATTAATTCCTTGGTGATGCCTCTCTGTGCTGCTAGATCCTGGAGTTTCGAGGGCCAGCTTCCACGGTGCCCGTGCCCTCTGCAGTGGGGGCCAGCGTGGCTCTGGAGAAAGTCTGTGCTGCTATGGCCAACATGGAGGAGCCGGTGAGAGAGACAGACGAACACGCACGCACACACACTGGGATCTGACATTCTTAATTATTGTAATGAAGGAGCAGCAGACAGAGCTGCATATTTAATGATGCCTTATTACAGCAGGCGGCCGCCACACAGCCACTTTTAGAAACATGTTAATAACTATGATCACTGTGGCTCTTGATGATGTGGAGTTATTTTTGGAGGCGCATCATTTTCGGAGATTCAGAATGTGAAATGATGTGCTCAGAAAACTGCACTATTGGTCTTAAGACAGAAAAGAGCATTGAAAAGACTTAGAAGCGAGTTGTTTCACTGCACCTTTCAATATGTGACAGTTTTTTTTTTACTTCTCTGCGTCAGCCATCAGTGAGCTCCTGTGATGTGCTGGTGGTCCCGGTCGGTCATTCGTCAATGTCCAAAGCCATCAATGTTGTCCAGAAGCTGTGGAGCGCTGGCGTCTCTGCAGATATCACCTACGATGTCTCACAGGTTAGCAGCCCACCTGATATCAAGCCAATTCTGATTTCAAGTTTCTCTGTGGAATTTTATATGTTATTGACCAAAATGTGTTGTGTGTATCCTCAAGGTCTTACAAAAGTGTTTCCTTCCTCCTACAGCATTTGCACCGGCACATTTTTTAAAAACATTTTCAAACCTGCATGGATGCTCGCCTGCTAGCAGTCTTCTATTTCCCTGTCTTCGCTGTTGCATTGCTGCATTTGTTGGGACACGACCAGCACCTGTAGAGCAGTAGAGTAGTGTCAAACCATTGGCAGAAATATGTTTTCCCATCAACACGAGCACATAAAAATATTGCACCACAGTGTAGGAAAATTCAATATCTTACTGTTGGTTCAGAGAAGTCTTGATTTTCAGCTATGAATGTGCACTTTCCCTGCATTTATAAATAACGGAAGTGACATTATTTTGATTTCATGAGAACCAGATATGCCATAAAGGCTTTCTGATTGAAAATATCAAAAATTGCAGATAATTGACAACTATGTAAAACCCAATCAAGCCAAAGCCGTTAAAGCCCAAGCCTAAATATATCTCAGCTAAAGGAAGCACAGCCCACTTCTTAGTAAGTCACTCCCTTATTGTTGCTTCCGGACCTGCAAATGGAAATAATCTGCAGAGCGAATGAACATATAGCAGCACTGTTCATGTAAAAGAAGCTTATTGAGTTTACACTTCTAATTATGTAACTGGGCCCTGGTTGCATGTCTAATCTCAACCACATTTCTTTGCATAGCAGTTCTCTGAATAGACAATGGGAGTTAGCCATTGTATAAAATTGGTGATTTCCTGCCACCCCCCCTACCTCCTTTCTTGTCCTGTGGTGCTTTCAGCCCTCCTACAGAGGGCGACACCTGACTTCCGTTCTTGAGGAAAAAGCCCCTCAACCGTCGGCAGCAGACTTATCGTGACAGCATCAGAAATAGTAAACATCCCAGAGAATGAGCTGCACTTTGTGGTTCCATTTGAAAGAGGCTTACTGGCCTTATTGGGACAATACGACATGGAGTCATTTCTGCAATGCTCGACTCATTCATCTGTTAGACGAGCTTTCAGTAAAGATTTTTATTAAGCTCTTGTTAGGGAAACTTGGATTGTGATTGGAGAACATCCAAGCTGCGATCAATCCCTTCAAAGTGAACTTTTTTTATCCTGTGGTCCAAAACTCCTGATGCCATGCCTCTGTCACATTCTTCATGTTTATGTGACAAACTGATCTCAGCCTCGTGTTTGTGTGTTGGTGTAAACGCCCTCACTGGCACTTTGCTGTGCCCACATTTAAATACTCCTCCTGTTTTTTTTCCCCCATTTCCTCTTTATTACCTATTGTTTTAACTTTCCACTTCTGCAGCGGAGAAGTGTTTTGCTCTAATGGTCTTCATTGTCTTTTGTACTGGCACAGGACACAAGTGATTGGCCACCTTCATTTCCCCCGAGTCCTTAGAAGCAATTAGGAAAAGGTTGGGTTTGGGTGAAAACAAGCGACACTATGTCTAATTTGTCAACAGTGTTTGTGCGTTTTTGTTGATTATGTATGCAGGCGGCGGCTCGGCCGGCGGCGAGTTGGTGAGAACACCTTGTTCGGACTTACTCGCCCGTTGCTCCCTCCTCCCGCCGGACTTTTGTTAACACCTTTCACATGCCGGCCTCTTAACGGACTCAATCTGCAGCTTTAATTCATCCTCGGGAGACGGTTCCACTCTTTTAGCTTTTATTAGCCAAATATGGCAAACCTCTTCCACATGCTGTCAGCTTAGGCATATGGCCCAGAGCTGCCCACCGGCCTCCGAGCAATGGCTTACCTTTGACTTAATTTGTTCTGTCAATGAGGAAGAGGCAGTTCTATTTGATGACGTTTATAGGTTTATAACAAGATGAAACTCTCTTGCTGAAGTTGGTGAATTGGGCTGACATAAACATGTACATACACACGGTCAGGGCTGAATGCGTTACCTGAATACACAATGGTTTCAGTTGTGAGTCTCAGATCAGTGCACGCAGCTCTTCTTGCTCCAAGAAAAACCGAAACTGCCACTGTAGAGGATTTTTTTGAGGGCACGATTCTTATGTTCCTCCCACCAAGTTTTCCAACCTTAATGCTTTAGCCAAGTGGTATCTCAACCATGCCCTCGGCCTTCTCTTTCAGCAACCACATCAGTCTGTGAATCTCGTCAGCTTTGATGCTTCAATTGTAAAATTCCTGTCATGTTGTCAGACTTGACTCACGACTCTTCTATTACTGAATGGAAGAAAACATTCAGACAAAACTTGTATGAGGGCAGCAAGATTTCAGTCCTCAGTTTTCAGAGATTCAGCTCTGAGTCGGGTTCAGTAAACGCGAGTGAAACATCAACAAAGATCATCATCAAACTAGTGCAACAAGAAATAAAGCAGTGATTTGTGAATGTTTTTAGATTAGGCAGGTATTTTTAATGCACACCTTGTTCAGCTGAGTTGCTATCTTAAACCACCAATAATTCAGTCTATTGCCTTTGTGTGTTCAGTCTCAGGACACCTTGTTGGAGCATTGCAGGCTCACCGGCATCAGCTGCATGGCCCTGGTCTACGACAAGGAGGCAAACTATGTGAAGGTAAAGCAGCTTTACAGTAAAGTCTAGCATTGTGCACTATATTTATATCCTGTCTAGGAATCCATTGACAGCTGAAATCTAATTTACATACATTCTGAATTGTTAAACAGCTTAAGAGAACAGATGTTCTGTGAGCAGCATTGCACATCGTGGTGCTTTCCAAACTGTTTTGATAAGAGAGAACTATGGAAAGTTTGTGTACGTGAGCACATGTTAAAGTCATTGTCTGTCTTCAGGTCAAATCCCTTGAGAAGGACCGACAGTCAGAGAAGCGGATTCCTGAAGCGGACTTGGTGGACCACATCGTTCAGAAATGTCGGACCAAATTCTTTGAGGAAAGAAACATCAGGTAAAGAAATTTTGCGTGTCCAGTTTGCTGCTCAGATGTCTGAATAATGTAAGAACAGTGTTCTTATATAATGTTGTCCCTTTGCCCCCGCAGAGAAATCTCTGACAGCATGTCTCTTCAGAACCCTAAAGGATCACTGCTCAACACCACAGGTATTCACTGATTCCTGCCTGATTTCCACTTAATCTTTACAGACAGCCTCTATGTAGAACTCAACCTGTGTATTTGGGGCCTGAAAGGAGCTCAGTGTAGGAATTTTAGTTTAAAACATTCAAAACCTAAAGGGCTCAAACAGCATAAAATTATGAAACAGAATATTGTGATCATTTTGAGATCTGCACCGTATGACTGATCCTAATGCTGCATTTTTACTTCTGCCATTGAACTGATTTATTAACCAAAGTGACGAACAATTAGTGCAACGCAAAAATACAATTTAAAAAATCCTGTTTTTATTTGACAGTTAAAAATCTCATTAATTGTGTTAAATATTTCTCTGTCTTCAGGCTCCTCTGAACAGCATGGCAGCAGCAGCACCATGAACATGAATGTAAACGTCATCAGCCCGGAAAAAGTTTCTGCCAGTGCCAGACGACGCTACGAGAATCAGGTTTGTGATGCGCACACACATACAGCCACAATGCGGTGTGTTTTCAGATTCACCTGTTCTAAATGCTTTTCATTAATCAATTAATGATTGAGGTCTGCCAGATCAGATCAGATTCTGATGTGGTGACCCAAAATTAGCCCCAAATATTTGTTATTCAGACCACGCTGGAGTTTGCATTTGTACCTGTTCATCGCTCTATAGCACCACAAATTGCCAGAAATTCTCACTGAAATATGTAAACAACAGCAGCAACATTGTGTTAAAAGATGGTTCCTTTCTCTCAGTTTCAATCATCTCTAAAGTGATGGAAAATTCAATTTAAACTTAAGTGATTTATCATTTTTCTGGATATGAAGAGATGCTTACTTCTCATACCTGCACTCCTCTTTACTGTAGGCCACAAAAGGACAGCTATGATATAGCATACATCCAGTATTTACACACTCAAAGTGTTCAATGCGTTTCTGTTTTTTTGTAGAGAAATAAAGACATCTGATTGAAACACGTTCACACATTCGTATGAAAGCCGAGCCGTGTCGTACCCATGAAAACATCTCACTTGGGAGCAAGTTCTTGCTGCCAGGTCTTGACTTACGTTGACCCATTGACCCACACTAAGAGTCAACATGTTTTTTTTCCCATGTCCCGACTCTCTTCTTGCTCTGTGTGTTCGTCTTGAATGTTGAAGTATTTGCCATTAAGAATATGCTGCCTCTTTTGCAAATGGTTTGCTTATAAAATGCATTAAATTGCAAGATGATTTTTTTTCCTGCTCGTTCATTTTGATCATGGGAACATTTATTATTTTCTTCCACCCTTTTCCCCTTTTCTTTCTTCTTGCATTCTTTCTCTCTAAATCTCTCTTTCAGATCCAAACCAGATTAAAGAATCTCGGTAGCAATTTGCAGAACAAGAGCAATGACATCGAGGTTCTGGCTGTAAGTCATTTGTTTGTTTACCCCCTTTTATCCCTCCCAATCCCAACTCCCCTTTTTCTCCTTATCTCCTGAATTCATGTGTGAAATCACAGAGCGTGGAAAGCGCTTGTGATGGCTAAAACAGCAAACATCGCTGGGAGCAGCCCTTTTATACTTATTTGCCTTTGCGCTGAAATCCCCTGCTGGAGGTAAGATGGCTGTGAATCCATCCCAGTTGCCACAGAACAATGAACACTAAACAGAAGGCAGTGTGCGTGTCATTTGGAGGGATGCAAATGGCTGCCATGTTGAGTTTATTTTGCGTTGTAGATTTTGTTGCCCGATATTCTCAAAGTAAATCCGCCCTGCGTATTTTACCATGTCGACATTTACATTTGTCGTCCATGCCGGGGTCTGGACTGCATCAGCGGCGCAACAGTAAATAGGGAGTTATTGAAACGCAGCAGGCATAATCACCTTGATTCCGGTAAGCAGTTGCACAGGCCTATAAGTCTTCGTTGTTGTATGTCAGCAGCCTGCTTGTCTGTCAGTTGCATTGGAACACAACAGTACTTATTTTCTAATGATAAACCCAGGAGGCCATTAGCCCCTTCCTGTAAAAGGGACATGAAGTGCTTTCAGGCTTGGCGAGAGTATTGTGAAACTGGAATTATAAGTAATATAGTGATGCTGGAGTGGACTGGATTATCTTGTGTTGAAAGAATTACACAACCCATCGGGCAGCGAGTGCAACAGCTGATATTTTTAGCTCGATTATGAATACAGTATTTGGCAGCGCGAGCGGCCACCTCCGATCAAAACATGTGCACTGTTGGGTTGTTTGTTGAATTGTTGCAGCATGAGATAAGACTCCATTGTGTTTTCTTCTAACCTTGCGTGTTTTGTGTCCCACAGGTGGACCTGCAGAAGGAAACGCTGGTCAACTTCCTGTCCTTGGAGGTGGGTTTCATATCGGCTTCATCAAGACCGTTGCAGAGTTAATAAAAGGCTACATCCTAATGAAGGGCGGGAGGGAGGGAGGGGGAAGTGGAAAGAACGGCCAATAGAGGTCAAGATCCTAGACAGGAAGAGGGGATCCCGGCTCCTTCCTTACAGTCCTGTCCTGGAGTGAGGGAACACCCCTGCCTTCCAGCCAGGGAGAGTCCAACTTGCACTCACATATGCGGCAGACACAAACTACAGTTAACAAAACGCATACTTGAGAGGTGTTAATATTCACATTCCAAACCCCTGACCACGGCCGCACTCATAAAAAAACCCTGAAGCAAAAAGAAAGACTTTAATTATATTGTGCGTAGAAACATGAAGAAAGCTGAAAAATGCTCTTAACACCACTGTTATATAAGCAAAAGCCTCCGCTCCGCAAATGAATCGGCCGCCTATACAGTTGGGGCCCTCGCAGCACATGTGTCAAAGAAAACACGTTCAGTATATAAAACTCATGACAATATGCAGTGTGTGTATAGCCAGGCGTGCAGGAAAGGCCTGTTTTAAATATGGCAAATTACCCCGAGTCACACAAGGAACCAAAGAACTCTATAAACCCAGTGTTGCTTTGTGCCTTCACTGCGCCGCTACACTTGACATGCAAAAATATACTCCGAGGCTGCAGACGAACAACCCCATTTATTCCTCCTGCCTGCTTTTCTGCTAACAAACACCAAGAAACTGACGCTGTGTTGGACAGTCTCTACAATTCTGACATAAAAATTTGTACCAGGTTTGATGAGCTTCATCTCTCACTTTCTCACCTGACTCTCCCTCTCTCCCATTTTGTTGTTTTAACCCTCTCTCTCTTTCTCTTTCCAGTTTGACAGCGAAGAGCAGTTCAACAACAGCGTGAAGACTCTGCTGTCTCGTCTCCCAAAGCAGCGCTACCTGAAATCCATCTGCGATGAGATCCACCACTTCAAAATCATGAAGAAGTATGTTGGATACTTAGAATAGAATAAAGAATAAAATCGGACAAATTAAAATTATGATGGTGTTAAAAAAAAAAGTATAAAGCCAGATAATCAGGAAAGAGTTACAATTCATACTCGGGGGGCCACCGATGTCTGAACCAAATTTAATCCAGATCCCTTTGTTGAGACATTTCAGCAACACCACAAATGTCAAGCTCAGTAAAGTCATCAGCAATTATCCTCTGGCCTCCAACTTCATGGCAGTCCTCTCCATCCAGTAGTTGTTGAGACATATCACTAAAACACAAAAACGTTCCTCTACTGGTTGAGCGAGTGGTAAAAGCCAGGAATCACTGCACTCCATCAAGGCAGTCCATTCATGAAGTGTTGAGCTATGGTGGACTGACTGACTGACTAATCTGTACTACTATGCTGCTCGTGTGGCTAAAAATCTGTTGCCAAATTAGCTGCATGTGTTTTTACAAGCGCCTGTCTTTAATGAAATTATGAGATCTGAGTTGGAGAGCCAATATCATGTGTCATTCTGTGAATCAGCTGTCCTCCTCCTGGTTGCCGTATTTTGATGAATGAAAGAAACTAAAGAATACTTGAATCGAAGTATAAAAATGTGGTAGGATATTAGAAAAGATTTTATTAAGAGAAAAGTAAAAATCCTTGCCACTTCTTTTAAAACTACATTTTCAAATGTGCAGCCTTGTCTTTGGTGTCAAAACTTTTTCCCCCTCAGAAGCGAAAAAACAGCAGGAACTTGATACTATATAGACATTTTCCGAACAAACAGTTGTAGACGTCTCTTCTCGGCAGGAGCCCTGGTGGAGGATGAACCAGAGACCCCACGGCCTGGCCTCTCTGCTCGCTCCCACATGTTTCCATCTACTACCGACTTGTTGTTTTTATTAAAATGAAACCTGAGGCAAACAGCGGAATACATTAAAGACCACTTAAAAAACAGGCAAAAAAAAGACAGACTTCCTTTTACGGGCAGCTGCCACTCCAAAGCTCCGACCAAGCCCACGCGCTCCAGGTGTAACAGTGACAGTCAGTCCTTCAAAGGGAGCTGTTAGACGGATAACTACTGCCTTGAAGAACATCAAATCCTCTGTTGATCCCATTTCCTGAGGTGAAATCTGGAGAAGGATTAGCCTTGTTTGGTCCTCTGATGTCTGTCTCTTAACACCCAAGTTGATTGACACTGAGATTGCAGCGCGGGGGGGCGGGTTGGCTTCATCCACTACTGCGGTTGAGGATGGAGCGGTTTTATTTCCGAGCTTCCCAGCAGAACTTTTTTTTTTTTCAAAGCCCCGGTTAAATCCACAGCGTTTGAGCGTCCAGTGTTGTGGCGCTTGTGAATGCCCATAGAGAGCGACCCTGTGAGGGATTCAGAGGATTTTCTCTTTCATGAATGAGATGGTAACCCCCCCCCCCCCAAAAGAAAAAAAGAAAATCAAAGCTTCTCTTTCTGGCTTCCCGTCTGCCTCTCCGGAGCAGTTGGTTTTAATTTCCTGCCTCTGTTGTGTGTTTGATTTGCCATTTTAGGGAGAAAAGTCTCCGCTGATAAATGAGCTTCACGGAGGCAACAATGGATATATTCAGCATGTGGTTTTATGTGTTTGTTTAGTTGTTTTCATTGAATGCAATGGGGTACAGGCAACTGAGCCCAGATGAGTGGGGTAAAGGGCTCGTGCAGTCACCTGACTACAGCTTCTTGTCCTTTACTGAAGTCATGCAACCATTTGTCATTTGTAATTTGGTCATAACCCAAAGCATTGCACAAATTGAAGTTTTGACCTGATGACGGCGCTGATTCAAAAGTTAAGATGCTTATTTCTCCACTGAGTCGTGAGACTTAATTACCCTGGAAATGGACCCTTGGCAGGCGTGAATCCTGTGTTATTTCAACAGGACTGACCTCTAAAGCTAGAGAAATCTAAGATCCTGGAAACCCTCCCGGCTGAATTTCATTGTCCTGATTTTTGCGATGTCCCATTTGGAAGTCCTCCACCATGTTTTTCAATATGCTTTTGAATCTCATAAGTGACAGATGTTGTCCTCTTGCAGGGTGGCCGTGGTGGTCTTGTACAGCTACAAGGACGACTACTACAAGATCCTTCTCTGAAATCGAAGGGGGCTTCACTGGCCTGGGAGACATCCCGCTTGGTTTGAGGCTCAGTAGTCTCCCAGAGACTGTTCATCCTGGGACCTACAGAATCTGTTGGAAGACTGACAGATTTGTACTTTTTCCCTTTGGAAGGCGAGAGCCCAAAAGACACAAGAGATTTTTTTTTTTTTTTTTTACCATGTTAAGTGGTAACTCAGCTATTTGACCCAAAATCCCCAATTCCCAAAACCCTGCAGTGTTTTGTGGTCTTTCCCAGACGTGGACAAGACGTTTACCGGACTTTATTGCCTTAATAGAACAATCGAAGTCGGAAGAGAGAAGGCTTTTTACTGAAGAACATGTGTCATGAATGCAACAATTTTACATTTCTAATTTGGAACAGGATTGATTGTAGAAATAAATCTCTTTTTCCCAAATGGAGCTGTGATTGTGTGCCTGCTTTAACTGTGCATGCGAGTAAAACACAGCCATTTGCAGCCTGAGGACCATGGTGATTACAATCTAATGCTTATCCTTGTTGTAAGTGACACTTATGAATCCAGTTATTTCACAGCTGATATAGAAGTTGGGGAGGTTTGGGGAGTTAGGAAAGTATCTTAATCCAAATAGCACTGTTTTTGATATTCGGAAGGCTTTGTGTTGCAGTATTTGACGCATTCAAGGCCTGGGAAACTGACCCTGATGTTTGCTTTATTGATCCTTCCGGAGAAGCTTCCTCACCTTGAAGTTTATGAGCAAGCTTTGACGGACAAGTCAAAACAACAGCCCAGTCTGCACTGAGGATTATCCAGGTTTCCAGGTCTGGCCTGTATGTCTTTGTGTTTTATTAGCTCGCTGGATAGATGAGGTCTACTCGCTCTTCACTCGTACTAAATTCTCCAAGAACCCCCATCAGAAACAATCCACACTACTACCACTAAACACATCTGCTAGTGCTACTGAGATAAGGGAACAACCTCGGTAAGCAAAGGAAAACGATCAGATTTAAAGCAACTAAGAGAGGACAAATTCCCATTTGGAGCAGAACTCCAGAACCAGATGTGCATGAGCCTGCAAATCTGTGAGTAAAGTACAAACCACTAACAGATACCATCTCGGATGACATCACTGCACTTTAGGGAATTGTTCCTCCAACCCAGCTTAAGTATCATCAGTTTGGGCCACTTTGGTTCACACATTTATTTTTCAAAATAAGTGTAAATGTTACAGTTCATCATCTAGGAAACATATTTACAGGGTTTGCAACAGTGAAATAAATAAGGTTGTATAGAATATAGCAGATAGAAATGGTAAATAGTCTACAATGTACAGCAGCTTTGGCTACCAAAAGTTCATTTTTCAAAAAAAAAAAAAAAATCTCAAACTATAGTATTAATAAATAAAGCTATGTGAAAAAATAAATAAGGTACTCTTCTGTCCTACTAATTTAAACTACTTTTTTTTTACACATAGAAGAACAAAGAATTGCTTAAGCTTTTACAGTCGCCTCTTCATTTTAAAGCACATGGTCATGATTCAAACAGACACAAATCGACCGAGTTACTAAAACACTTCAATATAAATTGGTCTCCAACCAATTTTGGCATCAGAATGGTCTTTGTATTGAGAAACTGGCAATGGATCGAGAACCCGTCTCCAAAGCCTTTTCCTGTGAAAACCCAGTTAGTTTTGTAACGCCTCTCGGATTCTGTCCTTCCCCGTGCTGATCAGATTGGTGCGGAGCCTCTAGCTGCAACAGCGTGTTCACTTGAGTGGTTTAACATCTCCGTGAGCTTAATATGCCTATCAAATCCCTGATTAGGGCCTTTATCCCTCCAGGAATCCTGCAGTGAGCTTTCTATAAAAAAAAAACAAAAAAAAAACACTGGCTCCAAAGAAAAGTGCTACGTCTCTTTAACATGCTCTGATTTTGCAATGTGTACCATTATGTACAGTCACTAACAAGCTCCCCTCACACTCTCCACATTACATAATTCACTTGTATATGAAGTATTGATGAGAACCATCACTGACGCTGCACAACACGATCCGTTCATCTCAGCACTGGGTGAATATACTACTGTTTTTAGATTCCTTATTACAGGCTGGCACAGTTATTAAAGGAAAACAAGATACTGACAAAGAAAATGCATTAAGGCTGTAGAATTAAGGCTTTAAAATGAACAGTAGCTCACACATACACACTCACACACACAGCTGTGAATGAAGTTATGAAGTGAGGCAAGGTATCAAAGACATTCCTCGTAGGTCCAGATGAAGCGTCTGGCACCATTTTGTCTCCGCAGCAGTCAATAAAATGACATTCTGCCTGGATGAACATCAGCTTCGACTCTGCTATTTGCGAGATGATGAAGTACGACAGTTTGGATGAGGCTGAGTGGAAAGACCAAGGCTGTTGGCTACTGTATTGCAGACAAGTTGAGAGAGGGAATTCACATATTACATTTCGCAGAAATTGCGGTTTGTTGTCGGAGTTTTCTGAATGGAATGGCTCGGGTCATTTGAAGGTAGAAACAAGGCTGTTATTTGGGAAGCGTGTCCTTCCTGAACATGATCGGGGGGAATGTTTAGACTGGCATTTTCAAAATGTTTCAATCTGGCCCCCACGGAGACACCCATAACAAAAACGCGAGGTGGCCAACAACAACACTACAACAAGTACAAATACTGTAGAAATATACAAAAACTAAGATGGAAACCACACATTCTAAAGCAGGGGTTTGGATCTGGGGGTCTTTATAAAGCCTGCTGACTTGTTATGATTTGGCTGAACCCAATTCAATCCAACTGGATTATCAGTTCCTTTGGCCTCCCTGCTGATGAAAATGATTACATCCATGAAGCACTGCTGAACTCAGGGGGGCATCATCCTCTACGCCCCCCTTTTAAACTACAGCCCAAACCCCTGTCCTAAAGCTTTTTATGCTCCTCTTATTGCCCCAAAGTTCCAGTTTTAAAGGAGGCAAAATAAGCAATAATATTACAATGTTCACAGTCATGGCATGAGTCTGAGAGAGGAGCCTCTCTGGCTGCCTCTTTCTCTGTTTTAAAGCAGAGCCCAGAGTGGCTGTGTCCTTTATATGTCCATGTCCATCCACCTCCTGGCGTCTCACTCCACCCAAAGAGTCCAAACAGAAGCATATGGACACACAAAAAAAAAAAAAAAACCCCAGAGGTGTCGCTTTCTTTGTCTCTCGTAGAGCGTCCTCGGTTTTGCTGTCACAGAGAGAGGAGGGTGGGAACGAGGCGATTCAAGGTGTGTGCACGTGCACTGTCTCACTAATCACCTCAGGTACAGCAGTAAGACAGAGCAGGAGGTGGCGGGCAGCTCTGATCTGCGTGGTTCGAGTGGGGTTGTTAGCGCGGCGTCCAGTCGTTGCCCATGCTCAGCTTGGCCCTGGGGATGGTCATCTTGTCCACGCAGGAGGTGCTCATCTCTGGAGAGAAGTGGATGATGCCGCAGTCGTTCTTCACGTTCTGAAACTTGTTCTCCTTGGAGGGCTCCATGTAGACCACCGAGTTCTTGTTTACGTGCTTCTTTAGGGTCACCGTCTGAGCAGGAACAGGAAGCAGAACATCGCCCCTTGTTAGATGGAATCCACACTTTTCGACAGATCATGAAAGTGCTTCAAAATAATGACAGATAGCTCCTCACCTTCTTTGGTGCACTGTAGCAGGACATCTGCACCCACTTCTTCTTCTTGTTGATGAGTAACGCCACGATGAGGAAGATGATGATGGCCAGGAGGAGGCCGGCCAGGATCCAGGCTGCTGATTGGTAGATGAGGGCCATCTCTGTTTGGCTGGGGTAATTCTCGCCCAAACCTGGCTCATCTGTGTGACACAAATAACATCCACATCAGTCCCACAGAAAGCTTTCTCATTACTGAGCCCACCCAGTTCACCAAATCTAAATCAGAAACAGCTCATTTCTTTTTTATTTGGCTGATATCCCGGCTTAGTGCTTAACAATGACAAATGAATGCTGGGCGTCTCAGGAGAGATCATGTTCAGCCAGTGTCCAATTATGATTGTTGTTTTAGTTCAGCATGAGTTAATACACCTTTCACTCATTTATTAAAGTATCCCAAACATCCTTCATTAGTATAAACATTTGCAGAGATTGGCAGGAACACACACACAGAAATGCCAATAACTAGAATGGGGTTACTACTACATGTGTATTAGAGAGAATATGTGTGTGTGTGTGTGTGTATAGGGATTTAATAAGCAGCTACCTGTCTCAGCGATGATGGGCGGCACAGTGGCGGTGGTGATCCACACTGCGCTCTCCACTGTCACAGTGACCGTTGTCCTGGGGGCGTTGGTGGACACCATCACCGGCACTGATGTTGTAATTTCTGTTCAGACAGGAATAAGCTCCATTACGCACATCTCACTGGTGTAAAGCAAAGCATTCCAGACATAAACATTCCTCACTGTGAGTAAGAGTATGAACTCCCCGGTGTCTCAATTGATAAGCTGTGTTTATAGGAACTGTCCTCTTCACTTCCACTGTACCGCTTTGTAAAGGCATTACGTAAAAAGCTCTGTTTTCCACCAGGCAAATAACAAAAACAAAGGCCCGGTGAAACGGCTACATATTAGGCTGAACAATGGGAGCCTATGCCGAGGTTTTCCTCTATAGGAAAAGCTGACATGGAGCTTTGCCTTCCTGTGCCGCCACAGAGAGAGTGTTGCGGCCGATTCAGCCGGGGACAGGAAACACGTGTGAATGTGCGGATGCTCGAGGAATGTTTTCCCCTCTGAGTGGACCGTGTGTGTATGTCACATGGAATGTTGTTGCGAACGCTCGTGTTTGCCTATGTAGCGCCAGAGTGGCTATGTCTAACGAACAAACACATACGCACGCACTGAGTCTGGAAGCCCGTCAGTTACGCCCTCTTTTTGACATGCAGCATTATGAATTATAACTTTCCTAACAACAGGCTGTGCCTTGTTCCAGTGGTGACACTTATTATGAAAAAAGATGGTAGTTTTGCACAACTTTGACAGCTCTTGTTCTCACTTTGTGGAAGTGTTACATAAATTTTAGTGTGTAATATAAACCACATTCAGAGCGTACTATAAACTCAAAGTTGAGTATATTTTTAGTGAACTGAAATACTCAAAGCTGCATCTAAAGGCACAGGCACTTATAAAAGCAGCTTTCTTTTGAATGAGACGCACCTAAATACTCACCGAGACAGTGTGGGCAGCACTGGCCCTTGCGTAAGACGGGCACCCTGCAGTTGGCAGCCGGACAGCGCTGGGAGAAACACTGAATGGTGCCGTTGTTGCAGGTGCAGCTGGTGCAGGCGTTGGCTTTCCAGGAGTCTCCCGCCAGCAGCACGTCTCCATCGTTGGTTATGCAGTACTCCTGCTGGCTGTTGTTCACTGGCAGCAAGGGGCTCTGCGTCTCGTCTGTGGTCGCACACAGGAATAAGCAGGGTTAATAATGAAAATACTCAAAGGGTTTTCTGGTAAGACTTGAGGGCTGTGTGCTCAGTCATGCTCCAGCCTCTCTCCTCACTTAGTGGGACTTGGCAACGTCAGGTTGGAGGCTTAGAATAACGTGAAGAGAATTGCCATTTTCAAAGAATGAGCCTAATTTTGTCTAAGTTGTATATAACAGCAAGGAGAGGTCTGCTTCTACATGACATCTCAATCCACAGAAGTAATAAGTCCTTTAGGGTTATGTTAAAGATAAGATGCTTCACTGTATGTTAAACACAAACACAAGTGACTCCATATGGCAGATGTCAGCTTCGAGGCCTTATCTGTCTCATCAGACCCCTGCAGGCCTGAGATCTATGGCCTTCTCACGACCAAAGTCTTCGTTAGCATATACAGACTGCACCACTCTACAGTACACATACATCATAGGGCCTGTCTGTGAGATGTGTATTATTCCCACATTCCTGGTGACCAGGCCCATACATATATCAAAGGCTGGCCTCTGACAATCTGCTTTTGTGAAAGGAGATGCGGCGATAAGGCGGGCCGGCATTCTCAAGGAGCAGCTCTCAGGCGCAGTCATGCATTGCTGATTTGTGGGCCTCATGCTGGGGAATGCTTGGGATATGTTGATTCTAAGCGTATGAGAGAGGCTTGAGTGTTTGGGTAAGGCTGTAAATAAAATACGCGTGTGGTTTTGCGTTCGCTTTGACGTTTGTGTCAAAGTTTATTCCCATAACCAGAGGAATAGCGCAGATTGAGTGAAATCAGTTACATTCTTGCCCTCGCAGCTATGAGAGAGTTATGATGAAGCTCCGGTGCGGGCCGCTGAGTGAAAGCAGTCCACATGTGCTGCCGCCTGCCTTGAGGATCACTATGTAAACCCAACCGGTCTCGGCTGGTTTCTTTATGAGTCTGTGTGCCTGACATAAAACTGTCCGACAGAGTGCAACATGCAAGACCTTTCAAAACCACATGCTGATAGCACATCCAAAACAGCTTTATACTTCTCTCCCCGCTGCCCCGACTTCTAACACCCCCGCCCCCAACTTTCCCCCTGGCCTTTTTTTCCTATTACCTGGACACACGTGGCAACAGGTGTCCTTGTTCCTGATCGGTGTCTGACAGAGAGCCGGGGGACACACTTCGGTGTCGCACAGGACGCGTCCCTTCCTGCAGGTGCAGCGTGTGCACTCGTCCAGGTTCCAGGTCTCCCCCTCTACGTAAAATTCCCCCCCAGGTGCTCTGCACACCACCATGTCCATCCCCTCTGGCTGACCGCTGCCTGACTCATCTGCAGCAGAGGAGCAGGGGAGAAAAGAAAGGAAACCAGTCATGTTTGTGTTCCGCTATCAGATTCACATTCTGGCTTGTGCCAAACAAACATTCATTCAGCCCATAACAATAACTGCTACATGATGAAGTGAAATGATCTCGAGAGAGTAAACAGAGTCATAGGTTACTAGAGTAAGGATGCATGGGGGAGGAGGGAGGGACCACTCTCCATTAAAAAGAAGCCTCAGGCACTGTAGGGTGGTGTCCAAGTTGTATTTTGGCACTAGTTGAGTTGAAAACATCTTTCTGTCCAGCAGAGTAGCAGACATCTGCAAAGAGTTAGCCTTTTTGTCCACTGACTGCAAAGTGTGTGTAGCTTCTGAAAGTTGTAGACATTCTTTCACTCCTAAATATTTGAACAGCCAACTGAGTCACTCCTCCATAAATATCCCGCGTGAGTCGGAGGGTTGTGGATCAAAACGTGTGGGTGTGGATCAGTGTGCCTTCCATTTTTAGAGGAACAGAGACTGTGTGTTTGAGAGTTTAAGTGGTCTAAGGCCTAAAAGCTCGCTAATGATCCAAAGGTCTAAGCTGAATGAGCTGTTAGGGGACGGTGTGTGTGTGTGTGTGCCAGATGTATGTGTGTGTTTATGTGCCCATGCAAGCAAGGATGTGTATTAATTGCAACTAATAACAAGTAATTGAGTGTCAAAGTGAGTCCTAAAACATTTGGTCTTTCACAAAAATAAGACAGAAGCTGGAGTAACCAGGAATTAACCTTTAAAACTTAAAATAAAAACGAAGTCATTAATTAAAAAAGGTATAAATTTGGACACATACCTTCACATGTAGGACAACACTGGTCAGGCCTCACAACTGGATTAGAACAGCTGGGCACGGGGCACGATATGAGCACGCACATCTCCCTTCCGGAGTGGCAGTAGCAGTCACGGCAGCCATCATGCCAGCCATCACCTTCCTCGTACCGGTGCCCGTTGGAGGTGAGGCAATAGCTGGGCATCGGTGCCGGAGCAGTGGTGCTTGGGACGTGGCCACTTTCTAGAGACAATAACATGAAAGGCACAGATGTTACTGGGGCAGCTGAGGACTTGTGGAATAGCTTTGCTTAAATTCAAAAAAGCAACATAGCCTGCTCTGGCAAGGAACCTTGTAAATTCACTGTGGAAATTTCATTAAGTACATTTATGATTTACAGTAAAAAGGGCCAGTATTATTGTCTTAGGTCCAATTTCATTAGAGGCTGAAGTGAGAGCTAAGTGGCTGTGGTTCCATCTACTGGAACAATCACCAGCCAGGAATGTTTGATCTTCCTTTATTGCGCATTAATGTCCCAATAGTGCATTCATGATCCAGCCACAATTAAAGCTTAATAAATTTCAAACATTTTTGTAAACTGACAAAAAACTTAAAAGGGAGACATGAGACCTTATGAAGGGCCCAAGTTGCTGGTAACTAGCCCCCAGCATGTTGTGTTAAACTCAGCATGGTTGTTAAAGCTTGTAGGGATCCACTGGCAACGTTAAGGAGTTCAGGCAGATGTTTTGATGTCTCATCTCTTTTATGCAAAATGCACACAAAAAAATGCACTTCCAAAAAAATGTTCCTGTCCCTAAATATTTGAACAGGCCACAGAGAGACTGAATCAGGTAAACAGCAGTGTATTTGCAGTAGTTGCTGCTCTGTGTGAGTCCCTCTGTTCCCTGCACTGATCACCTCACCGTACAGGAAAACCATAAGTATATTTGAGGCTGAAATATTTATAATACAGCTAAATTGGCAAAATAAACACATCACATAAAATGTGGCGAAGCACATATACAGGCATCTGCATACTTGCTTTAAACTTAGGGGGTTGAGGGAATCTAATTAGAGTTGCACACACAGCCCCTGGTTAAAGCTAAACACCAACAAGAACCAAAACAAGCATATATAAAAGTCTCCACAGTCGAGCACCAGAAGGTCACAGGAAATCAAAGCTGCAGCTTAATGGCAGAAGTTCAACTCTTCTAACAGAGCTCTCCTTATCTCCCTCCATCCTCTATGCTTTATACTGCTTACAGCTAAGAGCTTGTGGTGGGACTGTAGTTAAGTATCAGGGCGTAACCCTTGATGTAAGAGACTTAAGAGGTAACTATATTGATAGATCACATTGGGATGGGGTTAAAAATCCACCATGGATTCAAAGGTGTGAGTAACTTTCCAGATAGTCTCTCTAGTTGATATTGACATTTGCTATCGATGAGTGATTTTGGCCAGCTGGCAGAGGGAAGGTCAAGATCTCACCATAATCGACATGGTTCATCCTCTGGGGACCATGAACATCCAAAAATATAGCCATCAAAATCTTTAAGAATCATGCTTTTGGAACCATGCATTTATTTCTTACAACTTCAAAGTGGGCTTATTTAGGGTATTCTATGTCCGAAGTGGCCTGTTGGGTGAAATCTTCTAGCTGACTTAAGTGAATAGTAATTGCCCCTATCTAGATGACAATCATTCAGCAGTAATCACCCCCAAACTACTGTAACATCATTTTACATGCGTCACATTTATTTTTTATTCTTGAGTCTAAAATTAGCAGGTGATTTACCTTTGCACATGCAGATGGAGCAGCCCTTCCTGTTCTGCCGATAGCCGTCGCTGCAGTGCTTGTCACAGGTGAAGGGAGGACACTTGACACAACGACACATCTCACAGCCGTGCTTGTTCCTCCTGTGGTGCAACAAACACAGACACGATGAAATACAGGTATAAAAGTGAATTACTTAAAGAGCATGTCAGGGAGTAAACAATGCCGCTCCATTTTCAAGATGAAGAGGAGTGTATGGAGCAACATGGTGTTGTGATTGAGTGAAACCCAGATGCTCAAGTCTGGTATCAGCAACATCTGGACCTGCTTTCCCCCTCTCTATATTAGCTGCTCTTAAAGAAGGCCAAATAAAAGGCCAACACGTGAGCTCCCTGTGGTTTGCACATCATACCAACCCAAAGACTCTGGATGGAGCAATCTAAAGCCAATTCAGATGCTTTCAGTTCACCCTGTTGCCATCCTTATTGCTGCAAAAGCCTTTGGCGGACATATAGGAACACCAAAGAGCAGCGGCCAGACAAGAGCTAATATATATGCACAATGAGTGAGGAGCACAGAACAAACAGAGAGAGAGAGATGAGCTGTGGGTCAGGTATGAGCAAATTAAGTGACAATTTAACAGAAATGACTAGAAACAAAAATTAAGTCCAGACATCAGAACAACAGCAACATTAAAGGGATATCCTCACACACAAAGAGAGAGGAGCAGTGTGAAGTGCAGAAGCCGCAGAGGCTGGAAATAGGCCAGTTGGAATCAATTACCTGCCTAATAAAACATGGATGAGCTGGAGGTTGATAAAGTGTCAAAACCCAGATGAAAGAATGACCTGTATCTACACTTCTCTCATTCCAGACTCCCTCTCCATCCCTCCCTGTCTGCCTTCACCCCCTCTCAACCAGCTCGCCCCTCTCTGCGTCTTTGCCCCAAGGTAAGTGATGATACCTATTTTATGAAGCAGCGGCCTCATTAGGTCGGGGTAATTACTCGATTAATCTTCATCTGCCAGGGCAGCATAAATAAAAGAAGCCCTCGAACCCGTGGATGGGTGCTGTGTCCCATAAAAAGGACAGAGCATGTCAGGCTCAGCAAACACAGCTCCCTATCTATGCTGAAGCAGCAATAACAGCTATTGAATCAACATTGTGAGGGTTTGGCCAGTGCCTCACTGTACAAATACAGAGACAGAGAGTGCTGCGACCTTAGAGCAAGGCTTTGTTTAAAGATGGTGTGTGGAATGCCAAGCAGCGCTTTGGGCTCCAGGGGGATAGAGGGGCTCGGGGAGGCACTGGGGGCCCCGGCCCTGGGACTGCTGGCTCGGCACAATTTCCAGTGTGCCGCAACTGTGATGGCCAGAAGAATGCCATTCATGACCTGCGAGGTCACAGTGATGATTTTGAGCTATGAAGGATGGAAAACACAATCTCAGTCGTAAGAACGGCCCTGAGAGTGTTCTTCATCTGGACTGTTAACACAAGAGAGGAGTGTTTTACGCATAGTTTACAAGGTTTACATTCACACTGCTTTGGAGGCCTGCGCCTTCAGTTTTGGATATGTGCATTACAGTACTCACAGGATGTCATCAATACAACCAGTATAAACACAGAGATCCTTTGTGCCTTTTGTCTCTTTGTGGTGGCTGCATGCAGAGATCCTGTGTGAGAGGACAGATCTGCATTGTAAGGCTGGCAAGCTCTCAGAGGATTTCAGACTTCTGAGGGTAGACCTAAACAGCTGCTTATGAAGGATAAAGCCAGGACTTCCTGCTCTTCATTTCCCCACACTTTTCATCTCCTCTCCTCTCCTCTCCTCTCCTCTCTTATCCCACGCAGACATATCAGGGCCCATCTTGAGCCGTGGCTCCACAGAGCATGGTTGAGATACCAGAAGAATCCCAACTGTATACGTTTCATAAAGGCCGCTTTTGTCCCTGATGTGTTTTTGATCGTTGTTTTGAGACGGAATGATGATTTATGAAATGAGAGTGGTGCCTGGGGACCGAGCATCTCGGTAGAGAGCGCTTCCAGATGTTTGATTGGGTTAAATGGGATTAGGAGCGAAGCAGTTGCAGGGGGGCTGAGAGGCTTGCGAGGACCTCACAGTGAATTACTCACACACAGACATGCACACACACTCTCGCACACAGATTTAGAGACCTGGAACTGGCCACCAAGGTAGGCCATTTGATCTTGGATGCCAAACTACTGTACAGTTGCAAGAGCTTGATTTACTTCTTTTTGACCAGTACCAAGGAAATAATATAGGTATTGAACTAAGAGAAGAAAATGACTTCAACACAAACATGCAACCAGTAAAAAAAGAGTAAAACTCTGGTATTGTTGACGGCTACATCGTCCATCATGAAACTGATTACCTCTCACCAACATATCAGCATTTCTAAAAATAACTACCAACTTAGATTTTTCTGACTTCTTATGAGTATGTAAGAGCAAAGTGCATAGTTTCCTCATATATCTGCATGTCACGTCACTGACAGCCTTTAAACAGGCTGGAGACACAGTTTACAAATGAGCTTGAGTTCACTAAGTGTACTTACACATATCCATAGGCGCAGGTTTTAGTGCAGGTCAAAGGTCGGCACTTGGGCATGGGGATGCTGCACTCGCACACCTCACAGCCAAAATCATCCCTCTCGTATCCCATTGGGCATTGCAGGGAGCAGTATTTTCCCAGGTCGGGGCAGGAGTCGTCTGAAAGAGTTGAGGGAGAGGTCATCTGATCATGGGCACAACAATCCATCAAAGGCATGAGTTACTACGGGGGCCGCTCGCAGGAACATTCTTGTGATGGAGCACCTCGCAAAAGACCGCAGCCACAGACACAAATGAGCTGTCGTGAATGTGAACGCGTCTTTGTTGCTGTCAAAACCAAGCAGTTTCCAAATTAGTTTGACATCAGCATGAGCAAACAGGTAAATATGGTGTTGTGTATCCGCCGTTTTCAATGCAAAACTGCAAGAAGCGGCATGTCAGAAGAAATGCTCATGCTTCTGCAAGTCAGTCCCTGAAGCTTTAACCCTTTAGGCACAAAAGAAAAAGTGAGGAAAGTGAACTTACTGTTGAGACACTGGCAGAGCAGACATCCATTTTTGTCTTGTTGGAAGCCATAGGGGCAGTCATTCCCTGACAGGGAGCAGTTTTCCAGAGGAGGGCATAGCATGGGGCTAACTGTTTCATAAGAAGGCTCTGGAGAACAAAAGAGATGATGGATGGTAACGGCATTCAAAGCATACAACAAAGACCAGACAGTCTTTTTTTTTTTTTTTTTAATGAATTTCTTTGTGTTTTTTATATATGTGTGCTAGGATCCCCTCAGGTGTAAGACCTCCTCTATGCCTTTTGTGCCAACTGTAATAGCTACCTATTTACAGTGCTCTTATTTTGGAGTAAACAGTAATTACCGATAAATGTAGAGCAATTACAGCAGGGTGGGTCGCACTGTGAAGGGGATTATACCTCTCTGTCTTATTGTGTGGAACTGTCCCCCATTAATAAGTTGAATGTGTCTAAAGAGCTTGTTTCAGTTCTTGGAGGACCAGTGAAGATAATAATGCGTCCCCTGGGGCCGGCGTTATTGTGAAGCCACCGTAAATGAGCAGAGTTCGGAACAACACATGTACGTGCACCGTAGCTATTACCGTCAAACATCCCCTCGCCACGTTCGGTGGGAGGAGCGGCCCAACGAGCTGTAACTAATTACACTCACAAAAAAAAAGGATCCACTTCAATTATGCAGCCTCACACACACAGGTGGGTCTCATTTTGGCGGGCAACGGTAATAAAGGAACACAAAGAACCCTGCAGCTTGAAGAATGCTCCCTGGCCTCCCCTTTAATGAGCCCATGCCGATATGGCCTCTGTAGCAAAGCTGCTGGGGACACAGGAGCCTCCTGCATGTGGTATGTGGGCTAATGTGCACCTCATATAAAGATGAGCTACACATTAGATACAATAAAGAGAGAAGTGCTTTTTGGTGTGAAAGCGAATCTCTATACCTTCACAGAAGGGGCAGCACTCCCCGGGGATCTTGACGGGGTTTTGGCAGCTCTGTTTGCAGGCCATGGCCGTGCAGTGCGGCTCTCCATCCACACACTGGCAGAAGGTGCAGTCGTCCTCTTTCCACTGCTCCTCATGGGATCGCAGCTTGTTGTTGACCCAGCAGCTGGCCTTGGTGCTGTCCATGGACAGTAACTCCACATCTGAGAAAACGGAAGGAGATGTAAACACCATGGGGTTGAAGGGACAAAGTGAGACAAGAGGAGAATCTTTGACATGTAAAGTTTGGTTTGGCTACCATGAATGAAATGTAAACCCAAAGCTACAGCCTGGTGTATCTTTACTACATCCTCTACTGCAATCGAATTAACAGGAGACAGAGGGAGAGCAGAGCTGGAGGACACAGGATACTCCACGTGGGAGTGAACGAGATACGAACACTGGCTTGTCGAGAAGAGTAATGAAGAGAGCACTATTGAATTTAGATGACTTATTTACATTTATAAGTGGGGAGAGGCCCCTGGCTGTGCAACAACACACACAGGGATTTTGGGGTGTCGTCACAAAGTGAGATTCGATCATTGAAAACACAGCAAAGGTGATGACTTTCAGCTGCTGGTCCCCTCAGTGTCTGCTCACCTTTTGGCTGAAAGCTTGAAGTCATCCATGTGAGTTTCGGCTGTGACCCTTAAGGTCAATGACTGGGTCAGTGTTTGATACCATGAATTTCATTCCAAAGCAAAGAAAGCGCTTTAAAAAAATGTTTTGATCTGCAGCCATTAGTACTTCAGCAGGGAGCCATAAATTTTGAGGCAATTTAAAAGCCAATCTGTAAAGCCAGTCTTCTCAGCTTGAGGTGATGCATGATGCCTGATTCAGGCCTTTTTTCATTTACCATAAACAGTTTTAATTATTTTTGTTAGACTGTTTATTGGTAACAGAGGCAGGTTACAAGGTGGTCTCTGCATTTTCTCTGTCCGTGTGAAACAATGGTGTGTTCATACGTCTGTGTGTTTGGAGCTGTGTGTGAGGGAGTGAGGGTGTACTGTACACTGTGCACAGGAGTCCTATTTGTTCTATCAGATCCCGGCTGAGCTTTGGCTTCTGAGGTTCCGTCCATCTGGCTGTGATTAACCTGAACAGGATATATTTTTCTCCCTTATTCTCTCTCACTGTGTACACCTCACGTATGCTGTACCATGACCCTTAAAATTCAACTTTAAGGGGTCACTCTGGGATTTTAGCATTTCACTTTGATGAAGCTGTGAGACTTGTGAGAGACAGAAAAAAAAAACAAGTGGATGAAAGTGATGCAGCAGAGGCCCACATATAAGATTTTTTTTTGGTCCCAAATTCCCATAATGCAACGTGATGACATCTTTCAGTTTGCTTTCTGTCAAACATTCGTTGTCTCAAATTAAAGATTACACCCTTTACGCCCTGCTGTAAACGGTGCTGATGAAAGATGTAATAATGAACCAAAATAGTAAAACCAAAACAATAAGCTGAGAGTAAGGGCGGGCCATATCATATTCATCACAGTAATATTGGCCTAAATTTTAATATAATGAAAAAAAATCATAATTAAAATTAATGTGATGATGGCAATATTCTAACTTCCTGACGTCATAGCAACAACAAGAATGGATGAAAGTGAAAGCTCCACAGCTGAGGAGTTAGCTCTATAAAGGGAAGCAACTTCAGTAGTGTGTAAGTGGTTAAATTACAAAGGATCAGATGGAGGCAATACACCAAACTTATTTCACCACCTGAAACAGAAGCACTGGTTGAGTACAATAAGAAAAATTCAGCGAAGACAGTTTGCCAGCTTTTGTGAGTTTTACCCCAAGCAGACAAGTTGGCAAGTTGAACTCTGTGTTTTGTCATATCATCAAGAATATTATTACTGCAGAAATACCCTGGCATATTGTAATATTATTTTAGGGCAATATCGCCCACCTATACTTGAAAGACACTACAGTCCTCTGTAGAAGTGAGGGGAGCTGCATAGCTGGGTGATAATTGTCTGTGAGTTTATCATTATAAGCAAGCCCTTTCACATTATACAGTCATTAGATTTATTAATATAGAGATACGGAATAGTGCATCTTTAAGCTCAAACAACTACGTAACCTGAAACACATACATATCTTATCACGGCCGACGTTCTCCGCAGTGACCCGTGCAGTAAGTAACAGCAGCTTTCCATAAGAAAAAGATGAAAGCATTCCATACCATCTGAACGCCTGCATATTCCAGGTGTACTTCCAACACTGACCTAACATGATCTCCTATACAGTCTTGCTCTTTGTCTTCTTCACTCTCGCTCATGCGCCCGGTCAACTGTAGCCAAGCAGACAGAGGCCAAAACCTGCTACCAACTCCATCCATTGGCTTCCAGCAGACTGTAATGTGGTTGCCATATGCGCCGCAGCCCCATTTTTTAACAATCTCAAGTGCATAGATCAGAGCTCCCTACCTGGCTTTGAACACATGTGGTTTTGTGAGTGCCAGCTGGCTGGGCCGTTTTGTCTATGCCGCAACACCAGTGGCTTAAACCTCCAAATCACAAGATCAGAATCTCCCAAATTTAATAGTGCAATGTTGGGCAAAATTAAGAATTAACAAAATATGAAATAAAATAAGAAAGTTAAATGTGAGTACCTATGCAGACAGGGCAACACTCGCCCTCAGGAATGTAGAAGTTTTCACAGTCCAGCTCAGCGCACTCTGCCTTGGAGCAGAAGGAGATCCCACCCCGGCACTGACACAGCCAGCAGGGGTCCATGCGGTACACCTCTCCCTCGGAAAACTCCTTCCCATTGTGGACACACTTTGGAGAGACTGAGGGGGAAGAGCACAGAGAAGAATGATCAGACAGATGTTGTCAATCATAAACTGAACAGCATGTGGGGATGATAATGCTTAACACGCTCTGCGGTTGACGAATGTGCTGTCAGGTGTCCATCACATTTGGCAAAGATTAACGGGAGAATTTTCTCCTCATGACTAAATGACAGGGGAGGAAAAAAAGCACATTTTAATCACAAATGTCAAGCTTGATGAGTGAGGGACTTTCACAACTGTATACAATCAACTGCAGATTCATAAACATCCATTCATTTTGCTGCTATTGATGCTCAGTTGAAGCAAATGGTGCTGAGGCAGACACTGATGGCTGAGGTTAAGCCTGTGGGGTGGAATGGCATTTATCAGACAATGAAGCCAAGTCCATGAGGAGGAATTTCACAGGGATCTATCAAGTCTTGAAAAGGCGTTGGACTCCTGCGCTGCAGAGTAAAAGAAAACAGTAGTGGGTCTGAGGCTTTGGCAGAATCTGGGCTCAGTGTGCTGGTGGCAGGTGGAGTGAATCAATGCTCTGGCCTGGCTTTCCCAAAAGCATCCAAGCACTTAGAACCTCTACTAGCTGTGTTCCCTCTACTGTTAAATAAAATGAGCTTAGTTACGGCACTGTTGGAAAACCAAGATCTAGTCTTGTGTGTAGACAACAGGGCTGGTAAAGCCAGAACGCATATGGGAAAACCTTGACCTGCATTGCACACTTGGCACTTAAACTGTGTGAATCCATGCATGGATACGTGTGTCTGTGTGTGTGTCAAAACAAAAAAAGCTATAAAAATTAATAACATCCTCAGTTACACTTCCCACACAATGAAACAAATGAGATCAATCATTAAAAAGTAACAAATCAGTTTTGTAGCCGAAGAAACAGGAAGATTACAACATGACATCTCAATGATAATTCTAGATTACACATTCAAATGTACCACAGTGGTTTGGGTGACTCATCCTTCTAAGATCTTAAGTAACCACATAGTAACTTTTCATCAAACACACTCCAACATGAGGGAAGTGAGGCAATGTGGTTATGTAAGAAAGCCTCTAGAATCATAGAGTAGTGGCTACACAAGTTAGGCGACTTAATGTATTGCACAGATGCAGGCAGATGTGGGGCCAGTGGTTTCTGTAAATGAGAGGTTGCGGCGGCATCTGTACGCCATACCTTTTGAGTGCAGACTCAAAGTGTCTGCGCCGATGACCCCTTACCTCCCGACAACCAGCGCTGAACTCTAACACAAAGCAGGTGGGCCAACTTAGTTAAAGCAGAGCGGAGACTTGTCGATCTTTTATTCTCTCCCTTGCCATCTCTCTGTTCCTTCTGCCCTCGCCTCTCTCTTTTTCACTCAGTATTCCTGCCGCTCCGCTTTGCGTGCAGCAAAACCAAGCAGAGAAAATGCAATAAGTACTTTAGCTGGCCGAAATCAAAAGGCACGGCAACGTTTTTTAACGCTCACAGAAGCAATAGGAAGTCACATGAGGGGATGTTCACATGTGATTTCCGCAGTGTTTGTTAATGGTAATCCCTAAAACAACTTGCGGCACAGAGTCTAAATTCCAGTCATGCTTTGTGATGTTCAGTCTTCTCTAAATTGAGATGAGGATTGAATGTGGAGATGGATGGGCCATAAAACATTGGTCCTAAACCTGTCTAGATCGCTCATGGTTGACTGTCATGCTGGTGCTTCTTGTGGTTTACAGGTCAATAAAGCAATAGACACAGAGGGACTTTCCTCAGAGTAGACTAATGATGGGATTTATCAAAATCAACTTCGCAGTGATGATAATGTAGAATTATAAGTTTAACTTAAGTCACTAACGCAACCAGTCATCAATTTCCGAGAACATGGTTGTGGCGCAATTCGAACAAACTCAAGCTGAGCTCCCTGGGAACCATTAGTGAGGTGATCTCAGCCTCAACACCGGCGTAAATAACGAGACAACATGTGCAGCCCTGAACCTCAGCTGCATCCAGGGGACACATGCCGAATATGTGCCAGCTAAAGTGTTGATAAACAGCAGGCCGCAGCTAAACAGGATCAAATGGGATTATCTGGAACATCAGATGACATCAGGTCAGGACGGTGCTGCCAGGTTTGGTTTGCCACCCAGTTACAGCCATTCTCCAGCCAGCAGTGGAAAGAGTCTATCGTCGATGCAGGCCAAAACACACAGGTGGGATTTATTGTCACTGCACACACTGACCCTGACTAAATATGAGCCCTCGGCCAAGTGGGCAATGGAAACAAGTTAATCAGTCCAAGCCCAACACTCGGAGACAATGGGGGGGCCGTGCTAACGTGCGTTCCATTAGAGAATAGGTACGGTATTCAAAAGCAACTGAGACTTCATATTTACACGATACAGTATTTGCAGCCAGTGCTTTGGGGGCCTCTGCAGGACTGGGGAGGTGACTAGGGGGGCCCAGTGTGTGTCCACGTCCATGTCCCTGTCTGTGGAGCTTTCTGACACGGCACGCAGTCATGCAGGCCTAACGGACGGTAGGGGCAGCACAAAAGGCATCAAGCCCCAGACCCAAAGAGCAGCAGACACTTGTTATCAAAACACTGATCCCATGGCCCCCACGGCTGCCATTCAGCCCCCGCCGGCCTGCCGGACTCGATTACCCTCCCCACTGGCAGACTGGAGCACATAAAAAGCATTCCCATCAATGAACTGTTGAACCTTTTCCCTTTGGACGTGTGACCAGACAGGAACCCTTTGACACTGCACTTCTGTTGAGCAAATTCGTAGCCTAAGCACTTTTCTGGTCACTGGGCTCGTTAAGTCCATTAATTCCGGGACACGGCACTCATTTATGCGTGTGGAGGGGCCAGAATGGGAATTTGTTCTGTTGGTAAAACAGCGAATATTTGTTGGGAGCGCAGAGTAAACAGACCAATACCACAGGTCCCCTCCCTGCCTTCCTGACTCTCCTGGCTGCCTCTGGACCACGTCACAGAGAGCGCTGAGGTCTCTCTGTGTAATCTGCTCTCTCTCCCCTCTCTTTCCTCGCATTTCCTCTGTCTCTGTCTGACCAGGTGAGAAAATGGTGCACCAGCACACTTCAGATCCATTATGTTTAATATCCCTTCAGGCCATAAAAATATTTGTGGAAACACCCCTGAAAAAATGTCTTTGAACCATGGTCTCAAACCCTGGGAGGCATCGGCCCAGCCTGATAAACAGCCCAACAGTAATTATCCAATCAGCAACTTTGCTTTTCATCTGTGGACATTTAGTCAGCAGGGAGGAAAGCCTTACTCTGAGGAAAATAATTGCTTCCTCAAAGGCGATGAATCTCACACCAACTGTGCCATTACTACCCCCAGTGGGAGGCCAATCGAAACAGATTGTGTGGTGTGCAGTTCAGTGAAATCACCTTTCTGGCACTCAAAGATATCACAGCAGTCTCCTGGCTGACCGCTGGCCTGGCTGAGCGGCACGGCGCGCTGACCGCTCGGGCACTGGGGCTTGTGGCAGGCACGCAGGTCGCATGTGCACTGGGGTGGTATGGAGGGGCAGCAACCAGCAGGGGGCGTGTAGCTCTTGGTCAGGACCGAACCCTTGGGGCAGGAGGGCACCTGCAGAGTGGGACAGGTCACCCTGGCACACCTCAGCTCCTCTGAAACACACAGACATGGGCATGGGTTATGATACAGGCATGTATGGATCATGCAGTGTATGCAAACAAAATCAATGACAGGGACAGATAAGGCTTTGGTATCTTTTTATTTTTTCATCATAAGACATTCTATAACACCATCATCACCTGCTCTTGGTTCTGACAGAGCTCACTCTGTTCTGTGCTTCTACGTGTGTGCAAATGTGTGAGGGCCGCCTCCTCATAGTGTCAGCTAAGCCACTTTAGACCGTGGCTACTCGTGTTACGCTCTAAAAGCTGAGTTCACACAGTCACCCAACACAAACTCCGTGCACAGTCATCAGATCCCCACTTCAGTCCGTGACAGCTTCACAGCATCCTGTCAGAGAAGTGAGAGCGGCGTTCTCGACACGACAAGGCTCTGTGCATATCCTGTCTGCGGGCCTCTGATCCCACCCAGCCCGGCTCGACTGGCTCACAATCCAAACAGCCCCTCATGCTCTAAAACCAGTCATTAATAGCAGCCAACCTTCAACAGAGCTTTTATTCTTGCCGGTTCAGAATCTCCCCTTCACTTAGCATACCAGGATGTGTTTGTCTATTCATTTGGCAGAGCTGGTATAATAGCTCCGATACCCCTTGTCCGGGGGGTGGAGGGGTGCAGGGGTACTGGAAATCTGGGCTAGGGGCTCAGGGGTGTATTTTGGAGGCTGTTCAGGAAAAGAAAAGTGGAGCGCCCCTCTGTACAGACATTGTATGAGAACAGTAGCTACCTTACAAAGATTGGATTACCCAAACCAAAGGGACGTGTTTATTTTGGTTCTCAGTGTCACTGTAATGTATACAGTGCAGGAAGAAGAGAAGGATTGGGGAGAGCAGATTCCTGTCCTGTCCTATAATTGTCAATCACTAAGTAATTTCCCAGATCCCCTACTGAAAGCACTGTAAATACACACTTTGACGGCTGAGAGGAAGAGTGGGACTTCAGCATTAACTAGCACAGAGATTATGGACAAAAATGAGGAAAATCTGGTCATTATACATCAAATTTAAATCATCGCTGACATTTAAAGGAGGAAATGTGTCAACAAATTACTGCCTTCTAAGAAAGTGAAATTAAGTGGATTATGATTTAGTTGTAAAGAATACTTTGCATGCATATGGTTTTTGAGGGAATCATACAGGCTGTGTTGCGTAACCGCGCTCAGTGTTTGGTAGTGTTTCCAGAAGCTGAGTTTTGTTGATGGTCTTCCCAGACTAGTGCTGGCTCCGCGACGCAACACTAGTCTCTGAGAGGATGTGCCTCATCCCTGACATTTGAAGACCTGTAAGTGGATCCCTCTGGGTTTTGCCACAAGATGGGGAAACTGAACCGGTGAGCAGTTCAGGGTCCAGACCTCTGATCCCCTGATAAATGGTTCTGCTCTGCCAGTCCTCAGCAGCACAGCCAGACCTCTGAAGCGTACTGTATATTCCCGTTCCAGCTCTTTCAGACGAACACTTTGGACTGACCTGATCAGTCCAGCATCGCGGTTCAGTTGCCGTTTGATGTCTACCTGACCCAGAATAAACACGGAGTAGCGGGGCAATGAGACAGTGACTGCTGTATTTTGGTGAGTGGGGGTAACATTTCTGACAGATGAAATTGAGGATAAGGGAAACGTTGAATTTTTCTGGCTCCAGATAAGTAGAGCAGGAGTGTGAGGTATCTGTACTGTACTGTTTACTCAAGCAACCTGGGAACAGTGAGGACCGCCACAAAGCTCTCATTGATAAACTTCGTGGCTGAATAGTGTCATAGAAAATGAGGGGAAAACCCCTGAATTAAGGGAGGACTACAACCCTTTTAACGGTTTTTGGCCTAATTCCTATGCTGGAGTTAAATAAACTTCAGTTGGAAACGTTGATTGGCGAATGTTTTACTTTCAATAAAGTCTAATGCAGTCTGCCGCTGCTGCTGCTGCTCAGCTGAAGACTGGTTTTGCATATGAAAACCTCACACTGTTTAAAGCCATAGAAAATACCCTGGGACGATCTTGCACAATGTTCTTCACTGAAAAACACTTTCTGCGTATTGTATGTGTCCCAGAGAAGGCTGATTACTCTTTCAGTTGTGATAATGGCTGGGGTTAGAGTGCGCTGGGAAAAGCAGCTGGCAGACATACCATTGTCATTCAAATGAATAGAATTGTATCCATCTGTGGAAATGGTCCAACCCTTGCAAGTCCAATTAATATAATTTTCTTGCTGGCACATTTATAAGAACAATAGGCAGACAGAGAGGATGGAAAAAGTCAGCGGCAAATGGATTTTATCCTGTGTTGTTTGTGTTCTATCTCTGAGCATAAATGGCTGTAATTAGTGAGTCAGCAACCACTGAACCAATCTGCGTATCACAATGGTGGCCATACTCCAGCTTGCACAAACACAAAAAGCCTGATTTGGTATGCTTGATAAATTCTCTCTGCAGATTAGGCAACATGTGCTCTTGTGCGACTGTAGGATAGCTAAGAATGGAAAACCTTTGACCTGCAACAATACAGCGAGTCACAAACAGGCAGACACACCTGACGCTGGCCTGGAAGACATGGGACACGGAAATTGCTTCATTACCACAGAATAGTCTCTTTTGTTAACAATGCATATTTCTGGCATCTCAGCAGCTCATTGAAGAAAGAAAAACACCTCCTATCTAAATGGGTTTTTTCTTCTCTTTAAGCCCGGGTACAAGGAGCGCAGTCTTTCCCCGAACCAGAACGGCTCGGCCAGGCAGAGGAGGCTGTGTTGACAGCCTGAGTTTACTCATGGAAAAAGCGCACAATGTGAGTTCTGTTCACTGACTGACTTTGGAAGCAAGTCAGCGGAGAACAAAGCTGTCTCAGTCCAGCTGCCCTCCGTGGGTTCCTGGTCTGTCCTCAGGTTTTATAAAGTTGCTCCGCAAAGGGACACATCAGGGCCGTCTCTCACGTAAAGCTGTGGGGGCCTGGCCTGCTGCCCACCAGCAGTTACAGCTGAGAAAGTCAGCATTGTTCACTGTGTGTGTCAGCGTGTGTGAGTATATGTGTGAGGACCGCGGAGCAGGTCTGGGAGGGGGTCCAGGCCAAAAGGCACAGACGGGGTCACCGGGAAGAAACACTTGGTGGGAACTTCACACCATGGTCAGAAACTTGAGGTAGTCGGGCGTAAGCATGCAGCAGCCGGCAGGCCTGCATCTGCTGCCTGCACGCCTTGCTCTCTCACTCCTTGGCTAAATATTTGCATTTGAAAAACGTGATCTCAGTGTCCTACGTAGAACCGCTGCAGCTGTGAATGAGCATGTTTGGGTGAGGTAATGAGAATGTCCACATGTATGTGCACATTTGCACATAGATTTTTCATGTACTGTATGTGTTTGTGTGTGTGCATAGCAAGTGTACCGAGCATGTGTGCATTCCTTTGAAACACACCCTTTCCTTGCCGTCAGATGGCCGGTAAGATTAGACCAATGATGACGGGCCTGTCCCTCAGACATAGATCAGCACCATTCATGGTCTATCATTATATCTACTACCAGATGCATTTGAAAAGAGTGAGCATACTCTGCTCCGGGGTCCTGAACATAAAGCAGTGAGGAACATAACTGAACAGTTGTCACGTGCACTGTCACTCAGAGGACACTATACCTAAAGAAATAACTCAGGCCTTCATCTGTAGGAAATGTAGAAAACACATCTACGGGGGGCCTGGGGTGGAGACAGATGTTGAATAAATCGTGAAAGAGGCAGTTGAGTTATGTATGGATTTGGGCCATGTGGATCAGTTCCCTTAAGGGAAAAATGAAAGAATGGCTGATGATAGAAGAAATGCCTGAGAACGATGGGACTTGGCTTCGGCTGCAGTCCGAGTGTCTTTGATTTCTTAATGGTTCTGGTTGGGTCAGTGAGGGCTAGATTTATTGAATGGAGTGAGGGTTAGAGCTGGACATGCAGGAATTGTCTAAGACTTCATGGGAGTGTGTGTCTTGGCTTTTCCTGCTGGCCTAATGCTGGCTGGTTTGGTTTGCGGCTGACCACGAGGAGCGAGTGGGCCGACTGCAATCCCAACATGCCTTTAAGGCAAGTTCTTTGTCCCAATCACCGCACAAGAGTTTTGTGTCCTCTTTGAAATCACTACCCACACGCATACAAATACTCACACACTGGGAAACAAGCAGCTGGCGGGGTACAACAGGAGCCATAGCTTCCGCAGACGGCACTCAAACACACAGCGCTGAGACGTCTCACGCCCCTGCCAGCCAGTGGCGGTCTGGCCCGGGCCAGTAATAGCTCTGCCACAAAGAGGCTGCAGCGAAGCAGAACTAACAGTCCTTTCACAAGGGCAGAGAGAGGCAGGACGGAGGTGGCATAGGTGGGCGAGTGAATTTGTGGGAGCAAGGTCAGATTGTGTCGTGGCACTGCAGTGGACACCCGTCTGATGATCCGCTCGTGAACTTGACTGTAAAGGACAGGTTACATTCTGTTTTGTTCCATTCTTCCTGCATTACCAGTCCACTAGAGCAAGTGAGCCCACAACCTGACTGCTTCAGTGTAGCCTGGTTTTTCAACTATTACTATTTTCAAGCAAATGTTAGTATTAAGTGATGCCAGTTGTATGAATCACCTAAACACTGCCCACAGATGTTGCTTGTTCCTGTCAGTGAGGAACAGCAGGGGAATTCCTCTAAAATAGCAGTTAGGGGCCTTATCATGAATGAAATATGTAAACCATCCTAGGGTATAAAATTACCAAACACCACCCTCCGAAGACCCTGGGGCCTGTATTTGACACAAATACCTCAACAAAATGGCGTGTTGTGATTTCCTCTCTTCCTGCGTCCGCTTGCCCCCCCTCCCTCTCCTACACTTATCACATCCTCTCTCTCTGCCATGTGGGTAATACGTACTGCACATCTGGCACACCATGCTGCTTCTGATTGAGCATTCGCAGCCAAAATACATCTGCGGCTTGCACACCGGTGGAGAAGAGGATCCCGTCAAAACTACGAGAGGCGACATTAGCTGATTGAGCAGCAACTGTGGCGAGGCAGCAATGATGTTGAGTTTTAACAGATCGCAGTGAGTCACAGCGGAGGGGTGAACTGACAAGACCACAGAGTGCGTCAGACTGAAAGTGAGAGGCCAAACCATTACCATGTGTGTGTGCTTACAAATCTGGAGAAGAGAATCTGTGATCCCACTGATGTCTGACAAGGGTTTCTCGAAGTGTGGGACACGAGGTCTGCTTTAAGGTCCCAATGCATGTGAGGACAAGTGGAGCGTTCGTGCCCCGGGAGCGGGTTTACAGGATACGTTTTCTGTCACACACTAGCAGGGCATGCTAACACACATCTTAATAACTGCTTGTGTTAAGACAACGAGGGGTTGATGGACGCAGCCAGTGCGGAGTCCAACAGGACTGAGCGAATAAGATCCTAACCACAGTCCCGGTCTGGTCGCAGAGGAAGCGCTTGCTGATGACAGACAAAGGAAAATCTCTGCCGAGACATCTACACAAACAAGATAATTATCACACACAGACACATGTGAGCATCGTTCCGCATGCACATGCATACTTGCAGACATAACAGACACACACATCCTGGTCTCTTACTTAATGAGGGGCCATCAGAAGGGTGGGTGTGTGTTGCAGTGAGAACTCATAAGCTGCTGAAAAATGTTGTTTACAGTTTTCACTGGTGTGAGTTTAAACTGTCATCCGTTGGGCTTGGGCTTTAGAGACGAGGGAGTTACAAAACACAGAGGAGCGGATCTTTCATTGTAGCACTATAGACTTCAGTGATACGTATAAACAAAATAGTGTTTGGTGAACACACGTCCTGTGGAAGTTACTGAGCTGGGCTCATAAAATGTTCTGTTGCAGACTAAATATTCTCAAATATATTTCCATGGCATGTTGCCAAAGAGCTGTCCCTCATCTGAAATATTGGCATATTGCAAAGAGAAGGAGAGAAACATGTGGATAAGAACACAAGCAATCACAGTCACATGCTTTGGACTTAATCTGTCCCCTACAACAGCAAACCAGTTTTCTTGATGAGGTTTACCCAACATACACCGAGGTTCAGCGAGTTCACTCGGTGGCAGTCCCGTCCAATTCTGCAAATGTCACTCAGGAGGCAGCCGCCACTTAGCGCCTGTCTATCTACCAGACACCTCACAATCCAAATGAGGAAACCAAGCTCTCTGTGCCAACAACGTTTTTCACCCAGAAGTGTCAATCAGAGAGTGGAGGTAAACACACATTCTTATATTCTCTCACATCATTCAAGACATCCTCCTTTTTTACCTCCCACACACAACTGGTCCACACGTGCGTGGGTATTTCTTTAAATGTTGCTTTTAATATGCGTTTTGGCCTTGATTACACACATTTAGGTCACTGAAAACCGACCTTTCAGAAAACTCCTTCTGAGATGTTCAGAAACTCAGAAACTTGCAGTATTTACATGTAAACAGGGGAAACAGGTCTTTTTGACTGAGGTCACTGCTACATAATCCAACACTGCCATCACACAGACCCTGTTGCCACTGTTGCCAGGTTTTGGGTCTGGCATCCAGCTTACTGGTGCAATTTTCAGGTTAATGATTGGCCAACATGGCTTTAAAGTTAGGGTCATATTGTATCCTGTTGGTCTGACAGTGCTTCAGTTATCTTTTGCGTTTTCATTTGGATGGGACAGTGTTTGCGTGGATGGGATTTTAGTTTCTAGAATGATGTAGGAAAAGCCTTGCTTTTAAAAATACTAGTGAACGTGTAAGGGCCGTGTTCTGTGCCTGAGGATCTTCCACACTCCATATTTCCATCATCAGTCTCGAGAGCTCCTTCTCATGTATTCAAGACCTTTTCTGTTTTTGCTCCTCTGGCAGATTCACACCTTCTTTCTTTCACTCTCAACGTCTTTCCTTCTTGTTTTCTTTTCATGACATCAGTCTCGCTCTCTTTCTTTCCCTCCTCCTCCTCCTCCTCCTATTACTTTTCACACTCTCCGGATTTAACTTGAGAAGTGTCATCCATTATGCCGTCTTCCCTATGCTTTCACGGCTAGTATCACATTGTGAGACGGCATGTGATTCCATGTAAACATTCAGGCAGACTGGTACAAAAGATTAATTTTACAATCACACATGGTATTTATAGTAGCTGAATTTTAAATAGTGTAAAGTCCCTTCGCTTAAAATTGAAGGTGACCATGTTTAGAGTCACAAGGTTTTCACTGGTCAGCAGTAATGTGCGTCCTTTCACACATAATGAGCCGGGACATTAGGAATTCTGTGTTCCACTCTGAAGTGATTCTGTACAAGATAAGGACAAAAACTTAAGCTACCAAAGCTCCAGCTCACTTTAAATCAATGTCTCTATTAAGCATAAGCTGTTATTCAAAAGTAACTCTGTAGTTTCAGAATCTATTTCAGACTCGGGTATAAATCCCCACATCTTAACACTCAATAACTTGAGCTGAGTAAAGCTACTGGTCGGCTGCTGTGTGTGTCTGTCAGTTCCAGTTGCAGGTCATTTGAAGGTTACCTGCGGCTTCCTGGCATTGGCTGCGGTTGATGTAGGCGAAGTGGTGGTGGCAGCTCTGAGACTCACACACACAGCCCTCGGCGGTCAGGTTACACCCGGAGAACATGCAGGCTGGGTTGGATGGTCCCACATATTTCTCTCTGTGCCTTTCCCGGTGCTCGTGCCTGCGACCCTCTGAAATCCAGCCGTGGAGACACACACACACACACACACACACACACAAACCACAGTCATCAATGAGTCACAGACAATGGCACCACTGAGGGTGAGAGGGGAACCACTAGACAAAGCCTTAGCATGTGTGTCATCACTATAATATGTAAGTAGCATTAGTCACCTCAGAGCCACATCTGTTATGGATTAGTTCCTCTCAATGGACAGCTTTATTCCCTCCAACCTGGATTCTGTGCATGTGTGTGTGCATGCATATGTGTGTGATGATAGAGACAGGGCTCACCTGACTTGCTGGCCTTCATGCAGGTTTCTTGGTCTGGGTAGGTGAAAGAGCCCAAGCAGGAGTGACGGGCGTCACACACGCACTGACCTCCAGCCCTGTCGCAGCCTGTCATCAGGGGACAGCGCTCGTCCTCCAGGCCTGCTTCTGGATGCTCAGGGAGCACTGCGGAGGACAACAGAGGACATTAGAGAAAAGACATGAATGTCTCACTTGGGCTGGGTTGTCTATTTCATTTAAAAAGACATGGGAGTGCGAAGACAGAATCGGGCAGAGTCGAAGCGTAATCACAAGGCAGGATGTGCCAGAAACTGAGATTTGTTTCCCAAAAGTGCTGAAGGGTTAGCCAGCTTGCAGCCTGTGTTGCAACACATTGCCCTGGCACAACCGTTACTGAAGTGACCAGTGTATTTCTGGGCCGACATCCCTCCTCCCTCCTTGTCGTGCCACCCTACTTTAGCCATTGAGCCCATTTGTTTGCTTTTGTTCCACAGCATGGGGCCCTCCCAGGGTTTCCATCTCTGCTGGCTGCTGCAACGCCTCTTCTGTACCAAGGCCACTTGCACCATACCCACATATTGTTCCTTTGCCTAGTGAGCCTTACCCCCCCCGAGAAGACACTTCGAGGCTTAGCCCAACTTGGAAGAAACTTTACCATAGGCAGGAATGCACAGGGGAGTGATGTGTGCCGTCACTTGCCATGTGAGCTGAGCAACCAGCAGAACCCTGGGATTAAAGAGGCCCAACATACACATCACCCACAGTGTTCCTTTCACATGCATGCCTGAATACACACACACATACAGTATATACCCCCAAATTACCCTCCTTCACAGTTGTCCAAGCGTGCTAAGAGTGGCAGCAGAGTAAACAGGATGAGACAAAGTGTAACACTGAGTAACCCCTTCCCAAGCATTTAGCTCCCAGGCCTCAAGCAACAGTGTGGAAACCTGATTGGAGCTTATCATAAGACTCTAGGCTTTTCTTCTCCAAACAGCTACACACCAGAACAATGCAAAAGAGGAAAAGGTGAAAAGGTTTAACTATCCAATATAAACACAAGCAACCCATAGTATGTTTATCAGACTACTGGGGAGATACAGTGTGAAATAAAGCCTCTTAAAATTAAAATCCTTTTCATTTTCAGTTAGAGGTCAGAAAACCAATAACAAGTAAACTCAAAGTGACTGGAAAGAAATCGAATTCCACGGCCTTGCTCTTAAATGCTGCAAATCATAATCGAACACATATGCTGATCCATAATAATTCAAAACAGATATTCCACTATGAAGCGAAACCGCTCTCTTACTGTAATAAATTTTGCTGGTGAAGTGAATCAACGTGCAGAAGACAGTCTCCTCAAGTTAAGACTGGTTTTGCGGATGACTCACAGGTGATGGATGATGCTCACAAGCACTACAGTAAACACAGGCCGATGGAAGAGGTGAAGGTAATACTACCTTTAACCTGAGCCAGCCTCTGCTGTTAATAGCTCTCCCAGACAGCCAGTGAGACTGGCAAAGCACAAGTAGCCTTTTCAATAAACTGCACCAAAACTTTCCCCGTGATTTCCTTTCACCTTAAAATGATCCTCAGCTCCACATTTTTTCCATCCCGAGGCTTTCCTGTGCCTGGGAGGGTGTTTTCTTTTGAGGTGGTGGTAGCAGGGGTGCCTGTCTGTGTGGGGCGCTAAATCCGGCATGCAGAAAAAGAAGTGGAAGTCAAAACAATTAACGAAAGGCTGGACACTGAAGACTTTGTCTCATTAACTCATTTTTCACGCGACCCCGGTCGGCCCAGTTCACTCTAAGCCGGTCTGCCTCAGCCTCGTCCCATTGAGCCTGACCCTGGTCCGCTCTGGCCTTGGTATCTATTATCTGGCCTGGCATGACTCTAACCGAAGTCTATGGCTTCATCCCAGGGGGATTCCTCTCTCAGCCACTGAGACTGCTTGTCTTGGCATCCAGGGCCAGGATGGGAAAGCTGACCTCTAGAGGCCCTCTGGCTGATAGCGAGCTAAAAAGGAAGTCTTTGAAACATTAGATAATACCAGAGGAAGGGAGAAGTAGAAGGCATGTGAAGGAGTGCAGCGGACATAGCGTCCCTGTAAGACAGACATTCTGTTACGTGGTATGTTAAGTGCCTCTGGAGCGCAGGGAAGCGTGGCGTGGGAGGATGGACACAAGAACACAATGAGGACATCCAAACAAATCATTTAGCTGCAAAGACTGAATGATTTCAGCCGACTGGCGGGCTGATCGCTGAAGCAAGTGATAATAAGGTGAAAGGCCCAGATGACTTTTCCCAAGAGCAGGTGCCTGTTTACACTTGTTCAACAGACACGCTGCTTCCATGTTTCAGTTCCAATTTCCTTTATGTGAATGGCTGATTTCAATATCCCAGTTATTGTTTCTGGAAAGACACAACCATTCCTGCACGTATGCAACTTTTCTTTTTTTTTTTTTTAAGTCTTGCCTATATCTAATTAAACCTGCAACGATTAATTGATTAGTTGTCAACTATTAAATTAGTCATCATCTATTTTGATAATCGATTGAGTTGAGTGATTTTTTTTAAGAAAAAAAAAAACTACAATCTCTGACTCTTGCTTCTTAAATGTGAATATTTTCTGATGTCTCTACTTTAATAATCTCAATGCCTTTGGGTTGTGGACAAACCAAGACATTTGAGGATGTTATCTTGATGTGAGTAAGTAAGTATGTGAATAAGGGACGGATTAAACAATAACTGACAAAATAATCGACAGTTAAGATATTGGTTAGTTGCAGCCCTTTCCTCAGTGACCATACCTAGTGAGATCTAACCAGGCCTGGATTTAAATGCTTAAACAACAACAGATTAAAACCTGAGTGATGACGCATTGCCTCTCACATAATATGCAACCTGTGTTGTAAGGTTGTTGCGTCTCCACACTAACAGATTACGGCCACCCAGAAAATCAAAACTGTGAGCAGAAAAGCAGGGGATCAGAGAGTGGAAACATTTACCCCTTACTCCTGATTGCAAGTCTAATCACTTTAAGACCCTTGCAGCTTGGGGAGGGAAATCTGGGATCAGCCTCCAGCAGCCTGCCTACTGTGGCCCCTGAAAACACACCGGGAGGTGTTGATTTACCCACACCGAGGCCCTTTGGGATATTGAGATTGTGTGCGTGCGTGTGTCTGATTTTAGGGGTCAGCGCCGTCCTCCGAGGCCCCTGGAGCCACAGGACCAGAGGCACGACTCAATCAGAGGGAGCCATTAGGTCTCCCGCTCGCTCTAAAGCTGTTAATTTGCAGAGGAGATGTCCTCCAGACGCCAGCCTAACCTGTACATGAGGCACAATCAGCAGCAGGGTCTCCTGGGATGGCCTGGGGCTCGAGACCCCTGGAAAACCCTTGTGGAGCCCCGACTCGGACCACCCCGCAGAGGGATGATGGGAGGGCTGGGTCAGGGGATCGAGACAGCCACTGAGAGCTGCTTACTCTCTCCTACAGTCCTGTCAGTCCCTTTCAATCACCCCAAAACAGGCTGGACACAGTGCAGGTGAAGGGGCTGGGGCTGGGGGGGTTCCTCCTGGTCGGTATTCACTCCTCAGGGGAAGGTCATTGCTACTTACTTCATTCACTGTGAGGAACCTGACACCCGGCGCCTTTCTTTGAAGTTCACAGAGTTGCTCAAATTGTGCGTAAAATGAGCACATCCACGTGTATAACAGCATAGTACAGATTCACGAGATTGAGAATGAAAATGTGCCGGGACTTTCGCAAGCACGCTGTCAAACCATTAAATCTCTGATGCACACACTGTGAAGCCTGAGGAATACAGACAAGAATCTGGCATCTTATTCATTAAATTACAGTGTATTCACAGTTTAAAAACACAGTCATCAGTGTCCTGTGGGTAATCCACAATTTTGCCCTCATGCACATCCAACCAGTCATTTTAGTCTTATCTCAACTCACCACCCTTTTTTCCTTTTTTTATATAATAGTCTCTTTGAGTTGTAGAAGCAAAAAGAAGCCACTAAAGCTCAAGTGCAACCTGGTGCCAAATCACTGCTGCCAAACTCATTGTCAGGCCTCTGAGCAGAGAGTGAATGAAGCTTTGAGGGGAAGAAAGAGCAGCTGAACATGACTCCTCTCCTGGCAGTCAAGAGCCCCTCAGACCTGGGGAGCAGCTCCAGGCAGCCAGAGACAAGGTAAACACTGACACAGTCACTGCAGTCAGGACTTAACTGGCATCTGAATAGTGATGCCTTCAGGCCACTTCAAGGCAGGAGGTGCTTGCCTATCAAAATAATTGACACCTATAGTTCTTGTATTGCAAAGTTAAATATATGAAGAGAGCCACAACTTTTATGCTTTAATAAAAAAAAACTGCTACCAACCTTTACACACTCCAACTTCAGGGATTGTGGCTGCTCCTGTGCCGTTGAAAGAGGCGCATGTGAGCCCCAGGGCGCAGTAGCCGTGCGTCCAGTCCTGTCCCCCGCAGGGCTCCCACTCCAGCCGGGCGCACTGCTCGCAGCATCCGCACGGATCCCTGGCCAAGGTCCGGCCGCCGTCGCAGCCGTGCGTCGCCCTGACGGGACACGTCCGGAGGCTGCACGGCGCGCACTCATGAGCCGAGAGCGCAGGCACCAGACAGAGGACCCCGAACAACACCACGGACACACATTTGCTGAACATGTTCCCTAAAAGCTGTTGTGTGAAGTTTCCCAGAGGAGAATACGCTGTCAGATGAGAGAGAGAGAGCACGTGAACGCACCGCGATGCGCACCGGTGGATGCGGCTCCAAAAGTCTCCTTGAAAGTTTTGCGCGCTGTTTAATGCACAGCAGCTCACTTCAAAAGCCAAAAAATACCACAAGAATCAAGTGTGAGGATGTTAATTTTAAGTGGTAAAAATATCCAAATGCAGAGGGTTCAGTGTGTGCAGCTCGGCGCTCGGATCATCTGGTTTTACGCATGGAGAAAATCCAGGACCGAGACTGAGGCTCCGCTGCTGACAGCCACACACGAGAGCGCAATCTGACTCTCAAATTGACATCCAGGCATATAGAAATTAGGAGTGCACCCCTCCCCCTGACTGACACAAGCACCGACCAGTCACAGGGAGCCAAAGGAGGGAGGACCTGAACTGATCTCTGCGCGCACCGCAACTCGCCTCTCCGTGTTGCGCAATGATGCAACTTTGAATGCCTCCAGTGCAAGTTACTTTTTTTTGGACTGCACATTATGTAAATCACTGCAATCTTGTGTGTCTTAAATGCTGCTTTCCACTTTGAAATAGGAGTTTAAATGCTTTAAATGTGAGATGCAAAACCCAACTATATGCTCTATAATTTACTCTAGGGAAACCATGATGAGTCAATCTTCAATCCTTGCCTTAGGTCATACTATTATAAGTTATGAATCTACAGCCTTTAAACGCACCAATAAAGCTTGTTAGACTCCCTAATTGAAGCAATAAAAGCATGGCAGTAAAATCATATAGATACACACTGCAGGACAATATATGCTCTGCACACTCCCTCCCTCACTAAGATCATCCTTCATGCCAGAGTGCATTTACGGAACGACTCTTGTCACCAGTTGTCCTTTATCTTGGTTCAACAATACGTCCATAAAATCTGTCAAAGCCCTGTAATCAAACATTATCATGGCCAGAGATCATCGCACTGCTTTACCTTTTGTGTGTGGATGAGTGTGTGCTCGCTTGTGTTTGTGTGTGTCCGCTTGTGTGTGTGTGTGTGTGCAGGTGTCTTTGGCAAGGTAAAAGGTCATCTGATGTTTGTTGAAGCAGTGTTTGTGTGTGCTCACATTGGCAGATGGATGGTGTGTGTGTGTGTGGGCAGTGGGCACAGCTGGAGGCCACAGACACTGAGGACCTAGAGAAAGCAATACTTGGAGGAAAAAAAAAACACCATTTGTGTCCTTTTTCTGCTGCACAATGGAGCAAGCAGACAGATCTTTTTTTCCCACACTGACAGATCATTTAGTCTTCAGAACCAGTCAAGTGTGATGGTAACACTTAAGTCTGCTTTACATGCTGATGTCTGCCAGCTCTGAGAGACTATAAGAATTACTGGAAAGTAATTATAGCTATCACATATCAAAAATCTGAGGATGGTCCAATGCAGTATTGGGGTCTTTTTTTTCACTGTCATTGGAACCATTTCCTCTTTAAACACCAATCAGATGTCATCCGGGATGATTTTCCCCACAATGTCAACACACAACAGCACCTCCTTCATTTGCAACATCTGCCTGGAGCCACCCGCTCCAACACAAACACAACATCCAGGAAAGCGGCCCCGCAGCACGCATAATCAGCCCCTGGAACACAACTCGCCTCTTGTCCTCCGGCTCTCCCTCCGCCCTCCCTCGCTCCGTCCCCTCCTTAAAGCTCTCGTCAAATGGGCCGACCCGCCGACCGCTGGCCCGGACACCCACTGCTGGTTGACGACAGATCAGACCAGGACCTCGGAGAGCCTTGGTTTCCATTCACTTGCGGAGACTGTGACCCAGCGGCGCTGACCTATTTGCCTGGGTGATGGGCTTTCAAACGGGGCCAGCTGGCTACTCTCAGAAGCCTCTCATCCTGCTATCATGGAGCAGTGGTTTGTTTTGGGCCAACCGAAAGGTCACCACAGCACCTTCTGCTTCTCTTTCTGTCCATCCATACTAGATGTATAAATACAGAAGGGGATCATAAATGGGGCAGTCTCCTCTCAGAGGGGCAGCAGGGGCAGCAACCAATAATACAATAACCAAGACCAAACTAGAATACACCCTCATTAGTCTCTGAGCTTATGCCGAGTGTCAAATGTTGCATGAATTTGGCATTTGGAAAAATTCCCTTTTGTTCAGCCTGGCGTCAGACACCACAGTGAAGCCATCCATCATTTGCGCCTTGTTTTTAAATTTCGCATAAGTGCCAAATGAGGCCCAAACAAAGCTAATTAGATTTGTTCAGCGTCATGTTTGCTAAAACCAGAACACAATCTGGTACACCGTGTGCCTGCTTGTGAGTCTCTGAGTGGAGCAAACAGGGGGGAAAGGTGAGGCAGTAAAGGGCGTTTTGCAGGGCTTGAATAACACTAGTGTCTGTGTGCTAATGATGTTCTGAGTCACAGATCTGTGGGAAAAATACGGCAAAAGAGAGGCGCCTGCTTCCCCTGTCTCCTATACTGAAGTCCATGGTGTGATGATTGTGATGATGGATATCGTGTATGTATGTGTGAATGTGTGTGGCAATGTACATTGCAGAACGAGCTTCAGGTGGGCTTAATCATCGCTGACCCCATTAGATGGAGAGGTCATGGCGTGGGATCTGTTCCAGAGATTGGATGACCTCTCTGTGTCACCTACCCCTTCTCGTCTATCCACGGCACAGGCAGCTGATTTACACTCGACTGCTGCGGAGGCGTCGGGCTGGGGGTGAGGAGGTGTTTCTGGGATGTGGACGGGTGTGAATGATGGTTCGGAGGTGATCTCGCTGGCGGCGGCAGCGCGAGGCCGAGGGTGGCACGGGGCGGTGTGATGTGGAGCGTTGAGTGCATGTTGAGTGGACAGCGTGCGGCACACCTGATTACAAGTCCCCAGGATGTAGTCCGGGACTTTTCCCCGAGGATCAGTGTACAGTGCTGGTTATCGACCTTGCTTAGCTTATCTGTGGGCGCATGGTGCTGGACTGAGCCATACTTTGCAGATCCAGGCCAAGGGGTGGGGGTGGTGGTCCGGAGTGAGGTGGGGCGAGGGGGTGTAATGGCAATGCATACTGACAGCTGAAAGAGTTTCAAAGCTATTCATACATCTCCTAAATAGCGGAAATATGGAGCATTTAGTGCGGAGCTGAGGCAACACATAGACTAATGGATGGTCTGTTTCAAACAGATGAGATCATCTGTTTTTTATACAAGCAGCCAATATAAGAAAAAAAAAACATTAGATACATGACAAAGAGGTGTGAACAAAGCAAAACTTTTCAGACGACGAGCCAAAAAAGATTAACGCACAATGATTTTCTTTTAAAACAGACAGCTGTACGGCACATTGAGGTAATAATGGACAGAGGTGATTACTTCTCTTTTCCATGACTGCCATCCAGAGGGACTCACAAGTGCTTTTGTTTCTCGCTTCGCACTCTTCATTTGTTTGGGCCTCTGTCGAAAGAGTTCGGAAAGAGTCAGAGAAGTCCAACAGAAAGAGTAACTCATCGTGCACAAGATCAGAGCCGATTCTCAGGTCTAGTTGACAAAAACACTGAACGTCTTTTCTTCATCCATGTGGTCCTGCCCTCTTTCCTATGACCTCTCCTCCCCTCTGCCCTCGTCTCTCTATCTCTTCTGCCTCTCTGCTCCCTCCCTCTGTGTTTTTTCTTTCTCTCTGTGAGGTCTGGTCCAGTTGCTGTTTTCCATGCGGGAACTATAATAATGTGTTTTGACACTGTCAGGTCTCCTGCAGTCTTCTTCGCTCAGTCTCACAGAACCCCCAGAGTCCCTGCAGCAGCAGAGTACCAACACAATGATAGAGAACTAGGTCCCCTCCCCTACTTGTTCTGGCTCTAAAGCGGTCTTTCTTGAACCTTCTAGGGTTCAGTGGGTTCAACCAGCGCAGAGGATGAGGTACACCATTTGGCTTTGTAGTCAGTGAATTGGCTGTTTTCTGTGAAGTAATGGGGAGAGGACGTAAATCTAAGCAGATGTCCGGTGATCGAGAGAAGGGTGCATCCTAAATATTGACATGAAAATCACTGCTGTGTGAGCAGGCATGAGTGTTTTCTGAGTTGTTTTAGTGAGGAGGGGAAGGCAGATGTGATTTGATTGGACGAGCATTGGAGGATGAGCCCTTTACCTTGACTTTGGTTTGATCAACTTTTTTTAGTCTTATGTCATCAACTATTAAGTGGATTGCAAATGAAATTCTCTACAGACGTTCACTGTGCCCAGAGGATGAATCCTACGTCTTTTTCCTCCACCACCAGGTCAAAATTTTGTCTTATCTTGGGAAAAATCTTTATCTACTACAAACCATCAATTATATAATAATGATTCCTACACTTTGGTGATCTGCTCATTTTTCCTTTGGCGCCACTATAAGGTTGACGTGTGATTTAGTGTCACATGTTTTTTTACAGTTATTTGGATGGATTGCCATGAAATTAAGTTGAGGCATTCATGTTTCCCTCAGGATGAAGTGTAACAACTTTGAGGAGGTTTTTTATTGACCCATCATCAGGTCAACATTTCACAACGTTTGGCCTTCACTTTGGTTTATGACCAAGTGATTGCTAAACTAAGATAGTAAACATGGAAAACATTATACTTGCTATAAACATCAATATGTTAATCTTGTCATTAGGAGCACACATCAGCCACAGATAAGGTAACAAAGCGTACGCCAGTCTTTTAGTGCTAATCTAAACTCTGCACCACACACAGTGTCGACTTACAGCGTTTTCTGTTACCGACTACATCAACACTTTCTAAAAGTGTTATGACACATAAGGTTTCTGGGTTCGATTGGCATCAAGAGTCGCTATGACTCAGCCCCCGACCCTTCCTACAGTCATGGCTCAGATCTTCTGGCTGCACATTATGCCCGGCTGTGGGCCTCACTCCCTCTCCCTCCATCCCTCTCGACCGTGAGATCCTGTGACCATGCCGAGCGAACGGCCACCAGCTTGTTTGACAATCATAAGTGGCATACTCGCTCACCCCTGTCGTGCTCCAGAGGAACGTTAAGTGGACCTCTCAGAGGTTTTAATCTGCAAATCTAAGTGATGATGGTGAATTCCTCAGTGGATTGGAGCCTAAAAGAACCCTTGTGTCCCATTCCCGCAACACCTGACTAGTGTAATCTTTCCTTTCATACGTAGGATTATTGAGACTATCGAACAAGCGAGCCAAGGAACGTCTACTGTTACAGGTGATGAGTAGAGGGCGAGGCTGTAACCCAGATATTCTACCTGGTCATAAACTAGTTGGAGTGGGTGGAGCTGGAGATACTTGTCAGGCAGATGAACTGAAATTGTATTCTGCTTGTGTGTGAGAGTATGTGTGGTTCTTATAGTCATGTTCCAATGGACCTGAAGTGGAGTTTTCCCTGGCAAAAGTTGGTAGTTCAACGTGGATCATAGTATCAGACATGAGAAAAACCTTACTGAGGTGTTTTTTAACCATTTTATATCATGAAACCACAATTGCATTAAAGCAGGTGTTTTACAGGAATTATATTGTGTGGTGTCATTATAACAAAATTTAAATGATTTCCAGAGTGAAAGGAGCCAATTGTCTTTTTGTCCAGAATTTATTTCAAACCTTATTGTCTTATTGTTGTCCACAGGGGGGCAGCACAACAAACTGTACACACAACATTTAGTCCTATATTCACTTTGCTTTTAGCTCTCATTTGGTCCCCACCAACTCCTGAGGGAAATATGTGGTACTTTAACTTTTAAATGTCGTGCTATGTTCACTGGTTTGTCACTGGGAATTATTATTATTCTTAGTAACTTTGCACATATGTCAGAAGTGGTGAAAGGTTTTAGTTTTTTTGGATTGATTGTGGTTGGATAGTGCTCCCTATAAAATTTCAATGTTGGAACTGTTGAGATATGTTTTAGCTACATGTACATAATTTGGCCAGCAAATGAAGACTTGAAAAATGTTACATTTATTCAAAAAATGCATTAATTTTTTGCCATTTACAGGGATCATCTTCTTCTCTAGACCCCATCCAGCTGTACTTAGGGTTGAAATCATTTAAAGGAGAATGAGAGAAACAAGCTGAAATACTGTGAATCTTTATCTATTTTGTAATAAGTAATTTCTGGACCCACACCCTTTTTTTTCAGGAAATATACAACAACAATGATTTTGTCTTTGACAACACATGTTTTGCTCTGAGCAGCAGTGTGGCTGTTTCTCAGATTTTACATAATACCTTGGCAATAACAAAGAAATGAAAGTAAGTCATCTGGTTTCACTTTCACTCATCAAATATCTTTCACTCATTATTTAAAAAAAACGTCAGTGTTCATTTAGTGAAAATCACTCAAGTTAATGAAGCTAATGAGGACATAATTAACTGTCTCCTTATAGTTCATCCTCTTGATTAAATCGTATCACATCCTGTTCTCGCTCTGAACGCACATACATACACCTGTGACCATACATAGACGGTTCTAGCGGTTTTTGTGGCCTTTGAGGGGAGGATCCTCCGGTAAAGGTGCCAGATTTACAGGCAGACCTCCAGCTGGCAGAGGAATGTCACAACCTGTGTTTCGGCTGTAAATTCTGACATAATTACAGTGCCACTAACTAAAACATTGAGGTGAAACAACCACCTTGCGAGGGGAAAATGATCACTGCTTAATGTTATGTCTGGGACGCAGATTTACTCCTGTCTTTGTGGGTGGAAGGAGCGGCGGCAGGAGCAAGAATGTGAGAAATGTGCCAGTTCTCTGACCTTTATGAAGGTGAAGCAACGAGTTGACATCATTACCACAGCCGGCATGTGCGTGCATGCAGTCACATGGGCCGAAGGAAAGTAGATGCAGGTCAAATGTGGAGGGGAGAGAGCGTTGAGTTATGTGCTGGATAAATACTTCTGTTAATCCGTAAACTTTATGTTTACTTGACATATAAAGCACACGTCAGAGATGCAAATTGTTTGAACTATCACTTCCTGGAAATGGTGGAAAGGGTGATTTAAAAAAAAAAAAAAAAATTCTTCAGTTTGGGTTCCTGGGTGGCCTAGAGGTTTAAAAAAATTAGTTAAACATTTTGGGAAATATGGTTATTCTTTCTTGATGAGAGTTAGATGAGAGTCAGTCAGAGTTTTCAAGCATGTTTAGTTCCTCAAAAATACAAGTCAATAATAACAACAATAATAATAATTCCTTCCATTACAAGGAACAAGACCCTAACAAGGACTCAAAAAGGTCACCACTTGTGTCACATTCAGCTAATTTCAACCAAAAACGCTTTGATAACCCCAAAACTTGATTGTATGCAACCAATTACATGTGGCTAACATAGTAGAGCATTTTGCAGGTGAAGTGCCAAATATTCCCCTTGGGAGCTGGTGGAGACCAAAAGAGAGCTGAAAGGAAAGTCAATATTGGACTTAATTTCTGGTAAGAATGAATGCTTCATGTCTGCTGGTCAACAAAGTCCATTAGGTAGGTAGGTAGGTAGGTAGGTAGATACTTTATTCATCCCCATGGGGAAATTCGTAATAGGAGCCCAACAAGGTACCTTTGTTGCATGTTATTCCCTATTTCTCTGAACTCATTCAATTCAACCCAATTATTATTAGTTCATATTTTTATTTTATTATCCTCCCATTGACAGAATTACACAGCCTACACTGTTTCAGTGCCAAAGAGAAAACTGTTGTTGAAACCATTATTTTCTTAATGTGGTGCTGCCACTGTGTGGTGGAACTCAGGCAGTGCAGTGTAATGAGAGCTGCACCTCATCCCTCAGTGTTTAAGCTCGTTTTTTATCATACATAACATCCACCTGATGATAATTCTGCCTGCCTGCCAGTCAGCTCACGTGTGAGAAGAAACATCTAAAGGCAGGAAGTCTTTATTCCTCCCGGGCCCAGGTTTTTACTGGCTTAGTCACACACTCTTCCTGTTTTTCTCCCACCATTAACCACCAACAAACAATACTAGGAAGGGGTCTGCTCTTTGTCTAGACGGTGGCCTGTCAGCTGCGTCTGATCTGATTCAGTGTGCGGATCAACAACAGCCATGACAAGTGACCTGTCTGGCTGAGGTCAACGAGACTGCAGAAGTGAGGCCTGGTGTAGGTGAATTCTGATCCCTCCTGCTCTTTGTGGATTGCATTTTCCCAGCATTGTCCAACCTGTTGAGGATCATGTGCTTTGTTTAAGAGACAAGCATTGTACAACCTTAGGTGAGAAATGAAAAGTATAAGGTCAGACACATCACTGAAATGGCCAAACATGTTTAAAATAGCACTTAAGAGAAAATAATCATTTTAGAGGAAATGCATCTTGCAATTGCACTATTTAATCAATAGAGGGCAGAATGATACAAGTATGAAATTTTCAGGGTTTCTTTAAGGTCACTGTCAACTGCAAAGAAGTGAGTAAGAATTTTATTTCAAGTGAGGTTATTGTTGGCACAGCGAGATGATTATCGATCGGCCCGGATGAAGAAAGAAGTGCTAAAACTTTCATCACTATCCTGCAGTGATCCCACAGGGCAACACAGTAATGGGTTTCTACTGGTGGGGAGGCTGAGAGGTGTGCATGAAATCAACTTTGATGTACTTCATTATTTAGAAAATCAATTAAAAAAAAAAAAGTTAATCTGTCTACAAACATTCCTCTTATCATCCTCCCAGCTATCATCTATCAATACCTCATTCATCAGTGTGGTTAGATTCACAACAGTTGCTGTCTCTTGCATTGTAGAAGAAGAAAAGGAACAAGACTCAGAACAGAAAACAAGAAACACTAAGTTTGAATCTGGCGAACATTGGACTGTAAATGTCAGTGCTGCAGCCCTGAGGTGTGTTGCTCGTTTGCACAACAATAACTAACACATGGAATGTGTGACTCGACAGATATCAGCAACAACCCAGTGTCTTTGAACCTTAAGGACTCCTTTGACTAATTTCTTACTTGGCATTTGACATGACAGGTCCACCATGGAGGCAGCAGATGACTGTGCATGTGTGTGTATGTGTGTCTGTATGTAAGTGTCTGTGTAGGAAAAAGAAAGAGAGGGAGAGCCGGTGTCACAGCAGGTATAGGGGCAGACTTTCTGGAGCCGACTCCCACATGCCCTCTGACTACCTGTCAGTGGTCAGACCAACCTCGTCTCTCCGAGCAGATGATGTGATAAGAGTGGCAGAGAGAGAGCAAGAAAGACAGAGCGAGCGAGAAAGAGAGAGAGAGAGAGAGGGAGGGAGGGAGAGAAGTTGAAAGCAAGACCGGACAATACAGGGTAAAAAAAGATGAGAGGTGTGACAGGCAAGAGGGTGCAAAAGTGTGAGTAAGTGGAGGAGGGTGAAAGAAAGAGACAAAGGAGAGAGAGATCAGCAAAAGAGAGATGGCAGAGAGAGAGAGACAGAGAGAGAGAGAGAGAGAGAGCAGAAAGTCTTGCCCCGAGGCGTCGTTTCTCTGTCTGCACTCGGTGCAAGGAGGCCAACAACAGTGTCATACACAGCTGAAGACATTCACTGGCAGCCAAGAAGCACATCTGGATTTCTCATAATGAAATGCAGTAGGCTGCAAAGTTTTCCTGTGCAAATATACAGTAGAGAGAGAGCGGTCGCTGTGAATGTCAGTTGTTAGGTTTGTTTTTGAGAACACTTTACACCAGAGCTTTTTCACGTGTATCCATATGCACAGTTGAATGAGCATTTTTTATATTGTCACCATAGGTGCACGCTGACAGATGGGTGCATTAACATTGAACTGTCAGCAAGTCAAAGCTGTGTCTAATCCTGCAAATAAGTGCACCGCTGCCAGGTTAGGTAAGGAGTCTATCATTTCACAGGCTCATTATGTATTTACGGCTTCCAAAATCCACCAGATACACACGAGCATGCACACACACACACACACAAACTCACTGCCAAGCTGTCCAATCCTCTGCGTGTGCAACACATCCTCCACTTTTCCCCTCCTCTTTTCAACATCCTTGCACAATACAGAAGAGTTGCGCTCGGGTTACACGTTCAGGTTGGACCTCTCGATTGCTCCCTAGGGCTGTTGGGAAGAGAAGAGGTGGAGGGGGGGAAGGGGGGGAGAAAAAAAGGGAAAAAGAGGAGATGATGGAAGGCCCACAATAACAGTCTGTTTCCTCGCATGTCGGGGCCTGCAGCCTAACCTACTGCACCTGTTGTGGAGGCTCACGCTGGCTGGAGAGCGATATGGAAGGGGGGGTGGAGAGGACTGGTTGGTGATCTAGTGTGGCACCTGTATCGTGGCTCAAAGCCAGCTGGGAAGAGGCCAGGCTCTGGACGCGACTCCATGCACTTTGTCAATATCAACTCACACTCCTTTTGGACTTGACGACCCCTGTAGCCTCCCGCTAACCCTGTGTGCACACACATTTATATGTGTGTGCGTGTGTGTGTGTCCCATTCCCCCCACCTACCCAGCCTCACTAGGTAATTGGGTAAGTGTGTAATAAGGTTGGTCATGGGTATCTGCGACCAGGCTGGGGTAAATGTGACCCAGGCAGCAGCACCATTTGTAGAATAACTGAGGATCTGTTTATGATTTGAGGAGTGCTGAGGGGGGAGGGAGGACGTGAGCGGAGCTGTGGTAGCAATCACATTTAAATTTGGTTCAAGCTGCAGGATTTTAATATGAATCACTCACATCCCCCCTTTTATTGGTTTCAGTGTAATCACGCTTTGTTGGACCGTGTTCTGCTTAACGGCCTCAGTATTTGACATGTTATAGCTTGTTGTAATTGTTCTGAAAAAGCTAAAAATTGTGTGACTTTACAGGACGTGAGGTTTGGTGGCTAACAGCACACACTCCTGCTCATCCTCCTTCATAACCCATCACCATGGTCTGACAGCACTGTGGAGCCCCCTTGGCCAGAAATACGATCTTTTCAAGTTTCCGTCGAGAACAGCTTGTCTTGCCAATGTTCCTCAGGGGACCGCCGCTTTTATATCTGACTGGCTGTCTGTGCCACACTACACCGCACCAGAGGAGTGGTTCGCTCCAGCCGACCCTTCAGACGAGAAGACGAGCTCCTCTCGGTTGCACTTTGCGGTCTCGATGACATGTTTTCAACGTAACCTTCCTAGGTCTCTATGGAGGAACACGCTGAGTCCATCACCCCCCCCCCCCCTTCACAAGAGTGGAATTAGCGAGACAGCCCTCACTCTCTAACTCTCCTCTGATTGCCGTATTAGTCGGGCTGCGCGACCACATCATCAAGAGCAGTAAGCGTAGCGTTAGAGCCTATTATCCCTCATTGCCTCCGCCAGGAACAGGAAATGAACTAAGCAAGGCTGGGGGCTGTTCCAGGGCATGAATCCTCCAAGGGCTTCGCACTAGAGTGATTACGCGACTTTTTATACCAACTAACCAAAACACAATTACCCAATTCCCTAAACTACATATCACATTTGTATAATGGGTTGCAGTTGGTTTTGTTGTGCTGAGGTAAGTTTGTGGGGTATATTTAAAGCAGTGTAGTTTTTTTTAGTTGCTTATGTTCAAGGTTTGGTCTGAAGCTTTTATTTTGTGTTTCAGAGAATGTGTAACCTGTCAGCTGTGAGAGATGATTGACAGTGGCTGACAAAAAATGGAGGCGTTGGTTAAAAAGCATAAGCTACCTGCCACAGCTCTGCATATAAACAGGCTGTTTCCTCAGTCTGACAGGGCTGTCACGGGGCATTACTGCCTACCACAACCTCCCCTTACTTTTCTTATCCTCCATTTCTTCCATTCTTTGTTTTCTCTCTAGCACCAGAGTAACCTCCCCTGGCTTTCAAGCCCCTCCATCCAGCATGTCGCTTCTTATTAAATGCCTCCTCCTCTAGTCCATCCATTTACTTTATAGCGTACGTCTCTACCTCTCAGTGTCCCTTTCAACTCTGTTTCTGCCCGCTTCTCTTCTCCCTCCTCCTTCCTCTGTTTGACCAAGTCTGTAGTTGTTGTCAGACAAGGCGGTCTCTGTCTGAGCACTGCTCTTGTGTGAATAAGCGCATCTGTGTGCACGTCTGTGTGTGCGCTTGCAACTGTTGATATCTGCGTCCGTGATCGTGCTCTGTGTATGTGTGTGTGTGTGTGTGTGTGTGTGTGTGTGTGTGTGTGTGTGTGTGTGTGTGTGTGTGTATAAGCACGCCCAGGCTGAGCCTCGGGGGCAGTCATCCTTTGTCCTCCCCACCATCTCCCAGAGATGGATGTGTCTCCAGGGAATTGGCCTCAGAAGAAAAGCACCTCCAGCTCGCTCATATTAAATTCTGCTGAGCAAATACAATCTACCAGCATGCCCCCCCTCCCCTCCTCGCTTTCTTTTTGAAAGGAGCTAATTTAATGTGTCTGCATGTGTATGCATTTGAGCGCAGGACAGAGAAGCGAGAGAACACCAGTTCAAGAAAGTCAACAGTTGAAATAAAAAGAATCTCCACACGTCGTATTTCAACACGCACTTGCTTTTTTTTTTTTTTGTGGTGAGGCTTATTCCCGCTTCTCTCGCACACAGTTTGGAAAAGCTCACGGAAAGCATTTATCATGCAGCGGGAAAGCATATGTCATGGCTCGGATATCTTTAGCAAAATGCTTCAGTTCCTTTTGTTGACACATTCGGATGTCACGCTATTCCCTTATAGCCTCTTTCTGTCAGAGGGCCTTGGCGTGCTGTTGGCCTCCTTGTCCTGTTTGAGGCCATTTGCTGTTATGGAGTAGTAAAAATGTGCACTGGCCCTCATTTGCCCATCCACACAGGAGAATAACAGAGCAGGAGCCGCTGCCTCCCTCCCTCCCTCCCTCTCCTCTCTCCTAATGCATCCACTTGCCTCTCCCTGATTTTTTTCTTCCTTCCACTCCTCCCCCAGGCTTAAGGCTCGGCACCTGTGGGCCCCTCCCCCACCTAAACTTTTTCACTCCCCCTCCCTTTGGCAGGACGCCCAACGCACTGACACAATCACGGCTCTTTGCGTGAGACGGACTGCCTTTCTCTCCCTGCCTCGCCGATTTCTGTGTGAGAGGACATGCACGTGCGTTTGTGTATGAAATCGAGGGGAGTGCTTTTAATTACGCTGCAAAAAAGAAGTCAGACTTTCAGCCGAACAACAGATAAGTTTGTGAACTCGGGGTGATTCAACTCTTGCAGCAGTAGCCTCTAACCCTCAGATTACTCCTCCACTCCTCCCTGCCTCTCATCCTCACTTGCTACCTCGACTCCTCGTTTGTCGTCACACAGGCCGGTTGTGCAATTCATTCTGATGTGATTTTACTAGTAAAGGGAGATCTGAATAGCCTTGCACCTGCTCTCTAGTAAATGGCACTATAAAACAGCTGGGGATGTAAAACTTTATTTCCACATCCCCATGACCAAACCTTGCCAGACCGTCCCCCCCTCCACCTCCATGCATCTCCGCTCCTCAAGCTTTGAATCTATGTCACTTCTCTCTCCGACTGAAACCACGAGCCAACTCTCAGTCTTACAAAATCACCCTGCCATCTCTCCTTCCTGGCACCCACGGCTTCATGGCACTGCCCCAAAACACATGGTTTTAATAGCCCTTCCTCGCTCGCTCTTTTTTTTTTTTTCATTCACTTGTTTTGCATTTCTGCTTCAGTGCACATGTGTACATACACACGCACTCACCCCATATCAAGACATTTCTTAACAGGAACATAACTTTCAGACTGTCACCGAGATGTGATGGATTCCCGCTCTCTGCATGCGTTCGCTCCTCACGGGCATGTGGCACTGATTGCACCGTTCTGATCCCACTGTCAGCCCAGCAGTCCCTCAAGGTTAGGCAGTGCAATGTATCACTCATGGCTCATCTGCCGGTTTCCACTGCACATCTTCCTCCCCCCCCTGGCCAGAGGAATGGTGTATGGTTTTCATTAGCAGAAATGCTGCCAAGGAACAATCATTCTCTCAGGCTTGACCAGCGTACTGTATGGACCAACTGCATCTGTTTCCCTGAAGGATCTGATGTTGCATACACACCAGCAGATAAACTTGGATCCAGAGAAACATTCAAAAGTTCAGAGGAATCAGTGACTGAATTATTCCATAAGCATAATCAGTTCCCTCTTCTGTACAACTTTGTTGAATATTTACATTTATTCATATTCTCTCGACACTCATTTGCCAGCCTGGGGATTCATGAATATGCGCTTTGATAAACGCCACAAAGCTTAAAAAAAATAAAAAATCAAGTCTTTCTTAAAGATTTCGTGTTGCATCAGGCAGCGTAACGTGTCGATGAGACAAAGCTGCCAAGGGAAAGTGTTTTGTTAGTTGGTGTGCTTGTGTGATCAGCGCTTCAGAAGCTGTGTGATCTTCAAACAACCAACCATGACCACGAGCAGAGGATAATCCCCATCATGTGACCATGGAGCAATTTGAGTGAAACATGAATGAATGAAGACCAGCAATTAAAGCAGCGGATCTCCTCCATCAAAAGAAGCCGGGATGAGATGGCTGCTCTTGAGTCATGCTGGCTGCTTTAATCTAACTCTCTAATTAGGCACCAGAAGAGCAAACGAAGAAAAAAAACCAAAACAAAAAAAAAAAAGCCCAAAATGCTTTTGTTTTCCGAAATGACTCAAACGTGGAGATCCATCTTCATCTGGCTGCAATAAATGCACATTGTAGTAGATTGTGTCTGACACGAACAACAATTACACAGTGTGTTTGCTTCTCTGGCTGAAGAAAGTTTTCACACAAAGACTCAACAGGCGCTGCCAAATGCTGTCAGCTGGCTGGTGTCCAATGAGAAACTCTGTGAGCCAGACACACACACACATACACAGCAAACAGCATCCACTGCCCTCCTATAATGTATCACCTGGATGCTGGGCAGTGGCCAGCAACAGCATCCCGCTGGGACCAGGGATTAGGGTTTTTAAAACAGCCCCCTATGGCCAAAAGCCTCCTAATGGGACAGTGATTACTGACTGGTACAACAGGCCCTCAACTGTTTGAATGTATGCAAGCTCTGGTGTGCACATGTGAATATGACTGAATACTCGTGTGCATGTGTGTGTACGCAATGTTGACTAACCCACAGCTCAAATCCTTTTTTGACTGTTCCCATATTTCCTATTTCAGGCTTCTGTAGCCTCCGCTGGGATGGTCAAACAATTAAAATGGCACCAGACAAAACGAAATGAAGCATGTGTGAACAGAAGACTCATAACTCATAAAAGTAACCTAAATGCCATATTTGGTAGTAACACTGATGAAATGCCATGATGCAACAGGTTTACAAAACAGTCAGACAGAAGAAAACTTCCATAACAGTAGAGGACTTGTATTTTACTATTTTTTGAAAAGTCAATTAAAATTATGAACATTATTTGAATGGAAACATACTTCATTGTCAAGCTATTATTATTATTTCAGTGTTAATTCTAGCATGATATATTTTTGGCCACTAGGGGGCAGATGTGTGTTTTGTAAAGAGATGACGAACATAATTTTTAATAATCAATTCGTACAGAAATGTGTCAACTGTAACATCTTAAAAAAAAAAAAGCTAATAGCATTCAGCTGAGAGTAAACATGCTAGCACATTAGCTTGCTAGCTCGGCTGTGATAGATGACCCATACCTTGCAGGTTGCGGTCCATCAAGAGTCTCCCTAAGATGTTAGCAAACACTTGTATGGAGCAACATGAGCCTTAATTTAGAATCTTTTTAGATTTGGAAATTTCTTCCTATGGAGCTCATGTGAGCAGTTTTGGGATGACAAAATGATCCCACTTGTTTTATGCTTAACACAGCGTCCCAGCTTTTTTGGAATCAGGGTTGTAGGAGTAAAAATACCTCATCACCACTTTCAATCAACTCTTTCATTCACAGTTGTCAGCTGTACAGTCTCTGTGTACTGAGGCACTAAACCTCAAAACGTGTGAGCTCCGTCACATGATGAAGGTGACAGGATGAACATTCACTCCATGAGACCTGGTGAAAATCTTGCCCACTGTCATTATTCCCTGCCAGACTTTCTAATCTCTGACAGTGTGTGTGTGTGTGTGTGTGTGTGTGTGTGTGTGTGCAGCAGAGGTCCGACCACTGGTGCCAGCTGTGAACAGTAGTGCCTCCTTAGCACTATTTTCATGTGACCAAGCTGCACTGCAAGGAACACACACATACACACACTTTCAAACAGTTGCATACAAAATCACACGTGCACACACACACACACACACACACACACACATACACACACACACACCACATGACCAGATGAAGAGGAACCATTGTTTGGCATCACAGGACCTCTTAACACAGACACACACAATTCTCCTTTTGCACTGCCGTTCGTGTGACCACCAGAGTCGCCCTTGTTTTAATATTCTCTGGTTTCGGCCCCTACATGCTTCCACATGCTTCCACTGCCTATAAACACACAATCCCTCTGTGTTCACGTCCTTAACTATAGCTTCTGTGTTGCGTGTTTCTAGCATAACAGAAATCAGTGTTGTGTCACACTAATGCATATAGAGATCTGAAGGCCCTTTGCCTGCCCCTTGGCCCAGCTCTCAAGTTTGCCCCAGTGTGATGAAGCTGTCAGACTGTGGCAGGCAGTGACAGTGGCAGGCCATTAGCCCGCTGAGCTAAAGCGGGTGAGGTCAAACCCCTGACCTCCAAGTCTGAGGCCTGATGGGGACCCAGGGATCAGGGGTCAAGAGGTCACGGGGGTGGAGACGTTTGACCAGCCCTAACCTCTGTTCTCCTTTCTGCAGAGACCAGTCACAAGACAAACATGTTCAACCATGATTTATGAGCTAATGGACTTTTGACTTTTTCTTTTTTTATTTTCTTTTTACACACAATGTAACTTTTGCTCTTGGATAGCTTTTAATCTGGCTTGGCATTTACGACTTTAACCTTTTTCACTTAATGCCTATAAATTGAAATCTGTAACTGTGGAAAACTACAGCAAAGATAATAAAACTTTTAGTAATGTGTTTATGAGGATCTTTCATCGTCCTGCTGCTGGCATGCGCTGAAAATGCCACTGACTGACCAGTCAGTGTGAGCTTCAGTACATTATTTACTGAAGAAGAAACTAGTAGTGGAAAGTAACTGAGTACATTTGCTCGAGTACTGTACATAAGTACAACTTGGAGGTGCTTTGCTTTCTACCATTTTATACTTCTACTTCACTCCACTGCATTTCATAGGGAATATATAGTACTTTACAATACACTGGAAAAAAGACGCTTAGAGATAAGGCAAAAAATTAACTGTTTTTTCTTCTTTCCTGCCCCATTAATCATCTCATAACGCCTCAGTTTATCTTGTGACCCTTTGAGAGGGCCCAACCTCGAGGTTGTGAACCACTAGACTAAACTACTGAACTGAATAAAGTATCTCCACTTAAACCAGCTACAACAGTAAAATGCTGCATGCACAATAATACATCACCATTGATAATGGCATATGTAATAGTATATGAGTCACAGGGAGGCAATTTCCTGCAGAACCAGGACTTTCACCTTTGAATCTTAAAGTTAATTTAGCTGATGATAATAACTGATAATACTACTGTGCTTACTTAAGTAGGATTTTGATTCCAGGACTTTTACTTGGAATTGAGTATTTTCACATTCTTGTATTTGTACTTTTAATTCCTAAAGGATCACAGCACTTCTTTCAACACTGACCCAGTGCAAGTGCAAGTCCTCATTAGCTCTGAGGAGCATTTCCAGGCTTTGTAAATCAGCTGTTTTAAGCACTGCACCACAGTCCAGCATGCAGTCAGTAATCAAAAAACATTCCAGATATTTAAAGCCATATAAAAGTCTGTTGCAACACCTCTGTGCAAAAGTCAGTCCTGCATTTCTCTACATCACAAATCAGTTTGGTCACTATCATAGCACTCTTTTTTCTGAAACTCCGGCAGCTGTCGTGCCTTTGTTTCAGAGTGAATGCAAACACACACAGCTGTGTGACTCATGTGTAAAACCACAGATACTCGAGGGAAATGCACCTGTGACAGGGTGAGATTACCTCCTCCCCCCTCCGCCGTCTAAGCCTGACCTTAGAACCACATCCCCTCACCAGGCACATACACCCAAAACCAGTACATGACATTATATCTGCCCTATTCCTGCTCTCTTGGCTTTTCTGGAGGTGTCTTATGCACTTGTGAAGCTATATAATGAAACATGACACAGAGGTGAAGACAAACGCATAATTCAACATTCAAGAAATGACAGCTAAACTCAGCACTATCGCAAGTTTAAAGAATATGCAGCGGAAAATAATACTACCTATTGCAGTTAACAATCTTTGGGGACGTCATTACTGTTCCTGTTTTCGTTGAGGTGCACAGCCGTGTGTCACAATATCGCCTCATTCCCTATGAAAACAAGCAAGTGCCACACTGTCACTTCCCCTCTTGCACCATGACCCCTGCTGGCATCCTGTGTCAGAGTGATAAGCAATCCCCTGATACCTCCCAGCCCCTTTCAGAACAAAAGAAGCACAGGAAGAGGTCAGGCACTTGCCACATAAGCCTGCCAAGAAATTATAGTGCTCCATATGTTTCAGGTTGAGACTAACTCAAAACAAATCCCCCGGCCGCACAGCCCAATCGTATACAATTAGGAGAAGTACAACTCACTTATAGATGGACTGGTGTTATTTGGCTTAGGTAATGATGATTTACCTGCACGCTGTCAAATATTGTCAGTCTGATCATCATTCATGCGTACTCTCACTGACCTGCTAATTACACTGTTTGTTGTGACTGTGCACACAAGCATGGTTGCCCATGCTTTGCACTTTTGACTGCATTTGAAGTTGTCTCACCTCTGAGAAAGCACTTCTCCATCACCGCTATTAGTCTGATCTATTCCGCTTTGTGGGTGATAGAGTTACAAACAGGCTATTTAACCAGAGTCAGAGGGGACTGGACTAATGCTCACCAGGGTCAACAAGAGCCAGGCTGTTATTCTCTTAACTCTTGGGAAGTCCAGGGTGAGGTCCAGTGGTTTAAAAAAAAAAAACCTGGCTCTCAGAATAAAACATTGTCAGCAGCGGTGGTGGTGACGTTGTGGTCGTGTCATGAAAGGTCTCCTTTTACTCCAAAACAATCAAATGATCCGCTGTGGTCACGTTTATTTATTTTGCCTCGCTGCTTTTAAAGGATGTCACCCACTCAGATTAAAAGAAATAAACTGAGCCAGAAAAGACGTTTAAACAGTGAATGTTGGTTTTATCACCTGGCACTCCCACTCCACCTCATGAATGGAGCGAACGCTACTTACAGAGGAGCGGGCAGAGATATGTGGTGGTGGTGCAGAGTGGAGGTGGGGTGGTGCCATATTTGAAAGGCAATCTTCCCTTTGGCCAAACAACAGGCTGTTGAACATTAATCTGACTCAGTGCAAAGGCAAACACCCCCAGCTGGGACTGCAGTCTATATGTTCAGCCCAATGCAAGACTGTCACTGTATCATTGATCACCAGGGTGAACCAAGAGCCGATTAATAAAAGCCAGAGCAAATGGAGGGCAACGCAAAACAGCTGTTTGTGCCTGCATGAACCCGTCAGTGATGGCTTATGAATCCTGAGAAGCCAGTTTCTTTTTTTGGTTGGGTATAAAATCTGAGACTGAACCCGATCCAAAGGAAAGCGGTGCCAAGCTCTTTCCACAATAGAAAGAAGACAGATGTTGGATCCTGAGTTTGTACACTGGCAGATCTGCTGAGTTATGGTCCAAACAGAGGCTCGGAGCAAAAAAAGAGCTGCACTTGTCAAAAGGGTGGAAGGGAAAGGGAGTGTTGCATTTTTAACTACTTCAAGGTCATCATGGTCAGTTAATAATGCTGAAAGCTGTTAAGGCAGGATACAGTGTTAACAATGAAGTTGAGCAATAGACCACCAGTGTGTGACAGATTTCATTGATTCTTAGAAAATAATAGTAACATAGTTCAGGTACAAAGTTCATTCTCGCAATTGACATGCTCACCTCAATGTCCACCGAAGAACTTTTCAGGGGCCGTAAATCATATCAAATGATCCTTATCAGTCCATGCTCAGTTGTTACACAGTTCAGACAAACATTTCTTTTTTGGCCACTTGGGGACACCACAACAAACTGCAAGCATAAAAAAGTTGACGTGGCAAACACGCTAACAGTTTCCTTATGCATCCAACATATAGACACAGATAAACATTAGCATTCATTTGGAGTTGTGTGTCTGGCTGCACAGTCAATTTCAGTCCAACAATGGAAACGATAATTGAGCATTGAGACTGAACCAAAACAACTACCTGAAAGATGCTAAAATGCAGAGTCAGGTGATAAGTAAATGCAGGTTCATCACTATGAGCGACCCTTTTCATATTACATATAGTCATTTGATACACTGTTGATATAAAATATTGATTATAGTAGCTTTAAATGCACAGAAGAATCAATAAGCAAAACTGTGAACAGCTGCTAAATGTTTTGTCAACAGTCTTAGCACATTACATCATATATGGAATAATTACACAAATGACCATCACTGACGTCCGATGATTAAAGGGACATAAGTTGTTCCATATTGTCCTGTTTGTCGTCACGTTTCTCTTTTTGTCTCATTTTACCAAACAGCATAATGTCACTTTTGACTTGTGAAAATGTCAGTAACTTTGCCAGAGTCTGGATGAATCACAGACAAAAGAGAAGAGACGAGATGAAAGGCTAAATTGCATTGGCGATCCCTCTTTAGAACATCAAACAGAGAGTGTTTCTCCCAGCAGTCAGTGGGGCTCCAGGGGGACGGAGTTGTAATTTCCTGGCAGAGAGGGGCTGGACATGTGGGCACTACTCGGTCGACATCAAAGACACCAGACCTCGAGAACGCTGACTGTACACACACACTCTTTCTGTCTCTGTCTGTGACATCTTCTTCTCTGTCTCTTTCTCTTATCCACCCATCTCCCTTCATCCTCTTCACATCTACTGTATTGTTCAATTACAGGATCTGTTGCTTGATTTAGGTCACCCGCGGTCACATTTTGAAAAAAGTTTTGAAAGTGAAAAAAGTTTGAAAGTGAAATATGTTTTGAAATTGAAATGAGTTTCTGAGTGTTGGAGATGTTTTGAAAAAAAAAGTTTCGGTTTTGTTTTTATCTTTCAAGTCAAGACGTCTTTCACTTAGACTTCACTTCCCTTTTCATTCAGTGAGATCCTTTTTTAGCTGTGTTTTTTTTTGTTTTGAGTGTGATTTTTTTTTGTAAATGCTGCTTGAAATTCTTACTTAACTGATATATAGTTATTTAACTCACAACATTAAACATATAAGCTCTGGCTATATATCCGAATTCAACTATATGACATGATTACATGCTCGCTATTCAATATGAATCTGTTGTTGCATTAAATTGGCTTTGATTGTCAGGACTGGCCCATAATAACCAAATAATTGATCAGAACAAACTGCAGCATGTTACTTATGAATAAGTGAACTTTGCACCCGAAGTGGTAATAGCAAGGAAAAGTGTTGCAGAGGGGAGAAATTACACAACATCATGGCCTGGCATGCCGGCGAGAAATCCTGGACCAGATAAGAGCCTCCTGCAAGAGCAGCTTTGAAGTCATCAAACATGATGGATGTAACAGGTGGATGTGCTGAGGTGTGATGAGCTTTAATCTTCATAATTCACATGACAGCCACGGTCGAGTTTCCTGTTGCCGTAAATTTGTTCCTGCATTAAACTGGAAGGGATGATGTCAATGTAAATGTGAAAGGTGCAAGTAAAGAAATCAAATTGTTGCAGATCTCAGTCTTGTGAAACAGTTAAGTTTTGTTTGTCATTTGACTCTTTGCCCTCATCACACGCACTGTAGTCACAATGGATTTTCTTTTTTTAATCCAACAAGTGTGGCCTACAATGACGTTATGTCAAATAAATCATGGATAATTGTTCCTTCCTCCTCAGCTGTCCCACAAATGAACTGCCTTGACACTAATGATTGAAGAGTATGCACACTTAAAATACAGTCGCAAAAATGGTTAAACATTTTTTTTCTCCTATATTTATACTATACTTTTACTCTTAATTACAAAGCAGTGTAACACTAGAAGTCTGATGATTGACAGCCTGCAGCTTAATCTTTTAATGGACAGTTAACAGACCAACTTTAAATCAAATGAGTGTGAGGGCAAAAGTTATTTAGGGGAAGAGGAGTAAAATACAGATATTAGTAGCTCATAGCTCCTCAGAGTCCTGTGAGGAGTTGAATTCTGATCATTCATTTTCACAAAATTACACACGTCTGTCAGAAAAAGTCATTTAGGAGTAATGGTGTAAAATATTGAATACTTTTTTAAGCAGTGACATCTTGTAATGTCTTGGCTTCATCCAAGTACAATACTAATTATAGGGGAGATATTGCAGAGCTGGTTATGGGGCGGTTAGCACAAACACACAGTGTGAAATTAAATTTCAGTCCAGTTAAAGACGCTCAGTGATGATTGCAGGCATTTAATGAACGCAAAGGAAAGAGTCCTACAAACAGCATTTCTGACGTTGATGTAAAATCCTGTGAACCTTATTTATATTCACTACATAATTTGTAGTAAAAGTTGTATATCAACGGACATTTTAATCTGTGATAGATGTAAGAGAAAAGTTGAGTTAAGGTGAAAATCAACATGCATAAATAAAAGTTTTTTTGTGATTCTGAAAAGGCCTTTGCGCTCCTCTGCCAACTGAAACCACACAAATTGTGGCTTTCATGCTCAGTGTAATGTTTATAGACCGATGTAGACATTGTCCTGTGTGTGGAAAAAGCCTGTGTAGTTACACTACAGTACATAGTTACACTGCACTTCACACACATGTAGTGTCGTGGGAGTGTGCAGGTTGTGGGAATGCCTGAGGCTTCTTCCTCAAGGAGCATACAACAGTAGAGAACAGAGCGTTTACAGCTCGCAGCCATATTACAGGATAATTACAGCATGCAACTTTGTCTGGAGGAGAATCGGTCCAAGGCCGCTGGAGCTGCTGATCTGGAACACTCTGTTCAAAGATAAGTGGGCAAAATAGGGCGACCGTGTCTCTTTCTGTGTTTGTCTGTGTGCGTCGTGCTCGTGTTTATGTGTAAAGCAACGAGTTAGCCACTGCATTTCTGCACACACATGGCCCCAGGCGCTATGAACCGAGCAAGACTATAATTTAGGAGAGCCGGCTGGGAGGGAGGCGGCCTCTTGGCCTGACTTGCCTCAGGTAACAGCTAAGCCCATAGATCTGAGTCAGGCGGTTCTGGTGGAGCGGACGGCCAATTTGCTCTGAGCGGAGCCTCTCAGGGAAGGCTTGAGCTGTGGGAGCAGCTGGGCTTGTCAACAGATTAATGCATCAACCTGAGTGACGGGTCAGGGCCCACCTCCTGTCAGCTCACTGCACCACTCTCTGTGTGAGGAAAGTATCTCTCTCTTCCCCCCCTCTGTCTCTTAAACTTTCCTTATCATTCCTCTGGGACAGCTCTTCCACCGCAGCCCCCGGTCCAAACGCTCAGCTGAGCCAGGTGGCAGTATTGTTGTGGCCTGGCTCTGGGGCTCGCTGTTTTAGGTTGAGGGTAGAATTTTCCACTGGCACACTTAGCATGTCTCCACACTGCTTCTCGCCTATCAGAGCCATGTGTGTCAGCGGCTGTGCTAATGCCGCCCAGATGAGGCGAGGAGAGAAGGATGAGGGGAGGAGGAGGGGGTAGGAGAGGTGAGAATGGGGCAGCATGTCTAAAAGAGACAGGAGGACAGGAACATGGAGAGTGAGTGTGAGGGAAATTGCACCACTGCAGGTGTGTGAGGAGAGTGGGAAAAATAGAACTCCCCCCACCCACATACACTTACTCTCCTCACCCCCACTTCCCCCAGGGCTGTGGTGAGACAGGTGACCTGCAGAGTCATAGCTCGGAGTGGAGTAGCTTGTTTAAAGAAACTAGGTTCCAGTCATAGTGGTCAGGTCACTCTTGCCAACGGATGTCTTTGATGTGTCCATCTTCAAGGAAATTTAAAAACCAAAGTGTGTTGGCCGGGGCTGCAGAGTGTGTGTGTGCGTGTGTGCATGAGAGGGTGGGTGGGTGTGTTGGGTGGAGGGAGGCAGAACACGGGTCAGCTACTCCCTTTGAAGACTTGTTTGCGTCCAGGCCAAGGACAACATAAAAGAAAAGATAAATTGGATTGAATGAGCTGCAGTTTAGTTAGGTGTGCTCAAAGTCATCTGAGTCAGCTCTGCTTTCAAGCTTTGCCATAGCAATTTTCAGGTCCTCCAACTGTCCACGGTTTCGTTGTATACATAATTTATAATGAGCACAAACAATGTACAGACAGTCTGTATAATGAGGAGATAAACAAAAGGGCATTTCATTTGGCGCATTGTACACAAATTACACATTGCAGATTTTTTTTCTTTTCCAGAAACTCAGATCATCCAGATTTAAAGGCACACTGTGCTGGAATCAGCTCCACAGAGTTTGCATGCAGACACCGAAATGTTCAGCCTGCAAATATGTTTATGCAAGCAATGAATTTACAGCAAAAATATTAATGTGCAAAACTACCACTCGTCTGCAACAACGTTGGTTTGGGCCTGCTGCAGTAACTGTAGTTCAACATAATGATTCAAAGCTGAAGCTCAGCACTGCAGATCTCAAGGGTTATTCTTTCAAAACTACAACTTACGTAGTGTTGTCGTAATGTTATACTGCTTGTTCATACACTGCAAGCTACTATTGTAGGAACATTACATTTCTTGTGGTGAGCAAGCTGACAAGGCTCACCGCCAGCACCTCCAGTCCGACAGTCGTCGTGTTACTCTACATCCCCATTCTCTCTTTCACTGCTCACACCCCAGATTCACTCTCACTTAGGACGGCTACACCCCCCCTGCCCAAAGTTAGCAGCTAACAAAATTTCAATTCAATTCAATTTTATTTGTATAGCGCCAAATCACAACAAAAGTTATCTCAAGGCACTTAACATAAAGAGCAGGTCAAGAGACGGAACAACATATAGAGACCCAACAGTTCCCATCATGAGCAAGCAAATAAGACAATAAGAAAATACAGGAAATACAGGGAGAGGGTAGAGTCTCTGCAGGTAAATCCACCTTCCAGCAGCTCATCAGTGGTGATTGAGAGAGATTACTTTACATTGTGCTGTTGCGTTGTATACCTTAATGGTCTTCATGCAATGACATGTTTAGTTCTAGTCTTATATCTGATGCAATATGAGGGTTGCATATCTGTGCGGGTTTGTTTATTCTACGTTGTAATATTATGCATCCTTCCAACACCACAAACATGGAGTCAGTGCCAAGTGGATAAGCCCCATGTTTGATACAGTGACTCTGACTGACATGCTGTGTGTAGTGGCATTTGAACACTAACATAGCAACCCAAATCAATGTCAGTCAAGCCAGAAGCCAAACAAGGATAAACAGCAGCCTTATGAAACAATACCTCCATGCATTAATGCAGTGTGTGCCCTCCCCACTATCTTTTACACACACACACACACACACACACTGGCTGCAGCCTAATGTTTCCAGCGGCTGCCATGCGGATGGCGCGCTTTGTTCTGAGCGCTCTGACAGTGAGTGGAGGTCTCAGGAGGCGCATGTTGAAGTTGAAAGCTCAACAAGCTCTCTGAAGTGGCTGGCTTTCATGTTGCACATTGTGCTGGAGCTGGAGGAGAAGGCAACACAAGTGCAAAAGACAGTCTTTTCAAAAGCAGCGAGCGTGTCAGTCATACACCGCTCTGCAGGAGCTGCGTCTGTCTGTAACTTCATTAGAGGCGGATTTGATTTTATTCTCTCTAAGTTTGCACTCGAATTATTGCCCAGAGCGGCTGATTGTAGCCGATACAGCATGTCAGAGTTATGACTTATTAAAGTGTGGATTCACGCCTCAGGCTGCTTCCCTCTCTGCTGAGGTCAGGGTACATGTCAGGACATGAATCTAGCACTACGACTGTTACTGTACTGGGCTGGGAGATTTAATTACTGCTGGGCGTGTGTGTGTGTGTGTGTGTGTGTGTGTGTGTGTGTGTGTTCTGCGTGCTGAGTCACAATGCGGTTACCACCTCTGCCATTTAATAGCCCCCCTTGTAATGGCTCTCAATATTAGATGCTTATTATGTTAATTGTGCTCAAATGGTGACAGGCTGTTTTAAGCCCAGCTTGCTGAGCCAATAAAAAAAAACAGCTGGAGGATACGGATGAGAAAAATAAATATGAGAAAGTAGTTTCTGAGAAAGTTCTGATGCAACAACAAAGTCATAAATAAAGTTAAAGTTTTTTTATTCCAAATGCAACAACTACACAACCGTACATAAGAACAGTAAATGTTCATAAGGGTTAAGTTCAGTTTGCTTTTTCAGTGCACTGAGGCACTTAATGTCCCTTTGTCCTAAAGTGACATAATGCATCTGTCTTATTGTCGTGGGCATGTTCACAATCTTGGATCAGATTTCTCGAGTTTGTGCCACAAGTCCAGACCAAGCTGCCCTCATATCCCGTCTCTACTTCACCCTTCACCCCTCTGCTCCCCTGAAGCTCTTTAGTAGTGCTGCAGAGGTTCAAGGAAAAACATTGTTGAAGGATAAAAAAACCCCAAAACATTTTCATTGGGAAGGAGCACTGACTTTATAAGAATATATTAATATTTACTTAACTTTGTCCAGTGGAATCGGTTTTTGGATTCGGCAAGAATGGAGAGACGGGAAGTGTCGCTTTTACAAGCAGCTCATTAGAATCTAACAATCAACCACTGAGATCCATCTCCTGTGACTGTTCAGATGCCTTCAGGCACTGGAGAGACGCCAGGAGGAAGAAAGGCAGACGAGAACAGAAGAGAGTTATGTGTTGTATATGAGGCAGTGGTGGCCTGGAGGCTAGAAAAACAAGCCTGAGACCACAAGGTCAAGTGTCACTCCTCCAGCTCCATGACTGCTGCGATGGGAGGCACGTCAGCCCCAGACCCTGCAGTGGATGAGCTCGACTTTAGTTTACAGTACAGTTCTGTTATAACGTCTCGCAAATTGCCCTCCAGGAAAGTCTCATCAGGGTTTAACTGTGGGAAATAAAGATGCAATGTCCTTGCAGCTTCCACAGCCTAATGTTAGTGGGGAACACCCAGGCTGTGAGGGGCATGTGAAGTAGTGACCAGACTAGTTTACTGTACAGTTCTCTTCACATGAGCAACAAATGACCTTGTGAAAAATTATGTTAAACAAAGTCTGTCTGAAGGATATAGTATGACGTCATGTTTGTCTTATTAAAGCCTGTGATGTCTAATGAAACGATCATAGACCCATGTTGCTAGCATTCAATGTGGTGTCTAATTATATTACTACAGTTTGGTAGTAATGTTGTAGCTCTGATTTGGCGTTGTATTAATTTCTAATTAGACTATGATTATTTTTTTAAACAGCATCTAAGAGTGTATTAAGATCTCCTATTTGGTTTCTAATTAGTGTATAATTTGTTGTAAGTGTCTAAGTTTAGTATATTTGAGTCTAATATTCTAATACACGTGTTCTAATTGTATCATAGTTTATGTGTATCATGTCTAATTAGGGTATTATTATGTGTAGTTTTTGTCAACTTTGACACATGATGATGATGATGATGATGATGATGATGATGAAAATGAATCAAAAAGCAAAGTTGCAGACCAGAAAGCAAAACAATGCACTTAAAGGAGCTAAAACTGAAAGGTAGTCAGGTAATAATTCTTTATCAATTTGCCGCATTAAGCACATTATACATAGTCACTTGACCCACTGTTATTTTTTTTTTTTAAACGAAAAGATTATAGTCAGTTTAGTTGTAACAGATACGATTTCAGTACTGGTTGATTTGGTGACACCTGTGGTTATTGGTGGTAACTACAAGTATGTTTTGATAACAGGCCTTACATTTTAAAATGACACATCAGTGGTTTGTGAGGAAAAGCAGAAGTGGTGTATCTGTTCACAGCACACCCCGAAAAAACTACAAGCTTGGAAGATTGACGTGATGAGTACTTTGTAAAGAGGAAAATCCAGAATGCAGATACATTGAATGGCATCGAAAATTAGGTTTGATACCATGAAAACCTGAAGTATTGTAACTTTATCATTTCCCTTTAAATCTGTGCCGCTGACGCCGACTCCTTCTCCTCCCCTTTATGATGAACACTACGCACTGAGCCTGTTCTAATCAAAAACTAATGAAAATCTCATGATGAGATGGTCAGTCGTGTGGCTGCGCAGACAGTGGCGCCACTGAGATAATGACTTCTTATCTGATTCCCAGAGATGTGTGTAATAGTAACATTACACTTGAATGGCGGCTCTTTAAATCATCTCGTGAGACTGATTGAGTTTGGAAGGGCATAAAGTAAGGGGGGGGGGGGGTCATCTGATTGATGTGCTTCTTCTTCTTGAAAGACAGAAATTATTCAAAGCTATCAAGCTAGAATTAAGTCCTTGTTTTGTTAGTGGGGCAATTGAGAAGGGCAGTTGTCTGTTAAACAACTGATTCATCATGTGTAATTTCATTTAGAGGAACAAGAGTCTGGTTGAACCAAATGAATAACAGAAAGATTAAGTCGGCAAAACCCTTGATGATTCGCTCTTTTTGATCCAGGCTTGTCATCTAAAATATGGCCGGGATTTAGAATACAGTCAAAGAGTCTCTGTGGTGTTTTATTAGCAGCACAATGTAAAGGGGCCCGGCCCAGATAAGAGTTTCTTTATGGATGGTGTTTCCCCAGGCCTGGAGACCTCAGGGCCAGCCAGGAGATATTAGATGACCGGGCTGTGGAGCCTGGAGTCTTCAGCCCAGCTGTTCACACAAAACCTCCACACACACAACACGCTCAGCCGAGGAGGGCACACAGGGGCAATAAAGCTGGGTCAGGTGCAGGCAACATGCCAGCGCCGTGGCTTCAGTGCGTGTCTGTGTGGGCGCACGAATGTATAGGGTGTTTTGTATGGGATGTTTACATTCACCTCACCAAGCCAATCTTCCCTTTGTGCAGTGTTTTGTTCCTGTGCAGACTGTCTCCTGCAGCTCCTTTTGGCTTATTGCAAAATCGGATGCACTAATATCTGTTATGAATCATCTTGGTAGTGTGTGTGTGTGTGTGTGTGTCTGTTTTATGTTTTTTCATCTGCGAGCTGACCACAGACACAAAGTGCAGCATGCAAAAACCACAAATGTTCAGGCACATCAAAACAGTCACAAACTTGCACGATTGTGTTGCATCCACTGTGGAGACATATCGAACTGTTGCAATCCCGGCACGACATGGTCATTAACCTGTTCCTGCTCAGGCTGCTTTCAATCCACTAAGACAAACCATAAAAGCCTCATTCACATAAAAAAAATCACTTTTCACAGTGTCCTGACTAAGATAGGAAAGAAAAATTAAACAGAAGAAAATGTTTACTAAATTCTGACTTTGTAGCAAAAAAAAAAAAAGCCAATAAATATGATGAATGTGGTGAGTGAGTTTAAATGGGAGAGAAGACAGACAGCGGTGATAAGAGGACAAGTTATGAGTAGATTTCATAATGCTGTCTGTTCCTCCTCCACAGAGAGCTCATTCAGACGAGAGGGGGGCAAGGCAGGATATCCTGACCAGGCACGGCATCCAGCCATCCGCTGTCACTGCCTTCACTTGTTGTGTTTTGGCTCGGGAATATTCTCGCTTATGCAACGAGCGCCACAAAACTAAGTGATGTTAAAGGGGTTAAGTGAGCAGGATCGAGCGTGCAATATAGAAATGAGAAGCAGAAGAACACACGATGAGAAAGCTAAGAGATCCAAGCGAGCCAGAAACAGCCACCGGTTGAACTGGTGCACGTCCCCTTTAAGGAGCCGGGGTGGATGAGCCCCCCTTGAGGGGCCGAGACTGGGGCTTTGTTTAAAAACTACACGCTCCAATCTGCTGCAAGACGCTGACATCAGCAGAAGCAGCGCTGGGGGTCAGGTGGGGTCGAGGCTGCCACTCACCCGCTGTGAAATCAAAACAGCCTGGGCAGACCCCGCAGGCTCCGGAGGACGACAGAGAGGAGAAGAAGAAGAAGAAGAAGAAGAAGAAGAAAACAACCTGCAAACAGATGCTTGATTTACAGTGTGTGGAGACATGCTTTTATCTGGCTTTTTAATTTAACCACCAGAGCTGAAGTGTTGCAAGAAACATAAGTCAATATGATCACATTCAAGTTACAAAATATTTTTCATCTCATTCCAACACTTGACCCAAATAAGTTCAACCTACATGGATGTTTATGGACAGTCAAAGTTTTCTAACAAAGATTGATTTGATTCAATGTCTCAAATATATAAACTATTAAATCTAAACTATTAAATTAACTATTAAAAACTATTAAAATTGTCTGTTTCATATTGAACCTACGACAAACTGGAGTCGACAGGCGCATTAAAAATAAACTACTACACTTCTCCTCTGAGTCCTCAGTCAGCAGGATGTGTCCCTGCTGTGGTGACAAATCCTCTCAGCAGTCATGGGCCTGAGCTGGAACACCGTGACCTGACACTCATAAAACAACCAGAAACAGACCGCAGGTGTCGTACAGGAAGTCCCCATCTGAGTGAGATCCACGAATGCCTTTACAACCTGGGTTTTCAGCTGTATGACAAAGCTGGTCTGAATCTAGTCTGATGATAAAGTGCCCCCCCACACACACACCAAGATCTGCAGAGCGATCGTCAGCATCATGACTGTAACTTATACGTCAGCGTCATGTCAGTGGATCGGGGCTGTGAAAAGCTGCGATGCGATTAAAAGCAGGACTAACCGCAGACTTTATCCCCTCATCACGTACCCTGCAGATGTTGGAGGGAGATAAGAAGAGTCTCTGCAAGTGTCTGCTGCTGGAGGATGCAAGTTTGCTGGGTTGCACTTGCTTCTGCAGAGGACACGCACACGCTGGCACGTACACACATGGGCTCGCTCGGCCACAGAGGTTTTTCACAGCGCCACCCTGTTCAACCTCAATCTGACTGAACTTTTAAACCCTGACACACACACACACACACACAAGTGGCCAACATCGCAGCTTGTCTCAAATGGAAAAAGGTGGCAGTATTTCTTTATTCAACCGTCCTTAAGAAGAAAGAGATTAGAGGATGTATTTTACAGTGAATTGAGGGGAGGAATAAAATCCACAGTGATTCACAGGGGAGACAGATTTATTGCTTTAAGAAAAGAAGCCTCGAGGCTGTTTTGATCAAAAACAGTGGATGTAAATATGTCTTATGTAGATGTATCTACACAAGACATAAAAATTCATCTCCCTTTTCAGTCCACTGCAAATCTCCAAGTGGGGATTCAACAGTGTGACTTAAAGCAACTACAAGGAACTTTCGTTTGACTTTGAAGGCCCCCGGGGACGAAAGCAGTCGAGCTTCCACTGCCTCGCGCTGCAAAGATCTCGATCTGACTAGTGCATTTGTTTTTGAAGCAAGTAATAAGGCGCAACTTATTTTTAGTACTGCTTGTCTTTTTTGAACACAGCGGTTTGCAGAAATGAGGCTGTGTATGTGTAATATGGCTATGTGAAATTTTAAAAGTGAAAGTTGGCCTTTTCAATGTAGGCTCATTTTAAAAGTGTTTTGTAAAGGACTGCAACTAAAATTCATTGTGGATTAATCTGCTGCTTATTTTCTGCATTAGTCAAGCAATTATTTGTTTGTAGTGAGAAATGACATTAATATTACCCAGGGCTCAAAGTGACACCTTCAAATGCTTGTTTTGTCCAACTAATAGTGAGAGACTCGAAATTATTAAAAATAAGTTTAAATTGCCAAAATGATTCAAACTAAGGGCTGCAAATCCTCACACTTGAGAAGCTGGGACCATGAAACGTTTGGCATGTTTTGATGAAAGTTAACAAATGAGTTGCTGAGTAATTTTCTGTGAATGGACTAATCAATTAATTGACTGCTTCTGCTTTACTTGTAAATACTGCTGGGTAGTTTAATTCATAACAAAGCCTCATATTTCATGAGTTCTGTTTTGTAAAGTAACTTGTAACTGAGGCTCTCAAATATTCTAGTGGAGTAAAAGGTATAATAGTTCCATTTGAGATATAGTGGAATAAAAGTAGAAAAGAAAAACACAAGTAAAATACTTTACTTAAGTACCTCAAGTTTGTACTTAAGTATAGTACTTTCGTAAATCTACTCTAATAGTGTTACATTTTACCACTTAGACATGACAATTCAAAATATCTGAACAAAAAGAAAAAATTATCCATAGAATACTGAACTCAAAAAGATGTGAACATGCTGCTGATAGACTTTTCCCACGCCCACCCCAACAGCTGCCCACAACCAGGCAGACAGTTAAGAACAAGGAGTTTGGGGTAATCAAGTCCTTTTTTTGTAATGACTTGGACAAAATCACGCCATCAGTGGCTTTAGTAGTTACAAAGTGGTTTAAATGTCCTCCAAGTTCTACCAGTAGCTGAAACACCGGTTTGCTAAATGACACATAAGCACCGGTTTGGGTGGCTCTTATGTGGGCACAGGTGTGTGTTAATGGGGTGTTTTACAGCAGCTTTGACTGGTGTAAATGACATCGGTTCGGCCTTTTCAGCCGGAAGCCTACGGGTGGTGTTCTGGGCAGAGGACGGTTGTCAGGCAGAAAATAATGATAAGAGAGAGGGGAAAATGTGGGTAATATGGGATAGGATGGACAGCAAGGCGATTGGGCAGGCACAAACAAAGTCCAACACACATAAACATGCAAAATCACACACACACACACACACATACATACGCCCACGCTGTGATTCATGCAGACAGAGTCAGTCTCCAGCAGGGATCTGTCCTCACCAGAAGGCCTCAGGGGAAACCAGACAGAATATTTAAGACAGGCCTCCCTAATCCCTTTAGTTAGACTGAGATCACACACACATATACACACACACACACACGCATGCACACGCACATGCACGCAAACTATATTTAGGGGAAGAGACTTGAAAGAAAACAGGATATCGCTCAATTTGTTTGCTTGCGTGCATCTGTGTTTGTTTTTCTGTGTCTCCTTTTCTTTATATTTCCGCTTTAGAATTTCCAAAACAATTTTTACATTTGACACAAATGGGAGCAGGTTTCAGTCCAGAAACTGCAGCAATTAAGCAAATCTAAATGTGCACTTACAGAACTGTGTGTTGACACATAAGCTCACGGTTGTCTGGTGAGGACACAAACCCAAAGTTCACCATTCTGCAGAGAAGCGGCTACGTCCTTGGTACGACGTGTTGTTTTTACATGGATCGTGTGTGTGTGCATGTGTGTGTGTGTGTGTGTGTGGTGGAGGATGGTGGCAGTGGCAGTGAGAGGTACCTCCTGTTGCTCCTTTTACTGTTTGACAGTTTGTGTGTACGTGTTTGTGCATGTGACAGAACAAAAGGTCATGAGGCTGTGGTCACACACGAGTCCCTCCGACATTTCGATCCTACGAGCGCAGCATCGCCACAAACGCTCATATCCACCTACACAACACAACAAGAGATAAACACTTTTACTCCCCCTCGCTGCTCTCTTTTGCACTCGCTCCCTCGCTTGATGAGAGAGTTGTTATTATTGGCGGAGGGCCGGCTCCTAACTCCCAGTAGAAGCCAGATGATTGTTTTTGCTGCCTGGGGTCCAGACCCTACCTCTGCAGATCCTGTTACTGGAACTGTGGACCTTTCCACAGGGTTCCCGCCGAGAGTTGGACATAAAGAGGGAGGGAGATGAAACTGCATCCCAAACACTGCGAGTTTACCTCGTTTTAAATAGACTGTCTTTTCATTTGCTTGTAGAAACAGCAGTAATGGTGTAAATGAAAACAACAGCTGTGGGAAATATCGTAGTACTTTTACTCAAGTAGTGTATTTAAGTTTTTTTGAGGTGTTTGTGTTTTGAGTATTTCCAGGTTCTGCTACTTTAGACTTCACCTCCACAACATTTCAGAGGGAAATATTATGTTTTTTACTGAATGTGACAGCTCTGGTTACTAGTTATTTTGCAGTTTAAAGGTGCCCTGTGGAGTTTTCTTGTAAACAAACAAAGTTTCTGTTTACATTCAGTGTTCCTCATCAAAATCCATTGTGTGTATCCTTTCAGGTCTAACAAACATGTTGAATGCATTTCCTTCTTCTACAGCACACAGCTGATTTTTCTTACAGGTTTGAAACCTGCATTGTTTATATCCATGTTTACTTGCTAGCAGTCCAGCATCTGGCTACCAGCACATCGCAGTGTTTCTTAGTGCATTACAGTGCAGCCACCTGTGGAGCAGTGGAAGACTGTGGAACCATTGGAAGGGATATGGAACGTGACATCCATCAGCATTCATGTGCATCCTCATGCATGTACATGGGAACAAATATAACACTGTTAGTACAAGTTTTAATATACAACACATGTAATCAGTCCATGGAATATGATGCATTGTTCAAGATTAAACTACCAAACAGTTCATAAAGTAGCTGACAAAACAATCTCTACTCAAGGTCCACTTACTTACTTACTACTTACTATAACCTATTTATTCTGGGATGTTTGACCATGATCTTCATCAGCAGAAGAAGCTTACTCAGCTGTTGTGAAACTGTAAAGGTACAGTCCTTACATCAGACCGAGCTCCTTTAAGACTTCTCATCAATATTTAACTAGTGTGAGTAAGTTGACCTTGAGTGGAGATTGTTTTGTCATCTGCAGTTTCCAAGGTCAGCAACAAAGTGACAATACATTTAGCTCTTCAACAGATATACACAACATACTAATATAACATTCATATGTGGCCTTTTTTCCATAATGAGTGCAAATGAAAATGGAAGCCATCCTTTTAAGTATTTTTACATTAGGATATTACTACTTCAATAAAAGATCTAAATATTTCATCCACCATTGTAAAACCGTGCCTCACACTCTTTCACACCATCTTTCATGTGAACACCGCGGTGCTAATTCAGGACATTTTCTCATCTATTTAATGTGTTCCATCTTTTCATCTAAATCAAGCTCGCACCACACTGTAGTTTACAACAGACACATGCACACACATGCACACCTGTCACACATGTGTGTGTATTTTTAGCGGCCGACCCGAGCAGCTGTTTGCCATTACTCATATCAGTGTGCGCTCCTTCTCTCCCTCTCTGGCCCAGTGTTATTCTTTCTGAGCCACCGGAGCTACAGTCACTGGATGACTGTGTTGGCCTAACCCTGGCAGGCTGTTTTTCCTGCCGCAGAGGTTGAAGCAACTCATTTAAAATGCTTGTCTAGCTTAATCATTTCCCACTATCATTGTGCCCAGAATTATTTATCAGCAGCAGGAACAGTTACAGAGGACCTGTTGATGAATTATTCATTGTTCTCTGCTTTGTTGTTTTTTGGACGTTGCCACAGCGAGATATGTCAAGAGAAGAGTGTGTGTACGACTGTGTGTGTGAGTACGCAGGTGAGGAGTTTATGGCTTGGCACAGAAAACATTAATTCATGCATATATGCCAGAACAAGCACATATGCTTTCACACACAGAGCGGACGAAACCCATCATCTCATTTCCTGCGTATGAAGGTTCAAGACACAGAGGTGAGGGTGAAACCTAATGCTGTGTGTAGCTGTGAAGATGTGATAGAGTCTCTGAATTGACCCATAGAGTCTGTCAGAGATCAAGTCAGGGTTGCTCCATCCCAAAAGGCAAAAAAAAAGAGCTTTATTACCCTTAATTAAAGATGGCATTAATGACTTCCCTCTGGGCCTGGACATAAACATCCAGTTAGTGTTTTACAGAGTGCAATTACCCCAGTGGTGTGATTACCTCAGACCGGAGCCTCTGCTGGCTTCCTCCAGCAGTAATAGCTGGCCAGGAAGACTTCAGCTTGTTTAGTTTAACTCGGCAGATCAGGGTCGGACGCACCAGCGGATAACAATGAAAGAAAGAGGGCGAGGCAGACAGAGTAAGAGACATAATGCATTTTACTGTAATTCAACTTCTCTCATTAAAGACAGAGGCAATGATGAAAAGGCTTTAGGCGAAAGGTCACTGCCTGTGGTTAAGTCAGTAATAGCCATGAAAATCCTATCAATTCTAACATGGAGCTGTTATCAGAAGTGAATCTAATCTGCTGATCTTTTATTTGTGCGGTCAGATGAGCATCAGGCATCGGTCCAGCATAAACAATCAGGATGCTTCAGAGATCCAGTGGCCCTCCATCCAAACCGACAACAACGTAGATTGCAAATCCACCTCTGGCTCATGTTTGTCTGTGATCATCTCAAAGGGTAAACAAACCCTCAAGGAGAGTTTACAAGGGTTTTTTTTTCTCATTGATCACAATTGATTTTGGAATCAATACTTACATATGTTCCACTCTCTCCTAAAGATTTTGCGATAAATGGCAGATGCACTTTCTAAAGTGGTATCATTTAACACTCTTCCATATTATCCTGCCAGTGCAATCACAACCTCAGTACCTCAGACTTAAACTGTTGGCTCACTCAGTTTAAGTTTCACTAATCAAAACAGGCAAAATTTCTGGATGATAATGAAAATGTGAATTGTTTGTTAATGACCACTATTTGCAATCTAAGCAATATAAGCGAGCCACATTTGTGACACAGGCCCCTGCTGATTCTGTTTGGAGAAAAATGTTCATGCACACAATACACTTCTCCAGGTAGCAAACATAACACACAGTAGCTGTTTATGCTTTGATAAGTAAACCATCATCACAGCTTAAGCATGCGAGTGAACTCTAGTTGACACATCCTCACAGGCCTTTGGGCATTAAGGGATTGAGGTCGACCAACCAGTATAAAGGTGTTTGTAGCACTACAACTGATAAAGAAGCTGACCGGGGGGGATGTCAGATAGATGTTGGTGGAGGGTGACTGAAAGTTAATGAGGGAAGGGGGACAAAGTTAAGCTGCACAGATGAAGTGCCACTCTTTGACGGGGATTTCCAAGCATGATTTACCCGCAGAGTTTCCAAAGGTCAAGTCATTAACCCTATATTGATAAATCTTACAAGTTCAGCCCTTAGGCATCAACACTTTGCCAAACAGTCATGCACTACCAATAAACATGCTTACTACTGTGGATAACCCCATCCATGTGTCACAAATCAGGATGTTTATGAAGCATACATTAAAAGTTTAGGTGCATTATATCAAATTATGCATTGTAAGGACCATATGTACATAGCCCTGATTGTAAACATTGACCAGGTCACAGGGTGCACACACTGTACAAGATAAAAAATAATGGTAATGTGCATTCTCTGCGCTGATTATCACATTAATCCAAACACAAACCTCCTTGTCCCATGCAGAAACATCAGCATGACTTGGCTCCGCGGACTCCAGGGAATTGGTGCGAGCCATTGTAACATACTCAAACCTCATGGGCGTGATTGAAAGCGTGAGGTTTCGGGGTGTGAGAACCACGTGAGAGAAGTAGTTGAGAGGACAAAAACAGAAAGAGAGAGTCAGAGAAAAAGGGAGACAAGGTCTCTTGTTTCTTGCTCTCAGAGGCCCAGCTGCTGCAGCTTTCATTATTCAAATGATGCAGCATGACACTGAATTAATACAGCCATTGGTAAACACTGCCACATGAGGGCCTGTGCCGCAAACATCAGCTGGGCTTGTGCTGCCAAGGCAAATAAGCGAGTTAAATGATCTGCTGTGAGAGAAATAGGGAAGAGAGATTGAAGGAAGAGATAGCGTGATGACATTTGATAAGGCTCTCTAGCACATTAAATGCCCTATCAGCAATTACTGCATGGTTACTTGTTTACCCAGAGAGACTGAGCAAGATACAACAAAATGGCTAGAAATCCGCTAACAGCTCAGTTTCACATGTATTGTCATATGGATATATTGAGAAAATCAGACTTTCACTTCTTTTTATTAGAAGAGGTTGCATTACTAAAGACAGCCAAAAGTTGAATTATCCTTCGATGTCAGATTGAACTTTCTCTGAGCTTGCAGTGTTCCCTGATAACTCAATTTCCTCTCTGATTAATAGCTGCATCCCTTCTTCATATTCTTTGGCTACAAACTGCGCTCATGTCCTTCATATGTAAACAACTCCGCCAACACGACCAGGCTGATCCCTGTGAGTGTGGGTTTCAGCAGAGGTCACTACCAAGCAGATGACCCCGGGGTCGCAGAGGGTGGAGGAGGGGGCTGTAGGCACTGAGGGTATTTCTGTCCTCTTCCCTACTTGTGATTTCTAATGTTCTAATCTGGAGGGTGCGTGAGAGCAGGGGATTGCCAACTTCCCTTCCCCCACCTCCCTGCGCTCCCCCTGGGGAAAAGTTGGAGCTACGCTGGGCTGGAGTGGGTAAGACGATGTCCAGACTCTGGCTGCTCAAACTCATAAAAACAACCATCATGAGAGGCGATTGTTTGCAACGAAACATCACTGTAACAATACAGACATGCAGGTTCCCGGTGCCTTTTTTTTATCTGGCTGCACGAGGAAATTCATTGCCAAGTTTAATTGCCACGAACCTGAAAGACAAAAGGAGTGATAGAGCGAAAGAGAGACAGAGAGGCAGATTTAAAGAGACGGAGTGAGACTGATTGCCCGCTCTCTCGCTGTATATTTGCGATAAGTTCAAGAGTTCAAGATCGTATCTGGATAGTTTGTCTTGTGTTGTTAACCACTCGACGCCACTCTGCCAACCAGCGCTGGTTTGGGGTGACTGACCATGATACGTAGATCATAAAACCTCGGCAGTACGGGGCGGTTCAGCCTGAGTTCATGGAGGTAGTCTGAGAGAAGGAGAGAGAGCAACAAAAAAAAAGGGAGGGGAGAAGCAAAATTAAGCCAGCAGCAGTACACCAAACTTTAAAGACGCCTGTTCAGCTCTGCTTTAGCTGCACGCTGATCTGTTTTTAGAAACTGAGATAACAAGCCCAAAACTTTATGGTAATCCTTCACATTAACTGCATCATGAGACGAGAAGACTCCGCTGTTTTCATCGCCCGCTAATGAATCAGCAGATTCACCGGTCCACAATATATTTGTTGTCTGCACCTCCCCATCTAAACATCCCAAAGCAAAGAAAACAAAGGTTGCCATTGGACCAATAATGAATAAATAGCTCCCATGTGACCACGGGCCAAGTCCCATTTCGCTCCATCCTCTGTTTATTTTCCCCACCATTGTAATTACCCCTCCCCCTCCTAAAAAGCCCAAACTACCCAGTGGTAAAAGAAACCCAACAAACCCCGGGACCCTGACTCAGACCCATAAAAACACGACACAAGAGAATAGAGGGAGGAGAGGGGGGGGGTGAAGGATTGTAGCTTATAGGGGCAAACATGGCATGACAGCAGGAGGGGAGAGCTTTGGGCATTCAGTGCATGTGTGTGTGTGTGTGTGTGTGTGAGTGTGCGCGCAAGGGAACAGTGCCTTTACCCCCTTCCTCTGGCTCTGACCCTGGCCCCCTGCCAGCAACAGTCACAGTCTAATTACTGAAATCTGTGTGCCAGCTAAAGGCATTGTAGGAGTCAGTATTGTCTGGGGGCCCACGAGAGCAGTCACCATTCATCCCTGGGTGCCCTCTATTTACTGAGGTGGAACGGCCTTTGCAAGAAATCTGTTTTCGAGGGAGTGACGTGTTTGAATGAGTCGTCTGAGAGCGGGCCGCTAAGTGATACAGTGTGACAGTGTGTCACTGTATTGAATTAGGCGACCAGCCTAAACGAGACCGACTGCGGCTCCACATTGTCATCATCAGACACAGCAACATAAAGTTATCTCATGGCACTTTTCATATCCAGCAGGAGGTAGATAGACAGATGTACTTTATTTGTCCCAAACTGGGAACTTCTTTAAAATGGCAGTGGTGGGATTTGAACCCACGCCTCAATCGAGACTGGAGCCTAAATCCAGCGCCTTAGACCACTCGGCCACACTACCTCAGTTAAGGTGGTAGGAGAACATGCAATAGCACAATGTCCACATAGAAATATAAAGTAGTGGTAGTGGTGACCTCAACAAGACTGATATTAATAATAATAGCAGCAGGAACATGGAGGCAGTAGGTGGTTTGCAAGATCATGGCTCCGGGGGCAGAAATACCTGCAGAGAGCAACAGGAGAAAAGAGCACAAAATGACAAGAGCGAAGATTAGTAACATGCTTTAATGGGATGAGAAAGGGAGAGAGGAGCTCAGTGCATCATGGGAGATCTCTCATCAGTCCAGTCCTATAGCAGCATAACATAGTGATGGACAGCTGGAAGATCTGACGGGCACTTTTGGAGGCACCACAACTACATTCTGGTTTATTCCAGGTTACTAAGAGCTCTTTAAGATCTGCCTGGTGCCCATTAGGTGAGGAGAAGGATTCTAAAGTCTGTTCTGGATTTGACCAAATTAACTGCTAAAAGTAAGAGTTTAGTGTCATATTGAGTCATTGCTTGTTTTATTTCCTCGGGGCCAGTTCCATGCAGAACCTCTGAGTTTCCATTGCACCATCTTTTGCATTTCATTACAAACTCGCTGAGGCTTGATATAAATATTCACCATAATTGCATCTGTTTTTCACCTTTACCAGTGGAGCGCGAGGGCTGATGTCACTTTTCCCTGCGTGAAATCCCTCCGCCGGTATCCAGATTAGAGCGGCGCTCCCGTCTTAGAACCCAGCGGGGGAGGGAGCGGCTACAGCTTGGATTCCCCAGCCCCGTCTTTATCGCGCCCGTGACTGGATTTATTAAGCCTAACGTGTTTAATCTGCTTGATTTTGCAGTGTAAACCCATTAGGGGACAGGCTGGAGGTAAGATAACAACAGGGGAGATGATAGAGAACTGTTTTCAAGTGAGAGCCAACTTTATCGTGAAGGCTGTGATCTTGTCAAGTGCAGACAACTGTCATAGGTCAGGGTGTGCCAAAACAATGGTGTTAGGCTTGTTGTTATCAAGCTGGAGACGAGGAGTTATTTACATCCGTGTTATCTACTTAGAGCCAGATCACGCTCACTTTCTGTTTTCCCCCTGTAAACCTTGAAAACAGTATCAGAAGGCGTTTTCATCCGCAAAACAACCTGGCTTTACATAAACATTTTCCCAGCGAGATAGGAGGGGACTTTCTGCAAACATCTCTACACTGCAATTGTGACAAGCTGGCAGCTCCATGCATGTCAAACCCAAATGATCAGCCATGTTATAATGCTCAATAAGATGTAATAACATAGTGTGCCGGTGGCTTTGTGGAGCGGTCAGGCTACAGCTGAGGGCCCCTGCCTGCATTTGCCCGGTGTGGTGAATTTCAGCGGCCGCACTCCGTCTGCTGCGAACCACAAGGCTCACCGCCGTCTCTCTCCGGCGTCACAGCCGTTCAGTAGGCAGGGCCCATCCTCACCACACCTCACCACACCACAACACTTGCGCGCAGTCACATGAAACCCTCACACCCCTCACAAGTCTGCAGAGCGGCTCGTCCTGTCTGCACGGCGTTAAACGTCGTGCGTGCGACAGGAGCTCACCGCTGCGATACTTTCACATGCTCGTCGGAGGTTTCACATCAACTTCTAGGGGATGATGCGGCACTTGCTGAGATGTGTTAGTACGTGTGTGGTGAGGTTTGGGGAGTAGATTAAGACCAACAACTATTTTCTCTGAACGATAAGGTCACTGCCGGGAAGCACAATTATGTGTAATGGGAGTAGACATAAACGTGACAGGGTCAACTCAAGCACATCGCATACAGTTAACATGCAGCGGTTCACAGCTCTACATGGAGCAGAGAGTGAAATACCAAGGAATTAAGGTCAACCCTTGAGGCCATAATAGCATTTGTAGGTGGACTATTGTACAACAAACAGCATTAGAATAGAAGCGCTGGGCTATTTTTATCATTACCGCTGGAGTTGAAATCGGTCGAACTGTCGGGCTGGACCTGTCAAAGACAAATGTCACACGCGGCTACACATAATGCCGTCACTTTGTTTCCCAGCCCACCCTCATCTCCGTCTCACTCTGCATTTGAAATTCATTCAACTGTCTTGGAAGAGAATTATTTATGAGCAAATCTGTTCACTGGAATGGCTTGTCTTGTTTTGTGCTTTGCTGCGCTCCCCTGATGCAGTTCTGCTGGGACCGCCTGTCACAATCGCCGGTTTGTAATGGAGCCATTGTGCCAAAACACCAGGCCCGGAAAGTTAGCTGTTTTTGAAAAACAGGAATATAATTAAAGCTACATTACAGACATTATAATAATCCCCGCACAAAATAGGCTACTCGCTCCCATTTCCCCAAAGTTATTAGCGAGATTCTGTGTATCTGTTGTTTTGTTTGTCTTAAACAGGGTTTTCATGTCCTCCCATGACGGGCTGGAGGTGACCACAGGTTAATGATGAGCAGCCAGAAACGAGACAATCGGAGCGAGTTTCGTTCTATGAGCTTCGGTCCCAGGTGGCTCCCTCTTTGAGAAGCACGGGTTCAAGAGTTTACTCACAGTCCTCTGGGCAATCACATCAACCAATCGGCAGGCGGGGATAGCAGCGGTGGGCTGGAGGTGGCCAGCTCTGAGACGGCAGGCTGCGGAGAGACGAGACCGACCGGTTGGTCAACGTCTGGACCGTCCTCTCTGAGGGACGATTAAAGAGGGAGGGAAATAGAAAGAGATGGAAAGTAATGTAATAACAACACTGAAGAAAGTTTAGCTTCCAACTCTTGGCTATTTGGATAAATAATGTGCAGCTATATTTAATCCCTTTAAGGGGTCTCCCAGGGACTCAATCCACTTGGTAACGATAAAATTTCAAGAATAATGCTCTCAAAGTTTTCTGGTGATCACAAAGATTGGGCTTGGACTGGGAGGAGAGAAGAGGAGCCAATATATGACTTTGTTTATTGCCATCCAAACTTGGCTCCACCAGCCGGCCCTGTAGCTCATGCAATTGTTTGAGATGAGCTGGCCGCCTGCCAAACCTGGAGTAAATCAGCACTGTCAGTCAGCAACAACAGCCAGCAAGAGAGGGAGGGAGGAGGGAGGGGGAGGGGGAGGAGAGCGTGTATGCAAGGATGGAGGTGGGGGTTGAGAAGTTTTGTGTGTATGTGTATGTGATAGACATACAGATAGTGAGGCAGTGCAGAAAAACAGGGCCAATAAGTGAGAAAAAAAAGAAGTGAAGGAGAAGCAGGGAAGTGGGGGATGGGAGGCCAGAGGAGGAAAAAAAAAAGTCAAGAGAGAGAGAGAAAGAAAAAGGAGAAAGAGAGGGAGGGAGCGCCTGGTGCTCTGTTGTGAAACACGAGCTCGGAAAAACTGCTCTGAGTTTAACACTCTACCCAATGTTTTTGCAGTTGTTACTGTTTGGAGGAGGTCCATTGCGTGAGCCGACACACGCACTCAAACCTACACACACACACACACAGAGTCGTCCCAGAGCCCCACCCCTGGTGAGCTTGTTGTTTTTCTTCCTCGGCCTCATCCCTCTCCCTGCACTCCTGTTATCAAGGTGAGGTGCTAACAAGACGGGCTGCCTGCCTGACGTCTGTGGCTCCCTGCCAACCTGCCGGCTAGAAAATAAACCCCGCCGAGGCGTCCGGGTTCTGCAGCTCCGAGGGTTTATCCAGGCCCCTTTGTGCCGCGCTCGCCTGCTCGAGAAGACAGTGCGTCTGGAAACTGGGCATCAGGCGAGCTCTTCTCTCATTACTGCACACCACAGGCCGTGCCAGCGCTGAGGGCTCCTCGTGTGTCCTCAGGAAACCACAGTGACTGCTTATTTTTTATCTAGCTACAGGAACCTTTTTCCTGCCAATTAGTTCCCAACAATGACCCCGCTTGTTTATGCGCTTGTCTATCGAGTGACACCCCCTCCTCGCCGTAATTAGGCCGGCCTTGTGTCTCTCCCCGCTACACGCCAAGCACATGGATTTTCACATGTGGGGAGAGACAGCTGCTCGCCTCGTGCAGGCTTACGGGGGTGTATCTTTTAATTGGGTCCAAATGGCGGTAGACAAGTATGAAGATTTTGAAAAAGTGATAAAGTTGGAAAACGTGGAGGGAGGGGGGAGGTGGGGGGGAGAACAATAGCCAGCAGGAGACGGAGAGGACAAGTTCAGCAGGTTCATGTGCTGCGCTCAGAGGATTTAAATCCCTCCCCTTGACCACAGGATACTGCTAGTGTTTGTGAGTCAGAGATTTCAGTTCTGTGCATGTGTGTGTGTGTGTGTGTGTGTCACAGCTGTGAGGCCGGGAGTGACTGCAGCTCAACAAAGCACTGCGCTCTGCTGGGTTGCTCTCGGTAAACAAAGGGAACTCACAGTGCTGTGTAGTGATTGCCCAACCTCTCCTTTAGCAGAGAAAGTAAAGAAAGGAGAGCCGGCAGAGCACAGCAGATTAAAGGAAAACTTAGAAACAGAGGGGTGCAAAAAGTGAGGGAACGACCTGGTTACAATAGCAAGAAACCGGGGCTGTTTATTTGATTATCAGCTACCAAGTGTTAACAGATCAATTTCTGCATGCTCTCCTCCCAGCTGTGATCGGGTCGAGTGGAGAGGAGCGGGCTGCAGGAGGAAAGAGGGGGAGTTGAGGTCGGGGGGACTTTGCCAGAGAAGGTCAGCTGTGTTCAGTCACGACAGAGGAGAAAAGGGAGGAGGGGCCGAGGGGGACGGTTGCTGAGTTGCTGCGCCCACGGCATGCCCAGCTGAACCCGGATCAGCCCTTCTCCCCCCCTGCGCTGTGACATGCAACACTGTTGGCTTAGCCGCTTATTCCCATGACAATTCGCCCGCCTGAGCACCAGATGTGCGCAAAGAGGGGAAAGAGAAGAATGGAAAGTGTTCAAACATTTCTACGGCTGCAAAGTTCCTTCACCTTGACTGAGACTTGTAGACGTGATTTTTGGTGTCAGATGTTTTCTCCTCTAGTATTTACAGATCTGTAACATTTCTCCAATGCACAGTTAAGTGAGTGAGACCAGCAGACACGAAGCATTTAATGGTATTTGCAAAGTCATTTTCAGCAAAGAAGAAAAACTTTGCATTTTGCCATTCTGTTCAATTCAAATGCTTTGGTGCTGTCAGTACTGAAAGAGGAGGGTTAGATGTGTGTGTGTGTTGGGGCAGTTGGGGAAGTATGGGCTGTGGGAGTGGCTGTGGCACTGGTGGTTCAGACATGGCTGATATTATCTTCGTTGTTTCCCTCGCCTTGCTTGCCTTGCAGCGCAAACATGTCTGCAAGGAAGGTAGCCATCATCAAAGGCAGGACTGAAGTGTCTCTGCGTGGACGCTGCTTTGAGCTAAATGCTTACATGCAGATGATTAGCAGGGTCAGTGTTTACTGTGTTTTTATGTTGTCATGGTATAAGCTTTGCAATATTTAGTTGTAAACTTAACTCAAATTTAAATCCAGTCAAGCAGCTGTGGGAATATTTCACTAATTAACCAAACTGCTTGTGGTGCAGGAGGAAATGAACAAACACAATGTCATGACAATCCATGAACTTTTTCAAATGTCTTGTCTCTTATTTTGAAGGGGAACCTGAGCTGTGATAAAGAAACATTCTCGATGATGTAATGGAAGCTGAAAACACTTCACTGAGTTGTAACTTTTTCTGTACGACCATTTCTATTTTACTGCTAAATTAAACAGTCATAAACTCATTATTGCAATTTCAGACTCATTAAAATCAGTTCCCTTCCTCAACCCATACCTACATTAAACTCCGGCTCAGTGAACAGGGTGAGCTCACAGGTGATAATTCAGTAATTGTCTGCAGGAGTGAGGAGACACTCGAAGAGGTCTCAGGGTTTCAGGGGTGGTGCGGAGCAGGTGCTGAGGTGCCTGTCAACGCAGCTACTTTATTCACTTAGTGGCACTTAAGCTCAGAGCAGGAGCTACAAATTGAGGCTGCGGTTGAATTCGTTGCACTGTGTGACTTTAGCTCAAGCAGAAGCCGCTCTTCACAGAGCCAGGCAAGTAGGAGTTAACGACGTAGGCTGCAGTGTTTTGATTGGCTTCGCAGACATAAACAAGAGCCGTACTTGTGCGTGACCCCCGGGCCTGACCCCAGAGATAGACGCTTCTCTAATGGGTGTCTCTTTCAGCTGGCGGCCAGGCCAGGGGAACAGAGGAGCCATTGTTTGAGCCAGAGAAAGCCAATGCTTTCCCCATTGAAGTACTGAGCCTAGAGCGCATAGGAGCCGTGAAGCCGAGGTAAACAGGCAGAGGAGGCCGGGGACGTCCTCGGCACGCTGCTGCCTCAGGATCCAATTTTAGGTATAGTATCTCAAAAAAAGCAATCACCTCTGCAGAGATGACACCGAAGTCTCCAGTCACATGATCATTATATGTTTTGACAGTTGTATAAATAGCACTGTTAATTAGCTCCTATTAAGGCTTGAAATTCCTACACTTCAAATACCTAACACACAGGATTAGGAGGGGAGTACAGATGTGTACTCAAAGCCAACCGTGACTTGGGTAGAAGCTGTTGTTCTGTTTCAACCACATCCTCTGACACACGTCATTGCGTGCATGTGTTTGTGTCGGGGGGTGGGGGGGCAGGGGGCCACAGACAAGGGATTTTTATTTTCCTGAAAGTGGCCAAACAGGTGAGTCAGGTGTTGTGAAGCATGAAACCGTACCCGACATGTGTGACAATGGCGGCGGCACGCGTCAGCCCTGTGGGAGGTGACTGTGAGCCGTCTGGCTTGTTGAATAAAAGAGCAACACAATCCTGGGTGTGATTGTAAGCACACTGTAAGAAAAGTACATAAACATTTACACTGGACTGATAGCAAGAAATAACTTCCACGCACATGAATATCAAACTTTTTAAACACCATGAGACAAATGCACTTTTGTACTTCACACAGACCAGTGAACTTTATATGTGTCAGAAGTGATCAATCACTCTCATGTCTCCAGGGCATCTAAGTTGCAGCACAACTAATCTGCAGGCTCTACTTCAGCCGTAACCTTTCAGAAAGTGACAGTAATACAGTGTGAGGTAACTCACACACTCATTTTCACATTCAGTTCAAGTTCAAGTTTAAGTAAGCTTTATTGTCAGTCAGACCACACAACAAGCAAATGCACACTAGACCGAAAATTAGTTCTCCATGCTCCACTGTGCTGGTATAAAGATAACATGACAGACACACAGACAGGTATACATAGACAAACATTAGGCTTTGCTGCATACAAACAGACAAGTAAATTGCACACATTCATGCAAGTATTGCACCTAGAAAAAAAGTATTGCACAGTGTGCCAGAAATGTAAACATGATGAAGAGTGATAAGTGAAATAAAGTGCAAGTGCAGAGTGGCAGCGTATAAGTTTTAATTGCTGTGAGTGTGGGTGGCACAGGGGTGACAAGTTCATGGTATTTTCTCAGGTGAGTTGACTGGTCTGATGCTTGTGGCAAAAAGCTGTTACTAAGTCATGGCAGTCTTGCAGTGCATGCTCTGGTAGTGCTTGCTGGATGGTAAGAGGGAGAGGAGTTCATGTGCTGGGTGGGTGTGGTCTTTGATGATGTTATTAATTGTTATTAGTTGTCGTGCAACACTTGCTTGTCCGTGCGTGTGCATGTGAGTGTAGAGTGCAGACTGAAGTTATTAGAGTGGATTGGAAGCCCCCGTTGCTCCCACTAAATTAATGACCTCACAGCAGGGGAGGACGTGATGGGCACAGCCTCTGCCAAACGCCTGGCCAGCTTCAAATGCCTGGCTGGCTTCAGACACTCGGCTAATCCTTCAGTGGCTTACTTTCACAATAGAACTGCTTAAAATGAAAGGTTGGGCTCAAAGGGGCGGCAAGAGAGCAAAGGAGGGAAATCATTCTTCTGCTTCTGCTTTTTTTTGTCAGCTTCAGGTGTGAAAGTCTGGACTTATGAATGTGTATTTTGCTTTTACAGAAGTTTGGGTACCACAGTAATATGTGTCCCTGTAAAGCCAACTGAGATGCTGCATGTGTAATATTATCATGTAAACATAAACTTGACGCAACGTGACACCTTCAATAAAATTTTATTGAAAAAAAGTACCAATAAGCAACAAGAAATCCAGAAAAAAGATTTGTAGAGCAAAGCTCCATATGTACAGCATATTGCACTACATAACAAATTGTCTTTACTTCCATATTATATCAACAACCAAAAAATATATATAAACACAAAAATGAGTGCACAGTAGAGTCTCGAAAACACACAGTCAATGTTTACAAAAATGCTACATTTTCGCTGGGTCTCATTTCTTGGTATAACAGAGAGTGTGTGATAATCAAGACTTCGTTGAAACTGAGCAGTTAAAGGCATATTCCAGGGTTTTACAAATACATGTACACTTTATGTGTTTTGGAAAGAAGGGCGAATATTTCAGAGCTATAAGCTCATGAGCCAAATTAACTACAACCATGAACTATTTTTGGATTGCTTAGTTTTGTTTATTGGATTATTATGATGAGATGTGCAAGGAATGTTTTAAGTTCATTTTTCTATTTAAAAAAAATGCCCTTGATCTCATGAACTTCAAAAGGATCCTACTCGCATTAAAAATTATGTTACAAGCATGAACTGTCCTTATAAAAGCAGACCCTTTTTCTTAAGAAAATACATTTTAAAAGGTTAAGAAAGACCATGAAGAAGAAATGTTATCATTAAAAAAAAAAAATTCAAAATCAAAACCTTCCTCAAAAACTTCAAATTTATATAAAGTGGACTACAAAAATTCAAGACACTGACGGTTTCCATAAAATACATGTCCCACTCCAGGGATTCTCCACACTCACATATAATGTGATGAGTGCAGCTTGGGAACCTCATTCTAACAAAATTATACAGGGCACAATGGTGGCTTGTTTCCCTTTCCAATAAATCAAACAGGCCATCGATCCGAGCCTACTTGGTCGATGCACAGATATACGTCTGACACATGGCAAGACTAGCCCGAGAGAACAATCCAGAGTATATACTATACATTAACACACAACAGATAAGGGACCCATGGGATCTACAGAAACAAAGTACTTTCCAGTGCATATTGATTACAACACAATGATCAAGATTAAAGAAATGAACACATAAAGGCCCTGTGACTTGAGAAGAATGCGAAGGCAACCTTTTTCCTGTGTGTCTCGAAGTGTTTCTAAAGTTACATATATCTTTAGTAACGGGTGGGATGGGTGATGACTCATTAATTACAAAGAAAAGGTCATATCCTGTTGAAAGGTTAAACTGCATCAAAGCTTCTGCTTTCCTCAACCGCATATTGTGAATCTACCCATGATGACTGGTGAAAGATAATGAAAAAGGTCTGAATTGGTCGGGCCCATCCCTGGAAAATCACAACCTTTTACGTGAAACGCTCCACCCAAAATCTATTTTTTGAGTATCAAACGCATGTAGGCTTGAAAGGTGAGGTTTGGATTTCATGAAGAGCGGCAGCTGCGGCCATCGTGAATTCATGTTGTTTACGATGTGTTCCAATAGTAAGACAATAGCGATGTGATAGAAAGTTCTCGATCGCCTCCTGCAGAATAAACTACTTCACCACAGTCCGGCTCGATATGCTGCAAACAGTTACCTCTTTGCACAACACTGTCCTTCTCAAAGCTGTGAAGCTCTGACAGAAGCAGTGAATTTTGGCAAAACGCTGACCGTATGGAGCACGTAATTGCAGTGTGCAAACATGCCACCATTGAAATCCACTGGAACCAACATGAATTCAAACTGACACTTGGTGTTGTTCTTCATAAGGGGCCAAATTTCTTACAGCCTAAAGCAGATGAGTCATACTAAAAAAGTAGAACTTGAGTTGAGTATCACATGAAGCAAACCAACCTGCTCTGAGTCAAACAACAGAAAAATATACAAGTCCAAGACCAAAACAAACAAAAATAAAAACAGAAAATAAGAAGTAATTGCACACACAAGTGTATACAGTAGAAATGGGCAAATGTACAAAAATAAATAAGAAAGTAAAAAATAAATTACAAAGAAAAATGAACCGATGAACAATACCCATGTAATAAAGGAGCAGCGCAAAGAGGGAGCCAAGAGCCAATGGTGAGACGGGGCGCTACGGGGACTGGCTCAGCGTTCAGGATCCGCAGGAAACTATAACCACTACCACATTCAGTGCACCTCACATGCCTACTACTACATGCTCAGTAGCCCCCGTCACCACCACAGTCAGCAAGTCAGCCTCAAACTCCTCAGTCAAACTGTACCTTAATGCGTGTGCTGAGAAATTGGCCAAGAGGATTTGTTGTGTTTTTTTTTTTTTACTCAACTGAAAATAAAGAGGCTTGACGACACCTTGGGAGGTTCCGCCATAAATAAATGGGTGAAAACACTGCTCTCCTTCTAACCATGTAACAGATTCTCAAGGTTACCAGTAGCCCACACAGTCCGTCCCTGAGACATCTTTAAGAAAATGAGAGTAAAGCCTAAATGACGCAGTGATAAACTTGACACATTGTAAGGAGCAAGTAATTACAGACCCCTGATATGCACTGCTCCTTGGGTCCAACAGTTGGCCTGGGTTCAGCGATGGAGAATATAACAAACAGCATCTTCAACAGTGTCTTTAAACATATTCATATTTCAACAACAATAACAGTCATTTTCACTTTTGCCGTTTTGTCTGGTGAGTCAGTGGCGTGTATGTACTAAAAATGTCCCAAACCTGGATCTGAGCACCAAAGACAACACAAGACCACCAACAGAATATAAAAAGATGTCAAACCCTGTAAAAGTAGCCTGAGAAGATCTGTTTCACAGATTGATTATGCAGTATTGTTTGGTGTTCAGAACACACACACGGGCTGTGAAAAACAAACCGGGACAGAAGTCTCTCGATGGAGGCACGTGGCTCTATTGTTACTCTACTGAAGCCTGAAACACTGGTACATGAAATTTCCAGAACCTATATCCAATCCAGATTCCAGACTGCATTCAGTCAGGTCTCAACATTGATTATTTGTTTTGGACATTAAGGGTGAAATGTTTGTGGCAAGAAAACGAGTCGTAAATGAAGACCTTCATACAAGACAGAGGTTATCTTGGTAACAATCTGAACTCTTGAAGGGTGAACGTCTAGTGCAAAAACAGTGGATCCACAGTTCCACTTCAAGGGCATGGAGGTCTGAAAACAATCACATGAAACGAACACATCTAAAACACAGGGGATAACTTGAATTTGGGGACAAATTTAAACTGAAGAGAATCAGGTGTTCGGACTGAAAATGTTAACTAAAACCATTACGGTAAACTTGGCCAAATAATTTTGTAATTTTGCTCTGTATAACAAACAATGTCATTGACTCTAGTGTTAGAATTTAGTGCACAGGTGCTAGACCTCCAACATGCATGCAAAAGTCAGCACATCACTTTCATCTAAATAACTTTTCATGGATCTTTCCCAGCCTTTCTTCAGTGTGCTACATCTCAGACAACATCCAGCCACCCAGGAGCTGTGTTCAGTGAGTACTCCTTTAACTATTGTACAATAACAAACACTCCAGCCTGGGAAGTTGCATAATCAGTAATGAATCAGTTACGTCTAATCAGTACAGGATAATGACAACATAGAGTCCAAGCTGGTGCTGAAGGCAATAAAAGTGAGCTCCTCAAATGTTTGGTTGAAGTCTAAAAGATTCAAACAGTGTGTTAATTGTAAAATACTGATTCACTTTATTCATCCCACTGTTGATAATGCACTTGCCACTGTTAGGTTGTTTGTTAATGCTGTGGTTTTGTCAATCAACATAATACCTATTCATTAACAGCTAACAGCTTTTTTTAAATCTTTCTTTCATTGTCAATAATCCCAATTCCTAATATTGCTATCAGCATCAGCCAGTGCTTGCTGGAAATCTGATTGAATGCTGTTGTAAACAGGTTTGCTGGCAGTCACCAGGCTTGTTTGACCAGTCACTGATGTTACTGGTGAACCCCACCCTGATACTCTCTGAGCCATCAAAATGCTCTAATGGTTTGACATGGAGCATGTGACTGAAGAAAGGCTTAAACAAAACATCGGTGCATATTAAAAAAAAAAAAAAAAAGATATTTAGATTACAAGTCAAGATGTGCAGGAGCTTAACTTTGTTGCCAATCTTTTGAATGATACCGAGGGATCATGTTCAAACTTAACACCATACCGAAGAAAATGGAGGAGAAAGAAAATAAAAATTGGAAGAAAAATAAAGGAAATAAGAAGACTTAAATGTTCCATTGAGGTGAGGTGCAAAATGCTTTGTTCTGAGAAGTTGCCTCTTTGGAAATTAGTAAATCAACGTCTGGGAAACTTCAGATAAGAAAACCTCACAGCACGTTTCCTTTCATTTCCTAACCATCTCATCGTGCCTGTCAAGATTGCTCAATACTCTTTCTGGCAGAATACATTGAATAAGGCATTCTCAGGGTCTGTGGAGGTCATTAAAGATGGATACATGTTGAAGTGCAAAAAATTTAACAAGAACAATGTACTGTACAAAACTACTACACCACACGTATACCAAAATATGAACATTGTCCTGTAGAGGGATCTCGGCGCATCATGGCATCTTCTAGGAAAGAAAAAAAAAAACACGACCTTGTATAAAAGTTGGTTGTCTCCGTCCTGCGGTGACTTTATGTCTCCTTTTCTTTCCCCCCCCCAAAAAACAGACCCGTGTTAGATTTGACAGTGCCATTAGGAGTCCAGTTCCTCAGAGAGATGAAGAAAAGGGATGTGAGGGGAAGACTCCCTCCCCCCTCTCACCTCCGTCCCGCTCCACCTCCTCCAGCAATGAACCCCCTGTCAAACAGAAGGTTGAGCAGAGCTGCACCCAGGCGCCACCACAGCGGCCCCTGGTTCCTTTGGTTTCGATGATACTGAAACAACAAATAAAGAGGAAACATACTGAAGTTAGTGCACCGCTCTGCTGACACTGGAGTTAAGTTTGTGTTGGCTGTGATGGATGCTGATTGACAGTGAGCACAGTGAAAAGGGTCAACTGAGAAGAGGGTAAGACAAAACCAGACACCGGAACAATGCTGATATTTTCACAACAGTCTGCTTCTGTCCCCAATAATACTTATTAGAGAGGCCTCCCTTTGTGTGCAGGATCCCTACACACAGTCTGAGCCACAAACACATTCGTCATACGGTCACACTTTTTGAAATCTTTCTGGCAGAGACCAGCAGCCGGTGGCTCAGGAGGAGACTCTCTCAGGTTCGCCAGCCAATTGGATTGTGTGCGATTAGGAGGGATAATGCTATCTCCGCCATTGAGAAGCTGAGATAAGATAATTGCACCAAATGGGATTAGCTAGCTCTTGATGAGAGGCAGGGAGCCTCTGGAAAACACGTATCTGCACGAGAGAGGTACAGTAGTCCAGCAGCTCATCTGCAGACGAAAGGCAGACTCCACCACGCCTGATAATGCTGGGGCTATTTTCAGCACATAAGGGTTGTAAACTGAGGCAAACTTGAGATTAACTTTTCATGACAATGCACCACAGTGGACTACCTTTTCTTGGAAACATCCTGCTGCTGTTTACGAAAGGCAAAATCTCTAAAGGCGTAGATTAGATATGCCATATTTACATGACTGTTAAGGTGGTGTCCAAACACTGACCTAGTTAGCAGCCAAGAACTGCCATTGTGATAAGCCTCTGGGCCTCTATACTCTTATCAGTTTGTGTGAACATTGCAGGGTGTTGCATAAGCTTTGCCAGGTTCAAACCAGCATGTGTGTATCTTACTTACTACTCGCTTACTCTTCCTGGCTTTGGTTAAAAAAAATCTAATCAAAGACCACTGGGAATCTTGATAAAACCAGTTCTCTGTTGTGTGGCATATCTAAATCTCGCCTGGGGATATTTTGATAAGAACATAATAATAGCATAATGTCAGCTTCATATAAACATAGGCAATATTTATATGCAGCACAGAGAGCATGAGCTGGAAGCCAGCATGGCTTGACTTGGTAAACACTGGCATGCCTTAAGTCTTTTAAATGTAATACTGAATTAGATGAGAGGCTACAGTCAGTTACAACTGTGGGATCAAAGAGGAGCAAGGCTGAATTACTACATATGAGCCATTATAAGCATATCATGTGTCAATATGTGTGAAACTAAGTGGTGATTAGAGTTTCAATATTAGACAGTAAAAGCTGCAGGAGCAAAATGTGTCAACAGGGATTTATCACACTACAAAGCTTGTGTATTAACTACAAGCTACAAGAGAAGCAATTAATCTTTATAAACAGAAACAGAACGTTCCTGTGGCAGTGACCTTTTGCCCTCTGCTCTACCAAGCTCAGGGAGAGAGAACGACACCAAGGCAAACAGAGACAAAGAGTGAGTGAGAATGAGAAAAGGAGGTGTGCACAGGCCTGTCGCAACTGAGTCATGAGTCACGCCACCAACTGTCAAAATGAGGCTCGGGCTCTAAATTTAGCCGGCGATCGAGCGGCAGACTCTAGCCAGATGCTCTGTGTCGTCACTCTGACACCAGCCTGATGTGCTTTATCAGTGTCCCATGCGGCCTGTCTGTCCAGCCAGCTGCTCAGAAGCTCTGCCTTATCTCTTGGGCAAACAGGCCAGCCTCCAAAGCAAGAACCTCTGGATTAGTCATATCAGGGAGGAGACAAGGAGTCAAGGAAAAATACAAACAAAAAAGCCCTGGTATTAGATAGAAGACAGCAGCACAAATGGGCATCACCGTGAACAACAATGGTCACAGAACAATGAATGAAAAGTAAATATCCAAAGCCAGCTTCATGTGTTTTTACTTCAAGTGCAACTCCACTCCTCCCCCCTCTACAAGTGCTGAAAGGAGAGAGTGCCGTGCCCTCGCTGAAACAGCCAGGAGATAAAGCCACAAACACTGCGTGCGTGCAGACACACACACTCAGACACACACGCAGGCGATATTCAACCCTGCTTTCAACACCTCCTATCGAAAGCACCAGGAGTCGTCTCTCTTAAAAAAACATGGGGATGAAACCTAACTCTGCTCCTTGCCCCGTGCGGGCTGGAGCCGTCTTCCTGCCATTGTGACTGTCATTATTGCCATGTCTCAAATGGCGGGCCGGCTAATGTCAGCCGTCCTCTGGGGACCTCCACGTCCCCTCCAGCCCTCTCCGACTGAGGAGCAATTTATCTGTCAGCATCCACCAGCACTGCTTCGCTACCTAATCCCTTCTTTCGCCAGGGGCCGCGGGCTCCCATGGAGAATACTCGCGGCCACATTGCTCCCAAAATCCATCAAGAAGATGGCAGTCAAAAGGCAGTCGGATGGCTCAGGGACAAGTGTCTGCTCTAAATGAGTGCAATCATCTACTGACAGCAGCAGACAGGAATGAGAACTGACAAACAGTTAGCTCTATTGTGGAGCGAGAGTTTTTGCACTGACTGTCAGGCCTCGTGATAGTGAGAAAGCAGAAAAACAAGTACAGGTGTTTTCATGCATGAGCATGTACATACACACAATACAATTAATTACGCAACCAGAGCTAGAAATAGCAATTACTGCGGCTTCAGCTGAATCAAGCAAACCCGCACATCAGTGTTCAGGTTGTAAAAACATCCCTCCAGCCACACACACTCTGAACACACTCACGCAAGCAGAAATTTATTTATGCTCCACTTGAATGACAAGCAGTCGCACCGGTCTCTATGCAAGTTAGCATTTAAAATTCCTCTTCATGCAGCAGGCAAATGTGTTATTCTCTTCACTGCCCTATCACTACCACAACATCAGTGTATCTGTGTTCTGTCACTTGTAGCTTCAGGATATGACTTCACGGGGCCGTCCTCACTTTGACTGTCCTCTCTGCTGTTTACTCAACCAGTGAAAAAGGAGCGCAAGCCACTTCCTCATCTCCTGACCCAGGCCTGCCACCGTCGTGCGTCAATAGATCCCAGCCGCACACATCACAGCAGCCCTCCTTGTCTGACTGTCTGGTTTGTCTGTCGAGTTTACCAGTGTCACCAAACATGAGTCATGCTGAGTTGCAGGAGTATAAATAACTTGATAAGCGTATGAGAAAATCAGAAACTGTCTCTCACAGCATAAAGTGAAAAAAAGAAAAAAAAGAACTACATTATGTGCAGGGCAGGGTCCCATTTCCCAAAAGGGAGGTTTTAAGACAAGTGAAGATGGTTGTTAGATGATCATTTGAGGTTCATTCTCTAACCTCTTTCTCTTCTATACATGCTTATACCATCATTATGGATCCCACCCCCCTCTGTCTATGGCTGCATAGACCTCTTATTTGGTTGTCTCCTGTGGCCGAGGGAAGGGGCTGACTGGAGACTCCCTAGAACCACAGCTGTCCCCCTCGGGGCTCACGTGCTGAGCTTCGGGTTACAACATGTTTACCTACTCCCGCCACTTCTGCTTTTTCCTGGACGTATCGGTGCGTGCGTGTTTCAATGTGCACGTGCCAATAAATATGTGTGTTAGACTGTTAACCACTTGTGCGACAAGAGACTCTCTCACACTCCCCTGAGGGTTTATGTATATTTTTTTGATGTTGCAGCCAATCAAACAACTGCGTGTCATGGTCGCACAACACAAGCAACATTACGCAGCACACGGACTCAGTGGACAGTGTCACCCTGACCACAGTGTATTGTTTGAGGCCAGGCATCCTCCACACCACTTGCCTCCACAGCACACTGAGGAAACAGGAGAAAAGAGAGAGAGAGAGAGAGAGAGAGAGAGAGAGAGAGAGAGAGAGAGAAATAAACAGGAAGAGGAGGCAGGGGGAGGGCCTGGGGTTGGCGAAGTGGGGGAAGGGCTGTCCTGGTTCAACAAAATCTTTGGCTTGAGGGGAGGGGAGGGGGTGAAACGCTGGGCTCTGAAAGTTCTGCATGTGCACACACAGCCTCTCCAAAACAAATATGGAGCAAACACAATAAAAGGGAGCAAACTTTTTTCCCCATCATAAATGTTTGTCAGACCTACCTGGGATCCAAATATTAATAAAACAAACTGTGTTAATGGTGTTGTTAATGTGTGGACTGTGCTTTTTTTTTTTTTTTGGCTTTGACATTAAAAAAACACCACCCTAACCTGACACACACCCAAATTAAGACACACACAAACACAGTGACGTCTACTGTGAGCGCAGCAGAGTTATGCTTAATCTGCAGCAGGTTGTGAAGCCAGTGGAAATGTACCAAAAAAAAAAGCTAGGGCTGATTAAAAATAAAAGCTGTGTGGGTTCCCCGTGTAAGACTCATATAAGCTATTGATATAATGAGCCATAATCAGAACTAAATATTGCATCAATTTTCCGACAATGGCGACCGAGCTTCGTCCAGTAAACACTGAACAAATCAGTGTTACCTGAGCATGCAGCTCCTGGTGATCCAAGGTTGAACACTGGGTCTGAAATCATTGTGAAAATAAGGAAAAGTCTCTATTCCTCCTTCAAATTGGTTCATGTGCAGTAATTTGTTTCCTTAACAAATTAAATTTCCTCCTGCATAAGAAATAATGAGGTGGGAAATTCTTTACTATAATATTTACTACTATTACTAATACTATTCCTGTACTACTGCCATATTATAATGGTGAAGAACTCAGAAGTGTTTATAGTGTTTTTCCTCCTATGATTATGAGTCTCATATTAAAAGAACTGATTTGTATATTAATGTATCCTCCTGGCTTAACTGCATTTTATTTGCCAGCTCAGCTTGAGCACCATATCTAGAGGCTATCCAAATAATGGGAAAGAGATCTGTTTGCCCAACGGCAGTCACAGCTAATTTGAAATCTGTCAGAGGAATATGTGTAACACTTCTACATCAAGATTGCTGCATCACTTCATGAAGGGCACTGAGGGAAGATTCTGTTACTGCTCGGGGTATAATTTGCCAGCTGCACTTGTTTGCTGGCATCAAACTGGAGGCCAAAGTGTCTTGAGTTTGTACAGTCAGCAGGATGCACATTTCCTCCTCACCAGTTGTAGGTGTTCCCGGTGAAACTGGTCTCCTATCAGCTGGAGTTTCTGGCCAATGCAGGCCTCCACACTGCGGGCCACAGGCTGCTGCCGGGGAAGCTGCTCCATCCCGTTTGGCTCCCCTTCGCTTTCTTGTCGCCTCACTTCCTGATCCCCGACGAGCTCAAAGTGTGCCGGGAAGTGCAATCGAAAACCTGCGTTGCCTGTTGAGTGTCAAGGCTGAGACTTATTATTTTGTCAACACCACAAGTGTTCGGTATAAAAAGGTACAGCAGAGACACCTGACAGGTTGTTTTTCTTTTACTGTGATTATGTCTATGACGATGATGCAACAGGTACAAAGAGCAGCCAAGTATTGCTGAACGTGTCTTCCACCAATGAGAATGCTCAGCTTTAACCACAACTTTCCCAGTTGTTGTGTTTCTTTTTAAGCAAACACTGTGAGTCATTTAAGAGTTTCATAAGTCACTAACCCACAACAAACTCACATGACACAGATTTGAGGTCAGTCAGTTGTCATGGAGGTACTTTGGAATGATTACTTGTATATGGCGCCAATGTAACTTTGCTGTCACTGATAATCAGTTCTCTGTATAGTTGCTGCTTACGCAGGTAAGCACTTCTGTCACGTCCTTTCAGTCACAATGCCAGTCTGGCGCCTTTTGAATAGCAAAGCAGCTGGGTACACTCCATACGGACCATAAAAGCCGCTGTGATCACGACTATCAGGCGCCAGGGATGAGGTCAGTGCAGCAACATTGTTGCTCATTTCTCACAGTTAAGTCTCACATTATAGTTTCAGGATTCAGTTTTATAACACTGGTTATCACGCACAGGGCAATGTTCCTTTTTCTCTTTTGAAATACGGTATGTCATCAACTCACCGTAGAAGAGTGGTCTGGGCTCCTCTGCGACGCCACACGGCAGCATGCCGTTGTACGGTGCCAGGGCAGGGCCAGGTGTCTGTGTGCCCCGGTCTTCACACTTTATCTCCCGGAATGTGGTGCGCCAGCAGTGGGGGTCTGGCTCAAACACATCATCCTCCTCATCGTCCATGCGGGGGCACTATAAGATGAGCAGCCTTCAAAGCAAGAGGACAGAGAAAGAAAGGTTACTGCTACAGCTAATTATAGAACATTTGTCTTCCAGTGGGTATATAAATCAAAGGCATCCCAAGTTTCTTTCACTAATGATGGTAACCTTGGACAAGTCTGCATTAGGCCTGATGAGATGATCTCAGACACATTCATTATAAGTTCGTTCCTCCAAAGCATTCATTATCATTATAGACAACCTGTCTGGTTCATAAGGACTGCCCTCAAATCAATAAAACCACACTGGACATGTTGGGAAGAGAAAATGAGCGAATGGTCTGCCTTCATTTGTGGTAAAGAGCTCAGTGCTTATTTAGACAAATGGCTCTGTTCATCTCAGTGATGAAACCACACAATTCACTGTGGTTAGGAGACTCGGTTGAAATACATTTACATAAATGGGAGTTTGGCTGACTCGGTTAAATGAGAGGTAGAATCTCTTGTCTGTGCTAAGCAGCCCTGTAGACAAGAGCCTGACTAACTGTCCCATGACTAACTACTACTACCAACTTATAATACTACACTCAGGTATTTGTACAGAAAACAGTTGCGGATATCAGTGCACACATAAGTATTATAATAATAAACATGTGCAATCACAAGTCATTAAAGCAATGTGGCACAAATCTCAAGAAACACTGGGGATCTGTTCAATGTCAGTGATGCACTCAACTCAACCCTGAATCATATGGTGGGTCAAAGAGTTATCAAAATATGGGTGAAATTCAAGTTGCCTCACCAGCTCACCCCCAAGTCACCGCCGAGTTGTAATACAGGGTTAGACTACTACCACACTTCCAAATTAGGGTCCACAGCAAAAGGGTAATGACAGTCTTTGAGGAAAATCCTAAACCACTCTCCCTACCCTGGTCTGTCAGCTTGCCAGCTCCATGAGAGGGAGTTTTCATTTCTTCACCCAACATAAGCAGATTGGCCTGTCTCTAGCATGCCCAGACCTCACAATATACTGTGTGCGTTCACAATAAACCCTGTGTGTAAAACCACTTAATGCTTTGTTTTGACAAACAAAGAGTAAGAACATGGAAGGCTCAGGAAGAAAAGAAAAGAAAAAAAAGAAAACACAGGCTCAACTTCCAAGGTTGCTTTCTGGCCTGATCTACTGTCCTGGTAGTGAGCTGAGTGTTTGTGTCAGACAGTGGCTCCCCCTGCTGCAAACAAAATAACCCCAACAAAAGGGAAGGAGGGTAGATGGAGGTGGTGGCTGGGTTGGTGGTGGTGGAGCAGCTCTGTTATTGACAGTTTCAATCCAATGGCACCAAGAGCCTCACACAGCACCATTTACACTTTATATAACAATATGCACATCATGACCTAAAATGACTCATGAGCTCTTCAAGGCCAAAGACAATATAAATCCAAAAACCTGCTTAGTAATCAAACATTAATCAATCATATTAGTGAAGTATATAAGAAAAGCATGGGCTTAAATAATTTTGTCATAAAGTGCAGTGATGTATAAAAATAAATATATAAAGAAAATACATGTTGGAAAAGACACACACAGTAAAATGTGTAATCGCAGGTTTAGTTAATAAATAGTTTGACTCTATGGAGAAAGTGGCTATAAACAAAATACAGGTTGAAACACGACAGACGCGCAAACAGTTTAAAGTCCATTCACCGCCTGAGCTCCACAAACCGGGAAAGCCGGTGTAATTCAAACCTCTGCTGTATGAATGACACGTTCAAATACACCAAACACTGTTTCTATTTTGACTGTTTCCACGCTTCGGTTCAATATTACACGAGTGAAATGACGAAATATTGGTTGCCGATGTTTCAGCGGCACGTTGTTTTGTTGCCCCTCATCAGGACGCGGATGTCACTTCACGTTAAAGCCACATTGAAAAGTGTTTTTTAATCAACTTACCACAAATGTGAGCTTCGTTGTAACGGGCGTCTTATGTGGTGGGGAAAGAAAAAGAAAAAAAAAACGAGTTCAATATCCCGGCAAGTCAGGCGAGTTTAGTCCGTATCCCCTCCACGACTTCTTCCATTCTGCGAGGAAAAGTGCAACAAGCGCATTTCATTTCGCGACGTCAGCTCCGCGCTGACTCCGCCTGTCGGGCGTGGCGCTCAAAGTTAGTAAACAAACCCTCTTCCATTTGGCGCTCGGTGCTTTTAAAGGCGCCGCTGTTTCTGTCGGCCAACCATGTGGACTCGCAGCGCAGGCAGAGCACCGCCCTTTAAGGCTCATTTGCATTCGGACGCCGCAGCCAATCGGCGAGTTTGTTGTTGTCCCGCCTTCCTCATCGCGTATTCAGACACGTGGACGGGAAATTCCCCGTAGCACGACACCGCTTTCTCCTCCGCTGCGATCATATGATCAGAAACCTGTGAGCTGCTGTCATCAGGAACATTTATATGTCCTGAGACGTTACAGAGAAAACAGGAGCACATAAGGCTGCATGTTCACGTGATCTGCTACCTTAATTACCATCCATATGTTTGTATGTATTCGCCTTGAATTATAACTTTTTTAATTTATAGCTATACTTAAAATTCCTAGTCTATTACGTTATTATTTTTTATTACTCTCTTTCTTTCATTATATCTTACTGTTGTGTGAAGGGAACGGACAAAACAATACTACTCTTTACTCTACATATGACAATAAACTTCTTGAATCTCGAATGTTTAAGAGTGCAGAATTCACGTTGATTGATTATATGTGTCTTACAGTATTATTATATGTGGCTACAGCTTAATACAGTGTGTGATCAATGTAGAGATAGACTATGAGTAAATTTGCCCATTTTATTACATTACCCAACTTCACATTTCATTTTTATTCACATATTTATTTCTTCACATCTAACTGCCAAGTTTTATATGTTTTGAACTCCCTAGTATGTTTTGGTTTAATCAACCAACACTCACTGAGAAATAGCTATGACTTCTTGTTCAATATAAGTGTAAATGACCTAGATCCTGCTGAAAGTGGCTTAGGTCTTGATCAGTCTAATTGGGCACCTGTAGCAGAGAACACACATGTTTGTAGGTTGTGTGTATCACAAAAAATAAACAGACGTAGATGAGCCCCAACACTATAAGTTAGGTCATCAAGGCCTCCCTTAAATCATCAAGGGAGGCTTTATGTCAACCCATCACATAAAAAAGTGATTGTTCCCACACTTGTTGTGGCATGCCACCCCCCCCCCCCCCCCCTGGCATGCCAAGTCGAATTTTATTGAAATAAAGGAAGTGATTCTGGTCAGCGCAATAGCATCAGGAAAGTCCTTTTTGTTCATTTTTCCTACACAATAAACGATATTAACTCAACTTAGCTTCACTATGTTGCCAGTCGTACTGACTGTTTGAAACATACAGAGCTAACATCTCAAATATACAATCTGTTGTCTACTACAGGTGCACAGAATGATCAAGATCTGGACAGATAAAGAGCTACAACATACATGACATTTTTCAGGTCAGATACAAAAGATTCATTTTATTTTCTAGGTGATTTACAATCAGCTCATTGCGTGACAGTTTACTATGTTCACGCTGAGTTGATTCTAGTAGTTCTCTTGTTTATGGAGGGCAGGGCAGTGATGATGAGCCACCCCTCCCCCTCTGGGCTATCACTGATCAATAAACCCTCGGACAGCTGCAGCTGAGGCCGACCCTCTGCATTCTCTCACAGAGCATCACCCTGCCCCCAACTCATCTTTCTCTCTCCCCGTCCTTCTGCTGTGATCACATCCCAACACTGAGATGTGTGAGAAGTCACGGGTCCCTGCCTCCTCTGTCCTTCCTGAATTGGATACACCTCTAGGTTTGGCGCACCTGCAGCCTCTCCAAAGAGGTGGGGATGCGCTGTGGAAGAGGGGATTGGTTTCCTTGCTTACTGTGATATTGGAAACTTCGCTTCTTGCATGGGTGACCACTGTAAACTACAAAAGGTGCAAAGATGTGGGAGCATTAGTTGCAGCTTTCTTTTGTGTTCCAGCCAAACAAAAGAGCCCTCCCCCCCTTACTTAAGAGACAATCAAGAAAACACCTGTAATTACTGAAAAGAAAGAGACTTCTTAAGGACAGGTCACTGTCACAGATATCATGCAAGTTAAAGAGTCTCAGTGCAGAGTAAAATGAGTTATGAAATATAATCACGAGTCTGATGACCTTTTTATGGTAATTTGTTAGCCTTCTAAGTGTTTGTCTGGTTTATTATTCAAAATGAAATATTAATGACACTACATATATCTTAAGAAAACAAACCTGAGTTATTCATTAACATGCATTAGTCTGTGATGTATTAAAGTTTGAGAGTAGCTGCAGAAATCATCAAGGCCATAAGGCAGCTCTCTGCGGGACACATAGACAGGCCTCGATAACATAAATAATGAATATGGATAAATTCGCTGCAGCTCTTACCACTAGCTAGGAACATAAATTATAAATTCAACACATTGTTGACTTAACTAATTGATCCATGTCTATCTCTATGTGGACTGCGGCTTTGTGTTGATGAAAGACATCTCTCTAAGACTTTGAAGTGCACGCCCATAAATTCCATTTGTGCAAAAAAAAAAAAAAAAAAAACCTCACTGAAATTGAGAACACATTAACAGAAAACAGTGCCTGGTAAATACCTGTTAATGCCTCTTTCTCTTTCTTCAAAGCTAAACAATATTATCACTGACTTGTTTTTGCTTTGTGGAAAGCCAGTGTTCATAAATAAGTTCCCATGGACGCCTGAGAACCCTGAGAGAGAGAAGGCAGGCATCAGTTTGTGTTACATCAGAAAGCTGTTTCTGAAGAGCAATGCATGCACACCCACACACACTTGCAGAAGAGGCATGCATGCACACACACCCGTGCACGCACAAACACACATGGCTGCACAATCACATGCCCTAGTTCCTCTGTAACCTCAAAAGCCCATTCTCCCTCTTGATATCTCATTCTCTATATGCATGTGCACACGCCTCTATCACAAACACACACCACACACACCGCTTGTCTCCCACCAAAACATTCCCAGCATGTGAATCCTGCCTGGAAACTAGAAAAGAGAGATTTCGTTTGTTCCAACTGGACGTGTTCCATGGCAACCGCATCCTGACTGCAAGCCAGTTGGAGGAGACATGTGCGGCACACTGACCCAATGGCAGAGATCATACTGGAGCACTGACCTGATAACAAAAGGGGGGGCTTGCTTCCCTGCCCTCTCTGGCACTCCTCATGTCAATTTCAGCTAAAGAAAGCCCCAAAGACACAGAGCAATCTTGTATTTCTGTCTTTCATGTCACTGTAACTCAGTTAGTATTTTGGGGATTTTGCCTTTAGAATTTAACCGAACATGGTCAGGATCAACAAAGTCAGATCAGGACCAAAGAAGCTGTAAGGTTTTGTATGCACACACACATACGCCTCCATGTAGACATCTGTGTAAACCTCATGTGGGAATAGCCTAAGGATTGTTAGCATCAAAGTCATCTGTTGTTTTTCAAAAATCAAGTGACCCAGAGAAATGAATGCAATATCTGACTTTGCTCTTTCATTCAATTAACAATCTATATATACTGCTGTCACCCAGATGAGAGAAAATCCCCCAACATGAGTGTTAAAATGTGCATTTACTTGTCTACAAGTTGTATAACTGGTTATGGTAGGTAAGGCAAAGTCAGAGGGCAAATGGTGAAAGTGTGTTCATTTTTCTGTCAGTCTACAACAGGTGCTCTCAGGTGAAGACTGATTGAATAATGCAGTAGATGTGGAGAGAGGGAGTGGGGTAATTTTGTGCTTGAACCCAGCCTCTTTTAGAAATTGTGAAGGTGAGGCCGGTTATGAAGCAATGACACCTGATCTGAGTGCCGTAACTGAGAGCGCAGACACAAATGGCCACCTTTGTAAGGGCTGTCTGGTAAGCATACATCCCCGTCTGGCTGCGGACTAGCAGCCAAACCTCACACTGTCAACGTGACTCAGATCCAAAAGGTCTTTGTTATTGTGGAGAAGCACCCCACACTTAACAAAACTCATTCCCAAGAGAAATACAGACCTCTTGGTAGCAGATGTGTTGGGTGTAAAAATATCCAAACGCTGTGTGTTTTAGGATCCCTCAGCGAATGAGGTCATCACATCAGAGTTACTTACTGTAAGGAACATCCCACTTCTTTGTGTTTATAGATGATGACTAAAGACACCATTTTTCCTTTTGTCAACAAATCCCGTGACAAGACCAAAGCCAGCATCGGATTGTCTGTGTAACTAAAGCTTCATATAGCTTATTCCCGTATGTTTATTGTTGTGCCACAACCATTAAAAATACTGGTAACACTGGGTGACATCTTCCTTTACTATCAGAAATGTGGGTAGTTAATTTTGAATACACACACTGTCTGCAACAAATGTGTGTCTGAAAATTGTCCCCAGCAAATGTGCTGTTTATTCCTGTTTGATAAAAAAAAAAAACTCATTCCCCAGCTGCGACCTGTTTTTTAAGATGGATGTCTTCAGTAAATGGGCTTGGGGCTGTGTGCCAAAGACAAAGTAAGGAAGCTGTAAAGTATTGAGAGGCAGATAAACATATTGTTGGTTTTGTTTTTTTTCTCTCTCCTTAATGCAGCTGTTTGGTTCAAAATAAATTGTGTGTAATATAAGCCATAGATTGTTTATTTGGCATTGAATGTGGGCATGATAAAGCATGTAAAGGCTAATTGTTTAGATTGGATTCAACGTATTGTCACAGCACACATACTGAGACAATGTTTAACATCTGATCAGAAGTGCAAAAACAACAGTAAAGGGCAGAATAATTTACATGCATAGAGATAAATAACAGTGAGGGAAATCCTGTATGTGCATAAGCTAAGATAAATACAGCATGAACAGAGAGAAATGAATAATATATGTAAAGCATGTGTGGCAGTTACAGCAGGCAGTTGCAGTGCAGTGTAAATATACAGTGTGTGATATGAGAGCTAGACAGTACTGACAGCAGTGTAAATACGCTACAGGGCAGATGTATACTCAGATATACACCACTACGTTATAGTACACTTCTAATCTAATACAATACATTACAACTGTACTGCCATAAATTCTACCTTTATAAAAAACAATAATGTTCACTTTTGATTAACACAGAGAGGTATTCATTTAACTACATGTTTGAGATGTTGCAGTTTGGAATTATGTTAAACTGGACTAATGTTTTGTCCACCCAATTTACGATATGAGGGGGGAGGAATATCAGGAACACAATACAATGCAGTCCAGTACAACGCATCACAACTGTGAGATCAATAATAGACATACAGTTGAATAAACACCTCTGGGAAAGTTTTAATAAAAACTGGACATTAAAAGTTTCATAAATGGCAGATATGTGGTAAAGCTGTTGTACTGAATTGCATTAGATTGTATAGATGTACCTAATAATGTGGCTATGGTTAGGGTTAGTGTATACAGTGTGGATTGAGGTGTAATATGTATTGGCATGAGAGAGCATAATAGTACAAGTGAGTGTGTGTACACTAATGTGGCAGTGGTAAGTGAGTGGTTGCCAGCACCTACTGAGGTAGTACTAGTGCAAGAGACAGTCATAGTGTAAATATGTAGGGATGGGTGGGGGATGATGACTGTATGACACTAACCACAGAACCACGATCACCGTGTTGGTGCACAATCCGCAGCGTAGACATGTTTATGCCATTCCTTCATTAATCCCAGCTCATGGAGGTTGTGTGGGAAAAGAAGAAAACTGAGACTTGAAACTATTGTGGCATATACGCAACCCTTTACTGAACCAGCCACCATTTGATCTCCCCTGCAGGCAACACAACACAGCCCTGCATGATCCACTGTAGTTTACATTAGAGCTGAGACACACACGAGTCCAACAATTCACACACTGCAGGTGATACTTTCATGTCAAGCGTGAAGAATCAATTGAAAGGCAAGAAACCTGTCTTCGAGTCTCTCCGCTCTTTTGCCCGTCGGCTACTCGTAGGCAGGAGTTGTCTGGAAAACTCTGGGCTTCACTTAATGAGACTGACCCGTGTCTCAAGCTGTTCTGCTCACTCTTTGGAGAATATGAAGTGTGTGTGTGTGTATGTGTGTGTGTGGCAGTAAGACTCAGTGCTCAAACGTGCACACAGCAGATAAGATTGGACGACTGTGTGGGAGAGCTGACCAGTTATCCAGCCTTGACAAAGACACCCTGTTTAATCTGCTCCACACATTAAAGCCACGGCACCTCAAAGTAGGCATGTGCTAACAGCTGTGGACATGTCTGCGTCTCCCCCCTCTGAAGCCATGCAGCACAGCGGTGTCCACGGCCGTGCAAGCGGAGAGGCAGAGGATGAAGACTCGCAGACCGCTCGCCATGAATGAGTCAATCTCACACCGGGGTTATGACAATCCAAAGAGCCCTCAAAACCCAAACCTCAACCCTTCAAGCATGCACAAAGGGCTTTTCTCCACCATTAAAGGCGTCACACTGGTCCTTCAACGCTTTGAAATGCTGATATTGTTTTCTGCAGGATTTTCGTCATGCTTTCAACATGAAATCCCCAGAGGCAGTAATAAAAAAAAGGAGATCAAATAAATGTAACAAATGGCTTAATATTTAATCGCTGTTCATCATTAAACAATTTAAATAAAGCTGATTGCAATCAGTGGTCTGGCTTTTAAAACAGAGCAGAGGCAGCGCAGATATATCAGGATTTATTTATTTGCGACTTAATTAACTGTGGATGGCTCAAAGGCGGCCTGCTGCTGCGTGGAGGTCCAGCTTAGAGGCCTGTGAGCAGTGTGTGGAAAAGCACCATTAATGGCATCTATCATCAGCTACTAATTATGCCGCCTGTGGGCCCGACTGGATCGGGTTTCAGCTTTTGGGCTCCAGCCACCAAACACTTAGCATTCATATTTAATCACACCTCATTATCCAGCAACAATGTAGGAAGGAGACAGAGACCTTACCTGATATGCCAGACAGACTCGGTCAACATACAGACAAAAAGAAAATCTCACTCACACACACACACACACACACACACAAACCATCACCTGCAAAGACAAACAGCGGCAACACATAAGACCCCCACCACCACCACCACCACCAACGCCTCATCAACAGGCGTTTGGAAAAGAGGTTTCTACTCTTGAAGTGACTCAACCTCTTTGAAGAGAGGTAGCACCCCCCCCCCCCCCAATTCTGTGCTTTCTCAGCAAGTTGGTTCTTTCATGTGAGACCCTTTTCTTTTCAGTGTTTTCTGGTTCAAAGAGCAGCAAAAGCAAACGGCGGCTAATCCTTTATCCTCACAACAACTGCTGGCTTGTTGCCGGGTTATCAGCTTAGAGTCATCATGATGTCACACTCTTCAGGTGTAAGTAGTCTGATGTTGGACATCAAATATGACTTTGGTCTGCTCGGGCCACCTGTCCTTGTTATTGTCGTGCAGGCGAAACAGAATCCACCGAGTCATGCTCTTCGCTTTTCGTGCAGCAGAGACAGTTTCATGATAAGCAATCAGTGTCAGGCGTCTCTTTTGATTTGGCTGGATGTTTGCATGCGTGTTCACTCGTCTTTCATGAGTTCTTTATTTGCTTGTATTTGCACAAGTAAAAGGTTGTCAGTGCGAGTTAGCAGCCAACTGGAGAGTTACTGTATCTGATGTGCTTCAGCAAGTCCTTTCAAGAGCCAGTCTGTGCAATTTGTACTTAACACTGGCGCGGATAATTATCCGGCACTTGTTCATCCAGTTCTAGGACTGCGGCCAGCTGAAACTGGAGATGCTCCTGAAAGATGCAGGAGCTATTAAACAAAAAACACTGCAATATCCTCTTTCTTCAAGCTGTGAATCAACACATAAATCCAGTCTCTCGTGACTTGTTTGTCCCTTAATAATCTGGGAGTGAAAATTAAGCCAGATAATTATCATAAACCCACACAAACAAACGACCATAATTGGCTCAGCATTGAAACCATAGACCTCATATAAACTATAAAGTAATAACTGCACTCCACGGATTCAATAGTAGTAATTGGTGTTATTTTAGGGAAGAGTTTGGCAAAAAAAAAAAAAAGATTTCACCCAAATTTACACTGATGTCATGTTTTGAGTCGCATCCTGTTTTCCCTACTGTTTCCACAGGAAACATGGACACCCCAGACATTTTTTTTTTCATTCTTGCAATCTTTAGGCTTCACTATACTTGGTTCAGAGCCTAGTCGTGGTTGTAGAAGTGTAAACAAAACATTTAAGAGTCATTTGACCCTGTGTGGGGACAAGTAATCAGTGTGTGACCTCAGACACGGCCGTCTCTCATTTCTTATCACAGACTGGACGCCAAGAGAGAAAGTCATCAACAGGCACGTACACGTAGCCCTCAATCTCCCTAAAGCATACTCAAAGAAACTACTGTACAACTACTATACAGATCCACAAGTGCACAGTATGCAACACAATACACAATAAACACACAATATGACAAAAAATACATTATGCATGTATAGAGATAGAACAACATAGAATCCTCTTCCACTTGCCCTGAGCCTTGTTTTTATTCACTTCTACCATTTTTGTAATAATATTTTCAAAAATCAAGCTGAAACATGTGATGAAAACCATGTAAAGAAATATGCCGAAGGTGTCACAAGCTATAACCCTGAATTATTCATCCAAGTAAAGCAGCCTGATAGAAAATCAATCATTCAATCCTGATCTGATACACGGTCTGAAATATTAGCTGCGGGGAAACATCATGTATCAGCCCGTGAATGCTCCTTAATGTATATTCCATTAATAATTTACACTCTGAGAGTAGGTCAAGTATGTGCATGCATGTGTGTGTGTGTGTGTGTACCTGTGTGTGTTGGAGCGGGGTGGGGTCACAACGTCCACTGTCTAGTCTCGGTCTGGAGGGCGGACGGCCTTTTCTTTGGGGCGGACAGTAGACAGGAGGAGGGTCACGTGGGCGTAGTGACCTCCAGGCAACGTGAACCCCCTCGTGGACCGTGATGAAGTCAGATTACCTAATCTGTGGAAAACAAAAGTGCTGTCAGTCAGGCCGGACAAGTCATCAACATCGGCAGCAGCGGCGTCGGCAGCCTGGGAGAATTTCACCAGGCCGGGCCCTGGGCGCACATGCAGTGGTCCACTTATGGGATATTGATGATGGAAAGACGCCTGGCTGTTACACTACTGCTGCTAATGGTCTCTAAGTGTTCACCAGTGAAAATGCATTTTCTGTTCAGTTAAATAGGATATGCTCATTACGACTGCGCTCTGTTTTTATTGTAAGTGCTTCGGATGATTGGCCTCAGAGTGTCGAATAACAATCAATGCCCAGCCTGTAAAGCAGTGACTGCATATGGGACTTAAATGTATGAAATGTATTTAGATGGGGAGAGTGTCTGATAGAATAAACAAAGGAGTTCTGTGTTTGCCAATATGGATGGATTATATAAATCTTCTGAAAATATAATCCATCTCACGTGCAGCGGGAGGTGCTTATCACTCTCACAACACCGTTAAGCACTTTCCCCACTGCTCACGTGAAACTGAAAGGCTTTGTTTTCTGCTCATTGTTTGAGTAGGTTTTTGTGGTATGATAATCCCAGTGCATCCCAATCCAAAACGTATCTTCACATTCAAGGAGAAATGTCACGACTGTCATTTACATTGTTTACATGTTGTCTGCAGTTGTTTGTTCCTCAGCTGACGATAAGCATCTCCAGTGAACCATAATGAGCTTTATGAATGAGATCATCATCCGCTGCAACGTCCAGCCTGAACATGAGCCCTAACAGGCTGTTCTGGTGGAAACCCCCTCCTCGAAAATATGTCTTCCTACTGAACACATCTCTCTCCTTCCACTTCAGACGATGCCGTTCGAAGAGCTTTGTTATTCTTTGTGAATATTTAACCCAGATAAGCGGCGCTCAGACAGGATGAGCCCAATAAGAAGAGCAGGGATGGTTAGATACATGACAGCGAGAGCGAGTCAGACCGGTGCTTGACCACATTCCAGGAGTATGAGGTGACCGGGTGTTGACTGCCCCGCGAGGAATCCCTTTGATAGTGCTCCTATCTGCCCGGCGATCAATACGTAGCACTGTGCTGATAAAAGAACACGGCTCACATCAAAGCCTGCCACGATGAGGGGGATAAGTAATAAGATGTCAATTATTAATGGAGGGGAAGGGTCCCCTTTCAAGTGGGAGGGGATTTAGATAATGAAAATCAAACAAAATCCATCTTTCACAAATAACATCCTCAAGGTATTCAAACCCATTTTTTCAAAATTCCAGACTATTTTAAAGTCACTTCTCATGTAAAACAAAAGCTTTTGTTGCACCGTAGCTGCTTAAACGTGAAATCCGTGTTGTTTTGACAAGATGCATTCTTGCATCAATAAAAGATGCAACCTTCCTGCGACCCGCAGACAACAGCATTCCACAGCTGCCGTGAGTTTGAACCTGTAACCTTCAACTCCACATAACCCCGACATCTGTCCCGCCAAACTATGGATGCACGGATCCATATTCACATGCACCTGAACTCTTCACACCTCTCCGTGGCTCTCGATCAATACCTCAGCCCCCTGGAGTGGCTCTGTTCTTTCATGTTTGAGTCAGGTGGCCAGCAAAGTTTTTTTGGTTTGGATTCAGCTGAGCAGACTTTTGCAATTCAGGCCTTTTGATTCAGCTTGTCAGGAGCTATGATTTATTGATCGCGATGCCTGATATAATCGAGGAAAAAGAGAGGCTGGCACTGCACTTAGGACCTCTCCACTGTTATTAGACAATGTAAAGCCTCGTGTTATACCCCTCAGTGTTAAATATTCATGCCGAAAGACTCAACATATGGATTAACATGCATATTTTATGTTGCCAGTCCCATATGGCAAAGAGATGTGCTGTATAGTGCCAATAGGCTTTGCAATAAAAACATCTTCCTTCTTTTCTCTTTTTGCCCTTTTCACTTTGCCCATAGGCGGCTACTTGCACCCTCCTCCCTGCCGCCGCTGCAAAAAAAGGCAAGCATAATCACTAATGAACCTCTGTGAGTGTTTCTGGGTCCTTCTTCCCCGTGAAGTTCACATGAAAGCCACGTTATTGATTTCTCAGACCAGAGAAATGTGCTGTGAAGTTTTCTCTCTACTCCCACCTCAGTCCTGCGTGAGCTCTGTGGAAGCTGATGAAGCTCATGTTTGGAGAAATTAGTCTCTGAATACACCGCTGTGTTTTTTTCTTTGCCTCATTACTTCGCTGAGGGTCTCTAACTAAACTCCTTGACCTCTCTCTTTGAATATGAATTTGAATGTCCCGGGGAGATTAACTATACAGCATGCATAATGCAGAGCTACTGTAAATATAGGTCTGAGAATACATTAATGCATTTATTTTGAATGTGTCAGAACATATAAGTAACACAAAGCAAAGTAAATCCCAGAGGCCAAAAACCCTCTACATGTTTACAATAATCCTGTGGGATTCATGCAGTACATTATATTTAAGTTTACATTAGTTGGTAAAACAATCATAAATGTTTACAGCTGTGAAGCGGCAGTGATCGGAGGGGGACAGTCACTCAGTAGGGGTACAGAGGTCTCTCCCTCCAGTCCCCCCTGGTTGCCTTATCTGCTCCTTTTGACAGGCTAATGTGCTGACTCTGGGATCCTCCAGCTCTCAGCAGGGAGCTCCTGGCCACCTGCAGCTGAGGACAGCTTCAACAAAGGGACGTCTTTAAGGTCAAGCTGGGAAGCCTGTTTATGTCCCACACATCAGGGCAGCAGCCAGGACGAGCCTCTTTACAGTGATCCCAGGGGTGGGTCGAGGATTCCTTTCCATCATCGCCTCCATTAAATTTAAATAATGGAAACACTAAGACATTTTGATGAGATTTAGTTTGTGTAGCAGCAACACAACATAGAAAACTGTTTAAAAGTAGCATCTAGCATGTTGAGGCTTTTGGAAAACGTACTCAACACTATTTGTGTTGAAAAAATGAAAAAAATGAAAGCACTTGGTAGTACAGCCATGTTAAACATATCTTACTGAATGTCAGTGTTACTAGCGGAAACTGGGAACAATAATTTGGCAAGTGTGTGTGGAGTGCTACATCAATTTTATTGCATGTGCACAGCACCACTCAGTTACAGCACTTTTAGCTATCATGCATGTTTAAATAAGTGAATGCTATGAAGCTGCAGTGAGTCATTATCACTACTAACAGAACAGGCTGGAAGAAATGGGGCCATTTGAAGTTACTCATAAAGTGGGCTTTGTCAGGAAGCACCGCACCCCAAAGAATCATTTCAGGCATATTGCCTTGAAGTATCCTGTCGGCTGCTCGTGTGTAACTCTACCACTGTGCGATGAAATCATCAATTCATAATGAAAGTTGATCTGCAGGCGTTTCCCACAGTGAGATCATTCCTTTCTTTATTTGCGCCTCTGACTTACCTAGGGGGGTATTTTATAGACAGGATGAAGGGATGTGGTCAAGGGCGCTTGAACAAATTAATAACTGCGGTGAAATTTTGGAGGAGCAGGTTCGTGTTTGCCTTGTGTTTGTCTTTCACATAAATCTTAAACTAAAATCAGAGACATTTCCACAAAAAGGTGAAGCTTCAGGGAACAAAAGGTTCCCCTTATGACCCTCTAAAATACCTAAATCTTTCAATCGAGATGTTAGTCTTTCTCACCTCCCTGCCTTTCTCAGCAGACCTCCCAATGACCCATCATCAGCTGCACTTCTTCTTTATTCCCTACTTTTTCACACTCCTCTCCTAGTTCACACCTCTATTGTGGCACAGGTCCAAGGTTTGTAATCTTGGTCCCTCTGGCCCTCGCCCAGGCGTTTCACACCCCAGTGTGGCCTCCACGCCCCACACCTGAAAGGAGATCAGGTGACCCCCGCTTCCCTTCCTCCTTCCACTTCAGACCGCGCTTCTTCTCACTCTTCACCTCGCTCCAGTGTCGCCACATCTCCTCGCCGCTCCGCTCTTACCCCCATCTGAGGTCCAGGATAAAGTTACTGTACTGGGGTCGCTGACCGGCAAGAAGAGTTAAGTTATTGGGTCAAAGGGAGGAGAGAGAGACACCCCCCGCCTGGGTGCAGACGCTGATGTCATGGCGAGACACCTCAGGGATGAGCTGCAGACTGGTGATGTCATAGTATGATTGAAAATCCGGTGACTGGGTTATGGAGGAGACGGGGGTGCGAACGTGTTCAAAATTAGGTACATGATGGCAAGATCAGTGCAGCGGGATACTGTCACCCATACTGTGTGTTTCCTGCTTCCTGATGCAATGACGCAGTAACACAATCACTGACATTGACTATGACCTGCGATTTGTCCTTTTCTCAGTTTTTCCATCCTGAAGGTGACCTGCAGTGAGCCTACTGTAATTCTAGGATGGTGACGAATGTATTTATGTCAACCACAAAGATGTTCCACTTAAGATAGTTACAGCGATCGTCTGTCCATGTCTTTGTTTGTTTGTTTGTTTGTTTGTTTGGTTGGCTGGTTGGGTGGTTGGGTGGTGGCGGTCTGGGGAGGCACAGTACTGGCCAGTATAAAGTGCCACCTGTGACCTTGTAAAAGAGAAGTGATGAAAAATTAATGTGAGAAATTCGACCGCTTGTTGTTTTTTTTCTCTCTCTTTTGCTATCCAGAATCTCCACAGTTCATAAATTATGTTTACTCCATATTTTGCTTTCACACTCTATCTGACACGAAACAACTGTATAGAGACCCAAGGCGGGTGATGTGGTTATAGTTAGGTAACCCAAGCTGCATTAAAACTGATTTATATCTGAAATATTTTAGCCACATGCCGATCGGGTTTTACACTGAAGCTGTAAAGCAATCAGTGAGCTCAACCCTCCACCACATCAGTCATGGCTGTGCCGGGTGACAGACACAGCCGGTGAGGTGAACAAAGAGTCACTGTACTGTACATTTAAAAATACCACAAAAAGGATTAGCTTTGATGTGTGGCCAGTGTGTGATTGTGTTATTTATCTAAAAGAAAAAGTGCACTGTTGACCCGTCTGTCCCCCCCATGCCTCTGACTGACCGAGCAGGTCAGAAATAGCTGTGTAATGTGAGGGGCAGCTGTGATTGTGTGTGTGTGTGTGTGTGTGTATACAGGCTCAAACATGCAAAGACAGCATAAACAGGTGCCTCGAACACACACACACAAATCACAAGCACAACCTCTGATATCCCACATTCCAGTACAAGGCCGAGCCCGCTCCTCCTTTTCCTCACACCCTCTGTCTGAAACTCATAAGACTTCCAAACACTTTGATTGCAAGATCCATTTACACTATCGGACCAGTAGTGAAACATTAGTGGGAGGCAGCTCTCTGTCAGAGAGTTATGGATTGCGCTGTATAGAGGATGAGGTCACCGAGCAAATGCATAGCTGCTCTGCCTCACTGTCACTTTTCTAATTGGAACGACAGCCTGCGTCATATTGCTCCCAAGTTAAGATCTTAATCTCCTCAACAGGATTGATGCAGACAATGTTTTATACCCAGTGGACATAAATATTGACACATCCATCCAGATGTATGCGGGATGATGTGTAACATGAGGCTGTTGCTGTGTCGAGGATGGCAGGTGATCTGCTGACCTTGGTATGGACAAGTTCACGCACAGGGCACAAGGCAAGAGATACAGCTGCGTGTAGAGGGCTGGGCGTGCAGGGGTGTGGATTTGGTACATTGTGTTATCCCACAGAGCTTCAGCATCACTACCAGTTGTCTGCCTGGTAAGCTTTATAGTTAGACGCCCCCACCCCGACCAGTATGATGAAATCACAGACAGCTGTTGTGTGGCACGGCCAGACAGGCAACCGAATTCACCAGGGAAGCACCAAAATGGATGCCGACCACATAGCTCCATCACAGTCCTCCGCTGCGTGTGGTGGGAAAAACAGAGCTGCGGCATGAGGGTGAAGGCTCCATTAAGGCCCATCAAATATTCATCTGCCATACGGCACCGAGCCCTCGGCTCTATCCCCACAGCATCGTGCAACAAACCACCAAGAAAACTGCTCCTGAAAACAACAACACGGGGAAGAACCTGCAGAAACAGGAGAAACAGCTTTCGTTATCTTTGACCTCGCACCAGGCAACACTGATTTATTTATTGATGACTGCTGTCAGAATCAAAAGCGATTTACAAATCACTTAACACACCAACAGCAAGCATCACTAACTTATGGGCTGTTGAACTTGTACAATACTTTCACATGACAGTTTAATGGATGGAGAAGTTTGCTTTCTCACCTTCCCACATTATGCAGCGATAACAACCAACTAATGGCCACACGGGCATTAATGAGGACAACTATGACATCACCGGACTGACCACATGGTTCGATACGCCGAGTTAACTCCAAACTGTCAATAAAAACTCCATCAATGAATCCAACCAGGCCTGTCCAGACTGCGAGCAGGTCTTAAATGTGTTTAGTGCTGCTGGTGGGGCAGTAATTGCCTTAGCAGGCTAGCAGGCTGGCTCTAATGACATTATCAACCTGTTAACAACCACAGAGGAGCTCCAGTTGTTCCTCTAAAGGCTCAGTCATCCATCAATTTATAGTTGGTTGTTTATCTGCAGTGCTATTTGTTCGGGTCTCTCATGTTTTAGGGTTGCATTTGTCTTTATCAGTCAGACGCTGGCATCATTACAGAAGACATCCCAAAATACGATAAAGGCCAAAATGTTTTCAGACAGAGATGATCAAAACAAAATAATCGGTAAAGTATTTTAAATGATGTTGAGAAGCATATTAACATTACAAATTTCACCAGGGGGCAGCATCGACACATTTTTCAGACATCAAATTCACATGCAGTCCACCTCATTCATCCCTCACCCAGAGAGTCCTCTGAGGTTATGAGACTGATGATGATTTGACAACCTGGACCAGTCCACCAGGTCTTTACTGAAAAACATACACAGTGGAAAATATGTAAAATAAGTGCTCCTTTTATGAACCCTGTCAACAGATCTGTCTCTTGCGATCTATTTATTTTCAGTTTATTTCTGTTTGTTAAGGACTGTAAAAGTGCTGTAAAAGTGCTGGCGCCAAGTAGAAAATACTACCGGCACCATTTGCATTTTGCACATTAAACAATAAAAACACACTGAGCTTAAAATTTTCGTTAGAGCGAGGGACAGTGAAAGAAGTGATCGATGACTTCAGGCATCCACAGATAGGATGAAAATACTAAACTGTGGTACTTGGCCAGTCAACACATGTTCGTCTGTGGCAAACACTTCATCACAGGTTAATGATGTTTCTGATCAAATTACATGTGTGCAGAAGATCAAAGTGAGTCAGAAAAGAGACTCAATGATGAAAGTTTTTACTGTGAAAAATATGGCCCTACTACATTTGCTTTTACAATGGAATTTGGCTTGAAAGCCTGTCCACTTGAAAGTCTGCTGCGTTTGCCCTTGCCGAGAAAGCAGACACAACATGTGCTGTGAGAAGTGGACACGCTTTGTTTGCACGGTAAATCAGACAGGAAGAGCATCAGAGACGGACACTACAACACTGTGCATCTCTTCAGTCAGGTAATGGAAGCTGCTGTCTGATAAATTAGCACTTAAAAATAGACATATCTTTGGATTATGGTCAGATAATAATCAAATGCACACCTTTGGATGACATCACCACTGGATGGAAAGATTCACTGGATGTAGTGGACATAACAATCATGTTCTATGGGAGTATATGTGAGAGGTCAGGCGAGCAAGTTGAAAAAAAATAACTAACCTTAAACAGTATTTTTCAACACAATTTAGCATCTGTTCTACAGATGAAACACGTGTATTATATTTGTCAATTTGTATTTTTTAACAGGAAGCACCGAGCAGCCAGATAGTGCATTTTATTTTCTTACTTAACTGAAAGTCTGACTTGAGCACACTGGAAATAATGATACAATTCAATTTGTTCACTTGGTCACTTAATGAATGTGAGTGTATTGTGGCTTGTATTTTTAGACTGACTGACTTCAAGACAAAGAAGATTTGGATTGCAGCTTTGAAATAAGGTGCCATCAAAGCTCCAGAGACTTATTCTGAATAAAGAGACTACCCAAGCAAGATATTGTACTGATCATGGCATCACATGATAACTTCAGTTGTAACATATCATCACATCATATGCCAAGTTCTGCAAGTTAAAATGTAGGTAAAGATTGTACACGCAAACAGTGGCCTGATTAAAGAGTACGTATTTGAACACAAGAGAAGTGAAAGAGCGCCTCCTATTGGGTAAAAAGTCTGTTACTGAAAAGAAAGCAATGCTCTGACGTCCCATACACAGTGAACATTTGCACTTTTAACCAATCATCTTATGCACCTTTTTTTCGATTTCCTTTACAATATTCACAAATAACAAATGTACCACATCACTCACTGCTTTCCATATCAGCATGCATTTAACAGCAGCTGCAGCATTCTTAACAAAGTGCATGTCTAATAATGTAATGTTTTACAAAGGTCAAACTATGATACTTGTAATGATTTGTTCATTATAGTATGATTTAAAACATATCTCAGTCATCATATTTGCCAGAATACGAAAGAAGCATGGCAATGAAAATCAACTGTTTCTGTTGTCTGTTTGTGTTTGATATGCAGGTTTAGCAGAAACAAAGCACAAGCTCACAGTTGGTCTGAATGAAAAGAGACAGTGTGTGTCATGTCACCAGGAAACATTTCCATTACTGTCTCCCCTCGAAGAGCAATAACAGAGCAAAAGCCTAGAAAACAAAGCATCTGACTTATTGATAGGAATAATACTCCAGTGACATGTCAGACCTCATCAAACCAACATCACCGTTGGCATGACAACAAGTAGAGCTATCACTGCCTCCATACAAGACTTGCTCTCTCACACCTCACTTAGCCAATAATGTGAAAAGACTTGCATGTTCTGCCTTTGTAGGAAAAGAACTGATCTGGATCACAGATGGCTGTCGGACAAATGAGATCAACGACAGAATCATTTGCACTCATCTAAAAAAAATTTGTAATACTGCTGTCATAACCCATTTCTTACTCACAAAATTAGAGCTTCATGTTACTACAGAGATTGTTATTTATTCATGATTTTCAGGTGCTGGATCTCTGAAGCTGTCGTCCACCAGGGGGTGAAGATGGGTCATTATGCTATAGACTTCATCTTCACCATAAACACATTCAAAATAACAGTATGACAGACTGTATCACAGCATGGAAAGCCCAGGACACCAGCTGTACCAAGATTAACTCTTTCCCACCGTAGGCCTGTTCCTCCTACTCAGCATCACCTGGGCTTTCTTCAGTCATGGATCTCTGTTCATATTCTCTAATGTAGGCTCCGATCTGACACACAGTAATTTGAACTACACAAAAACAGTCTGATTAATTTTGATGCAATGTTTGTAACCCAACTAGCCTGTTATTGCAGGTTTCTTCCTGTTCATCTACGATCTCAATTTTATAATTGTGGAGGAGGACAGAACAAAGTCAGCAGTAGCAGCACAGCTACATCAAACCCACTTGTCACATCTTTGAATCAATGTTTGAACTGCACATGCTTTTTAAAGGACAGAAGGTGCTCTAACATTATTTCGACACAAGAGGGCAGCATTTAATTTCATGTTGTCCAGTAGTTTTCTCATTCTTCCTGACTCTTCTGCCCCTTACACACACACACACACACACACAAAGTACGAATGAAATGCCTTGTTTTCCTGACTGAATCACTACCCTGACCTGAAATGGCTATTACTGAATTACTCAAATGAGTGGAGCACTGACAGAGGAAACGGAGCAATCTCCTGGAAGTCATTTGTACCAGTGACTCTATGTTTCAACAGAAGCCCCATGTGACTCACTGCGAAATTCTGCAGAGAAGGTCGTAATTCACTCAGAATATATGAATCAAAGCTTCAGTCATTGACTGGAATGCAGAGAGTAAATGTTTAAGAAGAAAAAAATGGCCCCTTTATGACTGATGTGAGCGTCATATGGACTGAAGATGGCAAAACAGAAAGCAAACAACGTGAAGTGAAGTCTTGTCCCTCACGCACTTTACAGCGTTGGGGGGCCGAGCGAGCCAGCTAGCGCTTTGCGTGCCTGCACATAATTACCTCGTGCCTACAGAGAGCAGTATCCACTGTGCAGGGAGCCTTAACTGGCTAACAAGAAGTGAGCTCATGGCTACCTATAGTGATAAGAGGCCTGAGGGCATACCATTGTGTTGAAACTATTCTCTGAAATATGACTGCATTTAACTGGCTTTTATACCGTTTAATAAGGTGATCTTGGCAAAGTTTGGCATTATGTTTATGATAAGAAGACATTGGGAATTGTTACCCATTAGTTTCTATATTTTTTTCTCAATAACGTGAGACGTATAATCATAACAAATTAAATCTTAAAATATTACCTATGTTATATAATTTTTGGATATGCCTTCTTAGTCATCTTTCTCCATTTGTATTTCATTATTCTACTAGTCTTAAAAGGAACCACAGACTCATCTTTTATGTAATTGTTGTTAAGCCTCATTTTGACGAAATGCTCTGAGGTGTGTTCCTTGATTCAGCGTCTCAGGACAAGACCTTTAAGTTCATGGTATCTCAAGCGGTGTAGTCTTTCCTCACGCAGCACTTTGGGGCGTGTCGGATTGGGGAGTGACATTCAAAGAGCAAGGCCTGTTTATTTATCTATGACTGATTAATCTTCTAAATGACCGCAGCGTGCCAGCCAAAAACTAGGGTAATTACTGCCATACACATCTGATTTGTGTTCCCCCCCAAAAAAAGGCCTTTCATGCAGAGCACAGCGGGCTTCTATGATGTACCTGTGTGTGTGTGTCCATACGCTAGAGCTCTGTAGGTGAGCCGCAGCAGAGCCTTCATCTAGAAACTGACATTACCATGCAAGATTGCAAATCACAGCACTGCAGAAAATGACGGTGCAACACAGTGTAGAAAAAAAAAGTCCACATCAAGAACTAGAGGACAGTGCAACATGCGGCTTTATTTGTGCCAAAGATCAACAACACTGCTTTTAATCCATTCATATGCTGAATCAAAAGTCAGTAAACTCCCCACACAGAGATTATGATTTGTGGTGTCTGGTTTAATGGCTTTTCTTCAAAAAAAAAAAAAAAACTAGACATCTCTAAGAAATGTATGAAAAGAGGCCCTCGTGTCGCCGGCTTCTGGGAATTGTAATAACTGTCAGTCTGAATTATTTCAAAATGAGATGAGTGATAAATGTTCTGTTTTCACGTTATCCCATAAAACTGTCTGTTAAAGGAAGTGAAAATGTGGCCACCACAGTAAAATCTGAACATATGTAGATGTAAATGTGTTTCTTCTAGTGGAGGGAATGAAAGAAAACACTTAAAGAGCGACTGCTCCTTTCCCATTTTTTCAGATGGAAATCCCCACCTGTTTGGATTTGAATACATAAGAAACACAACTGGGAAGCAAAGAATGACATGATCATATAAAAACCTTAAAAAAAACCTAAATATAACAGACCAGCCCTTTAATTGCTCTCAGTCTTAAGCCATAAGAGCAGGAGTGGGTTGAAGAAGCCAATGACATGAAACAACCTCCTTAAAATACTACAATAAAGGTGAAGGAAATCATGAGTGGATTTCACAGCTGCAGTTATTCTTGGAAACTTTCCACCATGTCTTCAAACCTCAGTTTCCTTTTGATGGGAGATCATTAGTCCTGAGCAGAACGGGAATAATAATAACAATAACACTGTTCCTAATCACAGCCCGAGTGCGAATGGGTTTGGTTTTATGATTGGCGTATTTCAGGTGCAGGAACAAGACACATCGGCTTTGCATGTGTTTTATTAAATGGAGTCTGGACTGAATCCTGCCCTGTAAAAGCCAAATTGCTGATCTCAAATGACCTATAAATCCTGAGGTCTTGTTCCTGGAACCTTGCGTGTCTGGAGGAACTATGATTAGTCAAATATAGCTATGCACATAAATGTATCTTTTCTTCAATTTAATAATAATGCACAAGTAAATAACTGGCTTTTATCAACTTGGAGTTAACATGAAGATCTAAATTTGACCCTTCTTGGATTCTAAGGTATGTGAATGCTCACTGAACTCTGCTGTTCTCTATGTATCAAGGCAGCACACTTCCTAGCATCCCCCCACTTCTCCCTTCTCCTTTTTCATAAATCTCCAAAATGATTTATTTCCTAGTAACTTTGCTCGTGAAAATTGATGTGGACCCGGGGCCTTTGTAGCGTCTGGTTTCCCTGCTGGCTGCAGTAAAATCAGGCTGAGGTCCAGGCACGGGGCAGCGCTTGCGTGACTGAGCACCCCCGCCTCCTTGCATGTCACGATGTGGCCCCCAGACTCAAAGCACTCAGGCTGATAGATTTGAGGGCCCATAGTTAAGTGTGTAGATTTATGATGGGCAGTTGCAGCATGTCAGAGAAACTGTGTTACTTTTGCACGGAGCACGAAACGAGGCCTCTTCCTATAGGAAAACAGGGAGGGGGGTCCAAGGTGCTTTCAGGTTACTGGACTTGGGAAACGCTCCAAACAACACATCGCCTTGTAATTTGGGAGGGGTGACCAGATGGCTGCACACACAGCACCTGACTGAGAAGAGCCGTCGAGCCTCAGTCCCTGAAATTGGCGCTGGCTCTTTCTTTGCCGTTCATCAACATCTTTCATCAGGTGGGAAGATGATGCGGTGAGAATGGAGGGGTCACGGAAGGGGAGAAGAGGAAGAGGGGGGGGGGAGGTGAATGAGGGCGTGACCTGTTGAAAGGTTGACCTCTGGATTTCAAGCCTCTCCTCCCTACAGATGCCTGTCTCCCCTTCTCACGTCATGTGCAACAGCAGGAAGGATCATTCCCCTTCATGTCACGTAATGGGGGCTCTCTTTGTCCCCCCGTGACCTCGGCGGCTCCTCATCGCTCACTCACTGCTGTGTGTAGCAGAGGGCCTGATAAAAGTGACCTTTCACACATCCAGATCAAATGTCACCAGCTTTATCACAATCACCATATCCTGCAGCTGACAACTACAAATATCGAGTTTTTGTTGCAACTTTTTGCCTGCAACAAGGCAAAGAAGTTGGTGGTGAATTTTGTTCAACCGTCACAATGAAAAAATAACAACAGAAACAACATTAGAGTTCATGCTGTTTGTTAATATACACAATAAAACCACTAGCAAAGAAACCTTCAGTTGCAGCAAGAAAAGCTGTATTTCACTTCATTTCTTTAAGAGCAATAGTTGTCAACATCTAATATTGCTAACACATGTGATCAATCTCTGAGATCTCCACAGTCATTTCTATGTAAGACTTCGGTGTACGTTATATTAGTCTTCGTTCTGAGAAGAAGCTGCTGCCAGCGTTTCACTCCAAAGTATTTCCTCATTCAAACAGGATTTAAACAGACCTCATAACTACCACTTTGGTCCCACATTTTAGAGACATGAAAGATTACGGTTAAGAAGCCAAAGCCGTCTGGATTCACTCATACTGCGCCTAGTTTGCTTGCTATTGACTTGGCTGTTGTTTGGCCTTTAAAATTCACACTTGGTGAAGTTGTGGTATTTGCTTCACACAAATGGTGCAGGCTTTCCCACATCGCTGAGTAGTTTACGACAGGAACTGATTCACCCGCTGGTTTAATGCTGCAGAAGAACAAAATCTTCACAGGTAGAAAATGTGCTAAACAGTATTTACAGTATACATTTCCTACAGTGGCTGCAGTTGAACTTGTTGCAGTCTGATGTGGTACCAAAATGTGAAAGTCTGGAAAAAATCCAGTTTTGTTGATTTCACTCCCAAGTTATATGAGGAAAAAACATTTTTTTCAAGCATCTGGTGTGGACCAAAAACATTTCAAAAAGTGTATGAACACTCACGTCAAAGCTCAATATTTTTGGCTGGACCGCAGCAAACTGGGCCAGCCTCTATAAACAAGAAGGTCTGTCCCCGTCTGAGTGACTGAGTGGTGATGTTACACCATTTTTTGTCCAGTGTTGGAGTTTCCTTGTTGCCTGTTGAGTTTGAAAATGAGTAGGAACCATAGACAGTAGACATAGTGGACAGAGCTTTCGGGCCCAAAAAGTAAAGCCAAAGTGCCTTAAACCTGAATTTTTTTTTTCTCATGGCCAGCAGCAACTCGACTGGTTACAAAATGAAGTTTTTATGTAAGCTTATGAGAAACCTTATGAGACCTCACTCCTCACTGGATTTATTACACCAATAAAAAATTTTCCTAATGAGTTTATGGTCTCAATCACTAGTCTCGTGTCTTCTTCAATACAGCATGTTCATTTTGTAATTTATGGTCTCATTTAGAGTGAAATAGACGATAAAGCAGGGCATGCTTTAGGGTGTCGCTACTTTGTGATTGACAGGTTTCTACCACGACATGTCCTCGGGTTCAAACCCACTTCACAATAAATCAATAAACAATGCATCGCAGCCCACAGTACATCATATGCACACTGACAGTAAAATACTTGATATTCACTGTGAAGGAAATGAGACTGGAAAACAACATAAACCGACGACCGACAAGGCAGTGAATACAGTAAAACATGCAGCAGCTTAATGATAAAGATATTTCTCTCTTGGGCTGGTGGAGACCAAAACAGAGTTAAAAGGATGTGAATGTTAGGCGTTCAACAGAGGGGCAGAAATATGACTCAATGCTACTGTTGCTTAGTGCTAGATGTGTTAATAAGCAACATTTTGCAAACACTATTTCAACTTTATTGGGTGAAAATATGTCAAATGTTGTGTTTACAGCTTGTTTCCCCCAAGTGGCGGAAAAATCAATCAGTGCAGGCTTAAAGTTCATTATAAAGTTTTGCTTTCTTGTGTCAAATCCCAAAGGAGGAATGTGTGCGTGAGCGTGTGTTTTCGCATCTCAAGAGCTCACACATGTAGATATGCAAGTGTGCGTGTCTATGACATATGTGCATCCCGAGCCCACAGGGATCTGATTTCAGTTAAGCTACAATGTTGCCCAAGCGTGATAAACTGGGTCTGTCTCCTCTGCCTTGCTCCGTAGGGAGCCCTTAATCACCCTATAGTGCTTCCCTCCACACTTCCAAGTGTGAGAATATATTCCTCTGTGTAAATAAACGAGCTAAGATCACATGAGGAGACAAAGACGGAAAGCATCCACTCTCGTGCCAATCCCAATCAAATCTTGTTTGTATCTGTGTGTTAGCATTTGGGTTAGTGGCAGCTTAATGTGAGGGACCACCAGAAAAGTTTGTTTCCTGGAGCTGCAGAGTAAGGTTGTTTTTTCATCCTCTCTTTGGCTCACTCTTAATGTCTCTTGTTTGTCATTTATGGCAGTCTCAGAACATGAGGATGTGGCTCCTCTAAGTGATTTGTGTATTGTCCCAATATGTGGTCCAGCTTTTTCACAAAACGGTATTGGACAAACCGCACAATTTAGGCTCGATGAGTGTTCATTTGGAAAAATATAAATCTTTTTAACAAGCGGCTTTGAATGTGTCCATTAAATACATGCAGTGAAAGATGGGTTTTACCCCTGTGATGCAGCAGTTGGTCAGTAATAAGATGTTTAAAAATCATCATGTGAAAATTTTACAACTCTTTGCCGGGAATATAAGCGAGACGAACTCGAGAGACCAAAGAGCTGGTGGGCTCCTTCGTGTTCCACAGCTCCTCGTTAGAGACTAGTGTCTGTGTTTACAGCCAAATCATGACTTCCAGCTTCCACGGCCAGACAGCTCCAAGTGATTCCATCCCAGCAGAGGTATCGACTGAAGCGGTGGCAGAGGTTAATCTGGAACATACTTGTGACTATGTCGGGCTGTGTTATCCTGCTGTCCTGACATCCTGCTTGATTTATGGGCCTCATCTTGCTGCTGTTCACCATGTCTCTTCCCTGACTTTAAGGATTAGCGGGAAGTGACGTCAGCCGAAGTTCCCTGCTCCTCTGTCTATGCTCATAATTTTCATAAAGGTCTGTGTGTCAAGGTGTCCATATGTGCATAGGTGACTGTGTGTGTGTGTATGTGCGCGTGCGTGCACGCTTTAACCTGCACCAGGTGGAATTAGATGCAATAACTCGTGCAAATCATTTCCCACACCTCCGCTTCATGATACAACTATCTCCTTTTTCGATCTCGTTATGCTGTAATGATAGTCCACTAAACACTGTGGAGAGTAAAATCAACACAACCAGTGAAACTCAGTCTGCGTCCAGAGAATTAGGACCACATGTGCTTACATGCTGTTTTCTGCTGCTCTCAGTGTCTTTATTTATTTAGTTATTGCAGAATTTAAAATAGCTTAAGGCCTATGCATGATGACTGCCTGTGTGCCTACTTGAGGGTTTCACTTCCTGAAGTTGTTGGATTTCTATTGGTGGTCTATTAGAGGTAAGTCGGTTGGGCATAAGATTATAGATATATTAGTGATGATTTATATCCACTGTTAACCTCAGTGCAGGAGTAGTGTGTCCTATATGTACAGTAGCCAAGCAGAACTCAAGAATGAAGTTTGGAGTGGTGAATGTGTGTGTGAGTCTGTGTGTGTATTTCATGCAGGAGTTTGCATCCCATCACAGACCTGCAATTAATATTTGTTTTTGTTTTTTTACTGCAACCGAATGTGATCCTGGGTTTTGCAGGATTGTTCAATAAAGACGTTCTTGTCTGGCAGTAGGGTTGATTGAAACGCACTGGCACTGGAAGACTAAATGTGTCAAGCCCTTGCTCATATATGGCTGCAGGATTTGGAAAGGTTTTGGAGGAAGGCACTTGGGATGAATCAGCTCCAGTTGGCAGCACTTGGTTAGAATAAGACCCAATTCTGGTGCATTATTCATCACTGGTCTGGCATAAGTCTGGAAAGGAGCTGCTGGGTCAAGCCATGTTGGCGCCCTGGGAAACGACGGGCACCAGCAACAGTTACACAATTACAAATAAACTTCCACTCATAGATTTTGTGACTAGTTTTCCAACAAATGTCTAGAATTTAAACCAATTAAAACATTTAAAATCTAGTTAAAAACTATTTGTTCAGTATAGTGTCCTGTGGCCAGTTTACATGTTCATTCATTCATTCATTCATTCATTCATTTATTCATTCACTGCAGGGCAAGTAACACAAGAAATGTTTTTCAAAACAGAATTTGGAGTGAAGTTTTGAATGAGACCAATATTCAGGTAAGTGCTGCTCATCCCAATGTCACATCTCAATATGACCCATTACTCTAAGTGATTTTGTAATGTGAGTCAAAGTTGTTTTTCACATTTACATAAGTTGTACTCAGCCCTGTAACATCACAGTGGGCCATGGGCCCTGCGCACAATCTGTACAGGTTCAGTGGGAGGAACCTTCAAACACAACCCTTGCACGAACCCTATTTTGCAGATTCGTGTCGGTCCTGTCCCCTTGGTCCTATCTATATTTGTACACCCAGTCGGAACACAATGGAGGAAATTTGGCAGGCGAGAGAATGTGCAGAGACATGAATATTAGCGTGAGCATTTGTTGGATTAGCCTACATCAGTGGGAACAAGTGAAACCTCCACACACTGCCACAGTCCTCCTGCTCCCTTTTCTCTGGCACTCTCTGTGGATGGCAACCGGGCCGGTAAACTCTGAGTGACCTGCCTGTGCATGCCATTCCTCAAAAGCAGTTACAGTGGGGCATATTTCCCTTTGACCAGGCAGGGATGTCACACATTCAAATATACCAGCCGCACATTATCACGCACATGCAAAGCACAGAGCTCTTTCAGCTGCTCATCCTACCCCCACCTCCACATACACACACACACCAACACCTCTGCCATCGCTCCACTCTAAGATGACCCCTCCCTGAGCGTGGTCAAAATGTGCCTTTCACACGTTCGGCCGGCCAAAGCAAATAAACCAGCCACATGCCAGCTAACGAGGGCATGAACAGGGTCAGAGGGGGGGCTCGCCGGGAGGTGCCAGGAGTGACAGAGGGAGGGACATGGTCACGCAAAGAAAACAAGCGCAGCAAGAGAGAGCCAGCCTTCTCACGCAGGGGCCCAGACATGTGTCTTGTCATGCAACAGCCACCCCATCAACCCAAATTAGGGCTGACGGAGGTAATAAAGCGAGGGAGCAAAGGAGGAGAAAGCGAGGAGAGGAGCGATCCCCTCCGTCTCCTCGGTGAGTGTAAAAGTGAGAGGGAGGATATATTGTTCACCTTTTTTCGAAGAGTCTTACAAAACAACTCCGGTGACCTCAGTATACCTCAGACTGGCAGGCTGTCTGCGTGGTACAGCCTCAGCAGTCAGATCCGTCAACTCACACACACCATGTCCTCAGTTAACCTCCATAGGAAAGCAAACTTAAGGAACACAAGGATCTCTCTCATCATTTTTCTCAGAAGCACTATGGAAAAATATTGAAAAGACAGTTCACTTGGCCATATGCCAGCACTCGACTCTGAATTTTACTGTCAGTACTTCTGCCTTTATATCCAATTATTCTGCAAGCTACATTTATATTTGACACAAGTCTCACCCTAGATACATATAGTGTAGGTTTGATTCACAGTTCAGCATCAGATATCAACCACTGATAGCACCAGAGTAATGTATTGTAGAATATACATATATTTACAAAAACGTAAAACATTAAATACATGGTTTTATGGACTGCTTTCAATTGAGTATATGTCAAAAAGGATTAAGCAAATTATCACAGCAATTATCAGCTTCCCAAGTTTAGAATCACGGTTGCACAAACAAATGGAGACAAGTCACAGGTCTTGCGGTCTTCATATGGTATCTCCTTCCGGATCTATGGCAGCTGTGTGTGCAGGCTCGTTCCCACAAAGCAGAACTATACATCCACCTTTTTGGACACTTCTAGACTCTTTTTCCAACCACAGTGGCTGGAAGAAATTTCATTCCATCTATGTATTTTCTACACAGGAATGAAAGGCTTGGAAAACTTGTGGACAGGATGGCAATATAAGAGTAATATATGGAAAGACAAACACAAGTACTCAATCCCACAGGTAGGAGTGTGACCAGGTATCAATGGGAACATGAACTCTCTCAATTGCTCTAAAGCCCTGTTAGAGTTGTTCACAGAACTCAGGGTCATTAGTTCACCTCCTTTGTCTTCAGACTGTTGGAGGAGACCAAAGGACACAAAGAGGCACTCACACAGAAAGGAGTAAGTCTGAGATTCAAAGACAAGGCCTCTTGCTTTTTGGGTGAAGCCACTGAGCAATCACCCCATAATTTCATAGATAATAGACGTAATGCCATTTACAAGAGATAATGTTAGTGACAAGGTGAAAATCCATTTCCCCTGATCACAGCTAGATAAAGCCACTACCCCTGGATGTCTTTAGTTTGGGACACAAACACAAAGATCAGAGAAGGAGGAGAGCATTGACGAGGCCGGCTTCCTTCCACTGAGAGGCAGCCAGCCTGATGGTCTGAGGAGGAATATGTCAGCTAGCATAGGTGGTCTGTGCCAGATGTGAGGTATAGGGTGCCTCTTGGCCTGAGAGTGAGCATATGGAATACATTGTGCACGGGGGACTCCTCCGAGACTGTTCTCTCTTAAGCTATTTGGGTTGCGAGGCAGCCCACGCTTTCCCCTACAGAAACTGTGGCATTTAGAAATGTATCACCTTCAGCGGAGGGTGCAACAAGGGAGAAAGGGGCAGCTGAGCACGTAGGGGGACAGGGCAAGAGGGTCAAGTTTTAAGGTTGTTTGTGTCTGAGTCTGCCTCCATGGGAAGCCTGTGGATGATAGGACTTACGTCTCAGGTTACACCATTCATAAAGTTCTCTGTAGAGCTTCACTTAACAAAACGTAAACTGTGTATATTAAGATTAAAACAGCTTTATTACATGAGAATAACATGAGCTCTATTTTTGACAACATATGTGCTTCAGTCTTCACATCTGCCTCAGACGCAGCTCCTCCCTGAGGTTCCTATAATAATGTCAATGAGTTACCAAAGCATATCGAATGGGGACGAAAAGGCATATCATCCCATATGAAACGCAGGGTCAACATCCTTCATCTTCATCGCACTTGCCTGTGAAATTGTTCCCAAACAATGACGGAGCGCCGCTCGCTCCATCTATGCCTGCGGGGCTCGTTTAAAACGCCATAAAAAAACTCCACCGCTCCCTGCAGATTGAACTTTTTCAGGGGGCTGTTCCGGAAATTAACAGGAATCCGAGAAACTCTTTAGAGAATTTAGGACTTCTTCACGCTCTGTGGTGATAATTTACTACCACCTCCTTCCACTCTGTCCACTCAAAAAAGAGGTAGAGCAAGTAAAATATGGGAGTATATCCATCTGGAAAGTGTACAACGCATACACGATGCGTAGTGTTTCGCTACTTTTGGTGTGAAATCAGGACTACCATGTCACACGACATGATCCACATTAGGTCATCTTTGCTCATGTCAGTTTAGACATTCTCTCCTCGAACAATAGAATTTCTAAAGACTATTAGCTTGCTAACAGCTCTGTGTTTACATTCCCCCATAAATGACTGTAGCACCGAAAAGAACAAGCCTTATATAGACAAAATCCACTGAGTGTAGCATTTGAGCTTGTACCATACCCAAACAGAGGAGATGGCTGAGATAAAATCTCGTCTCAGCCTGACTATACCTGAAAGAAATCAAGCTTCAATCAAGCTGCCAGACCTTGCTACACAAACAGCATGTGTCTATGTGTATGCGGATGAGTGCTCGAAAGCATCCTCATGTCTGCTTGCATTGCATAAAAACATATGCATGAGTGTGCATGGCCCATACAGCTTGCTTCGGCCAATCAGGCGAAGAGGTCAACGGTTCCAGGTTATTTCAAGATGGGCCTGTCCACAGGGTGCGCTGCAGTCTGACAGAGGAGATGAGGTGGACTCCAGTGTAGCTGGGACTCGCAAACACACCAGATTAAAATAAAGGCTGGAAAGTGAGAGATGATTGCTGCAGATTTAGTAAGTAAATAGAGTTCTTGCCGTTGTCTTTTGTCAGAATGCTAGTCTTCATTTCTCTTAAACAGACTTTATGACATAAAAAAGTCACCGCAGAGTCATGTAATTCATCCAGGTTGTAGCTATGATGCCAACAAGTTTACTTCTTTCACTTTTTTGAGTGTATTTTAGCTGTATTGGTCCCCCCCCCCAAAAAAAAACGAGTAACCAGCGAGAACAACACAAAAACAAGGCAGAAAATTAGAAATATCTGGGATTCATTTCGAACTTTTCAATCGGAGGATGTTGTTTTATATTCTTAATCATCATCTTTGCAAAATAACAAGAGAACAATGGCTCCACAGTCCAGACAAATCCATGAAATAAATCATTTTAGAGCCGCACTGTTGCTGTTGTCTGCCTGTCTGCAGCACAAAAATGCTCTCAGACGCAGACAAGCTCTGACCCTTGGAAAAGTGATTCAGTCCCGGCCATCTGTCACCTAAAGCCAAATATGACTACTCTCACTTTTGAGGAGCATCAGAGGGCAAGAGGCGGCTGGAGTTGTGTCATCTTTGCAGATCACGCTGTTAATTTACGTCAGCACGGTCTGAGAGCTGTAATCACTCTCTCTGTATTCGTGGACAGAAGTCTAAACACTCGAGCGGCTTGTTTGAGAGATCTCTGCTCCTCGAGCAGCGGCGAGGAGAGTATTGATGTCAGCAGCTCACATGAGAGGCTCAGTCTGTTTGGTAAGTGAGAACTGAGTTGACAACCATTGAAAGCTTTATGCAAAGGCAGAAAAGTTTTCCCTCACTGAGTCTATACCAATCACAAACGAGGGAGCGTAGAGAAATAGAAGCAGGTGAGTGACACAAAATATTTTAAGCTTTGAGACAAGGAGCTGCAGCAGTGTCAGTGACACAGTGAAATTTCTGAAAAAGTTAGGTATGATTTGAATTTAATTAAAGCAAATTCTCTGGTCTTGGTCATAATTGACAATCTCAGATATGTAGGGCTGCGGTGTGCAAATGACCCTTGTGGTATATAAAGAACACAAGGCCAATATAAAGCCACACATTTATTTCACACTCTCCGCTGTGACAGCTCTGTTTGTTTCTAGTTCAGATCATAATGACTTTCACACATTTTAAGTATTCTTCTGTGTATATATTTCTGTTTTGTAACACAACACTGAATTAAAACACAAAGAAAAATGAATTTTTCAGCCCAACTATTGCGATTATAATGACACCGGTGAGAGGCTCCTCAAGGCCCAGGACAGGAGATGAACTCTGCCCTCGCAGGTCTCTGACCCGCCGCTGTGGCGATACCATCGGCTCATCTGCAGAATTGGAGCAGTGAAGGGGGGTAACCCGACCGCTCGCTGACCCCGCTTCATTTTCAGGATACTAAAATGCACCGAGCTGCTCAAGCGGAACATATGGAGGTGCAAAAGAGAGGGAATCACGGAACATTAACCGCCCAATTACACAATGAGAAGAGCAACCCGCTGGTAGTATCCATACTGCACGTAATGTTCAGTGTGCCTGTGGCTGAGCCGCTGGCCCCCTCAGCTCCGATCAGACCAGCTCAGCCTCCCCACCTGCAGGGATCCCGGCCTGGGACAGTCTGTCTCAATGAGAGACGGAGACAAAACAGCTCATAAATATGTGAGTCAGTAAAAAGAAAGAGAAGAAACAGGAACATCCTGTGTCATATCCCCCCCCAAAAAAGCCTACTTCATGTCCTATAAGAGCAAACTGAGCAGATGCTCCACAGATGATGTGATTTCTGGGGTATCAAGAGACAAAATGCTGTCATGGTTAACCACTTCCAAGTTTAATGGAGAAGGAAAAAGCACATTCAAAGTTCTAGTATTGTGTTGCCAGAGTAGGAGCATCAGAATTTTGCATGACAGCATCTCATCTTTCTTAGTTGTCATGAGAATACGGAGTAATGCTCATTCTCACTCAACAAGGCTCAGGAGCGCAACGTTCTGACAAATCGTGACACAGACTCTACCCTGAGTGACCTTAATGGAGTATGTTGAGAAAAAACTTGCATGCGTGTGTGCAGAAAATTGGAATGAGTGTGCTTTCTGTGTATTTCTTGACAGATTTTTTCAGAGACTTTAGAGTCTCTTTTTCCAGAGCTTTCACCTGCATGTCAGTTCGCTTCGTTGTAATGGACTGAGATCATTTATTCTTGGGAACTGATGTTTCCAATGTCAAGAGTAAGCTTTGATGTCTAAATAAAGTCTTTATTATAAAACCACAAAATTATGCTGATATATCACACTACTCCCAATAATTATAATAATCATTGTATGTGCAAAAATATGTAGGATTTATCCCCGTTTTTTAAAGCCTCTGTTCATGCTATTCCTCCTATAGTCTAATTCAGTGTACATTAAAATTACAAAGAGCTCAGTCTAAATATGCTCTGTACGAAACTTTCTCCAAAATAACTTCTGATGTGATTATAGTGATAGTATATAAATAAATAGAACTGAATTGGTGGCCAGTAGATTGCAGGTGCAGCAACAAGTGGCGTCAGCTGCATCCGAGCTAGAGGCACCTGACATGAGGGATTGGTCACTGATGTAGGTTTTGTATTAATGACTAACATAATGACAAATAAGTGATTAAGACCTTTTAGTCCACACAGTACAAGATCTACAATAGAAAAATATAATTTGGATATCAGTTAAGTAACACTGATACACAGCAGTGGATGAGAACTGATGACAGCTACAAAGATGTAAAACTTTTTGGAGCAGGGCAGACAGGTAGCCATGTCTCTGGTAAATCACTTTGAGTACTAAAGATCTGGAAAAATAAACCCAACAGTTTCTGAATACCTAAGTTTGGCCTTGCAGTCTGGAAAATCTTGATCACATACAGTACAGTACACAAACCTACTGTACCGTCAGCCTGAGGTTTCAACCTTTCCGCATAAATCCTTTCAGAGCTGTCCTTTCCTGTCTCCTTTAACATCATTTTCTGTATTTGTATGTTTACTTTTGTTTCATTTGGTCTACATTTACGACAAGTTTAAGGGCTTATTAAAAGGGCAGTCAAATCTGCTTATGAAATTAAATTCAAGAGGACGCTCAGAAAACATAACTTTCTATTTTTCAGCTTTGTGAGAGAAGAAATTTGCAAATGATATATTTTTCTAGGTGAATTTCCGCTTTTATGGCCCAAAAGAAAATTTCTTTATAAAAGCTGTCCAGGTGTTGCAAACTCAGTAAGAAAGCTATGGAGAGCTTAAGAAGAAGAAGTTTTACTCCAGCAGTTATTTACGCCTGTGGCTGACTTATAATAACATAATGAAATATGTAATTGAAGCAGGTGAAATAATTTCATCGTCATAAGGTACTATGAAAAGATTAATCATGAAAATAATATGCACTTCTACCCCGTCCCACAGTAAGGCTTGAGGCAATATCTCAGCACTTTATGTGATGAATATGCATATTAAACACTTTGCAATGACTCACTAAGACAGTTAAGACTTCTGTGAGGTTTTTTTATAACCTTATACATTATAGAGACCTGAGTGTTCTGGTAACTCACAGGGCAAAGATTATGTCAGACTCTTAATGGTGCCCTGTCCATATTTCCTATTTTTCTCCACAGTAAAGATTATAAGGCATAACAGTAGTATATTGAAGGTTGTATTTCATGGTTGATGGATGACAGATATGAAATGTACAAAGAGACAAATGTTAATGTTAAAGTGGCCTTCACACAAGCCTGGAATCCTAAACTTTAGGTCAAAGAAGAAAATGCTCCACTAATAATAACACTTGATATAAAAACACAATGATGAGATCCTTATGCACCTTGGAAACACTGTAATAATTTCCTGGTGCCATAGCGAGCCACATTCTCAAACATAAAGTTCTCATGAACTTCACAAAATGTTCTTCCAAAACCAGAATACGGAGAAATTTGGGTGAAAAACAACATAAAAGAATCTGCAGAATGTGATGATACACAGGCCACAACATTTTATGGATGACTGAGCTGAAAGAAGAGAGCCAACGTTCAAAGGAAGAGTTTGAGTGTCATGTCAGAAGACAATTTCAGAATACTGTCCAGATTTAGCTTTACTCGCTTTTTCTGCTCTTTTTAATCTGTGGGCAAGTCTCACAGTTTATTGTATTGCTCCGGTGACAGTTTCCGTTAAAGCGCCGGACAAATAAGTTTCATGGGGCAGGAGGTGGGAAATGTGTCCCACCGATTTCTCAGCCTGTCGAGCTCACAGAGCCGGGGTCATCTGGAAGCCATTTCTACTTGTGCTTTCTCCCTCGTCTCATTTTAATCTCTCAGTGCAGCTTCCCCCCCACCACCCCCCCGCCCCCGCTCCCTGGGGAAGCCGGAGTTCAGTGACCGAGCTCCGCGCACGCCAGGCCGGCATGGCACGCAAGCTCATCCCCGCTCTGCTCCCCTAGCACGCAAAAACTCAACGGGATTAGAAACAAATATCCCTATACTGTACATAATACATGGCTCCTGTCCTGGGTGCCACATTAAGTGAAGATCTATCACGCAGCCTGCACACAGTGAAGAGGGAAACTGTCCAGTCTGTGGAGTGCGGGGCGAGAGAGAAATAGGCTATTATCTTAATAAGTTACTGCATTAATAATAGAAGAAGGGAGGGTTTGTCTGCAGTTTAATGCATTATGTGAGTGACCGTGCTGAACTTGTACAATGACGTAACTGCATTCTCTCAGTCACCTTATTTGTAACTCTTAGTTTCAGTGGTGGAATGTAACTAAGCACATTTACTCAAGTACCAATTTGAAGTACTTTCATTTTATGCAACCAAATAACACACCTCAGAGATAAATATTGTACTTTTTACTCTAATATATTTATCTGACAATTTTAGTTACTTTTCAGATAACTTTTTTTTTTTTTTTTTTTTTTTACATTCATCCTCTCCACTGAAAAGCACCATTTCCAAATTTGGTGATTTTGAATGTTCGTGATAAAAAGTATTAAGTGGTCCTTTAAGAGTTTTAAAAAAATCTCCCACATCTTAAGCTACATAAACTATTTAAAACCCTCTTGGATTAGCTGGAAAATACATAGCTGAAATACAAAACTGAAAAACAGGGTTGTTTTCCTGAACCCATGAAAAGTTGACTTTTTAGAGAGCACAAATATGCTACTAACATATGATTATTGACTTTATAGAATTACTCAACAGGAAATAAAGGAGTTGAAATGAGTTCAACCTTAAACATCTACAGCAATAAAATGCAGCATACACATTAATGCAGTGGTAATATTGATCCAAACACATATATACTGGTAAAAGACTGACAAAGACTATTTTACTGCAGGATGAGTACTTTTACTTTTGATACTTTAAGTACATTTTGCTGGTGACACTTACATACTTTTACTTGTAGTGGAGTATTTTCACAATATGGTATTATTACTTTTACTATACTTCTCCCATCACTTCCTAATTTTCCTATAGCTTTGTTTTTATATTTATGCAGAAATCTGAACCAAAGTTTAAATTGATCTGGGTAAGTGCATGCAAGGATAACTTTCATTCCTTGGGATCGTCAAAGAAATGACTAAATGTCGGGAACTTGCATAATGTTTCTAAATTAATATGTCTGATGAGCTCCTAAATACCACACAGCGTTAAAAGTGTGAAAAATGTGTGGTGTGGATGCTGGATTGAACCCTAACCCCTAACCTCGAATACATGGCTGCTATACTCAACTACAGGACCACATCAAAGTGCAGTATGTGTGAGAAAATATTGTGCTTAGGTTAAAAATCATACTTTTGGGAAGGGTCTAAATCCATTTTTTTCGTGGTTTAACCAAGGACCTTAAATCATTCCAGAAAAGCATTCTCCTAAAGTAGTGCTCTCCTCTTTTATGTGGGCTGTTTGATATTGCCTACAGCGACACATCTCTGAGCACAGCAGGTCTAACACAACAGAGTTATCAAAGATAACAAGATTCCCTGGAATGGTATTTTCTTTCTTTTACTCCAAATCTAAAAGAACACAGGACATTGGACCCACTGTGATACTTTAACTCACCCCATCTTACATCAGGTTGTCCGTGCCTCTCTGTGGACTCTTCATTGTGAAACAGCCTTTTAGACAAGAGAAACCACAGAGGTTTTGACAAGTAGACAAACAAGGAACTGCATTTTCAATGGTTTAATCCAGTTTTGTGTGCCTGGAAATCATTGCACTATATGTGGTGATATGCACGTAACATAATACACCCAGAAAGGTCACAGTCTACAAATTCTTTGCAATTTTTTTGCTTTGTCTTTTTTTCCTCCTAAAATATTAAATATGAATTTGGACCACGTTGAGTTTCAGCATGAATTTAGATATTTTCCAAAAGTATGATTTTATTTTCATGCTGGATAAAATCATCAGTCTTCTACTTTTGAATTATTATATATTAAGGTGTATTAAAACATTTGTAAAACTGACATGTTCCTTTTTTGGTCTCCTAACATGGGACTTTCCCCCTAGGAGGCCCATAATATACATAACTGATGTTACGTAGCTCAATGTATAAAAGTAATGTATATATTTAAATCCAAACATAATCTTTTCCTAAACCTAACCATGTGGTTTGTTGCCTAAACCTAACTTGACCACAGAGCCCTGCACATTGCAAAACAGACACTAGAGGGGTATGTAAAGCACCATAAAATGCTGACTCCAAAGAAGTTGTGATGATGCGTATAACGTTAATAAAAACAGAATGCAATCATTTGCAAATGAAATTTGTTCACCGACGACAGTTTTACAAATCCCAAGCTCATCTAGTAATCTCCTTTATAAAACCTTGTGTTTGACAAAGTGCTGAACCTCTCTCCATCCTTGCTTGTGACCAACTGAGTCTTTCCAGGATGAACCTTTCATACCCAATCATGATACTATCACCTGTTACCAATGAACCTGTTTACCTGTGGAATGATTCAAACAGGTGTTTTTGGATCAGTCCACAACTTTCACAGTCTTTCACTGCTCCTGTCTCAACTTGTTGGAAATGTGTCACCGCCATCAAACTCAGAATAAACATACATTTACAGGAGTCATGCTGATGAGGTCAAACATTAAATTTATTGGCTTCGTACTGTTTTCAATTGAGTATATGTGAAAAACAATTATCAAATTATCACATTCTGCATTAAATATTGTAGTTTGAAGCGAAAGGTCCCTCACATTACACTTTGTAGTTTGATCCATTGTTAATGTAAAAATGTTGAGCTTTAAATGATAGTACTTCTTTGTAATAATTTCAGACTGGGACTATCTTCTTTTTAAAACAAAGGTTTCTATGAACTGAGTTTGTCTCCTTTTCACTTTCTCACATAATCAACACCATTTGAATCAGTGACCTCTAAGACTTAAGAGCAGAACTCGAGTGCAGAATTAAAATGTATATTTTTGTCTGTATATGTGAAAATACTTCTTACTTCTACCACATTATCCACAAGTCCGTTTGGTATCTCCCCATTGAAGTGAATTGTGCTTTTGGTTGTCTTTTCTCAGGCTTTTTACTCACAAACAACAATCAGGTCTGACATTGACAATTTTTCCAAGTATCTCTCTCTCCTCGTATTGTGGTCTGGCAAGCGAAAATGCTCTCATTTCAAACATCACCATCTCTAACTAGCAATGTCCGGTGGTTACCTCCTGGCTGCCTGAGATGGCAGTGGCCCAAAGGATGTTTTTGTTGGTCTGTTTACTGGTTTGTCGGGTTGTTTTTGGCTCCAGCTTTTTCGGTCTTGGCTCACCTTTGCTCTCTTAAGAAAAAAAATTAAATCTTTGCTCAAATTCCTGCATTCTCTCTGCTCTTCCCTTTCCTAAGTCCCACCAGTTCCCCAACTGCCTGTTGGACCCCTGGCTTTTCTCTCCCTCCACCCCACCACCCCAAACGCCCCAACCCCCCTTCCCTCTTCCTTCCTCCCTGTTGGTGCTGTGCGTGACAGTAGCTCACTGAGAAGTGGAAATGAGACTAGTAAACAATGATTAGCTCCAGAGCCGGGGCAGCCTGGTCTACCATTGGTCCTGTCTCTACACAGCCAGCGCCCACCCGCCAGCACATGACATGCAGCGGCATATAGACCCCATCCCCGCCTCCGCCCCAAGCCCCCTCCTGACTACTCCCCCCTCCCCAGAGTCAACGCAGGGTCAGGGCCAACCTTTCACAGCCAGGTTACAAGGGGTAATCACAGGCAAACACAGCAGCCACACGCAAAATGCACACACGACACCCCCCCCCCTCCACACACACACACACACACCCAGCCAGGGCCTCCACCCTCTCCCACACACATACACACAAACTACATCCCCCCCTCTTACATCCCGCCACCCAACCGCCCCCTTCCTCAGCCACAAACCTGGCTCTGATTAGTGTGATGGGGATGCAAGTGGCCACATGTGTATGAGGAGCAGACTCAGGCAAGAAGGAGGAGGAGGAGGAGGAAGTGGTGGTGTCGGTGGAGGTGGAGGGGGGGATTCCCCCTATAGGAACAGAGAAGGGAAGAAACAGTCATCCCCAGTGCAGGCAGTGTATTCGAAGACATTGCTATGTCTCTGGTTAACCGGGGAATCATTCTGGAGGCTTTGGTGCTCGGCCACACCGCATTTCTCTAGACAAACAGCTCTCAGGCAGAGCTCTGAAGCAGCACAGCTCTCGACATCTGTACAAGGCTGCTTAAGGACCATTACTGTGAAGGAGTGACACATAATGTAGTTACAATTAAGTTACTTTTATTGTTGTCTTTCTGTCTCTGTTTCCAAAAACACTACTATTTATCAGTTTATTAAATAGCAAACTGTTGCACATTACACTCGGGGAGTCTATGGTTGGATTGTGAAAGTCACTTAATCTAAAGGTGATGTATCATCCACTGTCACAGAAGCGGCTAAACTTTATGGTGAAATATACAGAAGGTGTATAATGTTCTACTTGACTGATGAGATACGTGTGCTGCACTTTAACTCAACTGTAAATATAATAATTCTCACATTCTTCTGCCTCCTTACCTTTATTATTAATTTTTATGATAGGGTTCATAATGGACTCAAATGAATTCCATGGAAAATGATGTGCACATCTTATAATTGCACAACACTTTTTTAAATAGTCAATTAGATAACTTTTCCATCATCCGTCCCCGTCTGTCACCCCTCCTCCTCCTCCACCTTTCCTGCTGATAATGACTGACTGTGCTTGTGTGGTAGTGAAGTTTCTGTCCCTCTGACTTACTTACTTCGGAAATGTTTTAGTACCTTAGATTAGGGTCATTAGCTCCCTGCAAAAATAAACCTCACAGCTGGTGGGAAAACAAGAAACAAATTTTGTCTTCCGCACAGAGAAGGGGAAATGTTTTGCCTTGGGAAATCAGTTTTCAAGTTTAAATAGAACAATGATTTCCGTAAGTCGTACTTATGATGAATTTAAGAACAAGACTCTTTGATTCATACATAAAATGATTGTGCAACTACAAAAACGCAGAGCTTGTGATTTACTATCAAAGGCAAAAAAAAAAAAAGAGTTATATATAACCAAGAATTTTTTCATTGTTCTTCCTTAAATTTCCCCCCATATTTGTGGGGACTGTTGGCGAACCACGACAGTGAGGAGGGAGGTGGAGGTGGAGGGGGGGGGGCCTGAAGTTTGTTGTGGTATGATGTAACCTGGAGTGTCATGCAAAACTGCAGTTTATGTGTTCGCCACCAGTGTTCAGGTATTAATATTTCATAGCTTGTCCACACTGAGTTATTGTGCGAGTTTGTTGTGTGAGATTTCAGTCACATTATTCTGCCTCTGTCAGACGCTCAGGTGGAAAATTGGTCCGATTGAAAGAAAGAAAAAAAGAAGGAAAGACTGAGCTCATCTTGATATTAATATATGTGATATTTTAAGATCTGCCATTATATCATATGTCTGATTTTCTTTTTAAGTCAGCCTTATAAACAGTTTAGTGTTAAATCTAAAACTTGAATGAATGTGTTGAATGAATGAATGAATATATTTATTTACTTGTTCATTTTGTGATGAAGCTGCAAAAATCATATGAAACGTTTAAATCCAGTATTAAAAGGGGAAAATTAAAAAACACTTTTTGAAAAGGGACTTTCTCTCTACTTCATGTTTGGCACTTCTTACATTTTTATGACAAACTAACAAAATGATCACTAGCTGCACTCAACCTGCAGGACTTCTGGACTAAGAATCAGAGAGATATACAAGAAAACACTGGCTTTTGAAATCCCTCAATTGGTCGTTATAGACAATGTGCGCACAGATCAGCTTAAAATCCACTGACTCCAACTTTCCAAACAGAGTATGCATTTTACTGCTGAGCTAGTTATGCATGCAAACTTTCAAGCACATCAACATGAAGTCCAATTAACTGAATAAATAAATACAACTTGCAACATTTTCGCATAACTGAAACTAGATTTAGTGCAAATACAAATAAAGCACAAAGTCAGTCTGGAGTTGGACAAACCGTATGCAAACACTTTTTTTTCTGGCCAAAGTGCGCCCGCCGAGTCTCCTGCAGCCAGAAAATAAATCAAGTTAGAAAGAAAACACTTTGCAAACGTGCAAACTCTGCCAGTCCTCCAATTAGTCAAACAAATTGGCTCGACACGTTTCCACACTGAATCGGTCACCAGTTGCTGAGCGTTTTTTCCCCTGCGGACGGACGGTGCGTTTACGGTGCCGCGCGCTCCCGACTGTCCCACGAGAGCGCGCCCTCCGCCAGCGACCGACAACAGAGAGATAATGTAGTGGGGTCCGCAGGGCTACCACAATGGGAGGAGTATGAAAGTTACCCTGAGCCCTGCCCACCAAGTGCAAAACATATAAGACGCTGGGGTGAAGCAAAAAGCAGGCACTGAAGCCTTAAATCTTCATGAAAAGACTGAAAAACTTCAAACTCACTTCTTTCATCACTTATTTCAGTTTTTTTAATCATTATGACCTCACTGGCATTTGATTGACACATCTTAAATATTTTTCCCATGTGATATGGATATACAAGAGCTTTATTGATTTTTTTCTTTCCTCTTCAAAAAATTTTGTTTGCCAAAGTGAAGATTTTTTTTTTTAATTGAGGAACAAGTGTGCACATTTGTCATAATGGCACTGGACACAGAGTTTGGTGTGAAGGGCAGCAGCATCATCAGAGAGTGGAGTGGACAGGTCCAGCCCGCTCTGGTTGCCTCCTTCGTTTTCCTCTTCTGTCTGGAAGCATGTCTGTGGGTCAGGAACCTCCGGCTCAAGAGGAGACTGCCGGGACCCTTCGCCTGGCCGGTGGTGGGCAACGCCATGCAGTTGGGCCAGATGCCTCACATCACCTTTGCCAAGCTGGCCAAAAAATACGGCAACGTCTACCAGATACGTCTGGGCTGCAGCGACATTGTGGTTCTGAATGGAGACAGGGCGATACATCAGGCTCTGATACAGCACAGCACAGAGTTTGCAGGCAGACCAAACTTTGTTTCTTTCCAGATGATCTCTGGAGGCAGGAGTATGACATTTACTAATTACAGCAAACAGTGGAAAGTGCACAGGAAAATTGCTCAGTCCAGCCTCAGAGCCTTTTCCTCTGCAAACAGTCAGACCAAAAAAACCTTTGAGCAGCACATTACAGCCGAGGCCATGGAGCTGGTGCAGGAGTTTTTGCGCCACAGCGCTGATGGACGGTATTTTGACCCTGGTCATGAATTTACAGTAGCTGCTGCTAACATCATGTGCGCTCTGTGCTTTGGGAGGCGATATGGACACGAGGACCTGGAGTTCAGGACCCTGCTGAAAAGGGTGGACAAGTTCGGAGAGACAGTAGGGGCAGGTAGCTTGGTTGATGTCATGCCCTGGCTTCAGTCCTTCCCCAATCCGGTCCGCAGCGTTTATGAGAACTTCAAAAACCTCAACGAGGAGTTTTTTGCCTTTGTCAAAGGTAAAGTGGTGCAACACAGAGAATCCTTCGACCCCAACGTGACCCGGGATATGAGCGACGCCATCATCAACGTGATCGAGCATGGAAAAGAAAGCGGACTGACCAAAGAATTCGTCGAAGCGACAATCACAGATCTGATCGGAGCGGGTCAAGACACAGTGTCGACTCTCATGCACTGGATCATCCTGCTCCTGGTCAAACACCCAGACATGCAAGCCAAACTGCAGGAGCACATAGACAAAGTCGTGGGCCAGGACAGGCTGCCATCAGTGGAGGACAGGAGCAGCCTGGCATACCTGGACGCCTTCATCTACGAGACCATGCGCTTCACCAGCTTCGTCCCCGTCACCATCCCACACTCCACAACTTCGGACGTCACTATCGAAGGTCTCCGCATCCCCAAAGACACGGTGGTCTTCATCAATCAGTGGTCTGTCAACCATGACCCTTTGAAGTGGAAGGATCCGCATATCTTTGACCCCTCGCGCTTCCTTGACGAGAATGGGGCCCTCAATAGGGACATAACCAACAGCGTGATGATTTTCTCATCAGGTAAGAGACGCTGTATCGGTGACCAGATCGCCAAGGTGGAGGTGTTTTTATTCACGGCCGTCTTGCTGCACCAGTGCAGCTTTGAAAGTGACCCCTCTCAGCCCCTCACTCTTGACTGCTCCTACGGGCTCACGCTGAAGCCCCTCCGATTCTGTGTCAACGCCAAGCTCAGGGGAAAGCTGCTTGGCTTAGTTTCCCCTGCATGAACAGCATGTCCCAATACTGTGACTCAAGGCCAGCAAACACTTTTCCACCAATGACGTTTAACAGTGAGTATCAACATACAGTACCTGCACTAAATCCTACTGTTGTAAGAATTTCATATTTAATAATGATATTTAATGGATATGGTAACACAGACTGTATATGAAGTATTGTTGGTGCAGGGCTGAGAATACAGATGTAAAGTTATCTACAGGTAGAATTCAAGGTTGTGGACCGCTGGGATCAGGGCCAAGGTATTACATTTCTGCTTCACAAAATATTCTATACTTGATCAGATTTTGTACATAATTCTGAGATGTGTGCTTGTTTTACATCCACTATTGAGCATGTACATGTACAGTGTGTGTGCAGGAGTTAGCTACTTACTTTAAATATCAATCTAAACTAATATAACTGTATATGAAATGCTTGTGAATGTTATAAAGTCACTTGATGACTTTTTTGTTCTCAATTGTAATATGTAAGAATATATTTAACCTTGGCCACGTAAAACAGTTACAAAATATTTTTTTATAATTTCATATTTTCAGGTATGACAATAAATGTAATGAAATTTAATGTATTTCACTATCTACTGTACTCAAAGCTTATGAACACATTAAACAAAGAATGCTGAACAAAGTTAGGGGAAGGAGAAAAAAAAAAGGCTGGCGTGTTTGTGAAGGAGGAAGCCTTTCATCAAGGAACATCCATCACGGTCTTGCGGATGAAGAAGAGACATTGCCATGAACCATGAAGGCTTCACAAACTTTGTGCACCCAGGGTTCGGTTTTACTGTACAAGCACTGCAGCTACCCAACACACACGTCTCACCAGTACGACAAAAACACATGTGCAGCAAATTTCTGTCAGTCATGAGGAATTCTCCAAAACATGTTTGTTTACACAGTAACCTTTTCAAAGCTACATGGATGTCACTGCACTCTCTTTAAGGCTCCGCGTTCAGGAATTGATGTAACGATACCCGAGGGATGTGTTTCTCTGTCTGTGTCAAGGCAACCAATTAAACTCGGTCGGCCTTGAATGTTTAAGCATTCATCATAGAGGATATTTTGTTATCAATGTGTTGGCTTTATATGATGGGAAAATGGAAAAATAAGCTATATATGGAATTAATAAAGTGAATTGTCAGTGGTCTATGTGTCGGGTTTATTTGTCACTTTGGTCTTCAGAGTTTTAGCACTCATATAAACCTGCTCTCTGTGTCTCTCTCTATATTGGCACTGCTAGATATACGTGCCAACAATGCCATATTACGCACAACCATTGTTTAGATGTCTGTCATTACTCATCGTGACAAAAATAGAAACCTCTGGAATACATGACTTGTGGCTGAATATCACTTAAACCCAAGCTGATGTTTTTTTTTTTTTAAAGTTCTCCCCTTTGTTGCACAAGCACCCACACAAGCAGATTTATTGCTAAACTCCTCTCATCTGAATTCTGTTTAAAACTCCTTTGATGCAGCCACAACCCTAACAGCTACATTATCTCACTGACCTTTGTTTAAAAGGGCTATTATGCCAACAATAACTTTGTATATATATTTTTATAGAGCATAATAAGTTGTGCTGTTTGTATCTGTGCAGTGTTTGGATCTGAAAGCCACAGCTTTCATGGTGATATCCCAGAGCCTTTTTCCCTGTATGGTTATAATTAACAGCTTGGCTGTAAATAACAGAAACCAAATCATGTTTAAAATGGCCACGGAAAGTCCATAGGAAACAGCAAAGTCACCTAACGCCAGCGGAACAAACAATCAACTCCAGCTTATTGTTCATTATTTACACTATGTGCTACCACACAGTCCAACTCCTATCATACTCTGCCAAGTGCCATCAATTCCATCACATTCCTACAGCGCATCATTTTTCAAGATTAACACATTTATTTTAGATATTTGGTGACAAATATCTTTCAGGCGACATGTGGTATGTCCAGTTGTTTATCTTTAAAGAGTTTAAAAACTGTAAATCTGCAGTTCTTGGCACCAGGGCCTATTAAGTAGCTGCTCTCCTTTTCCGTCATCCTACAAGGGACGTTGCTGGCAGGAGGCCTGAGTGGGAATAGGACTAAGGTCTGCAGGCTGTGGTCAAAATGGGAGGGGAGAGATAATAAAAAACCTGATTCGCTGACCCCTCCCACCGCAGAGATACATATAAGCAAAGTGTTAAGGCTTGAACCTGATCGAGTCCTTCTCACCAGATTCTGTGGAGGTGGGGGTGAGACAGCATGTGAGTGCTGCTGAGAGTCTCTTTTTTTTTTGTATGGCTACTTTGACAGTCTAACTATGATACAGGATGAGAAAACAATTAAGACTGTGAAAAGAGGGACCACTTGAAATGCTTTCCTATTTTTGGTGAAATTTGCCTTTTTATACACAGTGGATGACAAACTAGAGGATAACACAATGGCTCAAATGGACACAGAGTTTGGTGTGAAGGGCAGCAGCATCATCAGAGAGTGGAGTGGACAGGTCCAGCCCGCTCTGGTTGCCTCCTTCGTTTTCCTCTTCTGTCTGGAAGCATGTCTGTGGGTCAGGAACCTCCGGCTCAAGAGGAGACTGCCGGGACCCTTCGCCTGGCCGGTGGTGGGCAACGCCATGCAGCTGGGCCAGATGCCTCACATCACCTTTGCCAAGCTGGCCAAAAAATACGGCAACGTCTACCAGATACGTCTGGGCTGCAGCGACATTGTGGTTCTGAATGGAGACAGGGCGATACGTCAGGCTCTGATACAGCACAGCACAGAGTTTGCAGGCAGACCAAACTTTGTCTCCTTTCAGACTGTCTCAGGGGGGAAAAGTATGACTTTCACCAATTACAGCAAACAGTGGAAGATGCACAGGAAAATTGCTCAATCAACGATCAGAGCATTTTCATCTGCCAACAGCCAGACCAAGAAAGCCTTCGAGCAGCAAATTGTGGCAGAAGCCACAGAGCTAGTTGAGATTTTCCTTAAACTCAGTGCTCAAGGCCAGCATTTCAACCCTGCTCATGAGCTGACAGTAGCTGCAGCTAATGTGATTTGTGCCCTGTGCTTCGGAAAACGTTATGGACATGATGATGTTGAGTTTAGAACCTTGCTGAAAAGGGTGAACATGTTCGGACAGACAGTGGGGGCAGGCAGCTTAGTGGATGTGATGCCGTGGCTGCAGTCTTTCCCCAATCCGGTCCGCAGTATGTTCAAGAATTTCAAACTCCTGAATAAAGAGTTTTTTGGGTTTGTCCAGCACAAGGTGGAAGAGCACAGAGAGACATTTGATCCAGAAGTAACAAGAGACATGAGTGATGCCATTATTGGCGTGATTGACAAGGCTGATAGTGACAACGGGCTCACCAAAGGTCACACAGAGGGGACGGTGACAGATCTGATAGGTGCAGGTCTGGATACTATCTCCACTGCTCTTCACTGGATTCTCCTTCTGCTTGTCAAACACCCTGAATTACAAACCAAACTCCATGAGCTCATAGACAGGGTGGTGGGACGAAACAGGCTGCCATCAGTGGAGGACAGGAGCAGCCTGGCATACCTGGACGCCTTCATCTACGAGACCATGCGCTTCACCAGCTTCGTCCCCGTCACCATCCCACACTCCACAACCTCGGACGTCATTATCGAAGGGCTCTACATCCCCAAAGACATGGTGGTCTTCATCAATCAGTGGTCCGTCAATCATGACCCCCTACTGTGGAAGGATCCGCATATCTTTAACCCCTCGCGCTTCCTGGATGAAAAGGGCTGCCTCGATAAGGATCTCACCAACAATGTTATGATCTTCTCAGCGGGGAAGAGAAGATGTATTGGGAACCAGATCGCCAAAGTCGAGATATTTTTGTTCTTTGCAATCCTACTCCACCAATGTAGCTTTGAGAAATGTCCCAATGAGGACCTGTCTTTAAACTGCTCCTATGGTTTAACACTGAGGCCTTTAGATTACAAGATCACTGCCAAACTCAGGGGAGAATTACTTACTGGCTAATAAAAAAACATTCTCCAATAAAAGGAACTGAAATGCAGTATAAGGTATGTAATACATTCATACGTCTTGCATCAGAGGATTTTTATATAATAAACTTTAATGAATGTTTTCTAACTTCTGCTAACATTTAAAACTGTGACCAAAGACAATACTGTTATTTCACTCAGTTGCAAAATCTGTATGAAAATGTAAACACCCTGTAAATGGCCTTAGAAAGCATGTGAGTCACATCTGAGCTCAAGAGAAATTTCACTCTTCAGCTCTGAAAAAAACTGTGACTGAGAAAAGCTAAATGTATCTGAACGGGCTCTGCCACATCATGTAAAAAATAGAATAAACTGAACGAAGGCTTTGGTGTGTTTGCCCAAAACCACAATTCATAATAGACCTTAAGTATGTATTGTTATTTATATGAGGGTATTTAGCGGAGTCACCCTAAATTGCAATATAAACCGGTGCTGATGAATAAACTTCACTTCAAATGCGTTTTGTTTTTTTCGCTGATGAGGAGAAATCATGGGCCAGCTGTGTGGTCTCAACTGAATCCTCTGTACAATTATTCACTCAGACACTCATTTATCCCTGTGTATAAAGAACTTTTCATCTTGAAGATTAATACCAATGCACTGTGCAAGTCATCTACATTCATGTACTCTTAAATCACAAATAATGCTATTGTATTCTGATAATAACTCATGTCACATGTGACATATGTTAGAAAGCCACATATTTATGATTATGGTTATACTGTCTTCTTCCTTTAGTGCGCATAATCCATCACTGTGCAACATGATTCATTACCACATTGTCTGAATAATAAGCTAAAGAGCTAAATTATGCTTCCATTATAAACATGACCCAGTGTGACACAATCTGTACTCTACTGACTAAAGCCTGTACAATAAACATTTTGCATTGATCTCTAACCGAATCTGTGAGGTGCATAAGTCAAAGCAGCCAAAGCGTTGACAATCACAGAGGCCAGAGAGGTCAAAGAGATAATAATAGGTCCTGATGTCTGGTCTCAGAGTCGTTGTGAAAGATTAATATGGGTTACAGGCCCTGCATGTTCTTGTTCTCCCCCCTTTACAAGCAGGCTGTGACTCAGGACATCAGTTCAGGCAACAGTAAGCAGCCACAATCTTCACTCGTTAATATTTAACATGGAGCGCGCTGTACTTTTGACTGCTGTGTCATTTGTTTCTCAGCGAATGCTTTCAAGCTCCAGCCAAGCCTGTGTTATTTCCCATTTATCAATGGGCAGTTTTTCCATCCCTTTAACTGAGATAACTAACAAAAAGTGTAAAATAGTAAAGACTAGAGGTATAAAACATTACAAGTCATGTTAATTGTTCACGGAGAAGCACTAACTAAATCCCCTTAACAAACACTGTTACACATTAGGTTGCAAGTCAATAAGTAACATTGGTCAACCCATTGAATACCATTTGCACGTATCACATGGTTTCATTTTGTAACTACTGTTCCTGTTTTTGGTGCACTTTAGGTTTGGCATCTGTTGTTATGATTTACCATGTAATAAATTTGAAGTTCCTGTACTTTATTACTTCAATTTTCTGCTACTTTAAACGTCTACTTCGCTTCTCATTCCACTGCATTTATCTGAAAAGGAATATAAATTTGCACAACCAAACCTTTTTTTTCCTTCTTTCCTTCCTCATTAATGTTCTTTCGTCCCTCAGATTTATCTTGTGACCCTTTGGAGGGGTCCAACCCCTTCGGCTGGGATTCACTGGACTAAGCTATCTACCTTTATAAAAACTAGTTCAAACCAGCTACTTACACACTGATGCACCCGTATTAACAATCCAATAAAGTCATATATAAAGAACGACTGAAGGACTTTTACTTGTGAGTAAATGAGTATTTTTACATTTTTGTATTGGTGCTTTTACTGAAGTAAAACATCTGAGGATCAGACTTTTTCCAACAATGTTACTTGTCACATACCAAAGCGATGATTAGCAGACATCTTTTATGGCTGTCAAATGCTGCTCACCAGCATTTAACCTGACGTGACTCAGCTGTGTTTCAGCGTCTGCCATGGTGGTTTAGCTTACCATTATTTTCCATTAACCGTACATCACCTTCAGTAGCATAGGATTTACAATGACAATCACATGAGAAACTCAGTCAACAACCCTCCTAAAAATTCTTCCTCCTGACTGGCTTTCCTTATTTTGGGAAAGCCAAAACCACCCATTGCTCAACATTTACCCTTGCTGTAAGTCTGGTACATAAATATTAGTTTAAGTGTGGGTTAGCAGCTTATCATATTCATCCCCCCTTTTCCTTTTATCTCCCCTTTCTGGCCACATGGGAGCATTTCCTCAGTGAGTGGTTATGCTCCGGAGTCTACCTGCCTACATGCAGGAGCAGAACTGTGGCTAAACTCTGAGGGAGGCTTGTTTTTTCGCTGAGGTTAATACAGAGCAGGCTGAAGACATTCTGTACTGCAACAGGCTCTCTCCCCCTCTCTCTCTCTTTCTTTGCTCTGACACCACAAGGACCCTAGGGGGAGGAATGGGCCGCCTAACCTCCCCCGTGTCCATCACTGCTTCCCAAAACATCCATGAAATGTGTCCAGCTGAAAGACTCCCTTTCACCCCGAGTCACCCGCTCTGCATACCTCACAGCACCTCGACCTGCCGGGTTTCACTCCTTAAAGGAAAACAGAAATGTGTACAGGCTGACAGTTTTTCAGCTCTGAGGTTATTCACATTCTGCACGTACACAGAGCCGCAGAGTGACCTCCCACAAGGTTCTCACCGCTACCACTAGATCCAGCTCTGCACTCCATCCAAAACCCCCCCCTCTCCTCCGCGAGAGGTTAGACATGCAAACTGCAGTCACTGTTTGGTAGATGACACACAGCGAGGTAGAATTACTTGGAGGCAGACAGAATGCAATTCTCCACAAAATCTCTTCCCTCCGTCTACTGCCATCATCTGCTGAAACACAGCGGAACATTGTGTCTGAGCGCTCGCTGGAAACGCCTCATGTTCTTATTCAGCCAGTCTTTCCTATAACACCGCCCTCAACACCAACACGCTGACCACAGCTACTTCTGTAATTTTGCGTGCACTTCATTCTGGCCCAAAGCATCAAACATCAAAGCACATCATTAATCACTCCGCTGCAAAAAAAAAAATGGAAGTAAGCATCCCAGTAAACATTTTTCTTTGAATAACAAGAACAAATAGCCCATGGGGGAAAAGAGAAGCTCATGCAAAGTATGAACCAGCTTTTTCCCAGAGAGCACACTGGGTGGACAAAGGTGACATTTCCATTTTCAGTAGCATATGCCACAAGATGTTCATAAGGCATTTTGTCCCTCTGCAGTAATTTGACTCTATAAGGGGAATGACAATCTGATAATCCCATCCCCTCCCTAAACGGATGCTACATGTTTTAAAATACTGACATCCTGTCATCAGAGCACTTTGTAAATTTAATTGTGGGAATAGCTGTGCAGCCTCAACAACAACTGCAGCTTAAATGAAACTAACTGTGATCATTTGCTAATCTTTTTTTTTTTGACAAAAATTCAATTGAAAACAGTACAAAGACAATATATTTAATGTTTGACCTCATCATACATTGATTTTATCAATATCAGCTTATTCTGAATTTGATGGCAGTATCACGTTTCAAACAAGTTGGGACAGGAGCAACAAAAGACTGTGACAGTTGTGGACTGATCCAAAACAACCTGTTTGGATCATTCCACAGGTGCTAACAGGTGATAGTATCATGATTGGGTATGAAAGGTTCATCCTGGAAAGACTCAGTCGTTCACAAGCAAGGAGGGAAAGAGGTTCAAAACTTTGTCAAACACATGATTGTATAAAGGATATTTCTACATGGGCTTGGGAAACCTTTGAAAAACCATTGACGGTAAACACAGTTTGTTTGTAAATGACTGAATTCTGTTTTTATTTATGCTTTACACAGTGTCCCAATTTTTTTGTAGTTGGGACAATTTGCTTTCCACTTCAGCGTGATATATTCCAGGGTTTTTGTGTGATGTTCCATTTGTTAGCTCAAGAAATGTTTCCCCTCTTTTGAAGCCCCCTCTAGAATTGTGTCATAGACATAAACACTGAGCAGGACTTGTAATAATGTTCCAGTTGACACAATATTCAAGTCATGCCACCTTTGAGTTTGCTGCCCTGCTATAGACTCTGTATTTTAACACATTACTGACACAGAGTCCAAAAATTAATGACCCTTTCCTTCATGTTTTGGAATACAACCTAAGACATGTGAATTGACCCATTTCTATAAACAATTACCCAACTCATTATTATAGGGCGGGACGTTTAGCTCTTGTTGTTTTGTCCATGCTGGGATTGTGTTTTGGAGCGGTGGCAAGGAGAGGACCTTTGATATAAAATAACACCATGTGCAGTTGCCATTCGCCACATTTCTTTCCATATAACAAACAATTATTTTCAGGAAGTGCAGGAGGAAGTGATCCGTGTTGGTCAGTATGAGAACACGGCTCGCATGTGGTTTTTGTTCATGGATGGGAGTTCATGGTCTGAAAGAGTCACTCATGCTTACTGTGTTTCAGCGGTCACTTTTGTTTGATATGGAAACTGAGCAACGCTGTCTCCTGTGATTTACATTAAATGGCAACGCTGAATCACTGCAGTCTGATGCTCACAGAGTGCAGTGGGCCGAGGGGGGCGTGGAGGACGTGGTGGTGGAGAAGTTTGCACTTCTTCTCCTCCAGCACTTCCATCACTGCGACGTGCTGATGTGGAGGCTGAGGTCATGTCAGGATTTGCAATTTTTCCTGTGTGCACTGCAGAGAGGTGATGTGGCTAAGAAGGCTAACTGACCGCATTTGCACCATTTACATTCTTCGGTGTCTAAACAGCTGCACCTCCTTACTTTCTATTAAGAACAACAGGACTTGGCGAGGTCTAACTCAAGAAAACACAAAAACTCCCTCTTTATTTGCCAAACCTAGAAAGCAAATTAGATTACTATAGTATGTCTTCTACAAATAGCTCATGATCTCATTTATCTGACAATGAATCAGCTCTGGTGGACCTTCAGAGTGAGAATCTGGTACTTCCCTGTAGGTCCAGCGCCTTCAAGAGGCCATCAATCTTGCGTATAGCGTCAGAGATAGTGGCGTCCGCTCAGACGATAACGAACCGCTGGCACCGCTCTTGTGTAACCTAGACTGGAACCTCTTCAAGAGTCACATGCAAGTGTCTCTGAGGAGCAGAGATATCTGATTTGTTTAGAGAAGGGAGGAAATAAATCAGATTACTGCTCTGTGTGTTTTTTCAAGTAACATGAGAAAGTTGGAAACGCTCAATGGAGTGATATCCTGAGCATGAGTGTGAGAGAGACTTGAAGATGTGCAGATAATTTTAAGTATATAAAAAGTAATGCCTTTGATGAATTAAAGTTTTTGTGCAGAACAAAAAGATTAATAGGAGAATACTGTTGAAAAAAAGTGCACTTTTTCACAAGCAAGCATAAAAGAGCGCATATGTTTAGCTTGAAAAGTAAATGCTGTTTACTGATGCTTGAAAATGATACTTATTTGCTGTGCTAAATTGTGGATAGACTTTTATTCCATGTACTGTGCTCTGCAGTGAGAGGACAAAGTCTCACCATGTCCTCTTGGCAGGACACATTCTCTCCAGCAAGTATCACAGCTCATCATCAAATTAGATCTAGCGGACAAACTGGCAGATTAACAGATTGGCAAAGCATAACAACAAAGTAAACACTGAGGAATCGGGTTTCAACTGGAGGACAAATCCATTAGAGTCTTAAAGTTACAGCGTGTGCACTTTTCTAAGAGTGTGATGCTGTACAATGGTGTTTGACATCCAATGCTTGGTGGCTGTAAACATGTTTAGCAGACAGATATGAAAGTGGCATCAATCCTCTCATCTAACTCTCTGGCAGAAAGTGAATTTATTAAAGCATATTCCCCAAACTGTCAAGCATAACTGAATCTATTAAAATTAAAACTATTATTATTTTTAGAGACACATAGAGAAACAAGGGATGCTTGTAGCAGCCAGCCTTGAAATAACTGACTAATTTTGCTATCATTTTATTTTTGGAAATCTATTCAGATTCACACTATCTGGCATTAAGTATATGGATGCCTACACATTACAATAAGGCTTTAAACAAGATTTTGGACCTAGCTCACAGTTGCCAATTCATCCCAAAGGTTTTGGATGGGGTTGAGGTCAGGTCTTAAGTTCTTCCAAACCAAACTCACCGAAATTTGTGAACTCTCTATTTGGTGCATGTGTGCACTGTCATGTTGAAACAGAAAAGTGCCACAAAGTTTGAAGCCACTATTGTCTACAATATAGCTTGCAGGAGCATTATGAACTATTATGAATAATTTGAACTAAGGGATTTAGCCAAAACCATGAGGACCAGTCCAAAATGTGGGGGTTAGAAAAGTACACAAAAGGAAGTAGATAAGGGTGTCCATATATTTTTGGCTATGTAGTGTACATCTAAATGTATTTCCAAAAATAAGACACTTAAAGTAATTACATTAAATTAGACTGCTTCAAGGCTGGCTGTTACAATCATCTCTTGTCTCTCTGAAGTTCAGAAAAGAGAAGAATAATTTCAGTTTTAATAGATTCAGTTGCAGACAATAGACGGTTAATCTCAGACTGAATATCCTGACTTGATGCCAGTCCAACAGTCATTGTCTGTGGTCTCAAACAGTGGCCTTGGTACAGTGCAGCTAGGATAATCATCTGAATCCACAATGAATATGCAATATTTTATAATCGCTGGTAAGTATGAGAAAGCAACATATTACCGTCATTGACATCAAGGCCAATCAAGATGCGGTCTTTCATACCCACTGCTTCAGAAAAATTACAGAGGAGTCGAGCAAAAGTGTCTTCGTGTGATTGTCATTTTTCATTATGAACAATGGTGGCTGAAGAAAGAGTAATGACCTTCCATCTGTCATAATCTGCCTCAGTTTTATAGCGTCTGTATCTGAAACTCTAGCTCATGTTTGGGGGTATGAAATATCTTGTAACCATCTCTCTGACAAAAAAAAAGTCACATGTTCTCATGTCAAACAAGCTACCCATAATTCAGCTCTCCGCTGCGGCAGAACCCCTCTCCTTCCCTCCTTCGCTTTCACGCCATCCCACTTCAAGCCCTCTTCTTGGCAATGCTTTACGCCAGACCAAAACAATTTAGCAATAAGCTATTTGCGTTTGTAGGGATTCATTTTCAGTTGTTTTTACATTCTCCTTTTGTAGTGGGCTCTGATTGCCTGTCAGAATTTCCCCACTCACTGAGAGAATAACGGTTTGCTGGAGCTGACCACTCTACTGAAAATACCTTGCTCCGTTAAGACTTGGAACATGTCGGCTTGCTGACAGTGTGAGATGTTATATTTCAGTTCCTGTTATCCTAAACGACAATTTTATATAGCCAAGTGTTGTGCCTATTTTGAGGGGGTTCGCTTTCTCTGAAAATAGGAAAAAATGCAAAGACTGCACAAACAATGGAAAGTGCATTTTAGCTCAATATTTTTAGATTTTTTTCTACTTATAAATTTCAAGCTGATGTGCTGAAATATACAGTTGTTTATGGTTGGTTTAGGATTCTTTTTGAGAGGGTCTGATGAAAAATTCAGCAACAACACTTTGATGACGCAGCTGACACATCTGTAGGGGTCAGTAGCCGGAGTTCAGTTCTGCACATGTGGACGCACACATATGCAGAGACATGCTAAGACTCTGTGTACCCTATGCTTTATTCAGCACTCATTAGCTTCATGACAGCACACAGGACACCAGCAGTGCATAAGCAGTTCACATGCACCAGTAGAGGTCAACATCCCTCTGACACTTTGTCTCTTTCTGCCCGTCTGTGTTTTACCAAACTCAGCTCTCTCTGAAGCAGCTCCCTCTCTCTCTCTGAATCTGTTGATCATGTGGCTATGCAAGTGTTGACGGGCCAAATATTACATAAACATTTGTTCCTGCAACACATAGCAGAAAGTGGAAATTAAGCATAACACTTTCATCAGGAGCAAACAGCCTGTTTGTTAGGGACACACACAGGCGCCACTAATATTCACTTCGACATGCATCCAACGATTCCTAGAAAACAGATGTCGACAGGATGTCAAATGTGTGGATGCGGGTGCCTTGACTCTGCAAGTTTAATCGCGCAAGCTATCAGCTGGTTCTTGCAGGACCGTGGTGTGGGGACTCCAAGCTGTAAACAGGCGGGTGCACGGGGGCCGCTCGGGACAGAACGAGAGGTCCTGGAAGACGGCTTGAGCTGGAGCGGAGGTGCGGATCATAAAGAATAACAAAGTGGGGATGAAGGAGCGCTTATGGAAATGCTGGGGCTAACACAAGGTTCCGGAGACACCGTTTACTCAGCCTGCCAGCATTAGAGGACTTGGCCGGCGGCTCCTCTCCTCCTCTCGATCCCACACAGGGAAAAAGTGAGAGGACACAGAAGCCGATCGTGTTCTGACTGTTTATGCAGTGGCATCGTATCCACTCAGTATCCCAGAAAGAAAATAATCTGAGATGTCTGAGTCATGGGTTGGCGATATTTTAGATTTACAAAAAAACAAGGGGATTTTCTGCATACCGGTACATCACATCCTCACACTTAAATGGATACTTGGAGAAAGCTGTAAAGTTTACTGGAGCGTAAAGCAATGCAACTGATGACAACAAATATGTATTACAGCATTAAATCTTTGGCGGATGATCTCATAGCATTATGTAAGACAGCAGTGCCCGTGCCAGGCCTTAAGACAGAGTGCAGGGGAGACATTCAGGTGCATGCCGCTGAGCACGCAGGCTCTCCTCTTTGCCTGCCATACTTGGAAATAGTTGGTGGAGCTTGCTCAACTTGATTACTCCAATAACGATCCGTAGCCAAGCCTTTAAAAGAGGTGGGGTGGTAAAACGCTTTTGCAATAATTATAGCTTTAAGTGTTTACAGTAAAACAAAATCAGAAAGTTAAACAGTATAAATCACTAAAGTGTCCAACATGGGTACAGTAGCTCCTGGTGATTACATAATTCTGTTCAGGCAGAGAAGGGGTTAACACATCTGCAGTGAGCTACCTCTGTCTGAACCATAGTGGCTGTGGGACCTCTCACATGGGGCTACAGCTCAGCTTTCAAATACAATCACACGTTTGTGTATGTTGCACCCACTTGCCCAAACTCTTGACAAGTAAAATCACTGGAAAAATATCTTTACATGAAGATAAATGACTTGATTCGGAATCATAATGACGTGACAGAGGATTACTTATGATTTGACTCTCATCATTCTGGTGGTGGCAGAGTGCGTACATGAAAACTGACAAGGGCTTGTTAAAAAATAGAAAACGGATAAAGGCATCTGAGGACAGAGAGAAACCTTACACCCAAGCACATTTCGACAGGAGTCCAGAAAGCTGCTTGACCAAGAGTGGAAACAATTGACAGGAATTTATGATCAGAACTGCTTTGCCATGTGTTCGCTTCTTTATGTACCAGCATTGCTCTGCATCCCATCACAGATACAGCACCTGGCAAAATGTGTTTTAGTCAATGGTTCTATGTATCTAAAGAAGAAGTGAGCACTCATATGGTTGCAAGTGCAGGACGTGTATAGCTCAAATCAGTGACGTGCCATTTGATGAGTCAGAGGAAGACAGAGCTCTGGTATGAATGACAGCCTGTGAGTCAGATCACTGCGCACGCATACAGGTGGCTTTGGTTTTGTCAAACAGTGATTTTCCTGTGACTAGGAGACACCAGAAGTGAGAGATGCATCCACAACCCTCTCATCTCACCCCCCATGTCAAGCCCCATTGCAGTAGGCAGAGCTGGGGGGGGACAGGAGTCGGGGTGTCTGCTCCAATTCTCCAAACTGGGATCACATAGCAGAGGAGAACCCATTAAGCAAGTCCTGGACTTTGGCTGACTCCCCAGCAGCATAGGCCCCTCATCATACCCCCCACCCCCCACCCCCTCTCTCCCTTTTACTCCTCCCACGCGCACTCCCACCCCCCGCTGGTTGAAATGCCAGGAACTAAGATGTATGGGCCTCTGCAGAGAACCGCCTCCAAGGTAGCACTTCTCTCCTCTGCCAGCAAAAATAAGACTTGCTCTTTCTCTCTTTCTCTCTCTCTCTCACTCGCCTCCTCTCCCTCCCACCTCCCCATCCCGGTCTCAGCAACATAAGTCCCTCTGCATCACAGCGGTCAAAGAGCTGCCAAGACCTGCAGCCAACAGCTACACACCGCTTTGCCCTTTTCTTCTCTCTTCTCTGGTTCTGAGAGAAATTCACTTTGCCCGAGAAAATTTATGTAGTCAGGGGCCTGCCAGTTTTAAAAGGCAATGTGTGTTCTCAGAGATAGGTTGCTATGTACACAGGAGCAGAACACTTGTTGCATTTATTGTTGTTAGGTTGGAAATTAGGAATTACATGGGCTGTAGAGCGTCTGGACCATGTTTGAAAACAGAAACCAGCCAATATCTTTACAACAGTTCAAAGATATCGGTAAAGCAAATACAGACACTGGCGTGCAGATACACTTCGTGATGGACACACGCAGACTCAGTTGTGGGTGCGTGTAATTGGCTCGTGCTCGTGCTGCGACCCTAAGCGTAACCGCAACAATGACATGATCTACAGTAACCCTTACCCTAACTTTAACCCAAGTCTAATTATAAGTCTGTTCCAAACCCCTAATCCCTGAGCAGCCCCTTTTCAAAATAATGACAAGACGTAATTCTAGGGGATATTAGTTCTATTCTTTTGGGGAAATGTCATCATCAAAGAATGAAAAAGAAGAAAAACAACACATAAATGTCATAATGGTCCTGAGCTATTGTTGTAAGGAGAAATCCCGACGTCCTGCAACCTCAACGGTCCATTGCTCTTGCCTCTAAATGGTCTTAACAACCAGGTCTAACCTATAATTAGTTCAGCATCATGTCTTTTAATGTCTACAAATTTTACAGACCTTTACATCCAGTGAGCAACTTTCTAATAAAAGATCTAAAAGCGCTCACATATCTGACAACTTCCATGTGAGCGCAACAAAATGAAAAGCAAACCGGCACCAGCAAACAGACAAGTACGCGTATTGGACATCTGTCTTTGCGCTTGTGGTAGGTCACCAATATTGGGGCTGACCAACTTGAAAGTATTGAAGCGTGAATATTCACTGACGTAATGGATACATCTGTATTTTAGGTCCGCCGCGAACATGTGGACAGTTGAGTGCAAAAGGACAACTGCCTGCGTCCTCCTGAGCAGACCAGCTGAGAAAACACTCCTTGCTGTACACTTTGCAAACATAAAAACTCCCCCCCCTCCACAAAAAATTGAATTCCATCACTCACATCCCATGGCACCCATTCGCTTTGGCCCAGAGCTGACATCACACCTACTCGTCATTTCATAACACACTGCAAGGAAAGAGTTTAACGTGCAGTAATTCACAGGCTGATTTATGACGAGTCACAAAAGGTAGTCCCGATTCTGTTGCAGCATGTCAGCTTTGGAGTGAGAAACGGAAGGACGCCAGGTGATTTTACAGGAAAACATTGCAGTTCAGTCACGTCCAATTCCATCAAATAAAGTGGATGACATGGGAAAATGCACTGTGGTGGACAAACTCAGCAACACATGATGGAAGAAACTCAGGGATCTATGACTGCCCCAAATGAATAATTCATCCTCTCCCAACCTCAGGGACAGTACCCCACCTGATACATGACTCAGATTTTCTAATGAGAAAACATTAAAGCTTCACTTATCAATATAATGTAATGTGAAGAGAATCGGTCTCCAATCCTTGCTATTCAGCACTTCAAAGTTTGCATCTTTCAACTAATTTTTTTGGTTTTACAGCCCTGCAAATTTATTTTTTGGCTCAGTCTCACCAGTCTCATCTAAATGGCAGGCGGATATTTTTAGCAAAAAAGCAGCTCTGATGAACCCACTGAACGCTACCTACTCAGCACCAAACAGCAGACGGACAAAGTTAGGCACAAGCTAGTAAACATAATGAAGAATTTGAACAGCTACAGAGTCAGACAGTTCCCTCAGGAGTTGGTGCAGACCATACCAGAGCTACAAGAAGAGTTTTTAAAAATCGCTTGAATCATGCTACATGATCACTAAACGTTGATGCAACTTGACCTTCAGCACAGCTCCACATGTTGCAAAGGAAGCAAGCCTTCTTCAAGGGCGGTAAGCAAAAGGTTGAAATCTGCTCCCCAGCAACATCAAATAGCTGACTGGGCTGTTATGTGCTCGAACCCTACAAGGACTGCATTGGTGAGTGTCAGTGGAGGAGTGCTGGTGTGGAGCAAGAGGGGATTACCCAGGTGAAACTGTGTGCTTTGAAACATATGCTTCCCTTTGCGAGGACTTAGTTGTGTAAAGCTGGATTTTGTGCTATCGTTTGCATGAAATCAAAGAGGTCAGTCCGGGACACGCATGAGAGATGAGCACGTGCAACCATTTCATCAGACCTGATGAGCTCAAATGAACATTAGCGGTAGCATACTGTATTGTGCTTTAGCAAAAGCAAAGTATTCTTTCATAACACTTCATTTTAAAATAGGTACCTAACAGCAAAGAAATGTTGTAGGTCAGGTCGTGAACAATTTTCAGAACTAAAATTTGGCTCCTGTGCCAGAAAAGGTTGGCAACCTTTGAATAGTTAGATGACAAAAGGCCCTATTAAGAGATGAAATATGCAAATAAAATATGCACAATGTCCCTCCTCATGTAGAAGAGAAAGAACTGTGATGATAAATGTGGACAACATAATCACAAGCTAAGGGAGGTTAAATAACCATCTGCTAATGCATGTGGTTTATCACTTTACTTAAAGAGAAAATACAATACAATTTATTGCACAAGCTGAGATGCAAATGCTGCAACTGAATCAACATATTGCAATCATCCCTAAGAGAGCTACATATGTTAATCACTATTAACATTGGTCTCCAGCTTTCATCCCATAATGCATCTGTTTCCCTAATGGCTGTGGTGACTTGGGGATGACCAAGTCCCTACTCATAAAGCCCGTGTGGTCACACAGCGGTTTTAATAGCATGACAGTGATGCTAACCATTATCCCGTGGTCTTATTAAAAAGCAGGCATGATTTGACGATTTGAGTTTTTATGAAACACTCTGTCATGTTCTCAAACACACACGCATCGAGCTCGAGGAACACAGGCCAATTAGTAACAAAGTCTAATCACGTACTTTAGGATCTCTCCAGACATTGTGAATGCAATGAGCAAAAGAATGAACCAATACTTACACGGACTATAAACAATGCAGACAATATAGCGATGGCAAACGCTGTAGACTCAACAATGAATTTCATTTCCTTAAAAAATAGGGCTCCAATTGCCTAGGGAAGCATTTTCACAGATTGTTTATTTTTCTCACAATCCAATATTTAGACTTGTGTCAATTTAGCCTATTTAGAAGAGATTAGTGACTCAATGGAAGTGATATAATACAGAGAGAGAGAGAGCAAAAGCATCTGTGACTCACTCATATTACCTCCTGACCTTGAAGTAATCAGGGCATTGAGGGAGCAGCGTTCCACCTGCGTGTTTGACCTTTGACATGGCCACTCAATAAAACAAGATTGATGGGTGGTTTTAAGGTATGATGGCATTACTTCCAAGAAAACCAGCCTCTTGCTTTGGCACTCGTTTTGACATGTAGTAAAGATAATGCAGTGTTATAATATAATGTACCAGAAATGGAGGATTTAACAAAGTGCAGACTGAAAAGAGCATAACAGGTAAAAAAAAAAAAAAAAAAACAACTAAGGACAGCCAGCACCATCCTTAGCTCTAAACATTTCTGGGAATTGTGGTCCTTCATGCTGTGATTGGAAATAAGGTGGACATTTGTTTAGGGCAAGTAGTGTTAATTTGTCAGAGCGCTAATTAGATGTAAGCAGACCTTGTTGCTCGGCAGGCCAACTATAACACACACGCGAACCGGTACACTCACACCGAGGAAATGACTGAGCTGGATTGATGGAATTCCATAAAGGCCAAGGACGGCTAAACACAAGAGCAGCACGATGCCAACGCAAGAATCTTGCGCGGCCAAAACTGTTGATTGAGTAGACGGGGTTTGTGGAACAGGACGAAGAAATAAACGCGGTTGAAAAGGGGTAAAGGAAAGAGAAAACCTTGAGGCATATTCTGCCTTGGCAGGTCCTCACCTTGGTAATATAAGAACAGTGAACCAGCGCGGTTTTCAAGAATCTGGCTACGAGACTAACATTTCTGGCATTTTCTTTGCATTTGGCCTGAAACTGAAAATCCCTTGGACGTTGCTCGTAGTCGCTCCGTGCCATCTGATGTGGTCAGACAGCTTGCCATGAAAATATTGTGTGTGTGATTATCCGACATTAGCTTGTGTTTTATAAGGTCTTATTTGAGGCATAACAAAACCAAACACTATCTTTAGAAAATTACTTTATCAGAGTCTCAGTGATGTGGGAGGGGGAGCAGCAAAAGCTTACCCAATTTTCTGGACAACCTTGTGACATCTCTTTCAGATGAGTGTTGGGAGGAAACAGATAAAGCTTTCCATGTGGCATGTTCTTTTTCTGGCTCACTCCTTTGCCCGGCTGCCAGAGACCTCTGCTTAATGTAGTGGTACAAGGAGGACGAGGGGGAGTAAATGGAGGAACTTCAGGGGGGAACACTGAACATGCATGAAGGAAAATAGTCCTTCCAAATGACCGTGATGACTGGGGGACCGAATGTGTACTAATCTGGGCGAGCGGCCAAGGCAAACAGCCCGAGGGGGCAAAGGGGAAGCCATCGTCAGGAAAGGGGGAGTTCAAATAAAGTATATGGAGGGTGGACAGGACGAGGCGAGACGAATGCCATTACAGTGCAGAAATGAAAATACGAGAAGCCAGGAGGGAACCTGGGAGTTGTAGGAGTGTTTCCTCTGAGGGGGGGGGGCCAGGGGGTCTGGTTGCACAGCGATACGGAGCCTCGTGTTTAATGGTGCTTAACATGCACAAACAAACACAAACACGGCGCATGCACGAAAACATACAATGCATGCTGTATCTCCACCGCTGCCTTTCCCCTCTTTCTCACACACACACACACACACACACTAGATGACCTCCTGGGTGCTGTGTTTTCTGCGCAACGGTATGTACTGCCAAGTCACACAGCTTGAGCAGCAGGGAGGTCCAAAAATCCGGAGGGAGATGGTACGTGACAGAGAGCAGGCTGTGTATGAACGTGTGTGTGTGTGTGTCTCAGGTCAGAGGAGTCAAAGTGGATACGTAGCGAACGCTCTCGAAAAAGCGGCGCTTGCACGATGGTGCTCATGCTGCATATATGATGAGTGGCAGTGTGTTTTGACAATTACGTACGTGCCCATTTTTGTTTTCGTGGAATGGAATGGATCGAAAAGACAGCAGCGAGACAGAGGGCAAAAACATCTGATATCCATATGTTCATTTGGCTAAAACCATTTTAATCAAGTTTGTGGCTTCGTGGAGCCAAAGTAGCTGCTTGTAAAATAAAGAATACAACAAGAGGCACACAACATCAGCCGTGCCTCCGCATCGGTTTGTGTGCGTGTGTGACCGGTTGTGTGCACACGTGTATACAAACTGTGCCTGGCTCCAACACAGAGAGGAGAGATGCATGTGAGCTTCATGCTGCATCGATCGCTCGCTCGCTCCAAACTCTGAAAGTGATTTTCTCACCGTATCTCAGAGGAAATGATTCATTAGGCTGTGGCCCAGTTGGGATCGCTCTGACATGGAATAAGAAGCAGCCACTCACCCCAGGCTGGTGCGTTTGGAGCGTGCACCGAGACGAAGGGGGAAGATGGGAAGCAGCCCGTGAAGGACGCAATGGGAAAACGGCAGGGAGGGATGCGAGCGGACGACTGGAAAAGGCATAGCTGGAGGAGAGGAAGGTTGGAACGAAGCAGACGGAGGTGACGGAGAAGGGGGGAAAGGGGAGCCTCTGTGGCTTTGAGTCAAGGGAACAACGACTCCCAGACAAGCTCGTCTTTCCTGGAACACCACAGGAGCACTCAGCACGAAAGAGAATAATGCCGTGTACTAATCTCTCTGAGGTCATCTCGCACACATCTTTGTCGATTGTTTGAGTATCCTGTCTCTGCAGTACACTTCAGATGAGCATATTGTGGCGTGGTTTAAATCAGAAAATACTAAACAGAAACGCAAGCACTGACTGAAAAACTATGCAGTTATACATTATATTAATAGCTTTTCTTTTCAGTCTAACTAAATCTAACTTAAATTATTTGTTGCATTCCACATATCTAGACATGATTAAATAAAAATCCATAGCATAGCCCATTAGCTTGACGTTACTAATCAGATATTTCAAATATGGCACTGCGGACATTAGAAGCTCCCTGTTGAAATGTCTGACCTCTCACCTCTGTGATCCCCAGCGTCTGGGCGTACGAGAAACACCCATGCGATGTCGAACAGCTGCGCTTCCCAACTAAGGTAGTGTCTGAGCAAATTTAACTAAGCAATGTATTTCAGTCTGGTGAGTTTGTTGTGTGCGTATATGTGTGTGAGATCAACTTTTTATTGATCTATTGTATTACTTTAAAAAGCAAACCCCAGAAGCAGACAAGTGGAGCAAAAGGAAAGATACTTACATAACAAAATGTAACACTGAAGGAGCCGATACCACGACAAAAATGTTTAAATATGCCCATATATATAATACATAGAATATATAATACAATCATGACCTCTTCATTGTGATTTAGCTTGTTCTAAATGTATAATATATGCAGAACTCTGGGTAAACTGACAGACCAAAATCAAGATTAATGTGCTTGTGGAGGATTAAAATGTGTTTTAAAAAAAATAAAATTACTGTTACTTTCTGTACTTGTTTTGCATAATTTATCCAAGCAATGGAAATCTAAACTGCATATCTCCATGTCTGTGTGATTTTAGACAACCGCCTATCAGCGACATTGTGGTTTTTGGTCTGACACAGATTGGTATTTCCTCAGCCTTTTCTTTGTAGGGGGATATTTGTCCGAGCTGCCTGGAACACGGGGTGATTTTATAGCTCTGGGAAACCAAATCGAGGAAACTGCCATCACTCGGGATGTTCCAACTATCATCTAATTTACTGCTCTTGACTTGAAAGCGATATTTAACATCCTCGAGCTACAAGTCTGCAAAAGCTCCAGAGTCCCGTCTGCGAGTGTAGCTGAGTTCACGGAGCAACACGGCATGCAAAGCTCCATCTGGGACATCCCAACATCCTAAAGTGACCCACCAACATGGAACGCTGATAGGAGATAAGGGGGATGTGACTAATGTGGAATGCAATTTGGATTAAGCTGAAAAGGGGGAGTGCTGAAGATAACCCAGATATTTCCTAGAAGAGGTAGGAGGAAGAGTGAGAACGAAGAAGAGAACAAGCAAAGATAAGAAAGGGAGGTCTGGATTATATGTTAAGCCTCATTACTCAACCACCCACTCAGTTTAATACAGTGGGAGATAAAGGCAGACAGAGAGAACTAGAGTGAAAATGCAAACATAAATAACACACAGCATATAATTATCTGTACGTGTGTGAGTGTGCATGTGTGTGTAGCAGTGTGGGTGTCCATGTCTCCCTCGTGACCTCGTGCTTCAGTTGAAGCTTGTAATAAAGCGGCAAATTATGAATTAGATAAGTGTCAGTGAGCTATTGGTCTGGGAACACAGCAACCATCCCGACCACACTACATTTAAGAATGTGACTTTCTGCCCTCAACTTCATCTATCATCTTGTAAAACCATAACATTTCCACTTTCCACTGAGTTACTCACGATAGTCACGCCAGTCTCAACGTACCTCAAAACCCCAGAAAACGTGTTAAACGGTTGGATTCCAGATGCATTCCTTTCATGGATTCAGACCCGCGATGGTAATTTACTTGTTATCTGTCACAACAAGACAATAAAATCACACTGCCAGATGGAAATTTACTGTCGTCCTGTGCTGAAGTGGTGTTTTGCAATAATCCTGGTGATAGCTCCTTTCTAATATAACTCTCTTTCACTGATACATCTGGGGTTTGTAATATTGTTTGTACATGATGATGTGTCACCTGTACTTCCAATCACTGTCACTCTGAGGATCCGTTTTCTGATGTGAAGGATGCAGGGCACGGAGGATAGCAAGGGAACCCCACGAGACATATGGCCTCAATCAGAGCCAGTACTACCATGACATCATTGTCACATAATTGACTGTCATCGTCCGTCGCTCTCTTTCCTCCTTTGTTGCCAGGGCGAGCGGAGGCCGCAGCCATTGAAGTTTTCCTCTTTCACGTGATTATGCTGTTGACTGTGGGTTGCAATATTAAAGACCACTGCGTGTCTGGATATCCTGTTCATACAGTTCTTTCCCAACCGGATATTTAGCAGACAGTCAGGCTCTTCATTTGAAGTATCTACTGATTTATTAATGGCAAAATTACGTTTGGCTTTGAATTGGCCAATGTAATGTCTGCTTCATGCTTGTTAAGGATTTAACAACCCTAATAAATCACAAACACTTCAGCCCTTACGTTAGTCGGGTTTAGCATTAGATAGCAAAGTAACCATTTAATAATATTCAATTCAGTTTCATTTAAATAGCGACAAATCACAACAGAAGTTCTCTAAAGGGCACTTCTCATATAGAGCAGGTCCACCCATACTCTTTACAATAAATATATAATATACATCAGTCTCCACCATGGCATTGCAACAAGTGATCACCAGAAGTGATGTGGATGAAGAGACTTTTCAAAATGTCATCATAACCAAGACTGCACAAAACTGGAATGTAGTTATGTATGCACAACAAAAATCAGAATTGTATAACGTTACTTGCTTCGAAAGGTGCCTTTGTGTAACAGGCAGCAGCTTTCATCAGTCATCAATACACATTTCTCATCTACACACGTTTCTTGTCAACACATTCAACCCAATAACGTATTGTGAGATCACATCTAACAGACAAAACAGGTGCATTTTACACAGGCTCAAAGAATTTAAATCATCCATTATTTGATTTAAAAAACTATACTAAAACTATTATGAACAAACAAGCTTGTCAAGCTGAAAAGTCCAGTTGCCCATTTGCTGAATGGTGAACCCAGATTAATGAACAACAGAAGCTGAAGCGGAGGACGACAAGGGAGACACCGAGAAGGACAGGTTGTGCTTATTAAGACCAACAACAACATGTCCTGGTGCTCACCCTGACTAAAAAAAAAGTAGCGTGCATCCCTGATCATAACACATGTCACGCAGCACTACCGCTAAGCTTCGGTGTGCACCAGCGAAACTCCCCAGAGCTCCCTGTAAAATAAAGGGCTACTACCAGGGCAGCTATTGTGCAGCCTTGCTTTTGTTGTTATGCATTAAACAAAGTCAAGCTGTCCCTTCGCTCTTGCCAAGCTCATTGTCGTAGTTGTTTTTCTAGGAGCAGCCATTCCTGGTGTGGTGAAGCTGCGTCGATACACAGAGCAGATTACCTCTGCCGGACTTGTTCATAAACAACAACCACATGCTGCAACATATAATAAAAAACATGATAATAACCACGGGCCTGATGGGAATGATGATGTGACTCAGTCCTGGCGGTATGCATCCATGTTGTCATTACCCTCTCTCTGTCCAATTATACATCTCTCTTAGACTTTATATGCATCCTTCCTGACCTTATATACTTCTTTCCAGAGATACTGTGATGGTTAATAAACTGGTAGTTCTATTAAGTTTAGGACTTAACAATGCAATGGGTTTAGGTATTTGGATGTTAACACACCTGTCTAGTAATCACATTACTATGTGGCACTGATTTGAGCCTAAATAATTAGTTAAATTGAAAAATTTTATGAAAAGAAAAGCTGTACTGTAAAAATTCATTCTTTTGCTACTGTAAAATGTATTAAATTTAATTGACTGATGCTCAACAGTATCATCATTGTTCACCTAGTCTTCTTTTAATTTCATGCAATTTCAGGATAATCTGACAAATGTTCGACTTTGGAGGGGCGGGGAAAGCAATAAACACTTTTATGATCTGGTAATGGGAGGAAATAAAACTTAATGAATGAGCTGAAAAGTGGTGGTCAGGCTGGGGTCTTTCAGAAGGGATAGTTCAGATTTTGAGAAATACTGTCTAATTAAGAACTGAGAGTCTTTTCAGTCTGTCGAAAGCTTCCTCCCGCCAGAGTTTTTGATGTTGCAAACCCTCGGAAAAAGCCAAAGTTAAGATGAAGACAACACCACTTCATTAATCATGGTTAGGTTAGGCATCTGATATTTCAGTCCTGAATTTACTGTCACTGAATTGCAAAGGATTTCTATCTTGAACTTTTGTTCCTGGAGCTTATTTGAGGAACTGAAATGAGGCCCAGTTCATAATTCACATGAATAAACAGGATAATTTTTGTGATTTTCCCATCCAACAGGAGCATCCATAGTCAGCTTTACTGAATCCAAGTAGCAATTATTAGTCTTTAAATGCACATTACTGTGGTCAAACTCACCGGGATCCAACACAGACAAGGATGAGAAACACAGACCAACAAACAAGCCTATATAACTGACACATTTAAGCCCCATCAATCCCTTCTCTGTTTCTCAGTGTTTATTACGCATCGTGTTGTTTCCTGTTACTAATGGCCCAATCGGTCCCACTTGTGGTGGCCCATAGGGACGTGCTCCTTGCACAAAAAAATCCAGCTCTGAATCGAGGTGATGAGAGAAAAGACACGCTGTATAAGAAAGTGTCGTTCCAAATTTCTGATGACATTATTCTTAATCACAGAGAGAAAGTCTCCCTAAACAAACCCTTCCAGTATGCGCAACCACAGAAACCTCATCCTGGTGTTTCTCAACAAAACGCTGACCTGGTGACAGGGCTCGAAATGTTTCACAGCGATGTACGTACAGCTATGATGTGTTGTGTAATGCCCGAAGCCTGCGGTGTCGTCTATCAGCGAGCGCAGCATGGAGAAGTCGGAAGAGAGGTGAGGTAAGGTGAAAAGGAGAGACAAAGAAGGGGAGGAGGAAAGGAGAATTTAACCTTACTAAGGCTGCTGGGTAATATCTCTGCAGCTTGGAGACACTTTATGTAAGCTGCTGGGTGTAATCTGGAAAACAGCGAAGGAAAGGAGGTCAGTGATGTATCTCCTTGCAGAGGAGGGATTGTGAAGCTCCTCGGAGGCGAACTGCGCTGCGCAGGCAGATGCAAGTATAAGTGCACAAGTCTCCAGGAAGAAATACATGGCTCAACAATACAGCGATTCATCACAATTAAGCAGATGTAAACCTATACAGCGTGTAACCCTAACACCCCATCGATCAGAGAGCTGCCTGTTGTCTCTGCTCTCCCACAGTTTAAATCTCTCCGCTGGATATTGGAATATCACTCCAACATACACCTACAGTAAATCATCATATACACACACACACTGCCTGTGTAATTCATTCCTTCTCAGTCCCCACTCAGTGATTTAAAGTGATGGCTTTAGCAGCGCAGCAATCCAGCGTAGGTCTTCACTCACACATTCACAGCAAGTAAATCCGTCAGGCATATTTATCATAGGGAGCTCGATGTTGTCTCTGCGATGTCTTAGGCGCAAAAGATATAAAGTTTGTATTTTAAGAATGATTTGTGTTCCTGCGCTTCTATTTTGCATACCACATGTTAAATAGGTTTTCTTCTCTTATCTTAGTGCCAATTTTCTTTATTTCTTCAGTTAAAACTCGATTATGGGGGACGTGAGGAAGGGAAACTCACTTTTGAAGCTGTTACAGGATCAGCTCTAGTTAGTTTTTTCATTTTCATAACTATAAGAATTTTGCTGTATTTGCAGTGACTATCACTTTCTATTTGTCCAGTTTTAAGATTTGGCACAGCACAGCCAAAGTAAGAGTTATGGTATTAACATTTTCATTTTTTCAGTTGCAGGAGATTCTTAACACAACACTAGTGGCTCGTTTGACCCAAGCGATCCTGCAACAGGCCATCGCACTTGAGCTGAGAAGGTGAAGGCAAAGGCCTCATCAAAAGATCAAACTGCTTCCTGTGGACCCACCAGGGACGAGCTCCACTGTCACCACAGGTCACAGAAGATGTGACCCTGCACTCCAATAACCAGCAGCAGATGAGCCGGCGCAGGAAGACGCCGCGGGAGTCCAGGAAGTGGCTCGGGTAGGAACATGTTTGGAGATAGTGTTCTTTTGGCAAGAGGGGTGGTTCTCTGGTTTATTTTTGGGGGCCTCAGCGACGACCCTGCTGCTTTCCTGTTTTCTTTCCTGGAGTAGGTCTTAGGTCAACGGGGACAGATAAAGCACACGAAAAGAGGAACACCTCTTCCTTTTTTCACACCACGAATGATTCATATGGAAGCTCATTCATCTCATAGACTACTGAAAGCCAAAACACTAATCTGTCAATCAACAAGTGGCTGTTTTCCAAAAGGGGAAGCAATGTGACAGCCTTCAGTAATTTAAATGAATAGCATGTGAATGTTTTTGACCAATGTGAAAGAGAAAAAGAGAGACAAGAACCACAAACCGGACGTCAATGATTTTGGAAGCCAGTAGGTGGCAATCTTCTCAGCTATTCTCAGCAAGCACCTGTGTCCGTCTGAATGAAGGGGGTGCAGATTACATGTCAGGAGGCGGTCATGACCGTCAGAGCAGACACACTGGACAGTAAACATCTATTTATCCATGCAGACACACAATGCAGAGTTGTATCAAATGTAGCAACAATATATACAATATATTCAAAATGTGGTAGAGGACATTTTTGAGAGAACTCTAGTTTGCCCCTGTCTGCCTACCATCACAAAATCAAGCTGCAATCAGCCTCTAAATGATCCTTCCCACTGAGCTTAGTCTACCTGAATGTCCGTAGGGCTCCGCCAGCATCAGTGGGACATTACATTCATATTGCTGATTTTATCAGAGTCCCCACCATTGTTGGTTGCCTTTGGTCTATGTCTTTCATTTCCCTCTCAGTCACAGGACTGATCTGAAATTATTATTGTTGCACTGAGGAGGAAATTAATAAATCTCTGAGGAGGAAATTAGAGTTCCAGACGGTGTGGGCTTAACGTAATACATGCATGCACACAAATATCCTTGTTTTTTTTTTTAAAGCAAATTTCTTATATAAACTGAATCTGTGTGAACTTATGAACAGAGTGAGCAAAATTGCAAGTGCTTAAAAAAATTGCCATTGTTATTTTGAACTGCAATCTCAACCTTATAAATCTTTCTTAGCAAATTACTAAACATCCTTGCAGGTTGAAACACCAGACAAAATATCCACTTCTCTAGCCACAAGGGAAATCTGTGCTGAGGATTTATAATTTTGAAGGGTAATTAAACTGAATGATGAACTATTTCTGTGAACTCTTCATGAAAAAAAATGTTCCTGTGGTGCACGCACATTGGCCAACATCTCTCTCTTGTCAACAAACTACTGATCACATCAGTCGAGCAGAGCAGCGCTGTTGACAGATGCGCAGAGACGAGCTGTGATTGGTCCGTGGCGGTGGGTGTTTCCGCATTCCGCGCGGAGCTGTCAGCGGAGGCGCGAGTTGCAGAGAGGGGGACCGTCGCGTCTGTGTGTGCACAAAACCTGCTGTCATTCCCAGAGGAATAGCGGTCCGTCGCCAGGGAGCAAGGATGCCTTACATGTTCATCAGCACGCAGATCCGACTGGTGTGTATCCTGCATCTGAAATAACTCGTGACAGGCTTTTAGGAGAGGCGCGCTCGAGTGGGACATGCGGGAATTTACTGATTTGATCGATAGCGCTAATCGATCAAGGTTGAAGGTTATACTCGTGCTTTTGGCCTGTGATATTGTGCATGCTGGAAAACAACAAGCAGTCAAGGCTACAAGCGGAGCAAGCAGTGCGTATGCTTTTTTTCCCCACGGTGCCCTAAATTAAAAACACATGTTGCCCAGTTGCCGGCCTCTTGGTGCGCATGTTCATTGTGTTGTCTGCAGCAACCTAATTCTACAGCCTCACAGTAATGGATGATCTATTTTTAGGCTGTCCACTTATTAGAGATTATGATCCGCACCTGCCAGAGGGCTGCAGGTGTAGCCGGTGACATGCAGCCAGATCCTGCACAAATAGCTTACAGACAACAGATATTGTTGCAGCAACAAGCAGTCATGTCTCAATTGATGTTAAGCAAACTGTCAGCTGTTGAGTTCATGCACTTAATTACTTGTTGCAGGAGAACGGTCCAACAAATGTGGGGGATGAATATTCTGACCCAGCTGTCATGAATTACCTGGGAGCAAGGAAAACGACCATGCTGGGAAACAATTTGTGAGTATTGAAAATGAGGATGCTCAGTTCTTGCGGTGGGTGGACATGAAGTAAGTGTGGCAGGTATCCAATCAAACTCAGGCAACACCTTCAGATAGAAGAGAGATTTGTATAGTTCATGACAGGGCGTCATCCACAAAACCACTGAACTTAAACTTCCCTCACAGGATGAAGATTTTCTGTCCAGATTTGATTGTTTTTATGAAACCATCTCTGCCACCATCTTACAAACAGGGAACAGTAAACTGTTATGTGTAAACTGTCCACACATGTAGAACCGACTCCCAGGTGGACTGTGAATGTGCTCACACCAGGCCATACTTCCATATTTAGGCACATAACACTGGTGTTTCTTTCATTTTGGCAGTTAAAGTGTACATATTGACAACAGAGCTGAGATCAGGTCACATGGTCGAGGAAAGCTGCTGCTTTGCAGATTTCGAATAAACCATTGGAGCTGATGGAATACAGATCAGGGAAGTGTTGTCATTGGCAATCTGATTCAAATGCTGCTGGGAAATGAACCAAGGTGTGGAAGGAAGTGAACAAGCACCACAACAATTAACAGCATTCTACTTTCCAAGCAAAGTTTACCAAAAGACAGAGAGATCTCCACATCTGCAGAAAGTACAATTACTTTTGTGTTTATGCTCGCTCAGTTCCGAGTACCATGTGGACGACCCACCTCGCCTGGTGCTGGACAAGCTGGAGAAGATCGGCTTCCGAGTGCTGACCATGACAGGGGTGGGACAGACGCTGGTGTGGTGCCTCCACAAAGAGACGGAGTGATGGGAGCTTTGTATGTATCGACAGACCTGAATGAGCCTATAGGAGGATGAATGAATCAAGATCGAAGAACTTTGTCAGCTTTTTAAAAAAATGTATCCCTCTGCTCTATAGTTGACACACTGACAGCTGCTAAATCAGCCCTTTGTCAGTTAAAATAAAGTTCTTAAATTGAGATTATCCCAGACGTAAGGTCTCAGATTACCTTCAAATAGGTGACAGGTCACCAATTTCAGGGGAACACCAACCAACATTCCAGAGATTTTACCAGACTCTTTGTCAGTATTGCTCACTATTCACAACTGTGACCAAGTGTAGTGAGTGAGGGCCAGTTTTATTGTTAATGTCATTTGGCAGGAGAACTTCATTTAAGGCATGTCCGTAAATTTAGCTTGTGCAAAAGGCCTCACCAAAAAAATAAAACGCAATGCTAGATAGATTTGTATTCACAACACTGTGTAAAGATGTTTTTGTAAGTGTATCATATGCTTATGATTAAATGATGTAATGATGTGGATTACTTGTGCACTTATTAATAAAAGAAAACAATTTGCAATCCTTATTAGATTTACTACAGGCACAATGGAGTACATGTACCAAGCCATCTGATAATCCATAAAATAGGCACTCAGAAACATCACTTGTCAAAACTGACAATCAATGTGAGCCCTCGCAGCACTGTGGCACCTTACAGGGATGCTGTATGCCCCAAGACAAGGCTGTAGCACTGCAGGCATACAGAGTGCAAGAGGTCTGCCTGTGTGAGCCAAAAAACTCTGGGTGGTTTCATTACAGCCCCAGGTCTGCCAGCGCATGTCTGGGGCCAGCCCCGATCACTAACCCGCAAACCAGAAACGTTGCCAGCCAGCTCACAGCCAAACTCTTAACAGTCCTGCAGCCTCACACATGACTTAGCTTCCACCTCCGCACCAAAGATCAAAAGGTGCTGTTGCTTCTCCGCTCCAGAGACGCTGCATGAACACCAACGTGACAGGTTTGACTCGGACAATGTGAGGAAAACGGGGCGGAAGAAGAAGCTGTGAAGATTCCAAGGCTCTGCTGTGATCATTGATAGGACAGAGCATAGAACAGGCTCGTCCTCCCATCCTGGTTTGCATGCAGCACAAGCCACTGTGGGCTCAGGGCAGGGTTGGTGGTGAATGTGTTTCCTGTAATTGTATTTCCTCTGTTGTCATTTGGACAGAGTTTGTGTGTTTCTGGGCTTTTTTTTTCTCTTCACATTGCCGGGATATGAAAAAGGCTACACATAAACAAAACCATGTGATGAGGGGATTTTGCAGGAGGAGGGGAGCAGATGTCTCCCACCACACCACAGCGCTCCACAGCTGGACATTGTGTAACAGAGCCACGGCGAGGCAGCGCAGGACTCGCAGAGAGATGGATGACTCGGTTGGATGTTACGAAGCTGCCATGTGGCTCCTAAATAACACAATGACAGGAGAAAGCGCCACCACACAGGCCCACAAATACAGACACACCATTACGCCATATTCCCCCAAGGGACAGGAAAATAAGACTATTTGGATGGATAGATGTTCCACAGGCAGAGGACCTTGTTACAAAACTCATGGTGACCACAACAGTTTGGCACTGTAATGTCTGACTTAATGTGGGTCATAGAGTGGTAGTGTATCACTTCACAGAAAATAAATAAGGACTACAGAGTATCTTCTAGGTATCTGTTACATAAGCCTATTGTGAAACAGCTTACAACAGTAATAGCTTAACTTAGAGAAATTGTTGAGGTCAGTATCATAGAACAGAACACAGACAGTTTTCAAAGCAAGTGGCATGTTCTTCAAATTAAGCTCATCCACGGCCTGTTGCATGATTCATCAGGACCAAGTGTATGGAAACAGAAATGGAAACACTGAGGTCGGTAGGTTGCCCCAAAACAAGCACAACCATTGCTACAAAAGTTTGGCTCTACCCATCCCCGCAATATCATGCATGAAAGAAAAATGGATGTTCGTGTACTGTACAAGCTCAGCATTAGTAGTTCTCACATGGCAGAAGTCGTTCGGGAATTGTTTCAGGACTCCTTAAACGAAAGTCTTTCAGTTGGTGATTTAAAGCAACAGTTCTTTTCCCTTGCAAAGAAAAAAAAAGCAATTTGCTTAGTTGCTGAGAGTTAGATGAGAAGATTGATACTACTCTCATGTCTGTCCATTCTGTCCAATTTTAAGCTGGAGCCAGATGCGGTTGTACGGGGGGTTATGTGCCAGACAGTTTCTTGGCCAGGAGCAGTGACTTCCCGGAGTCTCCACTAGTTGACTGGCAACCCAACGGTGACAACAAGACTCCAGAAAGTCACCTCTCCCTGCCAAGAAATAGTTCAGCACCTAACCCTCTGTCAAACCGCAATGTGTCCTTTATGGAGTTTAGTTTTGATCAGACACAAACGAGCCAAAACTTGTCAAATAGTGAGCTCTAAAGGTGCTGGTACTGGAGGTGGATTTCGTCTTACCTTTGGACAGAGCCAAGTTAGCCGTTTCTCCTGTTTCTAGTCTTTAAACCAAGACAAACCCTAACCCTAAACCAAGCCAACCAGCTCCTGGCTCAGGCTTACTAGTGAACAGGCAGGCATCAGGGTGGTAATTTTCTCATCTAACTCTCAACATGGGACAATATTTAGTCACTAATAAGGGCATTTTCTCTATCAGATATTGATGATCTACATCAGGGATTCCCAACGTTTTTGGCTTTTGATTCCTTAAAATGAAGCCATGCCACTGTAGGTTATGTTTTTAGTGTGGCACATCATTTAAAAGCAGTTCAACCAAAGAATATATTCATCCCTTTCAGGTTGTTTAATTTGAAGGATCTTTACATGACTGAATGGGTAACATTTGTTACAGGATTTTTTTTTCTTTCTTATCCCTTTAATAAACTGCTGACCCCACAGATTCATCTTGGGACCCATTGAAGGGCCTTGACCCCGAGATTGGGAACCCCTGATCTACATTGCATTGACCAGTATTGTTGGCCATGAGTAGAGCATTAGATATGTTGTATACAAAGCGGGCGGAGAAATGATTTCCACGTAGTCCCATTGCATAGTCTGTGGTTTGGATTGCCCCAACACTCAACTCATTTCGCAGAGTTACTGATTATGTATGTAGACATCAGAAAGGAACGGCTACATTACATTAATCTGAGCAGGCTGCAATAATGAGGTAATGAGTTGTCACAGCTAAACCAGACAATGGTTGACAGATGCAAATTACATCATTATACCATTTTGATTACGTGTGGTGTTGCACGGCCAATCTCCTCTGGCTCTTTTACAACACAATGAATTGAGACTAAATACTCACTGATTGCCCTAAATCTCGAATAATTTACCAACTAATTTATCAGTGCTCAAGGTTGGTGTACTGATTAGATGTAGAAATCCCAGGAGGCACAAGAGTACAATGTTACGACCCCCCCCCCCCAAATCATCAGAAAAACTACTGAGACAATGTGAAATATTATCTAATATGTTCAGATTAAATATCTGTCCATCTCAGTTTATTGCAGGAAACTAAATAGCCAACAGACTATTTAGAACTGCAAACAGACTACAGCATGTTCTCGTTGCAAAGTTCAATCTGCAATTAAAATAATAAGGAATCAAAGAATCACTGGCATAAATGCATATCGGCAGGAGTAGATAGTGTGCAGTGCTAATTCATCCCTACAGCCTGAGTATTAATACACCTACCTCTGGACCTGCAGGAGCCCTCTTCTCTACTCTGTCTCTCCCTCAGTCATCCTACATTCTCAATAAACGAAAAGACACAACATGAAAAATATACAAAATATTTTAGTTATTAAAAAGATTTATTTGGCCTTACAGTGTATTACGTACAAAAAATAATAACAAAACATTTAAGAGGCTTTATGAAACTAAAGCCGGAAACAGGTATTCATTTAATAGTAGCAGGCTGGTACCAAGTTGGCTCCTGTTGTGCTATGACCCAGCAGCGTCCTCTTCATCATCTCTCTGCATTTGTTCGATGAGTCTCTGTCGCTCAGCAGCCTGCCTCATCCTCATCATCACCACACTCTCGTAGTCGCGTTCATTTGTCAGGGAGCCCTGCAGGGGAGCGAGAGACAGACACAGAAAATACAGCTGTGATGAAAATGTTTGAACCAAAGAATTCAATACATATTTTAATATTTACAAACAGAAAGATTTGCAAATCCTTACTTGATAGATAAGTTCGATAAGTGGCTGAAAGTTTTTTTGTTTGTTTTTTTTATAATTTTTATAATTGATTGATCAACAGGGCATTTTTATTGTAAACTGATTAACTGAGTTTGGGTTTTGCTTTTTGCTGATCAGACAAAAACAACCAATTGAAGACATCGGCTTGGGTTTTTGGGATTTTCATTAGCCAATCTGTGCCTGGAAAACACCTCAAATATTTCAGAATCCTTGCCTTCAGGTTGCTACAGGGAGGCTTTCTGTTATAAATGTATAGTCTCCAAGCACACACCAAGAAAAACACACAAACAAAGTCACATAAACTGTGTTCATGGGATGTCCAGTAGTCCCTGTAAACTGATCCTGATGTATTAAATTGGTGGAATGGCCCTTTAATCGATATTCAAGGGAAATATCTAATTAGCCAATGCACTGGCATGAGTAAGAGAAAAGTCATACATGTCTGTGGTTTATATCATGACAACAGCGACAAGGGGCAGCGCATGGAGCGAATGACACCACTGTCACTGTCCACTGTGTGTTTGCTTTCACGACCGGGCCTGCGGGTGAACAGCGGAGGAGAGGCCCACTCGGACAGATGCTCTCATCTCAGTTACCATCGGCATGACGGTGAGGTGTACACGCAAGAAACAGCAGTCTACGGCGCAACTGTGACAGAGTAATTCCGCTGCCTGAGGTCATTCAACCCCAGAACGAGGGCTGGAATTAAGCCTGGCAGGCTCTCTGTGTGTGTGTGTGATTTCTTTGAAGGACTTGGGCTTGGATGACGATTGCAAGATATTCTCTTACTGAGGCTAATACTTACTAGCTAATGGCTAATCAAGCAGGGTGGAACACAGGCCAAGATGTCTCTCTCTCACACACACACACACACACATACACACACACAAAGAGGTCACGACCTGTGCGGTCACAAATGCCACACACAGGCCAGCACACACAACCAGACACAAGAAGAGAGACTGTACAGAAGTAAAAAGATGTAAAATATGCACTTAGGATGATGCTTATATATGCATACTTATACAACACACACATACGCACTCACAGAGACCATCATCCCATTTGAAGGGGAGGGAGGCCATGTGTCCACAGAGTGAGCCATTGTTTTATAGGATTATATCCAGGAAGTCTGCTGGGCCAAGGAAGTGTCTCTTTAACAAGACAGTGAGCTACAGGACAGAGAGAGTGAGTGAGTGTCTGTGACTGCGCATGTGTGTGCATATGCGTGCATGTGCATGAAGGACTGAAAGAGAGCAGGTCAGAGCGATTGGAAGAAGAGCGGTAGGTTTTTGTCAATGTGCTCGCTGAGCTAAGGCATCTGGAAAACATCACGGGGACTCCTGCATCCATGTGCTCAGAGAAAGAGGGTAAGCATGGAGGAAGAAGAGAGGGTCGGTGAGGGGAAGTTATCCCCCACCCCCGCCCGGCCACCCCGCCCCTGGATTCAGGAAAGCTGCTATTATCATTCCAGTAATGTGAGCTCAGGCCCTCATCTTGACACGTAACTCTGAAATATCACGCGAACGCCATTAGGTAAATAAACAGCACTCGCATCTTTAAATTAAACAAAACACAAGCATGTATACAAGTAAGCTGGTGAAAATGCTCCCTCTTCTTCAGCAAATATATCTCCACTCTGCCCTGCCCTCTACTGGCCACTACACTGAAGTGCACCTGAAAAACCTCAGGTCAGAGTTGGTCAGACCTGCTCTCTACCCGGTGTGGCCACAGGCGGACTGCACCAGGCTAATGATGTAGGGGAATTCTGAGCAATGTGACGCATTTCTTCTCAGGATGAGGGATGTTTCCTTGCCCAGGGTGTTAACTTACAATGTACATGTTTAGCCAGTGCATCACTCTGTAACTAAACACTCGATTGTGTATGTATGCGTGTCTGTGAGTGCGTGTGTGTTGCAGTAACACCGGGGGCCCGGGGTGAGTAGGAAACCACAGAACACAAACAATGGGCCCCAGCACAAAGCCAAGAGAGGAGGGCACAAGGCCACCACAGAGGTAGGATGGTAGTAAAACGCACACACACAAACAAGCTCAGGATTAGCTTCGTGACATCAGCACATGGCTAGGCCTCCGAACAGCACACCCCAGTCTGACACCAGGCCAGTAATGACATCATGAATACCACCAATGCTGTGAGTCAGGCAGTGCAACACACACACTCTGACACTCCTTCCCACACACAGCAGGAGGCATCGCGCAGCGCAGGTGGCCACTGTGTTCCCCCGGCACAAGTTGTCGGATCAGCTGCACATTACACCATTCCATTATGTGTGTTGGTGTGAGATGGGTGTGAGTATGTAAGCGTGTGAGCACGAGTGAGTAAGTATGTGAGGAAATAAGTGAGACTGCCACTATTTCTACCAACGGGAACACAGAAAAGACCTTTTTCCAGCAAATTACCATGGGCAAAAATAGGGGATTTCTTACTTTATAAAGGGTTTGGACACAAACACATTATACACATAGGTGATAAGTTTAAAGAAAAAACAACATAAATAGTCTTAGTAAAGTGTTCCACAAGCCTCCAGAATAGCTTCAGTGCTCCTTGGCACAGATTCTGAAAATCTCTGCAGCTCTACTGAAGGGAAGAACACACAAAACAAAGTACGGGAAAGTATTCCCGTACTTTGTTTTGATGATGGTGGTGAAAATGTGTCTAACACTTCACTCAAAAATCTCGCAAAATCTCTTGCTAACCAGAAAGAGGAGACACACAGCAAGAACAAAAGCAAGACTCCGTTCTGCCTTTCTGCGCATTTTCTCTTCTTTACAAAAGCAGATTATAGTACAAAGCTCATGATTATATTGTTATGCACTGTCGGTGACAGGGTTGTTGACGCTGTCCCTTGAAATTGAAGTCAACTGCAGTGTTGCTTCCTGCTCTGTCTCAACCTGGCCTGTGCTTAAAATGTAAATGTGAGTGTGAATGTAAATGAAGACAAGGGACAAACAGGGACATATGACAAACACATGCTTGTGCAGCAACCCAATAAACAAGACAGCCATCAAAGTATTTAAAAGAACATTAAAAGCTTGAGGTTAACACCTCTCACAGAACATTTGGTTTAACAATGCCTGCTGGTTGACTGGAATACTTCAGAAACTGAAACCACACTGTCACGAATTCTAAAACATTTTCAGTTGATATACTTGCCATTTCATGCTTATTGTCTCTTGACCTTGTAGCCTGAGTGGTTACCTATTTGTATTTGATAGCTGGATTACTCATTAACACCATCAGCCATCAGATATCTCTAACTAGATGGTCACTGAGCCAAGAAGTGATCTTTGCTGCCAAGAGAAGAAATGGCTTTTTCTGAACAAGCCAACTCTGTGGTCCAGGCTAACATTTCTGCCTCTAATGCAGTCTGGTGAAGTTAATCAAGGAACTATTTATCTGGAGTGTGTGTGGTGGCGTGGTGTGTGTTTCTATATGTGTGTGTGTGCCACTAAGCTATGGAGTAGGTGATTTATGAGAGGCGAACACTTATTTAGAGATCATTTGTGTGTAAATGTGTGTGCAAGTGTGTGTGTGTGTGGGTTCCTGAGCACTCCTGCTAACTCAAACAAACAGGCAGTGGGCAGGGGTGCTGCACATGCAACATTGGAGCCAAGGTGAAATTCCTTTGCAGACAAAACTCAAGCTTTGTAAATGGCACAGGATTAATCATCATTCATTATGAGACTCGGCAGACATAAAACCCCAAAGGTCTGGTCTATTATACTGTTTTTGTTAGTGAAGAACAAACAGTGCATAGAGATTAAGGCCCAAATTGACTTCCTGTGTTTAACCCTGTACATGCACACACACAACAACAAACAAAAATCTGCCAACCGTCTGCACACCAGCAAAAGCCATGTGCAGAAAAATTCTGCAGATGCTGTTTTAGTGAACATCTACAGGTCACTGATTGTGGCATTTACTTTAGATGCAAGCTAGAGAATTTACAGATGTCCTTGAAAGATATTGGAAAGACATCTGCTGTATTTCACATACAGCGAATATTTTTAAAATACAAACATAAAGTCAAGCTGCAACAGAAAGAGATGCTGCATATTGCCCCATTCTCTCAAACAAAATTCAAACAGTTTGACACATTATAAGGTGAAAATACAGTACAGTGCCTGAATGAAGGTGGTGGTGGTTGCGTGTCGACTGCAGATTGAGTCAGTAACATTCAAGGGTAAAGCTAAGGAAAAAGAAGCCGCAGTGGATGTGGGGTGCCATGTAAGTAGGTGTGTGCATGTGTACGCATGTGGCTGTATGTGGTCACGGTACTGGACAGAATAGAAGTCTGTTAGACGGAGACGGCAAGCGCCTTTGGAAACTCTTAAAGTAAAGGAAACAAACAGTGAAAAGAGAAATGGCAGCAAAGACCTGAACTTGTGGTGCCCTGGCATTTCTCTTTATGATGGATGAGCTCAGGGATCTTAGAATAGGGAGATGTGGGGGCTTGGCCTCCTTAATATCCAACAAAACATCACCGTAGAAGCAAAATTATGTCTTTCACATACTGGCCTTCTGGGAAAGCCCTCTGATTGCAACAGATTTACCATTAAAACAAAAGGGGCCACAGGTCTGGTAAGAATGCAGCCTGAACCTTGGAGATGTCAGAAAGTGCTCAGGCGTTATGAGGGGAGAAAAAATGAAAATGAAATCAAGGTTTCCAAACAAAAAAAAAAAACGTAAAATGGCCGCCTGTTCTGCGTATGTACGTATGTGTTCCATGTATTAACACAGTTGCTTATCTATTTAAGAAGCAGAACAAACACATTGTTTACCTCATATCTCCAGTCTTCAAAGCAATCTAAATTTCCCAAGCATGATCTTATAATTACTAATGATTTAGTGCCAGGAGACACAACAGTACATTCCCAGCCTACACTGGACGCCCACATTGACTGGAAAAAAATAGTCTGTTATGAGTTATGCATATGTACATTGTATTTTTTTAATGCAATCCAGCTAAATCTAAATGGAGAGGTCTAAACATTTTGTCTGTGGGCGCAACACAGAGATGAAAACAAGTACAGGATCTCCCTGGATAATAGCACAAAATTACTATTATATAACATATATTTTCTGGAGGGGGTAATTTTGCCTTTATTGGACAGTTGACAGTAGAGAATCAGAGGAGGGGGGGCCAAATTGAAACACAAGCTACTGCAGCTCCATAGTAAGTATGTTCACTCATAGCTCGCTGAGAGCTAAAGGGATGCTGTGAGTTCTTGCTTTAAGTCCATTGTAGAAGTCCTCAGCTCATCTGTAAACAGTTAATAATATAGGATGGTGCTTGAGGGGAAAAAAAAACAACAAAAAAGTTATTTTGTTATAGTATTTAGCATCAATAAATTTCATAAAGAATTTCTTTATATCCCTGCATTCATTAATCAGCCCAGGCACCACCTTACTGCTCTGGACCTGACGTGGCCATACCACGTTGATTCGAGGCTACTGTAAGCTTTGTCATGTGTTGATGAGTCTACACTTGGTATATATAACATAACACCTGGACTTTGGCTGGTGTCAGATCTCTGTCATCTGGCAGTCATGAGACTGAGTGTCCTCACTTCCTCTGAGCAGCCAGACTGCCAAGTTTCTGTTGGAGCGCCTTCAAAAAAGCTCATCACTGAGTCATAACTTTGGAGACAAACAGTGACGGCAGTGGTTAGGATGATGACAAATGCAAACTTGGACGGACTCAGCACAAAGGAGATTACAAAACTACTAGAAGCTGTTTTAGAGACAGACACGTATATAGTAGTGGACTGCCCAATTTCATGCAAGGGACTGACAGTCTAATCTGGTGCTTTTCATACTTTTGAACTCATTTGATTTGATTTGATCTGATTTCGCTGTATTATCAGAATATTCTTCTGAAATTTGTATTCCACCCCAAGACAAACACTGTTTGTCACATAGATAATATAACAACATTTAAATAAACAGCAAAACAAATACTACATCAGACATTACTCATTCCCTTTAACATTCATTGTTTAGTTCACACGGGAACAGTGAGGCCTACTTAGAACCCAAACTCTGATTTAACTGTTTGACAGACTCAGTAACAAGAGAGTTCCACAGGCTGCTCAGTCCAGTCTGTGGAACTCTAGATTTTCTGTTTGATGCAAAAGCTGAGATTCTTCAGATAAAACATGAGAGGGTTTGGACGTGCTACTACCTGCCAACATTCTTTTAGTGTACATAGTTTAAAAACTTGACTCAAGAGTTTGACTAACAATTTTTGAGCAGATACACAGCAGTCTAACCAGTCGAGCTTTAAGATGAACAGAGAGACCGCTGCACCATATCGCACAACACTCTGCATTATTGTGAACACAATAGCACGTTCTGATTGTTTCCTCCAAATGACTACAGTCTCCTAAGCAAATAAATATTATATGTTATTGTACCTTGCTACAAATGTAATCTATTTGCACTCCAGGATAAAGCAGTGTCCACAATCCAAATATTTATCAGAGGAAACTTGTTCAATCTGTCTTTTATGGACAGTAAACTGATGCAGGAGTTCACTGGAAGACCAAAAAAATATTTCCTGTGTCTTCTTTTGATTAATATGAAGTGAATACTAATGAATGTCAGGATCATCTTCGGTGCCAAACAAAGACAACAGTGTAGTATAATCTGAAAACTTCAATAGAAACGTATATGGAATATCAGTTTTACAAACGTCTGTGTAAAGTGTGAAGAGTAGAGGTGACCCTGGGGTGCTCCTGAGCTAGTAACAATGTAAGTTTAATATGTCTGCTTAACTTTAACCATCTGTACCCATCTTCTAAGAAATGAATACAACCTTTGAATCATCTCTGCCAGTAAGAGCTCTGGCTGTATTGTGTTGAATGCTGATGTACAATGTAAGAAGACAGTCCCAGAGCTGTTGTTTTAGGCTGATCTAAATTCGTCATGCGTAATTAAGTGTATCATTGTTAAAGCTTCATCTCCCATGCTACAATCTGCTCATATGCAAACTGTCAAGTTTACCACCTACAGACTTGGTGAACTGCTAAACCACAATTCTTAATTAGTGGATGCACTACAAGCTGAATATTATCCAGTGCAGTACAGTCTGTCCTAGGTTTATCGTAAGAGAAAAATGTTTTCCATACAAGAGAATCAGACAGTTCTTGCTGTAAATCTAGTCTAAATGCTGGCTGTCTAAGGGCCTCGATACAGCGGAAGCTGGAAAACACACAACAAAGGGCCAGAAGAATATCCACCAAAGCCTCAGTTTGGGCTTCTAGCGCCAGTCAAAGCAATATCTGGAAACACTTTTTATCCTGCAACAACAAAAACACGCAGCATCCCAGATTTCAGGCCCAGCATAGCTACATCAAACCACACTGCCCGCTATGGTCAGGCCTTAGAAAAGAGGCTTATACAGAAATCCAGCTAGGGCTAAACGCATCAGACCAGAGGCTACATAGCATGACAACACAACTAACAGAGGGTGTCCAACCTTGGTCAGATCGCAGGTCATGTGAGGTCATTCCCAAATAACGCAGATAACACTAGTTCTTCACCCTGATTGTCTCCTAACATGAAAGCAGTTTTGTGGTTGTAGGTGGAAGAAGGAGGGGGATTCTCAGAAGAGAATTTTTCAGAAATGTTCTGTTTCAGCCTTGAGTAAATGTTATGATAATTTCATTTGCGTGAGTAATTGTGTCTGCTCTTGCAGACGGTTTCTGGCGCTGGAGTGCAGACTGAGAGAACGAGAGAGGATCAGGCGGCACGCCTATTGTTTACTGGATCAATCTGAAAGGACTGGAGGAGGAGTGAACGATATCATTTGTCCATTTTCTTCACACCCTGTAGTGAACATGGGAGAGCACTGGACAAAGGGATCCACAGCCGCGTCCTCCTTTCTGCTGGAACACAGTGTTCATTATAAGATTGCAGCACATTTACTCTCTTTAAAACACGGGGACACAAGTTGTAGAAGATTAAACAGTTCAAAAAGAGACTTGCTCCAAACCATAAGACAATGCAAGTAACAATTACTGTCTGTGAGAGCACAACAAAATGCTCTGACCCTGACATTTTTAAACACAAACAAATTCCACAGAGCAGAAAAAAGTTTGCTGTTCTGACACAATTTTTATTATTGTATTGCAGTAGCATTCCAGAGGCAAAGACAACAAGCTGGAGGCGTGAGAATTGGAAGCGCAACAAGCTATCTCTCTTGTGCAACCCAAAGTGCCTGTACATACATGTCTGTGTGCGATAGTGTGCTCTGATTACACAGAGAAGCTATAGGCCTCCAGTCAGGCAGAAGGGCCCCTGGAGTGGGCTTTAGACAAGTCAACAGTAAGCAGGAAATCAGGAAATCAGCAGAGCAGAGGGACAATGACATGGAGATTAGAGATCAGTTAACCCCCTCATCTGGGCGACTGACCTGTTTGCTCACTGACTACGACTTCCTTTTAGACACAAGCACGCAATCCACGAAACACACACACACACTCTCAAACAACCTGCTGTACACTCACTAATCTATTCAAACTCAAACTGTCCTCATCTCTTAAAACACATTCACACTCTTGAAAGGGGTTGAGCGCCTCTGTAGCTTCTCCCTCGTTTCGGTCTTTCTCAATATCGCAGGAATTAAAGCAACATCTCCTGCTCTGCACCCACTGTCTCGCAAGTAATGGGTGCAGCCAACCAACCGGCAGGACTTAACCACTTATGACTAAAACACCAACTCGCGCCACAACCAGGATGATATCATCTGACGGCTGGCAACCAGTCGAAAGAGGGACGAAAAAAAATGCAGAAAAGGCTCCACCTGGATGCCTTAACAGTCTTGTACTCTGACCTCACCTGCCTTATCTCTTAGGCAAAAGAAAACTTTCACCAGCAGCACACCTGGAGAGCTCTGCAATGCCAGAGGGAGCTCACACTGGAAAGGAGTAGGAAACTTAAGCAGCAACACAGACAAAGGTAAGAGACACTCTCTTGACGGTTAAATGCCACATATTTCACGGAAAAGATGATTTAGTTGTGTCACATGGGAAAATACCGCTTTAACTGATTCTGTCTCTCCATTCCAGGGCTGTACAATGAAGTTGTTTCTGTAACAGTTGAACAAGCCCCATCATGTCAAGGAAGAGTTTGTCAGGGTGTGCAGGTAGAGGCTGCCTAGTTTCCTGACAGAGACGTGTGTGCATGCGTGGGATTCAAATACCTGTATTTGCTCAGCGAGACAGGTAAGAACTACCTAATCAGTCTTTAACTATTCTATTTGCCTTTGTTATTTATCCTACTAGGCAAACAACTGCATGAAAAGAGAAATGTTTAAATCAATTACTTTTAATTTATGGCACAGTTTTCATCAAATGGATTTCTCACCTGTCTCAAAGCTGGATCATTTATGGCAGCACTGTGGAAGATAATTCAAAGAACGCTTCTTGGCCCATCTGTTTTAATGGGCTTGTTTAATTTTTACTTGGCCATGAAGTGTTTCCTAAACATGATACTCATGGCTGAAATCCTAAGACTCCTCCTTGGCCAAACTGACATGTTTGGAAAGGAATGCTGTTGTGTCCACGCTCTCCAATCTCCCGCTGCTACTAAAGTGCCGGTAAAACCTTTACAGGCCAACAAAACCTGTTTGCTGTAGTGGCTTACAAATTTACAGAGTGAGTGTTTCAAGTCACGAACACAGATCTAATGTGGGCAAAGCTGTTTGGGAGACCGTAAAAAATCACAGACACTGAGCAGATTATGTAATTGACGTGCCAGCGTTGATGACCTGAGTTCTGTTTTACTCAATAAAATGATTACAGGTCACGGAATACAAAATGGGTTTTTTCTGGACTAAGTTTGACTTTCATTTGAAGGGTTATTGTATTGTTTCATTTTGTCCAAGATGTTTCCTTTTAGGTTTTGTTGGTGGAAGTGAAATTTTAATGACATAAAAGCTAAATTACAAAATGTAAAACTTATTTTAAAATGTAATGCGTACTGTGTGATGTTATTTATGGAACAAAAATATTTCTTTTATGAACTTCCACATCCAGAGTCACTGCGTAAACCCACCACAGCAAAATAAACTGACTGCATGCAAACTATTTGTATTTTCACAAAACCATAAACATGTGTTCCAAAGTGAAGTTATCATTGTGATTTCTGACAGACGTTACGGTAAAACCATTTGGGAATCTACATTTTTGTTGCTTTTGTTACTGGAAGTCTTAAGTAGGCTAATAGACTTCCTTTAGAGGATAGGGAGCAGACCACACCTGCATTTATGGGAAAAACAGGGATCTAAAAAGTAAATATTTAGAAATGAAAGCTTCAAAGCATTGTCAGAACATGCTGGCACACAATGCTGAATTTAATTAAATCAAAATGGAGTGGAGCAGGTGCAATCTCTAAACAATGGCTGAGATTCACTTCAAGCAGACTGATACAGTCCAATACTTCGAGTACATCTGGTGCTGAATTACGGTACATGACAAGCACAAACACAGACCTGCTCCAGACTCAAGCAAGATGAGAGGGAAACCTGAATTATCAAAAGCAGATTTAAAATGCAGCATCAATCAAAAAATGACTTTCACAGGAAATTATCAAACTACAATTTGTTAAATAATAATTTCTCTTTTCTTGTGGCTTGTTGCAGATGGTATTATGCTTTTAAGTCTCACTACTTCCTGAGGATTCACTGTCAAACCAAGGAGGAATTACAAAAGGATACAAATACTTTCAGGACACACATTTGAGTCTGTTTCAACCAGATCCTCCAAGATGCCACTTAGAACATCGTTGTACAGAAAGCCAGCCTCTGGTCGTTGGCCCAGCAGGAAGCGCAGGGAGGTGCTGTCTGTCAACATGATTAGCCTACCACTGGCTGATTTCCGTCACATCTCACATATTGGCAACGACGCCCACAGCGACAGCTTCGGAGACCTGTCCTTCTTAAAAATGGGCCACGGCCTGCTTCTACAAAGCTCCCAGAGCGAGCAGAACCTCTTCCTTAGATGCTCGCCACCACCTAAGCCCCCACGTCTGAACCTGGATGAGGCAGAGGGTTCGGAGAGCCCAGACTGGCGTGTAAGCCACCAGCACAACGCATCCCAGAAGAGAAAGAAATGCAGCTCTATGCCACTACTGGACAGCGAGGAAGGAGATGAAGAGATGGAAAAAGTTGGGTACCAAAGAGGGAATAATGTTGCTTCCAGTCAAACTCACAGACCTGGATGGGGCAGCCTGAGTTCAGACCAGGATGGAGACTCCACAGACACCTGTGACAAAACTGCTGGACAGCAAAAGGAAGAGGACAGTGGCTTCTCCTTTAGCCTCGACCTGGGCCCTTCAATCCTGGATGATGTTCTCCAAGTTATGGACAAAGACCAAAACTAGACAAGGCTGTAGGCTGCAAACACTGCAGGACAGCTTCACTAAAAGTTTGGAATATGGCGAAGAGATTCAACTCGAACTGTGTGAAACACGCTTCTGATTTTATGGACAAACCAATATCTTAAAGTTTGAATGAACTGGATATATCTGATTTTATTATCACTGTGTACCACATATAAGTAGTGACTGCCTTTGGAGAGAACTTTTAAATAATATAGTGAAAAAACTGATATACTGGTTGAAAAATCTTTTTTCTGTATTTCAGTAATATGTTATTTTCTGAATCAGACAGCACAGCAAATTCATAGGATAAGGTGCTTACTCTTATAAAGCACCAGATATTGTGCCTGTAGCATGCTTTGGTCCACTGCTATTGTTAAACAGTAAGTACTCTTGTCTGAAAGGTTGCAAAGTTAATATTCTCCTTAGATTCACCCCTTGCAGAGGTGGACACATTGTTTAAGTTAATGATTGAACTCTGTCTGATGCTGCTGGACATTTTTACCTTTTTTTACTTCCCTCCTTTGCTATTGTAATCCCCCCAAACCACACAGCCCAGCACTGAAGACGGCTGTTAAGACTTAAGAGTGTTGTGTTTAAGAAAAGAAAAGCTGCGGCTGGAATCCAAGGTCCTCGAGCTGTGATGTCTTGACTCTTGGCGTGCTTGCCAATCTATTGTGTGCAGAGGGCAATTTTTCCTCCGCACGCATCCCAGAGGCCCCACTCAAAGGTAGACCAAGGTACCCCCCATCTCTCATTCCCAACAATGCAGTGAAAACAAACATTTAGCTCTGCTTCCAATAAAAGGCAGCCAGTAGTGGCAGGTTGGGCTGCAGACCAAGCCAGGCCACAGGTCCAAGACCTCAGGAGGAAAAAAAAAAGAAGCCAGAGTAGGCTGTTTTCTTAGCTGCAAATCAGAGTCTGATGCTCTGGTGAGTGGCACACGAGAAGGAAAGTGGTAAAGAGTAATGTGATACTTCCACATATGCAGGGGGTGTCGAGGGAGGAGGACCAGAGACATCCATTAGTGCAGAGAAAGTCTTGATGAGGGTTTAAACACTACCTTCTGACCAAACAGACCTCTGGACATGTGAAAAGTACGTGCTTGCGTCTCACATAAACTGGCACACAATTTAAGGGAAACACGCATGCATGTGCATGTAAGCACGCATGGACAAACCAAGATTGGTGCAGACAATCAAGGTTCATTTTCCTCAGGTCTGGAGAGGAAAGAGAGTCAGGACAGCGTCTCAGTCTGTGTCTTTGTCAGGGGGTGCCTGAAAAGACTGTGGAACGAACCCAGAACCAGTCGAATTCCTAAGATCCCCACAGGTCATGGTGCAAAATATACCAACCACAAGTGTCCCGCTTCTAGCAATAGATTTAGAATTCTATGTATGGCCGAACAGAAACAGCAATGTTTGTGGGTGCGTCTGCACTGTATATCTGTTTTGGCATCTCTCATTTTAAACAGGATATCACTGCCCCTTTTTCTGGTATGGTATGACAATAGTACATTGTGAAACATTTTTTGCATTCAAAAATGTACTATTTTGTATTTTGGCGAAGTAAAGAAAAATATCTTTCAAATTCCACGAATGGTGGTTTTGTGGTTAGAGCTACTCGTGTCAACATTTTTAAGAGAGCTTGTATGAGATTGTTTACACACCCTGATGGACAGACATTTATTTGGGGTTTTAACCGTCAGCAGCCACTGTGGAGGCAATATGCCTTGTCAGTCACGTAAACCTAATAGTTTCTAGAGAAATTATAGCCTTTGATTATCCAACACAACAAGCAGCGCAATATCATTTCAATGTGGAGAGACACTCAAGCCTAAATTAAACATAGTCGTGTCAAGCAGGATTTCATGTAGATACACAAAGAATGTATTAAAGTAAACTGGACTTTGAAGCAACTGCTGAATTGTTAGGCGAGCCCTGCTCTGAGGCACACCTGCATCACGCAGAGGTGACATTCAATGGCTAACCAGGGTGTGTCAAACTTTTCTATGCAGGATACTTTTTTCAAATAAGCAGGAGAAAGAGCTATTAGGTTACACAGACTTTACACTGTGTTCTCCTGTCTGCTACAATGGCCCTTGAAGATCAAAGTCTCATTTATTCACAAGAGGAAAAAGAATTATAGAGTGTCAGACAGACACTGTGGAAACAAATTATTGCTCTGCTAAGGGTACAAAACTTTCATCTGTGAAAACAAGATTCAAAAAATGAAAAAAACAAACTAATTTTGGTATTTCTCTTACTTCAGCCTGAATTGACAGTGGTAGTTTTATGTAACCCATCCTTGGTCAAAATAACCTTCAAATTTTTCCTTTTTTTGTTTGGAAAAAGCCTTCCTGTAGACAAGAGTCCTTGGTTGCTATGAGCTCTCAGTGTGAAGAATCACATGAAGTTAAACTCAACAAGTGTTCAGCCACATGACTGATGTGAGAAGAAAGAGCCTGTAATTGAAGACAAATTATCTTGTCTGCGCTGCGCAAACTGGCCGAGCTGTGAAGTATCCCAATCACATCTGGTACCACTTCTCTCCCTCCAAAAATCTAAACTTGCTGTCATACAGAATACCAAGAAACCCTGTCATCTCACTAAAGAGTAGCTCTTATGACTTATTTATTTTGTCAGGTACTAACTAAAAAACTAAAAATATTGTTTTGGCAAATAAGGGACGTGTCCTTAAGCTGTAATTGCGTCTCTCAGTACGAGTTGATGCTGCAGAAATATGCTGCATGGTTTGACGTCGGTTCACACACAAAAGGGGTCTTTGTGAAACTGATATTGTTTATGCTGTCTGTATCATGTCAGAACATATTATCAAGCTAGAGACGGTTGGCCAAGGCAATCCACAACAGCTAACCCCTGTCATGATACGCATGATTTGGGCGGAACACAATCATTTTGAAATTCTGACCACACCTTAATCACGCCAGGCAATTCGTGCCATGTCTAATGAGAAAATGCAAAAACATGGCTATATATTTCAAGCTATCCTAAATCAGTTTATCTTTTCTATAAACTGTGCGGCTATAAACTTTGCTCCCCCTATACATAGACAACAGCTCCAACCTCATCCTGTATATTATGAGATATACTGCTGATCTCTCTATTACATCCATTCAAACACTACAAAAGTCACAAACCAATAATAATAATAATAATAATAATAATAATAATTTCTTCCTTTTGGGTCTGATCATAACAAAATACTGAAGCCTGTTGGTCTCCTTGAGGCCCATTATCTCCATTCAGAGAGGGGGTCAGACCCAGGTTGATAATGCCAATAGCATGGTCACAGACAGTGCATCTCTTCTAGGTTCAGGGGCTATTTTAGGTGAGAGTGCACTTTTCAGGCACTGGCAAACCAGCGGGCTGGAAAAACAATCCCAGAATAGCTGATCTGCTGCATCTGGTTTGTGTCGTGACAAGCTCTCATGGCTTTGGATGGAAGAAGCAGACGTAGAAAGCTCAAATGTAAATCCTTTACAGTGGACTCACTTTAAATAATACGGTTAGCTAAACTATGCAATAAACTATGAATCACGACACAGTGATTAATGATGCCACGGAGACTCAAACATTACGTCCGGCAAAGACAAAGCCGATGTTTAGATAGTGATTGCATATCCTAGACAGTCTGGGAGGTGAGATGTGAGTCATTAGTCAGACTCTGTGGAATCCATAAAGTCAGCCACACATGCAATATCATATTTTGATGCAGCAACTATTTAGAGCTTCCACTAAACACTGCACTTAAATATTAGTATCTGGGTCCTGCACTGTTACCGTTTCCATGCAGGCCACAATTAATGTAAAATAGCTGTTTATTATCTTTACTTGAAGTTCATTCGGGCACCGTGACTCATTCAGGATTCAGTAAGATTTGCAACTGTGGGAACAAAACAATTCTAAAAGCAATGATTGCGCTAATGAGAGTGACTCAAGCACTTCATTCATAAACCAGCCCATTTCCCAATCTCTCACTATGAGCGTTTATTATGTGAAAGGGTAAAGAAACAACAAAGAACATTCTGCAGATGAAACTAGATCCTTTCCCAAAAGAGGGGCCTGAATTAAGTCAGGAGCACAGGGAGCAATTCCACACAGGGTGGAAGATGTGGTCCTTCCCTATTTTGAAATTTTTAATATCCATGGTGAGAAAAACTGGGTGAATGCAGTGGGGGCCCCTTTATAAATCTTGTCATATCAGCTTTCTGGACAAGCAGAACAAAAACAAAGCCAACAGTTCAACAGGTCTCCTAAGAGTCTCTCTGTAAGAGCAGTGAAAATTTAACACACCATGATATAGAAAGCAATGTTCAAGGTCTCTGGAGCCTGAGGGGGGTCTTCAGGGGAAACTTGTGACTCTCACTCCTATTAGGCCCTTCACAAGAATCAGAAACAACTAAACTATATGCACACTGAACTGATAACTCAAGGCTCCTTTTACTTTCTGGACACATCGGAGTTGAGTTGGGCCCAGAGATAGATCCAGCTCTGCTGTGACTGGCCCAGTCTGAGAGCAGATTGACAGTCCATCATGCAAAGCTGTCACTACAGTGTGCGATCCTTTGCCTGCTTTCTGCCATCAGTTTGTTTTTTGAACCTGCAGCAGTTTTTTGGGTGCATGAACCCTACACTCTATTTACCCTTCAGATTGGATCCAGATCAATTTATTAAGCCCAACAGAGCTGGAAGTCTGAGGGCTGAAGTCATACGTCTATGTCTCTGAGCTCCCTGTAGTGAGACCCTAACTCTCTGAGCACTATGTTTGGATTGATGAGGTTAAAGAAGCAAGTCCTCACCCAAGCTGCTCCTATGTGATTGCAGCTGTCTGGTGTGGCGGAGCAACTGAGAGCGGGACGAGAGGAGAGGAATCTGAATTTCAGATTTCAGATCGAGTCAGAAGAGAAGGACCTCCAAGGCTCTGGCTTCTTATTACCTCTATCTCTCATTCTCAAATGCCCCCCTCATGTCCACTGACCCCAGGCCAGATGTAGAACAACATTACTAATATCTACACTGGTTAAACCATTATGTCATGTGAGGCCTCTTTAGCAAGAAGTACTCTCACTGCGGGCTAATGTGAAAATTACCCAGCCATAGTATTGTTTTCATTCTCAGGGGCAGGACAAAAAAATGAAGCAATCAGCTTTGGATATCTGTAAGGAAAACCGGCTTACCATAATAACATTTAAAGAGATTAGTATGACAAGTCCCAGCGTGCAGGCTGAGAATCACATGCTGGCCTTGACGAGGGGGTCTGAGACGCCGCACTGAGTTGAGGGGTGAAACCCAGTGCAGCAGCAGCTCTGGAGACACAGATAAGTGGACAGAGAGTCTACTGATCAGCAATCCCTCACAGGTAAAGATCACAATATAGGTGAAGTAAATGGACATTGCTGTTAAAAAAAAAAAGCATTTCTTCATACTAACCGAGTGGCAAGAAGGAAAAACTTTGTAGGTTCTCAGTGGATGAAATGAGATTATCCTTGGACAGGAAAAGAGTTAATGTGCCTTTGGTATATGCATGCGAAAGACAAAATATTAGGCGTGCAAAATCAATTTAAAAAGTTACGATTGAAAAAAGAACTACTGTGATTTCCGAATCATAATAGGCAACACATCAGAGGGAAAATATTTTAAGATAATGTTTCACAATGAGGCATTTTAGTTTTGTGCAGCAAACTTTTTGACTGCTGAAATGAAAATTCTTCAAATTCATATTGAGAAACCACATTCCCCCAAAAAAAACTCCTAGAGACATTAAAGTCTTAAAAATCAAAATGGCAGACAATCTACAAAAAAAACATTTTACTATCAAAAGCAATAGAGACACAGTCTCATTTGGCATCAATGCAGGCATTTAGTCAGTGTGACGTGCCAGGCTACCATTATCGCACACTGCTTCTTCTGGATTGCTATGTGAAATGCAGCATTCCTAGGGTCTCCCAGGTCAGGCCCGTTAATGACTGTCCCGACCAGGGGCTTTGGGCCAGTGCCGAGCCAGCGCCTCATCACTCCAAAGCAAATAAACTTAGGTCCATTTAACCAAACACATTGTTCTAGGCCAGACAAGGGAAGCACAAGCACTGGAGCAACATTTGCACCACTGATATGAAAATAAAACCTCACAGGGTTTACATACCTCTCTTTCTGGGACAGTGTTTAGGCAATAGTATTTGTGTTGGAAGCTGTGTACATGGGAAGATTTTGTAACATAGGGCTGACATGCTTTATGGGAGAGAGAGAGAGAGAGAGAGAGAGAGACAGACAGACAGACAGACAGACAGACAGACAGACAGACAGAGAGAGAGAGAAAGAGGGAATTACAACCATGTATTCTCTGGTACCTGTGAAGACATGAACTGGCCAGGTTGAAATCCTGGAGTGATAACCTCAGGCTGTCCTTCAAGCCATGAAATCTTCAAGGGGTTTTCACTCAGGCCACTTTCATTCTTAACTGCCAGCTCCTAAAAACACAAAATAATCTGTGAGTGGGTGTTCTGATGGTTTCTCTGACAGTATCTTATTTGGACAAAAAACATTCTACTTGTCCTGATATCTGTTAAAAAAAATGGTTGAATCCATCTTTTACCTGGGTATTTGTGCAGGGACTGTTTATATAATATGCATATGCAAAACACATGTAGACAAGGACAAAGGTGGATTGTAACTGGACCAACTCCCAGAGCAAGGCTGGGACCTGGATATGGGCAGGCAGAGAAACACAGAACCTGTGCCCAGTTCCCTGTAGACTGGCAGACATGTTCTCTGGAGGGAAACCACACGTCGTGGTAAGGAAGCCACAACAAAAAAGTACACCATCACAACGAAGAGCCTGAGGATCCAGACAGTGTGGAACAATGAGGCGGCTCATGTCCTTCCGTCTGATGGTTTCCATCAACACAATGATGTCTACACTGCAGAGTAACTAAAACATCAGTTTGGGTTGCAGGAGCTGTCCTGAGGCTGAGAAGTCTATGACAGGTGTCATTCTTAGTAGTAATCAAACTCAGCAGGTGACCTGAGACTTGGAGGCAAGTGAGTGGTAAACAAATGTGGTTCTATTCAAATGTCTGTTTGGAAAAAGATTTTCATTATTGAACAAACAGAATGAGGATGCTGACCGGGGAAGAGTTAGGTACTTACAGCTGCTCTCACAGTTGCAAATTCAACCACAGCACTTCCTTTCTTCTTATTCGATACAATCACATTCAAAACATCCCCATACTAGAGGTAAGAAATGAGAGAATAAAAGAAAAGTCAAATGGAGGAAGAGGAGAGATGCAAAACATTCAAATTAGTATTTCCTTTCACAGCACAACCCATAACCATGAAAACACAAAGCATATGCAGACTGAAAAACTCAAAACACAGGCAAATATAACAGACTTCTGGAATAAAAGTTAGGATTCAATATGTGTTTGGTTATTAGACCTAATCTCTAATGATAGGGTTCGTATGTTTGGAACTGAGCCAGGAATACTGCAGAAGAACATCTAAGTAACATCATGTACAAGAGTGAGACCTCTGTGACTTCTCAAATGAGACAAGAAGCAATACTGGACGTCAGCATTTTAGCTACTCCTTGCGCAGCAGCAACATTTGATAAACAATATTTTTGGCATGGAAGCTGAAATTAGATGTGGCTCTCATCCAATTGCAAATCAGAACCGGGAGGAAAGGTTGGCCGAAAAGAGCAGCAGAGCAAAGAGGATCTGTCATTCGCTGATCTCTGTCTGTCTGATAGATATAGAAATGAGAGGAGGAAAGCTAGAAACAGGTCTTAGCAGCCAGTAGCAGAGAAATGGCTTTTCTACATTCCTCAAGGTTTGTATCACCTATAACCAAGGTCTCCTGTCATTAACCTCTCCCCACCTAAAGCAAGGGATTGGGAGTAAAGAGTAGGAGGGATGTGGCCTTTGACAAGCTCATCCTGTGAAAATGTAGCTTTCTGGGAAGGGGAAAGTCCCGGAATGCTAATGCTTACTAAGGACACTCTGGAGAAAGCCAACAGTGACAAAGGAGACTCTCAAAAACATAAATATCTTAACATGTTTTTTTGCCCCCCTTAAACTAAGATGTATTATTTTAAGCAGCCAAAGTATACAAATCTGTACACGTACGCATGCAGAAGTGTACACGGACCATACTTGTTTTCCCACACAGTGCTGGCTATTTCTACTTGCCCAAACCATTAACTGTCACTCACTGGAGCTTGCCATCTCAAACAAATCTTCTCTCCTAAAATCTATTCCCTTTCCTTAAAGGGTAATTCTTTTTTTTTTAGCCTGGGCCTATTTTTACATATTTTGGAGTCTAAATGACTAATAGGTACAAAAAGTTTTGGAATTGGTCCAGCAGATCGCCTCAGCCAGCAGCTGCGGAACAGACATCTATGGCTGCAATGTAATCCTTCAGGGCAAATGTGCCTGTTAAAGTATGTCCACTAAATGTGCTTGTTTTTGCCACTGACAGGCTCAGATTGTTATTTGAAGTGTCTGACAACGTTATGGAAAGGATCCTTGCAGAGATATACCTGTTTGTTAAGGAGTAAGATCCTCTTTGTTTAACCAGAAACAGCCGTTCTATTGCTCTGTTCAAAGCCATCAGACTCCATCGAGAAAAACAGTAATTTTACCTTTCAGAACAGGGGAGTTGCTGGTCTACCACTGTCTCGATCGGTTAGTTTGTTTGTGTTATTGTGTGACTTTTGGTGTTTTAATTTCCGTGTTTTGAGAGGTGAAATTACTGTTTTTGTCAAAGGAGTCTGGTGGCTTTGAACGGAACGATATAAAAGCTGTTTCTGGTTAAACAAAAGTTACTCTTTAACGAAAAGGTCTATCTCTGTAAGGATCTTTAAAATAATGTTGACAAACACTTTACAGAATCAAGCATTTTTAGGGGACGTGTACTTTGTCAGGGGCATTTACCCTCAAGGATTATGTTGCAGCCATTGCGGCCCATTTTGCAGCTGCCAGCTAAGGCGATCTACTGGATCAGTTCTCAAGCTTTTTGCACGTATTAGCCACTTAGACCCAAAATGTGTAAAAAAAAAAAAATTGGGCCCAGGTATAAAAATAACAGAACTACCCTTTAAGAATATAAAAAGGAACAACACTTTTTTCCACAGTCTTTATTATGACACAGTCCTCTCCCTGATTGATTGAGTTCGTGCAGAGTAGAAATTCAAACGCCCTTTTCCTCACAGCTTGACGTCAGCGACACTTGCCCTATCCTCATTTCGGGCCAACCTATGCCCCACCAAAAAGCCCTTGTGACGGATCATAGCATAAGGTGGTACTGAGTTGCATGAGAAGAGCACATTTCCTAATGCCTCCCTTGGCAATGCTTAATCACCTGGTAAGAGGGGCACAAACAATGGCGTGCATGGCTTTAAAAGGGCACTACAACATTGCCCTCAGCACTTTCACTGCAACAAAACTTAATGGGCCTTGTTTAAGGGGAAGAATAAAACAATCTACAGCGCTGAGGTCATGCAGACCTCAAATATGGCCAGACTCTGCAGGCAGATTTGTTATAGTGGAGCTCTGCTTTGGGACAGCACGAATAAAGAGATAAAATTCATCATTATATAAATAATCATTATACAATACATGTAATTTTAGATTCAATTACCATTATATATTCTAATATAGTGAATTTCCAAAAAATGTCATTCATAGATTAAATACCCAGATGGGAATGTCTGTTTTTGGTTAATCCAGTCAATTAAAGACCTGACATAATAAAGTACTTCATCACATTGATGCAAAATTCCTGTAAATCCAAAATTCTTGTAAAGCAGTACTGCTCATTAATTTACAACCCACCTGTAATGGGATAGTTACCCCAGTAGTCTGAAGGTATATATGATTATATTACCCAAACCAAATTCCTTACTGTAACGCCTGAAAAAACCCCAGCTGTCCCAATTTAAGTGCTTTGCTGTATAAATTATTAGTCTTGTAACATTGTGGCACTACTTATTACAGTTTCAGGATGTGTACCTTTTGCAGAAGTCTGAGAATAATGTCCTCAGAGTAGCCTCCATTTGTCCCATCATCTTTTTTACATTTCCACTTAATCTGGAATGAGAAAGAAGGAGGAAAGGAAAGGCCTATATTAGTCATGAGAGCTTTCACAAATTTAAGGTGTGCATGATAAAGTCTAATCAGTAGACCACAACTGATTAAATTCAGCTGACCAGGAGACAAAGCATGCCAGGCTGGCTTGGCTCTGATGACACACAGATTACCATAACCATCAGGGCAGACTGGAGCTACAGGAGAAATTAGATTGTTAAGTTCTTGGAACATCATCATGGCACCACCTGCGAGACCTGCAGTCAATTTCCATTCTTACAGAGGGTGCCGGACAGCTAAAGAGGGTGAAAATTAGAACATAAAGCACAACACCAGGCACAACAATGGCAAAGTAATCCAAAGCAGGTCAATGCCCAAGGTACTCTATTGTGGGCAGAGAGAGAAAGGAAGACATCCTCTGGAATGTGTTGCATCTTTGTTTTAACTGTGGTTACCGTATTTGCTTATGTAACAATGTTTCTGTGTCTTTACTCGAGGCTTGATGCTTGCCATATTGTACTGTATAAATGTGGTTTGAAAAATGACTGTACAAGTCTAGTTTCTGCATAAGAGTTGAACAGCTCCAATGAACACCTTCCACAAGGGACAAGGTAATAAATCAAATTATCTCACTTCCTTGGAGTCCTATCACTTAATGCCTATGTGAGTTCCCGTACTTCTAAAAAGAGATATTGTGTAACTTCTCCTTATTCATGTACAAAGTACAGCAGAGTTTAGACCATATCACACTAACTGCTCAAAGTAGTATTATAAATGGCAAGCACTAAGTGTTGATTCAGCTCCAGCATTCTGCTTACTGTCAGAGAAACAGGATTTCTGGGAAGTTCTATGTCTACATAGCCTCTTTTACCAACAATTATGGTTGAAAATGTACATTCTTCTTCCAAGAGCACTCTCCTGTACCCGATGATAACCTTCTTACCCATTAATCTTTGAATAAGATGTTTTTGGCATGATGTGATGTCTACAGTTTTAGACACAGACACATTGCACTGTTCTCCTGCTTCTGGTTTAAATAAATACACAGAGAGAAAAGATATTAGTGGAACCAAACCAAATGGTTCTTTCTGCCTTTGATGTTCACCTTGAAAATGACACGACTTCATCACATCACTGAGATTTCTTCAAAGGACTGATTGACATCAAAATTCACTGCAACAGTTTCCAATCCTTCAACACAGCACATCAACACTTTTTTATGTGTATCTAAAAATCAGGTTTAGCTTAAATAACAGGATCATTCTGAATCAGGTTAATGATATAATATCACTTTTACTGGATAACAAAAACCAAACAGAAGAAAGACATTAATAAACTGGAATTAATTTCTCTTGAGAAATATGCTGTCATCAATTAGAAACTACTTTTACAGAGGAGTGCAGAGGACTGATAGAGAGCTGAGGTTGTAGTGGGCTACAATACTTCAAATAAGAATATTGCTGCAAAGAAGTTACAAATCCTAAAACCTGGAAAAACTAAAAACATAATTCCTCTGGCAACAGCTGTTAAAATGAATATAAAAGTTTAAAAAATATATTTTTAATAGTAGACACAACACAACAGCCTAGACAGATCTATGCAGCAATGTTCCCATGTCCTTGAACATGACCCCTGATACTGTCAGTCTTATGGCTGCTGTTTGTTTTTCTAACTGAATACACAAATGTTGGGGAATACACTGCTGCACTAGATGGCTATCAAATCATAAAACCAGATTTAATGTCTAAACACATTAGCTAACATCCCCAGTGTCCATTAATATGCACAGGCTAGGCCGTTTCCAGGAGGAAATATAATAAGCCCTCTCTTGGCACAATTACAGGTCTCCTGACAATGTCGGGCCTACTCTGGAGGAATGGGCGTTAGAACAGCCTGTGTACTCAGTGGTGAACTGCGTATGTGGTCTCCAAGTAATGAATTACAAATGTCTAAAGTTCTATCAAAATCCCAGCGGAGGTTCTGCCCCCTCCTCTTTTCCATCTTCCTGCATTATTCTCCAAGAATAATTATCCCAACCTTTCTTCCCAGTCTCATCCACTGTCTGGTGAAAGTCTTACCTTCAATTTTGGGGTCACATTGCTCTTGGAACATCTCTCCACTCCTGAGTCTGGGAAAAAAAATACAATGAGGGGAGACATGAGACAGTTCAGTGAAAAGACAAAGAAACAATTGTTTTGTTGGGGCAAGTAATACGGCACTCAAAATAGCGGTCAAGGGACTCAGGCAGATGGACAGCAATTTTAAACTGGCTGTCACATGGTGAATGTATGGCTCTTGCTACAGTCTGATGATCCACGGAGTGCCTCTCGAGATGGAACAGATGGAGTGCTGATCCAGGGGAGGGCTGGGGAGGCCTGACTGCGTGCAAATGGAAGAGACTCAAAAGACGTGCTGACTATGCATGAGTAATTGTCCAGCCACAAAAAGGGGTCTAGTGTAGGGCCAAGAATCAGTACTTCCCTTAAATACCCACACTTCCATAGTCTTATTTTACAAGACTCTTAATTTTTTCATGACTCCAGAACGGAGACACAGAGGCTTTAATGCAAACATATTATCAGGAGGTTAAAAGTTTAATAGACAACTATGTGTGTGTGCATGGTGCTTGGCATTCCTGTGTTACCTTGCCAAGTTGTCTTACTCCCAAGAAACTAAAATAGACCTCTTTCAAAGCAAAACACAAATCCTATTATATATTTAGTTATTGTTATTGTTTTTAATGTGGATAATTTCTGGTGAACCACAGGCTGCCTGGCGACTGTTGTGGTTGGGCTGATAGTATGCTGGTTGGGAAACGTAGGGGTTCACTTGAGATGGTAAAAGGACTTTGTTGGATTTACCCAAGCAGAACAGGACTGCCCTGAACTACTTCAGTTAGCCTGGACTGCAGCAGACTGGACTAGGTTAAATCTCGGAAGTGGACATACTTCTCTGAGTATAGCCTCCTGTTTGCTGCTGCTGCTGCTGTGCTTCCCTTTCTCTCTGGATCTGCTCTCTGATGAGCCTCTGTTCCTCCTCAAGCTGCCTGGATCCCTCCTCTCTCAAACGGGCAATCTGGTGGAAGCAGACACATGCAGTATAGTAATGTGCACAAACAGACATACTGGTGATGCATCTAATCTCTCCATTTAACACTCACGTAATTTACCACCTGCATGGCTCTCACATTGTAAGGCACCCTTTCTGCTATTCTGTGTTTGCAGGAGAGTGTGCAGACCACCTCATTTCTTTTGCTAAGGCAATAACACCTTAAGATGAGACAGAAAATGGAACAGTGCCACCTACTGGTCACCTCCTCCCCTCAAGGCACATGGCCACATATTTACATGCATTAAGAACACTGCGCACATGCCATGACTCACCGTGGAAGCACGCACATATTTCCATTTATCATTGGCTTTCTGAACAAAGTGTATCAAGTCATGCAATATCACCTAATGGGTTTACCGACAATTATGATATAGCAGTGAAAAAAAGGCTTTCAGATAGAGTCTTTGTTCCTGACCCAAGTTTTTGGAACATTTCAACTCGATTTGAAGGGAGCGTTTGACGAAAAACAGAATAAAAGCACCTGGGTATGCTTCAAAGTTTCCTGGATTCACAGGAATACCTTGTTCCCAGTACACAGAGGACTGTAGTAATAGTGTGATTTTGAATTTTCAACATCAATGTTTGGTGCCGTATGATCTCTCATATGGTTTCTATAAATTCTCTTACCTCTTCTTCAAGTGTTCTAGTGATTTGCACTTCCTCCTGGCTCTGAGCTTCTGCATGTCGCTCTCTGGCCTCCAAGTCTGTCATAGCAGCACACACACACAATAGTCTGTATTTCCTTTATATACTCCATTTCCACAATGAAACAGGCAGAACTGCTCTAAAATAAATTTATTACTCTCTAACAGCTGCTTTTAATTTATTACATATTCCTTTATTTCAGCAGTCCTTAACACGAAAAAAAATCTGTCGCTGTGAAATATGGATGACAACAAAAGCAGATTTTAAAAAATATATTCAAATATCAATTCAACAACCATTTTAAATAAAGACTAAATCAAAACCCTTGAGCTTTGAGAGTTGCAAAGTGACTCACCAAGCTTAATTTTTTTCCTCTTGTCATCTAGTTTCCTGTTTCTTTCTTCAGCTTGTTTCTTGGCAGCGCAAATCTTATCATAGGCAGCCTGAAAACAGCATTAGACGCCAGGATGAATTGTGTCTGTGTGTGTGTGTATATATCAGCACATTTGTGACAGGTTTGGAGACATTAGTGGTTTTACCTTGGCAGCGGCATCAGTTAGCACCTCAAGAGCCTGGGACAACTGGTGAAAGAGCTCCGCTAGAAGAAAGGAGCAAGGGAAGTGAGAACACTGAATATTCTGCTACTGAATACATACAGAAACCCTTAGGTTTCTTATATTTTCGCTTCAGGAAACAATGTTTTGCATGTGAAATTTGAGCTTTGAAAACAAAAATATGGCTATGATTTCACAAAGATATAACATTGAGAACTGTAAATTTGACACCATATACACAAGAGATAGAACAGAGGGTGATATTGGCGTGCAGAATGAAGAGACATGACATCTACAGGGGGTTTATGCCAAAAGATGTATTATGAGCTCAGCATGATATATTAAAGCTGAAGCTAGGATGAGGACTGAGACATTTTATGCATTAAAAGGTGCAGTAAGTCTCATAAAGTCCATTTTCGCCAATGACACAGCCGTCCATTCTCTCCCAAACCCTTCTCTCTCTTCTATTAGAGCACCTCGTGGGGCCGCTGCGGTAATCACCACTACCACGCAAGGTTCCACCTCCCCAGTTGTCATATAACACACACACAAATGTGCATAGTGAGACCACAATCCCACTCCCCATCATACAACCGCCACACTACTGCACTATACTAGCTGGGCTTAATCATTCACTTATGGGAGGCCTAACAGACTGATACTGTTACTCCCTGTGGGGACTGGCAGTGCACACTAACAGAAGGCTCTGGAGATCATGCTGCCAGCAGAGGCGGTCAGGTTACCTACACGCATATAATGGGCTGGAATGAAATCCAACTGGGGGAGACCTGTCATGCCCACTAGGCAGCTCAGAGTGTCACAACATGGGGGGTTGAGGAAAATGAGGGAATAGTGGGGGGAATGATCTTCAATCAGTGAGAAATCATGACCCCAAAGTCACCTCTTACACTCACACAACCTTCCCCTGAGGGGCAGAACGTCCCAAGACTTGCTCCACTCTCGTGCGATAGAGACACAGTCTGTCCATGTGCGGGTTCAAGTGTTGAGGCCCTCCAAACCACTTCTTTTCCATTTCTGGGAAACCGACCCCCTGCTTTTGTATTATCCCTCTCAAGCCCCCAACCCCCCCAATTTCCCTTTTTTTCCCCTGAAATAATCAGGAATTGTCTGAACCATCCAGCAACCACATAAACCTCACTTGAAAACATGCCTCATGACCATACTTTTGTCCAAGGTGCCTCTTTTTTCTCTCTCTCCCGACAAAAAGCTACATTGAGATTTCCTGGTCTAATTATTGACATGCTGGTTGGCGACATGCCGCGGAAGGACTCATAAAGCCAAGGAGGGATGGAGTGTGGAAACACTGGTGGTGATGGTGGTGCTGGTGGTGTTTGGCTGGTCCTGTCTGGCTAGAAAGCCAGCGGGAGAAACAGGCGCTGGTTAGACTTCCTACAGAGCTCTGTGGCTAGGCTGTCTGGCAGGGTCTAACTTGCTGAGAGTGCTACTCTAGAGTATTCATTTTTGGTTCTGAAGTTTGATGGCTGCTCAGTCAGATGATTTAACCCTAATTCTTCAGAAAACAATGAAGAAATTGCATAAACAAATAATAAATCTTGTTCCAGCTCTACTGTGTAACTGACACAGGTCTGTGGCTCAGAGTGGAGAGAATATGAAGAGAAACACACATACACACGGATAAAAACTAGCACCCACCTGCTTTTGGGTTGTCTGGGTTCTTGTCCGGATGGCATGTCAGGGCTTTCTGTCGATAAGCTTTCTTGATCTAGGAGAAAAAAAGAACCCCTTGAGTTACGTAGAGTGGAAAACGTTGATTAGGACACAAAGGGAACAAATCATCCACTTAAGCTCCGATTTTGTCCATGTGAAAGTAAAATTCTTGCTCTCAGTACAAATTATCTTTATCCTGTCGTCCTTGGCCTAGAAAACCAAAGTCTGAATTAAAAATGATGAAATAATTGGAATTAATGGCACAAATGGTAACAGTCTGACATGAAAGCATGGGGGTGAAATGTGGTGTGCATTTAAATAAAAATCAGGGATTGTATTGTTTGGATCAAATCAACACCTGAACTGATCCTCTGCTTTGTGTCCTTTCAACATATTGTTAATGGAATCTGACCACTGCGGCACACACTGCACTGTGAATTACCACACAAGAACTGTTCTCAGGCCCACAGCCAGTTTGCAAGATGAATATGGCCTGAGTTGCAGGCTAGTATTAGTGTATTTTAATTCAAACTTAAAAAAATGTTACAATAACATACACAAACAGAGTGCCATTGTCTATAACAAATCTGAGAAGGCCGTCATTACTATCTTAGGCTGGTAGCCAAAACTTATGCAGGCTTCAAAGAGCGAAAATGGAAAAAGTAAACAATACTTTGGAGTATTGTAATGTCATATGAGGGTTTAGTTACGGTTGATTTTTTAACTCTGGGTCACTGCTTGGAATGTTAACCATTCACCGGTCCTTCTAGGGACCCGTTAATGACAAGGTGGCTTTCATTAGATCTCTGCTCCTCTGGAGGAAGAGGGGAAGCTGGAAAACTTTCCATGGAGACCAGAGGGGGCTGTAGAGTGCAGCGGTGAAGCTTTCTGCACACACGCTCATATGCATGCATTGCATGCTAAGGATTTGGCACATGCATCCCTCACACATCCAAGCTCAGACACAGACACAAACACAAACACAAACACAAACACACACACACACATACACTTTCTCACCAGTCCTAATCAGTCATGCCAATGTTCTGCATGCTTTCGAATACCCCTCTTCACCCAAATCAGTCTTTTGCCAGTATGCTATGGGCCATAGGATTTGGGAGCTCCTTTCTTCATGTCTGGGAAATGTTTGCATTGGATGCCTTGTCCCTCTGGCAAATGCAGTGTTTCCCTGCATGTTGTTTTGCACAATTTTATCTCTCGAATGCACGCCAAATCACACAGAACTGACTTCGCTGGGGGGGAGACAAAACTCAGAGAGACTAAGCAGAATGGTGTAATCCGTCAGCAACTGCACTGAGTCTCCAGGACAGTCAGCTTAAGATACATTAGGCTGGATGCCCATTGTCCGAGGTACAAGAGCTAAGCCTCCTCACAATCATATGAAAGTAACAAGCCTCTAGCGAGCCCTCTGGAGATTATGGTGGCTCAGACTACTCCTATACATCACAATTCCTTTCCTCTATCTCTCAGTCAACATCAGATTTTTTTCTCATTATATTTCCAACAGTAAATGAGGACTTGGTTCATTGAGAGGGATTTGAGAGTCTAGACTTCATTAAGAGATATGTAGTCTGGCTGCTTGGCACACAGAGCCCTCCTACAGACCAGGACTAGCACACAGCTATGGACCAATGCCAAAAACATATACTTGCTGTTGGCCATCCTCCTGTCTGTTTCTCCCATCTCTTTTTTTTTCTACATCATAGTCAGACACCATGTCCAGTTCTCCCAGAACCCTAACCCTAACCCTGACTTTTGATAAAGTGCAAGCAAAGACATGAAATCTCAAGCTCAAGTTCAAATTTTTCATTCATCCATATACAGGTAGACAGTTAAACGAAATGTGCCTCTCTAGGACCAGGATCACAATGAAGCATAAAGACCAGAAAAGCCATTATGAAAACCATGGCATCCTGATCAACAGGTAGACAGAGAACCTGCCTTAGGGAGAGTCTGCTTTAAAGGGCCATACCAATGTGTTTTACCAGTTTTACTTCTTTAACAACAAGGTACATTTTGCTGACCATTTCCAAATACATGTTATAGTTTCAGATCATTGGATTTTTTCCTATCTCTCCAAATAGCAACTGGTTTCCCATTCATTTCCATATGATATGAAAATCAATTCTAATAAAATCTTGCTGAAGTTGTGTACCTTGCCTTACTGTTATGCACTGCATAGGCAAGCAAGTCTCAAAAGGATGGGGGGGAAAAAAAAAATTTTAATCTGTGGATGTCTGGAATGGTAGAAAAACATAAATATTTCTAAAACAAAGTAACAGAGTTCACAGCTGTGAAGTTAAGTATGAGTGATTCAAAATAAATGGGTCTACAAACACTGCTATGGTCCTTTAAGAGCGTCGGTTGTGTCCTCAGCTGACACTCCCTCTACTTCTCATGTTCTTCATCACCTGCCGGCTGACAAGATAAACAGGTCTCCACATCTGCTGTAAACATAGCAGATGTTTGACATTGTCAGAACAAAAGTCTGGCCAGCTGAGCAGCTTGACAAGTACAACCTGTCATCATTGATGCTGTTCTGGTGGAGAGCAGCCATGTTGTACGTCACCGTCTTTGTGTCACCGAGTTCAGTTAAAGATCTAGTTAAGGCACATACTTCTCTACATTTCAGTTAATTATCCGGCCTCCCTTTCTCTCGTGTTTTTCTCCGTCTATCTCCTTCTCCTTTTTACTCTGTCTAGCATCCTTCACGGTATCTTGTCTCTACTGTGCCTCCAGTGCTGTTTTGTTAAATAATACATGATTACTCCCATCAATGCCGTAACACGCAAGCCTTAATTGATGCTGGAAGACCCTGAAACCCCTTGGTCCTACAAACTAGAAGCCAAAGCAGGCCAACTTTTTAAAGAGGTTAGCACATGTGTGGATAAGAGCTCTCAGATAGAGTGGCATCTTCTTACAGGACTAATCCAGTCAATTACTGAAGCAATTACGTTTGTGCAGTTCACCATGACCTTTTAGAATTGGCTCTTGAATAAATTATGAGTAAGACCATGTGAAAAGAAAACCATAAGAGCTCAGAGCTAAAAGCAACTACTGTCCCATGTGCTAACAGATGAGCAAAACTGTTGGTATTTAATTCGGCTTTGCCTTCTGTCTCTTACAGTACAAATTATTCTAGATTATCATGTGTCCATTTTCAAAGTCTCATACATGAGACAAACTGCATTGCAGAAATCTAAACTATTTCCCACGCTTCACTTTGTGGAAGGAGGAACCAAGAAATCAAAGAAAGACTCCAATCTTCAGCGGAAGGCTAACAGTAGCCTAATGGTTAGTGCCTGGCTAAAAACAGACTCTCTGTGCCTCCCTGATCCCTGCTTGACACAGTCTTAACTGCATGCCCACATCTTGTCCTCATTACACCAGTCTTTGGTGCCAATTATAGTTGACAAACTGGTCCTGGTGCTGCCACAACACAGCCCGGGTAGGGCCCCTAGCCCTTGTAGCTGATTAGCTGCCTGATCTGCCATGGGCCCATCCTCCTTAATTACAACGCTCTGCTATTTACAGGACATTATCAGCTGGAAGAAAAAAATAACAGGCACAACAGGGAGAAGGGAAGAGTGGAGCGAGGACAGAGGCAAATAGGACATGAACACACAGAGAAAAGGAGGGGTAAAAGTAGGACGAAAAGTGGATGTAAAGGAGTTTAACAGCAAGACACTGGGATTGACATGCTATGTTCTCGAGTGCTTGTAAACGTGGACAAACCTCCAACTGAACTGAGCATTCATTATCCTATATTAACTTTTAATGGAATAGTATGAAGTTGAAATGATAATTTTATTACCGTTTTACAAAATTCTGTTGACCAAATTAATGATTACAAGCAACTAACAAATTTGTGACAAATTTCTTATTTATTATTTACATCATATGTTAAAAGGTTTGTCTGATGTGTTATAAACTGCATGACCACAGATCAATGCAGTGAACAGAAATTGCGTGGGGAACACTGTCCGATGTTTAAAGACCTGAGACAAACTATATAACCACAGGTTGCACCCCAGTGTACTATATGACGCAACAACAAATTTAATCTATCTGCCCCGACCAAGCAGACAGTCATCATTGAGAGCAATGGCCTTACAATACACCATTACAGTGTAATGCAATCATCTCTCCTGGGTTACTCCTTCTGGAAGTAAATCATCCAGGCATGTAGTTAGTGCATACACTGCAACCCATCAGGTACACTACCATTTAAGTAGCTGAACAAACCACAAGAAATGTTGTGTGGTCTTGGCTGTTGACATTGTTTCAACAAGCAATCTGTGGTAGGTAAAACACACACTTAAGTGATTATTACCCAAGCCCTGCCGATATGCATGAGCATAACTCTTTAAATGGCAGATAGCCTTCAGCAACAGCCTCCATCAGCGCTACAAGGATACAGCAAACCCCAAGCATAGTCATTAAATCATAGACCCTGACACGCCACCTTCCCCAGCATTTATCAGACAGAGGAGCTCAGGAAGAGGTCAACAGCAGTGATAACTAAAAGAGATACTAAATGGAACCAGGAGGAGATGCAGAACGTAGCTCCCCTACGTCAAGGCAATGTTTTACAAGCTGTGGCTAAGCCCACATAAACAGGCTCTGGGATGAGCTTCTTCCCCTCTCTCTGTGATAAACAACATGCCTGATAGTGGTGGTCGAGCAGCGGGCCAAACAACCGGGATAAGTAGCCCATCTGATGACATCTGTCTTCACACACTTGATTGATTTTTGAGCCCCTCCAGACTCAATGCACTACACACACACCAACCCTCACTATCTCTCTCAACCATCAACAGACCTCACAGAACCAGCCTTCTGCATTTTGGAGTCTCAATTCTACCCGAGCCACAACCACTAACTTCCTGCAGGATAATCCTCTGTGGAGGACAGGACTTTGAAATCCAATTAAGAAATTAACTTCTTCCCTCGTTTTGGCAGCAATTTTAATTTCCCTTCAGGCCTGTGGATTCTAGATGCTGGAAACAGTGAGAAGAGGCGGTCGTAAGGAAAAGGCAGGATTCAGGATTTCATGGTGAACCACTCTGGACTGGCAAAAGAAGAGGAGAGTCCAGGAGCCTTCCCCAAATTGATTCAAAATCCACGTGGGCCCAATATGTCAATCAGATTCTGCATTCTACCAGCAGAATTGGTAGAATGCAGAGGTGTGCATCCAGAGTATTAAAGCATTTTCTGCCCAAAAGAAAAGAATGATTCAATTTCCAGGTCTCATCACATGGAATCATCAGATCACACCTAGCTACCATGTGATCAGTTATGTCAGTTTAGTTTTAGATAAATAATATACATTGAGTTGGCATACTCAAAACCATAAATCAACTTCACATTCATACTATTCAGAATTTATAAGCACCAAAACAATTGTCAATTAATCACCAGAGTAATGGATTACTTGGGAGAAACAATATTTATCTACTACTGCGATAATCAATTATTTTAAGATTTTTTTTTTAATGGCAAACATTTCCTTCCTTTAGCTTCACTATTATGATCATTTGTTGCTTTTGTACTTTTTAAATTATTAAGTTAATAATTAAGTTAAATATCTTTGCAAAACAGGCAATATGATGACGTCTCCTGGTCTCTGCAAAATTTTGACAGGCATTTATCACTTTTTTGACATTTCATAAACCAAACGATTATTCAATAAAAAAAACTAACAGACAAATTGACAGATTAAGATATAGTTAAAATAATCGTTAGTTGCAGCCTTGAGAACACACACTTAATTGATGCAACGTCGCCACCCAGTGGTCTTTTCGGTGTATCACACTTTTGCTATTCAGTCATTAGCATGTTTGCCTGTCTTTTGCTGTCCTGCTTTCACTGGACCGAGCTCAAATTTGAGTCCTCGCTTAACTCATCTGGCTTAACAGTAAAATACCTCTTGGGTCACGTTGTGACCCATGGACACACGATACAAACACACAGCTTTAAGCTCCATACTATGATAGCATTAGCAAGCTAACATAGCTTAACATAGCTAGCAAGACAAAATGTCCTCACAGTTAAGTCTCTTCGTGTACAAACACGACTGATTCTTAACATTTATGTTAGCTCTCACGCGGATAAACTGTCTGCCAACCGGCTAAACGCGGCAATATGAACATTAATGTCTGTTTAACTAGCTTCACAGTTAGCTTAATTTACACACCTCTTTGGTTGTAGCAGTACTTTCTATGCCGAGTAAACCGTAAAGGTCCATCTGTAGGATATCCTTCGCCTTTCCAGACATTTCTGTCAACAACGAGCTACAGCACCAACACAGGAAAACAATAAATGTTAACGCAATGTTAACGTTTGTCTAATTGTAACGGTTTGTTTTCGTTCCAGTTTCAGGCAGCGTGAGTTTGACGTCATTGACCCTTCAACTAGGATGTGCACTACAACCTGGGAAATGTAGTTTTTGTTCTGCTGGTTTCTCGGGTGATGCAGACAGATTTTTTTTTTTTTTTAAACATTTTTTACCAAAGTATTTCTACGTCTTGACCTCTTTAACTAGTTTTAACCTCTTTATGGTGTATTTGTGGTGATAAAATCAGACATGTCATGTTTCACTGCACTAATTTTATCTTCTAATATATTTCAGGTTTATATTGTATTTCCTTCCTGGTGTATTTATAAAGATCCCTCAAATCTGTATATCAAATGGTTGTGTCAAATATTTTAGAATAATAAACTTTTCTGTTCTGCTCTGCTTTATACAGTCTATGGTTCAAAACTGTAGCGCAGTCGCCCTCTGATGGATAAACGATGTAACAGCGACACTGCCTCAAGCTCTTTTCATTATTTATGAATTACATTGAGTTATTCAAAATATGCCAACATAAAAAAAATACCTATACATCTTTGATAATCCATTACTATCTTATAACATCAACGAGGTAACAGGATATATTACAACAGTTTACAGCTTCTGTTTTAATTATGGCCAGTCAAGCACCACCTTTGTTTACATCAGAATCCTGATGTATCTGGCTGAAGTCTCTGGCTATACCTTGTTAGGACTAAACCTGGCACCTTGCATCAATCATAAAACGGAGGCAGAAAAGTCAGTGTTACTATTTAAATAAATTACCCAGAACCACTGGATTTCTTTTGTCTTTTTTAGTTATAGCTATATCTTTTCTCTTTTCTTTTTCTTTTTTTTTTTTTACAATTATGTCTTTTCTGAGGTAGTTTCAGTTTGCAGGCCAATGTGGTGTCCAAACCAGGATCCATGTAGTGTTGAGGGGTCCTCAATGGGCAGCTGGGGATCACCATTAAGAACAAAAATATTTTGGTTGAATACTAATGCTAGTATTGCTTTGATATAAAGAAATGTTTATGAATAAAATATTAAAGAAGCAGCTGTTGTGATCAGAGCCACTGTCATCATTACACAGCAGTGGTGAACGAACAGCTGGCCAGTCTGGCCCAAAAGCATCAACATCTGGCGTCTCATGTGAAGGTCATTGCTGGGACAATATTTATAGTATTTGCATAGAATACATTTTTATTTAATAACCGTAATGAAATTTTCAAAAGAGAGATGTACTTTCTTCCGGATGCGGGCCTGTCTGTGGTTTAATGATAATGTAGCTTTTTTTAAACCAAGATAATCCATTGTTGCAGGCAGCACTTCCTGAGGTAGTGGAATCCATAGTGATGCAGAATCAGGAATATGTCCCGACATGTCTTAGAGTAGCTCTCCTTTTCAAAAATCTAGAAGGGAAATTAAAGGTTACGAAAGAGCTACATGTTACTTGCAAGCTGTTGGGAAATATTACGGACCCTCAGGGTGACTGTCTTGTTTCAGGAAGTTCTTTCTGTTGAGCTGTGTTACTGCCTATTTGCATCATGTCACTTGTAATGACCTTTGCTTCCTTCCAGGGTAGCTATGACAAACACAGTGGAATTAATAGAAATCCTATAATTACTGGCACAAGACACACCCTTGTAGAGGCCCATGAGGTCGAAGGTTTTGCAGCAGAACTAGTTGGTTAAGGTTCAATTTGTGCCTGAAATCATGGTTGAAAATCATGTGGTGTGTGTATATGCACAGAACAATAAATGGAAACGTGACAATGATGTTGACTTTGAAGTATTGAGAGCTTGATTCTAACTGATGAGGTTCATGATCCTGTTGAACTAGCTCAACAAGAGAGTATTCATACAATACAGTACAGAACACAGAATATTTGCTCAATAGCCTTTGTTGCACAGTTTAAACAAAGCCGGATCTTATATAATTCTTATTTTAACTGCAACAGGCTGGAAATGCAGTTCTCATGCAAATTATTTGGCATGTATTATTTCAGTATGTGTACTGCTAAATTCTCAGTGGCCTCCCTGATAGAAGACTGATTAACAAAACATCTTATAGTGATGACACTTTGGCTCAGGGGACGCAAAGCAGATCAGCAATACAATTATCATATTAGCTATTATTCTCTGAGGCAGTGAAGCTCCAGCAAGCTAAATAGCCTCAAGTCACAGGGGGATCCTAGCAGCTGCACTGCAACAGTACAGTGCTACTAATTCTCAACAAGATATTCCGATTTAAACACAGGTCGCTTTTGTCATTCTGCCAGTAAAGATTGTGCGATTCAAAAGCTAAATAATCAAAAGTGACGATGTTCACAATTTTTCTGTTGCTTCATCTCAACTTGCTTTTCTTCACTGATCCTTAAAGAGAAATGCAAAAACAATCAATTGATTTCATGAACTGTGCATTCCTTTAGTGTTTTTAGTTATAGGAATATTTTGCTCATTTAGAGACATTTTGATTCTAAAGCCTAAAATTTTAGGAAATCACTGAATTACTATCTTCATGCTTTGTAATAGTTTGGCGATAATTTGGCTTGTGCCCCCTTGTCCCTACCCTTATCAGTAAAGTAATGAATAAAATATGCTTAGTGGAAGGTTTTAAATTCCTAAACCGTGAGACTATGTACACACATATCTGAGGAAAGATTAGGCCTTGGGTGTTTTATGATTATGTCTAGTTCCTGGATTCTGATCTAATTAATTTGAAGGTGGTCACTGCACCATTGCAAAAAGAGCTATCTATTTCAAAGAGGACTAAAAGTCAAAAAATGTTGGAGCCTGTTCAAATGTCCCACAAGACTATTCAGGCGTATCAGACCTTGTGTCTTTCTGGTTATCAAGAAAAAAAAAACACATGAACTCCAGAGTGTTATAGACTGTGACTGGCAACTTGTAGCCACAGTCACAGAGTCACAGAGTAACTTGGAGAATCAGGGAGCACATGTGACTTTCCCTCTGGCAGCAGACTGTTAGCCTGGGGTCAGATCCAGGATCCAGCTGATGGGATGGGGAGTGTTTGGAGGAGGGCCTGAACAACTGACTGCATTCAGCATCGCAAACAGCTTCAAGCCACACGACCACAGGTACGGTAAGAGCGGAAATCAAGCTATCTGGCCTTCAAAATAACGCTTATCATTAAAACCCATCTGACTGTGACTGCGCAATGAAAAATATTTATATAAGTATACTATAATTCAACTTAATTGTCCAGCCGTTGTTTTCAGTTTACTAATCTAAAGTAACGTAACAACATTGCAGTGGAGGTTTAAGTGATATTGCTTCAGTTATGTTAGCAAGATGCGACCAAGAAAATATAGAAATAGTTTGTTGCAACATTTTTTTGAGAGTACTCAATAGATATTTTGTGCATATCACTGTAATTAGATGTTAATGGAGTTTTCCTGCGATCAGTTTAGTGCCAAGTTACCCAAGCTAATTAGCTATTTGAACCTAATATGAGGCTAATGCAACATTCTATAGCATTTTATTTAGCTTCTGTTAAACAAATTGGTTTGTTTTACTTACTACAAGGACTATTATTTTTACGTTGTGTTTCTTTCTTAAATTTAAGGACAATGTAAGTGATTTAACAATTAGCTCTACTTTCGTAGCTAGCTAATCCATCATTTTTTCCAACTAGTATTGTAATGTTATTCCGTGTATTTAAAATGTTTATTGTAACCACAGTGTACGTAGTGTAAAGTGGTGTGTTCACAGTTTCACTATTGCCTCCAGGGAAAACCGCGAAGGCCAAAACTGACCGTTATATCCGTTATAGCTTCGTAGGCTACTGTGCCTCGTAGCCGCATGTTTTACTCTGAAAGGCTGGTCCGGAAGTCTTTGTTCGATAATGTCGCTGCCTTGACTCTGTCAGTCTCACAAGTGTGTGAAAGCTCAGGGGCCGGAGAGATCTGAAAGCGGGTCCATCCGCAAACCATCCGCGAGTCTGACCTGTCCCGCAGTGACCAAACCTTGGGGGCTCCATGCTTCATTTCGGGGCTCAGTGAGAAGCTTGTGTAGATGACTGCAAATTGCTCATTTCCCATCTGAAACACAGCAGAGGACACAATTCTTCCAAGTGCACATTTATGGAATAAAAAAAAGCAGGTAAGATATCCCGATCAGCCTATAGATGATCAATAACGATGCATTGAGCGCACGTGCAGCAGTGAAAGTGAGAAAGATACTGTTTTGTTTATCTACCGTCTTTAACTCGTCACATTAAGGTGACTAGTCCCGTTATGTCTCCTGGTATGTGTGTGGGGGGAAATCGCAGCGCAAAGTAATGATGTTGCACCGTTTATGTCGCTATTTCATCTCCCCTTGTTATCATAATGTGTGTGTGCGCATAATGCAGACTGGACAAACTGGCAGTTGTATCTGGTGTCAGAGTCTTGTTGGCACCAGCCTGGAGGTGCTGATCCACTGTTTCCTTGCCTTGGACAGAATGAGGAGGAAGAAGGCTGGGATTGGGAAAAAAACAAGCGTGTTGCCAAATATCCACTAAAACTGAGGATTTCAGCTCTAAAGCTGCGTGTTGGACCATATGTGCTGTCACTTGTGGGTCTTTTCAATCAGTCTGACAGTTGCTGGAAAACATCCTCCTCGGACAGGCTGAAAATAAGAGAAACTAAAGTGCAAACAAAAAGATGCATTTCAACTCCAAAATGTGCTTGTAGACTTTGCGGGCATGTCGGTCACTCCCCTTAAATAGCACAGAGGGGAGGAGGGAAGGTTAGAATATCAGTTAAATGTGCACCAGATGTTCTCTGTCATAGTAATTATTCTTCAGATACTGTAAAAGATGTTGGGGGGGAAAGCTTGAATAATGATATACGATCACACATTGCTGCTGTGCTCACATGTTTTTAATGTGTACCATGAAATCAAACATCCATTTCAGTTTCCATCTTTTATGATACATCCTTTATCTCCAAACTATGTCTGGTATTTCAAGCAAAATTGTGTAAACTGGTTCATTAGATTTGACTAATCCTCCCTTAGTCTATTAGTTTACTCGTTGATTATTGCTCTCATAGATAGAACAGTTGGAGCAAAAATGATCATGCATAATCTTTGCATATGTCCAAGAGGAAATGAATCGGCTGAGATGTTTCTGCCTGTTCATAAGTGTTGATACTGTACAGTAGCAGTGGGCTGCAGCGTGGGAGGCTTTACCAGAGGACAGATGAGTAGGTTTGTCCTGTGCTCAGTGAATCAGCCTGCTATTAGTGGTACATGTGGGAGCTCTGGCAGACAAGGTCGGCGAGTGAAAGTTGCTTGGATTTGAGGGGCGCACAAAAGAATATGCAAATGTCTCTCCATCGCGGCTTATCTTTCTTTGAGGTTTGCTCGACGTGTGAGCCAGATGTTTGCACGTGAATAAACTCTCCCTCCGCTCGGGGTCATCCAATCAGCATCCTTTGGAATGAAACTGAAATTTCAAAAGAGGAACACGAGCTGCCACACCAGCATGTTGTTCTTGAGCCAAGTTTCCTTTCCCGGGATAGTCCTTTCCTTCCTTTTGAGAAGTTCCTGAGCTGTGCCTTTGGTCAGCACACATGACACACACACACAGTTTCCTTTGAACCGTCATAACTGTGAGGGTCCGTTTAACAAAGTTCACAGTGAATTTCAATGAACCCTAATTGCTTCACAAGTGTTCATGTGATTGTGAAAATTCTCCACATTACAAGCATGGACTTGCAACTTTTGTTCCCTGCTCACACTGAACGTGATGGTACAACTCAGTTCTGAATCAGAAGGTGTTTAAACGGTCACTTGGCATAACTCTTATTATCCTAAGAGGAGGGGGGGCAGGGAGCATTCCTTCCATTTTGTGGCTAATGAACACAGCTCTTTGAAGAGTATTGAGAAGGCCTATTGTAAAACACCATTGTCTGCCTGCTTGCTGCCAAGGTAACACTCTCACACTGGCAGTCGGACTAAAACGCTGCAGTCAGAGCTGCTGACGAACGCCTTGCCAGAAAATGTGAGAAAAAAAGCCTCTTCTTACCTTGACTCCACAGAGTGAACAGAGAAATCTAATTTGTCGCATTTTTCACAAGTCATTGCTTCTGTTCACTTTGGTTTACTGAGCTCCTAATATGCAGAACAAAAATGTGGCAACAAATAAGACAAGGCTCTGGACTAAAATGGAGGCAAAATAGACCACTTGTAAAAGCTATACCATCTCCCAGGCCGGCTCTCCAACTGACCTTTTTGCATTGTGTTTGCTCACGCTCATCACTCAGTGCCTCATCTGTGTATGTGATCTTTGCCAAGTCTGAGAACAACAACAGGAGACAGAAGAACCACTCTCACTGTTCATTTATGCTGGGCCACCTAATATCGCAACTCCGCAGCACAGAGAGAAAGTATTTTTAGACCTTTGAAGAGTTTTACCCTTTTTTGGCCCGAACCCTTATCCTGTTGATTTTATTAGAGTGTGGGAACGTGTTTAGTTACATGGATGCGGCGGATAGTTTTTAGAAGCCTTGAGGGTTGAGACAGGTTGGAGAAAGAGGGGACTCTGTTCTCGGGTGAAGCCAGAGAAGGTCGTCAATGTGCGCAGTCATGTCACATATGTTGGTGTGATGTTTGTGAAATGTTGGTCCTGCACTCTTTTGTATGTTTTAGCTTTTCACAAGTGCGCCTTGTGCGTGTTTTCCAGTGTTTACACCCCAGTAATGCGCTTGTAAATACATTTATTCATATAGTTAATTGCAATACGCTGAGCCTGGCTTTGTATGGAGTTTTGACGAGTCGACGCCAGTCTCTGTTCTTTCATGCAGGATTAAGTAGGAATGTTTGGCAGTGCTGGTGATGACCAGGCTGCTGACATACAGTATCTTTTACTCATCCACAGAAGTGCAGAGCTATCATTTCCTATTCTTGTTTTCCTTTCTGATAAGGCCTTGTTTCGGCCTGCTTCCGCCGGTCTGGATAGCAATGACGACACCGTAAACAGGATGAAATCATCAGATAGCGGCGTAAACAGACATCTGCAGTTCAAAACAAGGAGGAAACGTCTCCTGTTAACAGTGACAAAAAGTGTTCCTTTTCTTTCCCTCGCAGGCATCATGTCAGGGAAGTCAGATGGGAAAAAGAAGTGGGCGGCAGTCAGGGGTCGACTGGGCTCCTCACAGGACTCAGATACCCAGCAGGAGGCCAACCTGGAGAGCGCTGATCCGGAGCTGTGCATCAGGTTGCTGCAGGTCCCCACAGTGGTCAACTACTCCGGGCTGAAGCGTCGCCTGGAGGGCAGCGACCAGACATGGATGGTCCAGTTCCTGGAGCTGAGCGGGTTGGATCTCCTCCTGGAGGCCCTGGACCGACTCTCAGGACGGGGGTGCTCTCGTATCGCAGACGCCCTTCTGCAACTCACCTGTGTCAACTGCGTCCGGGCGGTCATGAACTCCTCCGCAGGGATCCACTTCATCATAGAGAACGAGGGATACATTCGGAAGCTCTCCCAAGGTTGATCATACACTTCTATTTGTGAGAAATCATCAAATCTGCTGCACTATATATAGTGTTTGTATGATTATGTCACAGAGAAAATATTTTAGTGTTACCAAGCAATTCAGCCACGATGTTTAAATCAAGCTGCTCATTCATTTTTTACATTTTGTTAAATTTGTCATAACTCAGCTGATTAAATGTTTCTGTGTTACTGAATTTTCCAGTCATGTGCTTAACACACAGGGATGAGTCATCAAGAGTTACTTTGGAACATCCCTAAAAATGTGGAGTCACAGTGTGTTGTGAATATTGGATTTCCCCCCCTTCACACACAAACACACACACAAACACATGCTTATCTACAGTACAACGCCACATCTTCAGAGGGCAAAGTTCAAGTTGAGTTGCCTAAAAGACAGTGAGACAAAGCATCCTGCTCGCTCTAGCACAGAAGTGAAAGTTGTAGACATTGGGGCTTTCTTTAAGAGAGGCAGATGGCAAATATGAGCGCTCGGCCTGTATGTGATGTGTGTGATCATGCTGCTCCACAGCCTTGGACACGTCCAACACCATGGTGAAGAAGCAAGTGTTTGAGCTGCTTGCCGCCCTCAGCATGTTCTCTACAGACGGCCATTGCCTGGCCCTGGATGCCCTGGACCATTACAAGGCAAGTAGATGAATATTTCATACTTGTAAAGTTGTTTTTGACAAGTTAGGTTGTTGTGGGATTTACCTCATGTGATCCTGCATCATCACTCTGAGCTAGCTTTAACAGTGCCCTCTGGTGGAGGGTTGGTTACAATCACAAGCTTTATAATCCTGTAGAATCACAGTCTTCCTTAGTGATGCTGAGGTGATTGCCTGCGCTTGACTTTGATTTCCCCTGCAGGGCGTGAAGACACAGCAGTATCGCTTCAGCGTGATCATGAACGAGCTGCACGCCACAGATAATGTCCCATACATGGTCACACTTCTTAGTGTCATCAACGCCATCATCTTCGGGACAGATGACCTCAGGCAGAGAGATAAGATGAGGAAAGAGTTTATTGGTAGGTTCTCTACTCGGCTGCTGTTTAACAATTAATCAGGAGTCTAAAGTCGCATCATGAGTAAGGTCACTCTGTGGTAAACAGTGTTTGCCCTCTGTGCCAAAAGTGTGCAGAGTAAAGCAGGCCATCAGCAGGAGCTCTATTACAAATATCCCTGTCAGTGGGTCTGTCTAAGAATAGGTCTAACGGCCTCATTCTCACTTTGACAAAACGCCCAAGAGCTGAGCAAACCTCAAGTGGATTAAGCTTTGTGTATTCATGCATTTTACACCGTAACTAGTGACTATCAAAGGTTTCGGTTTTAAGAAAACGTCATCACTCTTACACTGATTGAATCACACTGATCTAATGTGACTTTGATGATATCTCTGTGAGTAAATGAAACTCACAATTTTATCAAATTGATTTTTTTTTGTAGTGGATTATTCTCTCTTATGGCCTGTGGAGTCTGTCCCAGCATGCACTGGACAAAAAACAGGATTAACCTTGGACTGATGAACCCTGTCACCACAGTTCAGAAAGTTTGACGAAATATGTCATAGTTGCAGCTATATTAACCCTCCCCCATTCTTTAATATGCCATCCAACATCTTGGACCAATCAGGCAAAATATGATGATATGATGTTTTGATATAAAAAAAGAAATGCCATAATCAGAATCTGAAAATATATGACAAAACTCCTGAATGTAGTTCTGACCGAGAGTCAGTGATGATGAGATATATAGCAATGATTAGATCAGTTATTGATTATAGATGCATGGCATATGGATCAGCAGCTCTCACAGTCATTAAAAAAACTGGATATAGTACAAGTTAAAGCTTTCAACATGAGAATATGTTGTGGGGCATTTCACAGGAATCCAATACCTGCCCTGTTGACAGAAATGAGAGATAACCTTGGAAATTACCCAATATAAGATAAGATATTCCTTTATTTGCCACACAGTGGGGGATTTCACTATATAAACCTGGATTGAAATACTGAAAGTAAAAGGACAGATGCTGGGAATATTCTGGGCAGTTTGGTGCGTAGAGCATGATATACTGGGCAACTAAGTCATATGCAGTGATTCAGCAGCTGCTTTAACCACAAAATGAGGAATCATTTCCAAGTCCGGAGCTGATTTACTGACAGAGGTTTGTCAAACATTCTAAGGAATTAACGAAACAGGATATGAGGTGGGTTTACTCAGGTACCAGCACACATGGGTGTGGAGGGAAATGAGAAAGCAGATAACTTGGCAAAGAGTGCTGCTCATGAGGATAGAATAGAAAGTACCCTACAATACAGACTGTCAGAATACACTTCAGTCACAAACAAGGCAGTAAAAGAAATGCAGCAGCATACATGAGGAAATGAAAAGAAGGGGAGGTTTTACTTACAATACAGAAAGCAGTGGAAAAAAGCAATTTTGCCTACAAAAGAAAAGACTCAGCTGTCATAACCAGGCTGAAACTTGGGCAAAGGCGTGGGCTGGTTCTGAGAGGAAAACATCCAGATGGCAAATGTGAGCGTGGAAGCTCAGAGACACTAAATGACACGTCCTCATCCAGTGTAAGAATTACTCACTTTAAAGGAGGAAGCTGTTCAAAGACCTGCAAGCAGCTGGAGAAACTAACAAATGAAACATTAATAAGAAACAGCAGAATACATATTTGTAGCATTTAGTCTGTAGAATCCAAAGAAGAAGACCAATCAGGCATTTGTTTGGCCACTCCTCTTCTGCTTGATTGCTCACCTGTGACCTTCTGTCTGCTCCCAAAAAACTAATATATGCCACTGTGGAGAGATATGTGACACCTTTTTTAAGATAAACTTTCTTAAAAGCTGATTATTGAGTGTTGCAATACTCAGGACTGTGTTTCATTGTCTTGCAGGGCTTCAGTTACTTGATATTCTGCCAAAGTTAAGGTGAGCCTCCCTGCTGTTGTTCACATTTGATTTTGTCAGTCTCTTAATCTCCAAAGCAGATTTTATGTGACAAGTTACACTTTTTAAAAAGCCATAATCATTGCAATTTCCATAATCAAGTAAAACGGTGCTTTCAGGAAAAGATGTTTTGCAATCTTGTGACTAATAATGACAGTAATTTGAACAAAGGCCTTTGCCGTTGCTTTAAAAAAAAAAAACATTAAAAATGGCATTTAAATGTGATGAAGTGTCCCCCATCGGTGATCTGTATGTGGGTGGTGTGCAGGGAGCAGGAGGATGAAGACTTGATAATTCAATGCGAAGCTTTTGAAGAGGCAATGGCTGAAGATGAAGAGGAGCTGCTGCGGCTCTATGGGGGCATTGACATGAGTAATCACCTGGAGGTTTTCACTACACTCTTTAACAAGGTCTGACTGGCTTTATCATCTACCACTTAGAACTCAGGTAGTCCAGTACATTGGAGACTTAATGACTCATGTTTTGATACAGATGCCCCACAGTTAAGGACATTCCTCTTATTACTTTTATGATTGCAGTTTAATTTATTATATCTTTTATATTATGTTATATTATATTATATTATACTTATATACTTCTTATATTTTACGTTTTTATTATTTATATTAGGGTCCAAAAGGGGTCCGTGACCACTAGTCAAGATACTTCTATTTTGAATTTTTTTTAATTTGAAATATCAGTTTAACAATTTGATTGAAAAGCTGAATCTTTAAAACATGAATTTGAGAATATCTGAATATTTGCTGTGTCCCCCTTTTGCTTTAATGACAGAATGCACTCAATCAAAATCTGATGATCCATGTTATCGCAGTCTGACAATGTCCCAAAGAGCTTCTTGTAATTTCACACACTGTTTGGCTTTCTCTGTCTTCAAGTGGCCCCATAAATGTTCAATGCTGCTGAGGTCAGATGACTATGGAGGAAAGGTCATAACAGTCAGGACTCCTCAGTCTTCAAGTAGTTCTTGCAAGGCTTTAGGTCATTATCCTGCTGCAGCATGAATCCTTCTCCACAGTGATACAAACCAGAGGGTAGAACATGTCTCTAAAGAATAGAGTGGTACTTCTCCTTAGTCAGGGTGGAGTCAGTTTGGTGCAGGTTTCCAACTCTAGAGTAGGTAAAACACCCCCAGACTTGAATATTCCCACCACCATGTTTCACTGTTGGTTTGATACACTGCAGTATGAGTCTCTCTCCTTTTTGCCTCCTTATACACTCTTATGTTACTGCCATAAATCTCAAACTTGGATTCATCAGTAAATAGTAATCTTAAATATTCATTTCTCTCCTTTGTCATTTTACATGTCATGACTTTAAAATCTGTATCCTCAAACATTCAGAATATTTCCAGGTTTTGAACATATTAGATTTTCAAAGTGGTCTCAGACTTTCAAACCTCATTGAAGGTATGTAAACATGAAGAGTCCTGTTCATGTTTGTGCATGTGTTGGTGTTCGCAGATGAGCAGCTCTCCAGCCTCCCTCCAGCTGCTGTCCATCCTGCAGACGCTGCTGGTGCTGGGACCGAGCCGCTCTGATATCTGGCTGGCTCTGGAGGCCATCACTAACAGAGCCATACTGCTGGCCCAGGACTGTGAGTCAGCACTGAAGAGACAATACGTTCATTTCAGGTCAACACTCTGAAGAGGCTAATGGCTAGATAATGGCTCCCTCTGTAATTCATGTTTGTGAGGGGAGTGTTTATCCAGGAAAATAGATCTCAGCAATGAAATGGAGACAGCTGTTGACAGGAAGACTGAAAGCTTTTGTTTCAGTGAAAGAAGTGGTGTCAAATCTGTGTGTTTGTGTGTGTGTTTGTTGGATTTGCGCTCCAGCTCAGATGGAGACCTGTGAGAAGATCATGCAGCGGCTGATGTTCTCCAAAGGCCGCGAAGGTCATCACGAAGTGGACGGGCTGGTGAAAGTGGACAAGGCTGTGCAGACTGATGTGGATCATCAGGGCAAAGACGAGTCAGACAAAAGCATCACATCATCTCAGAAGCCGCTGTGTGCCGCTCCTCCACCTCCACCTCCTCCTCCTCCTCCTCTACCCCCTAGTATGACTGGGCCCCAGCTCCAACCTTCTAGCCAATGCCCACCTCCACCTCCACCCCCACCCCCTCCTCCACCTCCACCATTACCTGGAGGCTTTGGTGGGCCTCCACCACCCCCTCCCTTGCCTGGAATGCCACCTCCGCCGCCACCACCACCGCTGCCTTGTGGTCCAGGTATGCCTCCCCCACCGCCTCCTCCACCCCTACCAGGGATGGGTGGTGGACCCCCACCGCCACCTCCCTTACCTGGCATGCCACCTCCACCTCCTCCACCCCCAGGCATGATTGTGGCTCAGAGTAGTCACGTCCTGGGATCCGCTGCACCTATAAAGGCAAGCCGGTGCCCCACCCTGAGGATGAAAAAGCTCAACTGGCAGAAACTCCGTGCTGTTACTGGTGAGTGAAGAAGACTATCCATGACGATGCAAATTATTGTAAATCAATCAATAAATCATACATCAAGATATTATTCAGCCCTTCAGTCCATTTTCTGTGTTTAAATAGAACAATGTTTTGTGATATGTGAGTGGAGACAGTGGCAGAAGGCACCTGTCTAGAGAATAGTTGATGGGGAGGTAACACTCATATCAACAAACTAAAACTAAACAGACCATTATTCCAGATTTGGTCATTATTTAGTGTGGATGTTGTGGAGGATTCCCCCGTGTTTAAAGGGAGGAGACCTTGATTTTAAATCAGCTTCAGCCATGGTGTTATGTTGATACAAAATGGTGCCTCATGAGCCTGTGACAGGTTCCTCTCTTCCTGCACGCACACACAGATGGTCACTCCATGTGGGCCTCGGTTCAGAAAGAGCCTCCTCCTCGGGAGCCGGACTACAGCAGTATCGAGCAGCTGTTCTGTCTCCCGGTGACCGAGCATAAAGACAAGGGGGCAGCTGCTCCTGTCAAGAAGGAGCCTAAAGAGGTGCGCTTGGTCAACACTCGACACGGCTCCTCGGAGCTGCAGCACTCAGAACAAACGCACCTGATTATCAAAGCTGAATAATTAATATGCCTCTCTTAATTTTTTTTTTTTAAATATAGATTACATTCATTGATCCAAAGAAAAACTTGAATTTGAACATATTCCTAAAGCAGTTCAAATGGTAAGATCACACATTATTTTGATGTTTTTTTTAATATAATTTTGTCCATTTTCCAGCTCAATATGTTTCATTTTCTCTGTCCAGCACAAATGAGGACTTTGTAGCCATGATTCAGAAAGGGGACCGCTCGAGGTTCGATGTGGAGGTACTAAAACAGCTTCTAAAGCTCCTACCAGAGAAGCATGAGGTTTGTACTATTCCCCATTTGCACACACGTCTGCCATTAAGAGCCCACTTTAAAATGGCAAACGTCTGACTCACTGTCTTGTTTTTTTTAATGTAGATTGAAAATTTGAAGTCTTTCCAAGGAGAAAAAGACAAGCTGGCAAATGTCGACCGCTTCTACACCTCCCTCCTCACTGTGCCATGGTAACTTTTTTCTTTGCTCCAGTTCTGCTTGAGCTGTTAATCATGAGCATGCTGCACGTACACTCTCAGACTTGGCTCCTTTTTTACATAGCTTTCTTCCCTCCCCAGTTATCAGTTAAGGATTGAGTGCATGTTGTTGTGTGAGGAGACGACATCAGTGTTGGATATGCTCAAACCTAAAGTCAGGCTGGTGGAGGAGGCCTGCCAGTGTAAGTAAACCCTTGGTCCAACTATCCAGCTCAACATATGTATTACATATCATCAAATTAACACAATGAATCACATCTCCCAGCCCTCAGAAAGAGCACACACATGCCCAGTTTCTGCAGGCTCATCCTCGACGTTGGCAATTTTCTCAACTATGTAAGAAGCTCTTTGCTCTCATGTATATTTCACTCACGCTGACATTTATTCAGAGCTTGCATTTTTAATCATCGGTCTACTTCCAGGGAAGTCACACAGGGAACGCCGAGGGGTTCAAGATCAGCTCTCTGCTCAAGCTTACAGAGACCAAGGCCAACAAGAGCCGCATTACGCTGCTTCATCACATCCTGGAGGTGCACAAACTGCCTCACAGCTGCCATAACTTCTTTTTTCACCCCTTCAATTATGACCTGTTTAATTACACTCTGTGTGGCTTGTTTTGCAAAGGAAGCAGAGGCGAACCACCCGGAGCTGTTGGCGCTGCCAGATGATATAGAGATCTGTGACAAAGCTGCAGGGTACAGAAACCTTTTCACATCTACTTTAGCTCACGGTCTTTCTTTTTAATTGGTCCTCAGTGGATGTGTAACAGACATATAACCAAAGACTTTACACTTTGTCCGCAGTGTCAATCTGGACTCTGTTCAGTCAGAAGCCGGTGGCTTACTGAAACGACTGAATGAGACGGCCAAGAAGGTTTCCAACTCTGTGGATGAGGTGAAGGAGCAATACACAAAGGTTCTTGAGGTAAAATCTCTAGTTTTGCTCACAAATGGAGCCAAGTTTTGATAAATCGATGTTGTTTTGGAAGCTGGATCCAGATCCCTCGATTTTTCTCCGCTGCAGGAAAATCTGGCGGCATGTCAGGCTTTGAGTGAAAGGCTCACCACGACGGAGAAGAAGAAGAGCGAGCTGGCGGTCTACTTGTGTGAAGATGCCAGTCAGCTGTCGCTGGAGGAACTTTTTGGAACCATCAAGACTTTCCGAGGACTTTTCATCAAGGCACTGAAGGTCAGGCAGGATACCTTGTTGATGTTAGGCATTATACCTAAGTGTGTGCATGTATACACACTGTTCGTTAAAGTCTTCCTCTTTGGCATAGGTGAAGTGTTTTCTTTAGAACATGACTGTCATTATACTGTGGAAAAACTGCAAGATGATAATATGTCTTTGTCCAAATGATGCAAAGACAAATTGCTATGTACATTGTGTGCTTGGCAGAGAGTGATGTCCTGACTTTCATGATAACAGGAAAACAAAACTAGGAGGGAGCAGGCAGCCAAGGCCGAGAAGAGAAAGAAGCAGCTGGCAGAGGAAGAGTCCAAGAGACAGAAGGGAGAGAATGGAAAAATCAGTAAGTTGTGAACAGCCCTCCTTTTTTTCATTGCACCAACAACTCCGAACAACAATGTAATTTGAATCGCATGTGTTTCAACCCCCCCCCCCCCTTTTAAACCCCTCTTTTTCCAGTCAAGAAAGGCTTTGTGCCACAGAACGACGGCTGCATCATCGACCACCTGCTGGCGGATATCAGGAAAGGTTTCAGCCTTAGAAAGACCAGGCCAAGGTGCGATTCGGAAAGCCTCCCTTCTAGTGAAATGCGTAGGGATACCTGCCCGTCTGGTAAGGACAAGAGACTGTGGCCTCCATCCGCAGTTCCTAGCTCTGCTCCTGAGCCACTTCACTGCGAGCCACCGCACAGCCTTGCTGCTTTATCTAGCCTCTGTTTTATTTGTGCTTATTTTGCACCCGCTTGCCATCTTGCTATGCCAGCTCCATCTCTTTGTTGCTTTGCTGAGCTACATTAGCATTTTTTTTCATGCATCTGTAAAAAAAAAAAGCCACATTTCAAAGATAATAGTGGTCTTAATGTGTATGCCTTCACCATCATCACCACCTACTTCTCCCCCTCAGGATCAAGTGTGAAGCCTGTAGAAGAAGAAGCCGCAGAAGTGGCCACCATTACCGCACCAACCAAACCTCAGGCCGAGGGTCACCAGGCCAGCGCAGGCGAAGTGAACGGTTTCATCAGCCCGTCAGAAGAGACTCCGCCAGCTCCACAGAGTACGGTGCGAGACGGACCAGCTGCGCCTCACACACTCCCGGGAGAAGCAGCCGCGATAGTGCAGGCACCCCTGGAAAGACCTACATCACTGCAGGAGGGGCAACACCCACAGAAACCTGCAGCATCTTCACTGGATATAACACAGCCCCATTCTCAGGTTGAAGCAGAACACCAACCAGGTCTCCCCACAAATGGCTTCTCATTGGATTCAACTGAGACCAGCGTCCTCAGCCCATCTTCCCTCTCCGATTCAGACCTGCTAGAGGCTATGTTAGACGGCACTTCCAGCCTGGTAGCTGAGAAGCTGATGCCCGAGGAGCCTGCAGACATTAGTGTGAACGTTCAGATCAAGGAAAGTCCTCCACCTAATACAGACAATGTGACACAGAGTAGTGAAAGCAATATAGTGGAAAGTGGAAAAGATGAGACTATTAATAAAATAAGCCATTTAACAGAGACCTTAGGACCAGAGAAAGGTCGAGAAGAGCAGGAACACATTATTGTAAAAATGGCCGGCCAAGACGAGGTAGAAAGTTACAAACATTCGGACCCTAAAAGCAGTGTGACTACTCTCAGTGAAGGCATCGAGGGGTGGGACGTCCCAGATGGGCTGCAGTCAGAAGATTTGCCATCAGTGTCTGAAGCAGTGCCTCCATCCCTTAAGCCCGAACCAAAGAAACAGCCAAGCTTCTTTAAACGAAACAAAAAGAAGAGTAATCAAGGTAATCTATCCATTAACCTAAATAAAGATCATGATTGGAATGCTAGTCTCTTGATGTGTCTTAAAGGGAAATCCTTATTTGCTTTGTTTTTATTGCATTTAACATTTTATATTTTATGTATCGGCTATTTTATTGTATATCCATAAGTATTTTTGCATGATAACATGCATTTTTATTAAAGAGTGTGTATGTGTGCAGTTTGCCGCACTTGATTTGCAGATTTAATAATGAATGGATTTAAATATGGCCAGTTTGTTTGAATGCTCTGTTCTCCATTCTGACTCTCTGAAACACAAGGTAACAGTGGGAAAGGACACACTAAACATAAAAAAGGCTGTGTGTTGCAGTGAGGTAGGTCAAATCGATGGGATGGCAAACTGTAAGCAGGGACATCATCCTAATGAATTCAGTCACCGTCGAAGCTTTGTCCCCAGTAACACGTCATTTGTCGGTCTAACTGGAATCTGGATTTCATTTGTCTCTGTTGTCCAGCTTTTAACACTTGCTCTCTCTTTAACACTTCAGTTCAGTGGTGATAGGGGCCCAATATTTTAACAGCATTTGGCCAAATGTGTCTTGTGGTGATTCTCATGTCCCTCAAACCAGGGGAAAACTAATCCAAAGACTACAATTATGTACAAAATTAATCCTCTTTTAATAAGTCAAACCTCAAACAGCCTTGCAGTTTGTGAAGTCTTTGTGAAGTCATCATGGACTGAGTTATTTCATGAAAGCTGTCACTTATGTGTCTCTCCTTCCATATTTTTTTGTCCATTCCCCAAAATCTGCAACTGGGACTGTTTTAACCTACTAACACAGTCTCGTGCGCTTCCTGTAAACTGTGCTTTATTAATCTGACTTGGATGAAAGATACTGTATGTGATGTAAATGCATTAAAAATGTTTTTACCACTTAAAAAAATGTTTAATATTTTAAAGTCGATGTAGTTATGTCTGTGAGCTGTAGACTTTGAATGGTATTTATATTTTGATCGTGACTATTCATTTTAGTCTTTGTTTCCCTAGGTGACTCAAGAAAGAGGAAATCGAGAGGAAAAAGAAAATGTTAATCTCACACTGCTGAACTGGAAGGACTGTTTTATTTTGTGAGACTACATGAGCAGTGACTCCTCCGAGTGGGTGCAGAGGTCTTCCTTTTGCAATGATTTGTTTTTCAAGAGCGAGAAGAGAGAAAAAGGCATCAGATGCTGGGATCTTCTCAGCATGGATGTCAACCTGTCACTTTATGTAAAGTAGTTTTTGTGTGTGTGTGAGTAGGAGTGCTTTTGATTCAAACTATTCTAAAAAGATATGCTTTATATGTTTTGTACACTTGTTGTAATATGCAGTGAATGTGTTTTTGCTATGCTCTATTTACCGTGCAGCAAAGAAAGATGCAGTGTTTGGTGCAAGATATAATTTAACTCATCAAAACTGCTTTGAAACTTGTGTCTTATAATTTCTTTACATATTATCCAAATGATCTCTAACAGGAACTATAAGGACAGCATTTAATGGATTGTAACTTTTAATGTTGGTTATATTTTAATAAAAGAATCTACTGTTCAGTTGTTTGTTGTTCATTTCCGCATATGTAATATCATATATATAATAATAAAGGCGTCTTCTAAAGGATGAACCTCCCTCCATTCATCCCCGCTGCGCTCTCAGCGCCTTGGAGACAAGCAGCCCGTTACGCACTCCAGCGTGTCTGGCTCTGACATCATCGGCCTCTGAAGTTACAGATATGGCCATGTCACTCCCGCAGGCGCTCTTAGTCTCCCCGGGACTGTCGGACTAAAGCCACCGAAGCCAGCATGTCGCTCACCTGGTCGGCGAAGGAGCATAAAAACATGAGCCAGCCCGCCGCGGCCGGACAGAAGCGAGCGCGCAGCGACGCCGGGAACAAGGCGACGGTAGTGCTGGGAGCGCAGTGGGGGGACGAGGGCAAAGGCAAGGTGGTGGATCTGCTGGCCACTGAGGCTGACATTGTCTGCAGATGCCAGGTAGGGGTTTGCTTCCTCATTTATAGGGTGGCACTTTTTCCTGTGTATTCTCTTAAATGGAGCGTGGCTCATACTGGTGGAGTTCAACAGGTGTCAACACTTGAACCCCTGTGATTTGAAGAATAATGAGTGTTTAGTAGCTGGGAATTCTTTTTGAGTATGCGTTGCAGTTTTGTTCACACTTCAACGATGTAATGTGAGATTGGACATTAAGCTTTCAAAACATTTTACACATCTCATCGTTTTATCATCAGCAAGTCTTATTTTTATCTTTTCATTCTTCCACCCACTTCTAAACCCAGTGCCAAGCGTCTGTGACTGACTCATTCAGCTGATCACAAAGAGATTATAGAAGGGAAAACTGGATATGAGATGCATTAAACTCATAATAGAAACAACCCCAGACAGGTCAGTTCCTGTCTGCTTGCATAAGATCCACAACCCTGTGGTCAGAAATCAGAGGTCACTCCAGCTACAGGGACACACGGTGAAAGCTGCCAACAGTTGTACTTGTACTTTCTCCACTGACAGGACTGGCACCCTGTGTCCTGGAGGCTTGAGAGCCCCACCCACCGGGCTAGAGCGAGGTCACATTCTCAGGGTGGCTAGATATATGAGAAGGCCAGGTCATAGACCGGGATCCACCGGCACCAGCCAAGTCTGTTAAAATAGGTGCTGGAAAAGCTTGGTGAATTGGGATGAGGGCGGCTTATCGCCGTCTCACGAGAAAAATCATGAGACGAGTGTGTGTGACTGAGTCTTCTGCGGTTGTCTTGGGTGCTAACATTGTACTGTATTTGATTATATCGTCATCAAAACGTTGACAGTATGAACTGTGGACATTAAGTGTGCCCTGCTTTGATTTACAGGGTGGCAACAATGCAGGACACACAGTGGTTGTGGATGGCAAGGAGTATGACTTCCACCTTCTCCCCAGTGGAATCATCAACTCCAAAAGCACATCACTCATTGGTAATGGCTTTCATTCCCAGCTTTATAGAGACGGCATCATTCAGAATATTAGTGCAGTGGAGTCTACATGTTCCTCTTCCTCTGCTCATGTAGGTAATGGAGTGGTCATACATCTACCTGGCTTGTTTGAGGAAGGTGATAAAAATGAGAAGAAAGGTATTTGAAGAAATAGCACTGTTCACACAAAGTGTAGAGTATAAATTCACATGAGTGTGTGCTCACTTAGATGGGATTTCTGTTCTCTGACCAGGTCTGAAAGGCTGGGAGAAGAGACTAATTGTCTCAGACAGAGCTCACCTTGGTGTGTACAGTATCACCACTTGCATAAATCATGTTTTTGAGTCTGTGAAGGTTGTCTTTTATTGATTTGTCTTCTGTCCCTCCGCAGTGTTTGATTTCCATCAGGTCGTGGATGGCTTACAGGAAACTGAAAGACAAGCACAAGAAGGAAAGAAGTAAGTGTTCAGAGTGAGCCAGACCTGTCAACACTGTGCCAAAAGATAATACATCACGTTCTGTACATATCTACTGTCATTCCATAAATTATTTCACTTCCTTTTGCTTGTCTTTCATAACAACAGCATTGGAACAACCAAGAAGGGCATCGGGCCTGCATACTCTAGTAAGGCATCTCGCACTGGCCTCCGTGTGTGTGACCTCCTGGGTGACTTTAAGGACTTTTCCATGAGGTAGCAATCATGGGATTATGGCAATTAAGGGTACTCTCCAAGACCAATACTTTCATGTGATGTGATTAATGATCTCTTTTCAGATTCAAGAACCTTGTCCACCAGTACCAATCTATGTATCCATCCTTGACAGTTGATGTTGAGGACCAACTGAAAAAACTCAAGGTAGACACTGACAACAAGAAGGTGGTGAATGATTGTCACTGCTGCCAACAAAAATAACGTTCTGTATTCCTTGTTTCCTGCAGGACTACGCTGAGAGATTGCGGCCGATGGTCAGAGATGGGGTCTATTACATGTATGAAGCTCTTCATGGACCTCCAAAGAAAATTCTGGTTGAAGGGGCCAATGCTGCTCTCCTTGACATTGACTTTGGTAGGATCAGCAACAATAAAATGAAATCCATATCAGATTTTTTTTAGATCTGAGATGGAGTCTGTGCTGGAGTAAGATATAAAATCATTCTCTTCAGGCACATATCCCTTTGTGACATCATCCAACTGCACTGTTGGCGGGGCATGCACTGGTCTCGGCATCCCTCCTCTGAATATTGGTGATGTGTTTGGTGTATCAAAGGCCTACACAACCAGAGTGGGAATCGGAGCCTTCCCCACAGAACAACTCAATGTAAGAGCTTGTAACATTACTGGGACATGTAGATGGAGATGTTGTCACATGTCGTGTTTGCTTTCTCGCCCTTTGCATTGTATGAAGTAGAGACGCATGACATGTTATGTAACTCACTGATATTGCACCTGATATGTATAGTTTGTTTGTATTCATGTGACTGACACACAGGCGGCAGGGCTGGTGGAGGGGAGGTGGTGTGGGGTTGTTCTCAGACTGTGTGCAGCTGTCAAATTTTGTGAGAGACAGGCTCAAACACTCTTTACCTCTTATGCAGATCACATGTTCACAGGGATAAATTTAGGGCCAGAGTCCGGGTTCAGGATATATTTACTGTGTGAGCTGGGGTTATGTTACTTGTCACGGGAACTGACCATAGGGACATAGGTCAAGATGTTAAAACCTGGGCCCATGTGATGTTTTCATGTATTCAGCTGTGTGTTCTGATTCAGGTTTCTGTGGGATTGTTAAGTGCCTGACATCATTTCAGTTCATGAATAATTAAGTAACAAGCAGGGCTGTGTGTTTGTTCCTGATTACCATAGGCAGTAGGAGAGCTGCTGCAGACGAGGGGTCATGAGGTGGGTGTAACCACAGGAAGGAAACGACGTTGCGGCTGGTTGGATCTCGTCATCGTCAGATACGCTCATATGATCAATGGCTTCACCGCGTGAGTGACTAGAGCACTTTAAGCAAATCATCAGGTGTTTTGTGGTTGTTATGTTTGACTGTCGAAGTGCAACTACCCAACAAGTATACTCTTTTTCTGTACCACTATACATTATATTACAGTAACAATTAACAGCAAAATCTGAAAGAGACATATTACTTGTCCAACAGCATTGCTTTGACAAAACTTGACATTCTGGATGTGCTGGATGAAATTAAAGTTGGAGTCGCCTACAAACTCAATGGAAAAAGAATTCCCCATTTCCCAGGTAACTTTACAGAAGAAACCATATAAAGAATAAGACTTAGAAACCAATCTGCTGTATTTAATGGCAGGTCATCTTTATTGAAATATTGGTAATAACTGGTTTATTTCTATCATAGCCAACATGGACGTTTTGCAGAAAGTGGAGGTTGAGTATGAGACCTTCCCCGGTTGGAAGTCGGACACATCTGCAGCAAGGAAGTGGAACGACCTCCCAGTCAAGGCACAAAACTACATCCGCTTCATTGAGAACCATATTGGAGTTCCCAGTAAGTTGGACACAAATTAACAAACTTACATATCTTGATTTTACTTTGCAGAGCACATTGAATGTAAAAGATTGCAAAAACCTATTGTCAACACGTCCCCTGAAGGCCTCCAAATCAAAATCTTAGTAATGCATAATATCCATTAGGTGGCACTGTTTCACGGATGTGTATGATTTGTACAGCTTTGTCAGCCTTTCTAATCGTTCTCTCTCTTTATATCTCTCTCTTTAGTCAAGTGGGTTGGCGTTGGAAAGTCCAGAGAGAGCATGATCCAGATGTTCTGAAGGCAAACCTTTATCTCCCCTTGATGGAAGGACAGACAATGTGGCATGATGTGGCATTTCTTCATAACCTAAAATTATCTTGTCCATTAGTTAATAAACAAAACATCCATGTAACCTTTCAGAAGCGTTGACTATATGTGTTTTGCTGCAGTCAAATATTCTTGTTCTTATATTATTACAGCTATCACATTTAATAATAAGATAAGCGTTAGTCAATGGTCGTATCACAAATTAACCTGAACAAATGTTTTTAAATAAAAGCTAATTCATCCATGGTTGACACTCTGTAGATCATTCTTCATACAAATTTGATTTCTTCTCATCTAACCAAGAGAAAAATTTCATCCACTCATTTAAGCCATTATCAATATGATGAAGAGAGTACAAAGCATGCATTATCACATTCTTATATCTGAAAATGTCTTCTTCCTCTTCATAGACTGTATAATGTTCCTTCCCCTGTTTGTAACCATGCTGTGTGTATTTTCACTCCAAATGTTCCACCAATTTCCAGCTATTCACAGAAAATACAAAATTCCCGACGGCCCTGAAGGCAGCACAGTCGACGGCTGTGGAAGAAGATTATTATAGAACAGAAAATCACATGACAGCTGAGCAGTTGTCGTATTGGCTCTGAGCTTTCATGTGACGATAAAGGATGTGTGTGATTGGCTCTCTGTTGGCTCGCTTGCAATTTTTCCCGCAACAAACAAGTGAGGGAGTTTGAGAAGCAGAACAGAGCGGGACTTTTACTGCCAAAATGCCGAAACGAGTTTGTCCTTTTCCGGAGACATTTTCTTCCCAATACAAAATACACATCGGACAACAGGAGCTGAATAATTACGGCGTGTTTGGTAGCAAATATAAGCAAAAAATCCACGGTAAGTTCACGTTAGCGTTGTTAGCTAACAGTAATGCTAGCTTCGTCGTTGCGCACACTTGATAGTTACAAACAAATATTCCTGGTTCGTCCATTAAACAGTCACCTTTACATGTGTTCATGTTCCCAAAATGAGTAGTCGTGTGAACCTCATGTAATCTCATTAGTTGGGGATCTTGCTCTTTAAAATTTAGGTTAAGTATAGCGGCTGTTGAACCGATATTTATGGTCTGTTTGCCATTAATACCGGCTGACTTCTGCAGTATTATAATAGAGTCAGACTGACTTTATGTGCCGTAAACATCAGCCACATGTTTACCCTGGGGCGATTACATGGAATCTCACTTTGAGTGGGTCTTTTTTTTTTTACCTCTTAGAAAAGACAAAGAACTTGCTCTTCGACGGTGCCAAGGCTGTGATGAGCAAACTATGGACCGAGGCGCAGCCCACTGGACAAGTTGAGACTCCTGCCTGCAGCCAGGCACTGCTCAGAGGACAGACGCTGATTGGACATGATGGGAGACTGACAAGGGCAAACTCTGCACAAGGTAAGGCTGAACTGATGGCTGCAGTTCAGATGTATTTGGAGTAAAATACGTTGACACTCTCAGAAATAGCCACACTGAGAGACACAGCATCAAAACTAAAATCTTAAGTGTCAAACAACAGGCACATCAATTTGTCTGATCAAAAAGCCACTACTTATCCTCTGTTAGATATCATAGTGCAGGAACTTACCCTAATCCCCGAAACCACATTTGGGCGAGGTCCACAGTTTGAAAGAGAAAAGCTCAGTGTGGTTGACACTAAAAGAGCAAACATAAGTCGACTTGAAAACAGTGACATCTACTGATAAAAGTAGAGCTTGACTGCTGCTGCTCTTTGGGGCCAGGTGATATGAGCTAGGTCCTCAAAAATATGCTGATACAACCTATGAACATGGGCAGGAGTACCTGTAGCACTCACTAAACCTGCTCCTCCCGAAGTAAGACCTGAGGTCCTAAAAGTGAGAGAGAGTTAGAATTACAGTGCAATCTCTCCTTCTCTTATACATAATGGGAATCCTCAGAACAGGATAATAATATACCAGTATGAACAGGAAATTAAAACTATCTGCTGAATGTTATATGGTGTTGTAATATTTTCTGAGTTTACTTGGTAACACAGATCTGGTACAATTGGGCATTGAGGGCTGCAAACACTTTAAAAATTCAAAACTGTAAAAACAGAAAAAAGAAAAAAAGAAATCTCTTCTCTATTGGATGAGCTTTTTAAAACCGCATAGGCCATAAAACAAGAAGTCCCTTTACTCCAAAGCCACAAAGAGATAGTTCAGTTCATGTTTTTCACCAGCAGATGTCAGGCTTGTCACAGATTTGGATGCTCAGTCTGGTTACTCTTTAACTTAAGTGCATTGCTAAATGCTCATGGAGTATTCTGTATTGATGTGTACTTTGTGTGTAGGTGCGGCAGTGGCTCCTACAGGCTGTTGTGTGGGTCAGAAGATCCAGGGGTCCAGGACACCATGCTCTCAATGTGACCGTCTAGTCTGTTCCTCCTGTACCCAACAGTGCTCCAGCTGCTCCAGCCTCTGCTGCTCTGTCTGCACCATCATAGAGTAAGTCCAAATCCTTTTCTCTCAGTTCCTCAACATTATTGTGACATTTTTTGATCACTTTAAATTGATACAGCTCAAATTATCTATATAATTTATATTTCGATAACTAGACGTGTCTGCAAAGCTTCAGCTCTTTTGCATTCCCTTCTACTCACCTGCGTTTATGTTATGACTCATTAAAGTACATTAAACTGTCCTCTTCAGCTAGTGTGGGCCAGAAAAGCTTGACCTTAAAACCATTTCAGCGGATCACCAGCTGGAATCCAGCTGCAGTATATGTGTCTTGTTTTGTGTTGTGTTTTTTTTTGTTTGTTTGTTTGTTTTATTCATCCCAGCTTCAAAGTGTCATTAGGTCCATTTAGACTCACAGACCATGTATGCTAAGGTTAATTAGGTGTCACATGGAAAATCACTTACCGTGGTGTTAAAGACATGTTTATATGAGATGTGGTGGGGTGCAAGCTGTTTCTCATCTCTTCTATGAAAGGCATTTCCTTCTGCTTGCACTATGGGTACACTCTGAACTGCAGATTGCAGTACTTTAGCGTTGTGTGCTCCAGCATCGCTGGACCGAAAAGTCCTCAAGATAAATTATATTTTGCCTCCAAAAATTAGATACTGAAATTACTCAGGCTAAAACCGTGACCCACACTCATCCATGGGTTCTAATCAGTTTTGGCTGGAGTGCTGGTAAGTTGCAAGAAGAGCTCGGTAAATTTGCTGGATGTTACGACATCAAAAAGCAATGGAAGCACAAAGCAAAATCAGCGTTATATTCATCTTTTGAGTATGAGGACGCAAACTTCAGACTTTTCCAGCCAACCCTCAAGCCAACAGGGATTGAGTATTTGATGCTTAATAGAACTCAGAGGACTTTTGGTGAGAACCATTTATTTTTATAAAACATGCACTCTGTTAAGAATAGTTTCTATACAGCTACTCATGCCATTATCATTGCTTGTTTTGCATCAGATCAATGTGTTTATTGAGTTTGCATTTCAGTAATTGTCCATAGGGTTGGTGGACAAATTGCTGTAACAAAAACCTCTCACAATTAATGTTTAGTATAGAGAGAAAATATGTTGTTTGACCTTTACAATAATTGGAATATATCATTTTTTTGTTCCACAGTTACAGCGGGAGATATGATGAAGTACTGTGCTGCAGTTGTTCGACATAAAGGAAGACCAAAGGAAAGATCAGGAGTTGGTGTTTGAACATATGTAGTTGCCTCATATGAGATTTTGCTAAGACTGCATTTTACACCTGTGATTTTTTTTTTTTTTAATGTGATTTAAATGTTTTCTTGTATATATTGTATGTATTGCATTCCAAAAGTAACTGAAATAAACTTGAACACTTTTGTATACAGGTAAATGTTGTGATTTGTTTGCACCTGTCATTGATAGTCTGTGTGAATATTTTGGTTAATTAAAGGGGCGCAGTACGTTACTTGTTGAATAACACAGGAATCAAAATGGGCTGTCAGAACAAAAATCATCCAATTAGCTAAAAGGTGACCTGATTGCCATCCTGTGTGGTAGATGTATCAGCAGATGGCAGCACACTTCAAGGACTCAGCTGAGCGATGAGTTCTCCTCAGACTGGACCACATTTCGGGTAATACACCAACCTGCTTCCTCACTGGATGAACACATTTATCTCACTATGCTAAAGAAGCACATTTGCAACCTTTTAGTTGAAGTATGAAAGTTCTGACTTGGCTGCAATGGAAATCAAATTCCAATCCTGACTGTCCGGACTGACCTTGAGAATGTGCTATCGAATGTATTTATTAAAACAAGCGGACCCAGAGGTTGAACAGAACCAGGGCTTTGCAGCAGACAATTTGGCTACAATTATCCCTGCTGGACATGACCTTGAGGCACAGTCATCACTTTCTCTTGGCTGTGTCTCGTCACTGATGATGACTGGTTTCAGGGTCAGGTATTGTACACTGTGAGTAATTGTTCTTGGTGGCAGAAGTCCTCAGCACTGCTTTTATAGAAATCAATCACATGACATGGTCTTATAGATATTAGCTTGGATGAGTGCACTTCCTGGAGCTTACTGCAAATGCGCCTATGAGCTGTGTGAGTCACATCCCCGGCTCAGTGGGCCAGTTGTGGCTCCAGTCTTTGGGGAGCTCTGCAGTTGGTGTCCGCGAGCGCCGCTTGATTTCTGGCTGAGTGAACAGACAGCTGCTGGCAAGCGAGGCGTCAAGTTGTCTGCGCATTTCTTGATAAGGCTTTAAGGAAATCAGAGGTGGGCATAAAAAACGCCGGACAGGACGTGTTCACTTTTTAAGCTGCAAACTTTTTTTTTTTTTGCTTTTATTGAAGATGAAAGCCTCATTGACTCCTGATATTCGACAGATGTCCAGAACTCTGAAGCTTGTGGATGTGATTAAAGCCAATTAATAATTATAGATTTACAAATTATAGAGCTGAAATGATTGGTTGATTAACAGAAAATTAGTCAGTGACTGTTGTGATACTAGATTTATTGGTTAAAGTCAATTATTTAAAAAATTCTAAATATTCACTCTTCCCTTCTAAAATGTAAGAATTGATCCAACAAAACATCTGAATATGTCAACTTGGACTCTCTTCTCTTTTTTTGGTGTCATTTGGACTAATTGATTCATTCTAATAAAACAATGACTAGAATCAATAGGTGGGGCCCTAAACAATTAAATGACTTGATTCAAATAATAATTACACTTTCAAAATTGTATTTCTTTCCCTGATCCTTATTTTTACATTTCTTCTTTAAAATGTGTCAAATCAACAAGTCTATTATTCTAATTGTCATAAATTGAAATTACTAGCCAAGGTTTGAAATATCAAATGATTGATCTTGTCTCTGTCTTTGATTTAATTAAATAAATAAAAAACGGGTACAAAGAGAAAGAAACTTGCTCCTAGTCAACTCTATACAAATCCACTAACGTCCTCCAGTCCTTTATGAGCCGGGAGGTGAGTTAATCAACTTAGTAACACTGTTAGGGATTATGAATCAGAGTGACCAAGAAATATCTGACGCCCTGTTTTGACCATCAAAAAGTCACCTCTTTATCCAGTTGTTTCAGCCATTTTCCTGTGATCCATCATTGCATCAGACATCTGTCTAGTTAACTTGTAGTTAACTAGTTAACTCTAGAAGTAAGGAAGTAATACACTGTAATGAATGAGTTGGAGAAAAGAGTGTCGTCCACAAAGAACACAATCTCACCCTCTTTCAGTTTAATCTCAGCTATTCCTTGAAAAACCTAAAGCAAATAGTATTGGTGAGATATGTAGGTCTCCAATGCCTTAATTCCTTACCTCTGACATAAAATAAATAAAAACAGAATGCACTCATTGGTAAACGAACTGTGTCATCATGTTTCAAAGTGTTGAACCTCTCTCCATCCTCACTTGTGAACGACTGAGTCTTTCCAGGATGAACCTTTCATACCCAATCATGATACTATCACCTGTTACCAATGAACCTGTTTACCTGTGGAATGATCCAAACAGCTGTTTTTGGATCAGTCCACAACTTTCACAGTCTTCTGTTGCTCCTGTCGCACCTTGTTTGAAACATGTTACTGCCATCAAATTCATCAATGGAGTTGATTAGATATTTTGTCTTTTTATTGTGTTCTTGTTTTAATTGAGTAATTATTAGGTAGAATTTGCAAATAATTACGTTACATTCTCTTTTATTTATGTTTTACGCAGCATCCCAATTTTTGTGGACTTCGGTTTGTAAAAAAAATTGATATTTTCTTGGATTCAGATACATTTACACAAATATTTACCAGATTCATTTTTGACACTCTGCTAACTATGCAATGATGTGATGTGTTTATGTACCTTCAAAACAAGAGCGTGCAGCTGTCAAGGTTTTCAGTACATCCCCATCCGTGACACCCAAGGGGGGGGGGGGGGAGGTCACGGTGTACCTCTCCCCCACCCCCAAGAATGGTCCTCATCTTCTCCCTGGTACTTGTATGGCTGGGTGTCTGCAAAGGAGAAGGGGGCCACATAATCACCCACAGCGCTCCAGACAGGACCAACTGCAGTCGGCCAGCGGGAGCACGTGGCTTTGTCTTTCACCCATTCTTTCGGGGACCAGCTGTGGTCTGAGTGCGGCGAGCGTCGAGCCCAATGATGCTGCTGCTATAAATATGCGTCAACGAGTGTGAGTAAGTGACAGCTGTACAGTGGACCAAGGACACACTGTCTTGGCACTGTCAGGGCGAGCCACTCCAAAAAAGGCAAACCCAGTGTGAGAGCACTAGTTGATATGTATTTATGCACTTGTAGCAGGTGATATGTGGAGTATACAGTTCAGATTGTAGCTTTTAGATCGTGATAAAGAGCTTAACTGCTGCTTCAAACGTGGGTGTAGCCTTACAAGTTGGCAATAATGATCGCTTATTGGGGTTTTGTTTACGCCAGACTATTAAATAATTGGGAATTCATATTTTTAATTTTGGGGCAGAGTGTGATTTAGATGTTTTGAAAGTCAAAAGAATGGCTCCTCCAAAATTAAGTGGATGATAACCATATGCATGTGGAGAGAGGAAAAGAAATCTACCCATGCATGTGTGTGTGTGTGTGTGTGTGTGCATTGTCTGTACACAAGCGCATGTGTGACTGTGTTTGCGTGCCCTTTTCAAGTGTGACCACCTGTCTTTTGTTAAGAAATAAATAAATAAACACAGGCCACACCAGCTGTCCCTGGCAGTCCGTCCCTTCAGAGGTCAAGGGCTCCCACCGCTGGCCTTGTTGAGGTGGTGGACACTTACAACTTTCCTCTCAACTTCTCTCAAGTACCTCTAAACACAAACACTCACACTTACACACACACACACAAACCACTCACATCCAAATGAGCCGGGCTTTGAGCCTCGGAGAGGAATGTTTTATTACACCATCGAGTTACACTGCACATATCCCGGCTCGTCACCCTGCCGCTAAGCCCTATCACATGGCCCCTGCTTTCCATGTGAAGGTTTTGGTCCCTAAGAATGGCGCGCACACACACACACCAGGCAGTCTAAGCCCTGGATCCCGTCAGGCAGATGTGAGATGTTGGTGCCAGCGAGCGCTCTGAGGCCTGCTGCTGTGGATGTTTACAGTGCGAGGTGGCCGCAGCATTGCTGAGGGCCCTTATTTACTGTGTGCTGGCCGGGGCTGTTCAGGGTGTTTATGAATGATCTTGGGAGGACATTGTTTTCTTTATGTTGGAGCTGCCTGGCCAGCGCCGCTGTGTCGTCTGTTTGTGCATAAAGTACGTGCTGGGGAGCTGGGCCAGACAATAGCCTGGCTGAGCTACTACCCACGCACACAATAGAGTGGTGGGATGAGGCCGAGGTTTGGGGCCGTGGTTTTGGGGCCTGCGGGGGTGGAGGTAGGATAGATGGGGGCAGGGGCAGTTGGATGCGGCCCTTGTCTATATGGTGTTCCCAGAATGGGTGAGCTGGGCCTTGGGGGAGGGTGGTGGGAACCCGAGCACATCCCCATTGGGATCACGTAGCGGAGCAGCTGGATTTCTTTCATGGTGCAGCGGGGAAATAATTAAAAGTTCTCGCCATTGAAATTGTCCAGTGAATTGGCATGAAGTTGCTCAAGTAGACATATTTGGTATGTGGTTGTTTTCTTGCAAGTAGATGTGCCTGTGTGTAATTTTTAAGTTTCAGTAATAATTACACAAGTAGCTTTGTTATCCCAGGTTTATCTGCTTTAGAGAGTATTGGCAACAGGTCAGGAACAATAGGAGCCCATCTTGAAACTGCTCCGTCCTTGAGCTCAGTTTATGGTTTCAGAGGGATCGGGCCTGTAAGACCAGCAGTATTATCACATTCTGTTGTCTCTGTACACATAGCAGTGCTTCCCACACACACCGTCTGGCCGATTGTTGCTGCTGCGTGTCAGACGAGGGCTCCTCCATAACGCTCTTTTGTTGTTAGTGCATTGCTTTTCTTATTTTAGACAGAGCTCGCCTTATGCTGCTTACTCAAAGTGTTTTGTCAGAAGTTGATATATCGACTGGTGTGAAGACAAGTGTGACAGTGCAAATTAGTGAATGAATCAAATTCACACAAAGAAAGAAAGTTGTTCCATTTAATTCTATGCATAATCTTAAGAAAGACCTAAATCAAGATTGTCACATTTCCACAGCACACACACACAAGCACACTCCAAAAGCGCAAACAAGGAAAATGCACATACAGTTATAGATCAAAGTAAATTGCCTCAATATCTAACCAATGTCAATTCTGCATAAAGATTGTCCTCTAATCTCTACACCACTAACACTGAAGCAATTGATTACTATAAAATATACCTTTCTTATTAAAAAATTATATTAAATTCTAATGGCACTTCTACAAATTCTATTAAAAAGATTTTCGTTTGACATTTAGAAGCTTTTTTCTTTTCTTTTCTTGTTTTTTTTTTTTTTTACCAAATTAAAACTGAGACAGTCAAATGTTGCACAAGAAGCAAATGCAATAATAAATATTTCTCATGATTATACACAATTTCACAGTTGTAACCTGCAGAGGACAAAATTCCAGTATCAGTAAAGTCTTTTTTTTTTTAGACTTAAAGATCATACAGCATGAGTTAGGCAAACATAGCCCTCGATCAAGAGTAGCGATGTTTCCACAGAAGTCGACAATCAACATCTCAGTGTTTCACATTCAACAGTGACATTAACTAAGGACTGGACTGTTAGTTCCCAGTAGCATTGGCTACTAAAAGCCAAATCACAAAAATGCTTGTCTTCAGTTGAACATGTCCACAACAGATTTATTCACATAAACAAAAAATGGTCAAATAAATCTCAAAATGTCAACTTAATCTCTCGCAAAGCAGCAAAAAAACAAAAACAAATGGACTTTTAACTTTTAGTCTGTCTGATTCAACATTTTGATATGATAGAAAAACAGGAACAACAGTTGTGAATCACTTCAGTGGGCCACTGTTGCTGTGATGTGAACTTTAACCACCGCAGTCCAGGGCAAAATGTACAATATAGAAAAAGGGCTTCTCCAGATGCAACACCTATTCGTGTGTCTACAAGGCACATTTGGTGATCATCCTGGAGGTATAAATAAAGACTGCAAACAATAAAAAGAAACAATTCTTCACATATCGTTAGTTTTTCTACCTCTGTACACGTGTACATTAGAGAACCAAGCAATTTAATTTGCACCACATAAGAAATGTTCCTTTAAAAAACTGAAAGAGTGACTGAATCTACATTCCTGTGTTCTGATTGAAATATACATTAACACTACGCAACAGCTATGCATCTGAAATGTATCTATTGTTCTGATGATGAACCGAAGTGATTAAACTCTCAGGGCATGCGAACAACACGAGCGTTGTAAACAGGGAGCCAAATCACATTTCTGGTAAAAAAAATTACACACAGGCCTCGTTCACTGAAGCCCCCGTCGCTGACTGCAAGTCAGAGAGAAGAGCGTGAACAGACTGCGGCAGAAATGGTTTGATTCCTTCTCAAGTTGGACTCCACCATTTACAAAATGCTGACAAACCGTCGCAAATGCTGAGAAATCGCATGTGAATTCATTTCCGTGTCCTGAAAGAAGTCTTGGTGATAAACATAAAAAAAAAAAAAAAAAAACACCTTCGGGTGCTGAATTGGACAGGTAGTCAGCACCTACATCCGACCTCTGTCGTCACAGTTGCCAGACGTATTATTGTCGATCTCAACAATCTTTCTGAATCAAGCACTTGGAAAACAAAACTCTGGTTATTCTGATATTCTCTTGATAGATGTGCAATCAAATCACCGTGGCATCTCCTCCATGTAGAGGAACAATGAAGCATTTATCTACTGCATGCTGGGATGGGGGGGCTGTTCTTTGATGCCTCCAAACAATACACCTGTTTACAGTGTCCTTGGTCTCCCTTCACTAAATACATTTCTCACATTCCAATGGCTCCATTCAATACAGAAAAGTGCAAAGAGAGACTTACGCTCCCTTTTCTCCCTACAGCTCGGAGGGAGATACACAATGATCCCTTGAGAACTACCTGGGACTTGGTGGGGGGGGACAATGCCTGTATTGTCTCATTTCTATAGGTAGCCAATGCCGTATCAGTGTGGCTGTGCTTGTGAACAACTGTCTCCTGTGGCAGAACAGCACTCAGAGAGGTATTAACTGTTCTGATTTGTAGCGAGTCCAATCGAGTCTTGAATATGGAAAAGGAACCAAACTCCCTTGGGAAGACGTGACACTTTTAAGAGACTGCAGCCTTAATAAGACACCTGACTCTCTCTCTCTCCACCGTACATGTGTTGTAACACGGAAAAACAAACAGTTTGATAAATAGAATATATATTTACATTAAATATACATATAGTAAGAAATAGCAGCCTAGACAATAGTGTTGAAACTATATGCATGCTAAAAACAAGTGCTTCTCTATGTTCCATGTGACAAATCTTGAATACTCCGTAGAGACTTCTACACGGTATATTAAAATACAATTACAGTAACTCGATTTGCACAGAGAAAATGAACAGACAGCCCCAATACCAGTTAATGAGTACCAAGATCGCTAGGCAAGACGCAATGTCTTTCAAGCTTATAGAAATAAGGACTACACCTACAGTAAACCCTGAACCAAGTCAAACTAATAAATAAATTCTGATCAAGTCTTCTCAGGACAGATTAGACAAATATCATGAACTTTTAGTGCCAACGCCCTTGCTGAGAATCTATGGCGAGAAATCCATTTTCTTGCCCGCAGATTCTTTCAAGGACAGCATCACTAAAAGCCCCAACTTCATCAGTAGGAAGTCACGTACGTACAGTAAGAAGATATGATAACGTGAAAGGGTTAATTCAAAGAAAGAAAAGTCAGTAGATTCGGCTGAATGGCACGTGGAGCACAGCTTCGATGAGCAAGCGGCGCTAACAAGAGACACGGACATAGTACTGAATATCCACCTGTCTCCCTCTGTCCCCTCCCTGCCTGCTGAACACCGTGTCAGTGTACCCTTTACGCCATACCAGGAAATAACAAGGTAATTTACTGCTTGCTTTAAACCCAAACAAGTCAATAAACATTTCATTGACAATAGCTTGATTTACATACTTTTATTACATTCTTGTAAATGATTTAATTAAGGACACTCGTGGATCCACTGGCATTCCAGAGTAGACAATTACCTTTGTTACCACCTGGTATGTGGAGTGTAATCCAGATTTTAGAAAAGGCCTGAAAACTCGCTGAATTTGACAAGAAAAGGCATGGCAATGTGTCTCATTCTTGCTTAAGTAAGTACACGAGGTGAAGTGTTAAGAACTTCAGTAGGCACCAGTGTTACAGGCATTAGCTTTTAACTACTCTCCACCCCTCTTCTGATTAAACAACTTCTTTTTAAGTAGCAATTAGAAGGCCATTCGATCAATATGTGCTCACTCACATTAGCAACTGAAGAGCTCTCCCCAAGGCAAAAAAAACAAAATATAGTGATATGATGGTCTGCTTGCCTCTTGTTATAAACAACATTAAACTGTAGCCAACTTCATTTCAACCCAACAAATACTCTACTTCCATGAAAAAAAATAATTACACTTCCAGTAGTCAGACTTCATTAGTTTTGCTGCCTTATGATAGTTTAGTTGTTAAGGACTAAACAAATCCCGAAAATAAATAATAATAATGTAGGAGTTAAAAAAAAAAAAATCATATATTGCTACTCAAGGACGGTTCTGATCTCCCATGTGCACAAATAAAGTCTCACTCACTCTGACGATTGTATTAACATATTTTAGCTTTAGCTATCGCCCATTTGCCCGTAGGCTGCGAACATGGGATGTTTTCAGCAAATACACTCCTCAAATAAACTCAACAGATTGACACAAACAAGACAGAAACAAACAAGTGCATCATCTGATTTGTTCACCTTCGTCCACACAGATCCAGCTCGAGTTTCACAGCACCCATGCGTTATCCTAACAGCCTGTGCACCTTCCACTGTCTGCCTCTGACCCATCATGTAAGCCTATGACACAGTCCTGCACAGGAAACAGCTCCAGTTTTAAAGTTGCTACATCTTTAACTTGAGAAATGCCACATGGGGTAGAATCCAAAAGATATGTCTCCAACAAACTGCCAACATGTGTATACTAATGGGGAAATTGTTCAGTAGTAGTACTCAGTATATGAAAAGACAATCTGTCTTATGTCATGGCACTGCTGAGAGGTGTTTTATCCAATAGCGAGAGTCTTGACAAGGCCACAGTGAAACTTCCTGATGTGGCGGTAGAGGTCCCCGGACTGGGTGAAGCGACGTTCGCACCACTTACAAGCGTGAGGCTTCTCACGTGTGTGGACCACAGCATGCCGACTCAAGTTATGGGAGTACTGGAAGCTCTTGCCACACTGGCCACAGGTGTATGGTTTCTCGCCAGAGTGTGTGCGCTCGTGGCGCTTAAGGGTATACATGCAGGAGAAGGTCTTGTTGCACTGCATGCAGGTGGGGACCGAGCCGTCGGGGGACAACTTGGAGCGGGCGCCGTCCTTCTCACGGAAGTGTGAGCTGAGGTGCAGTTGCAGCACGTGGGGGCTGGGGAAGACTTTGCTGCAGAGGGGGCACACGCACACCTGTTGCCCCGGGGGCAGGAGCACCCCGCTGGAGGTGGAGATGTCTGAAGAGGCCAAGTCGTCCTCCTCCTCCTCCTCGCTGTCCCCCAGCAGCCTACCCCTCCTCTCCTCTACCTCCCTGCCTGGGGCGCCCTCCCTCCCTCTGCAGGCCTCCCCCTCCTCGTCCATCAGGTCCTCCTCCTGGGAGAGCAGGGCGGCTGTGGAGCCGTTGTTGCCTGGGAAGAGGGCAGCGAACCCTGTCACCACTGAGCTCCTGGCACTATTCCCAAAGCGCTGGCTCTCAGGGCTCATCGGCTCACTGTCCTCCTGCTCTGACAGCAAGTCGTGTTCGTCTTTAACAAGTGGCTCAGTGCCCTGCTGCTGGCTGTCGAGGGCCAGCTGTCCCGAGACGTAGGAGGGGTGTAAGGGATCTCTGCTAGACAGAGGCTTGAAAGACAAATCCAGTGCACAGTCCATGTCATCTGAAGCCCGGGACCTCTGGGACAGCGATACGGTGGAACTACTGACATCAGCTTTTGTTTTTCCAGCTGTTTGGACGCAGGGCTCGGCCTCTGCTGACACATAATTGACACCTACAAGGTCCGGGGACCTGCCAGAGTGACCGTTTGCCTTCTGCCTGCTCTGTGTAGACCTATCACAATCTGTGACAGCCAGCCTGACTTCGCTGTTGTCCATGTCAAACTCTTCTGCCGGGGGGGCCCTGTGCAGCCCCTGAGACTGTGTCTGGGGCTGTCGCCGGATGAGCTGCTTACTGTGCAGCTCGCTGTCTGAGGAATTTTCCCTGTCCAGGCAGCTGAGTCCCAAACCCTCACTCATCTTTTCATCCAGAGAGGAGAGTTCCTTATCTTTAAGCTTGCCTTTACACACTTTCACTATATCATACATGTGGAGGTAACTAGCTGCTGCCAGGACATCCTCCACCGGGTGAGTGCTGAATTCCAACTTCCCCTCATACATAAATTCAAGGAGCAGACTGAAAGCCGGGGCTGTCACAATGTCACTGTTGAGATGCACAACGTCCCTTTTGTCCAGCTGGTCCCTGTAGAAGAGATGGAAGTACATGCTGCAGGAGGCCAGCACGGCTCTGTGCGCTTTGAATCGAGCCTCCCCGACAAGAACAGTGCAGTCACAGAGGAAACCTTGGTGACGCTGCTGACTCAGACACTGCAGCAACTGGCGGCTATGGTCTGGGAACTCCATTCTTCCTTCATAACCTGGTGAAAAACAGGAAAAACAGGATACTGGATAAACGAAATGAAGCCATGTAGAGGACACACACACACACACACACACACACACACACACACACACACACACACACACACCAGAGGCAAACAGCAAGTGAGCGAAAGCAAAGCCAATGCGAGGAATCACTTAAGCATACTAACACAAATGATTTAAAAGATGTGAGCAAACACACAAGAACACAAATCTGGTGTGATTTCAAACACAAGTTCATGAAATAATTCCCAATTCCAAACTTGATTCAGAAAGACTGCAGATGAATGAGGGTCTGCACACACAACTTTATCCAACTTGAGAACACAAATCCCACATTCTTTCCAGTGGTGCAGGACTCACCCACCCATGTATCAAACAGATCCACTCTCCAAATGATCCAAAGTAGTCCGGTTTGTCAGCCGACTTCTTCAGCTTCTCCCAACAAAAAATTTTCAGCGGAAAGTGACGCACCGGCGCAAACAGCGGTGTTTACAGGACGCGCAAAGGGGACTGGGAATGAGACCAGTGGTCCATCAGGGAGGAGGTGGAAGAGGAGGGGGTGAAGGAGACTAAAAAATAAGAGCAGTGCAGAGTGAGTAAACTGGTGCTCTGTTTGCTAATTACACTGCAAGCTGTGGAGTCAGCTGCTCTGACATCACCGCAATGGAAACGCTACCTCCAGCTGTGCTCCCCTTTATGCCATATGTTAACTCGGGGCTGGGCGCTCCGAACGAGAACACACAACTTGGACCAAAACAGGGGGAGGAAAAATGTGATTCATAAGTGTCGAAGTAAAACTGCAGCCGCGGATGAGAATGATTTTTTGTTGTTGACGCACGCTCGCGCACAACTGTGAAATATGTGGTTAATTCAAGACAGGAGAGGCAAATAAAAAAACCCACTCAAGTGAATTTGATATTAAAGTTGCAGCAGAGACGGATGCGCGCGTGCGTCAAATTCGCGTGCTGGTGATTTTTTTTTTTTTAAAGAAAAGTCGAAGAGGCGCAGTGAACCGAGCTCCATGTCCGTGTTGGGAAACGCATTGCTGGGAGCCTTTTAAACAGCAGAGGAACTCGCAGCAGAGCCAACTGCGCTGAACGAATCCGCGAGAGAGAGAGCGAGAGAGAGAGAGAGCGAGAGAGAGGACACTTTTAACTTTCCCCGCTCCGAAGCACCAAAACACCGCACTTACATTCACGTCCTCCCGCTTCGTCGTGTTCTCTCCTACAAGCCCCGGCGTCCTCTCATGATGTGCCGCCAGATGTTCGCTTCTCCTTGTCGTTTCTTGAGCTCCAGTCCGACCCTGGCAAGGCAGGCTGCACTCAGCGCTGCTGTGTGTCAAGCAGGTTGATAATGGCACAAGTCTCGCGATAGCGCCGCCGCCACAATAAGTTCTGTACTACTCCGAGAATTCACACAGCGGCAGCAAGTAGCAGGGCACACTGGGAACATCAAAACACCTGTCCCAGGAGCAGGGGGAGGGGGGAGGCGAAACCCTCAAGGGTGGCAAAGTGAAGGAATGGACACGTTAAGGACAAAGCATTGCTTAGAAATGTATGTTTTGTAGGATTAGCCTAAAAAAATTAAAGTTGCAAGTTTGTGTTATTTGATGGAAGAGAAACATCCTGTTTACCACCAGATAATAAGATTTAAAAAGCCAGAATTGAATTTGATTTGCAAGCTTCCTCAAAGTGTTGCCTTTGGGTTATTTTCACGTCCGTTGCGAATGAAAGAAAACCCTTTGTTCACAACTATCTGTTCAATTATCCAAATGAATCCAAAGACTTATAAATCATGCTTTGTGATTTGGAGGGTCACTGGACTATTGGGAACTTTTAAGGGCCGTTCTCTCTAATCCTGCTTTGGGTTGTGGAATTCCCTGGCACCACACCACCCAGTGCCTTTGTTTTCCCAGACCACACCAGGTCCTGGCTGTGATTTATTTGGCCTAAATTGTCTTAAGACAGGAATTGTGCTGATTTATGTGGGCTAAGTTTGAGAGGGGGGAGAAAAAAGTCGCAAATTTGTTCAGGCACTAAAATACAGCCTCGGGAGTCCGCTCTGTAATTGTTAAAGCTCGAGATGGTGGCACAGTGGAGGAACAGGGGCTTGAGGTTGCAGCTGCTCATCTCGTGCCCCCCCCCCCTCCACTCGCCTCCACCCTCACCCTCCTCCTGTCCCTCCCTGTGCTCCCCCAACTGCTTCGGTCACCTTTGCCCTGTGTTCCAGCTGCCGTGTGTTTTGAAAGGGCCATTTGCAGCTCCTCGCAGCCTTCTGACACAGAGGGGAATGAGCAATGTGACGGGAGGCGGCAGCCACTGGTCGAAAGGGGCCACCGGCTAGATTCTTATCCACTTACTGCTTTATTCCATTTTTAGTCTGGCTGTTGCTGTTACAGACGGTGGATATCTGCACTCTGGTCATGTCCAGATGATCATAAGCAAGACAGTGTCGTGCCCCCTAAATAAAAAAAACTCTCTGTATTTCTCTCTAATTGGTAGTGAAACAATATAATGCTTAGCTTCTCACTTTTGACAAAACGCCGGCAAACTAAATGTTTATACTGAAGCATCAGATGTGTGTGTGTGTGTGTGTGCCACATGAAAAACAATTTACCATTCAGCACTGACACACACACACACACACACACCATCCATGCAGGAGCAGCGATGTGGATAAGAATAGGAGCAGTGGCCCTGTGTTTCCCTGGCCCTGGCAAACGTAGGCGCCCAGTAGAGGAGGGGTGTGTGTTCACAGGGCAAGACAAAGCAGTGGTTGTGCCTGGGGACCGTGGCCTCAGAGAGAGAGGCTCGGCACGGTGGAGGTTCTCACACACAGAAAAAGATAGAGAAAGAGAGACAGAGAGAGAGGGAGAGAGAATGGGAGTGGGAGAGTGGGGGAGCGGGGGGGGGGGAGAGAACACTTCCTGGAGGTTCTTTCTTCCTCTCTGCAATCATCAATGGCATTCTCCCCCTGACCCACTCCTCTCTCAGACAAACAAAAGACCCCGCATTCCAGTGTAGCCTGACCGGCCAACCAGCCAGCCATCCAGCCACAGTTGAACCACATCGCTCTCCCCGCTGGACCAAAGTCTCACCATTAAGGCTGGGCTTGAGTTGTGCTGTAGATGTCTGTCTGAGGATGCATATAATGAATCCTTATGCATTCAAAAGTCATCCTAAAACCTCTTAACACACAGCTGCCCAATTTTTGTTTTCCCTCTTATACATCTCTCATTCTTCCAGAAATATTTAACATAACAGTCCATCAAATGGATATATTCTTTAAGTTGCGAGTATAATTTTATACACATGTCCTCACAATTCAGCCTAACATAATAAGTGTCTGTGAAAAGAATTGTGAACAATATTTGGATGCACAACCTAAGGATATAATGACAGTCAGTGAGGTTTAATCTTCAACATGCTCTTTTGATTAATCACAGCAGCTGTTATACCAGGTAAATAAAATAATATCCCTATATATTTTTTCTTTAGTTTGTGATGTAATTTTGTCTTTTACAGTCTTTTACACACTGTGTTGTACTGTTCTGTACTCATACTACTGTCACACACCCCATTTATGATACAGATTTAAACGCTTAGAAAATAAACAAATTTGCACATTGGACTCTACTGTAGGGCCCAGTGAGCATATTAGTTTATAATGTAGACAGCATTTTTGTGCTATTTAAAGTTTCTTTTTTCCTATCATTACATGTTTTTGTAAAGTCTGAATTGAGGATATTAAAGGACAGCAGGTAGTAGATTGTAAAGATTTGGGACCATATAGATAAATTTAACTTATCTTGACTTGATTTCAAGTTTTTTAATTTATTCACACTTGAATAATAGCAAGCTGGGAAATCCTTTACACAATGCAACAAACCCTCTGTGCGCCTGACATTAAATCTTTGGTGCTGTAGGCAAAGCTGCATAACAGGTGGATAATACATCCTGGAAAATAATGTGACAGTTGTAGCAACATTGCACTGCAGTTGCCAGGAGATGCTGTATTGGTCAGACCCCCCACCACTTCCTCCCTATTATGGCCCTCCTGCCCTTCTGTGTCTAAGTGTTGCTACCACATGTTATCTATTCTCTTTCAACAGCCCATTAAGTTCTGCTCTGTTTTTTTTATATATATATGTATATATTTTAAACAGATACTGCAAGCAAACATGAAAAGAGAACAAATGAGTCTCTGACCAGAAAGGCATTATGAACTCACTTTGACTCTCTGATCTTGTTGCTTTTGCTTTGAACCTGCAAAACAACAGAGTATGAATTCCCATCACTGGACCAGAGACGGCCAAGAGGAGGAGGAGGAGGAGGACGAGGAGGAGAGCAGCACTGAATAACAACAACAGAAAATATGGGATACCCTCACTCAGCTCTGTTTGTATGACAGGAACAGCTTGGCAAGGCTGACACATAGTAGCAGCGAGGAACACATTACAGTGTGAGTGACAAAGAGGGGAAATGACAACAGAGGAGGCTGAGAGACAGAGGGCAGAGGCCAATAAGTTTTTCAGCACGGAGGGAACACTGGCAGCTGTCCCTGCTATCCTGCTCTTGAAACATTATTTTTTCAGTTATTGCACAACCTTTCAAAACCATTGCCTTGCACATTTATATCATGCATACTTGTAAGTTCACTTGTGCCAAAGCTAGTTAGGAAGACTATGTTGTGCTTCAAACGCAAACCATAAAAACTGTATATAGCGCAAGGTTATAGGGATATAATATGTTATGGAATTTTTCATGTGAAGGGCCCACATTCAAAAGTATATTAGACACTTTGACCACGTCGACCAAGTCATATGAGGGCTTCATTTGATACAGAGGATCCCTGACTTCTTTTAAGTCTGACTGAGCCGGCCTGTCTGTACCTGTCCTAAACTGGTTTAACTCCTACCACTCCGGCAGGGCGTTCTTTGTGGCTGTAGATGACTGTTTATCTAAAATAATCCAGAATAACAAGCAGGACTATAATTTGAACCTCAAAGATAAATCTTAATGCTTTTACATTTCTATTTTGTAGTTTCACGTGTTCAGGACACACGTGCCATGTTCTCTCATATTTGTCCTGACATTATGTAACTTTACGTTGCTGCACCTCCTACCGACAAAACCGAAACCATTTTTGGATATTAAGCATGTGAGTTTATTCTTGACCCTGAAGAATAATACTACTAAAAATGACAAAATAATGCTAACTTAACGTCCACTTACTAGCTTTTTTTGTTTTTAACTTTCAACAGTCACACGGATTTCATCAGTGGCTGATGTTTGCTCCTTTATCATAGAGATGAATCTGTCGATATACAAGCACAGTAGTGGTTATGTTTTCACTCCATCCACTGAAGACCAATATGCGATGCGGTTGAAAGCTCCAGAAAAGCCTTGTTTACATCTCAGCCAGGACAAAACTGCTGAAGAGCCAAAAGAGAGACAACGGTTGTAAAAGTGCTATTAGGATTTACCAGTGGCCCCAAAGTAAGAATTCTAAAGGTTATGTTTGACTCTGAACTTCACTTCATGGCTTACATGGCCTTTCATTGGAAATGTCAATGGCCCTTTCCACCTCACAGCAACTCAGAATGAAAGAACGTCTTTTTTAGCATCAGCAGACTTCACTATTGTAATGTTCTCCAATCACGTGTCTCCAGAAATAAGCCATAAATCAACAACAAAAACCCTGCAGCTTGAGCCTGACAGGCAACAAGGACAGCAGCATCACTACTTTCAATGGCTACCTGATAGTTTTTGCAATTGATTTTACAATAGTATACACCAAATGCTTTTCAGCACCAAATCCAGATCCTGTGGGAACACCGGTGTAAAGCAAACACATGTCCATGGCCATGAACAGCCTCCTTCTTTAAATCTCAGTTTAGAACTCACCTTTTTTGCCCAATGCTCATCTGGACTATTTTACTTTTTATTTTTTTATGTTCATTATTTTATTCTTTACTTTGAATTTTAATCCTTTATTTTGTGATATTTATTGAGTGGTAAGACCTTGAATATAAAGGATGATGGCAGAAAACACAAAAATAACACAAGGCAGTCTTTATGTCAATATAGAGTGTTTTATTTTAGCATTTTAGAATGAACTCTTTATGATTTAGTACAATTTGAGCCAATTTTCTCGCTGCTTGGAGTTTTTTTTATATCCTCCTTTTGCATAAGGCATTTGCATTTTATATGATTATTTTTCAGAACATATAGTTTTAAAGGCGAGATCTATAATTGACTAGTCAATCAAGTGGAAATTAATTTTGATAAACTCAAACTCAAAATACACAAATTCACTGATTCCAGCTCCTCCTGAATATTTTCATGTCCTTTACAACAGTAAATTGAATGTTTTGGAGTTTGGGGGTCAAACAAAACAACCAATATAAATGGGCTTGAGTATTTCTCAAATTTTCACCATTTCCTGATATTTCAAAGACCAAACCATTAATCAAGAAATTAATCTGCAGACTAATCAGTTATGAGAATAATCATTGGTTGCAGCTCTATTACATGCAGCTCATTGTACAGCACTAATGCACAGCTATAACAAAGTCAGTCTTGTGCATGATCTCAGAAAAACAGAGATTGAACTGAGGATCCACTGAAAAGCTTAGATGGGCCTCTGCAGGTCCCAGAACCTCACTTTGGAAACCACCGGCACAGATAAAACAAGGCAGGGTTCAACAAGGCCACGCAGCCCCTAATAAGCCCCTACAGCAACACTGCAGGATTTTTTTCAATGGGCCGGCTGAGTGAGTGAAGCGTTAAAGTGGTCGGCGCTAGGACCCGGGAGAGCGGGGCTGCCACAGAGGCATTGCAGACAGCGCGTTTGGGAGGTGAAGTGGAAGAAAGGCAAAGAAACGGAGTAAATGAGAGCACTTTGTCCAGGTTGTTGAAGGACTTATCAACTTAATATACCGCCGAAACAGCTCACTAGAATGAGACGGACACATGGTTGAATCCCTGTCCAGGTAAACGTCCGCGTTTCCTTCGCATGGTTAACTACAAGAGGTCGACAGCTAGACAGGGTAGGTCCCCATTGTACTTACATGGGATGCGGTTATTCTCACCCAAGCTGCCCTGCTAGGCCCCATATCCTTTTTATCGCTAAATGCAAACGTGAAATGAGCTACTTTCCTCACTTCACTTCGCTGTAGAAGTTAAATAAGAGCCAAGTGAAGAGCTTATAAGCATCCTTTCGTGAATTATAACGCCTTGTTGTGTGTGTGTGTTTTTTTCCCCACCAACAACAGCGAGTGTCTCTTCAGATGTTAACCATTCATTTTTGACAATGACCACTTTTCAGAATGGCTAACATATCTGCTCTCATCTCACTTTAAAGTCCCCGAGAAAGTTGTTTTTTTCTGCTTGTACTTTATGGCCCAGCAGGCAAATGAAAACAAATGAGCTCAACGACAGAGCAGCTCATTCATTGTTATCAACCACCACCGCGTTTGTTTACTTGTTGGAGTGAGACATTTTCTCTCCAGACTATAATTTTACGTGCAGTTGTTAGCCTTGCTAGCTTGTTGCTGCTCTGTTGTAGCAGTGGTGCGTTCACAACCAGTGATACAAATAAGTAGTGCATCTTTGTTGTTGACTTGATGCCACCCTGTAGTGGTTCTCAAAATGGGGCCTTCAGGTCCAAAATGTGCAGACCAGGGAAGTCATAAAGAAGAGGTCTAATGGGGTTATTTTCTTTTTCTCCTCTCATGTGATGTGTACAATTACAAAATGCATGTGTGTAACCATTTTGGTGTTTATTGTCCTCACTCACCCAACCTACAATGATGACAGTAATGCATTTATTTACTAGCTAACTACAGGGATTTTGCCAGTGTTGAAGAGTCAAATTGAAAAGCTGCACATCTGAGCACATCTTTAATACACATGCAAGATGCCTAAATGTCCAACTTGATATGACCCTTGCTTTGCTGATGTTACTGTCTGTTTGTCTGTCTCCCAGGAGTTACACATGCATGTATAATCTGGAAAGAGAACATTGTTCCAGGGCATGTTGTACCCGTAATGCCTTTATTGTCAAAATGTTTTTATCAGTCATGAGACTACGTCTGTCCAGTGTGTGTGTATGCAGGGAGACTCGGCATGTGACCCGGGGAAGACGCAACAAGCTGGCGTAATGATGCAGCCAGTGACTGCTTGGCTCTCCCTGTCCTATTTAGAAAATACCAGTCACCTCCCACCCAATCCCTTCACAGCCCCTTTGACGCAAATGTGCCACCAGTTGCATGCAGAATCTGAGGAATGTTGTTTGAAATTGTTGTCCCTGTACACAGGCAGACTTATTGTGCCCGTCCCCTTGCCTACGCCACAGGAGTTTAGATGTATTATCACTGAGGAGGATACGCTTTAAATGATGGTAACCCACTGTCAGCATCACATGACGGTACTCTTCTAGATGTGTGTCATGAAACTGAGAACTCTGCAGCCTAAAATACTTGTTTCATTCATCTTGTTTATTAGTTGTTATGTTAATAGCAAAGTCATTTGATTTGCAACAAACACAGGATTTTATTCTGTGTGTTATAAAGATCCTTTTTAAATGACAGAATGAGTTTGTCACGACTGGTATATATTTGAGTCCAGCTTCGTGATCTGTCCTTTACTTAGTTCACAGCTTGTCTGAACAGCATGAAAATGCATACATTAACATGAGTCATAAAGGGGTTGCTTTTCATGTCATCACAGGATGAAAGCAGAGAGTTTACTTGGCTTTGAAGGTTACAGTCGTTGTGGTTTGGTATTCAGCTACACCTACCCACAATATTCTTATCATTAGTGATGTGTTGGCAGGGAACTTGAAAGAGGAACTTGGCACTGAGTAGTAGATCACAGTAGTACTAGTTCCATTGTGCCATTGGAAGACAAACTAAGTGTCACGACTGGGACTGTTTTCCAGCAGCAGGTGAGCATATTTGATGTTTGCATTTTTCAGAGCATTTTAAATATTTGAGTGTAATGCTCTATTGCTGTAACTGTAAACCAGCTGCTAACTGACTCTGTTGTTTACCCGCGCAGCAGCAGAAAATAGAGCAAAAACAGACTTGTATCTATCGATCTGAGATGAAGGAAGTGGTGTGGTGATGTCAGCCTGATTTTCTGCTTCCTGCCATAAACACGAGGGACTGTCCTCTGTGTCCCAGTGACAGGCTCGGTGTGTGGCATCTTTGCTGCATGACAGTGATTTGCATTGAATGGGGTGGCCCCCGGAGCCGGTGCCAGAAAGATGAATGATTGAAAGCTACGCTGACAGCAGGGCAGGCAGGCGGGCAGGCAGGCAGGCGGTGGCCCAGAGGCCTGAGGACCATGTGACCGACTGTCAGGGTACTGGGTTCATTCAGTGGCTGCTGGCTGCAGTGCTGGCAGCAGCCCAGCTTTTCCACACAGGCCGCAGTAGCAACAGGTCGCTCCCATTAAAACAGCAGCGCTCTGTTGTGGCTCCAGAGCCGGTCTTGTGCATGTGTTGCTTTCTTGGCTGTGGTGTGTGCGCTCAAGTTTGTTTGTGTGATGTATCCCAATGTGTATATAATGTGTGCGTGCCTGTGTCACAGAGTACACACTAAGATGCCGAAGGGATCCAACGGTTTGTGTGATCCCTAGTTTGAATAGCACTCAGTGTGCTTTTTCAAATCCCTCTCAAAGATCCTTCCAACATTGACTGTGCGACACAAGCACCACAACCCCAGTGCAATAAACAACAACACTGAGCAAAAATAAACTGTGCTTTCATAAACTCACTTTTGCTCATTGATGGAAGTGAGCAGAATGGCAGTAAAAAGCTTGTTGATCGCTCATTCACAGACTGATGTATTTGAGCCTGGGGCTGTACTGATATGACTCGCAGTCTGTCAATAGTCACATCCACTTCCTGTTGTTGTCCCCACCAGTAAGCTGGATGAGGCCGCTCAAACAGAGCTCTCTTTTGATGGCCTTACTCTGACGGAGCTGCAGCAGGCAAATTGATTTCAGTCGATGGTCAGAGATTGCCTGGTGCAATATGTGACATTTGTGTGAACAAGCATGGCAATTGATCATTCTTTTGCTTCTGCCCTGCATTCAAAGCTGTCTTTATATCACAAAGAAGAGCTGAATGAATCAAAAGGTCAAGCCTTTCGGTTATGATAGCCTGCAGTTTTTTTTAGTAAGTGCCATTGATGAATAACCGATAAGACTGTGATGGAATTCAGCCCTGTTGAGTCTATCAGATGACTGTCAGCGCACTTTAATCGTGTTTCCTGTCTATCAGAAGTTTTAACTTGAGTTTAAACAAGTAAGACTATAGCTTTAGCTTGATCTTTGTTACCAGTGTTTATTTTTTCTGCTGCTCTCTACTCACACATCTCACTGAAGACCCTTTCACACATTTACTATGTAAATGCAACAGCTTTTTTTTTTTTAATTTCTGTTTCATGTGTGAATAGGTTGTTGTTGAGTTGTTGCATGTAAACAACGTGCTAACAGTTTGCCATAATGCTTCCCACACAGGTCAGGTGTGAATAAAAACAACATGCATAGATGACGTGCACAATCTATGTTCTTATGTATTTTTATGTATTCATTCTCGCAGTAAACAATGTGCCTTCACACCACAAAGTATTTAATTTGTCCACAGATTCATCTCATCCTTAGGCTCTTTTAGTAGCTGTTTAGGAGCTTTCACTTATATCACATGATCTTCATCAGCAGATCGAGTTTGCCTGGTTGTCATGGAACAAATAATTCTTCTCACTAACCACTGACTATTTTGATCAGGTGGTGTAATGTTAACACCAGGGCTGCACTAGATAAAACATTTTTTTTTGCATGTAATGAAAATTGATCTTTAACGCCCAACACGATCATTGTACTGTTAATAAAGCAATCTAATCTCAAAGTCCTTTTAATACAGTAGTAGTTCTGGAGCTTTCGAACATCACATCATCTCTATCTCAATCTTCATCAAGTGAAGGCATTTGAATCTCAACTGTATTTATTTTGTTTTTAAAGCAGAAATATGTTTGGATAAAAAGGGGCTTTCTGATTTTTTTTTCTAATTATTTCTTATGCAAAAGGAAATGAAACTCAGTCTAGATTACTTTAGTGACGAGATAATGTAAATTAGCACATTTCAAGGAAAAGGAGATGTGAAAACATCTTGAGAATTTTTTCTCTGCAGCATTTATTGGCTGTGGTTGATTACCGTGACGCGTCTGGTCAATTTTGTGTTCTGTGATAAAGTTCAAAGTGCATAGTAAATGTTTATAATATATAATTTAAATGTATAATATAGTGAATTTAAGGATCAGTTTTGTAGTATTTTTATTTTTATATATATTTTTACCATCCATGTTCATGTTGAACTTCACTGTGGTATATAATGGAGCACCTGAGGGAAGGATCTGTTCTGAACAGAGCGATTGGAAAATTACTTTGTTTACAGACCCTTAAAGGCTGTCGTCCAGTCCATTCCGAGCTTTAGCCAGAATGCGAATCTGAAAGTGGGATAATAGTTCCTGCCGTCCCACTCAGAAACTCACATCCAACAGTATGCTCAGCACAAACAAAAACATAATATTCATCCAAAAGCTTAACTCTGTTGCTAGCAGCTTAAAAATCCAGCAAAATGGATAAAGTTACAAAATCATATGTTCATGATACGTCAGGATGTACAAGAACCCGTGGCTAAATCATCAGCATAAGCAGCCCTGCAACTCCTAAATAGATTTTAAAGTCCTTCATTCATGCAGTCTGTTTCATGCTGCTATTTTTTAATTCACTGCTGTTCTGGTCATGTGTAGAAAAAAAATCAGGAATGGCTGTGCCGTGTGTGAACAGCATGGAATTTTCCAATACGGGGAGACTTCATTGTGAATGCCAAAAACCACGGCCTTACACAGATATTTGAACCTTGCAATGTTGCAGGTTCCACATGTGAAAGGGACTAAACTGTGGTTTTAGAATATCCTCCACTAACTGGGCCATAAAGCTCATTTCCAGTGCCTCTCTTCTACTATGTTGACCTGAGGGTTAATATTCAGACAAGTGGAAAAAATCTTTCACTTCAATATGGGGCTAATTTTTACTCTTTTTCAACTAATAGGTAACCACCATTGAGAAGGCGGCTGTAAACCCCAGGACCCCGTCTCCAGGCTCCTGTGCAGGGCTGAGTGAAGGAAACTTGGGAAACAAAGCTGTGTCTCTCCCTGTGGGAAACCTGGATCCTCCACCCTGCCCACCAACATGACCAATGTGGTGATTGTCAAGGAGGGATGGCTGCATAAAAGAGGTAAATGCACAGATAAAGCATGTACTATGTAGTTTAATTTCATAGCAGTTGTAAAGAGTTTATTTTTTGATTGCACAAATTGCAATTACAAAGTGAAATAAGATCATTCCTGTATGCACCTCATTATTTATATACTATGGTTTCTATTGTGTATTTTTTACAATTCAATCAAGATGTAGTATAGTCATCATCACCTCATGTACTAGAAGCAGCCAACTGTGCAAACTTGTGGCTTGACCAAGCCGGCCAAGAACACAAAATATGCAAAGGCCCTAAAAAATGTTTGTTATGCAAATATTTTAAAATCCCTTGTTGATACATGTAGGGGAAATGTATTTAAAACTGCAAACCAAGTACTTGGTTTCATGGAATACGTGCACATGGCAGTTTCCATCTACTTTGTTTTGGGACAAAAAACTAAAAATTGAAATTTTCACTCTAATGGTTTAAGTATTTATATCCTGGGGTAACATAGTTTACTGTAGTACACTATAGAAAGATTTGTTTTCAAATGCAGCAAAAATGCGTGAACCGAATGACATATGTGTGAGGTGATTGATCACCAAGTAACTGTATTTAAACAGGCTGTACGCCAGGTCTAATGTAAAGAGCCATCCAGCTGCAGAGTCCCCAGTGGGCCCCATTTAGTTGCTCTGACAGCGCTGTGTGGCGTGGCGTGGCTCTGTGTCGGGCGTGAGTCCTGTTGTTTGGACGAAGAGGCATTCCTCACATACCTGCTGGCTTTGAGCAGCTTTATGCGTGCATGCTAACTCTGCCTTCAAACTGCGGCTGCTTCATGGAGCCCACTCCACCACCACCGCCACCACCACCAGGGGCAAAATAGGATAAGGAACTTCTCCAAAACCAATGAAGGCTCCTGGGCCCAGTGCCAAGGTACCAGGCTTTTACTGGAAGAGGGGAAACCAAGACTCTGACTCAGGGGATAAGGTGATGGGAGCAGGTCACTCGAAGAGTTTCTGGGACTCCAGGGGAAACAGTGTGCCGCTGTGGTGTGTTAGCCCGCTCTCCCCCTCCTCAAGGCTTGGGTTTAGAGCATAACAGGCTGCTGTTTTAGGAAAGGGTCAGCCTGGTTCGGCTCAGTTGGTCTCAGGCAGACACACCCTGGTCCTTCCAGTGAGTGAAAGGATAAAACATTGGGTGCTATTAGTCTTTCATTGGCACAACCTCTGTCAACTAATGCTGCAAAGTCGGGACGTAATTAACAAAAATGTATCTAATCCACAATCACAATTTCTTATAACTCTTCATAAAAATTTATAAAGCAAAATGCAGGTAACTAGTTCAATTTCTGTCATGTGTCAGAGGCTGTAGAGACAAACTGTGTTATTGTGTCTCTCTGAAGAAAAAACGAGAACAGGAACATCCTTTCTTTGAAAGGGAACACAATAAAATTACATTTATTGGGCACAACAGTCAAAGGTTTGGACTGACGTGTCATTCATTCTGTGTTATTTCTGATGTTTTTTTCTTTCTCTGTGTGTTATTCATACCATAAAATTGGCACAGGTCCATTTTTCCACAGCTTTGGCCGTGCTGATAAGAATGGAAGATTCTGATAGAGAGCCAGTGTAAAATGTAACTAAAAGAGTGGTCAAATAGTGACTTGTAGAAAAACAGTCCGAGTAGTGTGGCAGTAGTGTACACATGCACACGCACACACATACACACACTGTTCTAGCAGTGACACCCTTCTAGTTGTGACACACACTCATACACACACTAAACAAACAACTCTTCAGGAATAGTGAGTTGGCATGCTGTCGCAGCCCAGCAGCTGTGCCCTGTGAAATGTCACCCAGAGTCTCTGTGTTTTGATTGGAGGGCATCCACCTGCCTCCTTGACAGGAAGGCTTTTAGTGTCGCGTCACTGTCATGATGTCTTTGCCCCAGAGCCACTGCACAGAAGGTGAACCTGCAGTAGCCCTGTCTTGCTGTCCATCACGTCAGCCAGGTAGCCCCCACTCAACCACTATCATCCCATGTTGCACCTTGAGTGGAGCTTTTTTGTGTGGTGGCGCCACCCAAGTGACTCACATCTCCATGTGGGCGTAATAATAAATGGCTTATACCGCTTCCAAGTGTGTTCAGCATGCTCATTACTCCCATGTGTGCACTCAAAACACCAATTTAATGTTTTACAAAAGATAGCTCTCTATATTTCCATCAACATTTTGTGTGTGTTCCATGGACATGGTCTGGCACCAAACTACGTTTGTATGGGACTTAACAAAAGCAGGTACAGACAAAATGTGGCCTCCAGTAATGCCCATTTAATGGTGGTACATGATGAATGGATTTCATGGTGGGCCAGTCACAGGCACAGAGCACAGCGGCTCTGGCACGTCCGCTGAACACATCCACGGCACTCACTCTCGCTCTTTGATTCCTGTCTGATTAGTCATGTTCAGTGTGCACTTGTAAACTGGCTCCTGGAAGAAAGTAGAGCAAGCATTGTGCCTTAGTACCCTGTAAACCCTCCAGTAGAGCTAATCTGTCATTAGAGCTGCAGATTCTCGGCCTTGGAGTGCTCTGTGCATTTGCTCCAGACAGACTGCGCTCAGTGAAATGATCTCATTCTGAAGGACACACCTTCATACTTTCTCCTTAAGCCTTGTGCTACAGTAATGTGTCTGGATTGTGGACATTGCCTGGGATGTGTTGTTGTGACTGTTATCTCAGTTGTCTGTTTCGGAAGGACAGTTTTGGAATGCAAGACAAAGCAGCCGAGTAGGACAGGGGTAGCGTGTGTGTACGTCTGGACATGCATATGCAAATGTGTGAGTGTATGGACAGTGTGAAGCATATTTATTCTGAAGTTACACTGCCAGCAGGACATTACCCAGTGCCCTTATGCACCGACCGCATCACAAGTACAGGCTTGCAAAAACACTGTAACTTTGTTGTTACTATCATAACCAGTTGTTATGCGTCCCCAAATGATACTACGCTTTTAGATCCTTCACAGAGTGCACCCACACACTCTGAATGTGCCTACGGCCTCTAGTGGCCAGAGAGGCCAAGCAGCATGTTATTTCTTTTTGCAAGTGTGTTTTTCCAAAGTTTCCATCAAAGCCAGAGCATCATCTGACATCAAAGAGGCAGATTGTGGGTTCCCTAGTTTCCAGGGAAGTGCTGCGGCCAAGAACCCAGTGAAGCTCAACAGAACAGCGCTCGCTTGTCCTCCCCTCTTCCCTGGCCCTTGTTTGTTTGACTCATTTGCTCCCTGACAAGTATAAAGAGCCGGCCCCTTCGTTAGGCTAACGAAGGCCGCAACAACTGTTGGATTTGGGTAGCACGCTCAGCTGGCTTCAACTCATGAGAGGAGGGGTGGGGTGAGAGAGGGAGGGAAAGCGAGGGGCACACCAGTAGAGATAGCGAGGGAAAGATAAAGGGGCATGTAGAGAGAGAGAGAGACAGAAGTTGAGCAGCGTCTTTGTGATGTTCCCAGAACATTGCTCAGTGACCCGGTCGGCCTCAGGAGAGTGGATGGATGTTATGTGCGACATGCCACAGAGACCCTCTCGTGGTTTGGTTTGCAGCTCATCAGCTGATTGGCTCTTTTGCTGGTCATGCGGCTGAAGGACACCCATGAGCTGCTCCTCCATGCGAGACCTTGTTGGTGGTCCAGGAAAGTGCATGAGACACAGAGTGGGAATGTGGGGGGAGAGGAGAAAAGCATGCATGGTTTTTGTGAAACCCCAGACACAGTAGTCGGTGCAGATGAAACTTTTTTTTTTTTTTTTTTTTCCATCTTTTGAATATCAGTGCCTTGTGCATCTGGTGAACAGGCCTCCAATGATTCTGCCAGCGTTTTCCACATTTGTATTGGTTTTCCCTCTGTGATCTCAGTAAGGGAATATTGTGTTTCCTGCACAGTTAAATGCTCTTCAAAGCAGCAGGCCCACCTGACTAAGAATGTCTCATGATGCTGCAATGCTGACTGTCTCAGGACTTCAGGGCTTTGACTGGCTGCCAGCTCTGCTGCTGGGCTTGCCCAGGTTCCTACACGTACCCTCATTATGGCTGTCATGGGCCGCACGCTGCTGCAGCACATATACACATGTTATGGACTGTAAAACTGGAGCAATAACCCATCCAATGTGCTAATATTTACACCTACATTGTGAAGCTTTTACGCGTAACAGTTCTCACCTGCAGATAAAATGACTATATCCGGATAGCCGATGAGTTCTGAGATTGGCCAATGGGTTCTTCTTCTACACATTTCTACAACATATAGACAGATACAATACATTAAATAACTGATGTCCAAATATTCAGATGTGTAACAAATGGCGAGTTCACACTACAGGATTGTAGCCCTGACTTTTCACTTGCCAAAAGTTTTGGGAACTTGCAGACAAAAGCCCCCAGATCAGAAGCACATTGGCGTTTGCTTGGTACCCGCAAATCAGCACTATCGCTACACATGAACTGTACAAGACGTGATCACTATACGATAACTTACCGATGCCTTGCAAATGACCGAAAGATGTCAAGAAAACATCTGGTCGTGTCAGCGACAGGTCGAGGAGCCATGCAACAACAGCCAATGAGAGCAGACATGAGCCAGGGGAGGGGAGGAGCTTCGAAGGAAAGACGAAAGAGCACCAGAGCAGCAGCCAAAAACCACATCCAAACCACAACTATTTCTTTATCTTCCTTGTTTATGCTGCAAATACGTGCAAACAACTTGGGCCACTCGTTTCTTGCAGGCATCCTTTTTGCATCATTTTCCGTAACACTTCTTGCGTGTATTTTGTGACAAAACATAATTTGGAGACCAGACAGACTTGTCAGGGATTCCTCCTGATCATAGAATGTGTCACTGATCAGTCAAATAATCTGCCAAGCACAACAACTTTTAACTTGTTTACAAGACAGAAAGTTGCGTAGTGTGAACATTACAGCGATCTGATGACTATGAAAGCCATATAGAGTGATCAAAGCTTTATGAAACTCTAGTCAAGCAATCAGAAATTTGCAGATTACATACAATAATTGTCAATTTATAAACATCAAATCTGTACAGACACCGACACTTACATAGAATTATAAAACAAAAGTATTTTAATGTTCTTTTCAATGATATATATGGTGCGTCCAACATGTAACAAATACAATAATTTAAAGGGTAAGGTAGAGGCATGTAACAAATTTAATAAATGATTTAATCAAAATTGAAAATGGAGTAGTCAAAGCCTGAGTTTTCCTACAGTATTTATTCTGACAGTGAACAATCATGAAAGGGCAATGTGTGTGGAAAACAAATCCCAGAAGCAATTGGTGGATATAATTATCTGATGATGGGCAATTTAGTAGTTGAAAACTGAAACTAATAGCTGCAGCAGGCATCATTTTTTAAAATCTTTTTGCAAAAAAAACTTTACAACAGAAACCATTGATCACCAGCAGTGGAAGTTGATGTGCCAGGCCGATCTGGGAATGGAGCCCCTATAGGCAGGGTCCAGCAGCAGAGGGTGTCTCACCGGGAGGCCAGTGCTCTGGCCGGGTGTCTGGCCGTCAGCGCGGACCCCCTGCCCTGTGTAATGGGAAGCAGTCTTCCTGTTAAATGTGGTGGAGAGAAGTAAATTACTGGGGTGCAGCTGTCGGCAGGCAGACTGGCTGGCATGGTGGGGGGACCAGGAGGCTGAGGGAGGCGGCACCTCCGCCGCTCGCCTCCTCTCACGGCAAGCCCGCTGTGTGCTTACTTTGGTGTGCAGAGTCCGCCTGCTCGCCACAACTGTGGTGCTCAGCAGTGCTCTCCATCTCTGTTCTTCTCTTCCCTTTTTGTCTCTGTCGTTTCCTCTTGTTCTCTTCCATTCGTACTCCCACATTCTTCCTCTTCTCCTTGTCTCTGTTAACGCCCCTCTTTCCCTTTCTGCCTCTGCCTACCCCCCACCGGCTCACCCCCTCTCGGTCCTCCCCCACTTCCAGCACACACTCCTCACCACAGCCCCACCACCCTGTTGCTAGGATAATGACCCTGCTGACAACTCAGACCCATGGCGGAAGCGGCTATGGACCAGCGAAAAGCTCCCAGTCTCCGACATCAATCACATCACTGGCACCTCTCTCCCGTTTAGGGAGGGTAGGGGAGACAGAGGGATGAAGGGGATGCTCAGCTGTCTGCGGAATAAGAGTTGACTGTATGCATAGATATGTGTTACATCCTCCACATCAGCTTATTCCGTTATTCAGAACATATTTTACAAGTTATTCAGAGGCCATACAGACACTTCTGTCATACTACAAGACAGTTGGTCTTGGCAGTTTTCAACAGCTGGACGCTACCTGTCTCCAGGAAAAGCTGATCTTTCGGAGTTTAACTCCTTGCTCGTTTGAGGGTGTTAAACTGGTCATTGAGAGTTCATTGGCACTAATTTGCTCTAAATAATGTGTGTTTATTTGTTTGCCATGCAGTAACCCAGTTAACTAATCCATGGACTGCTTGTTTACCCAGGGAGAGGGGGCAAATCTCAGCCCTAGTGTGGCAGGGGGGAACTTCCCACAGTGTCTCTATGGTAATCAGCAGGTGTCACTCACCACGGAGAAGAAGTGAGGGCTTTCTTACAAGCGTGAGAAAGAGGGGCAGTCTCCATTGCACACCCACCCCCCTTTGCTTTTTTTTTCCTGTTGGGGTAGCAGCGGCAACCGCAGTGACAGAGAGAAAGAGCGAGGGATAAGGGGAAGAGACAGAGAGGGCTACATTGGAGGCCAGGGTGGCCCTTCCTCGCAACCTGTTGATGCTGCTGCCAAAACCCTGCCAATGGAGTCCCCCATCCAGCTGCATGGGAGAGAGGGTCCAACAAAAGAGGTTTGGCGAGGAGGGGGACGTCAGGAAGACATAAAGAGAAGGGGAATAAAATGAAGGAGCCCAAATTCCTGGACAGTTCAGGATAGCATGTGAGCCTGGTGCTGCCTTATATGGTCACAGCGAGAGGGGCAAATGGGTAGATGGGTGTCCGTGCAGCACGAGGAGCCCGGCTCAGAGCTCTGTGGCTCAGAGCAGAGGATGGTACGGGGCGGAGTTTGTGGTTGCTGGGGCTCAGTGGTGACCCCTGCATCAGGGAGCCCCCTCTCCTCTGGAGCGGGCGGCCCGTGGCTCATTGAGATGCAGGGCACAGGGTGGCAGGCCGCAGCTGCAGCCTACAGGCAGAACCCGGCAGAAAAGGGCCGAAGGGATGGCGGGGGCGGCTGAGGAAAAACCAACAAAAGGCGCAGCCCGCTCCCCCCTCCTCCCTCGCTTTGGAGTTCTAATTCCCTAATCCTCAACCTCCGCCTACCCCCCCTCCTCCCCTTCTCATCCGATTCTCACCACTCAAACACACACACATGCACAGTTCATGCAGTTACCACTGGCTCCCTTCCTCTCATCCCCAAGCCATGAATGGCCAGACGGGGACAAAACCCAACAGCAGCCCCCTCAGGAAGTCCAACCACTGGGTGTGGGCACTGAGAGGCGCATTTTGTTTGACCCTCTCTTGGTTCCTCTCACTCAGTGTGTGTGTGTGTGTGTGTGTGTGTGTGTATTTTATCAAGTGCCACTATGCTGCACCTCTCTCTTTAAATCATTGTTCTTGCAATTTTATTAAAATCCTTAGAAAGTAGAAAGAGAAACACAGTTGAACGAGGGGGGGAAAGGGATGACACGCAAACATAACTGTTAGTTTGGACACACTGTTAGGACTCTGTGGCCTCTCCTTTTGGGGGCCCACAATGAATGCTGCATGATGTGTCTTATTAAAAGCCAACAAGCCACAGCAGCTGGGACCGCAACATTCCTGTCGTTGTCACATAGAGACGGACAGAACAGGACGCCCCTCGGAAACAGCTACTAACCTCTGTCACTCGTTTTCTCCCCCTTCTGTCTAAAGCCTTCCACATTTTTTCCTTTTATTTATTGACCCCCTCAACAAGCCTGCATGGTCAGCTCATACTGTTAAGACCTCTTAAGCCAAGTTGAAGTGCAAATGGCTTCAGTGCCGAAAGTAAACATGAATGTATATTTTAATCTTGCACATCCTTGAGGAATTCGGTGAAACCTTCAAATTTGTAAACTTGGACAGACTTTTGTGATCATTTCAGCATCTGGAATAGAATGTTTCACTTAGATTAACTTTCAAAAGATGTGTAAAAGATGTACTTGATAAGAGCCTTTTTAGATCACAAACTAGTACTCATAGACATACTGTGCTTATGGCTGTTAAACACGTGCATAAGCAAACAAGACTATGCTCAACCAAGTGCAGCTGTGGCCGAACCTGTTCTCTCCCCCTGTACCTTGTGTGTGTGTCTGAGGTATAGAGGGCGTGGCAGTGGCAGGCTGGAGTTGTCCACACACACAGACATGCAGCAGTTGGCAAATAAAGATGAATTCTGTTGTGTTTGGCAGCGGTTCTCCGTTCATTATTTTCCACTTTGCCCAGCGCGCATCCCAGACCTCAACAGCTGCTTGTCATGTAAAGACACTCTATCAGGCCCTGACAGCTCCTCCCATGCACACACACAAACACAAAGAGTACGCATGGTTCATACACACTCCACTTGTGCTCGCAACCCCCCCCCACTCCACTCACAGTCATACATATGTGGGGAACATATGTAGTGATCTGTCTCACTACCACGCCACTCAGCACAACTCTTTGCACACTGCATGGCTTTCTCATCCCCCTCTACTTCTCTCATCTGCTGTCAAATCAGTCTTCCTATTCTTCTGTCCTTCCCCTAATTTGTTTGAGTTCAGCCACATGTCTGCTGTCACACTTGACTTTTATTAGAAAAGCTTTGATTCCGGGATGCAGACCGTTTAGTGGATTTCCTCTTTGCTAAGTGTGTCTGTGTGTCTCAGCAGTTCTAGTCAGACTTGAAGGAGGTTTTATCTTATCTAGGTTGTGGTCAGTCTGTCTGTTGGCCACTTTCCTGTTTTGGAGAACATGTTGACATCAAAAGGGTTTAGTTTACATCAGCGATGATGAACTGACTTTAAAGCAGAAGGCTCTCCTGTGTTGTTATGAGGCCTATTGTCCTTTGTCAGCAGTCTGCAGTGTTTCTTACTGTACACAGGATGTAATCTGGGTCTACTCTGCAAAGCATTGAAGTCAAGCAGGTGTAATATTTAGTTAGTGAATAGATTTGGTCATGATTTATTCTAGGAGGTCTATATTACACTTACTGTATAATATAATGCCGTTTCCACATTTGCTCTCTTAACTGAGTTCAAGTCAACAATTTATAAAAATACGAAAAGCACAGCTGTCAGTTTCACTTTCTCATCATGTCGGTGCTTAAGAAAGGCCACAGTGTGGAAAGTAGAACTGAATAAATGTAGAAGAAGGGGAAATGGTTTTAAATAGGAAGCTGACAAGGGTCATCTTTGTTGTTTGTGCTCTGAGTGCAGACTGTTTGCGGGGGGTTGCACACACACATACACACCCACACACTCACTCACACACACACACACACACACAGACAACCGGATATAGCTGCTTCCACTGTTACTGTCATGTGACCAGGTTTGTGGTCACAGACGGGGAAGTTGCAGTGTCCTCCTGTCTAGAAAGAGCATGTACTATGTTAAGAATGTGCATTGCAGATATGGAGTTACTTAATTTTATCTCTGTGACAACCTTTGTCAGAGATGTGTATCAGTGTAGGAAAGATGAAAAAAGTCTTACACAAAAAATGCTGCTGTTTTCACATCCACCTGCAGTACGTGGATTTTCAGTGCTTTGCAGTATCACAGCGATCGTTTCACTAATCTCAGAAGGGGTTTAGATTTTGAGTGTCATGTTCTGTCATGAACTCGTTCAACTCTTTATTTATTTTGTCTGGCCTCGGCCCACTGACCAAGCAGACTTGCCATAATGTTCTTAATAGCACAGTTTCATAACTCAAGCAAGTGACAGTTGCTTAAAGAACCTGGTGATTGAGAATGGTGAGCTGGCATTGTCATCTTCCCCACATGCATGTGACCGAGGCCACCTCAGTGTGGGAGAATGTCTAGCTGATACACGCCATGCCATGCGCTGCTGCGTCACCTGCGACCACCCATGCTACTTCTGCCGTTCGCTGTGCGTCAGTGGAGCTGGCAGGAGGAGCCCAGAGCCTCTCAAACTGGATGTTGTTGTAATCAGGGACACACAAATACCTGTCACTACCCACAAGGCAGTGTACACACACAAAGGTATTTACACACAAGCACACACATGCATACACATAAACACCTGCCTCTGCCCATCAGAGACTCCGAGTGCTATAACGTATGAAAGGTCTTTTACTCAGTCTGGAAATGATTTGACGCATTCCTGCTGCTGAACCAAAAGTTCCAAGCTGAAAGTTCAGTATCCGTCAGTGAGACACGCATGTATGTTGAGCCTTCGTCTGGTGTCACGGTGTCAGGTAGGGGGCTCATTATGCTGTCTCTGCATTGTGCACATACTGTCCTCACTGTGGGCTGGCATGAACTATAGCTGGGGGATATGGGTCAGCCAAAACCTGACCACAGAGTGAGGCACCAGCTGGGGCCCAGCTGAGGAAAACAAGGCTCGGTACAGAGGGCTCAGGAGACTTTCTGGCCACAGTGTGAAAGATTTAGGCAACTTATATTTGTGTTGAACAGACTTTTGGTTCAACTCCCAGCTGATACTTGCATGGCTACATGTACTCTTAAATAGCACCTCTTCCACACTTAGATTTTATGCTGAAGTAAGGACGTCTGGCTCTCCTGAAGGCCTGTGATAAATAACACTCTGCATGTGGATTCTCTGGAGACCGGCGTGCACGTGTGGGTGACTGATGTGGAAGTTGATTGGTGAGGCTTGTAGTTTAAAACAGACAAACGACTCATCACGGTAATTGTGTTACATTGAAACAGGCATGAGGGAAATCCAGCGAGCGGATTCCTGCCGGTGTGTATTTCAATTAGGATCGCACGTGTCTGACGGCTGACAAAGTTGAGGTAATTTCTAAATGAGCTATGTTTGGCGTGGAAACACTTACTCTGCAGAAAACAAGATGAAAAATCTCCTCCTGTGCTGTGATGAAAAATGTAATAACATATTGGACATCTGCTGTGGATTGAAGACTAAAGTATATTGTGCTCTGGGGCAGATGTTTCCTCTATGTGGTGATTGGTGCCACCACCTTGCCAGTCGCAGTAAATCAGGTGTGTTTGCACTTGGGTGTTTGCTTTGGCTTTAATGGCTTGATTTTCTCCTGAAAAGCGATGTACAGACAGCCTTTTACAGAGAAAAGCCATATGGAAAAAATCCTCCTAGAGTTTGCTGCACAAGTTTTACTCTTTCAAAAAAATGCAGGAAACTCACTGGAAGAGGATGTTTGAGGTGTCAAAAGTGACAAATCTTAAAAAGTGTGTCAAAGTCTCATCATGTCCTTAAATATTTCATAAGGACGTACACTAAACAGAGAAGATGTTACTAGCTGCTGTTTTGGTCTGTCTGAGACATGATCTGTTATTAGTTTCATCAGTCAGAAGTGTGTGTGTGTTTGAAGGAGGGTAACAGAAGCTCATATTGACAGATCTCCTACCTCTCCCCTGAAGACACACACACCCTCTGTCTCACACACGCCACACTTCTGTGATGGAGGAAATGGGGCAATTAAGGACAGCTTGCTACAGCTCTGCATGGGGTTAATATGCAGCTCCGTAATTAAAAATAAATTACACTTTTCCTGTATAAATATTCAAGTCCCTCTCCACTGTGTGCCACTGCCTTGTTATGGTATGTAAGCTATTTTTTTCCCCCCGTCTGCACAACATCTGGCGCAACATTTCCTGAAGCATCACCGGAATAAATTGAGTTTTGTCTGCCTATGAGAGATTCATTTGTGTGATGCAAGTGTGTCTAAGTGAATGGGATGGACATGCATGGCTTGAGGTTATGGGTGTTGTCTAGAAAATGGGAATTGTGGAAAGTTTTATTTGAAAATCAAATTGAGGCTTTGGCAAACATGATGTTGGTGTAACAAAATGATTGATGGGGGGGTAAAAGAAGAGTGCTTGGATAATTTACATTTACATTTAGAGCTTGCATTTTTAAAGGGGAATGCCACTAATTTTAAATGTCTTTTTACAGATCTTAGGGAGTATTGCTGCATATGCATATGTAAAAAAAAGTGTGAGGCCTTCTGTGGTTCCAGAGATAGCAGCGCATATATTTGATAAATTGCCTCAAGTGATGTCGTTAGAGGCAGCGTCAGTTGGAGTTGAAGACTAGCCCGTTCCTCGTCTCTGCTTCAGGCGAGGGGCTCCAGGTTACAATAGACACTGCTAGTATAACACTGAATCTCCAGGCTAAGTGGCAGTGGTCTCTTGCATTGTGGGTAGTGGAGGTGTTACGTTTTGACAAGGAAGAACAATATGTGGCAGTAAAAGTTGTTATCTCTAGTTCTGCAATATCAATTTTGATACTTCTTGTTTTAAACTGTCCATCTTGACTCTAGCACTCAGTGCAATGCTAAATTAGTGGAACGTTCTTATAAGTATACAGTATTAATTGTATATTACATTTTTGTATAAAGTAGACAGAACACTTGAACAGAGCTTTTCTTTCCCTTCTGGCAACATTTGCCAACTTAGATCTAAAGTATAACTCGCAAAGAAACAGTAGGGGGATAGAAAAGTTTCTGGGCAGTTTCATTGTTCCCTCAGAGTCTACGTTGCAAGTGACTGCTGGAAAAGAGACAGACGGGTCAGAGGGGGAAAGGGTCCTGACTCCTACTAAAACCACCATTTGTCCTGCAGCTGACCTACACTAAAGGAAAGATGATGACAAGATGGTCATTTTAGGAAGCACTACTAGTGAACAGCATGGTAATTAGATTGCAGGAAATGTGTTGCACCTCTGGGAATTGAAAACAGAAAGAGAAAGGACAATACTGTTTTGCCATTAATCACGAAACCACAATGTAAACAAAATGCTTGTGCACTGGTCAGCATTTTGAGAATGTGAAAGCATGTGAAGTTTCTCAATTAAGGTTTGTCCGGGAACAGAAAATCTGAAAACCTCAGTTGTCTGTATTTGTCTCCTCTTACTCAGCGCTCCTTTTTCTACCTCTTTCTCATATCAGGAGAATACATCAAGACCTGGAGGCCAAGGTATTTTCTCCTGAAGAGTGATGGTACATTCATTGGCTACAAAGAGCGACCGCAAGATGTTGACCAGCTGGAAACCCCCTTAAATAACTTCTCTGTCGCACGTGAGTATCTGCTTCAGAGAAACCACTGCATTTTTTCCCCTCTGTTTCTTGGCAGCTTGTTTTACCCTTTTTTTGTTTGCTGCTTTCTTGTTCTTACTTGCATTGTTGTAACAAATATGTTCACATACTTGTTTTGGTTTTACATGTATCCTGCCTCTCTATCCACCCTGAAAAGTAATTGTTAACAGGAAGAAACTGTTTCTAAAATCATGTCCCATTGCCTATGAGAGAAAAATATGAAAGTGAGTCGACTCTGATATTATGGTCCCTTTATCATCGTGTGTCACTTTAAATGATTATGAGCAGAGCATTAGCAAATTGGCTGTAGTATAATCTCAACAGCATCACTGCAAGTTTCGTTCAATAGGGGCACAGCTCCAAGGCAAAGCTCTGCCGCTGAACGTGCATGCAAGATGTCTGGCACCCAGCATTAATATATCAGATGTCATTCCTCTTCTCTGTGTGTGTCTTCCCCAGACTCTATGTTTTTATACTGTGACAGAAAATAACTTTTAAAAAAAAAATGCCCGGAGCAGCTCAGCCCACTCCATCTTCACATCAGAGAAAGTTGCTGTGATAAGCTGTGCAGATGACTGAACACAGCAATTAGACAGCATACTGTTTGTTTAACAAAATGTTTCCTCCCCGACACTCTTGAGTTATCGGGGCTATTAGCCGCCTGATTCAAGTATTTATCTGGGCTCTTCTCTGAGACTCTGCCTCCGTCAGTGGCGGCTTTGGTTTTTTGTCACCACTGCGACCCCACCACAGAGGACACATGGTGCGTCGCTGCTGACGGGGCTGCTGCAGCTGGATTACATATTCACCCTGATGGAGCCATGTTGGATCTCAGTGGTGGTCCACTCCCCTGTCCTCCATCTATCAGACAGAGGCCATTTTGTGGCACGTTCTGACATATTTGCTGACATGTTTCATTTGGGAACAGATGTTAATGTGAAGGAGGTGCAGATGGAAATCTCTGCTTTCTAAATTCAGTTATCAGACTGTTGTGAGTAATTGTTTGCAAACTGCTTATAAGACAATTATTTGCCATAAAAGTGTGAGAATTGAGAGGAATGGAGGAAAAGGATGTGAGTATTTGCCTTGCAAGTAATACTTGTCCATGGCAACAAAAAATTCAGTAACAGAATCTTAGAAGATGGTTTGGCATGTTAATTCACTGTAAATTTAATATCTGGGTTTTGGAGTTGATCTGAGATGGTCGTTACTTTGGGATCTGGGAAATTATACATGTCATTTTTTTTCCCTATTTTCTGCCTTTTTTATAGACAAAACAATCAATTAATTGAGAAATAATTAGCAGATGAATCAGGGGAAACAGTTGTGTACAAATTAGCTGCAGTAAAAATGAAATTGAAAAACACATTATTTAATATATTCATTTTAAGGTGTTCTGCTTTTTATGTAATACAACACATATTCCAAATTATTATCAAAACCTGTATTAGCAAATGTTAAGTTTTAAAGGGACTGACGAGATCTGAGTTGTTTTCCTCCGCCAAAATGCACCTGTTCTTTTCCAAATTGGCCGACAGTGTCTGTTAGGGTGGCGATAAAGATAAATGGCTATAACTGTGGGTCTGTCTCTCCCCTCTGCTCCCCTACACATCGGCCCTTCTCGCGGTCTCCTTTTCCTTTCTCCCTGGCTGTGGTCAGAGTGCCAGCTGATGAAGACAGAACGGCCCAAGCCCAACACATTTATCATCCGCTGCCTGCAGTGGACCACTGTCATCGAGCGTACCTTCCACGTGGAGACCCCCGAGGAGAGGCAAGCGAGAAGCACACACCCCTCGGCTCGCAGAGCAGTAAAACACAAATCATTTACATGCAGAGAATTTGCTCTTGTAGAACGCAGTTTAGCAGGTTAACAGCTCTGTTTTTCCAACATATAGAAGCACACACAAACATACACATTTAATCATTGTTATGCACTTGCACAAGGTCCACTGGCTATTGGCAGAACTCACACTTGAAATTGCCTTCCTGTTGATAAGAAGACAATTATGTGATTGGGCTGCTGGGCTTGCATGATGGTAAATGGGCTGATGTAATCTTTCTGCTGCCTTTGCCTCCCTCAGGGAAGAATGGACTAAAGCCATCCAAGCAGTGGCTGAAGGCCTGCAGAAACAAGAGGAGGAGATGATGGACTCCTCTCCGGACCCCATGGACATGGAGGTCTACCTGACCAAAATCAGACACAAAGTGGTACGGCCCATTTCCACTCTGCTGCTGCTGTCTTTTATTCCTCACCACCCTGAGTATATCCTATATGTCTTTGAAGTTGACCATTACTCTTCTCCTCCACCCTGCTGTGCCTTACTTGCACTTAACACCACTTTAGCCCAACTTCCTTCGCCTCTCCCTAGCCAATCTCTACTTTCCCAACATCGGCCGTGGGTGGCTTAGCACCAGATAGCGTGTCCACCAGGTTTCACAACCCCCACATGTGTCATGACATAAAGGTCCAAGGCCACCGGATTGGATGTCCCCCACACAACCATTTTCAACATTCTCTGTAGTGCCGGGGTCAGAGGTTAACTGAGACACAACCACATATAGGCTAAACCATTAGAGGAGTGGAAATTGCATGGTGGGTGAAATAGTGCCTTAAATGCTTCTGCGTTGTTGTCAGTGGGATTGTGTGTCCTGGCTAGTTAGAGCACGAGTTTGTTAATGCTTCTGTTTGTAACCAGATGCCACTTTCTCTCCTCTGGCTCTCTAGACTATGCACGACTTTGAATACCTCAAACTCCTGGGAAAAGGCACTTTTGGAAAAGTTATCCTGGTAAAGGAGAAGGCCACAGGACGCTACTACGCCATGAAGATCCTAAAGAAGGAGGTGATCGTAGCAAAAGTGAGTGGATGCCAATGAGAGGGAGAAAAGACACTGGGGGGAGGGCAGTGGAGCACATGACTGATACCTAAATGGTTAGCCATTGTGAGAGTTGCACAAACACTCTTTATGGCTTTTTTTTCCAGGATGAAGTGGCGCACACACTCACAGAGAACAGAGTCCTCCAGAATTCAAAGCATCCGTTCTTGACAGTAAGGAGCCCCTCCGTATACCTAAAGCAAACCTTATTTTAACTCACGGAAATCCTCAGGAGCCTCTTCAATTCAACCCAGCAGCTTCCATTCAGAAAAAAATGGGGCAGTTTTACCAGGAATGTTTTGAAGAGCTGTTCTTATAAAGACTGCAGTCGAGCGGGGGCTTTTATAGCAACACTGGACGTTTTTTTTTAAATCCGTAGTGGGTGAAGGCAACACATAATGTGATGTGCTCAGTGCAGTGAATGGGACCAATGTTTGACACACAGCAGTAGTTAAAAAGCCTCAGCACACTGGATACATTATGCTGTAGTTTTTAAAATTTCTCTTTCCGTTAGAAATTGTGTGTTTTAAGGGTCAAAGCTACAATGTGTATTGTGGTATTTGATGTTACAATCAGCTGCTTAAATGCCAGCTTCCTCTTGATATTGCTGGAAACATCACAGAGTTCTGCTTTGAACATTCTCGTTCTCTGTTTTGCAGGGACTGAAATACTCCTTCCAGACACATGACCGCTTGTGCTTTGTCATGGAGTATGCAAACGGTGGTGAGGTAAACTATTTTAACCATCACTAAAGTTGCAAATGTAGGTCTCAGTGAAGCCAAATACTTTTCAGCTTAAAAAGTGTGACAGTTCCTATTTTCTCTGGACCAATCAACTCTCTCTTTCATCTGTCCTCTGCCTTCTCGCTGCCAATCTCCCCTGTTTCCCCTCAGCTTTTCTTCCATCTGTCAAGGGACCGCGTGTTCTCAGAGGAGCGCGCACGGTTCTACGGCGCAGAGATAGTGTCAGCGCTGGACTACCTGCACGCTGAAAGAAACGTGGTCTATCGAGATCTAAAGGTAGGTGGCGAGACGCGTCCTCGCTTTCTCTCATCCTCGCTGTCAGCCTTTCTCTTCTGTCTTTCTCTTTCTCCTCCTCAACCCCTTCCCTTCATTTCTCCGCTGGCAGGATAAAAATAGGGTTTGCCTCCATCCAGAGCAGTGGCAGTGGCCAGGGCTTATTGATCTGCCTCCCCCAGATCAGTCTCCAGACCTCACTGCAGCTGGAGGGAGGCTCTGTCCATACGCTTACTGCAGCTCGACAGAAATAACCACCAGTCCTCTTTGAACAGATCGCCACCGCCTCCCGTTATAGCATGAATACAGCGTTCTCAGTGGGTGATATTTGTGTGCTTGGTGCGTGATTGAATTTATATGCTGGCAGTACAAAGAGTGTTAAAAAGGTCTATCATCATTGTAAAGAAGCTGCAAGTTTTCAGCTGCAGTTTTCTTAAACAACAAAGCTCTAATACTCTAAAGATGGGATCAGGATCAGAGATGGATGCTGCAGACTGAGAAGGACATGTTTGGGTTTAGGAGAGCTGTGGGGCTTTATCAGTGTTTCAGTGGGCATCTGTAGCCCTACAACTTCCAGCTGATAAAACCAGTCAGGTCAGCACAGCGCTCTCTCGCTCCCTCCCTCCTTCCCTCCTTCTCTCCCTTGGGTTTATGAGGCAGGCTCCCAGCCTGCTAGGGTTCTCCTGAAAATGCCAGGGTAGCAGGATTGGAGGATGTGCTGACTCTGGCCGGCCGCTGCTGGCCACGTGTGAGCTACAGCTGCCAGGTGACTTTAACTGAGAGAGATGAGGGAGAGAGGGAGGACACGCTGATATTAAAAGGCCATGCAGCCTCAAGTCGTGACACTACATGGTGCGCATCCAGAAGGCCTTTAGGTCACTTTACCTGTACATGTCACTATGTTTCGATCCACCTCTATTGAAGGGAATTTTCAATTTTTCAACTTTACTGCGGTGGAAAAGTTGGCATGTTGAGAAAGAGAAGATGTAATAAGGTGGATAGTAACAGATTCTAATAGAGTTGTGTCATTGTACTTGCATAGGTTTATTCTAATATAGAACGGCGTAGATCACATGCTACTATTCCTTGTATGTTCTTCCACTCTACTAGAAAGCAGTAAATTTAAGAGTAAAACAAGCGGAAGTTTACAGGGTTACCACAATGTTCCTGGTTCTCATAACTCATACTGACGCCTATATTCTTGTACATTCTTGAATTATTTTTCCCATCACTTCCCAAAATGATTTGCTTGTTAACTCCCCTTAACAGTGAGCCTTAAAATGATGCTAACATCCATCTTCTTTCTGTGCCCCCTCAGCTGGAAAACCTCATGCTGGACAAAGATGGACACATAAAGATCACAGATTTTGGCCTGTGTAAAGAGGGGATCAAAGATGGCGCCACCATGAAAACTTTCTGTGGGACACCAGAGTACCTAGCACCTGAGGTAACCACTACAATGATACAGTTCAGCTCATACATACGTGTGAGGACACTATCAAACCATCCAGTGACCCATCATGCCTTGCATTCATTATTTTTCTTTAATTCATTTCATAGATTTTACAGACGTCTCTATTGAGAGTTCAGAGATTTCTTGCCAAATAATGTTAATTGATAAGTGAAAACATAGTGAGACGGTTTTGATGAGATAAAGAAGAACATCATGTGGAGCCAAAAACTGAATGTTAGTCCTGTCACCGGTGGCGCGAGTAGATTCCTAACAAAAATGCAGTGTGTGTTGTTGGACATCGGTGGATGAGAAGCATGTGGAAGAAAGGGCAGCTGTCCGAAAATGCCTTTCTAATCTCCAGCTGAAGTCTGAGTTAATGAGTGTGCCGTGTGCCCAGGGCAGGGCAGCCTGCACTCATGTTTGCCGTATGGGGAGGGGTGTGGCTACTCCCTATTGCGTGCAGGTATGACAAGTGTTGGAGTGGGCCGTGTAACCCGATATTGCATTGTAGAATGTTGGCGGTGTGTGCGTGTGTGAGTAAGCACATGAGTGTTTGCGCTCGCCCCTTGCCTGTTGCCGTAAAAATGTTTTCCGGGAGAAGAGTGTCCATGTTGACACAGTTGCCGTATCGTTGTTTTTAGCCTCCATTTGGAATTTTCTGCTTGGAGGAGGAGGAGGGGTGATTGGCTGGCAGAGCTTCAGGAAACGTGAGCTTCTGCCACTGGAAAAAAAAAAAAAAAAAAGCTCATTGGCTACAGCTGTTGTGTGGAACCAGGGGAGCCACAGCCCCACTGCTGCCCTGGATGCCTCGCCTGACCTGGGCAGAGCCAGAGCCCTCATGAGCACGCAGTCAAACCAAACCTGCCTCTAACCATCAGCACCAGGCCATCAAGGCTAGGCAGGGCTGGGCGAGCATGTCAATATTTACTCCTTCACACCTGGACAAACATGAAAAAAAACTGGTATATTACCTAAACTTCTATAAACCTTTTTTTTTTTAAACATTCCTCAGAGTTTCCCACCTGTCCATCCTAAACCCTGCTGAGCCCACTTGGCTCCTCCACAGTATGCTCGGCCTATGACAGCTCCGGCATCGGCAGCCCAGAGCAGGGAGACATCAGGGGGCGTTACCATGGCAACAGGGTCGCTGGCGAGCGTCTCTGTGGAGTGCGGGCCAGGCAGTGTTACAGGTTGTTCTGCAGTAAACAATGACCTTGTTGTGTGTGCTGCACAGGAATGCTGTAACGTCTGGGAATATTCCACCCAGGAAGGGGGGAGAGAGGGAGAGGGAGTAGAGACCCAATCTGCAAAAGCCTGACCAGTTTGTCTCTGGAGTAAGGAGTGGGACAAATTCACTTTGTCACTTTTATTAAGTAGTTGCAAGAAGAAACCCATTATTGGCTGAGGGAATTAGCTTTGAGTGAATATCTACAAAGAAAATTGTGGACAGGTTTAATCTCGCCACTGAAACTGATCAGGATTCACGAGCTTGGAAGATTAATGGCTGTCAGTGCAGATCTTTGTGGCCAATAAAAGTATACAGAGTGGGGCTCCAGAGCAGCAGCAAGTGTTTGTGCTTTTATCTGCGCTCTCCTCCCTCTCTCCTCCCCCGTCTCTGCTCCTTTGGGGCAGTGTAACCGTATTAGTTTGGGGCTGAGACCCAGGCAGGCAAGCAGTCCTGGTTACGTATATGAGGGATGAGCTTGGCTCCTGCTCTCCTGGCAGCTTCACAGCTGTGGCGCTCTTCTACATATATGGGGCAGCTGCGGGCCCAGCTGTCGCACGGTGTGAATCACACGACAGCAGCGCTGGAAATAGAGACGGCCCAGTAATCCTAGCCCCACACCGGCTTCACGTTACTCCCCCTGCCCTCCCTATCCTCCTCCTCGATGCTCACCGCTCACCGCAGCGCCAGGCGGAGTGCCCACAGACGCACACACGGCTGCGTGCACGTGCACACACACGCAGTAGTTTTGTTCCTTTTACGGACACATCCGTCCATCTGTTCTCCAGGACCCTCTCTCGGCCTGTGCACTGTTGTGTCCATATCTAATTCTATTAATCCGCCCACGTCTTTTACCTAAGTTTCTATTCTTAGGTCTGAATTGCCCAGCATCACGCTGTTTGAGGTTTAAGAGGAACAGACTGTTCTCATTGTCTTGATTTCACCTTCAACATCCGCCTGGCGAGGTAGAATCCAGTACATGTCCCCAGAGACCTTGGAACAACTCTGCTCAGCAGCACATTAGTCATGCAACAGGTTGCACTGTTTTGTAAGCACAACACTGGAGGAGTTTGTCTCATTAAGAACTGTAGAGAGAAGTCATCCTATGGAAATAATAAGGCTAAATTTTTCCCTCTTTGCGACTCTGGTTGAGTTCATAGAGCGGTTTGTTTGTAAGGCTGGTCTGTGTTTGTTGCCACACATTTGCTTATTTAAGCGACCCACACCTCTGCTGCTTGTTGATCTGTATGTGTTTGTGTATGTGTGGAAGGCCCTGTGGTGATTAAATATGCAGGGCTCCAGGGGAAACTCTATCCTTGCTCCTAATGTGAGATGTGAGTCAGTGTTGGCTGGGGCGGCCTCAAAAGCCTGGACCAGGGGGGAGAGCAGGTGATTTTGGTGGGAGGTGGGGGTGGGGTGACGAGGACAACCCAGTTGCTTTAGGGTTTGTATATACAGCCTAAAGAGCCGCTGTCTTCACAACCCTCTGATGTCCAAACACAACCTCGCTGGGTGAACCCTAAACTGATTCTTTAGCTTGTACAAATACTCAAAAAAAACTCAAATTGGTCAAAATTGGAAAGAATTAATGTAAGATATATTTTTGGTTTATTATAAGATCATAGTGTTGTCATCTAAAAACATACAGACTAAAATAGCTCATGTGCATCCCAACAGCTGCATTAAACAAACTTTACCCATCTCCCCAAGGTGCTAGAAGACAACGACTACGGCCGTGCTGTGGACTGGTGGGGTCTGGGGGTGGTGATGTACGAGATGATGTGCGGCAGACTGCCTTTCTACAACCAGGACCATGAGAAGCTGTTCGAGCTCATCCTCATGGAAGACATCCGCTTTCCTCGCACGCTCGGCCCCGAGGCGCGCTCGCTGCTCTCTGGCCTCCTCAAGAAAGACCCGATGCAGAGGTGAGGAGCTGCTACTGTATCATCTGCAGCGCGGAATCATCAAATTGTTTTTCTGATATGAGTTAATATTTTTTTTCAGAATAAAATAACTGGAAGAAGAAAATATATTCGGAGTGGCAGCTTCCTGTTTGCATTTTTATTCTGTCATAACTCATCCTGATTGGTCTTTTTATACTTAGGTTAGGTGGAGGGCCTGACGATGCCAAGGAAATCATGCAGCACAAGTTCTTCGCAGGAATTGAATGGCAAGACGTTTACGAGAAGAAGGTTGGTCTCTAAAATGTTCTCGTTGCTTTGTTTCTCCCTCATTTTTTTGGGATTGCCATCACTATAATGGAGCTCATATGAAGCTCAGATAAATGTCATTTATTCTCCCCAGGGTTTAATCTAGTTTGTGGAGGACAACTGTTATCAAATGGACTGACGGTGCTGATGTGCTGATATGTTTGTGTCTCCTCTCCCCTCCAACAGCTGGTCCCGCCGTTCAAGCCCCAAGTCACCTCGGAGACGGACACACGATATTTTGACGAGGAGTTCACAGCACAGACCATCACTATTACGCCACCCGGACAAGGTAGCACCAAACCACACAGACAGTATGCTTGACTTTGCTTATGTGGTATAACAAAACTTAAGATCACCAGACTCCTCGTGCTTTCTGGTGTTAGAATGTGACAGTACGGCACATGAGAGTTGTGGACTGTGTGTGAGAAGATGAATTGCCAGCTAACTTGTCAGCTAAATTTTCCTCCTCCTCCTCCTCCTGTGAGGATTTAGTAAGAATGAGAAATTACTCTTTGAATTCACTCAAGAGGAAAGCAGCTCAGGGTTATTGAATTAGTGTTCATGTGAAAACCCTGAAATGATTGTCACTGTTTCCTTTTTTAACATTATATTAAAATTTAAGCTGTCATGCTCAATGGGCAATGTTTGAAAGTGACCAAAATCATTTAGTCAAAGGTTATCTTAAGTAGGTTCCTCTGTGCAGCATTCTTGGTTTCAGACTTGAAATGTGAGTAAAGAAACCATTCTGCAGGCTTACAGAGCTCCTTTGAGAGGAGCCTCCCCTCTCCTGGAGAGTCAGTGCCATTGAAACAGAGTATCAGGCCTCACAAAGTCAAATCAAGCATGTGAATGACAGCCAGTGTGTAAATGCAGAGGTGACAGTATAAGAAAAGAGTAAGATATTGCATTTGTAGTATATTAGATTATTGGCGCTGGGTGATATTGACAAAAACAAATAAAATCATTTTTTAAAAGAATATCTTCATATCATGAGGTGAAAATTTGGAGCTTTTAAAGGATGCAGACAAGTTAGAAAACCTGTCAATAATACTCGAAGACAATATCTAGCCTGATATCAAAATGCAGTATTGTAATCCTCAACTATAGGAATAATCACATTTATATGTAATCCTACAAGGAGTTGGTGATATTGATAAAATCTTATACTACAAAACTATATGTGTTATTTTATATGCAATGTCCCAGCATAATGTTTATCAATACATACTGGTATTTATTTCCTGGAAAGTCAATTGAGAAACTGATTATTTAACCAAGCAAGAACACCATTTTTTTTGTAAGTTAAATGCCAGACAAATCAAGAAAGATCCAAACTAAATCAAACTAAAACCTTGTTTAGCCATAAAACAATCTGGTCATTGATTTGCAACATTACTCACCATGTCACATTACCCACCCCAAGCGTTCTAAGATCTAAGCAGTTCTTTGCCCTTTATCCTCAGATGACAGCATGGAGTCATTCGACAGCGAGCGGAGACCCCACTTCCCCCAGTTCTCCTACTCTGCCAGTGGGACGGCCTAAACGACTTTCATACATTCCCCTGGTCCCAACATCTCCCCTCACCCCACCCGACTGCACTCTCAAAAGACCGGGGGCCACGGCCCCTGTCCTCCCAGCATTGTCTGCAGAATGCCGTTGGTGGACGTAACATTTCCAATCTGCAAGTTGTGTTTTCCAGGAAGGAGGAAATTCAAGACAAAACAAAGATAACTGTGGTTGTTCTGAGAGGCCTTTTGAAGACTGACCACAGAGAGAGAGAGAGCATCAACACTACCCTGCATTTCCTGGTTGTTATGTTGTATACTGAGCAGGCATCCTTACACCATAATGAATGGGGAAATGTAGTTATGTTATGCACAAATTAGGCCACTGATGAATTTTGAAAAGGGCCGTTTTGTATTAAAAAAAATATACAACTTAATATCAATCAACCATTTCAAATAGAAATAGGCATACTGTGGACCAAAAACATCATGTGAGCAGAGAGTGTGTTTGTTTGTTGAGTGGGTAATAAGTACATGTTTTCCTCTCTAAGACTTCTGAACAATTCAAATTCAGGCTTCAAGACATTTTTTTTGGCTTCAACAGTGAATGTACCGTATCAAATAAAGTCGATCTTTCTGCATACTTAAGTGTTGTAACACATGGCTGATTCTCCAACGACTGAAATACCGTCTTCTGGATAGAATGTTTTATCATTTCTCTACTGCCCTGATGGAAAACTGACACCCATCGGTCTATTGTTTTATCACGCTGCGCCGTGATGAGTCTGATGAATCAATTGTGCAATGCAGTCTGATGTGGGGAATGCCAGACATGCAAACAATGCAGGGTGATTAATCATTAAGGTAAAAGCTGGCCTGCAGTGGATTCTTCTTAACTGTTTGCACATCAGAGTCAGTGAGAGACCCCCAGTTTCCTGTTCAGGATAATAAATAACTCCCCCAGCCCCCCCACCCCTGAAGTAAGTGCTTATAGTTCCTGATGCCTTCCTATCTTGATTCTGTGCTGCAGACACCTCCTGGTTTCCCTCTGATCAGGGTCAGTCAATGCTGACCAATCAGAAACTCTTCTCTCCTCTGGGTTTTTCCTCCATGTACAGTACAGTATTGGGTGCTTTCCACCCAGTGCATTCACTGCAGCCTCAATGAGGTCACTTTAACATAATACACTTCTTTAGGAATACTTTGCAAACCAACTGGGCTTCAGGGGAAAAAAACACACACAAAGTCATCTTTGATTTGCTACTTTAGGGGACGTCTGTCCCTTCATGAGCTTCTGAGTTATTTATATGAGACCAGCATTGACTAAAATGAGTTTTACTGTGCCAATGATATGCACTTTGCTGCCCCAAAATGATTGTATTTAGACTCTTATTTGTACTTTATGGTTGGTAAAGACTAAATTAGCTTCTTTTATAATGTAAATTCAAATGTTGTGGATACAAATAAAACAAGAATTGCTTGTTTGAATGATTTCTCCCCTTTTACAGACGGCTGAGGCTAAACTGAGAGACTCTTGGGAACTGAAACCCTCATTTCAACGTGTACTAAGAAGCTTCCAAAAAGCGCTTCAGAATTTTTCAAGATGACAGATAATCATTTTCCAAGAGTGCATCATACGTTATTGAATGTAATGGTTTTTATGATATTGTTTTCACTTCGGTCGTTTGCAAACCTTTGTTCAAGTTTTTGAATCTGATTGTTACTTATTCCTATGCACGCTCACCCTTTGCTGTCACCTTCTGAAAATAGGGAAATTCATTTTATACTTTTTATTTTTTATTTCAACTTTTTTTTGTACCTGCCCTCCCATATTCCTGAGACTGAGGACACCAGCTTTAGTAAACAAATAATATAAACTTTGTACACTGTTTTTACTTGTTTCTTTCAAATTGATGAAATAAAAGGTCTTAACAATAAAGCTGTGCAGATGCCTCTTTTATTGTGAAATCTTAAAGCTCTGCCCTTGAAGACGTACAGATGAACTCAATAGGCCAGACCTCGAGAAATAATGAAACTCATAAATTAACCTTATTGTGAAATATTGATTACTGTGTCTAGACTCTCCCATTGTGCTTTTACAAGAATGTCAGTTTTGAGAAGGAGAAAACGGTTTTCCATCTTTGTCTAATGCAGTTGTTTTTCACACAAATGTCACTTGATGTTCTTCCTCATCTTCCATTCCTTGATTTCTTTAACTTGCACTTTTCACACAAGCTTACTTTGATGAAAACTTGCCACATCAATTTGGTTTTTCTATAGATATGTGATTTTTGAGTTTCTTTAATAGCTGCATTGAGAGGCTGTACCTTCATCCTCTGCAACTGAAAAGGAAGAGATTAGTCAATAGGAAGGAAGTTTGTTTATCTAAATCTCACCCTACAGATAAAGCAGGGCTAAGTGTGTGAGACAAACGTCCCTGCGCTCAGCGGCTCCTGACTGCGTCTTGGCCGTGTTCTCTGCCTCTGCAGGGCCGCTCAGGTCCACGTCTGGGGCTCTGCAGCTGGTCTGAGATGGGAAGAGATGTTCCCCCCGGGCCTCGGGCAGATGGTACAGTCTCTGGAGCAGATGTTGACAGCCAGGGCTCACAGTCTGTCTTTTGGCCAGCTGCAATACACAGCGCCACACTGCGAGAGCGAGGCTTGGCCCAGTGTGGCGCTCACCTGACAACCATCCCTCACCTGACTCCAGCTGCACTGCCCCGAACACCGCGCAGAGCTGGGGCCGCGGCTCCGCCACCAGCCTCCCCTGGGTGATGTAGTGTTGTGCTGTGTGGGGAACATGTCACTCACGCAGCCTGCAAAGCCAGAGCTGCTCTCTTCTTTGTACTAGAGACAAAAATGTCCCCTGCTATACCTCAAAATATAAAGTCAGTGGAGGCATGCATAGAATATATTTTAGACACAAGAGATGCAAAAGCAGCAAATGACTGTAACCTATTTTAGAATTTGTCACTATAGATAAATTCTCTTTTTCTGTCTCAGTGGTGCACAGAGAGAGGCCTGGAGCTTGCTCAGTGTATTGCTCAGGGACACTTCAGCAGGACGGGAGGCTGCTTCACACAGCACTTGCACTTGCATTTTCCTCACTGACTGCACTGGCCTGCTGCTACTGCACAAGAGCATACAACCATAACAAAAATAAACAGTATGAGATAGTGAAAGCCAGAAGAAGGCACAGGACAAGATAAAACATGAACCGCTACATGATGGCAAACTCGCTCCGTGTGGTGTTGTGCAGGTCAAATGTCAAAATGTGTTTGGTGAAAAAAGTCCTGTTGCTGACTCGAGGGGACTGGTGGAAGAAGCTGGAGTCATGATTTGGTGAAAGATCATGGTTTTGTGGGGTGAGGAGTTTAGTGTGACAGAGGTCAGAGCCTTGAGAAACAGGTTCGACCTGTTGACTATGTCCCTTCATAACACTAAGAGCAGGGGTGAAGTGGAGGGTAAAACCCACCTAAACTTGGTATAAGGAAAAAAATGTTCAGAATGCTGCAGCTAGGATTTGAACCACAAACAGAAAATTTTACTATTTTAACTTCCCTGTCAGATCAGCTTTTGAGGTGCTTCTCATGACTCATAAAATGGTAATTGGTCAGGCCTCGTCATACCTGTCTGATCTCCTTCAACCTTATATTTCATCCTGTGCTCTCTGCTCTCAGAAAACAAGGCTTGTCTCTTTCTCATGTACCAAACTGAAGTACAACTTCTGGGCGCTTGTACTTCACTTGAGTATTTCCATTTTATGCTTCTTATACTTCTACTCCACTTCAGTACGAGGGAAATATTTTTACTGGACTACTCTTATTTGATACATTTAGTCAATGGTCACTTTGCAGATTCCGATTAATAATACAAAATGTATTGAACAAATAAATAATGCCGTAATATTATACATGAAGATTAAGAAAACTTTATTGATCCCTTGGTGAAGTTCACAAACTACCCAGCATTATATATAGTAAAATATAAGCCCCATCTTTACCAGCTGCAGCATTATTGTGATGTACATATCTAAGAATCAATTATTATAAATAAATATTATTCTGAAATGGGTCATTGTGCATGATGACTGTTTTCCTTTTTGTACTTTTTAAAAAAACATATTTTAATGATAATAATTTTGTATTTGTACTTTAGTAAAATTCTGAATCCAGCACTTTTAGGTAGAGTTTTTTTTTTTTTTTTTTTTTTTTAGACCTAATATATACCTGATATGAACACAGGGAGTCATTGTGACTTTGTGGCTTAATTGAAATTGCCCTTCACATCGTGAATTAATATTGTGACAAAAACTTAAGCGTTGAAGATCAATATGGTAAATTGGAACTAGAGCGCCATCTAGCGGGTATTACTCTTATGTAAAAGTATTCCCGTTGGATTAATATTTAAATCCATTTATCATCATTACAGGTTTGATTGTTTGATATAGCTTAGAGAAAACAATTAAATTGACTTAAATAATACTGCATGTTGAATTTAACTTTTGATATTTTAAAGGAATTTACTTACAATTTTTTTCAACAATAAGTCAACATTATTTAAATCTTTATTCACTGGCAGTTTTAACTACAGTTTTAGCTCGTTGTCAAGTAAAAGAAATAATTTTTTTTTTTGCCTACTTTAAGCTGATATATTTTTCCTCTCTGTTGCCCAGATCGACCCTGTCAACGTGAAACACTGAATAAACAAAATCCTGTCGGGCCGAGAACACAGGCGAAGATCGTCTATAAGGACAGGATGGCACCAGATGCAAAAATGGTGTCTAATCCGTACGCATGCGCTGTACGTCTGCAATTTTATTTTACCACACAACACTTCTAAACATACAAATTATGACCTTGCTTTAAATATGCCATATGAAACACAAAAGATTATACTAACACTCAATAATACTAAAATTTAATAATGCTAAATAATGGTGTTTCAACCATGCTACAAGAGGGCGTGTCTATCATTGCCCCCACCTTGAGTTTTCCTGCAGCGGGGAAAACAATCAGAGTGAGACCTCTTCCCTCGCTCCTCCTCTGTGCTCAGGCTCGTAAAGCCTTTGACGGCGCTCGTCTGGAAGTGCTGGGAGACAGTTTCGGCCCGGTTGTCATTTCCCGAAGGAGGAAGAAGAGGGAGTGTTCGACGTCTACCTGTCCGGTGTTACCTGGAGCTGCTGTCGTTCATGTCTGTCGTCGACTTTCTACTGTAGGACGATAAACTCTGGCTTCACTCAGGAGCAAAACGGAGAAGGCGATAAAGGTGCGTCCTTGTTGGAAACAGCTTATTTTAGCCGGAGGTTGATTATTGTTGTTAGCTAAAACAACCTGAGTGTCACCGACAAACAGCCCCTGGTGTCACTTTCTACAATATAATGCTGTCACAGGAGACGGTTAACAAGTTGTAATTCATGATATAATCAGTGTTATTGGCTCGTATGTCTTTGTCAATAATGTTTAGGTAGCTAATGTTACAGGAAGTAAAACCTGAGCAGTTAAAGTTGTTAGCTTCCACAAGCGAAGCTTTGCAACAGGTCTCCCAACGTGTGGAATTAAACATACAGTTTTACCTTTGATTTAATAAGAAACTCTGAATTTGTGGCTTTAGTTAAACTTTATTTGACCAAGTGTTTCATTAAGATTACAAGTACCCTTTTCAGTATTGTCCTAATAGATACTCAGCAGCACAAGGACAGAAATAAAACATACATATTTTAAAATGAACAACAAATGACAAAATCATGAAATCAACATTCAAGGCATCTACAGCCAGGTGTCCTTGTTTTCAAGTCATTTACAATCACTTTAAATATCTGCATATAATATTCAAGTCATTTTTACTTCGACGCCCTTTTTTCCCAGTTTACTTTGAGGAAGGTAGGAATAAGTCCTGGGAGTGAATACAGCAACTTTTTTTTTTTTTTGAAGGATGCTGATCCATAGTTAAGATGGAAGCAGATCAAGAATAACCTTACAAATAGCAAATATCCTAGCTGACAAAGTAGACCATCCAACCTGAGAGAATTGTGAGTGTAAGGGCTTTAAAGTTTGTCATTAGTCTTCATGGTTGATTGTGTTTAATGTGTGTATGCTTTGAGAAGATGTGTGCATGTGTGTAACATCAACATAGTCCAGCACAGATGTAAAGGTGGCAGCAGTAAGCCTCCTCTTGGCCTTGAATGAAAAGCTTTTTTTCTAAAGTAAAAGTTTACTCTTTTTTCCACCACCTTAAATAAGAGAGAATCGCCACTAACAATTCCTAGATACTTGTGTTGAGACTCTGAAATGTGGTGATAGATGGGAGCTTACATTTTGCATCTGACAACATCAAGAGTTGTGTTTAGTCAGCATTCAGAACAAGTTTTTGAGTTGTGTGACTGTACTTAATATCTTCTATTGACACATGGAAACCTGTCTTTCCCTAACGTGACACTAACGCACAAAATATTTTCTGTAGTCCTTTTTTTTAATTGTGTATTCTAAATGGTAACACTGCCAGACTGGAATTGCTTGGAAAAACAGGTCTAACTTAGGCGAGATCATAACTTCCCTTCACTAATCTCTACACTGAAACATGCTTTCACAACAGCAGGTTTTCTTAAGACACCTAGTATTGTTCAGGGACACAGGTATTAAATTTTGATTATACCTCCTAAATGCCATCATCATTTTTTTTGTTGTCCTTTTTCCCCAGGATGCTAAGAGGATCCTGACTCGTGGCCCCAACATGAGTGTGACGTCATGGTTCCTGGTGAGCAGCTCTGGCACACGCCACCGTTTGCCACGGGAGATGATCTTCGTTGGCCGGGATGATTGCGAGCTAATGCTGCAGGTGTGTGACTTTGACTGTTTTTTTAGAGCATGACTGCCAGATGATGTGTGTGCTTGTGTGTGTGTTTACTTTGGTGCCATGTGAACCCTGACTGGTCTTCACTATTATCTGTCAAAAATGTTCACAAGTTACAAATTACTCTTCAATCATGTCTGACAGCTCGTGGTGGGTGGCTTGTTGAATGCTTTGTGTGTTTGTGTGTGTGTGTAACCTGGTGACACTGGCTTAACACAAAGTTGCCCCAGCCTCTCAAACAATGACTTGAATCGCTGAATCATTCAAATGTGTTGTTTTTCAGCATCTGTCATAAACACAGTTTCTTTGTGCTCTTTGTAAAATACCCTCCTGTCATTGTCTCCTCACTATGACATTAGACCAGTGAAAGAGGAGCGTTGCCTAAGAAGCAGTTGTTTATACTTTCCTTAGTCAGTGCCTAATGCTCAGAAAAGCTGTGCCAACCACAGAGGGTGGATAGATTGAGAAGTTGCTCATGTCCACATTTAGGCGTTGCCGGATCAAGGGAAAACCTCAGCTTCTCCCAGCCTGAAATGATGCAGACTTTTCTGCTGCTCTGCTTAAGTGCTGCCTTCTGACTTGGCACGCAGTCGGTTTCTGCTCCAAACTGTCTTTAGACCTTTAGTCTTCTGTTTTGCTGTTTGTAGCTCCATGCACCCCCCCCCCATTCAAACCACAGTAGAATGTCTGTAATGCGAGAATCCTGTTCAGCGTGAAAAGCAGAGATTGTATGTAAGTGAAGTCATATCAAGTAGCATAGCCGAGGGCCTCGTCTTGAATGTTTGGACTTTCCATGACAACTGGTGTCTGATCAATGTGTGTGTCTGCATGAGCAGTAATTGGACCACATGCCTGCTACAATAATAGTGACTGCATTTTGTCTAGTTCAGTAGTGCAGTTTGTTTCCTTGTGTCTAAGAGCGAACATTTTCTCTGAAATAAAGGAGGCAAAGTGAAGCTAAGTGTGTAAAGATGTGGTATGCTTAGTGCTTTTGCATATTTAACCTAATCAAGCAGGTAAACTTGTACTCAATAGCAGTACAATATTTACAGGAAATTACTTAGAAGTCTGCTAAGTGAATAGCCCACACAGACAGTCCACAGAGCCTCTGAATGCTGTTTATCCCAGTTAGTAGCTGATGTGGAAGAGTGTATGTCAACCCTGCAAATGGACCGTTGGAGGACGGTGCTAATTTTGCAAATGAGTTTGGCAGTCACCTTCAATCTCTGTGATTTTTGTGACAAGGAGGGCCAGGATGCCTAATGAGCAGAGAGGCGCGAGTGAGTCAGTCTGAATGACTCTTACAGTTTGCACTTAATTGATGAAAGCATATCTAGAAGTCAGCACATTTTTCCTCTGGTGAATGGCAGGAGGAGCATGTCTACAAGGCAGAGTTTGGTAGATGAGGACCAGCTGTTAGTGTAATATTTAGGGCTTGTTTGTAGTGTGTGCAGGAGGGGGTTTCTTCCCAGATCACTTGGTTTATTGGTTGATCAGTTTACAGTGAAATATAACTGAGAAAAGGAGATCAAATTAATAAATTCCTGTATTCAAGAAATATAACTTGGACTGTTTTTGCTTAATTAATTAAATGATTAATCAGTTGTCGAAATAGCTGCCAATTATTTTTTTTCACTCATTTAATGGCATCATCTCCATTGACTTTTACTTTACTTTGGTTGCAGTCTCGCAGCGTGGACAAACAGCACGCTGTGATCAACTACGACGCCAACACAGACGAGCACATGGTGAAGGACCTGGGCAGCTTGAATGGGGTGAGTGAGTCCATCTCTAGTGTCGGACTACCTGCCTCGTCCCAGAGTGATAAAGGAGCCCGCCACTGGGCTCCCTGAAGACTCCAGTCTCGAATCCACAACAATTCCCAGAGTACAAAATACCCCTCTGTGTGTGCCAGAGAGGGGGACGGTTGGTAGAACAGTGGTAATCAGGAGACTGGAGACTTTTCCAGGGGCCTGGACCCCTTTTTTCCCCTCCCCATTCTTTCTATCTCACTCTGTAGCCTCCCCCTCCCTCCCTTCACCGCTCTGTTGCCACTTCATTGCACCATTATCCCACTGAAATCCAGAGTTGAGTAGTGGGAGAAACCATTTATTGTTCACAGAGAGCGTTTCATTCGGCGGTGGTAACTGCAGCCAAACTAATCAGAGCAGAACGGCAACTGAAATCCAAAATGCCTCAGTTCTTATCTTCATTTAGTCCATATGTAATAAGATCTGCTCCCTCATTCTCCTCTCTGCATACATCCAACATAATCTTTCTTTACAATCCACAATTTGATGATAAACTGTGAAACAATCAATCCAGTTGTTAGTTTAGACAGAAGGCATCCCAATTGATCAACAAACTAAGCAGTGTTACATGTGTTTACCTCCACCTGGCCACTAAGCATTCCACAAAAGCCGTGACGGACGTTGCATAACAACATAATCTCATCAGAGTTTTAATGTGCTGGTGGATTAACTTTCAATAGGTAAAGGGCCAATTGCAAAGCACCTTACTGTATCTGAGTGCGTGCAGCAAGGAATTAAAGAGCCTGTCACCTGAGTCAACACGTTTACTTCATTAATGACCAGTGAAAGTGATTTGAGCTTGATTTTTATCTCTCTGTTTTGCAGACGTTTGTGAATGACCTGAGAATCCCAGACCAGACGTACATCACCCTCAAGCTCTCTGATGTCATTCGCTTTGGCTATGATATCCTTTTTTCATATCACTCATTTAAATGTGTCACGTTTGGCTTAACTTTTCTTGTGTCATCCATGTAATGCAAACTTTCTGTTCTTCAACACTTTAAGTTGATGATCGACTGCCCACACTGAAACCATTTTTTTTAGTTTAATTTCCCTCTTTGGTCTTTGACTCCATCGGTATGTTAATCCCCTCTGGTTTTTCAGTCAGGGGTTTTAGATTATGGTGAACTGTGGACAGAAAGCTCTCCTGCACCCTTTGACCTCCACAGTAGAAAACTCGTGAATGGGAAAACTTATTTAAGATAAGGGTGGGGGGAAAGAGTATAGAGACATTTAGGAATGTTTGTAACCAGTATGTGGCATGTGATTTTGCAAGTTTCGAGGAGTGGGTCACTGATGATATAACCTAGTTTGCAACAGGCCTCTGCTGCTTATCCATTTTCCTCCTTCTTGCAAGCAGTAGAAGAAGGTACTTTTTATTTCAAGGTGAAAACTTGCAAAGTTTACTAACTGCACATTTACCTGCACCAACTAGACATTTAGGAAGCAGATTTGTACACTGTCCTTCTTGTCCCTGTGTCAGTAAACTGTGAATCTACATAGATGTATTATCACACTGTTTTCCAAAACTGAAAGTGTGTCTGTGTACTTTAACTCCTCCTGCACATGCTCATGTATATATCCTGGAGAAAAGTCAACACAAGGTCCCAGAGGAAGCTCTCAAAGTAAGTAATACTGACTCCACGTGCTGTTGCTAGGCTAAGGAGAAATGCTTGCAAAATACAGTGCTCTTCTGTTCTTTTCATTATCGATTCATCTGTTCATTTTTTCATGTTATCTCTTAGCCCGTGATATATCAGACAAGGAATTAAGAGAAAAGCAAGTAGCATAAACAGAAAGTGTTTGTTATTTTACTGATAAGAGTGAAGTAATTGTTAGTTTTCTGTATTAGTGACAAATTGATTAATGGACTAAATACAACAATATGAAACTCCTCAGTTTAAGGCATGAAATGCGTTGAGTGTGTGACCTTAGTTAGAAAGGTACCAACTGTTGTCACTCACCATGATGAGCTCTGTGCTTAGTAGCAAATTGGATGACTGGTGTTGGAGTGTGAGCACAGATCTTGTTTACTGACCATGTGCAGTGTATTTGCTTGTCTGAAATATTTTACTGTGTCACTTTTGTGCCCTCCCTGCACTGTGTCACCTGTGACCGAAGAATGAATGCAAACTGTACCCTTTCCCACTGAAGACAAAAGCCAGATGTTAGTGGATGTTAGTAGGGGGGGTTGTGTCCAGTGTGAAAGGGGGTGTTAACACTGTACATGTCTGAGGACAGTTACATCTGTGGTGATTGTTGACAGAAGATTTCTCACATCCTGCTTCCTTCCTGTCTCTTTGTGCAGCATGAGAAGTACACCAGCCAGTTGCAGCTTAGTATAAAAGCCCTGGAGGCCAAGGCCAAGGAGAAACATCAGCTCCAGAGCTCAGAGAAGAGCAAAGGCTCTGTTTCCAATGCCAAACTGCAGGACAGGGCTGAGCGAAGAGCCCAATCTTTAACAGGTAAACAACTCTACCCACACATAGTGCATCATAGTTAGTAGCAGGAAGGCAGTTTTATGATAACAGAAGTGGGTCAATTGTTCCTGTTGCCTGAAGGATACTGTTGGAGCTGAAGTGGATTTGATTACAATGTTCACACACACAAGGATGAGGAAGTCTTTCTGTCTGTGTGCTGCATGACTTTGACTGTAGATCACTTGATAAAGCGGTCGTGGCTTCTTTTATTAAGAGCTTCCCTGGTGTGAGATTAGGCTGCCATGTGAGCTGAGAGGGTAAGGCTCCAATCCTATGGTGCCAGTAAAGAAATAGATCTTGACATCCCCAAGTTGGCAGAGTGAGTATACATGAGTTGCCAGACAAGTCAAGGGGTGAAGAGTTGAGGACAAGTAGTCTTATCTCTGTCAGCCACGCCTGACTGCTGACAAGAGGTGGGGTGCTGCCAAACACGCCGATGATTGTTCAACACGTGTTGTAGAAGAATTAAAAAGGTGCCCAGGTTTTTTGATGCCAAGTTGGCACCTCTGTCCATGTGGCCCTAGGTGGATTTGTTGCTCCTTATAGTTCCAGTTGCTGTCATGCCCTCTGAGCGCTGAGCTGGACTGAATAAATCCTGTTGTACAGTACTGGCAGCAGTGGAACAGTCAGAGAATTGTTAGTTCAAGAGAAGCACTTTGTGAATGAATCTCATTCACACCGACAAAACCTTTTCCAGCTGTTGTTGATATAGCAGTTCTTGTGCTTTCTGCTCCATAATTGCCCCTGTGAGCTTAGAGGGAAACCTACAACTGGTGCTTAAAATAGGACTTCTCCAGCTCTAACCTCATCGCTCTCAGCACGCCTTACAAACAAGTCATTGAACTGCAGCACTTTGAAAAATATTCAGTGGACCTTCTAAGAATGGATGGGAGTATAGTGGTCTGTCATGCAGCTATAAGCTAACCGCAGTGATGCTGTGAACCCATGACTGCAAACTCTTTTGTTGAACACGCTCACTGAAGCCATGTTTACTAGGGGCCATGCAGTTCACGCCTGCAGTGTGACAGGAGCCTCGCCTGTGTTGTGTGTGACCAAGTCCACCAGTGAGATAACTGAACTAGCCTCCTAAATGTGCACTCACAAGGAGATAAGGATTGCATTTCATTATATGTTACTGAAGCGAAAGCTATACTTATGTTACACACTTCAACAACCCTGATTCACATAAAGCTGGGATGCTGTGTAAAACATAAATAGAAACAGAGTGTAATCAATCATTTGCAACAGTTTTACAAACTGCCTCGCCCCATCCTTGCTTGGGAACGACTGAGCCTTTCATACCCAATCATGATGCTATAATCTCTTACCGATAAAGCTGTTTACCTGTGGAATGATCCAAACAGGTGTTTTTGGATCAGTCCACAACTTTCACAGTCTTTTGTTGCTCCATGAAACATTGATGAAACAAAATTAAAATGTTGCTGCATCAAATTCAGAATAAGCATATATGTACAAAAATCAATGAAGTTGTTGAGGCCAAGCATAGATATATTGTCTTTGTACTGTTTTTCAATTGAATATATGTCAAAAAGGATTAGCAGATTATCACATTCTGTTTTATTTATGCATCCAAGTTTACTGCTATTTTCCTCATAGTGTGAAATGAAAAGTACTGCACAACCAGACTAGCTTGCATACCTCTGTTGACTTCATGCAAATTGATTCTCTTTGGCTGAATTTGTTTGACTAGAGGCGTTTATATCGTGCAGGGTTTTTTTTTTGTTTACTCAAGATTAGATGTTTGATATTAGTTTCGGTGTTTTAGTGTGTCTCTGTTTTCTTAAATCACACAAATCATATACAATTCTGTCACTTCTAGAGGGCTGAGAGAGAGATCTGTGTATGTCTTTTTCTGTGTGCTCCTGCTTGTTTCCCTCTGCAGCTGCACAGGATGTGGAGTGTGTCCAATTCTCCAGCTGTCTGTAGGGCAGGACACTTCACTTGTACAGTGTGTGACTCAGTCAGGCCTACTTTACTCTGCCAGGGCCCAGGGCTATTTAGTATTTTCTAAAGGGGCATGAAATGGATAATTCAAATGTTCCCTGATGTAGTCCACATCAGCACTACATGATTTAAAATGGCCCAATGCTTAACTTTTACAGATTACTCATGTAGTGACTTTCTATTCTGTCCAAGTTTCCATACTAAGATGACCCAAAAAATTAACTAGCCTAGAAAAACCCTTCAACTCATGTGACAGATTATGGAAATAAGTTTAAGTTGGTTGAATCTAGTCGTCGTCTAAGAATTTCAACTTTTCATGAGGCCACATATTCACAACTAGCTCAGTCCACTTGAGTTTTGACACTCAGCCATGTTTTCTTTAGCTAAAAGGAGAGGATTGAGTAAGGGGAAAGGAATTAGTAACATGCCCCTCTGTTACTCCCGTCGCTGTGTTGATGTCTTATTGTGTGTGTCCAAGGCTACAGTGGTGAAGTGCTGTTGATGCTTAGGATTGTGAAGCCTCCACATTAAAATCCAAAGAGCTTGTTTAGCTTATGTATCAGGCCGACAAGCACCATCTAGATTATCTGATTAGTACCATATAGGCTGGCAGGCATGTGTGGGCAGGCAAGTCAGCGGCTAAAATGCCAGTTCAGAAACAGCATCAGGGACACACAGTAACCCTCATTCCCTAGCTTGCCTGTGTATAGTTAGTATATACAGAGGTCAGTGTGCAAACAATGAGTGTCACTGCACTACAAGAAGGCTCACTGTAGATGCAGTTGTCATCCTATATTTTATATTACGTAGTTTATTCTTTGAAGATTAGGATTAGCTTTGTCCTCATTCACATGAGAAGGATTATGTTTTGGTGGCTTGTGAGATACAGTTTGTATCACAGTTTGACCCTCATCATGCATCAGAATTGAAAAAAGTCCAAATGCTATGGGTATTGGTACACTATGTCTTTCTGAGCTCTAATGTGCAAAAATATTTTTTTGCAGGCGTAAGATTGTATTATCATGTGACTAATATAAACATATTTTCTTATAAAAACAAGAAGCTGTATAAATTCAGCTCTTTTTTTCTCTCTTCTTTCCTCTCATTACCCCTTCTGCCCAAGTGTATCCATGTGCCTAATGGTGTGTGCTTGTCTGTGTGTCTGTTAGCTGCCACAGATTCTCCAATATCCAAGCCCACTCCTCTCTATGGCCAACCGTCCTGGTGGGGGGAGGATGAGGACCCTGCCAACAAAGAGAAGAACAGAGGTGGAAAATCGCCAGAGTCTCCAGGTCAGAGGATGTGTCTTATATTTTTATTTTCACCAATATGCGTACAAGAAACAGACTTTATTTCGGTGTTCATACTAAATTGTTTATATCTTCAATTCAAATTGGATTTTGTGCTGTAATTGTATTAGCTCTTCCCATGTCTGTGAATTAGAGCCTAATTTGTAATGACATGGTTTTCTATGCCACTGCTATCTGATGCCCTTTGTGGGTCACCGAGAGATGGATGGTGTTGAGCCCAAGGCAGGTCTCTGGCCGCCAGTTGTGGACTCTTAGCCAGGCCATACCGTGCCAAGCCAGTGGGCAGTGCCTGTCTGCCTCGTGATGGATTATGACCCTCAAAGCTGCTGGAGGGGGGAGGAAGGGTGATTGTTTACCTCATGTTGCCCAGTCTCAAACAGATTATACCCGCTCAACTACCCTCCACTGGACTCTGAGCTCCTCAAGTGATATTTGGCCACATCCAACTGGCACCCGGAAGACCAACTGGCAGATTTGTTTTCTCGGTCTAACAGCTGGAATTTATTCAGCTCCCAGTATCAAGGGTTGTGCGAGAGTAACATCCCAATCATCTCAGCTCAGTTTGAGTTACATAGTTATTATTGTGAGCTCAAATATGAACCGGAAACAAAAGAACATATCGCATACATATTTCTGTATTATTAATGCCATTTAATCACTAAGTGGATTACAGAATGTAGAACCATCATTAATACTTGCTGTGTATCTATGTGTTTGCTGTCCTCCCGCAATCATTGTTAACAGAGCCCTCTAAGGACATGTCCAGATATGAGGTCAATGGTTCACTCTCCAGCAGTCAGGCCAAGTCCATCTTCCCCTTCCGCCGGGAGCCCAGCTACTTTGAGATCCCAACAAAGGAATCCCAGCTGCGGCACAACAAGAAACCTGAGTCGCAGGTTCATGAGGTTCCCACAAAGGACACGCCACATCCCACTCAGTGTGTCTCCTCCACCCCCACACCTCCCGTGGTCCAAAGCCATGCCTCCTTCACCATCGAATTTGATGAATGCACGCCTGGTAAAATGAAGATCAAGGACCACGTGACCAAGTTTTCTTTTCGCCAGCAGCACAAGCTACCTTCCGCAGAGGCTGTCACTGCACCCACTGAGGTGATGTCAGCAGAAAGCAAAGTTGCTGATTGGCTGGTCCAAAGCAATGCTAGCATGATGAGAAGGAGGTCCCACGCTGAAGATTTGTATAGCACAAACAGTGACCCATCATTTCTGAAGATCAAGGGTGAGTCACTTAAACAAAGTCTGTTTATGTTTAACACTGACTGTGATTGCAATACTCTCAAACTAACTTGTCTTTCTATCATCAGCTAACCACCGTGAAGATGGCAGTCACAGTGATTCAGGTGATCCCAAAATCAATGAAAACGATTTCCTCCAATCAGAACCTCAGGTTGGCTCCCGGGTGTCTCCACAACTCCTCAGAGGCTCCCCACCACAACGCTTCACCTCCCCTGACTCTGAGGAGCCCTTGTCCTCTTCTCCACCAGAGTCTCAGTCCCAATCCAGTCTCAGCAAGGCTGAGCCTCACCAGGCCTTTGTCATTGAATTCTTTGATGATAACTCAAGAAAGAAGCGCTCCCAGTCCTTCACCAATAATACATCCCCACCAGAGCCCTCAGGCCTCAGGGTCCAGCTAGAGAAGGCAAGGAAGAGCTCAAGCCCAACTGGGGACAGACAAGTCCCGTCTCCAGCCTCCAGCACCCCTCCAACTCAGCGATACACCATCCCCCTAAAGGGCCCTGCACCCACCGGCCCCCAAAGAGCTGGCTCCCTACGAAGGGAGAAGACAGAGGACCGGATCAGCACCAGCTTTTCCTCTCGCTCTTCATCATCTGCGTCTGTAAGGCCCTTTAGCAGTGTGGGCCGGAGATCCAAACTTGCTCAGGAATTTACTGCCGAATTCCTGAAACAGACAAAGCAGTCCCCTGCTGCCAGCTGGGAGAAAAATAGATCCAGTTCCCCTACAGCAGCTAAAACAGAGACAGTGGCTGTATCCCATAGTAGTCCCCCTCCATCTAAGGCTCCCAATCAGCCACAGACTTCCTCTCCTATACATCAGCCTGTTCCCCTCCAAGCCCCTGTGATGCCTGTGGCGTTTCAGAGTGTGGAGGTCAAGAGCTCCCATGTCAGCCCCAAAAACGACGAGGAGGACAGTCTGAGTGATGCTGGAACCTACACTATTGAAACAGATGTTCAGGATAGAGAGCTAGAAGAGGCACGGGGCAAGATTGACCAGGCAAGTTCCTTTCTCCTTTCAATTCATATAAATTATATATGCAAAGTTGGTACGACTAATATCACAAAAAAATAATGAGGGAAATGAGTCAGCTTTGCAATTTACCAGTGTCCTCTGTGTCTTGGGAGAAAGTCCAACTCAGAATGAGCAACGGACATTGGCAGTCCCACTTTCTCCATTCCTTCACTCATCCACTTGCACTGCTTTGTTCCTGACAGGTGTTTGGCGTTTTTGAGAGCCCAGAGCGAACCGACCAGAGTGAAGCAGAAACACCATCAGCATTTAGGCCTGTTATTGTTCAGAACAGGGAGCAGCATAGGCAGAGTAGCTGTGGGGAGGTGAGGCCAGCTCCAGAACAGGGACTGAGTCTGGTAAAGGTAAACCTTCCTGCTCAGGATGGTATCAATAATTGGATGGAACAATCAGTCATATTATGGCCAATTTTAAGGAAATTAACTAATGTGTTGGGTCAGTAAACAATGAATGTTAATACGCACAAATCAGTATAAATTGCTGTCTTGATTTGCCCTCTTGGGGTTTCTTTTCTTCCTTGGTGTATCTCTCTCTTGATTACTAGATTTACCTCACCTTTCCTCACAGGTTCTGGGTTCTTCGTTGTTTTGGTTTTTCCTCTTAACCAAATATAAGGAAAAAATCCACGTTTTTATAACAATTGTACAGAGTGATGTATGGTGTCTTCTGTTGTTTGTCATATTAACGGTGTTTCCAACTAAGGAAATCGTACGATTAAAAAAAACTGCGTTTTTCAAAATGTTTCATGTTCTATCTTTTTTTTTTTTTTTTTTTTTTAAATATACTGAATAAGTTGTATGTTGTCTCATGCAGGTTCAACCAGCAGGTGCAGCGTTACAGGGGCCTCCTAAGTGGATGTCTTGCTGGGCCAGCTTGGCAGACAGCTACACAGAATCTGGCCCTTCGTCTGGCCTCTTTGACATTCCTTCCCAGATGGAGCTGTCAGGAGGGGGTAAGCCACCTGACGAGACATTAGTCTATTTGAAATGATAATGAGACACCCTGATGAATATGAATGATGTTCAGTTTCAGTGTGTGGTTAATATGCATTAAAACTGTTTCACTTCAGCACGAGGCACAATCATCCACAAGGCCACGCTCAGCGCAGACTCTGATGGTTCAAGAGCTCGGCGCATCCTGCCCCAGGTACCACTGGGGGAGAAGAGTGACATTCCAACTCCCAGCATTCATGTTCATTATGACCTCCATTCAACATTTGATGTAGAGGAGAATAGCTTGTTGGGCCCCAGGTCTCAGGATGACCTTCACAGATTATCAGTGCAGGACGACGTAGAGCCCGACAGCCTGAGTGACGCCAGCAAGTCAGATGACGGTTCCATCATAGAGCAAAGGAGGAGACCTCTGTCAGACACAGAGGAGAAGAAGAAAAATGAAGACAAACTCAGACTCCCAGTCAAGTCTACATCATTCTACATCGGCTCAGAGGAGGATGCATCCAAACCTGAACATGGAGGCTCAAAACCCAGCACTCCTCATAGTGAAAGAAAACATACAAACAAAACTTTCTCAACAGCCACCCTGACCAAACCGAAAAGTAACCAGGACTCTGGAAAAGTCAGACCCTCTGTGTCTGCTCCTGTCCTGGGCCAGGGGATGCAGAGTCCAGAATCCAGAGAGGGCACAGTATCCACATTAATTAGACAAGAGAGCTTCACCAAAGAGAGGCCTAGCAATGCCAGATTGCCCACCATCTCTAGCCAGCCTGTCCAGAAAGACCCAGATGCTGAATCATTCCCGGTAGCCAATCAGGACACTCATTCTTACCTCAAAGAGACAGAGAATGTTTTGGCTGTTCTGGAGGCCAAACTCCAAGCAGGACAACCAGAAACAGCACCGTCTCCAGTAGTGGACTCTCTTTCTGGGGACTCTGATGTGGATACCTCCAGCACAGTCAGCCAACATAGCAGTAAGACCAGGCCAAATGCAGTGACTAAAAAACCTGCTGTTAGTGGCTTCCATAGGGAGAGGTCTTCAGCCAGTATTGCTAGTCAGGACGCAGTTCACTCGTCTGGTACATCAGAAAAATGGCGCTCTCGGGGAGGAGACACCAACAATAAGACTGAGTCAGTCAGAAGACCAGTTGGACTAAGACGTAGTATAGGGAAATGTGGCTCCACAGATCTAAGTGATGACCCTCAGAGCTTACCTTACTCTGACCAGGAGTCTAACAACTACCAAACCCGCAAGAAATACACAGTGCCCCTTCAGAAGGAGGACAGCAAGACCTCAAGAGCGTCCCAGGCCTTGAGCCGTGCCAACAGCTTGTCAGCCCCGAGACCCACCAGAGCATCCATGCTCCGCCGGGCTCGCCTGGGAGAAGCTTCAGACAACGAGGGCACGGAGACAGACAGACCGTCCCAGGAAGCAGCCGCTGCCCCAGGTAAGCCTCCACAGGAAGCCAAGAAACTCTCCAGGCTGGATCTGCTGGCCATGCCTCGTAAGCGGACAAGCTCGTTCAACACGCCCAGCGACACAGAGACCTCCTCCACCCCACAGTGGACGGGCAGGAGCACAGGATTCTCCAACCGCAGCACCGAGTCTGGTGGCAGCTCAGTTCGAAGGGCCTCTGCTCCGGGGCCGAAGCCTGTGGAAAGGCCGCAGAAAGCAGCACTCAACAAGACACCGATTACTCGCGGACGTTCCAGCAGTGCAAAATATGCCAGCAGCACTGCAAGTGAGTATAATACAAACAGCCTCACATAGAGTACCTTTTTGTTGTAAAATATCTTAACTGGTTTATCAGTTTACTCCTGTTTTTGTCAAGCCCAGTAATGCTGAAAAAAATGACCATGTGCTTGGATTAGAAGCATTACAACATCTATTAATCAACCACAGTGGTGAATTGGTTTGATATATTCACAGTCCTAAGTTCATATACTGTACGTTTCAGGAAATAACACCTGGGTTCTATACTTCCATAAGAGTGTCATTTGGAAGGTGGACTCACATCAATAACACTAACATTAAGGCCGTATTTTCATGGCACAACGGCCAGCACAAGCAGCACTGTGACAGTTTTAATTGACCTTGAAATTCGCCATACCTGTCTGTGTGGTATTTTGGTGGACAACGCATGGTGCACAGGGAGGAGAGAAGCGAACAGGGGGGAGGTTCATTCAAATGAAGCAGCGCAACAAAAGTTGTTGGTAATGTAGTGGAAAAAATTGTGGTAAGAAAGGACTCGGCTGCCACTGTGATATATTCAATACCAGCTCTTTTGCCATTTGTGCTGCTGCACGTATTTAAACCGAATAGAACGTGCTCCGCTGCCTTGTGTTGGTCGTTGTGCTCATGTGATTAAAAAAGGTCCTTCATACAACAATACATTTAGCTAAAATGGGATTTTCCTTTATCTTCACAGTGTTCTCATGCAGTTTATGCTAATTTATGAGGATTCTGTGGCCATGATGAAGATAACAATACTAAACATGTAAAAAAGCTTTAAACTACACAACAGGATCTTTACTGTGGAAGTCAATGACTCATTTCAGTTTGTAAATCTTTTTTTTTTAATCTGAAAAATTAGAAACAAAAACCCGAGCTATCTTTCTGATAAAGTCCAGCTGTAGAAATGAGCTCTTCCACAGCAAATTTTCTGTCAAGTTCTGGGGAGGATTTTGGTGACAGCATCTAAAATATATGGTGGTGTTTTTCTCTCCTGTATTCTTTCATGGTATCTCTCTTTCTCTCCTGTTTTCCAAACTTCTCTATCCACATCTACCTGTAACTCAAACCAATTCACGTCGCCAAGGCTCCAGGAGACGACAGAAAGGCTCTGACTATACCTCTACCTCAGATGAGGAGTACGACTCAAACCAGAGCACACCTAAACACAAACGCTCCCAACCTTCCTCAGCTTCCCACAGCCCACGTAATCGGCCTCAGCCTCAGCCGGTTGTTGCCCTGCGTTCGAAACCCCGCGGTCGAGATTCTGAGGATGAGAACCACGAGGGAGAAGCCCTCCACAACTGGTCCAACCACAGTGCTGAGATTGCACGGTACAGAATATCACAAACTTTTTGATTTTTTTTTCTGATTGGCAAATGACTAGGGAGACAATGTCAGGTTAAATAAGTGATATTTTTTTAAATTTAAATTACTGTAGTGGCAAACCAAACACCAGGATATTCTAAACTGTACATAGTTCCTAATTTCCTTAACAGAGGACTTCCTCCTTCTTTCTAACATGTGTTCCCTCCCTGTTAGGTTGAGTCAGGACCTGGCTAAAGACCTAGCTATTTTGGCCAGAGAGATCCATGACGTGGCAGGTGATGGTGATCCACAAAACCCTGGAGTGGAAGGCAGCACACCCATCTCCACAGTGACCGCTCATGAACAGGTACAAATCAAAACAATTCCCCTCTGGGCTGTCACTGCTTCTATTTGATCAGCTGACTAAAGAAAAAGACTATTGTCTTTTTTTTGTCCTTTGCATCTTTCTCTTGTCTGTCTGATACGCTAATTTCTAATGTCTGATTGTGTTGCAGCTGGTTCATCATATTCCAGAGGCTGGATTAAACTACCAGAGAGTCCCACCGAGTTCTGCATCTACAAGGGAACCTGACCAGAGTGACCAAGAACAGACCTTCAGGCAGCGAGCTCGAAGCAGAGATGAGGTCTGATGCCGTTCCACCTCTTTTTAAAAGTCTCTGTGATGTTGGCAATGCAGGGTTATTCTAAGGTATTTTGTTTTGTCTCAAGGCCATGGTGGACAATCTGATGCTGAATCCAGTGTCCCAGATCATTATGGCCATCAGAGAAAACACTGAACAACTTGCTGACAAAATTAAGTAAGACACATTAACACACACACACTTAAATAAGCATTCTTTTTTCCCATGTTTAATCTGGTTTTGATGAAAACTTTATTGATCCTGTCTGATGGTCAGACTGCACTGAGCCTGTAATCTTATTAAATTAGTGTAACTCAGTGATTCAGCACAAAGATAGTATAGTCTGACTGACAATATGGGACTGAGATGTAATCTTCTGAGGAGATTAGATGCTGATAAAATCATAGATGTTTAAAATTTTCCATTGTGACCTTTATCCACAGTTTGTTCTTTTATTTAATAAAAAACACTCACACAACAAGATTTTAAAGGTTCTACTCAGTCCCCATAATGAAAAAGCTTCAAGATGGTCTTTGGTACAGACTAAATCAATCAATGTTTTGGATACACGTCCCTTTTTAAAGAACAGCTCAAGAAGCCCACTTTGTAGCAACTGACTTTGGCATTATGCACACAGGGTACTGTTCCAGGACAGGATAGAAATCTGGCAAGAAATTGAGGCCAAGGTTAATTCTGACAATGATGTTCCTGTTGTCAAAACTTCCAACAAGGTTAGTGACTTATGTTTTTGCATTTTCAAGTTAAATGTTTGCCAATTAACGCTGCTTGTTTGAGCTAATGTGAACAACTGTATTTCAGGAAATCACGTCTATCTTGAAGGAACTCAGAAGAGTTCAACGACAACTTGAGGGTGAGTCGACCTGAGCCTTTATAGACAACATAGATATAAATCATCAAAAATCTTCAGAATGCTTTTGTACTGTTAACACAAATAATCAAATAAAAACTATATTTTTATTTTTGTCCCCCAGTCATTAACACCGTCATGGGGCCCAGTGGGCAGCCAGAAGCATCCAGGTCCTCAGCCTCTGTGGTCTCCTCCTCATCTGGAGTTCGGGCCTCCAGACCTCCCACCTCCCGAGACTTTAGAACAGTCCACTCTGCCTCCAAGCGTGGCGGCGGCCCGAGGCCCAGTGAGACCGTCAGGAGAGCAGCCGTGACGCCAGACGACCTCAGAGAGGGATATTTGGTCTGAGATGTGACACAAACACAGGCTTTGCCTGTCCAGGCCTGTGAGCCCACAATCCCAGGTGTCACACCAGTGAGCTCACAGTGAAACCAAGAAAGGAGGAAGTGATACACAGAACTGTAGCCTCTTATACACCCAGACATAACACTACTGCACTACGAGCACTACACACACAGTGGTCTAATTCACAGTGAAACCTGCACTAGACACCATTAAAATACCCTCAGTAGCCTACGTTTAAGGAAGTACCAAAATACTTCAGTAAATCTCATTCACCTCTGACAGGCCTCAAAACTATACTTGATTCTGTGCGCTAAGAGGTCTACCACTTTATTTGCCAATGATATGGCCAACATTGCTGATTTTAAAAGCACACAACTTGGTTTATTTGAAAACCAGCCTGAGCATAACCATCTCAGGGAAAGCTACTAATAAATAAGATTTGTATGGAAATATTAGTTCTGTATTTGTCTGTATTTGTTTTGGGTAGAAGGAACTGCAGTAACACCTAGCAGATCTTTGTGTACTTGTATCCTCAGTAAACCCTTTGCATTTCCTTTATATTTTTTTCCCCATGTTTTGTGGGCCAGATTTCTCGAAGAATGTAAAAAAGTATTTATTAGGGGTCTTTTGTGAGACACTGTTACCAAGACAACATGACTTTGGGAGAGTTTGTAGACTCTAGTGCCAGACCAATTAATGTTATATTACACAGTTGCTACCAGCCAGTTTCTTTTGTATTTATTCTGGCAACATTTCCCAGTGCAGCGCCTCTGCCTAGGCCCTCATCAGTAGATAGACACTATGTTTTGTCCAAGCGGAGATGAAAATCCTTCAGGAATGTGTGGTCCGAATGGTAGGAGGGACTCCATAGTTTAGTCCTTTGGCAGCCACAAACTCAAGTGGCCATAAAACAAGAGTTTTCCAGCATTCCTATCTACCTTCTAAAAGTGTGTTTTTATTTATTACAGCTGGAGACTTGAAACTTGTTGTTTTCCATGCATGAAGGGCACAGTTTGCTCTGAGGTTTTGGCCAAAGACAATCATAAAACGACTGACAGTTTGTACTCAGCTCATCACATCATCTAAACCTCCATATGCTCGAGAGCTATCAGAGCGCTGTGGTAGATTTTTGATGTTCCCTCAGTCTCTTGAATCACAATGTCCCTTCTGATCCTCACATGGCAGGAGAAGTAATTTTAGCATGTAAGCTGAAGTCGGTGTGAAACTGTAAATCTGATGATTAGTTTGTGGCATTCTGTTGTTGTGTATGTAAGTACCTAAATATACGTGTATGTCCTATAAATTACCTCTCAATCTTGTCTTTTGCACTAATGTAGTACAACAGTATCCCCTCGACCTGATATGCTGCGAACTGAAAGCTTTTACTCTCCTGCGAAAGATTGTAAACATTTGATGTTGTTTTTGGTTGAAGCAGGAAAGTAGGCGACCTAGTACACCAGCAAGTTTCCCTCTCTCCAGTGCAGATTGTACATGTGATTGTAATTGGGGAAGTACCTATAAGTGCCACAGAGCTGTATGAGATGATGATTCAGTGGTTGTTTACAGTCTCAAGCAAAAATTGAATGTTTGTCCTTTTGACTCTTGCTCAAAGTATTGCTGCTATTCTTCCTCTGTGGGATAGTATTTCCCCATCGCTTTATTCCATCTGAGTCCAAGCTTCAGCAGGTTTGAGAGCTGAAATGTAATTCTTTGTTTGTCAAATGTCCCTTTTTTTGATATTCAACTTATGTTTCCTCTTCTCTCACCCACAATGATTTGGATGTAATCTTGTTAGTTGGTATTTATGTACGTTCAGTTATTTGTGTAATTTGTTAGCTGATGATTTCAAAGTTTTTCAAATAAATTTAATTAGCAAAGCTGTTTTGTTTCATGACTTCTATTCACTCGTACTTTTTTTTTTTTTATTCCTGGGCAAATACATGCCTCAAAACCTGAAATGAAAGTGAAAACAGGAACCATGCTGAGCTATATTCAATAGCCGAGATATCACTTCAGCTGTGTTTCCAGTGAAAGCTAGAAGAGAAGAAGCACAGTGAGCTGAAAGTATCCACATCTGCTTTGTGTAAGTTCTTTTTTTGCTTTCAATAGCTTTAAAACCAAACTTGATGTGAGATTTAAAATGCTAAATTTTAAGTTCTGTCACTGATGTGGGTAGAGTTGCTGGACCTCTGGGTGTTTATTTTCTGTGCGAGACAATGATTTCCTGGTTTGGACTTTAATAGGTGAGGAGCTCTTGAAAGGAAAAATGACCTCTGTGTATAGCAGCCTTCATGACAGTTATGTGTCAAACAAACCGGTAGGACTAAATAACATATACATCAACTTCACTCTGTTTTTTTTTTTTTTTATACGACGCATTGTTCTCATTCTTGGATTTGTTTTCCTCCCACACTTGGTCCCGTTAGAGATCGACCAGCTGTGTAACATTAGCTGTGGTTCTGGGCTGCCTGACAGTCCTGGGGATCCTGCTTGCCATTGCTGTGCTGGAAAGACCACCGCCCCCCAAAGATCATGACACACTTCCTCGGGGAGCTGGTGAGAGCAATGTCTCTACGGACCAGTGCAGGTAATAATCTCACTGGAGCAGCTCACTGCCTGTAAACACTGCTGTGCCTTTTTAATGCCCACTCAGGACAGATGGGCTGAAAAGGTTTATCAGCTGTTCCGGATGATGTAATAAAACTCTGACTGGGTTTAATACTGTGAGTAGGTTTTAATGAATAGCTGTGATGATTTAAGTGCACTGGTTGAACTCTAACAGTTTGACAGCTTTTGAAAGGGGGGGCAGGACAAATAGAAAGATACAGTAGATGATGATGGGATTTCTTAATCTGAGAGAAATGTTTGTTGAACATTAAAGAATAATCTTCTGAAACTGCTCTTTTTTTCTGACTGCCATTGTTTTGGGGGTGTTGAAAATCTTGTGTATATTTTTTCAAGATTATTTAAAATTAATTGTCTTATGATTACATTCTTTGTATCATTATGTTAAGGTTGTTCTGTTTAATTCAGATTTTGTGGCATATCTTGTCTCATCTGACTGTCTTGTATTATTTGTCTGCATCTTGCTATTATTAGTGCTGGGTCTTTTTGAAAAGAGACATTAAAAAAACACTACAGAAATTATGAGTCAATAAGCTCTGGAAAAAAATAGAAGAGCAAACTTGCTTTTGGCTTAAATTTCCATAGAGAGATTAATGATTCTCTAAATTGCTTCTCCTAATTCTAACTTTCTCCAGTTCAGTTTGCGGAGAGGTCTCTCAGTGGATGTCTTTGTGTATCTCCCAGTTTGGTCCTGGTGGAGAGCATCCCTCAGCATCTGAAATATGGAGCCAATGCAACGTTTGGGATCCCCCTGGAAGAAGCCTGGAAAGATCTTCTCTCAGTGGCATCTGAACAAGTGGATGTGGCCTCTTTCTACTGGACTTTAACTGGGGAAGACATCAATGTTAACTCCTCCTCTGACATACCTGTGAGTTGTCAACCACAACACAAAGAAATATGAAAAAACGCTGTTGAATTTCTGTTATATTTGTGGAAAGGTCTATAATGGTGTGAGTCTGTTCTGGGCAGGGAAGGGATATCCTGAAAGGACTTGAAGAGCTGCCCTCCAGGAACGTGTCAGTGCGAGTGGTGACCAGCGTTCCCAGCGTTAGAACAAACTCCACGGATCTAAAGATCTTAAAACAGAAAGGTTTGGCAGCTCTTCTCCCTACATTCACTGCAGTGCATTTTGGTTTGTGATGCACTGTACCAGCCAGCTTCCTTTCTTCCTTCCTTTAAGGAGTTCAGGTGAGGAAGGTGAACTTTGGACGCTTGACGGGGGGCGTCCTCCACAGCAAGTTCTGGATTGTCGATAGAAAACACGTGTTCATTGGAAGCGCCAACATGGACTGGAGGGCTCTCACACAGGTAGCACCAAAAACCTGCAACTACACAAGCGTATTTTTAAAATCTGAAAAGGCGACCTGGCAATTTCATAACTCATTTGTACCTGTAGGTGAAGGAACTGGGCGTAGCTGTCTATAACTGCTCCAGTCTGGCAAAGGACCTGCAGAAGATTTTCCAGTCCTACTGGGTAATGGGACAATCCAACAGCTCCCTGCCACAGCCCTGGCCTGCCAAGTATGACACAGCCATTAACCAACATCACCCCCTGCTGGTGAAAACGGATAATGTCTCCACCAGGCTTTACCTCACAGTGAGTTCCTTGGATTTCATTTCCTTTTTTACAGTACACTGTTGCTGTTGTCTCTATTTACAGAGAAGTGACTGTACATTGTGTGTATTATAATTTCAGAACAACCTTCCAACTTCAGTCAGTCAAATGGTTTTGATGGTATCATTAGTCCATATGTTTGTGTTTCATCCCAGGGTTCTCCACCATCCTTTTGTCCACTGTCGAGGACTCAGGACCTGGACGCAATTCTCTCCATCATCTCTGAGGCCAAACACTTTGTTGATGTAGCCGTCATGGAGTACTTCCCCACCACACGCTTTGAAAAGCCTCACAGGTGAGCCTGACCCACAAACAAGTGTCCATCAAACTATTCACCTATTCTTGCTTCATCTCTTGACTTTGGATTATTTCTTTCAACAGGTACTGGCCCATCATCGACGATGCCATCAGGACAGCTGCATTTGAGAAGAAGGTGAAGATCCGGATGCTGATCAGCTGCGGGAAGGACTCTGATCCAGCCATGCTGCCCTTCCTTCAGTCTCTAGCTTCGATGAACAGCCCTCAACAGGGCATCAGCATCCAAATAGTAAGAAACAACATGACATAAAATCATGTGCTGTAAACATGTATCTGCACCACTGAACTCTTATTTTTTTCTTGTTTACATATTTTTCTCTTTTCAGAAATTGTACATTGTACCTGTGGGAAACCAGACTGATATTCCATATAGCAGAGTCAACCACAATAAATACATGGTGACTGATAAAGTAGCCTACATTGGTGAGTTACAGGATTTTCCAAACTTGGAGTTTAAGCGCACAGTTGCATGTGAATTGGTTAATGATTGACTAGATAACATTGTGTTGTTCCTCAGGCACCTCTAACTGGTCCGGGGACTACTTTCTGACCACAGCTGGAGTGGGTCTGGTGATTTCCCAGCATGCTCCTCGCCCTGTATGGAAGACCGAGGCCCTGCAGAGCCAGCTCAAGGGAGTTTTTGACAGAGACTGGCACTCTGAGTTTGCTATGCACCTCAGTGACCTGGGCCACCACCCGGACTGTAGACTATCAAGATGACAGAAACTGTCACCTGGTCCATATTAAAACAATAGATATGATTTATGTTGCTAGTTTTATGTTATCTGTGTCAAAATCAGTAGCTTTGGTACATTCCTCCATGCTATGAATGCTAAAAATTATATTCTTTAAAGTGGCGGTGTGCTGAAACGGAGGATAAAGTAGACATTTCTATAAATGAACTCTGCCATCAAAACTTTAAAGTAGCGCCAGCTGTGTCACTCTCAGCTGTTTGACTTTATAATGTAATGCACTTGTACTTGCAAATAAGTTTAATGAGTTATTGTTAATTATTTTATGAGATGTCGTGCGTGTGTTTATTGCTGACCTGATTATTGAATGCCTGGTTACTGAATGTACTATATAATTATTAAATAAGTGTCAACATCAATGAGATTTTTAAAAAAGAAGAAAATAACATATGAGTCCAGAGCCAGTCACTTGCTGTGACTGTGGGTGCCCTTTGCTGTGGCTGACTATGTGTTGGATTCTGAAATACTACTTTGGACTATTGTAGTGTTCATACTATTGAGTGTCTACATCATTTGTGATTAACTGTGATTGGGACTGTGGCTACTTTTTACAACACCTTAGATAGTGACAATGAGCAAGACAGCATTGTGAAACCAGTGACTAATGCTGGGATCTAACCTGGCACTCCCATCAGAAAGGACAGATGTGATGGGTCAGTGCATGGCAGGAGGTTTGAAATGGCTGCTTCACTGCACCTTTACAGCCCCTTGGTCATGGCCTTGGTAATCATAACAGCCAAATCCAGTCAAAATTACAGCTGACATCTCTATACACTGCATTTGTTCAAGAGTCACCCAGAAACACTTATTTTGGCATTTGCTTTATTCAAAATTCTTACAAATTACTTTCATGGCTGATAATCCCCATACTATTTGGTTTCTTTAATTTTTATAAAAATAGCCAAAATAAAAACTATATTGATATAATCACCTCATCAAACATTAAGAATGCGGTTAAAATGACAGACATGTGCTTCTTTTGATGCTTTAAAGACATTGCTTTTTTATTAAATATGACTTGTTTTTCTAAAAAAAAAAAAAAAAGAAAAAAGAAAAGAAAAGTAGGAATTTTAAAGAGTCGCAGCCATATTCATAATCACTGCAACAGCCTAACAAAAGCAATCATTGGAAAAGATCCGTGTATTTCTTTCAAAGTTTCCTTTTATCTGTCAGACTACCTGAATGGATCTTTGTGTTATTCCCCTCCCTGACAGCAGGGGGCCCTGTGATTTGACCACTTCTTCCCGCAGTGAGGGCGCGGGGCGGGGCTCCAGCTTGTGTAGTACGTGTGCTTCACAGCAGTTAGCTTGCGGCTGGTAAGCTAACCTACAGCTGAACAGAAGTCAGAATCATGGTGCTGCTTGAAAACGACTCGGTAAGAACAAAACGCACGTTGTGAATAAATTCACCTGTTGACTAAATTCTAAACAACTATAAATCGACAGTGTCTGCTTTAGGTCTGTAAAAGCTAACTAGCTAATAGCCTCGACGTGAAGCTAGTCGTCAAGCAGACTCATTAGCCTGCCTGCTAACGTTTGGTTGGAGCTAAAACCGGCTTAGCGTTTTTTATCAAATAACGTTAGGTAACATAGTTCAGTTATTGTACTTTATATTATATTAACAGACATAAACTACCCCTGTAAGGCAAATCCCTAAAGATTAAATTGGTTTAATGTCTCGCTTAACGTTAATGTTAAAGCCACTAATTCGTACATGGACACAAGCACAGTCAGATTGACTGTAAATTAGCGCTAAAGCTAGTAATTTAAAGTACTATTGGAAGACACAGCTAACATAATAATAATATGAAGAAGCTAAACAGCATGTTGTGACTTTAAGTTTACAGTTCACCTACCAGGTCATATACTCACTTGCTAGTTTGTTCGTTTGTGCTACACTTAGTTAGCTAATACTAATACAGTTAAATAGTAGAGGCTGAATTGTTTCTAATATTTGTCCAGGCAGGTTGGCAGGTTAAAAATTAGAACAGTATGAGGCAATACAATTAAAGCCCACCACAAAGTTACAAAATTACCAGGAAGGTGGGAAACCGCCTCTCTACAAGTCTCAACAAAACTGAGCATTATATCTTCAAAGCTTTGAAGAAGCATCTTGGATGAGAAGTGAAACGTCTTCAAGCATCTGCAGTCAAGATCAGTTGCTGTCCATTCAATCCTTTTTCAAATACCATGACCTGGATGACTGAGTTTTCACAGACGTGAACATTATCTTCATGTATATCGTTTTGTTGCAGGCATTAGTTTCGGCTAGGTGAACCTAATAATCTGGCAACTGAGTGTTAAGCAGTTTGTGTTTCTGTAAAGTTTACTTTGATATGTCGAATCATTGTGCTGAGATCATATGCAGCCCTAAACAGGACTGCATTCAGGCAGGATTGTTAAACTATAATTGTTGTGGCATCATATTTGTTTTGCCTTGTCCAGTTCCTCACAGAGCTCACACGGCTGTTCCAGAAATGCAGAACATCTGGCAGTGTTGTCATCACGCTAAAGAAATGTGAGTAGCTCCCTCCTGAATTTTGAGCATTATCTTTCAAGCACAATCAGGAAGTAAAACTGACTGTCCCTTTTAACATCGAAGCAGCTGAAATTGGATCTGTTTTCTCTTTCCAGATGACGGGAGGACCAAGCCGGTGCCCAGAAAGGGCCACTCAGAGTCATTTGAACCAGCAGACAACAAATGTCTCATCAGAGCGTCTGATGGCAAGAAGAAAATTAGCACAGTGGTGAGCTTCCTGTGTTTTCTATGTTTTTATGTGTGGTGTGTGTATTGATTTCTGAGCTTTTGCTGTCATTTGCTCAATTTTCATTTCTTGCAATTTCAGGTCAGCACCAAAGAAGTAATCAAGTTTCAAATGGTAAGTAGATCTAGTTTCATTATCATTGTTTTGGTGCTATTGTTCTGTGTCTTGCAAATTTTCTTGATTAGGTCTCCTTGATGTTATTTTTAGATGTTGAACATTGTCTTTTGTTTCATGTTTCAAATAGTCTCTTTGATAAATGAGTGATTGGAACTTAAACATAAACTTGAACTCCTCTTTACAGGCATACTCCAACCTCCTTAGAGCTCACATGGATGGACTTAAGAAGAAAGATAAGAAAAGCAAAAGCAAGAAAACCAAAGCCACCCAATGAGCAACAGACTCTTTAATATAACCGTGGGTACCTAAACCGGCCTGTACTATCTGAGGGAATGGGAAAGGCCTCCATTTGGTCTCTTGCCACACCCGACTTCCTTCCCATTCACCTGAGGCCTCAGAATCACTGTTCATTCACCCAGTGACTGCTCTGATATTATGCCATTATTTGCATGGTGATGTCTCATCCCTGGCTGGTCAGTGCCATCGGAGATCTGGAACAGAAAACCTGAGGATTTCTCACAACTCGCATACAGAATGAAGCAAGTCAACTTTATTGAATCGCCACAGTCAACAGCTGTGTCTCCTCTGGAGCCGGAGCCAAATCCATGGATCCCAATGATTAGCTGCCTTTCACTATTTAATTGCTAGAGTCCCTATTTATGTTATATTTACAGCTTACCTGTGAGCTGTGCTGGCATGTTTCAATTCCGTCTGGAGAAGTGCGTTTAATGTTCCAGTCATTAGAATTTTTTTTTTATTACAAAATAATTGAAATTACTGTTAAGTTGCTTGGAATGAATCAGATCAGACTTGATGTATTTTACTGTATTACTTTTTAAAATTAACTTCCTTTTTCCTGTTTTCAGTTTACCTTTTTGGAGTACAATGAGCATTATTTTGTCCCCTTGTTTTGAACCATGGTTCCATACCAAGCCGTCTTTAATTGTTAAACACCATGAGATGCACTGTATGGCCCAATAGTTACTGTGGTTAATTTAATCTTGAAGGAGATACTCTTACTGAATGATAGCCCCAAAAAACTGTTAAAAGTTGTAGATTTACTGAAAGGCATTGAGTTTGAGTTATGAATACAGAGACAAAGTATTGGCTGTAATTCTAATGTCGTTTCCGTTGATCATAATTTCAAGGCAGGTTTAACTACAGCCAGTACCATTTGTTTTGTCTTGTCATGCTCCTGAGTCCTGCAGCAGAATTTAAGTTCAGAAATAAAGTGCTTTGTAAAAGTCACTGGGTTTTTTTTTTCCTTTTGTGATAAAGTAGCAAACAATGACTGCGGTAAACATGAGCAATGTACAAAAGGAGACAGTAAATACACTATATACATAAACATATCCTTGTGCTAAACTGGTAAAAACAGTCTTGAGTTGTGGTTGACAGGAGAATCATCTCATAGCGCTGTGCTCCTCTTGTCCGGCCTGTCCTTCGGGGAGAGTGCTAGGTGGCGCTGTCGGTTGCTCTCCTCCTGGTATCCCTGCTTCATGAGGCTGGTCACATACTGGAACATGGTCTGGATCACAAACAACACACATTGGGTCACAGATGACACAGAAATAAAATAAAGACTTCAACCACTAGAGGACAGTGGAGGGCATTAATCGAAGCAGATGTTTAAATGTAATATTTTTTTCAAAGGATCTTTTTGTAATTACAGATATAAAGCATGAGGCTACAAACATGCTGTATCTTTAAAAGTGAACATAACTGCACAACACAATATATTTCATCTTAGATATGTCCACCTAATTTTGTTAAGTGGCAGAAAGCTCTACACTGAAACTAAATTCATGGAAGAAAATGTATGTATTGTGAAGCAACAGCAACATGAGGGATCTTGTAGTGACATAACATGATGTGACAGAGCCGTGTTCCATTTTCTCAATATGATCATGTATGGTTCAGTGAGATGCACGTTTAACATCAGTCAAGCTTGTGTTGCGCTGGTTTCCATCTTGACATGTTACATTAAAAGGGACGTGCAGGGCTCGGACACAAAGCATCGCTGACTGCTTGCATGCATCAAATCTATTTCACAAGGCGTTTTCCCAGAATGGGTCAATGAGAGGGTTTCTGATTAACGCATAAAGCAGGTCACACACTTACCTTCCATGCCTCCTCCAGCTCGGCCGTCCACTTCTCCTTCAGGATGGGCTGCACGGCACAGATGAATTCAGCTCCGACGTACTGGAAAATAATCATGAGAGATACTTACTGATGTGCTTGTGCCATGGTAACTAGGCTAGTATCCTGTTGGTGTGTCACTCCATTGTTATTATTTGCAAGGGTAGATGTGTTTCAATTTGGAAGCTTGTGTGCGTCAATTCATTCAGCTGCTGTAATTTCAGGGGTCTCAATATAATGGTGAGTCGGATAAAGAGCTACAGTTTCATCTGAAATTAGAATATGTGCCCTCTCTATATACAAAGCAGCATCACAAAAACAGTCTGTGTTCGGCATCACTGGGGTCTTACACTGTAGTACTTAGGTGGGGCGTTGTAATGGTAATGGCTTTTTCCCAGCTCCAGAGCCAGAGCCTCCAGTCTCTCCAGCTGGTCCAGTCTCGCCACGCTCTTCTCGATAAAAGACATCACCCTGAAAGAGATGGAGATTAAAAAAGAAGTCAGGATGAGCTGCCAGGCACGATTGATCCACCAGTTAATTGTGAATTAGCAGCGGGAGACGATCACCTGATAGTGTGACACTGTGTTGAAAGGCTGCACGGTGACATTTCACAAACTCAAAATGCCAAGAAAAATAAGCACAATTGATTGCAGATCTATCAATGTGGCTCACACTGAAGGCAAAACCAAGTGATTGCACAAGACTTAATCCTCCTGAAAACATTTTTTTCCCCGCACAAAACACTACAGGATCAATTTCCTTTGTTGCTTCGCAGGTGTGTCTGCCATCACTGCCGAGTGTGTGCGTGACAGTTTTGAAGATGAATACAGAACAAAGGGTTCGAGTTGGTTTAGCTCGCTCTGCTCCGTCACTGACATTTGTACTAATGTCTCTGAGTGCGGCTGAAGGGCCATTTGGCCTTATCAGTGAATTTGCGAGCGGCCGGTTCAGGCTGGGACATGCAACACATTTTGTCTGCATGTCGCCACGCTAGCCCCTGCACCTTCAGGTCCTCAGGCAATTATTGGCTGCTTTGGCCTCGTGTGCAGAGGAACACAGAAGGGGCCTGATGCACCCTGGGAAACGAGACAAGTGGCTGTGATAGATGCTACAAGCTGTCTGTGGTAAGCAACACTGTAATGATACGACTGCCTGAGGTGTTTTGCTCTGCCACTGGCCGCATGATCTGGGTCTTCCACAAGCTTTTATCATATGTTATTGTTAAACAGGCTTAAATGAAAGGTGGAGGCTGGAGAAAAATAAATGACTCAGTTCAATGATATTCTATATTCCTTCCATGAAAAGACCAAAACAACTTGTGTATGTATTGATTTCACTAACAAGTGTTGTCTATAGCATCCTCTGTGGCATAAGGCTCCATTCTTGTCCCAAAGCTATTAAAAACATATCAGCCGCACTGTGAACTGGACGACAGGCTCCTTCAATGGCTCTACTAACTTGAGAAAACAGAAATTTGGGCAGGATCCCCTAAATATTTAGGAGAGAAACATAAACAGGATTATTAACAGAATATCCTAAATATTTAGGAGAGAAACATAAACAGGATATTGGCCTGAAATTTTGCACAACAGTTATTAGTAACAAAGACATTAAAATAAAAAAATATGAAGCAAATCTGAGATGGTGTAAAAAATCCCCCCCCAAAAAAAAAAAAAAAAAAAAAAAAAACAAAACAAAAAAAAAAACACATACTATACATCAGTGTTTTTTAGTGGTCCACATGCCTGTGATATGTCGGAAACTAGTGGAGATATTGGCCTGAAATTTTGCACAGCAGTTACTAGTAACAAGGACATTACAATAAAAAAATATGAAGCAAATCTGAGATGGTGCAAAAATTGACCACCCCCAAAAAATCACATACTATCCATCAGCGTTTTTTAGTGGTCCACATGAATGTGATATCTCGGAAACTAGTGGAGATATTGGCCTGAAATTTTGAACAGCAGTTATTAGTCACAAGGACATTACAATAGAAAAATATGAAGCAAATCTGAGATGGTGCAAAAATTGACCCCCCCAAAAAATCACATACTATACATCAGCCTTTTTTAGTGGTCCACATGCCTGTGATATCTCGGAAACTAGTGGAGATATTGGCCTGAAATTTTGCACAGCAGTTATTAATAACAAGGACATTAAATTTAAAAAATATGAAGCAAATCTGAGATGTGCAAAAACTGACCCTTCAAAAAAGTCACATACTATACATCAGCATTTTTTAGTGGTCCACATGCATGTGAAGGCTTAATATTTCCAAAAGTAGTGGAGATATTGGCCTGAAATTTTGCACAGCAGTTACTAGTAACAAGGACATTACAATAGAAAAATATGAAGCAAATCTGAGATGGTGCAAAAATTGACACCCTCTACCCCCCAAAAAAAAAATCACATACTACATCAGCGTTTTTTAGTGGTCCACATGCATGTGATATCTTGGAAACTAGTGGAGATATTGGCCTGAAATTTTGCACAGCAGTTATTAGTAAAAAGGACATTAAAATAAAACAATATGAACAAAATCTGAGATGGTGCAATAATTGACCCCTCCAAGAAAATCTCATAATATACATCAGCGTTTTTTAGTGGTCCACATGCATGTGATATCTTGGAAACTAGTGAATGGAAAAAAAGCAGCCTGTAGCATCAAGTACTCCAGGATTAATGTCTTGTACTGTAAGAAGATCCACTTTTATGTAAGTAATATTGACAACCAACATCCAGGTTGATGAATCATGAATTCAGATTTAGAATCTGACCGTTGATGAAGAAGTGCTTGAGCTCATCTGACAGGACTATGGGGGTACACCATGTAAACAAGATTGAGAATCACTGCACAAGAGCAACAAACGAGGTGAAAATAGTCCCTCCAGAGTGCCCAATTTACACCTGATTGCTCGACTGTAAAGCCTCATACACATAGTCGCATAGATGGAAATATCCACAAGCAAGAGAAAAATGAACTCCAGCACACTGTCCTTTAACTTGCAATAAACTCTATTACAAATAGGGTTTGGTCCTTAGAGCTTCATTCTGTGAAGCCAAGGAACAAAGAACATTCAAGACAGATCCAGCCAACACCTGCTCAGGTGAGGCCACTCAGGGACAAAACAGGGCTTCAATACTCAAGTAACAGGAGAAAATTCAAAACAAAAAAAAGAACATGTCCTAGCTGAGCTCATTCAAAACTGAAATTCACAACATCACATTAAGTAGAAACTCATCATTAAGATTTTTGAGAAAGTTTGCAGCGTGAAGAGGCTCATGGTTGCGTACAATAAAGCACAAGGACAGCGCAGCATGTAAAGCACATGAGGAGCAGGTGGCCACACTTTACCTGTGTGTGGATGACTAACGTGTGATCTTGGAGGTGTTGTTACATTGCGCCCAGTAACCACAGCAGTAGTTCCCATTAGGGAGAGAGCTAAGGAGTGTCTATTGTGCAAGTCTGTTCTTATGTGCAGAATCGATGTGTACCAAGTGGTCTCTCAAGGTGTGGTCACGATTAAAAATAAAAAGGGTGACTGACTGTAGAGTGTGCCAGTGCTTTTGTAAAAACTGACTTCATGATGTGTGAGATGGGAGAGTATGTAGTGATGTATTTGACAGAGGACTCCCTGTTTTTATTGCTGGTGCCTAAAAGTTTAGAAGGTAAAGGTTTTAAGGATTTTGGAGACTCAAGACACAGGATACTGTCGTTGAACAAATTTCATTTCACAAGCTTTTCCCATATGATCTTCAACAGAGTGACAGATTCTCCTCAATCTCTTCAGACATAAAGTTATGGTGTGGCAGTTGGGGGCCAATAGAAATGTGTTTTTACCTCTTTCCTGATGCCATGGTTGCTTCTCATAACCCACATGTCTAAAAAGCGTATCATAATTTGGGAAACAAATCTAACCCATGCTCATGCCGGATGTCTGAAAAACAAATTATATTTCATAAAAGCATCAAGTATCCCCACCCACAATACAGGAGTGAATAGGCATAGTAAATGATATTTACCTTATGGAGGGATTACCTTCTCCCTTCGCCTTCAGAAAAACACATTTATTAAACTTTGGTCCAAGTGGGTTAAATATGTTAGTCCCTTACAGACAGACATACTGAATGAATGATCTTGTAATGCTGTTTATATATTTCATTTTTAAAAGTTTTAATGGGCCTAACAATTAGCTTTGTATTACTTATATTTAATTTCAAATCTCCCTGGTAGACCTTTTTTCCCCCATCTTTCCCAGTTTGTTCAAAGTTCTCAAATATAATGCATTTGACCTTCTGAATTTTGTTTTTTGTCTTGGAAAGCAAAAATTTTAATTGTGAGTGACAGAAGAAGTACAATTATGTGTTACCTGAAAGTAAGCGCTGTATTATAATGCCCTCACAAAACAAAAATAAAAAATGTAAAAAAAAAAAAAAAAAGCATCAAGTATCAAGTATAAAATCATTGGAGGGATTATCTGTGTTGTCTCGATTCTGTAAAAAGTAGTGGGGCCTCAAGACCACTTTCATGTGGTCTGTTGGTATATAGGCCTGCTACATTGAAAGTAAACAATAGCAAAAATTGGGATAATCATTAAGATTAGAGATCTGATTTATAAAGGCTGGGGGATATTTGATATAAGACGATAATGTCTGTGCAAAAGGATTTTATAAAAGTCTACTATAAGGGGGATTCACTAATGATTTATGTATGTATGTGAGAAAGGGTGTGAAATACAGATCAAATGGGATGTTGCTTATATAAAAAGTCAGATTCAGATTAGGAGATCCAACCTTGACGTTTAGCCTCCTCCAAATAGAAGAATGCGGTATGTTAAAATGAATCAGTCGGGTCAATTTTCTAATTCTCATAAAACTTTAATTAGGTAGTTGGGAGAGGATTTTAACTTGATGCTCATCTGCATCCAGGACACAGACGGCGCCTCCCTTCTCAGCAGGTTTGATTACCACAGCTTTAGTATTCATTAGCTCTGTCAGTGCTGGTCTTTCTTTACTAAATAAGTTCTAGGAGGGATGGGGATGATGAGTAGGAGGTTGCATTATGTCAGGTTCTTTGTGCCCCAGCTTTACCTGATGAAGGTCTATGGACTCCAAAGTTGTATCTTTAATAAAGTTTATTGTTAGTAAAAGGTCAGTGTGCAGGAGTTCTCTCTTCTCTTAAGTAACGATTTAGGAAATTACTGTCAAGTCAAAAACTATTAAGAGATGGACCAACAAATTGTTTTCATTGTTCTTTTCATGGCATTTGTTTTTTTTGGGTAATAACTGGGATGGTCATTACAACAGAAGTCAATGAATGACTTTGGATACATTGATCTTTTCATGTAGGCAAGATCACAATGTGCTGGATATCAATACGCTCTGCACTACTATCCTATGCTTTCACTAGCTGCTTTGTTCAGTTTGGCTCTGCATGATGCTGATGTGTTATGATGAGTTGGTGACTGACCGAAGGCCGTGTGCTCTGAGCTCTCGGCTGTTCCGCAACCTCTCCAGGTCCTCCACGTCTCGGAAAAGGAAGAAGACATCCTTGCATTCGGGATGAGTCTCAAACAACCTGTTGAGAAGACAAAGACAGAACATGCAGTCAACTCATGAAGAGCAGCCTGTCACAGTGAAACAAACCTCCCGCTGAGTTTCCCGACCAAGATGACGTTAAAAGAGTTTGGCATGGACAGTCACACAACTGTAATCCTGTATTTACAGAGTGTGAATGTGCAGCTCATCAACGAGGCGATTAGAGGCTTCTCTCCACTCTGCACTTTGAATAGAGATCTGATTGTGCCTTTTTGATCTGCTTCTTCTCATCATCACTGCCCTCCTCTCCGGTTCTTACACCCAACAGCTGCAATCAGCAGCGGGCCCCGGTGGATCTGTGAGTTTGTCAGCCAGGCTATCCACACCCTCCTTTCCACTCGGAGCCGTGATGAGCTGCTGTGCCCTGTCAAGAGCCGGGACGGAGCCTCGGCCTAATGGAGCCGCTGCTCCTGCTTCTCTTCTTCTGCTTTAACCTCAATCAATTTCCTTAAGCAGAGACTTTAAGCAGAGAGTTTAAGCATGCTGCCGTCCAATCAGAGAGCCCCGCGGTCTCCAGCTGAGGTACCTGTGATTAGTCATGCTACCAGAATACACAGTTGCCTCCTCTCAGTGTGAGTTGTATTGTGCTCGCAATGAGATGCGAGGCTCATTGCAATTCTGCTTTTTCAACGTGAAGTCGCTGTCGGAGGGAAAATGAGAGGGAGAGGAAGGGAGAATGAAAGACATCAGAGGTCGTGAGGTGGACTCGAAGAACACGAGCGTGTAGTTTCGTCATTTAAGCTCAGTTCAAACAGGGACTTTATCTAAGAGAGGGCTCGGCATTAATAATAAATCAGAATTGAAAATACTTGTGGGTGTGGCAGGTCAAACAGAAGCTCATTATATTTTATGTTCATTGTGATAAGTGTGTTAAGTGATAGTGTCTTTAATGGCTGCTGCACCCTGCGGCAAGCAGATGATAATGCAGAGACATTTAATGAAATGTAATGATGTGGCCTCCAAGACTAAAGGTAAAATGTCAGCGTCAACGACAATGTTTCTTTCTCATGCCTGCCTGTTTTATATTTGTGTGAAGCTGTGTGAAATTTGCTTCCTCAATATTCATCCCCTCCTGCTCACCAGTTTTATTGATGAGAGAAAAGAGGAAATCGGCCGCTCTTGATTTTCTCCACCACCGTCAATGCACCAGCAACATGTAGCACGAGTGCTTATTTTGTTGCATTGTGGGTACTTCCACTTGTGGAAGCATGCATACATACATACATATGCAGACAAGGCAGCACTATCTAGCTGACATGGAATTTTAATTGGCGCTGTAGTCAGAACTATTCTTGTCTCTCGTGAGTAGACAAATCTTTAAGCATCTCTTTCTATAGAAATTTGACAGAGCCGTGGAATGCTGTTTGCTAAATCCACAGCAATCACGTAATGAAAAGCAGTTGATTCCCATTTGCTGTGTTTACTGTAACAATTACTGTTCAGTCATGTGCTATGAGCCCTGACAGCCCGGGGGCCCTGGGGTGGCCCTGACCCACAAGAGGCCCATGCATTTCCAGGGCTAACATGTTAAGGTCAATCTCTTCAACTGCTGAGGTCACCCAGGGGACACATGGCCTTAATTGGGCTACTAGCCATGTGCCCGCTAGCTTCTTTACTGTAGATCTCTCTCTATCACCATATTCTGTCATTGTGTTTTATTTCCCCACCAAAGGCCAAAGATGATTCCCCAGACGCCGGTCATCACCATAATTGATAAAATGCATTTTCCTGATGGCTGATGCCTTTAACTGTATACTAGTAAAGCAGACCTGGAGCTGTGTATTATTATGTAATGTTGTCAAGATGTAATATGAAGTGATAAGAGGGGAGGAGGGGTATTCTGCTGCGAGCTCTCGGTGGTGTAAAGCTGTGGGTCAGAAGGCACAGCAGAGGGATGTGCTGCTGGTGGAGGAAATGCTGGATGTTCAGTTTGTGACTTGTATGGAAAGGTCAGGCACCATGTCAGCATCAGGACCAGGATCAGGATCAGATCTCTCAGGTCAGAATGAAGTGCAGAGGTTTCACAAAGCTGTTTAATAAGGTTAAACTGAAACTGCTCCTTTAAATACATGAAACTGAGAAAAAAAGTTGGATCTATTTTATGTCCTGGGTTTCAATCTGCTGCAATGTTTAGGCTAGATTGAGCAAGTTACTGTCCCACTACTTGTTTTTATTGATGTGAAACCAAGAAAAACACCTGCAATTGGGTTCATAATGTTTGTAAACCTAAACATAATGAAACATTCTTCATCCCATATCTTTGCAATAGCTTCTACTCTTCCAATCAGACAAACAAATCAAAGTCATGTCTCATGCAATCAACAGTGGAAAAATACAGAAGAGGCTTGATCATCTTACCTGACGAACATAATAATCCCAACTTTGGCTATATCGTCCCGGATAACTTTCCAGGAGTCCTTGATCATCTGGATCTGGTCCTCTCTGGGAGCTGCAGCATCCTCTGTGCTCCTCTCTGCAAACTCCCCTTTGGCTGCCAGACCTGATATTGCACAGCCCATTCTTCATGCACACAAATACACTGTGATGTTTTTTTTTCTTTTGTGACAATCCAGGAAGGAAAAAAAATACAGGAGAGTTTAGTTGATTTGGTGCAAGAGGAAATGTGATGTCGCTCTCCTGTGCTTTCAAATGCGCGACTCCCAACTGCGTCTTGAACTACACTCCTGTGGTCGGTGTCACGAATCAGCGTCAAGTCAGCAAACACCCAGACAGGATGCAAGTTCTGGTCTTTGTTTCAAAATAAAAGACCCTCATTAGCGAACGGTAATTATGCTTTTATTTTGAAGATTGGCGCTGATGATTTCTGGTATGTATCCACTGTGACTTGACGCAGCTTTTGCAGTGACATGATTCAGTTAAGAGGCTCTGGGTAACCTGAGGCACAAAAGATGGGCTGTGCAGTCATTTTAAATAAAAAATCAGAGAAGACAAATTCATTAAGACACACACACACACACACGCCCACCTCATAACACTGACACCAGCTGATCCAGCCTGTTACAAATTTAGATCAAAGTACACAGACCAAATCACTCAAACAAGTCAATTTAAGATTTATTCTTGAAATAAAACTCTTGTGCTTTCTTGACATTGGATTTACTTTCTGGTTGTTTGTCTGTGGGGTCCCACAGAGCACAGTCTGTAATAATACTGATAGTATTAATTTCTTTATCAACCATTTCCCTATAACTTCTAGCCATAATCAGCCCCAATATACACAAAAATAAGCAGTGGTAATTCTTCAATTTGCCACAAACTGGACTTGCTTGTTAGATAAAGGTGACATGAAAAGAACATTGATCAATGTTAAATACCAAGTAAGGAAATATTTCAACTATGACACTATATAGGCTATATATGAATACTAATGTGTGATTTCCTCCAGCAGGCTTCTGAAACTTGACATCATGCTAAAATCATATTTATAGAAAAGTCATAAAAGTATCAAGCTGATAAAACAATGTTAGGTATGTTTTCGAAGACCCAGGATCTCCAGACCCCCAACAGAAGTGGTTCATATTGTTGCCCCATTGATTAGATAAATCTTATTTTTACTCACAAATGCATTGATAACTTCAAGCTCAGAGCTTTTTTAAATATGAAAGCATTCCTCGCAATCGATCATGGAAGTTGTAGCTATAACTAGATGGACTCACCTCAGCCACAGAACAGATGGATATGCTGTATTTGAGATGCATCACAGGGTAAAGAGGGAACCAATGTGGACACTTACCATTTCTGTTTTTATTGAAAATATGGGAAACTTCAAGTATGAAACAATATATTTTCTGGAATGGAAAAGTAAAAAGGGGTTGCTACTGGTCAGTATGTACATGAGGCCATCTCTCCCAAATATACAGTTTTATAAATAATATTAAAGAAAATATACAGCTTATTGAGAAAAATAAAGCTCCAGTGATACAGTTTGTGAAAACAGTTTGAGAAGCAGCTACAGTAGATGTGGGAGCAAATTACTGCCGTGACCACATGCATTAGAAGTTGACAGATGGTAACAGGATACCCTCTTTGGTGTTCAGAGACTTCTCTCTCATCAATGAGATTGAAGCTCTTTGTTGCTTTCCCCTGAATCTCCAGCTGACACTTTACATGGTTAAATAGTAATACAGTGATTATAGCAAGCATCACCAACAGTGAGAGGAAACCAAATAGATGCATATAGTGATAAAGTGAAACCTAATCTTCAGCTGATACTGGGGACTATATACATGTTTTACATACACGTGTATTGTACAGTGCAGATTAATACCCAATGTACAAATATTGCAATACACCTTTCCCATTGTGGCACTCACCCATGACCAATAATATCCCTTTTATATTTCATTGGTGCCAACATCATCACGTATACTGAAAACATTGTGCAGACAACAGGTTACATTCTTTTGGGGGGGGGACATTGAGAAGCTTCAGGTTTCCATGTGATTGTCCCTGATAATAAAAATGTTCATAGTTCACATGATCACGAGCTTGTGCTTAAGCTCTGGAACTTCTCCCGTAAGCTTTTCACTAGATTACTTTCTGTCATCTTCCCTGAACTCAGGCCAGCAGACTTTGTGCCACAGTCCGAGCCCTCCTGGAGCGCTTTGTCAGTTTCTCTTGCTATCAGAGACACCTGACTGGCTGTGTAGCAGGTCCTCACAGGCTCCTGAAGATTCTGCACCTCATGGAGGGGAAGAGACCCAAGCATGTGGTCCAAGGAACTCCACCTGCACAGCAGGGGCTGAAGCTGGGGCTGGGGCCAGTCCTCCACCTCTGGATACCGTTCCTTATATACTGTTTCAGCCTGTGTCCTGGGACAGTCTGTCAGAGCTTTATGAATGTCAGAGGAGCTATAGTACTTGTGTGAGCAGCCATTACACCTGTTTGTATAGCACTCCGACATCCCGTTTGGGGCCGTGCAGCTACTGGTTACTTTTGAGGAGTGGGAGGTCTTTGCGTATTTGGTGCGCAGCTCCCGTACGTCAGGCCAGTGGAAGGTGTCTGACTGTGGGCTTTGTGGGCAGGTGAGTGTGCCCTGGGAGCTGGTTCCAGAGTTGGGGGTCTGGACAGGGCTTGTAGAAAGCTCTTCATGGATGACCGCCTGATCACAAGTGTTCAAGGCCAATCTCAGGTTGGATTTACCTGCATACATACACAGAAAACAGCAAAACATACAGAAATGCTTTTCAGTTTTCTCCATACATGAGCTAAAGAGGAAGGCTACTGCAAAAGAAAGCAACATGGCATCATTTGCATCCTATTTACCCTTTTTCCTCAACTGCGTCTTCTCCTCCTGGACAGCAGGTATGTTCTTGAGGCCCTGCTGAGTTGCCGTTTCTCGGTTCCTCTGCCAGACTATCGGTCTGTTATTTTTGATGCGCTGACTGTACTGTCGTGCCAGCTGGAACACCTTGTTTTTCATCTTTCCCATGTCTTGCAGGATCTGGTCCTCGTCCATACTTGCTCGAAAGTTAATGATCTTGGGAAGGTGGCTGTGGTTGAAATGGTTTTTCTCTTGTGACACGGGGGTCGTAGGGTTCTGACAGGATCCCCCTTCCACTGCTGGCAAGGTTGTGGTGGGTGATGAGATGGAGGAGGCATCTGAGGCAGCACTTGTTTCAGACTCTTCTAAAATCTGAGGTGGTTGTTTACTGGTGTTAACATCTGAATAGTCTGAGCTGATATCCTGCGTGGCTTCTAATCTCAAGTCATTAAGGTTCTCCTCTAAGATCTGCTCGACTTCCTGGCTCTCCTCCTCTATTTCCATGTCTTGCCAAACTTTGAGCATCTCTGTTGAAGGTCTGAACTCTTCTTCTGCGGTAGAGGCTTCTGTGACACTCTGAGATCTGGCCTTAGCGTCCAGTGATCTCTGGGGTTCAGTTTTTTGACGAGTGTCAGTGTTTTGAGTCCTGTCTAAGCCAGGAAGGTCAAACACAGACCAGGAAGTGGGGCGGTTCCGACAGAGGCCTTTCCTGTGGACTGGGACGGCCTGCTCCTGTGGACCACTGTTCAGCTGTCGGCTCAGATGCCGGACCAGACCTGCTGGGATATAGGAGAGACTTTCCCTGCGCTTGATGCTAAAGTTAGCATCTTGGTGCTCAGCGTGCTCGTAGTATCTTCTGATCTTGTGGATGAGGAGGCGGTCTTGTTTAGAGAGGGTGGACCTGCGTTCTTGTTCAGGTAGGACGTCCAGTGCAGGTTCATGAGCAGGCATTGACAGACTCTCTGAGGTCACCTGTGGCTCTGGGGAAGAAGTGGCCAACATGTGGGTCTGGTTCTCAAAGTCCATGCAAGCTGAGGGGCTTTTGAAGGCGTCATTATCTATTGAGGGTGAGGGGCAGGCGAGGGAACCCAAGTCCTCTGACACCAGACTGCTCCGTCTGGACAGGCTGCTGATGAAGCGCTCAGCTATCACACTTGCCTGGTCCAATACAGAGGAAGGCAAGATGCCTTTATTGCCTGAGAGCACCTCCTCGTCCTCCTCTGAGAGCTCCCCATTCGTCAGTACACTTGACTCCTCCACTTGGAGACCAGAGGAATCACTCTCCCCTTCTTCTTCCTCTCCAGTTTCTCTTGAGGTATCCTGAGGTTCTGGTGTGTCGGCTTCTTGCTGCAAAAGGGAGACGGGAGACTCAGCACGTCGGGAGTCATGAACCTCCGGCTGAATACTCTTCTCATTTGCTTCAGGGACACAGTCTAAAGGGCACAGCTCCTCCACACTGACCTGAAACATGATAGCAGTGTTTGTAAAGTGGGATGTAATGAGTAAAAGAGACATTATGATGGCAAGCACTCTCCATTGCCATTTAACTTAATGGACCTTTTCAAAGTCAACTAGGCAGTTTAATCTACAGCATCCACAATTTATGATGCATGTCTTTTATCTTATGAGGCTCACTTGAGCTTTATTACACTGGCCTATTTCTATGTGAAATATCAGAGTGTGGTAAAAAACCAAAGAGAAATTGGGACTGCATTTGCAGCTTGGTTGCTAATGACTCCTTAGTGGACCATTTTGGCCACCCTTGGTGAGATAAACTGTAAACATGCCCTGTCTGTGACTCGAACAGTGTTCATAGTGCTGATGTCACCCTAGTTGGCCATTAATCCAAATCTGTTTCCAGGTGGTGCCTGCTCTTTTGGAGTGCCTGCAATTGCAAAAAGTGCAGCTTGGAGCTGTGTGGTGGAGATAAGGTTAGGGAGAATAACAACCTGCCCTCTCTCAGGAGCTGTTTCTCAAAGTTACCATGAGAATCAGGTAAAAGCTGCACTGGGCTCAGAATTACAATGTGGCCTTTCTCAGTGGGAGTGCAGGAGAGCAGTTTGTGCTCTGTGTGTGCGTGTGTTATGGGGACATACGCTAAATCTGTTTACGCAGTCACATTGTAGGGACTCACCTTCTTAATGGGGACAAAATGCAAGCCGCCGTAATGTAAGTCAATCTAATGTCTCTGAAGTGATGGAAACACATCACTGAGAGAGTGTGTGTGTGTGTGTGTGAGGCACTTTAATTTCTGGCCATCAATATAGCTCCAGGCATGATTCAAATAGGCCTCAGAGAAATGCTGTGCTCATGGCAAAGGGCACCTATTAGGAAACTTTCTTAAAAGTCTAATGTAGTATTGAATGAGCCACCTCTTATTCACACATTGTTTACAAAATTATAACAAATGCACAGAAAGTGTGTTATTCAAACTACACAATGGTTAGAAAATAGGCTTAACAACAAACTAAGTGGCACTAAGAGCATGAAGATAGATGGGCATTATTTGGCACAGTGAATAAATGTTATATGTGGCCTCAGTGTGGAAATGAATGGATGCCAGTATAAATGTATTCAGGGCTTTATTGAGTACCTGCGCGGTGAGAGCTTCTTTCACAGCCACGTCCATGTGTTTTTCCTCCTGCCTGCGAGTATCTACCTCCTCTCTCTGTGTCGTTTTCATCTCAGCCAGATCTCTGTTGTAATCATCCTGAAAGAGCAAAGCACAACATTAAACTGAGAGCTAATTCATCCAAGAGACCACACTGTGAGGCAGCATGAAGCAGAAGAATCTGTTACAGCAGACAGACATTTCTGAGACACTTAATGCGACTTAAGGTCAGCCTTGAAAAATCCACTACAATGGCCAGAATAAAAGTCTTCCAATTCAAATGACAAGTATTCATTCATATTCAGAAACAATACTGTTATAATTAATTAACAATTAACCTTAAAGACTTTGTAGTTATGAAAATTCAGAGGGGAAATGTGATTAGGAAATACGATTATCAAAGAGCAAAGCTCTTCCTATTATAATGATAATGTCATGTGATGGCTACATTAACCTTTGAAGTCAAACAACATTTAACAGGGCACACTGAGCCACTGGTTCTAATGCAAATGCAGGCATGTTTTCAAAAGCATAAGCTTCAACATCAATCACGTCGAAAAAAAACAATTTTGAAACACAGCACAGAGAAGTACAGAGAAGAGGAAAACATACAATGAGAGGAGAACATGCATGCATAGCGGGATGACCTTCAACTCCAAAAACAGAACAATGCAAGCAAGCACATGCACTAAAACAGACTTTTAACTTTCACCCATACATTGTAGAGTTCACTGTTAGAAGTTTGGGAGAACTTCAGTCCATGCACTTCAATAGCATGAATTTGACCTGAGGCATTCAATGTGCACAGTGCAAATGGTAGCAGGTGTTAGTTGGTTCTGTTTATGAAGGGAATAAAGAGAGAGAGGGACGAGAGCCGGCGTGGGAGAAAGAGTGACGGAGAGTATTGGTAAGCCAGTGGAATAGAGCAGGAAATGGGAAACCCGTGGGTGGCAGAAACCCTCACCGTTGTGAAGTGAGTAGAAAGCAAAGCCCTGGCTTTATAGTGCCAGCAGGAGATGGCTGCCAGCACTGAGCTGGCAAAGTCGGCTACCTGGTCGTCTCCCATCAGTATGTCTTCCTTGTAACTCTCCCCCTCCTCCTCCTCCTCCTCCTTTGCCTCCTCCAGCTGCAACCCCCCCTCACTGGGTGAAGAGCCCAGTTTCGGGTCACTGTCAGTAGGACTTAGCTGCTCCAGAGAGTCCCTTCTGGGAATCAGATCCTCCACACATGGTGTCTCAGCCTCAGGCTCGCCTAGACTGGAGGTCAGCGTACTGACACTAGTGGCTGGCTGAAGGGAGCACCTCTCCCCCAGCAGTGCACCCTCACTGTCTGCATGCTGTAGCGTGAAGTCATAGACATGTGGTGTGTTATTGCAAGGCCAGTGCTAGAGCCATGTCGTGATTGCAAGGCTGTAAATGGGATGGAATCATCATAAAGCTGCTTTAGCTTCGGGTGAGATATGGTTTTTGTAAGTCAAGGTATGTTCTGTGAAGATTAGGTTTGCACTTTCTCATTTTTGGTTTGAGTTATTTTTTTGCAATTATAAAAGAAAGTTTGAACTGCTGAGTCAAAACTGGGTAAACCATATCTCACCACTGCACACCGACCTAGAAAAACTGCTTTGATATGACAGAATGAAAAAGCTTATCAAGGTTTAATAAAAGACTGCATTTGGATTTCAGACGCTTACCTTCAGAACAGCTGCATAGAGAACAAAGATAAAGAGGAGGAGGAGAGATAAACAAATGAGAATGTCAATAAGTCTGAAAAACAGCATGCTCAAGTCAAATATTACATGACAAAATAACCTGAATACCACATACATCTTGTACAATTATAGTCAGGACACAGTCTCTGCCTCCACAAGCAGACACTGAGTGAGGCAGTAGTTAGTTTGGGCCAGACTTAAGGGAGGCCTTGTGATTAGATAAATACCAATTAGAAACATCTTCCTCTCAGAGGCTCAAACTGGACATGATGCAATTAGCCAGGATGTGATGACCTACTCCCTCACAGAGATGGGAAAGTTGACATGAAAATTGCTTCTTCATTACATTGGCTCGAAAAATTGATCTGGACTGGGAGCAAAGGAGATCTGGGGACAAGAATACGGAGGTTTTCTATTTCATAATGGCCAATTAGACTAGCTGAGAGCAGGGCGACGCACAGATCTGAAGGGAAGGCTGAATTTGAAAAGAGCTTGTGTATGACAAATCCTACGACCAATAATTAAATTCATTATGGGTGAGGCCAGTGGAGTGGGAGTAAGTGTCTTTTGATCTGTCCTCCAGGTGTCTTTCAGAGAGAACAAAGCACAAGTGCCATGGAGATGTGGACAGCGTTGCTATGATGTAAATAAAATGTACCAACCTTTTGTGCTCCTTATGATTTGTTTTGCAGGCTCTGAAAGGACAGAGAATTGAAAAAGATATAACTCACTGACAATGAAAAGAGTAATTAGCAATGTGATTCTATTAATATTACAAATAATAATTCATAACAAATAAATCGATGGAGTATGGGTCTTTAACCTGATCTCCTTCTCCCATTTCGCCCTCCAAGATTGAAGTCGTCAGCTTGGAAAGACTCTGCTTTCTTCAGCCTCTCAGGACTGTAATGGTACTTCCCTGGATCTAAGCAGAATGAGCCGTCATTATACTCAGAGCCGCAATTACAAAAACAATTGTGTCCACATAAATAGATGGGTTATGGACTACGCCTTCCTGGTAAATTCAGCAGCATTCCATATTTTCCACTGAAGCTGAACCACCCTTCTCCTTTGTCAGCAGCATCTGTTGTAACACTTACAGTTGGAATTGTCCATGATGGCTTCTCTTGCCTTTAAAGAAAAAGACAGCATGGTTAAGTACAGTTCTTCAGCAGCAGAGAAGAAAGAAGAGTGTGAAGTGTCATTTACCTTCTGTGGGACGATGGCGTTGTGGTTCTCAAGAATGAGCCTCTTAATGTGATGGGCCCAGAGACGCTTCTCTTCTACTGACTTGGCCTGGAACAACAAGCACTTGTCATTTAGAAAGAGTCATTGATGTTAATAAAGAAACACTAGATACTCGCATGCATGCAGAATAGATATACTACAGTGCAAACCATTGGCTCTTAAGTGTGAAAGAAAAAAATATTTTGTTAACATGGTAACAAATAATATGAGAAAAAACAAGCATAATATTCCTATAGTTACTTTAATTACCTAATATTTTTATATTTAAAAAAAGACTATTATAAAGAGGACAATTGATTGAAATGGGATAAATAGGTCGACAGCCACTTGAGTTCACATATACCTGCACTGTATGGGGTTGCTTAGGATGCTTGAAATGGATGACACTGAAGAGCAGGGGATCCTTGGCGCTGTCCAGTAGCATTAGGGTGGAGCACTGCAACCACAATGAATGAAGTGATGTAACCATGGCTTCACCCACTGAGATTTGGTTACCTCTCTTGATTTGCTTTATCAAAAATATGTCTCGTGTAATTTGATCTCATTCAATTTTATGTAATAAATAAAGCAGAATGTGTTAATTTGCTAATCCTTTTTCTTTCACAGACTTAATTGAAAATAGTACAAAGACAATATACTTAATGTTTGACCTCATCATACATTGATTTTTGTAAATATCAGCTTTTTTCTGAATTTGATGGCAGTGACATGTTTCGAACAAGTTGGGACAGGAGCAACAAAAGGCTGTTAAAGTAGTGGACTGATCCAAAAACACCTGTTTGGATCAGTCCACTACTTTAACAGTCTTTTGTTGCTCCTGTCCCAACTTGTTCGAAACATGTCGCTGCCAAAAACACCTGTTTGGATCAGTCCACAGGTAAACAGGTTCATTGGTAACAAGTGACAGTATCATAATTGGGTATGAAAGGTTCATTCTGGAAAGACTCAGTCGTTCACAAGCAAGGATGAAGAGAGGTTCAACACTTTGTGAAATACATGATTGTAGAAAGGAGATTACTACAAGGGCTATAAACACTTCGTATGTATTCTGTTTTTATTTACATTTTTTTAACTAAATGATGAATCACTTAATTATTACTTTTTTAAATCCCATACCGAGATGTGGATCTTGTAGACATAATGTTCCCCTCTTTTCTTGGTAATGAGGAGCATCCTCTCGAAGAGGAAGAGTGTACGGGTGTTCTTCGCCCGCAGGACATGAAAGGTGCCCTCCAAAACCAGCTCTCCATAGGTAGTCAGGTCAGCACCCTTCCAGTTGATCAGAAGAGACTGTATCTCCTGCAAATGTACATGAAAGCACAAATCCCACAAACACTCTCAGTTATGTTCTTTCAGCATGAAAGAAAATCAATGCCAGACAAGTGCCAGCTTTTATTTATAATCGTTATAAAACATGTGTACAAAGAAGACTAGGAAGGTGAACAGGCCACTCAGTCGATGACAAATTGCGAAGGTTCATGGATTTGCCACAGACAATATCTGCTTAGAAATACCTGAGATTTGGGGCTTTAAAATACACATTTATCAAAGAGATGGAAGACACAGAAAGCTGCCTTATTGAGAAAAGCAAATAAGTGGAATAAATCAATGAAGAATATTACTTTGGGCTCTCCAGAGGAGGAGAAAGAGTTACAGTAACACTAGACAACAGACAGACAGACATGAGAAAATCAGAAGGTGCATGTCAGAGGGAGAAAGCTGCACCTTGACTGAGTACGTACTGTACTGCATGTAAGCATTGCACAGCAATGACAAATACACCCTGTCAAAAGGATTTTGGCATGCATCATGGAATGTAATCCCATCTCACCTGCACTCTGACAGCGTGTTCGTGTTTCCTCTTCATATCGTTGATGTACCAGGCCACTCCAGTCATGGTGTCTATGGCCTCCTGAATGACCTCATAGCCCTCCTCGTCTGGGTCAAAGTGCTTTGCAATTTCCTTTAAAAGAAATAGGAGACAACTTCTGACAAGGGCACCCATACAGAGAACTAGTTAAATCCTTGCCCAGACAAACAAAGATGTGTGTTCATGTGTGTGTCTTTTTGTTTTTCTTGCTTTTACCTTGTAAAATACTAATTACTAACTAGTCTTTATCCTCACGGCTCTTGATTACAACCAAATCAAAGGACCAAAAAAGACAAATCACATGACCAGTGAGGACATTCCATACCTGAAGCAGCAGGTGATATTTCAGGATCCTCTGGACCGGCTTTAGCAGATAGGAGCCCAAAGGGAGGGAGCGCTTCAGAGCCGCCTGCCGATCCCTGAAGAACTTGGCTAAAGTTTTACTCCTCATGCAGTTGGTCAGTGCTGCCACTGAGCTGGAAGGACATCAAAGACTTTTATTAATCAAGTCAAATTTGATTCCCAAAGAAAAAAATATTTAGCATATGCATCACAGTCAAAGGTCTGATTAAAAAGAAATATTTTCACTCACTTGGGATAGTTGGTGCAATACTGAGTGTATATTTCAAAGTATTCACTCTGAGGAAACACAAGTCAGACAAACACATCACTAGTGTTAACTTTCTCGAGGAACTGACATCACTGTAAATCAGCATAGAGAAGACGATTCCTCTCACCTTATCTACAAAGCATCTAGCGATGGCCACAGGATCATTCTCACACATGTCTAAGGACTGCAGCAATTCACTGAAATGCAGAACACAACAACCGAGAGGAAGTACAGTGTTAATGGACTCACTAAGCTAATTTATTAGGAAGTACAGAAGTACAGATGGAAGGAATAATGATGAGTGGCAAAGTTCAATAAATCAATATTAATACTTCTATTTCTGCCTTGTCTGAGATGTGATCCTTGTTAAGAAATATTGCCACTAGAGGGCAGCACACACCATTAAACAGGAGCCTTGTGACATGTTCAGACTAAGGCTGAAAGAACATGCATTGGACTTGAAATTCTCCATGCCCATAGTCCCATGAAAACAAGCTTTATTCAGAGCTTGGGAAACCAGAACCTAGGAGTTGTAAGGTATTTTAATGCTTTACATGGTGAGACATCACCTCAATACAATGTGCATGACTGAGGGAGGATATATGGGAGGGTGACTGTGGAAAAAAACAACTGTACTAAAATCACCATTTACCCCAAGTACTGTACTCTGCACGAAGGCTGTTCAGTTAACATGCCAAAACATCTAATACAATTCATCACACAGTGTTCCGTAACCCAGATCAAAGACCATGCAGCTGAACTGAAACTGACTACAAGCTAATATGTCAACATGATGGGGCCCAAAATAAATCTCAACACCTAGATTTTTTCATTGTGTCACAAAGTCAATATTTTTTATTACATGATTGCTCTGTTAACAATACGTAACGTTGAAAGAAGATTAAGTGTTAGAAAGAAATACAAATTCCAGGATAAAAGAAAGGTCATTTATCAATTAGTCCATTAATAATCGTGTCAAATGTGATTTACTGACTGAGATTACAGAGAACTTGAGTTGGCAAAGCCAAGCAAAGCTTTGAAAAGTTAAGTAAGTACACGTTATCAAGATATCTACTGAACATACTGTACAGTACAGTATGAATAGTAAATGGTCTGTCCAGTCAGTGTGTGATCCCTGAATGAGGAATAAATTAATTTCCACAAAGAGACACTGTAAAAAATCACTAATCTTTCTTGCAACATAAATCTGGTTCCTCTGGGCAGCGTCCTGCAAACTGGCACAACTCTAAACAATACACACAAGCATGTCTCCGCCAAAACAATACTGTAATAAAAGACAGATTCATTGTCTTCCCTTCTAACTTAAAGAAAACATCACAGTACAATGTGACAAGAAAAAAAGCTTAATCTCTCAGAAAAGGGCAACACTTTGATCTAAAATCTGTCAAAAAATCTCCCTTGTACAGCTGGTTAGAATTTCATTAGAAAGCAATAAGAGTCAAATCATCTCCATTTGTGGTTCAGGGTTGTGCTACAGCCTTGGCATTAGGAGGGAGGCTCCTCACTGTGAGAGGAATGTTAATGTGTGTTTTGGCAAGCAGCGTGGTCAGCAATGAGCACTTGCTGACATAAGATGATTAAATGTAAAGCTAGATGCACCACCATTTCCCCTGGCTTTCAGATATTTGCAAGAGTGTGTTTAATGTCACTCCTTTGTTTCTAATTGCATATGTTCTACTTCAGAACTATCAGTAGTGAATGGAACAAAACTAGTGAGGTGTGATGCATTCTTAATATTCCTCCTTCTTCCATTATTTATTGTATTATACACACATGAAAGTATATAATAGCATCCCTCAATTAAAGGTGGATTACATAAATGCAGTGTCTTTTCAGTGACTACCCTGTAGTTTTGAGTGGCATTTTCAGCTTCAGGATTACAGTTGTGGTTATACCATTATTTTAAATGTCTATCTAAAAAAATCTATATCTATCTTCTAAGTGTGTTTGCATTTGTGGATGTAACTTACCTGTTGAACTCATAGATGTCCTCGATGTTTCCAAACAGGGCACACACTTGCTCTGGCTGTATGGGAAGGTTACTCATGTCGATAATGTGAGCCAGGTAGTCCTGGAAAAACAGGAAAGATGGAGTTATATATACAAGATGAAGTTATAAGGTCATGTCAATATTTGGTGGCACACAGGCACTTCCAAATTTTTACCAGTAGAGGGAGCATGTATATGGACAAACAAATTGCTCTTTGTGTCCCTGTAATGTACTATTGGGTTGTTATAAGATATTTAGTTTGACCATCTGATTCCTACACTTTCAATGCTACAGTGACCTTTCATTTGATGTACATAAACAGAAATGTGATGCATCGTGATTTCAAGGCTTTTCAGTTTCAAACAACTCGATCCTTACAGTAAATCACATACAAATGATAAGGTCTTTAAAGAATCCTTTTAAGGATTTGTTCCATTGACTAGAAGCCAGTGTGACTGTCTGGAAGAGGTTCTGTTGTACCCAGAACATAAACATCAGCACAGCCTGTTCTCCTCCAAAGACCCAACTCCCCCTGGACCTCAGGAGTATTCAGAAGTAGCTAAAAAAAAGTATCCAAATATGCCAACATCTGGATGATTGCCCCCTTTCTTGGCAACTCTTGGAATACAAACAACTCCAAACAAGTGGAGGACTAAGTTGACGAGGGACAAACAGGCACACACGCAGCAACTATATAAAGAGCATACCAGTAAACAGCTTGCACACACACCCAGCCTCCCAGACGATGTGGTGCAAATACACACACACTTCGCAGGCCTGTCGGGCAGCCCAGATTAGGATGAGAGTCATTGCATCGCACAACTGAATGAAGTTCAGCCTGTGGATGAAGAATTCCAGTGCACTGAGAGCAATGCTGATTCGCAGTCTGCAGGGCGTCTCATAGTCTCCTATAGAAAAGCCCACCACTGTTGTTAACACCATAAACATGTGACCTTCAGCACACTGCTATATGTAGCCTCCTAGTTTATAGTGTTACAAGCTGTGTCTTATTAAAGAATATGCAGTGCTGTTCTGTGCCTGTCAAACTGTTAGAGGTCAAATCAAAAAGTGTTAAACAAGAATACTTAGTTACATGTTAGACCAGGTCTTTCTGAATCCCAAGAGCACTGACCACATTCTGTTTTCCAACAATGTCGAGCATGATTATTGTGGGTGTGTTCAGGCCATGTATTTAGACATGCGAGACCAGCTGGGTCAAACAGCTGTTCTCCAAACTTTATTTCACGGACAGAGAGTTCAAGAGTGAGACTTCAGAGTAAGTGATAGACAACATCTGAAGGCAGAGTGGGCATAGCTTCAACAGCTGATCATGAGTTCAGTGTCAGTATCAAGCGGAAGCTCTGGATTAGTTGCTGAAGAAACAATGCGAAAATGAAGGAAGAGTTTCACGTGTGTCTGTCAGATTCGAGGCTTGGTGTGAAATTAAAATTAACTGTGTGTGGAATGAATTTGATGGAAGCCACACTGTAATCATAAAAGGATAAAGGATACATCTGTGCTAGACTGCGTTCCCACACTGCAGCCTATGGAAAAACCAATCGCTCTCCTTTCATCTGTGTATTTTCTCCAGTTGGTGCAAAGATGGAGGTGTTTGTGTTGGCTGGGAGGCCCCGAGAGCTCAGGCTAGGCCGGAGCTCGCTGCAGGGCCTGTGCGACTGGGGCCAGACCAGGCTGGGCTGCTGCTCCTGTCGACTGAAATAGTTAGAAGTCCTGGAAGTGTTTGTCAGGAGCAAGTCGTTACTCAAGCTGCGACGAGGGCAGCACTCCCTCCCAACAGCAACTGCCAGACGCCAGCACGGTCGGAGACAAGGTGAGGAGAGGTGCTGGCTGGTTTACCGCCAGACGGTCTCAGAAATGCCCCACGTGTTAAAGACATTACCATCAGTGCAGCGGAGAGTGTTTGACAGCAGAGCGCTCCTGTTTCTATACAAGACTCGGGAAAGATTGAGGGGCCACAGAGGTTTCTAGGTCTGGAAGTTGTTTCCAGACTACAAAAGGTAGAAGATGTGATAAGACGTACTGTAAGTGGTGTGTTGAGTTGTAAAATCCTCCCTGTCCCATTTTCCATCCTTCACATCTCTAATATGAGGCTTCAACTATCTTTGACTAAGATCACAAAGCCCAGGATTTCATGTCATGAAAGACCTGCACTGTGTCCCAGTTTTGAGTGTTTGAACTCGAGATATGAGCGCAGTCCATCATCCCAGGCAACAGGCTGTAAACTTTCACTGCACTGTAAATATACAGAACGGTTTATATACACACAACACTAGGACCAGATTATGAACTGCTATTATAAACTAGAAATCTATAAACAACGCACACAATTGCCAGATGTCAGGTACGCATTTTTGTCAAGAGACTGACTTGTTTAAAAAAAAAAACACACAGGAAATCAGAATTGATCCCAGTAATGAAAAGAAAAAAAATCCACTGGATGTTTTACAAATGCCAGGTTCATTTGTGGCTACAAACAGCTGCTTAGAACACAGTCGACATTATATGCTCTCAACAGCCGTTAAGCCCAATTCTCCTATATGGCTCTTGGCTAGTCAAATACAGTAAGTCACCTCCAAAGAGTGCTGCAGACATGAAGTCATAGCTGTATATTAATCCAAGTCAAACATGTGCTTTAAATACACAGAATGCTGATGATTTACTCTATAATATCAGATGGTTGGCTCACAGTGAATACTTGGCTGGAAGTGAAAAACTCTAACTGTAACGGAAAATTGAGTTTGAGCACAGTCGGCGTAACCCTGACATCCACTCACCTCCACGATGCTGCGCAGGTCCTTGACGTACATGCGCTCCGTCTCAATGATCTCCATGACAACACGGTCCACATAGGTCAGTTTTGGGTTTGGCGCCATGGCGTCTGTGACGACAGGCGAGGCAGGGATGTGAGCGATTTCACCGCTTGCCTTCCTGTTGGAGGTGGCGTTGTTGTTGTTCCACTGGTTGCTGATGGCCCTGGTCTCCAGTCGTTCCTGCCAGCAGCCCCTGGAGCCCGTGAGGGGGGGACTGTGATCCCCTGTCTGCTCTCCGGTGCCTTCAGCCGGGCTCAGCTCCAAGTCTATGTCCTCCTCGCTCGGTATGGGTGGGGTGGTGGAGGAAGGAAGAGCTACGGTGCTCCCGAAAAGGCTGCGGCTATCGCGCGACGATCCAGAGGACAGGGTGGACACCAGGCTCACTGGACGCTCACCCTCTCCGTCCAGTGGCTCCACACAGAGCGAGCTGTAGCAGTCTGAGTCAACGTTTGCCTGTTCATGTTCGCTGGTGGAGAGGGGCGAGGACAACTGAGGAGATTCTGGACAGGTGAGAGGAACACAGAAAAAAGGTAGGCGTCAGGAAATGAGAGATGGACAATGAAACAGTGTATTCAAAGGCAGGTAGGTGGTAACACACTTCGATCTAAATCTCACTTTGGAATCTCACTCCAAATTATAAAACTTATTAGAGCCACCTTTTAGTCCTAAAAGCAAAGTGGGTTTCATATTTCAAAAGGCACATTTTGGTTTGAGTATCACTTTAAAACAAATGTTATTTCATGGGTTTGATTTAAGTATTACACTTTATTGTAGGAAACTGTGCCTGCTCTTTGCAGCAATCATATTTCCACATTTGCATACCTGGCAGCCACCCTGTCTTACTGGTGGCTTCTGTACAGCTGCACTAAGTTAAGTAATAAATGCTGCTCCAAAGCAGATGCACTTTCATCTCTGGTGATGACTTCTCTCAACATGTGGATAAAGAACAGTAAGGCTTTGACTGCGTTAAAACACTATCTACAGACAACTTCAGATAAATATAATTCTAGTTACACTGAACAGACCACTATCCAGAAATCAATAAAAGACGGCTCAGAGCTCTGTGCTTCTACGCCCAGACGGAGACACATAGGAGTGGTTTACTGTAAAAGGCCTTGCTCAAATCATTACTGACATGGCCTAAATTAAAACACTGCATATTCTGTGGAAAACCCAGCCATTTCCTCTTGTTCTCCTGACGGCTGAAGGCCAACGCTTGGAAAAACAGAGAGGGGGAAAACTGATGAGAAGAAAAAAAGGAGGTGGACGGGGAACCAGGAGCTTTGTTTATATGTCTTATTGAGCTACGTTTGAATTTAAGAGAAACTGAATCCATATTCAGTTTCACATTCTTCCTGGCCAAATGGGGATTTTTCCTCACAAACGTTTCCTAAATATATGAAGTCATGGCAGAGTGAGAATGGTGCACTGAGTAGCCACTGTGCAGAGAACTCCATTTCCTTAAATATTCGCAGGGCAAAGGGGTCAAAGCCATTTTGCTCAGCTAAAGAAATGAAGCTTTGTCATGCAATTGGACTTCAGACTAATAAATGGAAATCTACGAGGCACAAACCATCATTAAGCAAAACGTTAAGTGAATGACTCAAGTAGGTGATATTGCCAAGTGGGGACGGAGAGCATAATTTGGTGTTGATAGCCCACAGATGTAGCTTATGTTAAGAGCCTGAAATGCACGCTCTTTCACCGGTGTTGACAAGCTGGTAACCTAAATATGTTCATCATTAAATGTGCATCATTGGTCAGCAGCCCACAGCTGACAACACAAACCTGCTGTTGTTAGGATTTTTGTCAATCTGCAACCAAACTGATTCATTAATAACAAGCGCACTCACTTGACTTATCTCCCATATACTGTTTTATTGAGAACATTCCATCATTTATGGCTCTCCTTGGAACAAATCATGTTAAAAAAAAAAAGACACAGATTTCACATGAGAACATGGAAAGTGCTCAAAGTCTGTGATTTATGAAGTCTTGCAAAAAAGTGTGACATGCAGTTGGATGATGGGCTTCACAAGAAGAATGAAACTGCCTTTCAGTTTATTCACACACACGCAGACACACACAAAGACACACCTTCTGGCATCCTTAAACTTTCCATTCGTCAGTACTGAGCTCATGAGAGTCTCATTCACACTGCACAACTTGCTCCACAATCCACACTAAGCCGTCCCAACAGCACGGTTCCCATGCAAAACCTCACTGGAAGAAACAGATGAGCTGGCAGGCAGAAGCTGACCACCAGAGAAAACTCTGTTTACGCTCCATGACAAATCACAGGGTTGATGGTGTAAAGGGAGTGTAGCGGCGAGCTATTACACTCACTACGCCACTATGAATTACAACGAGGCGTCCGCTTCCTTTGCCGCTTCTGTCTTTACATTTGGTTTTGAGATTTGGCGTCTGATATGTGAACCTCCCTTCCTCTTTCCTTCTCTTCCTCACACCCAATGTCCCTCTATAATAAAGCTAGTACAGACAGCAGCTAATGCCAAGTTAAATGGAGGAGGAGGGACAGCGCAGATAAACACTATGTTTGCACAGTTTCCAAACTCTCTTGGTTAATATATAAGCATTCGCGATCCTAACCGATATCTCTTTATGCACATCCTAAATAGCACAAGGAGACAAGTCTGACTGAACTGTACAAGCGTGTACATAGTGATAGTACAGGAAAACTATCCAACTTATCTGAAGACTTGAGCACACACTTGACTCATCAGCTCAGCTCCTTCCATAGCTCTGATTGACCACTTCAGATACCGACCCTAGACTCAGCCATTATCTGTGGCCGATACCACACACCATATGTTTCAGGGGGAAAACAGCGCTGCTGGACCACTCACTGACATTGTTGAAACAGGTTGTGCAGAGGAATGCAAATGATGTGGTCAACATGCAGGTCTAAGATAAGCCAAGTGCCTGGTCCTGTGTGATGTAGTGCAAAGTGTTTCCATTCTGCCTGTCGCCCCTCGTGATCTGTCCACTTCATGAAGCACGTACAGACAGAGAAAAACATGCATCTATGCCCTTGTGTTTCATCAGCTATGATGCCTCACCATTATTACAGAGACATTATGAAGGCAGGGTCTTGTTTGGTGCCACAGAGTCTCTTTAGCATCTGCAAACATTTATAACTAATCTTAGGGATCTGTAGCCACAGTGGCAGAGTCATGCCAATTGCTGTGTCACCCAGCTGTCAGATGTGGCAGACTATAAAGTCTCCAGTATTACATCTTGCTTTTTAAAAGCATGTATACAATGGTGGCTGTTCTTTACCTGGTATGTTGTTCCATATACAGTAAGTGTTTTCAGCTATGTCAAGGTTTGTTTGCATCTGTTGGTTGCACAGTTGCTGATGCCTTTGCAGTGTTGAGAGTCTATGGCTTGATGGCGAACAATGGGAAAATGAACATGCATACTTCACTGAATGTCTTGTCACACTCAAGCAATTTTGCCTTCAGCGACTGAGGCTGATCAAAGATAAGCACAATTCTCTGGCTGCTTAGAGAGCTAATTTGTTACCATTAACTTTATTGGTAGGAAAAATAGTTCTTGGAATTCATCCTTTAAAGCCCAAATGCCAATGATGTTTTGGCAATAACTGCAGGGTAAGGTCTATAAAAAGAAACCACCATAACAGGGGCAGTGAGCAGCGCACACTAGTTCAAACCATCTGTTTTCTACAGAATTGGCTAAGGCAGTCACATATAATGTCTGTACATAAACATACACTTTTGAACACTCAAGTCAGCGTTAAATTACTGTTCTTTTACGTGACAACTAGAAAATAACAAGTGATGGGGAAGACTTCAATTTGTTCATACAGGTCACAGGTGAGGGAATGATTGCTTCATATCTACATAGTTTAAAAGCATTCTGAAGCATAATTTGAAAGCAGCATGTTTGTATCCATTCAAGAAAAATTCCTACCACTTCTTTCTCAGCAGCTCAGTATACAGACCTGTTAAATCAGCAATTATACAGAATGGTTGCACAGCTAAGTATATGGTCCTGAACCAAATTTCCATTTCAGCCTAGCCATGGATCTTTCACAAACCACACTTTCACAAAGTATACTACCTCAACAAAACACAACACTCTCCTTTGTTTCAGTACCACATCAGTACAGTTGTTAACTTACAGGAATAACCATTAACCAAGTCAAGGCTGGAGAGATAGTATAGTATTTGGACTACATTTCAGACAGACTTGATAGCCCACTGCTGTTTTTCAAAGTCCATTTAGTCTCAACAATGTCAACATCAAGAATGTTTACTAAGTGTGTTGTGTGATCCCTAAATGGATTACATTAAATCAGCTGTTTGTGTGTGAACAGATTACCAATGTTTTTGCTAGAGGAAAAATGTTTGGAATTCCAGAAAAAAACCCTCCCAAACCCCTCATTGTAATTCTCTGAATTCCAGTTTCCTGGCTGTTAAGCCGAGGTTAACATTTACAGACAAAGGTGTGTTAATGCTACAAGCATGACCTTCCCTTCCCTTTTGTTACTTCCTTAAATCCAAATCCCCTGGACAGTGTTTCACTTTAATGCAGCGCTGGCGTGTGCTAATACAACCTGTAACCAAATAGTTGTAAAGTGATTCTGGATGTTAAGAAAAAGCCTAATAAAGTAGCTTTCCAGTGCCGGACCCTTTACTCAATGATAGTTAGGGGTATGGACGATATAGAAATGGGTTTGAGGGACATGACCGGTTATTTAGTGAATGCTTCTGTCTGTTTCATCGCTGAAAGCAGACAGGACATTCGCTCACCGAGGGGCTCGATGACTAATCAGTCTAGAACTAATAATGTGAAGTCTACACTTGTTTTTTCATTTCGGTCTGAGCTTATCATGCAGTTAACAATGCAGCCTGTTCATAAACCTGTCCGCCTCTGACATCATGGTTATGTGAATGACATGCAGTTCCTAATAAGGTGGTGTAGGAGGTGAACAGAAACGCTGAAATGAATACCCCAGCACCTGGTTATTAACTTTTGTGAAAGCCTATAGACACATGTAAGACAGAGATGATCTGTATGTGTTTCAAGTTGTTGGCGAACAGCACACAAAGCATTCCTTTAGAAAGAATATTCTCAGGCGTCTGTGAAAAGAATCCAACTAAATATTACCACCTTCTCGGAGAACAAGATAAGACACAGCATGCAGCTATGACGTTAGTCGTTAGTTGCAAAACCCTGTGATGAAATGACTCGTATATTCACATCAGTTCATGCAAAACAACCTCCATGCAAATTCCACTCAGAACAAGCTATAGTTTTCTTTTCTCTTCTCCGACATCTGAAACTGCCTCATCCACGTACCTGACTTATCCAACTTGTTCTGCACTCACACAAAGATGCCGGTAAAAAGATCTCCTTATACAGTGTGTTGCGTAACACATGTGTACTTGACTTAGGGTATTAGGAAATAAACTAGACACACAGAAGGGTAATAACAATGTCATCTGAAAAACAATGGTGGACGATGGAAAATGTTACAAGTACCAACAACAGACAATAATAATCCCTGTTAAGTTGAACTGATTATATGTTTAAAATAACTTTTTAATTATTACCTTTAAAAAAGCAGTAATGAGATTTGTCCACCAAAGCAAAAAAATGTGAAAGAACAAAGAGTATAAGTCCAAGGGGATTTCTAAATCATCCTCTGCAATGCCTCCAACTCCTGCAACCAGACTTTTAATATGATGAGCAATGAGTGTGCAGCACACAGTTAAAGAGGAGCTGTCTCAGAGAAAGACACACCTTTATGACTATATCATGTGAACTTCCTAGGACCCCAAGTCAAACTTCATTCCAAATTTGCCTATGAGACTCCAAAAATAACCCAGAGGATCTGCTGAAGTTCCTCTTGTCTTATTCTGTCTGGCTTGTGGCCTTTTGTTTCCTAACCAAATCAGAAGCAAAAAAAACAGGAACAACACAGCATATATCTATGTTCAGCATGCAAATACTTATCCAAAAGCTGCAGGAGCTCTAAGCATCTGAAAATTACTTACTCTCTCTACTGGAAAAATGATAGCAGATCACTGAAGCACCTTGGCTCCTCTTAACATTTTGCTGCCTGTGGCAAATCTGTCATTTACATCAGTGTTAACCATTTTTCTGAGCACTATGAGCACAAGCAATAAGGATAAGAGTGACAGCCCTGTGGACATCCCACTGAAAAATACAAGCCCCTGCCTGCACTGTTAGTAACACTTCACATAGCCGCTCCTGCTTCTCCTGCTTGATTCACTCTGACTCATCCATCGAACGGTGAGGAGTCTGAACCCAGCGTACGATGAATCACTTTTAAAGTCATCTTGCGCTATACTTCTAAACACTAGCTCGACCATGCCTGCAACTGCATGATCAATGGCGATAAAACTGTGAAATATTGGTAATTGCTGTGCTCAGATTCAACACATTGAGTCATCTAGGAGGATCATCTCGGAAGAGATTGTGTCCTGGGTGCCAGGCACTGACTTGGCAGCATCATACATTACTTCAATTCCCTCCGGACAAAAGGGGTTTTTTCAAGTGCTGGTAATGTGTGATACATCTACACCAACTTCCTCAGTCTCCTCAGTAACTCTTCTTACAACATACTATTATCTTTCTCGACAAAAAAACATGCTCAGAGCAGGTTCTTGCTGTCTTTTCACCTGCTTTTCTTCAGAAGTAACAATTTTGTGGCCATAAAGAAAACATTCACCTCCCACATTATAACATACAACAAGGTGGAAAATCCTAGTTCCTAATTGGTTGATTAGTATGTTCCCTCAGAAGGAAGAAAAAAAAACAACAACTTCAAACCGGCTGCTGGCGCGACTGATAATCTGCTTTCAGAGCCAAGCGTGCAGTGTGTGTGACCCTGTTTCCCTTGGGGGATAAAGAGGGAATCATGTTTTGCAGTATGTCTTCATTAAGCCCTTCCGCCCCTCAAGATCCACTCTGAACTTCCATCTTCAACACCCCTCCACAACCTCTGGCGCTCAACTCCTCCCCCAGTGGCTGTTGGTAGACAGGGAGGTAGTCTCGCACTGATCCCCTTGGGAAAAACTCCTCCCCACCTGGCAGCGGTGAATGGCTGCCCCTCAGGAGGGCAGGAGGCGAAAGCATAAAGGGTGCCTCCGAGGATTAGGCCTCGAGTCTTCACAGACCATTATCAAACAGCATGAGTCAGAACACTGGAGATTAGACACCGAGACCGATGGCCTGGATTGATTTCTTATCCCTTGATGTAGGAAGGAATTTAGGTCACTTCAAGGGTTTTCTGCTTTGAAAAGTACAAGATAGTTTGATTTACACCTCTCTTTGGCTTCACAAGGAGCTTTGAATGCTGCGTTAATAATTAGCCCGAAGGTCGGTAAATAAAGCGCAGTGGACAACAGAGCCTGAGTACACACACACACAAACTGAACCTGCATTCCACATTGACAGTCAAGGTCAAAACGCTAGGCTGGGACGTTTTGGGGGAATTCTGGTGCCTAAAAGTGAAATTAACTGTGCTCTGTGTAGTCAATGAATTTCATCCATTAACTACACACAGTTCAACTTCAAGATGCTTTTGTTAGGTTTTTCAGATTCCTGAAATAGTTGTGTAAAAAATGTTCCCTTGGATTAGATAGTAATAAAGGCCTCTGTAGCAAAATTCTGGATGGGAGGAAGGACAAAACAATTTTTAAATGGACACTGAAGAGTAGCATGTTTTAGGGAGGTGGGATTCTCAAAGTAACAAAAGGCCAAAACTGCGCAATCTGTGAAAATTTAATCCTGTAAACGTCCCCTGTGCTCGACCCTGGCTCTTAAAGGATCCCAGCTGTGCCAGCTAACCTCAGTGCATAGGCATGTGATGATCCACTTAGGAAACTCCTCCATCAACAAGCCCGCCCTCTAAGAGCCCTTCAGGCACTAACACATAGCCAGCATTGAATCTATTCAAAACTCACATTTCCTCTGGACATCACACACCATCTGGGCCCTGAGGTGTGAGCCCATTGTAAACTTTACCACCAATTTGACAGTCTACAACCAAACTGCTGTCTTGTTAGCGCCTCTCTGCAGAGTCCGCACAGACCAGCGGCAGGACAGATGTGTGAAGTGTGGAGGGAAGAAGACACTTCATTTACTTCACATCAAGCTGTTTATGCTGCGTTAAAAAGGGTGCAATTCTGTTTATCCTGTAGTTCAGGCCTAAATAACAATTATTGTACACAGCAGTCAAATGAGGAATTTGGTAGTTTGCTTTGGCACATACTTGTCTGTCATGCACTTTAATAAACACAGACCTGAAATGTTTTGTCATGTTATAATAAATTACAAGAAACAGCATTAATTACACAAATCATCCTCATACAATAACATATAATTATCATCACTAAGCCATTATTGTGTTTCCTGTCACGTCTTCTGGGTCACCGAAACATTCTAATGCACCGCATGCATGATTACAAAACACCAACTGAATGTTAAGTGTTATGGAGGAAGCTGATATAGAGTTATATTGATTCAAATGAGTTTCTAAGAAGCCATCTAACAAGAACACTCTGAGCAAGGAGCCTGTAACTAATGTGGGTAATCCAGTGGAAGAGCTCTATAGGAGGAATGCCATTGTAGGAGGCAGTAAAATGATTTACATTGAAATAAATTCTTTTGTGAGGAGTACGGGAGACTGAGGCAAACAATGAAATGAAATACAGTGAATGTGGAACTCCATTACAATGGCAGCCATGTAATATAATGATTTACATAAAACTTATGCAACACTAGTGAGATGTTGTGGACATGCAGGATAAAGGGTATGACTTTGAAAACAGGAGCTCACCTGAGGCTGTTTGTGATTAATGCCACAGGCAATTAAGCAGAAAAAGAGTTCCAGTCCAGGAGCTCCATTGACAAGCCCACTCAGAGACGCACTCATCCCTGCCATCATATATCTATGTCCACAACTCGATGCCCACTGGTCTGGAAAAGCTGCAGTGAATGGAGATGATCCACCCGCTCCCCCCAACCCCCCAAAACCCCTTTAAAGCAGTACATTCTGCACACACAGCTACATTCCTGCCTGGGGTTAAGTAGGTCAGAGGGAACCCTTATCTTTGAAAGAGGTGCTTCATGCTGCCTTCAGGTCCTGCTGAAGCCTGGCTCAAACCACTGTCATTGGATTGACAGGCTAGACATCAGCTGATATATTTCACATGTTATACAAGGATTGTAATGGTGCTGCTTCACATTCCACCATAGTGATGAAAGCTTGGGTGGAAATTATGAGGGGTCTTGTGTAATTTCCCATCATCCATTTCTTCAGGAAAAGGAAATTTGAAGTGCAGAATAACAAAAAAAACTTTCAACATCTTGGAGCTGAGCCGAAATATTTTCCTTTCTGTTGGTTTTGTCCAATGACGCATGGTGCCATCCAAAGCACGCTAGCGGTGAAAATTATCAACACAGCTTCTTTTCATTTCAAAACTCTGTGACACTTCAGAGGAATCAGGGTTGGATAGTCACCACAATCTTGTTACTGTTTGCCTTGACCAGACAGGGGGGGCTTCGTTTCACCTTGTGCATTTCTCCTGCCCTGCCCATTAATTATCATGCATCCATCTACAGCAGGGGAGCTAGGTCAGTCACACTTTAACATTAACAAGATCAGTCCGAAATTGTTTCAACTGCTGCAAGTGGGCGTTCTGTTGTGCCAAGGTGATTTCGCACTGGACATCTGAGCTGCAAAATGAGCTGTGAGAACGTGTATTCGGTGCAGGGTGGCCTTTTGAGGAAATAGAGACACAAATTTTCATGAGGGCGGCACACGTCTCCCCCAGCCAAAAGCCTCCTCTGGCCAAAGCTGAACCAAAGGGACAGGCGTAGAGAAAAAAGGGAACCATTGACACACTGGTATTCTTCAGCCAAAGTGGAAGTGCAGGGCCAAATGTGTTCAGTAGAAAGGAGAGGAGGCGTGGGGGACGTGGGGAGGGGTAGATGGACAGAGCAGGCAAACAGATACAAAGAGGCCCTGTGTCAATGCTGTGACTCCGAGACGGAAGATAATGAACACTAAAATAATATGTAATTTGAGTGGCCCCCAGCATACAAGGTCAGCACCGCTGGCGACACCAGCCAGCGTGGCTGTCTGTGATTCTGACACTTTCTAGTTTGATGTGCGAGCGTTCAGGGGTTTCAGCTGTATGAAAGGGTTTGGACGAGCTCCACAGTCACACAAAGAGCCTCTCTGCCAGGCTGGACTGTAGGAGGGAAGTTCATTGCTCTCTCAGCTCTGACTCTCAAAGCTTCGACATTTCCTCGATTCTTCCATTTCAAGCATTTTTCCATTCACCTCTGCTGTACTTGTGTGCTATGTTAGTACACTGTCCTGGGTAACCAGATACACCATTTGGAAAACAGCGGCTTAAAACTCCATGTCATGAGACTGGTCAACGACTACCCGAGCATAGTGAATGAAACTGCATGGATCTTACCTTCCCCCATTGGGCCCTGGTGGAGAGCAGAATGGGACCCCTCTGGCATGGCACTCAGGCCTCTGGAGCTGACAAAAGAACACATGAAGGGTAAAAACTGAATCAAGGTATTCAATGTCACTTCTTACAGCTCACACAGCATGGCAATGTTTATCATTCTTGGTGGGCTCTCATTAAAAAAAAACTACTTTATGTTAGTCCTTTTATTCTTTTGTCAGGTGAACCATGCTTTTTCTACTCGCCTAACTCACTGAAGACAAACCAGCTACAGTCTATTCAGGTCTTATACAAAAAGGAAATTCTTCCCATTCCCCAGCTCACTGCTCTGCTTTGGCTCATGTCATATAGCAAAGCCAGGGCTGAGGTATGCACAGTGGAGGAAACTGTGATATGAGCTAATGCTAATCAGCAGAGAAAGGGCAGGAGGGGGTTGGAATGATAACAGTCTGACCTAACGTGAATGTACACGCAAAAGATTTAGCAGCTACAAATTAAATGCCAAAGGATTTCACATCACCTCTATGAGTGTAATTTGAGCTCTATAAATAAATATCAATTATGTATGTTTAAATGATGTATACCTCAAAATTTCAAATTGCTAAACAAGTAAACTTGATATCAACCTGCCTTGTTTTTATAAATCTGTTTATTAAGTCTTACAATAAATCCATGTGACATTCTCATTATCGGTGAACTGTCCCGTGAGATTACAGGTTCGCCCCTGGTGGCATGTATTTTTCTAATCCTGGCTGCCAGGCTGCAGCATTGTTAATGATGAGGTGTGTCCCCTCGAAGCCACTGTGCTGCCAGTTTCTCACATCACTGCCTCTATGGCCCCTTACAACAAATTAACATGGACGACTGTGCATGAGAACTTGACTCCCTGTGATTCCTGGTGAGCCTCCGGCCTTTTAAACATCGCATTCTTGGGCCATCGAGATCAGAGGACTGGGAATTCTTCAGGGATTAGGATGGGCATTGTTCCTGGTGCGTTCGCTGGCCACTGTGCCGAGCTGACAGCCAGGCCAGCCGAGGACAGACTGAGCCCACTGCCAGGAGGTTCGCCAATTAAGATGTGCAGGAATGCAAGGAGAAAAATCACAGAGCCGGATCCACACATTAAGATCACTGCTTCACTGTAGGGTCCCCGCAGGCAGCTGCAGTCTGGACTCGAGTAGAGCTTGTTTACTGGACAAGAGAGTCAGCAGCTATAAAACTATTATTATTGTTCTTCACTCTACAGTAGCACAACAAGTGAATTGGGGAAAACATCTTATCCTTCCTTTCAAAATGAAATGCAGGTTATTTTTTGGACACACTTGCCAACTATGCTTTTGCTAATAACCTGTGGAGTTTTTACCCATCAGCAGCACAGCAGAGCACTGTTTTTATGAGCAGTGCTGCAACTAACAATTATTTTCATTATCCATCGTTTAGTCTATAAAATGTCAAACAATTGTGGAAAAAGCTCACCACATTTTCCCTGAGCCCAAAGTGACATCTTTTTGTCTCTTCCTTTTTCAAACCAACAGTTCAAACCCTTAGATTTATTATCACATATGACAAAGACAAGCAGCAAATTCTCACATTTAAGAAGCTAGAACCAGCAAATGCTTGACAGTGTTGTTTGAAAAGTGACTGAAACTGTATATTGTTGGGTAGTTTTCTTTCTATTGACGAATCGATTGACTAGTGATTGCAGCTCTATTTACAAGTAGCTGGATATCTGATTAAAAAAATATATAAATACAAATCATAAATATTCTTTTAATCAAATTGACTAGTCCAGTCAATGTCACAATTTTAATCTGTTGTGCTTTGCCTTCAAACATGAATCTGATTGAAATCAAAATCTTGCTGCATCTTTCGAAGACCAGCAGATTTATGCTCAGTCAATGCAGCACTGCCACAATAACATTCTTCAAGAAGGAAGCCTCCTCAAACAGCCTTTGACCAAGCTTGGCCAATTGATTTTCAAGTGGTGGGTTAGTTTGTGTAACCTGCAGGAGAAGTATGTCGAGGGACAGGCTTTGAACTTGTCTCACTGAACAGTGAAATAATAAAAACCTTTGATAATCCCAACTACCGTGACCTATGAGCTAACCCCACTTAATGACCAGACCAAAACTATGCTAATCTGTCTTTGGTCAATGAGAGGCTAGACTTGAAATAATAGGCTCAAAACCTATATATACTGTGGACGTCTGGGTCTTAAAAATGTTTTTCCAATGTCTTATCAAAGTTTGCTGGTATAAATGTAGAAAATGGTTTGGGTGGAGACAGTGAAAATGTTTAACAATGTCCACCCGGACATGGTAAAGCAGTGTAAACCACAATCTTAACACATCTGGACAGAATTCAATTCATCGTGACTCATTTACTTTCGCATCCTGTTTGCTGACATATGGCAATAGCAAATCCTTGTTTTCCTAGGGAGGGGGCACGGCCAAATTTCAAATCCTAAAGAAAACATGACATACAGGCCAACATTCATGCCAAGCTGGCCACCTGTGCTTGAACTAGCTGCCATTTCACACAAATGGAGAGCATTTGGTTCCCACAGCTGATGACTGAATTACCCGCAGCATGAACCTCCCGCATGGGAATCTGCAGCTTGCCCCTTAATTGAAGACAGATGATACAAGAGCCAATCTGATGGTTATTAAAAGAAAGACCTGCAATGGATCGCTTCTTCAGATGGGCTGATAAACTTCCTTGTTCCTTCTAATCACCAGGCTTTACACAGATCCAGGCAGTCAGGGCCTGAATTCCTTTCTTTAAAACACAACAAACAGATAATTAAGGGGGACAGATGCTGGCAAGATACAGCACTCGTGCAAATAAAGAGAAAATGTATACACAGCCATCACCACAAATGTGTTAAAAGACTTACTCTGGGATTATAAGCACAGACAAGCATGTACCTTGAATGCAGACCCAACATGTTAAAAGGAAAAGGGTCCTCAGGGGGTGATAGTATCTGGAGCATTTTTCACCACTGACAGCCCATCAAGACTATGAGAGAACTGAAACCACTGAACATGTCTGCAGAGGAAGCCAAAGGAAAACAAGACGTCTGCTCTCGGGGAGACATGCCACTTTCTCTGTCTCTTCAGGAAGGGTCACAGAGGAGACTGACAATTCAGTGAGGATGTGATCAGACTTAATCAAGAAAAAAAAAAGTTTTATTGGATGCCAAGATTGCTGCCAATTAGTCGCCAACTCCCATCCAGCAGTTGTCCTATTGCCAGTTGATGATCACAGGTTGGACCCAGCATCTGAATCCGAGCACTTAATCAGCCTTTTTGTGCTACAATTAACAACACAAATTGTTTTTTTCCCCCTCATGCCAAACAAGTTGATGGGAGGAGAAGCTAAAAATAGTCTAAAGAATTCCTGCTGCACTTCTCTCTCACAGTCGGAGACCTACCGCATCACGTTGCATTCACCGCCTGCCCCAACAAGGCCCACGGGAATCTGGAAGTATGACATAAGCCCCCTGGGATGTCTCTAGTCAGACACGGTGGTACGAGTTTCTTTAAGACACCATCGGTCAGAACGGATGTTTACGTTGAGGACAAATAAAAAAAATAAAACCTGGCACGGCAGGCAGAGTTCCAAGGTCCTACAGGCTACCAGAGACAGAGAGTCTTTATTATTACAGCAACGGTGCCATGTTTATCTTGCAAGACCTCTCTCTCACCCTCTAACCCTGTCTACCCCAGCAGAAAATATCCCCTGACAAACAGCCTTTCTGTGAGTGCCCTCTTTCCCACATTACTCCTGCAGATTGTCCCCTGACACACAGGCCTTAAGAGACTAACAGCTTTTCATTCACTGGGGAAAACAATAAAAAACCCTCATGCTCCCTCTTCATCTCAATCAAATCCACAGCTTCCACAAAAGCGCCGCCCCAAACCGATCACTTCCCACAGACACACAACATATGAGCTTCTTATTTTAGTCCACTGCATTTCTGAGGACGCTGCTTAGATGTGGCAATAAGTGATCCATCCTGATGAACACCCACAGGGCACTGAGAAGAGTTTTGCCCATATGGTGCACGTCCACCCTGGTCAAAATAGCCCTTAATGGGAAAATAATGATTCCCTGCTGTGCTGAAAACGGAGAAATGGCAATTTTCACCTCCTCATTAATGACCTTTAACCACAGAATGCATACCTGGCAAGTGAAGTTGGCAAGTGCCATCTTAATTGGAAAATGACAAGTGAAGACTTCCAGTTGTTGAACATTATAAATGATAGACTCCAGTGAGCAATCAGTCCTCCATAATGTCCTGCAGTGTTCTGAGGCGAGAGCAGAAGGCTGCTGGGTAAAATTTAGACACCAAGTCTGCAAATAGAATCAGAGTCTGCCTTTTTAAAGGTGCATTACACCACATCTGCAAACGGCTCGCTCATGCCTTCACTTGTCAACATCATACCAACAAAAACAAAGAGTCAGACCTCCCTTGGGTGTCTGGAATGCTAAATCACTTATAGCACACACTCTTCACTTTCAAACAAACACAAAGTTGTCAGGACTCATTTAAGGTCGACCTTTAAACTGTCACAGTGTAATCCTAGCTGTAACTTGCAAATGCTGGAACTTTACGGTCGCATGAGATCCAGGTCTATCCTAAACTGCATCAAATAAGCGTTGAACCACTAACTAATAAAGACAGTGGCTGATGAAAAGCCCAGACACTGGCGTTTAAAGTTTTAAGGTAGATGAAACCACCCTCGCATTCTGCAGCTCTGGTAATTTTACCACAGCTGCAACATACCAAGACTCGAGTAGAAGGAATAAAGAGCCAATTCTGAGATCCAAGATACACTTGGGCAGTTTCCTGTCTGGACCACCTGGAAGAGGGAGCTGTTTATCGCATCGAGGCAACATTTATCTGAGGTGAAGTTGAGACGTTATTGTCTGAAAGGTCAAGTGAGGTCAAAGGAGAAGAAAATGGAACTTTTCACTGGTAACTGATTGATTCTGTCCCATTCTTCTTCAACAGCTGGTGGGGAAAGTCATTGACCTATGAACAGGCTGCATTTAAAACCTGACTGTGTCTCACTGGGGTGCTCATTAGAAAAAGCTATTAGGTTTGCTGGGGCCAAGTATGGGCACCACAGGGGGTGGGAATGGGATGCAGGGAAAGAGGAAATGGCAAATGATTCAGCTGCAGCATGGAGGGGAGTTTTGGCTCAAGCCTGACATCAATGCATTCATGGAAAAGATATCATGCCCTTAAAAAAAAGAAACTCCAGCAGCTGATCAAAGTTCACTCAGTTGAGAGCTTTCAAAGGCAAACACTTCTTATCTGACTGAAACTGGTGCAGCTTGGAGGTTGTGAAATTACATAGAGTACCTAAAATCTGTATCTGTAAGTAGTGCAGTGCTTAAGGCGGAGGAGCTCATCCTGAAGGAATGTACTCAAGTGTTCTGCATGAGTACATAAGTGGAAAAGCAAAGAACAAAAAAATAAACGCATGCAGCTGTTTTGCTAAATGAAGCAACATCAACTCAATACCTTCATCTTTAACGGTTCAAGACAAAGCTTACAAAGCTGATTAATGTACAGTGGGGTTTTTTTTAACAACCCCCATAAACACACTATGAAGAGAAAAATCCCTTTTTGACGTGAAGCTAACTTAGCCTAACTGGCATCACTGCTAACGTTGAGTTAGCTAAGATTTGCTAAAGTTGTCAGAAGCTGCTCACTCACCGAGTTCAACAGCTTCTTTCCTTCCTTCAGATTGTGACACTTTTCTCTGTAGTTTCCAGGTGAAAATGTTAAACTTCCTCCGTGAGTATGTTCCTCTCACATGTTAAAAGCGGCTCGGACACGCACATCCCGCTGCGGGTCATCAGCTCGTACTGCGGACAGACTGTAACACTGCGTCCAAATATCAAACTCTGTGGCATCTCCCTGAGGAACTGCGGGAGAACGGGTGCTGCGTTCAGGTCCTGTCGGAAATATAGCGATTACTCTTTGTCAGGGAAGTGATGACAACTTGAAAGCGTCTAATTCTGGTATGTGAAGATGAGATGGTAAACAAGAATGTGTTTTATTGCCCTTTTGTGACTTGATCATTGAAGTAAATTAATTTAGTTGGACAGATGCATTTCGTTGTTTTGTTAACTGATGTCACCTCCCGAAAAAAATGACACCTCAAATTAAAGAAATCCCCATTGAAGCCGTACTTTTTAAATAGGTTTGTTTTTGAAAAATCTATTTATCTATCTATCTTTAAAAGACGACCAATCTTAAGAGTCAGTAGTTTACGATGACAAAAATACACACGTATGTGCCTCAGAAAAGAAAAGAAAAGAAAAGAAAAGAAAAAATACATCACCATTTAATCATATTTTTATAATTTTTTGAAAAAGTTTTTTTTTAAGAAAAGCAAGAAAACTATCAAAAAGTCACTATTCTTGAGAGTTTCTTATCTGTAAGAGCAAAAACACACGAACAGGTACCTCAAAAGTAAGTCACATTGTCAACTTCTGACAAAGTTTGTTGAAGAAGAAAAGCAAGAAAACTATCTCTAAAAGGCCACCAATCTCTAGAGGCTCTAATTTACGAGGATCAAGTGAATGCAACAAAGGACCTCCTGTTTTTGACAGATCAGTGTGTTTTGGTCTCAGAGGTGTTTCCACATCTTAACATCTGCTCTGCATAGTTGGTAGTTTCTGTCAGTATGGGATCGTTTAAAAAGAAGGCAAACAAACATGCTGTTTTTCCCATAAAAGTATTTTTTAAATTCCACTCGTGTTGTATACATGCAAATCAATGGCAGGCTTGTGAAAGAGCATAATGAATTGTAACCCTGCCAATTACATTTATGAGGTCAGGTCAGTAGACTGGGGGGCTCACAAAGGATGCTTCAGTGAATCAATTGGGTGTCTTAATTTATGTCTGTCTGATTAAATAGAGAGGGGCTTTGCTTTGGCCTTGCACAGCCCCTCTCTCTGCCTCCATATGGGCTGTGGACAAAACAATATGCTTGATGACTTGACTGAAAGAAAAGTCTCCCAGCAGACTGTGCATGTGAAAATGAAGCTTGTGTTGTTGTTGTTATATATACAGAGGTCTTCTAGAATTGACTAGCTCCGGTAATGTGTGCAGCTTTATAGCTTTATGTGTCACAAACCAAGAAGTGCATTATGTAATTATTCTGAATAAGGCAGCGATTTTAGATACAAAGGAAAAGAGTTTGAGGAGCCAATATTGATCAGATTTAACTGCACCATGCCGCTGAGTGGAATATCTGAAACAGCAATGTCGCCATCTGCTGGTGATAAACGGCAATGCGTCTGTCCAGTGATCTCATATATCATAAATCAAGAGAGGGATGACAATGTAATTCCATTTGTCTGATTCGTATTTGAAAAAATATATATCCTGAACAAAAAATAGGACTATTCATTCAGGTATCAGGTACAGGTCTATTGTTGTTATATAACATAATATGATACTACAGTGGATATAGTCACTGCAGTTTGAGGTTTAAGACAGGTTAAACCTGTGCTGTCTGGAATAAACTCACATGAGAAATGTTTCCAAAACAAATAAACTTAATGTTACCAGTACATTGTAAATAAAATATATGTGTGATTGTAAGTTTATTACTGAGTGTCATTATTTTGTCAGTATTATAGTTGTATTAGGGGCCTCTCTGGGCCTTTCAGCACCTCTGGGTTTCAGGATTCCTACAGCATAAATCCTTTTATTTATTTCTGAAAGAATAAATCTTCCATCTTCTCATAAAGGCAAAAATATCTCAAGTATCAATCTAATATTCTGCCACAGTTCATTTTTGACTCCAGAAAGAGGGTTGTGCTAGATCAGGGTCAAAGGACTTGTCCACATGGGGATTCAAACCCTGGACTTTTGTATCTACAAAGAAGCTGCCTCAAAGAAGCTGCTATAGAGCTGCACACATTACCGCCCCCACTGGGGCAGTCAGTAAGTCTGCAGCCACTTAGCAGCAAAAAACAATATGTGTGTCTCAGTAGTGCATAAGATCAAGTAGTCAATCACACTGAAGTTTATAAGAGCTGAGCACTTTCAAACATGTATGAACAAACTGGCATTAAGACAAAAACACTCGAAAGTATCTCGGGTTAAAATTTTTATTCAGTATAAACATCATGATACTGCCAAAGTTATAGAAGCCTACATCAGGACATATGTACAAAGTTTTCAATGTTCCATACTCAAAAACAAAGCTGCTTTATAAGGTATCAATATGCACTATTTAATGTATGCATTAAGTTTATTCTAAAAACACTTGAAAATTCATTAACAAAATAACCTCATGTAAAATATTACTTTCTCAAAATTCTCAGATTATGTACAACATTAAGCTTGCATGTGAAATCCAATGTAACAATGGTTTATAAACAAGATAAAAATAAATCTGACAGATTGAAGAAACTGGTGAGGCAGAAGTTCAGGAAGTTGAAAGGATCGCCATATAACATTACATACCCACAAAATTTCCCAGAGCTCAGTTTTAAGGAAAACACAAGGGAATTTAGACTCTTTCTTTGAAGTAACGCACCAATGTGGACCTATGGAGAATTAATGGCCTAACATGAAAACATGAAAACTTTATTTCAAAAAGAGCTGTTCACAGACAAATATCAGACTATTTAATGGAAGCAAGGACAACAAAGCAGGAAATATTTATGAAGTTTAACTGGTCTCATGAGATGACACGTTGTGGCAGTTTACCTCCAAACTAACAAAAATCCTTCCCTTTTAACCTGAGTACAAACTGAGATCCGACAACTCACTTACACAAGCCACTGCACTAAAAACAATCTAAAAGTCAAATCATTAGACATCACATTTTATCACAGAAGACGTTCCCTTACAAAATGCATCCATATATGGACAAACTAAAAACAGATCCCCTGCAGCATTCAAACTTAGTCAACGGACATTGTTTCCTCTCCCATCAATCTGAGTTTGTTCAGTGGTATGACACAGCTCCGGCGACCAGTGTCATTCAGCACCAGGACAGGAGGTCAAAGGTGAGGACTGAGGGGTCAGATGGGCTTGGTGGTGCTGTTGTAGACCAGACGCTCTCTGTCCTCAAAGTGGACCGGGACGGTGTTGACGGGCACACGTTGGTGTTGTGAGGACTTCTTCTTTCCCTTCATGCAGCAGTACACCAGGACGCATAGTAGGATGAGGATAGCAAGACCCAGGAGGGCAGCTATGGCTATAACAACTGTTAAATGAATTAGAAAAATCTGTTAAACTTCAACTTAGTGGTTGGTCATTTATAGACACTACATGAAAGGCTGCAATGCTGAGAGAGCTGATTAATAACATTACTGAACAGGAAGTAAAAGCTGATGCAGGCGTGTAGGTTTTAAAAGTAGGTTTGAACTTTTTTATAGATATGAGAAACAATGAAGGGCAATATACTTGTCTGATTGTCGGACTTTTGTTTTTCAATTTCCCCGTCTCTTGCAAAAACGTCCTTCTCTGAAAAATAAAGAAAAAGACATGATGTTGTTTTAGAATTTTTATGTGGTACATGACATATAGAAAACATTAAAAGAGTTGATTCATCAACAATCTGCACTCTGCTATAAAGGGAAATGAAATAATAAGTTGTGGTCACTCGGAGGCCAGTAGGAACAAGCTGTGAACGCTTTTCTGACTAAACAGATTTAACATTTTTATGATTATTCCTGTGATATTATTGGATCGAAATCAATTTTTTAAAATTCTGTAATTCTTTTTACTTGTCAAAGCCGCCCTCATTATCCACAATGCATTGTGGTCACCAAGAGTTTGTTTAAAGACTTACATGTGGCTACTACAGCTGCTAGCCTCAAACTGACAGACTACAGAGGCAAACCAAAACAATGAGCTAAAAGATGCTAAAACTGCCTAGGACAGCTGGAGAGTTTCGCACTATAAGCAACTCCAATCCCCCTTACATGTAGTCATTTGTTCCATTAATATAAAAAGATTAATTAAAGCATACATTTCTCATTGCATTTGCACATTTCCTTTGTCATATGATCTACTTGGTGTAATGGCACCAAGAAACTTGCCACACATTTAAAAACTTTGCAGTAGTTTCATATCAGCTTTTGGACACTAACAAAGAAGCAGAACTTCCTGACGGATTAATAATTCAGACTTCATTGTTACATTTCAGCCATTTTTTTTGCTGCTCCCCCTGGACCACCGCAGGTTATAGTTGGTTAGAAAACAATCTGAGAAAACAGCCCGAGGCAGTAGAAAGTGCTGGCACCACTTAGACAGCAGCAGACGAGAATACAGACACAAACAAAAACTTTGCATCAACAAAAAATATCATTAATTATTTAAGTGGAAAGGGACTAGTTGGAGAAACAGTAGGAGGAAAATGATAACCAGAGTGTGTGTGTGGTATTCTGTGATTTCACACAAGGTACAGTATGTTTCAGGTGTAGAAATGGGATGTGGATTTACCAAGTTGCAAATATTGATTAAATGTTCACGTAACATAAATAACAACCCACCTGTTACCCCACGGCAAACTTTCAAACAGGCCTCTCGAGTCTCAAATCTGTTCTCATTTCCTTGGCAGCCACCGTAGTTGAAGCGGAAGCAGTCCTGTGGCACGGGGTTGTAGTACCACTTGGTGAGACTGTCCCTGCAGCTTCCCGTGTCAGGAACCTCTGTGCAGCGCACTGTGAACACACGACAATATGATATATAATACGGTATAATATGTGTACACAACAATAAATAAGCAGGTGGAGAGAAACTGCAGAGTATCAGTAACAGATGGCAAGGGTTTATTATACAGTTATAAAAAATTCTTAGCAAAAATCATCATGTCCAAAGATTGGGTAAGCAGAAATAAATAAAAAAAGACGGAAAGTTCAAATCACCTTTTTGCTCATTCAGTGGAATTTGCAGGAGAATGCGAAACTTGTTGTCCACTAACAGGCAAACAGAACAGAACACAAGTCAGCATGTCTTTTATCAGTGTCATATCATTTCTTTATTTTGTTTATAATTCCAGCAGCCTGTATGAAAATGAAGCCTAGTTTGCATAGTCAGTGCTCACAGTCTTCGCATTTCTGCTCATCTGAGCCGTCGGAGCACTGTGGGGTTGAGTCACACTCCAGGCCTGGATCCAAACAGCAGCCATTTGCGCAGGTGAATTGCTCTTTGGTACATGGGGCGCCGCATTTTTCTCCTGTGGCACACAAAAACAGAGAAAATTCTTACTTGTACTGTACCAGATCTGTTGCTTTAAAGCAGCTATTTGATATGTGTGACTGAAAACGTGTGATAATGTGATACCATATCAACTAAATCTGCAGCTCCCCTCGGCTTTATGGCGCTTTATAGCGAAGTTCAGTTCACTGTGTGGCTGTCTGGCTGCAACTTAACCATTTCAGTTTCACTCTCACTGCTCTCATAGCATTATTTCTGGCCTCTGCAGACAGCTGACAGCACCCACCACAGACTAAAGCTGCTAATATTAGGCAGCATATATAATAACTTAAACTCAAGGAAGTACAGCAAGGTTCCCTTTTAACTAAAATCACCTCGGTTTTTATGCATCATTTGCATTTTTTTTTATCATTCGCTTTCTACTTGTTCAAAAAAGGTATGACTGAAACATAAGTCAAGTGTTTCACAAAGTAGAGGAAACTGTGTTTGAAGGTAAATTACTTTGTAGATTTCACCTACCTTTAGTCCCAGGAATAGGCAAACCACGACCAGATATACTACTTTTTTCTGAAATGAAAACAACAAAATGAGATTAATATTGAATTGTTCGTTAAAAATGACACATTTATCAGGTGAATATATTGTTTTGCAGCCAACCAGTGGAGAATGAAAAGAAAGGGAAGAAAAGCTTGTCAACTTGAGATAATGCTGAAAGCAGCACATGGCCTGGAGCAATGTTCATCATGATTGCATCAGTTATTTTTAAGTAATTAAAAGTTATGCAACCAGGAAACAGTGATCTATCCACAAATTTTACATGCATCCCTAATATCTAAAGCTACTGTGGTGACTTACATGTTTGTAATGTTAATGTTAAAATATACATAGAATGTATACATACTGTACACAAGTCACCAAACATGTCACCATAGGAATTTAATGCATGAAAGCACAGAGCACAGATACCTGAGCCATAGCAGGCATTGGTGCACTCATCCTTGGAGAGATAGTTGTTGAGATTCTCCCTGCAGCCGCCGAACATGAACTCCTCACACTTCTCGGAGGCAGCGTTGTAATGCCAGCGAGGAAAGGCACCGCGACACGGCCCGATCTTTTTCGGAGCCATGCAATGGTCTGATGGGACACATAATAAAAGATTTAGGATTGACTCACACACTTTTACTTTCTGAAAATCTGTAGTTACTCCATACCAGTGATATACATATTAAATCTGACTGAAATATTACAGTAGAAATAACTGTTGTGTCCCACTGGCAAGAATATATTAATTTTTAATTTCTTCCCCACAACATCAATGTCACATACAAAGTTCAATTTAAACAGTACAGTGAAGTGAGAAATAGCACTGACTCACCAAGGCTTACCGATGGTTATAAATGATCATAGTTGTCTTATGTACTCAACAATAATCTTCCTCAGAAGCCATCACTTCAAAGGCAGGACAATACTGATCTAATGTGTATCAGATGATCTCATGACACACTTCACAATATAACACTTGTTGTTTCAAATCCATAAATCAGTCTGACTAACCACTAATAGTTTTGTTGTATACCTGATACTAGATGTGTTGGGATTTTCTTTTGTAGTTTGTCCTAACCTATTTTCTGTCTCATGAGTAGTCAGACATATGATGACACATGAAGTTGTCCTTTATAGAGAAATGAGACAAAGAAGTTTGGTGTTTCCATAGACACTGAGGTTGGACTGTCTGTATGTGGTTGCTGATATGTATTATAAGCGTCACCAGAGCGCATGAACAGCACAGCCATTTTAGGATATTACAAAGAAAGGAGCTGTAAGCGGCACTGTCAATACCAAGTTCTCATGTTGCCATCTGTGATTGTTATTCGCGGTTGGGTTCAGATGCTGCTCAATCCAATCATTGTTGTGGTGTAAATGTGGCAGCATTGATATGTAGCGTCGCTGCCATGCCCATTTCTACTGAAGCACATTCTTATCGCCCTCCAGGACACAAGCTGTTAATAAGTAACTGAGACGCTGAATGGTTAAAAGTCCTTTTTGTACTTTAGTCTACAATCAACCAGCAACTCACAAATACAGCCATGAGCGAAAGAAAACATAGTTAATGAGCTTAATCACTTTTAAATCAAAAGGATTGCAAAGTCTTCCTGCTTGTGCAACCCAAGCTGAAACCAGACTGACGGGTTTCGTTGAGTCGGGGGTGGAGAGAGTGGGACGGTAGCAGCTGGGGAGCAGTGAAAAAAGCCACACCGACTGCTCTACTTCCGTTTTCCAAAGAAACTCTCAACATACATGCAGTGAAGGAGAGAGTGTCACAGCGCCTTTCTGCCTTGTGTTTCAAGCAACATGGTTATGTCATGTGATGTTACAACATTTACCAAAACGCAGTTCCCCTTCACCAAAGCTGAATCTGGTTTAATCTCCTGATAGTGTGAGCTTTAATCTCTCTATCATCACGTTTGTTTCGTCATTCAGTCCACAGGAATTAGGCGAGCGTGCCTTAACAGGTTCAATCACAACCAGCATGGAACCCGCTCACGCTCGTGACAAATTCCCAACAATGGGTTGAGTTCCTTGGGGAAAGAAAAATCCCCAACAACAAACAAAAAAACAATAACCAAAGAAAACTTCGCAATTGTTACTGTACACACACCAGTCGCAACCTGTTTGGAATTTGATATTTCACACTTATCAGTGACGTCAATAATAATGAATACAAGTGAAGGATTTGTGGACCAGACATGGGAACGAAAAGGCACCATCCTCTCTTGTCCCTTGTCTCAACATTAAACACAACACAGGTAAAGGTGAATAAGCAAAAAGAAATGTCAACAACTACAGTGGCCACATGACTCATGTTTACCACTGAAACTCAACCGTTTCTTTTGCCAAATGCCCCAAATGAGTCTCTACTTCCAGGGAAAATAACAAAGCAAGTTTTCTCTTACAGGATGAAACTGATGCACATACAAACAGCATGATGAGATCACATTGAAGTTTCAGCCAGCTTTTTTTCCCACCCTCAGTCTAGATACTCACGCTCAGACTGCTCAGGAGTAAGGACCAGGACGGTGACCTTGGTTGAGTCCGACTGGCCGATACTGTCTGTGACGGTCAGCTGGAACTTGTACACCCCAGACGTCAGATTGGACACGAGGATCTCGTCTTGAAAATTGGTTTTCTACAAAGCATGAAAAGATTTCTTTATTATCCACAAATGTGGCTCTCGCCAACAGGTTTTCAATTCAGTGACATGGCATAAGTAAACATTACAGTGGACATCTGAAAGGAATATCGGACACATAGAGGCAGGATTACTCATAATATTATAGTAAGTGGTTTTACTAAATTTCCCCAAACTGGACTCTGAAAGAACTGTGGCAAGATCCAGTTTGCATGGCAGTTTCTACACTCACCTCAATAATGGCATAAGGGTATGCAGTGAGCATCTGCCATTGGTAGGATGCAATCCCCTTGTCATCTTTGCTCCCTATGCCATTCAGGGTCAGGGTGTCCTGAGGCTGGACCACCCGGTCCTGGCCACCGTTGGCCACCGGTGGACGATCAGATTCATCTGAAGAGAGACATTGTACCAGTGTAAATCACATGCAGGTAAAGGTGAAGAACTGTTGAGCAGGTAGAGGTACAAACAGAAACCTGAACCAGGGGACATAATGGCCTGGCGTGTGTGAACATGCTGAATTGATGGTTTCTGCCCAAAAATCTGTGGCCTCACACATCCTGATTGTAAAGTGTGTTTTTACAAAGACTTTGAAAAGAAAGTCCACTAAACACAAAGAAGACTTATTCGACTTGTATACAGATCCATGATTTCCAAAGTGGGGTCATGTGGAGGCAAACTTACACTACCAGATTACTTATTATACAAGATGTTAACCCAAAGTAAGACTTAGCTTATGATGATTATTTACACCACATGATCCCTAAAATCTGCAACATGTAATTATAATCACAAACACAACAGCATGACTAACCACAGTGATCCCACAGATTACAGATCATGATCTAAAACCAAACATGTGATTAAATGCTGGAAGAGATCTTACTCGGAGGAACATCCACTTGCAGGTAACTCTCATACACAGAGTCCAGGATGTAGCTCATGTATCCCTTCTTCCTGACGAAGCGACAGGCGTATTTCATCTTGTACAGACAGTCGAAGAGGAAGCAGGAGTTGACCAAGCCTTCCTCGGCTCCTCTCTCCATGACGGCCACATTGCACCTGGGCTCCTTGCAGCAGGCGCTCACACAGTCCTTGTATCGATCCAGTTTGGGGGACGAGATGAAGGTGGCTCCGTCCTTCACGGACTCGTCGGCATCGAGAATGAAATCATCCCGACCGGCCTTGAATGAGGCCAAACACTCCTCACCTGTCTGCTGCCCACAGGAGGAGTCCAGGTGTGATATGAGGAGCAGGAGAACACACGCTCCCAAATGTCCTTTCATTTCTAAAAGTCAAATCAACAGATCGCTTGTAAAATCAGTAAAGAGTTCAAAATGTGTTTTTAAAAAAAATCTTCTTCCAGGAGGCCGAAAAGGCGCAAAACACTTCTCTTCTTCAAATCCACCTTCAGGTAAATCTCGTGAAAGTAGGTGCTGACCTGCTTCCTCCTTCCACCCAGGCTCTGATCCTTCACTCCTCCGAAACTCTCACCGGAGATTCAGCCGTTTGATGTCGACGAAAACCCGAGCGATCGACGACATTGTCCAGGTGACTCACCTGAGAGATACAGGAAGTGAAATTCCACTCCTGAGATGCCACTCCCTTTCTGCTATTATATGACTGGAGCTGCAAGCAAAACAAGGACAGGGCTTTGTGTGTGTGTGTGTGTGTGTGTGTGAGTGTGTGAGTGTGATCACACAGGAAAATCTCCAATATTTGTAAACCTTCTAATGAGAACATTTGAAGTTGTGACATATAAAAATGAAGAAGGAATATTTAATAGAACACACCATTTCTACTTTGGAAATCAAACGTAAGCAAATTTGTTGTACTGACCTACTCAACTTCTTGTTTCACTGTTGGTTTAAGACACTGCAGTATTGTTGTCTCTCCTGTTTGTCTCCTTGCATACACTCTTCTGTTACTGCCATAAACCTCAAACTTGGATTCGATACAAGACAGTCTTCTTTTGCTGATTGGAGTCCTGCCTTCTTATTCTATATCTGTGATGAAATAAACTTGATGCATTGGTCTTCTGATGCTGTGGTCACTTTTGCTCTGCCTGGTCTGATCCAGTTTCTGCAAAGCATTTTAGAGTTTCACTGCACTGCCTCTTAGAAACCTTGATTTGATGCTGAGAAAAACAATAACATGTTTCCCACTATCACAATGCTACTACGCTATAATGATCTGCTGGAAACTTGAGGCACAAACATACTTATAACATTTCTTTCATTTGAAGAACCCTGTTTTTGAAAAGGGCTATACAATTGCTATAAGAAACCTGTTTTTGATTTATCAGTTCAAATGAAACTATTTTAACAACATTATGTTTTTATCTTGTACACACTTGTGATGGTTCACCATGTGGACAGAACTCTCCATTTGTGTGTCACTAAAACTGGGACAACTTTGATCTTTTCAGGTTCTGGACTGTGAGTAATTTACAAGCTGCAACAATGAGAAATGCCTCTTCTATTTTTGATTTCGTCATTATGAATTTCCCCATAAGAGTAATCCTACAAACAAGTCCTAAGGAATTACCACTAAAGCCAAAGTCATACAGCTACTAGAGGACAATGAAAATCTTTTACCCAGTAGGAGAGGCCAGAATCAGCTTTATTATAATGTGCAGACATACAAAGAATGTGACACTGGTGAAATTAACACAGAACTATTATGCACATGCCAATAGCTGAAAAATAGGTTCATATATAAATATACTGTTTACAAAAAAAGCAGCAGTGGCCAGCAACATACATTGTCTGAATCAAGTGGTGGTGATTAACAACATAATCTAAAGTAAGCCTACTAAATATAATGTAATTCTCTTGAATATGAAAGGCAAAAGAAAAAAAAAGTGTAAATAAAATGGATTAATGATGTCTTTATAGGATAACCATTAAAATGTTTGGAAATGATAGAATAATAAGTTTTATATTTGAGGCACATATATAAAATAACAGCATAAAAAGTCAATATGGTTTAAGTGGAAATACAAAAAAAAAGTTTTTTCATCTTTCAACTCCACCAGCTTTTATCCAGAAGGTGGCAGTATGATCACATCTTGGGAAGCAGATGAGGGCGAGCTGATAATGATTTTTTTTTTTCTCTCATAGCATTGTAAAACATGCATTTTGGCTCATTCTGTCTCACATACAGTATCATCATTAACATAACTAATCAGTTAAAACTCACGAGACCCCCTCCAATCCCCTTTTTCGCAACTGGAATGATACTGAGCTGATTCATGCACTGAGTCATCTAATTACAGTGTGATGAGTCATGAAGCCACCGTTGAAGTTATCAACAACTTCGAGCAGGTGAAGCAGGAAGTGGTCACTCAAATTATGCAATGTTGATGAGTTTGGTTTAGTGATTTCGACTGAATCATAAAACCCACACAAATTTAGCCGGAGGATAACTGAGTTTTGGGAAAAAACATACAAAACAAAAATAGGCAGTTTCCACAACCTCTACAGCTTCCTGATATGAGGTGTTATGTCTTCATCCAACAGTGAAGATGAAAAAAAAAAAGAGGCCTCCACTTTCTTTGTCTCCCACCTACAATGCGTCACCTGGTCAGGTCCAAGGTGAGAAGGCCTTATACAGATCCCTCGTCCACATCCCCTTGTTTTTTTTTGTTTTTTTTTTCAGGACAACCCGGCGGTGCAGAACCAAGCAGCATAAGACGAGATGAATGAATTTGTTTGCCTGGAAAGGTGAGCTGCTGGAGGCACTCAATAATTCAGTGTTTGTAACAGACGGCGCATCAGTGGGTGAACACGCGCAGCCACGGCTGATTGATAGTCCCTGCCAAAACAAAAAACTGAACCCTATTATTCATATCGTAATAGGATCTGTGGAAACTCTGCAGCTCTGTTGTCTCTGTTGTCTCAACTGTAATAATTTGGCACCGGGAGGTACAACTATGAATTTTTGACCTTGGGTTATGTGCCACTGTTGATATTTGCCTTTGCAAACATTGAAGGTTTCGAGACTTTTATTTGACATTTGACTTCTAAACAGCCATAAACAGTGCTCTCCCGCTCATGCATTATTCAGGGGTGCGTAACCGAGGATGCCAATTTGACTTCAAGGCTTATTAAACGTACACCTGATAATGCCTGTTATAAAGGACAAGGCAGCTATCACACTAGAGGAACCCTGGCTCACCTGTCAGGGGGACCCAGCTATTGTTGGACGTGTTTGTGAACACAAGAGCCCTTAGCATGTCGAAGCCTTTTGACTTTTGCGAGCGGGTTACAAACTTTAGATGGGCTGACTGAGACAATATTGGGAAAATGTGGATTGCTATGCAAATGTTTCCGACGAATCATATGACTGGAGATAACAGAATAAAAGTACACACTTATTTCAATATTTTATAATGTCAATAAGACACGTCGGCATGTTGTCAGCCAGAGCAATATTCCCAACTTGATTGCTGTGGTTGCCTTCTCACCCTGTCCCAACTATTTATGGCTGTAATTGACCTATGCTCTCCCACCTGCTATTACATAGAGAAAGAGAGCAAAAAGCAAACACACACCCTATAAGGTGCTCGTGCACACACACAAATGCAGGCACAGACTCACATGCACGCACAGAGGCATATCTCATTACCATCCTCCTGATAGTGCAGCCAGTGGGTGTTGCAAGAGGAGGAGGGAAGGAGAGCAAGACAGTGAGCTTTAGAGAGAGAGAGAGAGAAAGAGAGAGAGAGGACGAGGACAGGCAGAGAACCAGAGGCAGCATTACAGAGAGGGAGAGCACGAACACTCCACAAGATAACAGGAGATACGCATGGGAACAGCAGCCCACAGGAAAAGCAAAGATAGAGACAGAGCAGGGGAACACAGCGAACGTGTCAGAGTCCGTGGGTCTGCCTGTGTGTGTGTGTGTGTGTGAGAGAGAGAGAGAGACAGAGAGAGAGTGTGTGTTTCCACGGTTCTCCTGAGGCCGTGGCAGCCATGGCGTCAGAGCCTAGCACCCAGTCCAGGGTGATGTTCCAGGTGGCGGACAAGGCAGAGGAGCCGGCACACCGCAAGCTGGGCAAGCTGACAGTCAAATACAACCGCAAGGACCTGCAGAGGAGGCTGGATATTGAGGAGTGGATCGACGGACAGCTGCACCTGCTGTTTGACTGTGAGGTAGGGTAGGGCTGGCTCACACACACACACAAACACACACACACTCAGACGCACACTCGAGGAGGAGGTGAGGGGAAGGGGGCAAGGGAGGAACTGGTGGTAGGTGCCTGTGGTGGGCTATCCATCATGTGTGAGGGATTACAGCCACCGGAAAGAGGAGTGGGTGGGAGGCAAGTGGCTTTTCTACATGGCTGCAGTTTTTGGCACACGAACCCTCATGTGCCATCAACCTGACCGCAGTATCAGCTGTGCAGTGCGTACCGTGGGGTTCTACCATAGTGATTAGATTATTTCTCCAAGATACCACCGCCGATTTAAATCAATAGGAAGCATTTGTTAGCCCCCACTGACAAGGCAGCACCACTTCAAACACAGGGCTAAATGTACAATTGAAGCATTCACAAGTTGGTTTTATAACATGATGTTAAACTGGATTACAAGGAGACAACATTGAGGAAGAACAGTCAAAGCAGCAAAACGATATACCTGTCACTTTTTGATAAAGAAGAAGAAGGACGTGCCAGAGAAAGTAATAAAAAATAAAAGCTTTGGACTGAAACAGAATTTATGTCCTGCTATAATGGCGGCACCCAGGACATTATATCATCATTTTAGTTTCTGCGTGTGCGTTTCCTGTCTCTCTGTTTGCAGACACATCCTTGTGGACACAGTCACTTAATATGACTGATAAAAAACCAAAACTGCACAGTTAGATTACCCCTGTATATGGAGTTTATGTTAAACCGGTGCAGGTTATGTAAGAAGAAGAAGAACTGTAACATGTGCTTATCATTTCCATAGTGTACCTAATAAATTGCCTTAATCGCATTTAATATGTACAGGGGACTACAGCGAGACATCAGCTAGTTCACACACACACACACACATAGTAGCAACACAACCTTTCATAACTCCACTCCTGTGCTGTGGGATACAATCCAATTATGTCAGAGGCTCCATATTGATTTGCTTGGCATTCTCTGAGGGGAAACCATGGCATCAGATGTCTCATCGCCCACATGAGGCAGCATGGCACAGCAGAATTAGGGGTGTCTGTTTGGGAGCACGAGCTTCCTAATGACGACGCAGATCGGATGGCAACACCGCCTCCGTTTCATGCCGGAGAAGGCAGAGACAAACTGTTTCTCGTTTAATTCTCGAACCGCACGGAGACCCTTGGCTGCAGATGGCCTGCAGCCACCTCTCTGTCTGGCGTCCCCCTCACGCTGCCAGCGGGCCCTTTGCATATGGCACGTACTGATGCTGCGGAACGTGAGCATGCATCCACATCCATCTGACCAGCTGGCTGCCATGAAAGCTCTTTGCACCACATCGAGTGATAGACAGGCATCTCCAGTTATCTCTGCCCATCTTTTTTCTACACCAGTAAACAGGATGGGTTCAGCCTGGTTAGTTTTTATATGTAAAACACCTTAGCTGCAACTGAGCACCACAAATATTGCACTGCTTATTTTCCACTTCACAATCCTTATTTTATGAGCTTTATTCCATTCACATCCCAAGCCTTTTTCCCTGTGGTAACATATGAGAATATGCTTGTAAAGCCGAGGGTGGAATAAATCACATTAGTGGAAACCAGGACATGTGGATAACAAAAACAAATGTGAAGTCTTCCTCTGTGTACTCTTTTGATCTTGTCCCAGAAACGTACAATTATTTCATGTTTGCAGCACTTGGGCTTTCATATTCTGGTCCAACATGAGGATAGACGTGCAGCACATGTACGGCACAGACAGTGGATGTTACCCCAGAAAGCTGGATGATGGGATCTCTGTGTGATTGATGAGATGATGAGAGACAGCAATAAGACAAGAAATGTCTTTGATTCAATCATGATAGTGCTTGACATCACGAATTGAAGCACATAGGAGTTCCCCTTCTGTGCAGTCAGTCTACGCTTTCGCTGTATAGAAAATGAAGGTTTTACTTTCTTTTTGGCATGGACTGAACATTTGCATCAGCCACTTGTGTGGAATTAGTCATGGCTAGTCCATGTGCACTGGCCAGTGTAATGAATTTTGCATGGGCTCAGGGGAAGGTTACTCTGTTGGTTCTCCGAGTCTTCCGCGTGGAAGCATTTACCATCAGTCCCCTGTGTCACCACCTGAATTATTTAGCCACATCTCTAATTCATACAAGTGCTGCCTGGGTCTGGAGTGGCCGCCTTTGTTGCAAACTTCACACCTTTTGAGATATGATAAAGGTGAAAAAAAAAGTGTGATAAACAACTTTCAGACATATTTATAGATATTTTACACAGAGCAAAGACTTGGTGTGTTGTAAACTCATCATCATGTTTTTACAAGTTTTAATTCTTACTCAGGACTCAACTCTTCTATGATTGGACAACAGGATGTGGATCTTTACGCCCTGCTTGTCGTCTTTAACTAAGGGAATTTAACGGTTATTTTGATGTGCGGGCAGCTCGTGCCTCTGACAGGAAAGGGGAAGGGTCTGATAAGTTGCGTGCTGGCATACTCTCAAAACAGCTGCATTTCCTGGGCATGGTTTCCTTTACATTATAATAGCAAAACACATAGCGTGTGTAATGGAACCACACTGTGTTTGATGCAGATGATTTGTTGCAATGCGTAACATCATAGGTCAGTAAATACTGTTACATACATACACACACATGCAATTAACTACAGGAATCCAGATATAAGTAGTGTATCTAATATCATCCAGCAGCCGATTAACTTAGCTTAGTATAGTTAATAGAGTAATAGAGTATAGACAGTAGTGTACGGATATGAGTGTGTATTTAACAAAATGTTATAATAGTGTTTTAAATATGCCTCATTGCACCTGCAATACTGACAAGAAAACAGAAAAAAAACAAGTCAACACGCCAACATGGCACAACAAAACAGGTCACTGAATGACCAAATTAAAAAGACATTTGCACCAAAAGATTTGTCCAATATATCCTTTGTTTCAATATACCTTGCAAAAGTCATGGACACATTTTGACATGAGGGTTGCCTTTGACGCCAGGTCAGGGGTCAAAAAATCATTAGAAACCATGCACCAGAGGCCACAAATATCAATATTCAATTTCAGGATAATCTTGCTAGCAGTTCAGAAATATCCCTCTGATGGAAAGCTTTGCACAGGCTAACTGATCAATCAACACCATCGTCCTTAGGGCAATTTTAGTAAATTTCATTTATAAAGCACAACCTTAAATCAAGCGTTTCACTTAAAAAGGATCAAATCAAACAGTACCACTATAGTTGCAAAATCAACAAGACAAAGAACTAGTACTGGTGAGAATCAGAATAACCACATAATATACATGGTGCTACTCCAAAATGTGAGTTCTTAACCTAAGAAGTCCTGACAGGAAAACCCAGGTCACCTCATTATACCGATGAGACTGCCCTGATTCTGAATTACAAATTCTAACAGAGGTCATCTTTTCTCCACCAAGTCCAGCTGCTATTTAGTCTGCATCTGTACTGCCCGTCGAAAAACTGCAATCCTCTGAAAACCAATTTGATATTCATGAATTCCGCTATTAGTGCCAACATTCATTTTAGCTTCAGTCTATTGCTTTTAACTTCAAAAACTGCTGCTGAGACATTTTTGCCCCGGAGGCCTCATTAAAATGCAATTTTCCTCTGACAATGAAGGTAACTCTCAACAAGCTGAAAATTGCGACTGCGTGTATCCAATACTGAAAAGTTACTGGAAGGGTCATCGTATATTCTTTGTGATAAATGCACATGTTCCTGTCATTGATATTCAGTGGTGCTCTGCATGGTCCTGCAGTCGCACACAGACAGGCAAGGGGGCTCAATAAATATATTCCTTATCGTACTCATAACTAATGTAGTATTTTGGTAGGTTTCATTTTCACATTTATCCTTTACTTACTGAAGTGGGAACATGGGAATGGGATATATATTATTAATCTTTGTTCAGCGTATTAAGTAAGATCGAGCATATTATGATACATAACAGTCCATTAAAGCAAATTTGGTTTTCCCAAAATGTACAGTTGGATGCTATGAGGGTAACAAGAATCCAATTAATTCGACATGGCAAAAACATGAAATAATTACTCACATTCATTAGGTGGGCTGCTCTATTGTCATGTTCGTTCTGTAGATGCAAGCTAATGAAAGAAGAAAATAATGGGTCACTGAAAAAAATGTCCATAAACTGCTTCATGCTAAAGGACATGAGCAGTGACTGTAAAACAGCATAATAACCAAAAGAAATCTGGACTATTTCATTGACACCAAATAGTTTGAAACATTCGGCCGCATCAATTTTAGCACAAAACAAAATCAAAAAGCACAACACAACCGCCCACGGCCGAGCTGGTGAAGCGAAGCCCACACAGCACGGAAATGTACAGCACGGACGCATCCTTGCATGCGTCCTGCAGACGTCAGCAGAATCGCACAGGGGTCCAAACTGGCAGCACGTATCAATTAGAGGGGGGCACAGGGGACTGTGAAGGTGGGCCCATCTATTCCGCCACTCAGCACTTCTTCATTGATTAGCTCTCTCCTCAACCAGAAGGCTGTGCAAGTCCAATCCTCACCAGCCATGAAAACTCCCCAACCGGAAAACATTCCTCTTAAAAAAGAGGTCCCGCTTGTCAGATATGAGTGTACACCTGCTGACTCTAGACGTCTCAGAGTTCAGGATCCCTCAGCGGAGCACTGGACGTACCTTCTGAAAATGCAGTTAAAAGAGGTGGATTAGAGCTTGTGATATGAATTGATCCCTTCGCTATATATTTGCTTTTTATAACTGACTGCACCGTTTATTTTACAGTCTTTACACAAGGTTGACATTCATCCTTCAATGTGCTGCCAGCCATTGTTTAGTTAAGGCTGATATTTAAGAAAACAGGTTTTTATGGATCTCAAGTTTATATGTTACCATTAATGTCGCCCTCGGGTTTGCATTTTAATTCAGGTATATACACAATGTGGGACGACAGAGCTGAGATGAATATATTCTTTAGAGAACATTTCAGCTGGAAATAATCTGCCAGTAATGGCTGAGCTAAATGCTAGCTGGGTAAACCATCCATGAAATCTGATGATGGCATGTGGCAAGTGTGGCCTCCTGGAGCCTTTTCGCCTTCACGCCTCAGTGCTCTCCAGCTTTGTTGTTGTGTACAGCATATCATCAATCACATCTTTGTTATGGGAAAATTATTAAGGAAGAAATACAGTGTTTATTCTTATTTCAACAATACGGCCAGCGCTGTTAACTTACAGCCAACACTATTCACCCAGGTGACTCACTCCCACTAAAAGTACAGTCTTTAAAACTTGACAATCCAACAGTTTATAGTATACTACAATACGAGGGTTTTATTATGGCACTTCAACAAAATCCCATGACATGTTGCATCACATGCTGGATCACATCTTACTCTTTCTCTTCCTTCTGAATGACTCTGGTCAGTGGTGTGGACAGTCTCACCCCTGTGAGTGAAGGGCTGGCAACAAGCCCACGTTATGTAAGGGTTTTTTGTAGAATGCAGAAATACAAGTGTGGGCAATATAGCAATAGAGGGATATTAACCATAGACCCTGACTTTGGTTTTACAGGAGGAAGACATTCCGGAGTTAGAGATTGACATAGATGAGCTCCTGGAGCTGACAGACGAGGGGCAGAGAACCCGGCTGCAGGTAACGTTGGGCAAGTTTTACAGACTCTCATTCAACATTTTTAGCCATTATTCACATTGCATCTCTAGCTATATATTATATAGTCATTCATTTATTGCTTCATGGAACTGGTACCTAAGTTCGTCAAACAAAGGTCAACCTGAGTCCCAGGAGTCCAACGTTCAGGTCAAAGAATTTGAACTTTTAACACCTTGTCCCTAATTGACACCTGGGTACACAGCTAACTATTTGCAATGTGGGGTAATAGCTTAACAAGCGCTGGACCTTTGTCGGTATCCAGTGTTGCAATGTTTGCAGTGAAAAAGCAATGTCCAGTGTTTGTTAGTGAGCCTTCCTGTGTTTGTATTCTTTGTTAGGAGTTGTTGCAGGAATGCGGAAAGCCAAAAGAGGTGAGAAAAAAAATATGAAACTGCACACAAGCATGTAAAGATCTCAATTTTAACAGAGAAAAATTGTTTTATAGTTACTGTTATTTTGTCTTGTCTGTTGGCTACATGCAGGAAAAATAAATAAATTTTCTCCATCTTCCCCATAGGATTTTATCAATGGGCTGCTCTACAGGATAAAGGGTCTACGCAAAATGTCAGGTCCCTTGAAGAAATAATGATAGGTCAAATAAAGAATTGAGACAATGTGGAGCCTCTTCTCTTCCCATGCGTTAACTGTTTGGATGCCTGTATGTACGGTTCACATGTCTGTGGGACTTTCTTTCTGCCCTCTGCTCCCTTCCTGGGGTCAGCATCAGTCTAACACCAGAGCAGTCAGGTTTTGAATGGAATTTTTTTTTTTTATTATTTCACTTTAATTTATGGACAGATATAACATTTTGTCTCCCATAAACATACCAATAATGCACATGTGATAAAGGTTGTATTGACTATTACTCAGATGGACTGTTTTGGTTTATTTCTGCAGGACTGTACATTTTCTTTTGCCTATTTATGTACATAAATATTTTTGTTCTGATAACAGCGTTGTATGTCGAAATAAAATTGAACATTTTCAAGACAAGGCTGTTGATGAATCATAAAAAAAGAGTATGGTCACAGTTCAGTGTCATCAGGTATTATTAATTCCACACATATAACAAATAAATATTGACATGTCCATTACACCAATCAATTTAAAGTATCAATTAAACTATCCTGTTACCACACTTGCCCGTCATTACTGCTCTGAAACACGTCTTTGCTTTTAACCAATCATTATGTCTCACTGTCCTGAGACGACTGCAGGACTTTCCCGTAGCCAGCTGTCAGCACATCGTTCCCAGAATACAAGCTTCTGTTCTGTGGCGTAAATTTTTCAACAGAGTCATGGAAACAAAGGAGATGTTGACATGTCAGGTCTAGGAGTAAACACAGTGGCAGGAAGGTCCATTAAGTATGCATCCATTATCCTCATCCATTTCCTGTCTGTGGCGCACGTCTGACATGGCCAGAAAAGGCAAACACAGTAACAGCCTCCATACAAACCTTAATGGAGCAAGCCCCCAGAGGAGAGTGTAATTATGGTTTCTCCTCAGTTAGCTTGACAGTAATGCACACTGATGAAACTGCACTCTGGCCTTCTCTCTGTCATACACACAGGGTCTTTCGACTGAGGGCTCCATTATAGTAATTTGCTTTGTTTGCCCCCATTTCCCCTCATACTTCTATAGGCCATCCATACTGTAAGCCTACACTTCTGATGAGGCCTGGGACATTTCTGTCGAGCGATCAAAAAAACGCTTTGGTATTAAAAATACGACGAAAAAGAAATGCAGTGCTCCCTAAAAATATGACATAGCTTCCAACACTTTTGCATCCTTTATAATGAAATTACACACAAAGACAAGAAAGGCAATACTCATGTCAGACTTGCAGCCAAACATAGATTACAAGAGTGACTGCAGTGCCTGCCAAAAGAAAACAAAGCCCTCAGTAATCCTTTTATACTGACTCCTCTGTGCTTCTTCAGTCCAGAGCTGACAGTAGTCTGAGATTGCACATCATCCCAGATGAGCTCACGATGTGTCTGCTTTCAGTAGGTGCTGTCAAAGTTTAAAAAGAACCAAATGGTGACAAGTGCAAAGTGCATCTAAGAAGAGCCTTTGTTGCCTCTGGGAAGTAGGACAAGTGACATAAGAAAAAGGCTTCAAGCTTCTTTTTCTGTTGGACAGTTTAAAACTTTTCTGTGAGCAGAAGCTGTTCAGTTTTGCCAAAATGCCGACAGTGTCGAGCAGCCTCTATTTCTATACATTACAGAAAAATAGCCACTATATTTTATTACATGAACATGAACGTTTATGTCTATTTCTAGTCTTTGCTTTGCCATAAATGTTACCCATTGTTTTTGATTTGTTGAGTTCATCTGTTAGCAGTTGCAGAAAGCACCTCTTCCTGTGGGTTTCTACCCCCTTTGGACAGAGTGGATAAGTCCGGGTTAAAATTAGAGGTTCTGGCTTGCTTTACGTAATAGGTAGTGTTTACATTTTCTGAGACTCTGTCTTAATAACAATAATAGGTCACTTAAGTCTAAAGCACAGGTCTAACAGTGATGGCTAATCACAGCCTAATAAGGCAAACACCTACAGCACAGTCCACTATCATGTCTTCCTCTTCTTTTTTGGTGCAGTGTAGTTAGTGGTGCGATGCTCCATCCTGTCATATTTATCATGGCCTTCCCTGGGGACATAATGGAGAGTGGATTGATAATTCATCACACTAAATACTTTATATTCATGCTGCTTAACAGTATGGCAGCAGCCTGCCTACAATTTATCTGGGTCATGGTATACATTCCAAATTACAGCCATCTTTCTTGGGCATCAGAGCAAAGACTTCCATGCAAAGGTCTACTATGAGACAAAAAAGCAGAATTAATGTTGCACTTATTGTAATGACTGTATGTTACCTGAAGCAGCGGTTGCAGTATAGGTCTCCATCACAGGTGTGACAGCGAAGGGTGGCGTCTTGGTTACAGATGCAGCACCACGGAAGCTCTTCCTCATCACTGTCTGATGGCTGATATGCAACAGCAGCCGGTGAAATCCTACTCTTCTGTGGTGGAGCCTGGGTCTTAAAAACACAACAGGTCAACAAGGGATTAAACCTTATTCTCTCTAATAGCTTGAAAATAAAAGTATGAGTTTGTATTTTGACTCTTGTTTAGTACCGGCTTCTTAGAAGTTTTTTTCTTTTCTGTGTTCTTTGGTCCACTCTGTTCTAATGGTATGTTGTAGCCACTGGCTTCATCCAGTGCAGTCTCTTCAGAGAGCTGAAACAAAAATCAGAGATATAGAAATTTAAGAAAATGTCCTCTAATTCACAAATTATTAAAATGGCAAAATAGCAGCCCCTTGTGGTCTCCAAGCCTGATCCAGGTTAGTTCACAATCATCTGCACTCAGTAGTAAATAGTTATGTAAGATGTACTATAGTCAACATTACAGTAAAAAAATATATTTTGCATTAAGCCCCAGACCTGTTTTAACACTCTCATCACAGCTTCTTCCTCGGTCTCCTCATCACTGTCAGGCTGCTGAAAGTCCTCCATAGTAACTAGAGGTAAAATGAAACACAACATTGACAGGTTTCTCATGACTATAACATTCCCATTGCTGTTGCAGCCTGAATGTTTACACATAGAGCTATCATCATGATGTACAAGTACAACTTAGGTTTAAAAAAAAAAAAGGTTAAGAACATGGTACACCAAGATCTTTGTGTGTGATGTACCTTTGTCTGGGTCCTGCCCCTTCAGCTGCGCCAGCCTCTTGGCCATGTGGAGGACCTGATCCTGGGAATGACGCTCCTTCCTCAGCTCCTCCATGGCCTCCTCCAGCAGACGGGCCTTCTCAGCCTCCAGCTGCTTAACCACGTCCTGGTTCTCCTCCAAATTCTCATCTAGTGTCCCCATCTCCCCTTTGTTGAGATCATTCATGCGGCCATCTGCACCTGCAGAGGGATTGATAGATTTGAGCACATTTAAGAATTCACCACAAAAAAGTCAGATTTTGGTATCAGAATGCAGTCCTTAATATATTATTATGACGGTGTGTGACAATGATACAACTACATCACTAATTATCAATAGAATGTGAGAGAAATCAGTGAGACTAGTAACATCTTACTGCATTCAGGGTTTGAATGATGGTTGTCTATGGCAACTTCCTCTGTCATCTGAGTAATCAGATCATTGGCTTGTTCAGTCTGAGTCCTTTTATCTGGAGGCTGGTGCACCTGTACAATTGAGCACACATATACAGATACTGGTGAGCAAATATAACAAACTATTTAGCATGCAGTTCCTTTTTTGGCTTTAAATACGTTAACCAGTCCATGAGGACCAAGATATTAGTGACAAACAGGGAGGGGTTTAGCTCACAGGTGGAGGAGCTTGAGATGGTGGAGGCTGACCCCGTAGGACCGCCAGACGGTCCTCCATCTCCCTTGCAGAAGGCACTGGCTGACTGGGAGTTTTCAGAGCAGCAAGGCGAGACTCAAGCTCTCTCTCAGAGGGGACAGACTCTGAAAAAGAGGTAAAAAGCTTACAATGGCTATTGCAGAGAAAAAAAAACATATTATTACTACAGATTAAATCAAAATGGTAGATGCTGAAAATATCGTATCATTACTTGGCATGGTGTCCTCCCTCAGCCTGTGAAGTCTTTCAGCGATAGCCTGGTCTTCTTTGCTCAAGCCTTTGGTGGGTACATGGCTTACTTTGCTGTTTCTACTGCCTCCATGTGCAAGAGGCTGTGCTGAGTGTCCCTGCTGTTTGGCCTCAAATGCAGCGACCCGTCTGTGGAAGGAACATGAACTTCAGATATGATGAAACTGCTGACTTGATGACAGTGTCATGTTAGACCCCAAATTCATCGTATACTCACTTTTTATAATTTTCAGGTGGAGACCATTTTCCAGCATTGTTTGGAGGTTTCCCACTAACAATGAAGAGATGGAAATGATCAAGGATGCTTATGAACACTATTTAATAATCACATTCACAGTCGTTGTCGCGGTTTGATCTTTACCTGGTCAGATTCCCGTGGCACTGCTTGCAGACCTTCTGCTGGGTGTTGCCACAGCGAGGCACCACAGCACTGAAAGTCAAACAGCTGGAGCAGAATGATCGGCCACAGTTTTTACAGCCCAGCTGGGAGGATATCACAGCGTAAATAACACTGTTTACTTCCATTAAATTTGAGTTTAATGTGTACGGCTATGTGATTGATATTAGCCAGCTAGGTCTTACCTCTTTCTTGAAGAGACTGAACTTTGATGCACAACAATAGCAGCGGTTGTCCATGTCGACACGTGTAGAGAGTCATCAGATGGACGATTTTAACTGACTATTAATACTCTAGCGGGTAAATATGAAAAAGAAAGAGCAGTAATTTGGCAGCTAGCTAACCTATTTCTGTCAATCTTTGAACGTTGCTAAAATCAAAACAGGAACCATTCCGGAAGCTGCGGTGTGACGTTAACTTGCATCTTCCGGTTTCAGGTTCCTCCAATCAGCTTTCTCCAAATTCTCTCGCGGTCCTTGTTCAAAACAGAGACGCGACCGCTGAACAGAGTTGGTGCTAAAACGTTGTAGCAGTAATAATCTGGAAAAAAGGGGACAAAGGAGGCTTGGAAGCGGTATGAAAAAACACTGTTGTGTAGATCGTCAGTTTTATTTACATATGTAAATGGTAAATTTCACCAATATTGCGAAAAACGGCAAAAACAGTCACGCTAAAACTACTGTTAGCTAGCTGCTAGCTCCCCACGTCACGCTCGTATTAACGTTAGAGAGGAAACATGCCAGTTGTTCTTCAGTAATGGATGTAAGATGATTTCTATAATAAAGACATTTTGCCACTCTAAACTTACTAATATAATACAATAATATTTCAGACATGAAAGTGTATTAGCTATGTGGTGGTTTACATCTATATTTAAACAATCCTGAAGCTAAAATTCAGAAAATGTATAAATAGTTAAAACATGAGTAAAACACTCTGGTTGAATAATTATGATACTTTATAAGCCTTTGATTATATTAGGAGATTACAGAAAGGCCTAAGGGGATAAAATCTAAAACAACTTAGGGCTGTGACCATCAATCATGTTATTATCAATTAATCTTTGAGTATCTGTTTAGTTTGTTCATTCTGTAAAATGTCCTTAGAAATGTCAGTTTAAAAGCCCAAGTTGTCTTCAAGTTTCTTGTTTGGTCTGACCAATAATCCTTAATCCAAAGATAACCAGGCTACAATTATATAAAACAGAACAGATGCAAATCTGGAACTACAGAATGTTTGCTTCATTAATAGCTCAATTTGGAAGTCAGATGAAATAAACACTTTAACTAAATTATATTCTGTGAAAAGATCATCAGAGTGAGACAAAAATCTAAAACTAACTGATGCATTTGTGTGTCTGTCTGTCTGTCCGTCTGTCCGTAGGCATTTGTTTTCATTTCCACAATGGCAGAAGGAGGAGATATGGAATGGGAGCTAAGCAAAGAAAACATCCAGCCACTGCGGCGGGGCAGAGACATATCAGCCTTACATCAGGCGCTCAGTCAACAACAGGATGGACTCAGCTCTGCCATCAGCCAGCAGAGACAGTATGGATAATCTTTAAAACATTACACCCAGATCATGTGATGCCAGTTTCTGTTGAACACTTTCCCAGTAGTTTTTACATAATGATGGATGTTTTGTGCTTCTTTGTGTGTCCAGGGCCTTTGAGTCTGAACTACGAATGTATGAGGGAGATGACCCACTTGATGTTTGGGTTCGGTAAGTAAAATATGTGAACATATTTGCTGCTCTTAAGTCTAAAAGTTTTATTTTTAATCCTCACATGGTTGTGTTTTTTACAGGTATATTAAGTGGACAGAACAAACCTTCCCTCAGGGAGGAAAGGAAAGCAACCTCTCTACACTGTTGGAACGAGTTGCGACCAGATTCACAGAGGAAATGAAATATCACAACGACCCTCGTTATGTTGAACTCTGGATCAAATTTGTATGTGTATTTTCTAACCTCTGTCTTTTTTACTACTCTGACAAACTAATGCAGCAGTAATAACCTTTGCCATCCACGTGTATTGTGTGTCATTAGGCAGAGAACTGCCCGGAGCCCTTGGACATGTACAGGTACATGCAGGCGCAGGGAATAGGAGTGACACAGGCATCCCTCTACATTGCTTGGTCTGAGGAATATGAGAACCAGGGCAACTGTTGCAAAGCAGACCTGGTCTACCAGGAGGGATTCAAGAAGTGTGCTGAGCCGCATGATAAGCTACTGCAGTTTCACAAGTACGGATTCATCCAGTAAAGTTTGGGACATAGTTTGAAAATGCAAAATATTGGCGTAATCACAATTTCCTGTGGTGTTGTTTGTAGGGCATTGCAGGCACGTGTGTCCCGACAGGTGATGATGAATGTGGAGGAGGATGACAGTGATGATGAACCTAAACACCCGGAGAGAGTTTCTCTAGCTGACCTCAAACATAGAGGGAAGAAAAAGGCCATAGCCCCTATCAACAGAACCGGGCCTGCAATCAAAAGTAAGCACATGAAAATCCCAATAAAATCTATTTTGAAATTTTCAGATGATATTACAAGTGTTCTACTTTTATATATCAGCAGTATCATTAAAAAAGGTGCTTCATTTTGATGGGTTTTGTGAGCAGGTATTTCTGGAGGCCTTCAGTCACGCAGTGCCCATGTCCTCGGCAATGCCTCAAACAGTCGACTCGTGATCTTTGATGAGAACAAGACTCAAAGTGCTGGCCCTTCAGAGCCATCGTTAGAGTCATGGGTGGCCCCTCCCACTTCCAGAGCAAAGGAGAACGAGCAGAGGCCAGAAAGATGGTGTGATGTCAAGGTATGAAAAAAGCAAGTCTTGCATTAGCTGATTTAAATGTGTTTGGAATAATCCATTGACATCCCTTTGTTTATGTGTATGTACCATAGATGCCCCAGAAGTCCAAGTTTGGACATGTTGTTATGCCCCCACCACCTCCCAAACCCACCTTCCAACCATTTGTTGAGGAGTCAGACCAGCCTCCAACAATGTGAGTAAACTACAAGAATCTAAATTTTATCAGCATTTTTAATGCATTGCCTTTATTTGCTGAACATTTCATTTACACGGAACATTCAGGTTTGTGATAATAAGAAGCAACATACTCCTGTAATTCATTATGGCAAAGGCAATATTATTTTATTTTTCATTACAGGTAAACTTGATAATTAAGTAAAGCATTTCCTGTCACAGTCTCTCAACTGTGATAACTTGCTGCTTCTCTAGGTTTCATGTCATTGTAAATTAAATAAAAATACAATTTATAGGAAGATTTGTCTTTGAATTGTTTTGACATCTTCCTTCTACGCCCTCAGGACTCCATGTAAGATCAACCCGGCAGTGAACACAGTTTTATCGTCACGTAAACCACTCACAGAGGATACCCCACTGAAGAGACTACAGGAGCACCATCAGCAACAGAAGGAAGAAGAATCCGGAAAACTACAGGAGCAGACCATGTACTGTAAAGAGCTGCTGCTCAGCGGCGCCACTGAGTTCTGCTTTGAGGAACTGCGTGCTGAACGCTTCTTCAAAAAGATGGCACAGGAATCACAGGAGGTTGGAGGTCATATGGAGCAAGCTAGTGCCAGCGCTTCAAACTGATGCATCTAAGAAGACTTTTTATGGATTTTACCTTCGTTTAGACAGGATTTATCTGCAAGTATCACGTCGTTACTGTCATGTAATGCCTGTTATCCTGCACTAAATATTTTTTTCATAGAGATCCAGTTTCTCAGAAAGGTCAACACAAAGGAGTAAAGATTTTTAGAAGCCCTTTGAACTGAAGCCACAGTATTTTAGTTGTGTTGGATTCATTAAAATACGGCAGGTGCACCAAATAATAGGAGCACCTGTTTTTAGGGCTACTGGATTGTATCTATGTATGTTTTGTGTCCAATCTTTGTAAATACTAAACATGTCTGTCTACCACAGCTCAAATCTCTGCAGCAGAAATACTACTTACTTAGTTTCGTAATTCCACTCTTGTTCCATTTATCCATTTTTCTCAACTGCATTGTTCTCAAGAAGAGTGCTGTTTTTTTTATGTGTGCAACTTTTTTAAGTTGATTCGCCTTGTTCAGTATTTCTTGACATCAGATGTTTCAGGACAGTTCTGACACAGCTGAGAGGTCTTCACTGAGGTGATTTAACTGGGTTTTCTGTCTCAGTCTGAGTGTCCCTTCAAGGCCATGTGTCATTGATGTTCAATAAACTTGTCTGGCTGATGACTAGTGGAATTGTTTTTTGTTATTTTGAGTCAGCAGGGGGCCTGCAAAGGAAATCATGGCTTGGGTTCCTGGTAATGGTATTCGCATCACTAATGGGGCACGGGAACAATTTGGCGTTGACTGTAATCTCTTGCTGCAGTTTAAAGAGCAAGTATGAGTAAAAACAACAAAAACAGCCTGAATTTAAATGGTCATAAATACCATCATTATTGCTACTTATTCTAATGAAATGACTTATTTTAACTCCCTCACTGAAGGGTATCCTTGTGCTTTTTAAGGAATCCCAACACTTAGTCGGTCATAAGCGTTTTATGAGCAGATCATGCATTCAGCTGGCCCAAATGTTAATCATTGTCCAGGAGAGGTTACCCAGAAGCCCGCTGACTAAAGTGGTGGGAGTAAACCTAATCTACTGTGATGATGGGATGTACTTCACACACAGCCAGTTCGCAGGGCAGACTTTGATGAATGGCTGGAAGATAGGTGGTTGGCTCATTAGCAAGTGAAATCCACCCTTTGCAGTGGTGGGCAGCACAAGCCTCGGTTATCCCCATGAGGTCACTATCCTGATGTACTGTGGCAAAGCGTTGCTGCTTTTACACGAGCATGGAGCACTGGAGGAGCAGGCTTTAATCTCATATTGGAAATATGACACTACCAGCCAAGATCCTCTCAACTGGTGAGTTCCCAAACTGTCTTCTTTAAATTTAGGCCGAGCACTGAGAGCAGCTGAAATTCAGTGATAAATGATAGGCAACATGATGCGCCCCCGTCATAATAGCACAGCATAACCACATCATAATGCATCCTCTATGGCTTGGCTATTTGGCAGGACTTATTAAAAGCTCATCCCATGGAAGCAAGCAGCCAGCGACTCCGATAGCGCCTCAGACAGAAAATCCATAGCTTTCTCTTACTGCAGTGGACAGATGGCACAAGCAAGCTACCTTTCCTTAATGTGCTTTGGACAGGCCCTCAGAGAAGAGCTTTTGTCCAGCTATGTTACTTTGATGGACAAGAACACTCAGCTCTCTGTATGGGCCATGTTACACAGTCAGAGCTCTTAACCTATTTATACCATTTGTATTTACATGCACCAGTTCACAGAGAGTTCTCTGCCCAAGTCTTGACTTGTCTCGAGCACTTTCACTTTAGAAGTCTGCAAGCCTCCAAAGCTATAGCAACAAATCACATCATTTTTTTTTTTTTTTGGGGGGGGGGCAGTTGTGAAAATAAGACTACTCATAGTCGACTACTCAAAGTAATCTACTGTCTGATAATTTTGACTTACTATTTTACTTTTATTTTACTATCTTACTATTCTATTTTCTAAACAGTGCAATATAGGAGAAACGATGGAGATGTCAATTTCCCGGAGGGAACCTCCCAAAGGGATTAATAAAGTACTTTGTCTGTCTGTCTGTCTGTTTAATACTTATGACCTAGTACTATCTTGCATATATTGGCATATTAGATACAGTACCATCATTTTTGACTAAAAAGTATATAATAGACTATGACTTACTATCTCAAAATTTAGACTTACTTTCTCATAATGTTGACCTATTATATAATAATGTTTGACTTAATAAATCAGAATTATAAAAATCGTGACTTGTGACTAATTTTGACATTTTGTCTCATAATTATTACTCAGTGAGCCCTGAATTTCACTTAATTTGATTAAATTGTCATCAATGGTTTTCTTTTATGAAAAGAAAAGAATTTCCATATATTCAACATTGGTGAGCAAGCAGGACATTGACACAAGCTTTGTCTTAATTTCAACTGTAGAATTAAAATGGATTTATAGGTCATCTGGAAATGACCATGGATTTTGACAAGAAATTACATTTGCTTCAGTGTCGAGGCTGAAGCCTGATAACCTGCAGTGTAATCCTTACAGATTCGTCCTGAACAATAGAATGAATTGAAATGCAAACAATTAAGGCAGTATCACTTATGTGGCCCCTGGGCTTTCATTTTAATGACACAGTGGTTTAAGACTCCTCTTGTCACCGTAAGCCCTTTTTTACATTACAAGCTATTTTCCCACAATTTATCCAAATGAGGGAGTCACTGTTTTCAGGAGATGCTTTAACAAGGTAATTAGGTCTGACAGTAAAGCTGACAAATGCATTTGAATGAACCCTTTTAGTCCCTGGTGGTTTAACAGAAATCTTACTTCCCATTATAAAGTCTCTCCATAGTGACATGCAAAAAATAAATGAATAAATGAGTAAAATAAACCTTTAATTACAGACTCAACATATAACTGACATATGTGCACATGCATACAAATAAAATAAAATCTAAAAAATCATAAACTTATTTTACATAACTCTTGAAATCATTTAGCTTCTCTTATATCATTTTGCCCTCTGAAATAAATTGCTGCCTGATTAACAAATGAAAAAGCGCAAAAGTCCATTGTTGTTGTCTTCAACTGAAAAATAAATTCCTTAGTACAACAACATTTAGGATAACAGGGACAATAAACATAGAATATATGGATTTGCTGTATGTGTTTGATTAACTGACCTTTTGACCCTTACACTTCCATACTGGCCAAACAGAGATATGAGTGAGTAGCTACATAAAGGGCTCAGCTACAGAAGAAAATTGGACCATTTTGGTGATAACCACCATTTTTTTGCAATATAGAGACACCCATTGCAAGAACGTTGTATTGTTGTTCGCAGCTCTGGACCCAAAGGAAATCGGGAAAATAAGTCATGCGAGGCAGTAAAATACAGCCAAGCCAATAAATATCTGTGACAATAATGCTGACAAGTGAAAGAAAGGGAGGGGGTCATGTCTGCTATACCCCCAACTGGCAAATCTGTCATTGTTATGCAGATTGCTTCGGTGGAGCCTTTTTCACTTGAGTTTATTTGATGCCTAAGAGAGGAACATCATTATTTAAGCCTGTTATGGTGCCGTTGCATGCGTCTCTCATATCAAAATGCCATGTATTACATGTGTGCCCCAAATCTGACTCACTCTGCAAGCAATTTCTGCACGACTTGACCCTAATACATTTTCCTGCTTTGTGTCTGGTCTTAGCTGCTGTATGAATTATTCAGGAAATGATTGTGGTGAAAAGAGAGGGGGAATGTTTCAGTCAAATAATGAGGATGCTAGACTGGGCTACAGCCTTGTAACTTCACTTTCTGCTGCCTTCATCCACAAAGATTTTTGGGTCACAATGAACTGGAAAAGAGATTGTGAGGATGAGGATTGCACCCTCTAAAGAAATAGCTCTACAATTTGCCCCCCCCTCCTCTTTGTACACAGATACAACAACCCCTCCCGCCATCTGCCATCTTGACCCTGTCATTCCATGGATAATGCATTTGAACTGAACAGCAGCACACTGGGCGAACACAGCACCCTCGTGTTCTCATGTCACCCGCATTACGTGTAAAGGAGACAGAGGAGAGAGATGGAGGGCAGGGAGGTGGATGAAAGGTATCCCAGGTGATGAGGTGTAGTGGAGCTTCTCCTCTTCTTACAGTCACTGGAAACCAGCTTAAATACACACACACACACACACACACACACACACACACACACACACACACTGCTATCAATTCTCTTGCAGCCCTATGAGGGAGTGGGAGGAGGCAGAGAAGGAGGGAAGTGATAAAGAGAGAGAGAGAGAGAGAGAGAGAGGGAAAGGGAGGTGGGAGGGAGTGCGTGTGTGTGTGAGAGAGAGAGACAGCGAGCCAGAGAGGGAGAGGGGGGGATGGAAGGAGCTGTATGGGGCCGTGATATCCTCTCCTCCTGGATGCTGCCTTTCCTCTTCATGGCTTTGTCCCTCCTTTGTACGGTCACCCTGTGTCCCCAGGAGCAGGCACCGTTACGCCGACCAGCACTCAGCCACGGAGCCGGGGATGCATCAGCCCCAACAAAGAGCCTTTGAGATGGCAGTGTGTGCTTCTGCCTGGAGGGAGGAACGCATCAGGCTTTCCCAGGCAAGCGGCAGCCTGGAGTGTGTGCTTGCTTGAGAGCCAGTCCTCCTCGCCGTTGTGTGTACGAGAGAGAGAGAGAGAGAGAGAGAGAGCGTGTATGTCCGTGTGTGAGTGCATGTGTGTGTGAATGTGAGTGAGCGGCGTATAATAGTGTATGTGAGTGTGTGTGTGTGTGTGTGTGCGCACACTGGCTTCCAATCCTTCCTGGAGGAGAGAGGCTCTCCTCTTCACTAGACGGCAAGGTAAGGGGGATGACTGATTTTTTTCTTCCCCTCTTCTAACAATGATTTATCCCTCCAGAGCCCTGTTTCCTCTCTCCACGGCGAGGAGAGTGGGGTAAAGAGGGTGATGGGGGGAGGATGGAGGAGGAAAAGAAGCTTAACGTCACTGATAAAGAGCAGGCTAGTGTGTGCCGTCGGTTGGCATCAACCGTGGTGGAGGCAGAGAAGAAGGAGGTGGAGAGGCTGTGAGCAGAATGTAGTGCAGCCAGGTGCGGATGTGGGGGAGAAAGGGAGGAGAAGGGAAGACAGAGAGGGGTTGCTGGATGTATTCAGTGATGGACCGCATCTCAAAAGAGGAGCCTTCACCTTCTGCTCACCCCTCCTCCTCAAAATCCCCACATCGCCTTTCTCCCCTCCGTCGCTTCCATCCTCAACGTCTAATTCAAGGAAAATGCAACGAGCCTCAAAAATGTTCTCCAGATGGATCACACTCGACAGATACACACTGTGCCATCGCTGTGAGCACTGTGGACAGAAGCTTCCTGCTTTTACCATTGTGTGCTTTAATGTGTGTGTGTGTGTGTAGGCTGAGTTCTCAGGTGATCCTTCTGGTCATACCAGTGCATGAGGATTCAAGCTCCTACTGTATGTACACACTTCAGCAGATGGATGCAGTGGGAAAACAGGCGAGCAGAGGAGGCATGTGACATATGTGCATAACATTTACTTTTAATCGATAAATGTAATCATCAGGGAACCTGTTGTATGAGAGCTCACGTAAATGTGGGAGGCAATGTTTGAACAGTGTTTGACTTTGAATTTTGAACATTGAGAAACAAGTGATCTGCTCCGTATTGTTGAAAACAGGTTTGTAAAGTCTCTCTATTAGTCTCTGCTTTAGATGCTAAATCCCCAGTGAAAATCAATTTGAGGCTAAGGTGTTTTAAAGAAGTGTATAGATTTCAGTTTTAGTCCAATGCTTCAGCGTCGCCATTGCACTCATTCTTATTGACAGAATCTCAACGCTCATGCACTTGCTCAGGAGTTGTGACCGCGCCTGGTGTTATCCAGACGTTGACGCTGGAGGTGATCGGAGTGGAGGAGTTAGATCGGGTCGACGGGAATTGCGTGCTTCATAAGTCTGATAATGATGTAACTGAGGCTCTGCAACTACCATGTGTTTGTGTCTCAAGTTACTCATTGATATGCAAGGAGGAGGAGGGAGAAGGTAGAGGAGGTGACAGAGAAGGTCTCTTTGGTGCATGCACACACACTGCTACACACACACACACACAGCTGGACATTTGTTTCACCGAGGGTGATGTGTACACTCCGGCGTCTTCTGAAAGTCCTTCGTCTTTTCGCAAACTGGCAGCACAGACTCTTGCACATGTGCGCCGACAGGACAGGAAGTTATGACAGACCCCTCTCACACACATGAACACAGCATCCAGGTGGAGGCGGCACGTCAATGTCACGTGCCCTGCTGTGTTTGTGATTGTTTTCAGGAATGCTAGTGCTATGTTCACGTCCGGCCCGAAGAAGGGAGGGACGGCGTGCATTACCAGCTTAGCATCGCCACCGGCCATGAGACGTCATGCACTAAGGATTAAAACAGCCTCTGAGTCCAAATTAGGACAGCGTGCGATGATTCCTCTCTCTGGGCTCAAACAGCACCCACGCTGGGTGACGGAGGAGGGCAGCAGAGTCGGTGCAGATTGATACCATAAAGGAAGCCGAGGTTAAAAATGGTTGGCGCTTTGTCCCTGGGAGAGACACGCTGGGGCCTGGGCTAAAAAAATATAAATCAAAGCTTTCATAAGCACATGCGCGTACAGTAGAGCTTGCACCGAGGCCCGGCGCATCAATAAATTAGACCCAAGAGAGAAGAGTTGGGCTCGTACCATTGGTCCAGGCTGATCATACGTCTCAATCAGCGCAGCGTCAAATTGTTCAAAGCACTTGTGAGAGCCAAGAGGATCTTTAATTAAACAGAGTGTTGGTCAGTGCTGCATTTCCCTACTCTCCCAACTCCAGCCCTTAGTATTCATATTGTTACACCGCATGGACGAGCATACTTTCTGCATTAAGAGTGTGTTTTTCCTAGTGATGTGTCAGCATCAATAGAACATCCCATAAAAGCCCCAGGACACTAGAAGTGTTGCTTTTACAATGTCATTATGTTAAGGTGTTTGGAGTAGATAGAGACCATAGCTTTTACTGCGCAGTTATGTCCAGGCTCCTCGCTGCAGGGCTGAACAAACTAGTTCTCTTGTCCATTTCCTCGTCTGGAAGAATCAGTGGCAATATGTCAGGTGACAGAATGATATATGTGCTCTATTGATGCAGCTGTCCTGTCCTCAGATCCCCTTTGCTGTGGCTTGTTTACTGCAAACAAAGCTGCCCAAGATGATGGAGAAAAGAGGTTACATCTTCAGAGCGGAGAGAGCTGCCATCCGCTGTGATACTAAATTAGACCCCCCCCAAAAAAGTGAACATTAATTTTCAGGGCACTAGCACTTTAAATCTATGTCCATCTATTCAGCATCTTTATTCTTTTCATTTTCGTCCTCTCTCCTCCCTTTCATCTTCTCCATCTCTTTTTCTGTCACTACATCTGAGTGTCCAGACTCTCCTTTCCTCCCCGACTCTTTCTCCTCCCGTCTCGACCTCTCATTTCTTGTTTCCTCCTGTCAATATTAACACAGGACTGATGTGCACTCCAGCGCAGATGTCTGCCCTTGAAGAACTGACAGCCCACATTGTTGGGCACGGACATCATATTTTACCATGCACCTCCAATCCCGGGGCCTTTTCTTACTCATTCAGAGCATGAAAAAAAAATGACAGACAAGCTCTTTGATTTTTTTTTTTTACTTTCTCTGAATCGCGGTGCTCTGTGATTTCCGACTTGCACTACTTCATGCAGAGGTTTGAGTGAAAGTCTGCAGATGACGCATCGCTGCGAGTTATGTGACATTTGAAATACCCCAAGATATGTCACTATCAATGAACTCTCTGTGTGAATATGGGTCATGCATGCTTAATGTCCTGTTTTACAATCTGAAATGTAAATGCAAATTATGGATTTTCTTTGCTATTTCATTGAATACTATTTTGCCTCTGACAATTTTTTTATCATAATTTTCACTCCCCCTGCATGTTTACTTCCTTTGGTCCTTTGCTTTTCATAAACTATATACTGAAACTAGTCCATAACACTCAGTTCACATGCCCTTGGGTATGCTCTACATTGTGTCCTTACCCCTGAGTGGAGCTTTTATTAGAGATACAAATGCACCGGACTGAGGAAGTTGTTTCACCACTTCAAAAACATTGACACACATCTTCTCATGTAGTTCATCTTCTCTCAGCTCCTGAATATTCTGTGACCTCCTTCAATTTTATGATCAATTTTGAAAAGTGTCTCACGCCACACTCACAGCTCAAATCAACTAAAAAGACCAAGAAATTACAGTTAGTCTTGAGCTGAGTTAGATCACGTTAACACACTCACAATGATAGTACTAAGATGCAGATGCTATGTAGATGTAATTCTTATCATGATCGCCATCTTAGTTCTTTAATTGTGCATGTATTTGGTCAGTTTTGGACTTGATGGTAGTGCTGCATGAAAAGTCAGGGGATCACCAAAAAGATTTTAATTCATCACAAGGGGGACATGAATTTGAAATTTCAAGGCAATCCTTCCTATAATTGTTGAGACATTTCAATAAAAAAAACACAAATGTGAACCTCATGGTAGTGCTAGAGGAAATGTCAGGGGATCACCACTGTCATCCTCTGGGGACAATAAATGTCTAATAAAATTTCACAGCAGTCCATCCTGTAGTTGCAGCGATCCCAAAGTAGTGACTGACTTTGCCTTAGCTGTAGCCACATTTGCACAGTGTGGTGCCACCCCCGAGACTGTAGATGTGTGCCATCCCTTATATTCCAAGCACTTTGTCGTGCATGATGTATCAGACCACTAGCATGAAATATGCATGGCAGCGACGTGTTATTCCGTGTCATTGAATGCAGCTTATTACATCACTTGTCGTCTCCTATTGATAATCCCTCCATGTCTGCAGAGGTGACTTCAAAGAGAAAGCAGACATCAACTTAAATCATAAACACAGCTATTGTACTGTCCGGTCACGTCCGGCGCTTGTGTACCTTTTCCATGTCCTCAGATGGCATGTGTGTGTGTGTGTGTGTGCATGTGTGTGTTTTAGAAAGCACAAGAAAGAGACCAAGACCCCCCCCTCCTCCCTGACTCACCCACCCACCTCCCCAGTGAGGCAGTCTCATTACACTCAAAGGGCAGAACGGTCATCATAATGAAGCTGATAGAAGAGCAATCTCTAAGCCCCCCACACTGCACTGCAGAGTCCAAAAACAGCAGTTAAGACCTTGATGCTATCTATGCCACTATGAAATAGATGTAGCTCCCTGTAATTCAGTATAGCTGGATTATGCCTCTACATGCATTGACAAACACAAAAAGAGGATTACCTCATCTCCATCATCTCCCACCCTCACCTCACTATTTGACATGAATCCTGTACAAAATAAACACGCGTCTGGTGCTAGCCAGGATGGTGGGAGGGGGGGGCCATGATGTGTCCTAAAATTAGATCAGTGAAGGACTGAACACCATACTAATCCTGTGAGCACAGTCACCTGCGCACTCACTACATTTCTGCATGCATGCCAACAAAATAGATAGAAGCAGAAATCAGGGCAAATAGAAAAAAAATCATTCAACAGAGCTCGGAGCGCTAACATCGAGCAAATCCAATATCTCTCTTATCTCTCGATCCCCTCCCACTCATCCACAACTCCTGCTCTGGGTGATTTGAACATGAGAGGAATGCGAGCGCAGCCTCTCCTCTTCTGTCATGTTGTCTGTGGGAAACATATGGATTGCCCGGGTTGCGTTTGTGGATGGCATGAGAGGCCCGGCCGCTCTGCCAGGTGAAGACTGCTCTGCTCAGTCGTGGGATAAGGCTATGATCTGATCTACTTTTGAGCCTGAAATGGGGATTTGTTGCTGTGATGAAGCGACGATTCTGCAAAAGAAAATGGGATCTATTTTGCTGTACAGAATTTGCATGCTCCATCATCTTTTTTTAAAGGTTTGTGTTGAGTCAGACATCACAAACAGACTTGCCACAAACAGCTTCATGCTCATGTGATTTTCGGTGAGTGAGATTTTTTTTTCTTTTCTCAATGACGTGATTTGTGGATTTTTCAGCATTTGGATCTATTTCATTTTTCTGCTCCTGCACGCAGTTGTAGAAATGGAAATACCTAATGTAGCACAATTTTGAAGTGACCTCATCCCTTTTTTGGCTTTTCATATCCCTGACAGCAGCTGGCTTAGTTTTGCCTCAGCACTTTGATAGATTCAAGACAAGTCACTGAGGCATAGGGTCAAGTCCCTGCAGTTTAGAGGGATGTGACCAGAAAGCGTGATTATGCACAAGTTCAGCTTTGTTCATACATATTATACAGCGGCCTTAGAAATCAATAGCATATTGTTATCAAGACAGTCATGAGCTTGGCGGAGTCAGTGAGGTCAATATAAGGCCAGTTGCATGTGATTAAAGCTTGTAAATCAATAATTGCATCAACTTTTCAATTCATTTTGCCCAGGCATGAATACACAAAGTGTGTGTGTATGTGTGTGTGTGCGTTTCTACTTGCCTCTAATATCACAGTGGTTAGTTTGTATTTCCAGAGTCTTCAAAGGGGAACAGTGCTCGAGAATGAATAATGAATACTGATATGTTCGTCTCTCTGATGCTTTGAACTGATGAATCTTGATAAAGTGCTACACAAAGCAGACGTCCTATTTGTGCTTGTATCACCCCATTATCGCTGGCAGTGGAGGACCGTAGCAGTTTGCATTTGACTCATGAGTAAATATTGATTGATCTGCTCGTAAAAGGATACATGAGCGCTATGTGTAAATATTTGTTCTGGCGATGCCAACATCTGCACGTTGAACAGCTATCTAAGCTGATAGTCCCTGAGGTGGCGGGGAAAAGGAAAAAAAACGGAGATCGCAATCTTCTGTTTCGCAGCTTGTTTTCTCAGGCCGCCGTTATTGTGAAAGCAGACACAATTGTTGGGTAAAAGCCTTTCTGTGTCTGGAGGAAGGAAACTGGGTCCCTGTCTCTCTAATACATCCTGGTCTGACTGTAATCTCGGCCCCAACTTCTCTCTCCCCACCTCCTGAGAGCCCTCACACCATAATGTCCCTGTCAGATAGAATTAAAGTCCTTCCCAGCACCACATTATGTACATAGGGAGAGCACAGAGTGATGCACTTATGCAACACTTAGCATATTAGCCTTGTGATTGAATTATCCTTGGAGGGCGACATGCACCCCCCCACTCTCGTCCTCGTCCTTACCCCGCCTTCCTGTGATGAGGCAGGTTTAGCTGATGCGACCGGCGGGCCTGACCTCCTTCCACCCTCGGGTGACGCGGAGGGGGCGATCGGTGTGTGGTAGTCACTGAGACGGCTCATAACAGGCGGCGCTGATGCCGATTAGAGCCATGCTGGTCTGAGGACGGAGGTGGAGAGAGGAGAAGCTGCTGGCGCGGTTGCCCGCTGAGCTGCGGCCGGCTGCAAAACTCATTTGCTCAACTCCCACCACTTCATGGGGGGTTGCATCTGATATGCTAGGGGCATCTTGCAGGCCTCTGCATTGGTCACATACATCATGGTCTTTAAGTGATACAGCCTGCAAAAATAATCAAGTGGCCATGTGAGGCTGTACTGTACTGCACAGTGGTACTTTGAACTTAAATGTTAGTATGCAGTCATTTGATAATATGCTGGAAGCTTTTTAGACACTTGATGCACTTGATATATGAAACTGAAGGACTATTGCAAACTTAAGGAGACATAGCTAAAAAGTCTAAAACTATTTTTGACACTGAAAACTGTATAAAAGGAACACACAATTGAGCTTAATGTTTCTTTTCCCTACTTCACTTATTAGCAGTATATACAAAATAAAAATGAGGATGGTGGGAATGTCATTAGTTTTGCAGGCACTATAAACTGTGTTTGGTCACAAACTGAACTGACCTGATTTTGCCAGTGGGGGATCAAAGGTTCTTACAACTTTTATGATAAACCATTCAGTAGTTGTTAATATCATATAATAAAATACAAAACCTCTTGGAGGTACAAGAGGAAAAGTCGAAAAGATCACTAATGCGTATACAACATTTTTGCCAATCCAGTCAAGCAGGAACTTGAGTTATATCATTAATAGAATTTATCCTCTCGTGACCTTGAACATCTTTAACAAATTTCATGGTAATCTATCCAGTTGTCAATTTTTCAGTCTGGTCCAAAATGGCGAACCGACCAACTGACCGATACCCCATCCCTAACCAAAGTTAAAAGAGGAAATCCTTGCTCACAGCCAAAGCCACATTCACATAATGGTTGACTTTACAGAGGCAATAGATGTGTGCCGCTCTCCAACATTCCTTGTATTCCAAGCACTTTGTCGTGCGTGATGTACCAGACTACTATCGTGAAATATGCATGGCGGCAACGTGTTATTCCATGTCACTGAATGCGGCTTATTATATCACTTGTCGTCCTCTCTCATGTCCTGTTGTGGATCAACCAACAGACCAGCGTCGTCCTCCCCAGAGCCACGCTGGCAGCACAGCTAGCCCCAACGTCCTCCATACCGTGAGCTACATGAAACAGCATTAATACTAATCATGAGACTTAAATTTGAGCGATTATCTCCCAGTGCAGCTGTGCCGCTGAGGAAATGAGATGTATGAAATGTGTTTAATTATTTCCCCTACACTTGAATGGAAAATAAAGCTTAACATACAGTTAACCCGAGTTTGTGGTTCACCAAATGCAGGATCATCCATCCAAGGATTAAGTGGTTACCCTCCCTGCAATCAAGGGCACACGAGCTACTAATTAGGATAGGATATGAAAGAGTTATAAAGGGTTTATGAATGATAGCCTGCCACAGTATATTTGTGTTTGTGTATATATGTGTGTGCATGAGTGTGTGACTGTGTCTGTGTGTTGTTCTCCTTGTCCTGCTAATGCACTGAAAGCCTGTGGGCGCTGGCCAGCACGGCCGCGTGCTCATCAGCAAAATGGCACAGAGAATGAATAAGCCTTAATTGACCAGATATCCTTCATTACACATGTGCTTACAAATCCATCCACTCTCCTTGGAGCCAGTCTCAGAGGCACAAGCTCGTGACAGCCAGCAAGGCAGCGTGGGACATACGCATCCCAGACGTGGAACAGCTTTTAGATGAGCCATTTCAATATTTTCTCCCATGTGGAAGGATCATCTGTTGTTAGATGTTATTTGAATACACCTGGTGAGAGGACTGATACTACAGGAGAGTGGTCCATGAGAGGCAACATCTTTTTGATCACCGGGGCACAAGAGATTTGCTTATATTCAAATGTCAAGATAACAGTTACTTGAACATGTGCTCTATGTAATGTTGAGTGCAGTTTATCAAAGGCTGATTGCTTTTCTCTACAGGGACATTTTGAAGCGGGCAAGCTGTCGCCCACGTAGACCTGAGGATGTTTCGCAAGAAGAAAAAGAAGAGGCCTGAGATATCAGCGCCCAAGAACTTTGAACACCGTGTCCACACCTCGTTTGATGCCAAGCACGGCTGCTTTGTGGGCCTGCCGACCCAATGGCAAAGCCTGATAGAGAACCTGCGCAGGCCCAAACCCATGGTGGACCCGTCCAGGATCACGGAGGTGGAGCTGAGGCCAAAGAAGGTACACCACTCCTTCCATTCAACTCTATATTGATCCTCTGACCTGACCTTGAACTCATCATTAATGACTACCGGGCCTTCATTAAGCTGCCACAGTGAGTTTTCATTCTAAAAGTTTAGCTTCTTAATCTCAGACAGACTGATGCATAAACATATGCTGCTAGTTTTATTGATGCAGAGGAGTCCTTCAGTGCTGCAGAGGAATTCTGCTGTCTCAGAAAATGCCATAATCCTCTGATGACGACGAGGAAGGAAGGCCTGCTCCCTGCCCCATCTTTTTGCTTTCTTATCTATCTTGGGGCTTGGCTAATGACCCTGCTGTGTACACTGACGGTACAATGTTGAATACTCAGAGGGACCACAAGATTTATTACTCCATGCAGGCAATTAATAACAGTCCATGGTGCCTTGCCACAGATGTCAAGCAGAAGGGATAAAAAGTGCAGGTACAGCAAAGGAAATGCCAGTGAGTGATAAAGGCTGCAAATCTAAGGATTTCTACACATCACAGAGCATAGTGTCGATGCTGTTTGTGACCCTTCAGAAAACCACCCCCACAAACATTTAATTAATGGCCTGATGTGATTAGTCCTATCAATATGAGAACCATCATGTCAGCATTAATGTCAGGTTTATGGTTATTAATAGTGTCAACAAGATGAGTGTGGTGTTTACTCACAATAACCTCACAATGCAAAAAGCAAAACACATGGTTGAAAATACAAAACATTTCTCTAACTTTGACACGGAAAAAGGGAAAAAAAGAATCCTACTTCAAAATATTATTATAGCATCATCCAAAATAGGATATCTCACCAAGGCCATTATCACCTGCCATTCTCTCCTCTCTGAGAGGTGCTACAGTAGGGGAAATGTCATCTGACCTCTACCCCCTGTGCAGATGTAATGGCACCAAACCAGAGAAACAGGAGAGGCTGTTGACTGGCTGTGAACTGAACATGACTCTACCCTGAGAGTGACTAATGAGCCACAATGCACTCTCTCATAGTGTTGCAACAGTAATGCTATTCTAGCAAAAGAGCTTAAGTTTGATCATTTTCTGTCAGGGCAAGTTTTGGCCCTTTGCCTTTGCATGCCTGTTAACTATGTCACAGGAACAGTTAACTTTAATATGTGGATTTTGCAACATATAAATAGTTGTAGAGACTCTGTCTTTGTAGTGAGTCTCTTGAAACATTTGCTTGGTATATTTGTCAGTGTATTGTCAGAATAAGCCACTGGGGAAATGATTTAAGTCGCTGTCTTTGAAGAATGACAAAGATGTCCTTTACAGATTCTCAAGTCTAAATTTAACTCGCCTCTGAGCCATGATTATGTCACCCTCATTATTCCTTTCACTCTGAAATCTTTCTATAATGTGATCATGGCATGCGCAATGTGATAAAGATTGCCTCTCCTCTTTCAGACCATTGTGCGTGGGAGCATGATCGGTCATGGTGACTACATTGCAGCCATGATCAATGATATGAGCCGTCTGTCTGTGACCAGTTCCAACTCTTTGAGGAAGAGCAGCCCCTCGGCCAGGAAGAGGGCCCAGTCTCTGGGACGGCTGGGGGAAGTGAACGAGGGAGACCCTTACCAGTACGAGGGCCTGACCCAGGATGACGAAGAGGACGAGGATGCGAGTCAAGACCAGTGGAGGGATAGGGCCAGGAACATCCACAGTGAGACCAACACGCCCTACTTGGGCATGAAGAAGAGCATCACTCTGCAGCCCAATGGGATCTTGCCAAAAGCCAAGTCCACCTATGAAGTCAGCGTCAGCTCCCTGGAGGGACCCTCACAGCCAGCTCAGTCCCAGAACATCCCTGTGCTAAGTCACGGGACTTATATGAGTGGTGAGGTGGGCAGTCCTCAGGAGAGAGTGATATGGAAGAGAGATTTCCAGCTGCCCAGGGGAATGCCACCAAGTCAGAGACCTATAGCTTGTTTTTACAGCCCAGCTATGACCGTACAGCAGCCCCAGCTTGGAGATCAAGCGACAGTCACTGCACCCAACCTACCGATGTACATGCACACCCAGAACAGCCCCGGGAGGCCGTTCTCCTCCTATGACCTGAAAGTAAGCCTGACTTTATGGCAGTTCCATTGCACATCTTTGTGGCCATTAAGTGCACTGAAAATTCATTATTTACAGAGAATACACAATATATGCACATTTCTATTAATGTTATGTACATCACATAGTATGCGGCTTGTTTTTGAATGAGCTCTGAATCCATTAAATACACGTTTTCTTTTAAAGGAAATCATAGGGGATCATTTTCATGCTTAGGTTGTGGAAACTTTAGTGAGGCAGCATATTGATTGGCTTTACACTAATGGTGATTAAAGTTGGGGTTGAGTATTTTATTTAAGTCTAGCATTAAAATATGAAATGTGGGTTTAAAGTACCGGTGGGATTGTAAAAGTTAAGAAATGGTGTGTTTGGCAAGAGCTCAGCGAGACACTTGGGTCCATATAGCAACATCTTTACATGGGTCATATCAGGTGAAGTGGGTGCAGAGTGAGCGTGAAGGACTTGATTTACATTCACTTTTAGAGCCGGTTTTGAACCCCAGGCAGGCGGCCAACTCTCTTTCAGCTCTCTCTCTTAATGTTCCTCACCCTTCTTCTCTTATCGTGCAGGCAGAGTCGGCAGTGAGGTACCACTCCGGCTTCCTGCCCACTGGCAACAGCAGTCCTCTTGTGGGAGGCATCAGACCCCAGCGGACCGTGCGCTCCTCAGCCAGCTACACGCTGGGTCTGTCTCCTAACATGGGACTGAGGCCCAATGGGCCTGAACCCTTCCTCAGACACTCTGGATGCCCCAATCCTCCCTACCCACGGCAAGACAGCCCTTCCCAACCTCGACCCTCTCCTACAGGTTCACTAGCCACCAGTCCACCAGGCACCTGCTCCCCTGCCTTCAGACCCCCACAGCATCCTTCACCCAGACCACCGCCCGACCCACCCAAGGTGACCCACGAACAGTTCAAGGCAGCCCTGCAGATGGTGGTAGACAAGGGTGATCCTCGGTCTTACCTGGAGAACTTTGTGAAGATTGGAGAGGGCTCGACGGGAGTGGTGTGTATTGCTACAGAGAAGCACAGCGGCAGGCAGGTCGCGGTGAAGATGATGGACTTGCGGCGGCAGCAGAGGAGAGAGTTGCTCTTTAACGAGGTACAGTGTCCAACTAGGTACAAAGTGATTCCCACAAACAAATGCAATGCAAATCACCAACACACGGGACACGGAACAATGGTTCAGAAGGCGACAGCAAAACATCTGAGGATCTGAGTTTGCTATTCTTTGCAGTCTAGGATTTAAAGGGCATTTCTGGTTTATCTCAATCTTGCATATTCCCTATAATTTGGCTATTGTGGCTCTGTGGGTCTTGCTAGCTTTGTACTTGCCACCTAGAGATACAGGGAAACAAGGACTTGGACTGACGTACATGTTGGGTCAAACTGCATGAGCTTCCTGCAACTTTCCAAATAAACATGATTTCTACATGAATCATTTCAATATTGCCTCAGAGTCTGACTGAAAGCGAACACAGAAAATCTGAGATTCCTTAGATGACAGTTTAGTTTCGGTCAGATTCAGGGACAAGCGTTTTAAATGATCAATGCAAAAACCATGTTAATTTGGGAAGCTCTAGGAGGCCATGTTTTCCAAAATCACTACAACAGAGGTGATGAGTCCAAAATTAGCAAAAGTCTTAAAAGACACATTTAGGAGAAATACACTAGGATTTAATAAACCTGAATTTTCTCTGATGATTTTACACAATAACTTCAGTTTGCTCATCATTGAGAGTACTATTCCACCTTTAAAAACAGTTGTATAATGTCTTGTGTTACTCTAGAGGAAGCTTTCTAAACGCTGAGGGTTATCTTGGCTTAGGCTTCTGACCGCAGACATTATAAGCTGTGGGTGTTTACCAGGCAGGATCTCTAATGATAGACCATAATTATTTGGGTAATTAGAGCCTGATCTATACTAAGGAGTGAAAGTCAGTATATCTTGGCCTCTGAAGCACCAAATTTGACCTTTTTCCCCTACAAGTTCCAAAATTTTATGGAAGGTCTACACTAAACTGCTTGAGTAGCTTTTAATATCAAAATTTGGCAACATCATGGGTTATGTCTCGAAACATTTTTTGTTCTCATGTGAATGTTTTGTGCTGCAGGTGGTCATCATGAGGGACTATCAGCACAGGAATGTGGTGGAGATGTTTAAGTCTGCCCTGGTGGAGGAGGAGCTGTGGGTTATCATGGAGTACCTGCAGGGTGGAGCACTGACCAACATTGTGTCTGAGACCAGGTATGAGCACCACCAAGAGATCCTCTTGGTCCCTCTGAAGAAAGCTGCGTTGGTGCATTTTGTTTAGTTATGATATCATCTTTAATAACTAAAGCAGCCACAAGGGGGTAGTGTGGTATCGACTGGTAAGTGATCAGTGTTGATACCAGCAGCACAAAGACTCACAAAGACTGTCATTCAGCCTGCTCTATCACTCCAAGCCAGCTGCCTTTCTCTGAGGAAAAGTAATAATTCAATAACATAATCAAATATGTGCATGTTCAGATGCCACGTGGGAAGTCAATTTTGGTTAAAAATTTGATTTCCTGTTGCTGTCACATTGTTCAGTGGCGCATGCATCAAAAAAAAGGAAAAACACATCAACCAACAGCAGAGAGTTGAAATTTGTAGGGGTGTACTTGTTTTAGGCTGTCAATGTATATCACATTATTAACAGATCTTTGGCTCGATCTCCATGGGACGACCTCAGGGTTAGATCACTTGACTCAAAAGGATGAAATAATTTCTCTCTGGCCAGATTACATATGAAATGAGCCAGCTGTCACAGACACTGCCTGTCAAACACTAAGATGATCAGTGCATCAACCAAACAATCGAGAATGAGGGTCTTCGCTTTTTCATTTTCTCCCTGTTCAAATCATTTTTTGCACATTAAAGCCTCTCCTAATTAAGAAGCAGAGTAACAGCCTAAATTAATGCAGGGAGGGTTTTCATAGTCCTAGATGTGTCTTAAATATGATCATGTAGAAAAATATACCACTCTGTTAGATAAGTGTCACCTTTGATATCAGTGGGCACATGATCTTGCTTGCTGTTTGAAAATGTCTTTTGCCCACGTCTTCATGGTGTAGTCGCAAAAAATATCAAAGTCATCAGGGGAATGAAAGCGTTTTGTGGGTCATTCTGCTGCGTGGGAGTTGTTGTTTTGAACCTTGCCCTCTTTATCATTTCCTTTAACTTGTGGTGAATCATGAATTTCAACTTTCTCAGCTGTTGATTTGTCGGAACTCGAAATGGAAAAGTGTGAAATGTTAATGTAAAATCTGTTGGTGTGTGTGTGTGTGTGTGTGTGTTATCCTGCAGGCTGAGTGAGGAGCAGATTGCCACAGTGTGTGAAGCTGTTCTGCAAGCCCTGGCCTATCTCCATTCACAGGGAGTCATCCACAGAGACATCAAGAGCGACTCCATACTACTCACATTAGACGGAAGGGTACGATATGTTGTTACTCTATTTCTTTCATTTCTAGCTTTCTTTCTTTCACTATCTTGATAGCACAGGCTTTTCCTTGTTCCCCACAGGTCAAGCTCTCAGACTTTGGCTTCTGTGCTCAGATCAGTAAGGACATCCCGAAGAGGAAGTCTTTAGTGGGGACACCCTATTGGATGGCTCCTGAGGTCATCTCCAAATCGCCATATGGCACCGAGGTGAGGAGGTGCACATTCAAATCCACTCATGCTGAATAACAGCGGTGATCACTCTCATGTAAATGCCAACAGTGTGCAATCTGTTCCATGGAATGTGTAAAATAATTCAACTGTGTGATGGTGCACCAGGTGGATGTTTGGTCAATGGGCATCATGGTGGTGGAGATGGTGGACGGAGAGCCCCCGTACTTCAGCGAAACCCCTGTAGCAGCAATGAAGAGACTGAGGGATGAGCTGGCTCCTACTGTACAAAATGTCAGCCAGGTAGGAGAACAGACACGCATGCTCACAGACACTGACAACATGTTCTTTCTTTAAAGATGCTTTGTGTAGCATTTTACCCATGCTACCGATGTGGCTCTGGAAATGGCTCAGTTGGTCAGTTGAACTTTGATCCAGAGTGAAATGTCTCAACAACTATTGGATGGATTAACATGAATTTTCATACAGACATTCATTCCAACCTCTGGATGAATTTTAATAACTTTGGTTCTCTAGCATCATCAGGTCAAAACCTTACTTTGTCCAGTGCTTTGGTTTATGACTACATTCTTGCAAAACTACTGACATTCCCATCAGCCTCAGCTCTACTTTGTGTTCAGTACTAATTAGCAAATGTCAGCACACTAAATACCAAGATTTTGAACATGTTGACCTTTACACTCACTAAACATTATCATGAGACAACATTATCAACAACGGTATCTGATACCAATAATTAAAATACTAAGGTAGGCATTTAGCTCAAAGGACCACAGTTCCCAAGCACAGTCACAGAGAGGCACTGACATGGCACTGACAGTCAACATGTGTCTTATTGCAACATCTTACTTTTCTTTCACAATAATTCTATGTGTCAAAATAAGATAAGATAAGATAAGATAAGCCTTTATTCGTCCCACAGTGGAGAAATTCACAAGGACTGTAATGACTTATTGGAGTTAAAACATATGTACCCATTACACTCTGTTACAGATCTCCCCAGTTCTAAAAGACTTCCTGGACCGCATGCTGACTCGGGACCCCCTAGAGCGGGCCAGCGCCACTGACCTGCTGGAGCACCCCTTCCTGCTGCAGAGCGGCTCACCTCAGTGCCTGGTCCCGCTGGTGGAGCAGTACCGCAAGCGCATGTCCCGTTGCTGACCACGTGGGGCGCCCGCTCCCCCAAACACCCACCTTCTGTCTGACCTGTCCTGGCCTCGGACGAGGACCAGCACCGGGGTCCGACTCCTGTAGCACCCAAGCCAACAGGGTGATCAGCTCCAGAGAAGCAGACCCAGACAGCGTGTTGCTGCCAGAGTGATGGTGGCAGGACAGCAAGTTTGGTTGACAGACACCGCATGGTCTCGGGCATGAGAAGCACTTTAGGAGTGAGTTAAAGGCAGCATGCAGTTCCTCACGTCTCAACTCGGTTCGATCCGAATACTGATTGGCTTCCTGTAACATTCAGTGGGATTCAACACAACACAAACATGGTGCATATCAACTGATAGCAAAAATCAATAATTCCATGTAACTATATGTAATGAACCCGTGTTACTCTAAAGATCCTTTATAGTGTTCATAGTGGGCATTATTACTAGCCGTGTTAAGCTTATAAAGCTGGTGTTAGGCTCAAACCACAGTAGCTCATTGTGATATTATTAAGGAAGGATAACGTTACCTCTGCACATTCACACTCCCTGTTGTGGAAAATTGGACAAAAACCAGCTCAGTGCACTCCACACACACTGACAGTAGACTCTTTGCATGGCCAAATGGAGGCACACCTGGCCTGATGTGAATGCTTGAATATGTACCAAACTGGGATGTGAAAGACAATTCTCCTTTATTAGCATAATAAATGGGTAGATGAAAGCCCAGCTGCTACTATTGGGCTACGGGAAAATCACCACTATCATATTCTTCTTTTCATATTTATTCTTTATTTCCAAAAGGTGTTGTGGGTTGTTTGTATGATGTGAAGTCGCAAATAAGGTTTCATTACTACGTATGGACTTGAAACATAAGCAGATAAATTAATAATGTAAATAAAAAATACCATCCTTATACCTGCTGATCTACTGCAGTAAATTATATGAGATGAATTCAAAATTTTACTTTTCTTTACTGAAAATGTGAGTGTATAGTTGTACGTATGTGTGTGCGCATGTGTGCGTGAGCACACGGGCACGTGGATGTATGTGAGTCGACATCTCAGTGTTTGCTTCTGATACCACCCTCTTTGTATGGTGACAGACTTTTTAAAAACCACAAGACGTGTGTGTCGCTCCTCAACAAGATGTGTATGACTGTATTTGCATTTGTTTGCTTAGATGAAGCACACAGGCCTGGCATGTGATGCTGCAGGACGTCCACCTGCTGAGAAACACTTTGCACATAGTCTTTGTATTCTGACACGGATACATGTTGACATGTTTCATGTATTTCTATCTCTCTGTGGATCATTCATGAAAAAGAGAATTACACATTTTAATTTTGTATAAATTAATAAATGATGCATACTGAATCAGAATCCATTTGATCCTGCATTTTCCTCATCCACACACACGTACATGAACAGGGGTTGAAGGGCTGGTGTTTTAAAGTATTTATTAGGTATTCAGCATGAATAATACAGTGCACAGTCACTGAATATCTTTAAGCAAAATACATACAATATTTCTTAGAAACACAGAAGCGATATCAAATACATTGAATTCCGTATAATATAAATCTTATATATGTGAAACAAAATAATTATTTTCATTAGCTCACAGATGGATATTATTAATTAATAACTTATTTCAAATATAGAATAGCAAAATTGTATGCAACTGAACAATTAGCTTTAAAACCCTCTGGTATTGAGAAACATTTAAAAACTGATAAACTGCAACATGAGCAAAAAGATTATTATCTCCCTCAATAAATAGAATATATTATCAAGCAATTCAAATACATTGCCAGAATTTTAAGTGTTGTAAAAATTTCCCCACCAGCTGTTTCTGCCATTGTCCTTATTCTAATCGAGGGTGGACTGAGACGAGCAGCTTTCAAACTCACACTTCACTCCACTGATGCTGTCAACGCTCGGCTGGCTGTTGACCTGCTGATGTGTGTGAGACAGGGGGAAGGTTTCGGAGCGGGACATCCGCCCTCGGCCGTTTGAGGAGCCTGACGAACAGTCTATCACCATCCTCATGAACTCCGGAGCGGTGAATCGACGCAGCAGTCTCGTCCCCAGACCCATGAACCCCGGCGTACGACTTGGGATCTTCCCCGAGTCCATCTCCCCTCTGGCAAACAGCAGTTTGTTGTGTCTGCCGGTCGGGCCAAAGCTCCCCCTCTTCTGCTGCTCTCTTCTGCCTGATGGAGCTATGTCATTAGCCTCTTCTTTCTGCGATTTGACATTCTCCTTGAGCGCTCTCACGGCCTGACTCTTGCCATTTAAAAGAGGTTTTGGCAACGAGACAGTTTTCTCGGCATCATTTGTCAGGCCCCGGGTGTTCCCTTGACATTCCATCTTGTCTATCAGGCATCTCTCATCCTGTAGCGAGGCTCTCTTTAATTTGCTGGCTGACAGGCTCATGTCACGCACATCACCCTGATAGGACTGCTTTCTGCTGCTCAGGAGGTCCAGGTTAAAAGACTTTGCTTTTCCCCAGAGAGGAAAACTTACTGGTGTTTGCTCTTGGAGTGCAGTGTCTCGGCTGACATCTTTCTGGCTTGGTTCAGGCAGAGAGTTCAGTGTTTTAGCCCCTCTTAGCTCTCTAAGCTGGCAGTTTTGCAGTTGTTTGGCAGTAAAGAGAACACTGTGATCGCCCTCCGTCTGGCTTTTTTCTATCTGAGGAGGCAGAGCCCAGCTGTGGCGATGGTTGTCCTCCTGAGACTGGCTCCTGGGACATCTGAAGCGGTTCCACAGCCCGCTGCCGTCGCCAATCTTCAGCTGCCTCTGAAATACCCCAGGCAGTTGGTCGTCGTTGTTATTCAGCTGCTTGGAGAACCTCTCCAGAACGTGCCCGGGGAGCCTGTTGGGCAGCCGACACTCTCCTTCCCCAATGGTACCCAACTCGGCAAGTGGATCATCTGTGCCAACACCCCTCCTGCAGTTTAGAATCTGCACGCACTGGTTGTGTCCAAAGAAGTTGGCTACGTCGATGGCAGAGTGGCCAGCGTTGTTGGTTCTGTCCAGCCTCAGTCCCAGTCTTTTGAAAGCCCGGACCAGGAACTCCAGAACCTGGCTGTGCCCGGAAAAGGCAGCGTACATGAGAGCGCTGTTGCCCCAGGCGTCAGAGATGTCCGGGTCAGCATTGAACTGCACTAACAGCTTGACCACGTCCAGGTGACCCATCTCGCAGGCGTTGCTCAGGGCTGTGCGTCCGTCCTCATCCTGGCAGTTGACATCGGCCCCTTTCTCCAGCAGCAGCCGGGTGAACTTGGCCCTGGTCCCGGGGTCTTGTAGGCAGACAGCGTACATGAGCGGGGTGCGGCTGTTTTCTGTCTTAGAGTTGATGATGCGTCCGTCCAGGGCGTCCAGGATGAAGCGCGCCAGGTGAACTTTACCCCCGTGCATGGCATCTAGGAAGGTCTTGGTGCCAGAGCCCTGGCGTAAATCTTTCGGTCGCATCATTCTTGAGGGGCTACTCGAGGAGCCAATCCTTCAAGTGAGCAGAGAAAAGATGTGACAGAGAGAGAAAGTGTGCAGCAAGTTATCTGAGGCTCGCCGTGTTGACAGCGAGTGCATTTACCTCGGAGTAAGACTCAGAGAGGAGCTGCCAGTGTTTTTATACCTCCCTCACTACATGCCCCCCCCTCCATGTTGCCAAGGAAACAAACGTCTGAGGACCATTATGCAGTGGCAGCATCCATTCAGCCCAAGCACTCTCAGCCTGCAGAGAAATATATGCTATTTGAACAGAATAATTACTCAAGGAGAAAAACACGGCCAGTGTTTTTCATGTGAGGTCTGTGAGGTTAACTTAAATGCCTCGATTTTACTTTTCTTTGACGCAAATTTACTTAATTAACAAATTCCTGCTGCTGATAGAATAGTCAAATATAGAAAAGGACAATCGAGCATTTTGTGAAATCTATGAATAGTGCATTGTATTGAATATAGTTGAAGACTGTACTGTTGTCAGGACTCTTTGCAAAGGTTTGAGGGAAGATTGAAATTACGCTTCGAGAGCTCACTTCAAAGGGAGGGAGGGCGAATAAACAGACATGAATAGCTTTTTTTCTCCCCTTCTCAACGTGTCTTTTAAATGCTGCATCCATCCATCCATCCATCCATCCATCCATCCATCCATCCATCCCTCCACCCTGTGGTTCTGCTCGCAGTTTGCTTCATCCACAAATCATAATACAGAGCAACAACTTCAAATTATGATACACTATTGTGCTTTTTCAAGGTTTCATAATAATGACTTTGCGTGAAGGTCTTTTTTTCAGTCATGGAAAATAGTAACACCGATGACCTCCACAAGAAAACTCCAGTAAAAACCTTGTTGTATTATCTTATTGAATTGGGGAAAAAAACCCCAGATGTGATAAGACTGCTAAACAATTCAGTCCTCTCACTGACTTGGATCATTTTAATCATTTTACGGACAAGATTGCTGTTTGCATGAGGACATCAGCATGATTATCTGTCACTTTCTGAAGTAACGCTGAAAAATGTCAAGTGCCCTTATGATTATGGGCTGCTCTTCTAAATATCACACAAAAGCAGTGTTGTAGTATTCCACCATGACAAACACATGCCTTGTTAATTCTGCCCTATGTTTTCTGCATTAATCAAATAATGCATTTATCATTTAAGTTTCTCCAATTCACTTTACAGCCTTTAAACTTTTTTTTATAGTTACTGAATTTACCACTGTTATTACGTCAAATAACCCAAATCATGACACTGCTGTCTATCGTCATAGCTTGTGTATAAAAAGTGACAAAGACCCTTTACGCAGCTGTTTCTCCCCCACAAGACCAGAATTTAATTTCAATTGCTAATATAAATCTCAGCAGGACCCAAACTGTGCCAAACAGTGGAGGTGAGAGAAACATTGCCGGGGTTCCGCCTTCCTCACTGTTCACCATCCGGCTTCATCAAACCCTCAGCGGGTCCTTTATAGAGCACTAAGAGCCATTCACTCATCCAAACATGGCTGAAATTCATCAGCGCTGACGCTTCCTCCTGGGTGTCTTTCAGTGGGTGGAGGCTGTTCTATACTGCCATGTCTTTGTCATCACAAAGTCATATCAACAAGGTCATATTGTGGCAACATTTCAATGGGTTTAAGAACTTATGATGTCACTCTACATTTAGCTCCTCAGCTCCTCCGGATCCACAGGTGTTACATCCTCAGGATTTATGCTCTGCCTTCAAAGCATATATATTATCTGTAGAAAGGAAGTCCGAACTCAATCCAAATAACAAAATGCTAAAACTGAGTCACTGATAGAAGCAGGTCTCTGAGACGAATGGAACAAAAAGCTCTGTATATCTTCAGTGCTCACAAGTTTATGTTAAGATGGCTTAATGATCATCTTCACCAAAAACTCAAGGGACCTGAATGTCTCAAATTTCACAGCAATGCATCCAATAATTGTTGAGTCGTATTTTTCATAACCAATGCACACACACACATCTGAACCTCATGAAGGCGCTATAAAAACTCAGGGATCATCAACGTCATTAGGATTCATCTTCTGGAGACCATGAATATCCTATAACATTTTTCAGCAGTCCGTCTAATAGTAGATTGTTCAGTCTGGACCAAAACAGTGGACTGACCAATGTTCCCAATTTTTAGCCAAAGACTAGATCCTAGTATGGATCTTCTGTCATTAATGCACATCCACTTTGAAAATACTTTTCAGAGATGCTATTCATCACACTGCTGTTGCACTGAGCTGTTCATGGCATATTTTGTAGTCATCCTGTTACTGCGCTCATTCTCATCTGACCTCTCTCTGATACGCAGTCATACCACATTCAAAGTGTCTTACTGCAGATCATGTATATTGCCATTTTAATGTTTAATGTAACTATAACTGAACCTCATTTGCATGCTTTATTCATACAAAGGTGCATCCAGCAGACCATACGAGGGATTTCTATTTGATTCTTCAGTCTCAAGACTCCTAATCATTGCTGTAGAGGAGATGTGGTCCTTTATACAAAACATGCATGTTTCATATAAAGGACCACAGCGCAGATTCTTGATGGTGGAAATGTCTCTGATCACCTCCAACAAAAATTTACATATAGCACAATTTCCATACCAATGAGGCCATGCTGATGATATAACGCTTTGTTTTCTACACACAGAGCTAAATTTAAGCAGATCGTTTGATCTACCTCTTGCACTCCATAGTATGCTGATAAAAATCATTAAAACATGTCAGACTGTGTTGGCAAAATTACATACTAAAGACTGCAGCATCAGCTCAGTACTGTAGAATCACATGGAGCTTAAATATATAACAAATAGGACACCTCTAGGACAAACCTGAGAAAACAGACTTTGAGTGTTGCACAGAGCTTGATAACGCTTGTGCTCACCATGAGACTTCTTATCAGGTGTTCCAGTTTGAATGCTCTGAGACTTTGGTTGCTTTTTCAGAGGACAGTTCATCCAGAAATAGATTTGAGCTGCCTGGGCTGAATGCATCCTCGGAGGCAGGCCGCGAGCTGTACTTGAGTTATTGTGCTGGACCCAAGACTTTTGGCTACTGCTGATTATCTGTATATGGGGTGACATTTTCCTGCAAGGGCTTTTAGTTTTTCTGAGAAAGAGTTCAGGATTAATAGACTGTCCATTTCTAAAATAGTTCCCAGGGTGTGAGCATCTATGTACTGTGTATAGCTTTTTATGAAATCTTTATTTTTAGCACATGACAAGCAGAATATGTGTTCCTTTTCTACCTTCCTTCCCTAAAATTTCCTTTTCAATCTAAATCATATACATTACTTAGATTACTTCAAATCCCTGAGTAATTATTGAAATCACAATATATTGTGAAAGGTCTACAGATATAATGATCAGTATGCCCAGGGCCATGTTTGTTTGTTTGCTGGCCCTAAAAAACTTCTGCATAAAATTAAAAAGTAAAATTAAGCTATGGTCAAAAAAAAGAAAAGAAAGTATGGTGTGATCTTATGGGCTCCTTCATGAGGTCCCTTGGTTAGTGGGTGGGCAATCTCCCCTTGGGTCCCCACCCAATAAAACCCACCGTTGCATTTGCCCCTCTGCATGACAAAACACTCCCACCCATTCACTGAATGTTAAAAATGGACTGAGCAGAAATGAATGAAATGTGGATGAAATATTCAGAATGTGAATGAGTCGGTGCCATGAGACTCGCTAATTGGACAGATGTATGCAATAAAGCAAACAAGTCATGGTAAATACGTGATCTCCCATTCATTGTGGGCCTGGCCCAGGCAGGAGCCACTTTGAATGCCTGATTAGAAATTAAAGCTCCTGTCAAGTTAAGGTGTTATCCGCAGCCCTAAATGTCTTAATTAGTCGCAGGGGAGAATTCACTTTCAGTGCCACAAAATCAACAAATCTCTCAAGGTTCTTCGAGAAAAAAAAACTGTAAATGGAAACAAAACACCACGCTAAATCCCCTTGGTAACTCCACTTAGCTACCAACACCTGGGACTAAATTAGTGTATGAGGAGAGGGTAGGAAATGGAGTTAATTCGAGATCAGATTCAGCAAAGCCCATTCCTTGTAACTAAAATGTTTCCTTACCAGTGACTCAACATGCCCTCATCCTCCACGGACTACTTCATCTTCTGCCTGCTAATTGAGCACACCTGAGAATGACGTGATTTAGGCTGTCACCTGGCCTGCGCTGTGGAAAACAGGATGCCACTTGTGGTGACCTTTATTTTCCATTCCCTGCACACTTTTATCAAGAGAAAAATACTGGCATCTAAGGCGATGTTTATCTAATCAATTTGTAATGTCTAACCTGTGTGAGATGTCACTTTACCAAGAACGTGTCACCATTGTTGCAGGTCTCTTTTCGCCCTTCTTCTTTTCCCCTCTTATGTCCAAATATCAAATCACAACAAAACACAATTGGACTTTGTTTCCTCACAGTTATGTAACATCTTAACACAGGTAAGCTCCGTCATTTGAGCAGCGGGAGATAACAACTCCTGCAGGGACAAAAGCACTAAATTGTATTCAGGAAGAACAACCATGTGTCCGTGTGTCCATTCAGTTCCCATAATGCCCTTTGATTTGATACAAGGACACAGCAGTCTCAGGTTGAGTGGAGATTTCACACGCCTTCCGTTCCAGGAAAGAGGCAGCAGCTGGCCTGCTGTCGCTGCGTAACCATGGTGTGTTTGTATCATCGCTGAGGTCGAGGCGAGATCGCTGCGATTGTGCCACAGCAGTCAGCCAAAGTCACGTTAAACAGCAGAACGCCTTAGAATGATCTTCCACCTTTAATGAACAACTTTGTTGTTGTTTCCTGAGGATAAAAACTTATAAAGGCAGTGGTTGTATTTTTCATTTCAGTCACAAGACTGAAGAGAGATCGCAAGGCAGCGCCAGAGAGAGGACAATTACTTGGAGTTGCAGGGTTGCAGCTGAAGACCCTGACAGCACACCAGGAGCTGCCAATCACAGGGGCCACAGATATGTTATTGGCCATGAGGCGGGCCCCTCAGCGTCTTTCCTCTCTATGCGCTCATCAATTATCGCTCTGAATCAGGCTTGTCAGGATGCCACAACCAGATGGTAAACAGTAGGCTGTTGCTTCAGCCTTCGGATTTAGGGGGCTTTAATATCAGTGCTCAGACCGAAGCATTTTGGACAACAGAGAATTAGCAGCTACAGCACGACTGGCCCGTGTTGTTCTGCCATGGCACTCAGGCGATGATAATAGTTCAAGAGGGAAAGCAGCGCTACAGAGGGGACGTGCAACATGCAAATCCTGACGGAATATGTGGTGGTTTTGCACAGATGAGCCAACAAATGACTCACTGATAGAAATTCTGCACACTGCATTAACAGATGTGACAACTCTATTAATCTATTAGGCCACGTTTACCTGCATTATCAGCATGTTCCTAGAAAAGGCGATGACGTCGGTGGGTCTTGATGTAAATATGACTGTGGGGTGGATTGTCATGAAAGACATTCATGCTCCCCTCAGGATGAATTGTAATAATATCAACTTCAACTATACTTTGTGTTTAGTGCCAAATGTTAGCATGCAACACACTGAACAAACGTTGTGACCAATGTACCTGCGAAAAATCAGCAAGTTAAAGAAATTGGTTGAAATTTTGGAAAATACACTTTCTTGCTAAGAGTTAGATGACAAGATTGATACTACTGTCATGTCAACTGTCTTTCTGCATCGTTTTTATTTAATATACGTATACATAAGTTAAAAAAGGTTCATTTCTCAATGTTTATCTGAAAAAAGAACAACATAAATGTTCCAGTAATCAAAACTGTTGCCAGTTTCCTGTTGAACAAGAGACTGCGTGACAGTAAAACCTTTTGCCAGGCAGAGCCACAGCGATGTTTCCCATGAGCCACCTGTTCCCCCTCCTTAATCTATCAGGTCTGATGGAAATTCCTTCCCTGCAATGGTGCGGAAGAGATGGAGGGCCAGAGAGCTCCCTCTCCATCTCCCACCTGTCAGGCCCTATTTGTGGCCTTGCAGCCCCGCTCACCTCTGACAGCTCAATAAATTGTACAAATGGATAACAAATGTATTTGTTTGACGGCCGCGCTGTGCGGAGATGGGTAACCCTCGGCTGCACCTGGAGTAAAGGTCTGTCACACAGTCACATCCACAAACAAAGCAAATGGCAGGTTTGGCTGGGTCAAAGGAGAAAACAGGAAAAAAAAATCACCTGGGGGTTTTAAGACAATAACAAATGCCAGGTTTCATTTCATGTGAAGTCTCGACTGCCAACACTGTTGCACCTTTTATCTAGTCCATCACTTTGAGTTCACTTTGAGCTAAAAGGCAGCTTCATGGTCAACTTTTTATTGAAATATTATATAATATATATATAATAATATATTTAACACATTGCTATGTTTTACTAAATTCTATCTGGATGACTGACAGATGGCAACATTAAAAACAGAGGAGGACCATTTCAGCCAAATCTCAGGACACAATAGGTCTGTAAATGGCAACCCTCTGTGTTCCCTGGAGCAACTTCACTTCTTTTTAAATGAACTAATGGCACCGAAGCCCACGGCTATCCATTCTCTCCCCCACATGCTCTGCCACTCACGTTGTTCAGCGCTCACCTTCACACTGACTCCTGTGGCTCTTTTTTTTCCCCTTTTTTTTTTTGACTATAAGCAATATACAGTGAACGTAGCTCTGAGTAAAAGCAAGTTTCAAATCAAGTGAGCCACCAGTAAGACTGTTATTACTTTGAAAAGAGGCACTTTGTGACTCACCGGCCTTAAGTGCATAACATAAAAAGCATGTTATCATGATATAGTGGGTGTTACTGCGGCTCATAACCTTCTCCACACCCACCATTCCTGTCAGCCGCGACACCGCGAAGCAGAAATGCAAAAAAAAAATAAGAAGTGGGAAAATGAAATGATGATTAATGAGGCATGATTGAATGGAGACTGCATCCATCTGTAACAAAATAAGTGTGTTCAGTGCAGATTCGAGGACAATTTCAAACAGACTGAAAAAGCAGGACTCAAGAAAGCAAAGACTTTAACACCACCAGCATTTCTTGTCGCTTCACTTGGATGTTTGACCTTCACAGAGTATGTATGTGCATGTCAGGTTGGGGTGGTAAGGACTCAAGTGCACACAACTAATGCTCAGAATCATCTTTGATGAAAATAAGTGAAATCTTAATCAAAGTCAAAATCCAAACACAAAAACTTAAGGAACAGGCATGGCAAGACATGACAAAGGACAATATGAATGGGATCGAAAATGACGGGAACATGAACACGAGAAGAGACGACAACAATCCGGCAAGGGCAAACTGAAATGAACTGGCTTATATATGGTCCTGATCAGTGATTAGTAACTGCAGCTGGGAACACAGGTGATGAGGATGAGGTGGGTGTGGCTGGTAGATGAGGTGAGGCAGAGGCGGGGTGAGTAGGAAAGAACAGAGACCTGAGGTGAGAAGCTATGGCAGGTGAATAGTGACAGACAGACCTTAGACAAGACTACGACATGACAAGACAAGGGCAGGACTACGACATGACTGACAGAACTGCAAGAATAAAGACATGAACTATACCAAACTGACCAAACTAAAACAGAGACTGAGACTAAGGCAGAAAACTAAGACAGAGAAACAAGACACAACATGGCAAGACACAACCAGAGCAGAACAAAACACATGTCAGGCAGAATGAACAGAACAAAACTAAGGCTGATCAAAAAACAAACACAAAAACAAAAGCCTGACTGGCATAACTATGACAGTGCAGAGTTTGACTGTTTTCACAGCTTCTTAAGAGTTAAATAAATTCTGTGCCCACCTTAAATCTGAGTTTAAAACTTACACATGCCAATCTGATTATGTAAAAACACATATTAGACACAAAACATATCCAAAGCTGAGTATTGTCTTTGTGCTAGTAAGTGAGGGTCCATGAACTGCTTTTAGCTCTGAGGAATATAGTTTTCATTTAGTTTGACTGATTGAAAAGTGTTTTTTTTTCTCTTTGATCTTACCTCATAATAAAAGTTGTTAGTGCTGCCAAAGAGCAAAAATGTTGGCCTTTGCTTCAAACTTTTAAAGAAAGTTTTGGTAAATGCACTTATTCACCTTGTTTCCAAGAGTTTGATGAGACACCTCACTCATGTCTGTGCAATAAATATGAAGTCAGAGCCAATTAGATTACCTCAGCAAGAACACTAGAAACGGGGGAAACCATTAGTCTAGCTGTACATAAGCCCCCATAATACATCAACATTTGTTCTAGGCTTCGGTTTTTGGATTAAACCTAGGAGATATATTAATAAGCTTTAGAGGTGCTGATAGATGGATTTTGTTGGAAGGATAACATTGTTGGGGGTTTTTTTCACTTTGTTCTTACATTAGATCAAATAAAAATGAATATCAAATAAATCTAACCAAATAATAACTAATAAAAACTTTTGATTGAGTCCATATCAGAACTGGCTTTCTTGGCTTTATTTCACTCTGACGCCATGCAGTTTGAAAATTCACCAATGTCATGAACCACTACAGAAACAAGTGAATGGTGTCGATCATTACATACTCTTGTTTGCAGTTAAAGTCAGGCATCTTTACGATTACATAACAGTGCAGTCAGCTGGCAGGGCTTCGCTCTTGTGTCTTCACTCACAGCGAGCCAGATGTTCTCACCCCAGAGAGGCTGGGGCCATACTGGAGCTATCGCCAGGCAACAGGGTATCCAAATGGTGCAAAGAGCCAGAGCAAGAGCAGAATAAATCGCCCGACCTTGGACTGATGGCACGAATTTTAGCTCCAAAGCTGTCTGGGGAACATGAGAATATCAGAATTCAAGGAGCCATGAGAGTGCCGTCTGCCGCTGGCTTACAGTTTGTGGGTGAGCGTATGTGTATCTAAATGGAGGCACTGTATTCTCAACTCACGTAGAAAGTTAAAATTTGCATCTGTGAGAATGTGGAGGCGAATCTCACAGGCCCTCAGTAACTCATGTGACACACAGGAAAGGGTGACAGACTGCAGAGAGATGAGACTCCTGGAAAACTCAATATGCTGCTAATCCCATGACATAACCCTGGTTTTAATGGGATTGTGTAAGGTGTCCTGAACCAATTAAAACTTCATGCAACTTAATGAAAGCATGCATGCAAATCATCAGTATTTTATTGCAAATTCTGCTCCTGGCAATAGCTCTTTAAAAGCAGTATAAATGCTGTATGCAGTCCACAGAACGATCCAGCAAACACACACACACATGCAGCCTGTGACAGAGCAGCCTTAGCAGGTGGTGTGTATGTGGGTGGTGTGGGTGCTTAATATTCATCCAGGATGGCATCCACTTCAAGCCAAGACGGACTATAGATCATGACTCCCCACCTCCTGTGTGTCAGGCCTGTTTCCTCACACAGGAAACAACAATAAGAAAAAAGTAGTTCACTCTTCACATGTATTTCGGTGTCCTCATTCTCTGTGCTTATCTGACCCAAAATACAATGCTTCTATTCTCTGCTAATGCTTTTTTAATCGTGCATTTTTGCATGCTACGCTGGAGAATTGTTCAGAAATGAGTCTTTAAATTGCACGGCTTTATTTCTCTGTTGTTTCTTTAAAGGATTAAAATAGATGCAGAAAGCAACAGAGGAAAGCTAGAACTGTCTTTTCAGCCACTGCCAATATTCAATAGGACTGCACGGATGGCTGGTGTTAGCAGTTTTCATGCTTTTCATTTGTGATCTAAATAAACATGTTAAGAGGAAATTGAGTTGAACCTCTTTTAAAATAAATCATATACAATACTTGTTTGAGCTCTATGAATATCCAAAACATGCAATATCCTCCTCTTCACTCCAAAATCTAATGAGGGCATAATAAGGCATTTTTCCTGCATTTGAAACACTAATATTTGGCTTGATTATCTCTTTTATTGTCACTTTCACCATCTCCCACCATCTAAGTTCATTTCCTTTTGCATGTTTTTCATGAGCATGTTGATATTGTTGAGCACTGGAAATTTGTCTTGCAATCACTATGTAAATTTGTGTCTGAGTGTGTGTTTGTGTTTGTGAGATCGGAAACACTTCCTTCCTTCTATCTTCCGTCCAGTGTCAGTCCTGGTGGTTAAAGATCCTGCTCAGGCCATCCCTCTCCAGCTGGTATGAGACAGAGCTGCCGGAGTTTTCTTCGTCTTATGTAAGATTATCAGCCCAGTGATTCAGGGCTGACTGGTTTCACACTCTAAAGCTCACAGTTCATCTGTGTTGTGCATGAGGTGGCAAACTCTCAGGCACAAGCTGTGTCTCCCAGACATGGTTCGTCCAGATCCTTTTAAATGTCAGTCATGTCATTTGATTGAGGAGAAGGGTGTCACACCAAAAATGGAAAAAAAGGAACGGGCAGATTGCTCTGGATGGTGAGTCAGAGAAAAAAAGCTGCATTCATTAATAAATGCATGCATGTGTGTGTAAACACTTGAAGAAACAAGTGCCTCTCATTGATGTGGCATATTTTCTCCAGTCTTAATGTTCTATATATGGGGCTGAAAAAAAGTTTTTTCCATTTTTTTTAATCCAAATTACCTGCATTCTCTCCAGTCCACGTGCCTTCATTATGGCTCTGTTTTGAAAAGAGCACTTGATCCATCCCAGATCTCATAATAGTTGGAGAGAAAAGACACTGCAATTATGTGGTATTATGAATCAGTCATACCATAATGTGCCAAATTACACTGGCCAGCGTAGAGGTTTGAGGCAGTGCCCAGAGAGAGAGAGTGATGTGCCTGTGGCCCCTTACTCACGTTTCAGTGCCGACTGAACCACTGGACTCTTCTCTCGTGTTCACTTTGGTCACTGATATGCACTTCTTAAATACACATGTATACCTACTTGCTGTAATTTTAGGATCACAAAAAAATTATGCAACTAAAAATATTGAAATACTGCAGTTGTACCTCTTCAGGCAACTAAAGAATTTCTTAAATGAAGCAGGGAATATCAGTCAGACCCTGTGACACAGGGTTACAAGTACACGTCAGTTGATATTAAGCCTTTATAAGGCACTCATTGAAATACTAAAATTCAACCTGTTATTGGAGGACATAACAAAACTTTATTTCTGTTGTAAAATTTTTCACAATTTGTTACTTTTGTAAATTGTGTGGAAATTACCAAAAATAATCACTTGCCCGATAAAGGGTGAAGGTGTCACAACCAGATGTAAGGTTGAGAGCCACTAATCAAATTTCCACCAAAAATATTACAGATTTTAACAAAATTTCCACAAAATCAGCAAATGCAAATTGCATTGTGTTCTCATCTCCTCTCTTGTGTGAATATTAGGAGTTGGATGCATCAAGATAAACAGCGGCTGCCGCCAATTCTCCTGTCAAGTGCCAAGTACACCAACTTTTTTTTTTTTTATTTCATTTGTTTCTTCTCAGGTTTTTCTAACTGAGAGTCACAGGTCAGAGTGGCGTATCTTCAAAAAGAAGGTTGCCAGTTTGAACAGCAAGAAGTGAAAGTGAAAGAACAGTGTCCTCTCCCTCATTTCCAGTGCTTTTGAGCAAGGTCCAACAGCTTAGACTGTGGTTACACAGGGCAGCTTTGCAGGTGTGAGCATGAACAGGGCTTTCCTGAGCATTCCTCTCAGTGAGCATTACATGCAGATTAGTATCCTGCTTATGTACAGATTTTTACCATATACCATTCAATTTTGTGCATGTAAATATCACATCCTGTTTTCAGACACCTGGATGTGCCAGTTGTGGTTCTCTGATTTAAAAAAAATGGGCATGACAGTTCTCTGCAGGTGTGTCTTCAACTCGAGTCGCTCAATAACAGCCAGTGTAACAATTAATGTGATGATAAACAAGAATGGTGAAATTGTGCTCAAGCAACAAAGGGAAATGTCAGATACTACAAAACAATAACAATATGAATAATCATATTTCTCATCATATCCCTATGATCAAAACCAGGCTGAAAACAGGAATGTAAAATATTCAGTAACACACAGATGTACTGGGCATATTACAGTTTATTAAGAACTATTCATCACAAGAGAAAGTGACAAAAATCTTACTGTGGAGGAAATATTGTTGTATTGCATCATCATGGCTGTATAGGACATTTGTTTCAGCTATCGAATAATAACTTTCTTTACAATCAGCCTAAATCACAGGGTGAGTATCACATGTGTGACAGATGGAGTCATCGCAATTCTGCAGACTCTGATAACCCGTTTTTTGCTGCTACATTTTCCTTGCTACATTTATTCCCTTTTCCGACCTCATTAAGACAGAAATGGGAATTTGAGTCACAAATGAAACCTTTCAGTGAAGGGCTTTCATCTGGAAGGTATTTTTTCTCTGTATTAGGGCGTTTTACCTTGGTCAAAAGGAAGAAAAATAAAGAGCCAAATATAAAATGAAAATCATGTCCAAATCATCTAACATCTGGTCTACAGGACATTAAAAACATTATCATGGCATCAAACTCTCAAAAGAACTCTATGAATAGCAGCTCAAAAATAAAATTTCACACAGAGCTTCCCCCTATTGAATCATCTTCTACTATCCCATAGTTATGCTTATAGGTTATGTAACAGGTTGAAAGAAGATATGAGAGTGGGGGAAAGTTCCTAAATATTAGGACAGGGGCATACGGCACATCTAACCCAGGAAGACATCTCCATAGAAGCCCCCTCCCTCCACCTTCTTGGCTCCGGCTTGATCGACCAGTTCGGGAAAGTGGGCCCCCACGCAGACATTGACGGCTTCCTTCACCTCTGCTGGCAGGGACCTCAACTTCTGCTCCTGCTCTTTCAGGGCCTCCTGATTGAGCTGCAGACATAGGGGGTCAAAGGTCAGTTTCAGGTTGTGAGCTGGTCGAAAGGACAAGCTGACACTTCTAGCGTTGCTTTTCTCCGCCAGGTGCTTATCATAATCTTTGCCATAAGCCAATACACAAACGATTTGTGTATTGGCACCTGAGAAAATACAGATCTTTGCTGAGCTCAAGCCAGAAAACTGGCCCCAACCCAGTGGCATGGATTGATTCTGAATAAGGGCGATGATGAGCTATTTTAAGTGTATTTAATAATGTAGCAAGGTGTTGGCCTGTGTTAGGGGAAATGGCTCAATACTCAATCAGTGATGTTAAATACATGCAGCAAAGATTAGCCTGCATGCTGAAAGGAATAAGTTATCCTCATTTGTCCCTTGATCTATTAGCACTCACTTCAATTCCTCCCACTGCTTCTCTCGACATCAGAAACACTATTTGTAAGCTAATACTACTGGTGAGACATAAAAACACATCATCCATCTGGCGTTCACGCGTCAATGTCTAAACTATCTAACACCTCTTCTCTCAATGTCAACTGCCAAGATTTCACCAATTCAAAGCGAGGCATTGTCACACGAGTGCTCTGACATCATTTACAGCGGTGGAAGCTTGATCTGTACTTTCTCAAACGGGATGTGTCACTCGTCAACATTACGTCTAATCACTACATGGGCAGATGGGTTGACTGTATTTGAAAAACAGGGATTTGTTGTTGACATAGTTGGGATTGGAGATGTGTGAATATGCATGTGTGTGTGACAGAAATTGCGGTTGATTATGGGGACACACCTATAATTTGGGAGGTGAGTGCCTTTAATTTAGATAAAAGGGACCAAATGCTAGGTCAGCTTTTACAATTTAAGACCTGGTTTTTGGTTAAGGTTAGATTGAGATTCAGGGTTAGGCATATGGTGGTTATGGTTAGGGTTAGCGAAGTCTCCATGGAATTAATGTAGTACTTTCCACCAAATGAACCTTCCCAGAGACTTTTTAAGGAACCCAGGAATTTTTTGTTTTCTTGAATGAACCATGGACTGAATTTACTGTGAAATGGCTCCAAGCAGAAAAAAAGTTCTTGATCAGGGTACTTTCTGATGGTTACCAACACTAAACCTAGAACATGGTCGAACATTGGTAAATCTGTCATTAATGTAATTTGGCATGTCTTCACAGATCTTCATATGCATCAGGAAAGCAAACTTTCAGTTCTTACAACATGCTGTGTAAAACATTAATAAAACAGGATGTGACCATTTCAAAATAATCCTTTTTGACAGATATTTAATTGAAAACTGTGCAAAGACAATATACTTAATGTTTGACCTCATTAACTTCATTGATTTTTGTAAATATCTGCTTATTCTGAATTTGATGGCAGCAACATGTTTCAAACAAGTTGGGACAGGAGCAACAAAAGACTGTAAGGTGTGGACTGATCCAAAAACACCTGTTTGGATCATTCCACAGGTAAACAGGTTCATTGGTAACAGGTGATAGCATCATGCTTGGGTATGAAAGGTTCATCCTGGAAAGACTCAGTCGTTCACAAGCAAGGATGGAGAGAGGTTCAACAGTTTGTCAAACACATGAGTGTATACAGGAGATAAATACATGGGCTCAGGAACACTTTGTAAAACTGTTGTGAGTAAAATCTGTTTGCAAATGATTACATCCTGGTTTTTATTTAGGTTTTATACAGCATCACAACTTTTTTGTTACTAAAATAAAAAAATTTAAAAAATCCTCCTGGGTGACAAAAACAAGTATCTCCAGTTGTCAGCATGTGTACCTGATTAGTCAAGGTCTTGATTTCCTCCAGTGTAGCAGCCTGCTTCTTCATCAGAGCCTCTTGCTGTGGGCTGAAATCTGAAGACTGTAACAGTACAATGAAGTGGGATACAAGATGTGGCTGGTGGAAAAACATGATCGATCTGTGGTTTGAGCCTGCGTGAGTCTGTTCATGTGTGTGCATGTGGTATCAAGTGAGAGATAAAGACTGTTTGCGCCTCTATAAGCTGTTCGTCTGCTCATGTTCCTGGCTCTGAGTGTATGTGTGTGTAGATCTGGAGAGGAATGCACCCATGGGATGCAACCTGAGCAAGAGAATCAATACATTTAAGTCACAACAGGTTGGACTTGTCCTGTTCAGTTACACGGCCCTCATTGCACCCGACTATTCAATACTGAGGCTGTGTTGATTAAAAAGGTGACTGCGTTATAAATAGTTGCCGTAATTAATGAGCAAATGCTGATTAAGTAGATCAAAATGAGCTGCAATGCGACCCTAATGGAGGGATGAGGAGGGGTTCGCTGCCAGCCAGCCAGAGTCTATCAAAGAGGATTGGAGAGGAGTGAAATGGCCAGGTCTTTAACCCAGATACAACAGGTCTGAATCTTGATGAGCCCAGAGAGGAGCAGAGCTCAGTGAGTCATCGACCACACGTGGATTAGCCTGCACCCTGTAAACAGCTTCTGAGTAATGGACAAGCCTGGCCTATGGTCAGGGCCTGCTGCACTTTACTCAGTGGGTAAAAGGGTGTGTGTGTGTGTGTGTGTGTGTGTGTGTGTGTGTGTGTGTGTGTGGGTAGTTTGTGGGTGAATGGGTGTGCATGCTCGCGTGTGTGGGTGTACTTACAGTTCAACTGTGTGTATCTGTGAGCAAACACGTGGGCGTATGTGAACATGTGTGCAGGTGCATGAAAGGAAAGCGCCGTAGCATGCTTAAGGCGATATTTTATCCATGTTTTGTTCCGATCTTTAAACAATGCTGCCTCTATGTAAGCACATTTACACTGTTGGATACAAAATGTGTTGAATGTACTAGTAGATGTTAAGTGTAATACTGTTTTAGGTATATGTCAATATGCATGTATGTGAGTGTGTAGATTGACTTTCTTGCTGAGTGACATGTAAAGACCACCCTCACATTTGTCTGTTAAATATAACTACAGCTTTAGCTTTAGAGTTAAAAGACTGTGATCAATCTTTATGTGCAAACAGTCCATGCTAAACTAAGATGCTGGTTCCAGCCTCATACTTTCCACACAGATATATGAGTGGTATCAAGCATCTCATCTAACTCCCAGCAAGAAAGTGAATAAGTGCAAATCCCAAAATGTCAAACTAATGCTTTAACTGTGCATGCAAATCTGCTGCTTTCAACGACTTTCAAAAAGTACTTACTGCACTGTCGGACTGACTCGGCTCATCCAGCAGCTCTGTGCTCGTTCCCTTTTTCAGCCTTAGAGAAGATAATTATAATTTTCAATTAGGCCTCTCGTACACAATGTTAAAAATAATCATCACATCAAGCCAGACTTGAACAATGTGCACGTGCAATGTCACGTGTCAGACGGGTAAGAAGCTAAACTCCTCATTTATCTTCTCATATTTCCTTTCATTGTCACAACAAGAAGCTGCACGCAGGTGAGAGGAATGGCAATAAATGGAAACTTATAGAGTAACCCAAGGTCGTGCTGCGAACTCACTTTGCTTTCTCTGAGCATGAACGCTTCGAGAGCGCCTTCTTCTTATTTTCTCTGGCTTCGCTGCAAAACAAAAGGAAAAGACAGAAACTGAGTACTGGAGTCTGATTTAAAATCTGAAAAATCAACAGTGTCCTTTCTTTCCTTTAAACAGGACTTTGTGGGGCTGTGTGTCTCTGATGTGACCTTTTCAGTGAAAGGAAGGCTTAAATTTGATGTTATAGTGTCTGTGTGGGCAGGTAGATGACCAGAGCTGTCTTCGCTTCCCCACTGCTGTTTAAACACCTGTTGGATAATGGTTGTCCTGAGATAACCATCTGCCAGCTGGGGACTTGGGATAACACACACACACACACACACACACACATCCAGAACACCATAAGCCAGCCAAGGACATTTGGAAGCCCCGCACATTGAGGTGACTCACTCATTATTTGAGGTATTGTCTTTGCAAAATGTCAAATGTTTCACCTCAGATGACACACACATTGACAGTGTGACATCTCAAGGAGCAGATTGGACGGACTCAGCAAAGCCCTCTGCACTCTCTCAAGTGTGTACAGCATGTCCCAAATGTGTTGTATGTGTGCTCACACCTCTCCAGGGTCTTCAGTTCACCGCTGTGTCTCTCTGTGGCCATCTCCAACAGCTTGGCCAGCCTCTGTCACAATACAAGCAGGAAGTGACACAGTCAAGACAAAGAGAAAATGAGACTTGAGTAGCTCTAAATAACAATGTCTACGCCGCATGTGATTAAAGTCTCCCTTCTTTAAGCCAAACAAAAGTTCAGCCCTTAATTTAATCTGCACGAACTTTGGCTTCAGGTTTGATGAGAGCACTTGGCTCAAGACCTGTATACGAGATGCTAACTCTCATCTCACTCCGCAGCACCTCTACAGTACGGCCTGCTGAAAAATTACCTGATTGACCCCTCAGCCTCATAAAGATTCAGAGCTTATGCGAAGAGTACCCTCTGAGCACCGGGGCCTGGTGCATAATCAATAGAGCCTCTAAAGCCCTGGCTGCTCGCCCGTGAGTCCACACACACACACACACACACAGAGAGTACAGAGAGGTAAGATTAGGTGCTCCACGAAAAATGTGAATACATCCTGAACCGTACAAATGAAGGAAGAGTGGGTTTGAGGACAGCGCTTGGATGAGGAGCACATCAGAAGTAGGACGAGGAGCAAGGAGACTTTCCGACACAGATTGAGAAATGTATTAATCATAGCAAAATGAAGTGCCTTATCTTTGAACTATGATAAAAGTTCACTTCACTCTTGCAAAAAATGTGAAGTTCATTTGACAATAGTAATAGTTTTCTGCACAAATGAACCTACTTTTGCAGCAAAATGACTGATGGGCCACTCTGTCATGACTTTCAGGGGGAATTCAATTATTTACATCCTTTACTTAAGAGAAAGCAGCAATGCCACCCTGACATGAGGCAGTTACAAGTATGAATACTAGATTAGTTTCAGTATCATCAGCAAAATGCTCTTAGGTTTAAAAAGTAAAACTAGTAGCTTATTCAATATTTATCTGGTCAAGGTAGAGCAAATTTGCTTTATATACCATTTCATCACAATGCATTTATTTCTTCAGATGTTATTTTTTGTATGCAAATTTTAATTAGGAAATGAACTGCTAATAATAGCTGTTTAACAGGCAATAACTGAGCAGAGAGTGTATCGAGGTTATGTCATTGAACACTGAAGGAAAACAGTAAAATTGCAAGCTGTAAAACTGAAACAAAGAGCTGAAAGACACTAAAATGCTGCAGAGGTGATAGAAGATTTGACGCTTCTCTGGGGGGTTGTCATTCAAGTGATAGCTCTCACATAGTCATGTGACCTCTTGTTATTATAGAAATAATGATTGGTGCAGCTTGATGTGGACAACTTGTATAAATGTAGAGTTACTTTCCACGACTAATGGCTTTTTTCTCATTTCAAATGGGAAACAATTTTAATTTTAATTAAGAATGAGCCAACTCCTCATGAGGTTTTAACATAAACCTGCATTTCACTGACCTCTGTAGCACACTGCTCTTTCTTCTTCTTCAGCTGATCACACTGCTCCGTCCACAAAGCCAGCAGCTCCACGTGCATTTTTTCTTTCTGCTCCTGCACCCGCTCCGTCTTCACGCCGGAGTCCGTGCTGTCTCCCCCTCCCCTGCAGGAAACACAACATGATAGAACAAATGCAAAGGGAATAGAGTGTATTGACTAACAGCCACTAACTAAGAAATGAATGTACAACCACATGGTTACTGGAAATCCTATACAGCAACACTCATTTAGCCTTGTATAACATGTGTTTTGTCCTGAAAGCATCGTGTGGATGGATGTGCAGAAAAAGCAGCGCAGCCCATATTCATTTAGTTGTTCTCTTCATCCTGTAATATTCTGCTTCAGCTGGGAAAACACATTAGGCGAGGCATATTCTCCATGCTTCTAAATCTAATCTCATTAATGACAAGGAGCAAAAACAACAACAACTTCATTAGTGGGTCAATATTAATATGCTGTAAAATTCACTGCTATTTTGGAAGAAACAGATGAGTCTTTGCCGAATGACTAAACATAAACAGTTGACCAGATGGATCTAACTACTCTGAAATCATTATATGACACCACATCTTCTGCCAACACTAAACGTCTATTGTCAAACAATTTTTTTCTCCAACCATATTTTTGACTGACTCTGAAAAACATCATGACAAATGAGAAATAAATCCCCTCACTCTTTCTTCTTCACCGAGGCCTTCTTCTTGATGGCCTTGAAGGAGTCAGAGTATTTCTGAATCAGATCCTCTCCTTTTTTCTGATACTTCTTCTCTGCCTCCTTCATCTCTCTCTCCTGACGCTTGATGACCTTCAGATAGTTCTTGTGCTGTGTCAGTTCTTCAGTGGGCACAGTCGAAGGCTCTGCAGCACAAAAACGCAGTGTTTTGTGGTGAGAATCCTCCATCTTGGTATAAATGCATTTATAATAAAAAAGTCTCTATTGGTCTGTGTTTTCCTTCTCAGTGATGTTAACTACAGTGAAGAGACAAAAGGGAAACTTTGATGAGTGCAGCACATGAAGCACTTCAGTGTTACCTTCGCTGCACGTCGGTGGCTGGGATGAGTCACCTGATCCTGCAGACTCTGGCGATGCACTTGGCGGACAGAGCACGACCACAGCAGCAGGTTCTTCGGCAGCGTCTGTGTCTGGTTTATCATCTGAAGCAGACTCAGGGTTCGTGTCGATCACTGGCTCCTCTTTGGTTTCGGGAGCTGCCTCTGGCTCTGCTTCTGGCTCTGCTTCCTTCTCAGGTGCTGCCTCTTCAGGGGGAGGGACGGCTTCAGGAGGGGTTTCAGGCGTAGGGCTTCCTGCATCTGGGGCTGGATCTTCAGCAGGAGCGTTCTCGGGAGTTTGAGGAGGTTCTTCTTCAGGTGCATCTGACTTGTTCTCAGCTTCTTCTTTAGCTTCTTCTGCACTTGTTTCCGGTGGAGGCTGGGATGATTCGTCACTGGCATCCACAGGTGGAGTAGGTTCAGATGCGGCCTTTTCTGGAGGAAGTGGAAAGTTAAGCGATCAAATACAGGCCTACTGCAAAAATCAAAAATGAACTTTGACCTTCTCAAGCTTTATTACCTTTAGCAGAGACTTGCTTAGCTTTTTCTGTGAGTACTTGGACCACCAGAGGCATCTCGTAGGGAGAAATGTAGTCAGAGGATGACTGCATGGGCACAAAAAGGACAGGAACATCACAATCTAAGGGTGGTCACCTTCCAGGAAGTTGATTACTGCTGTTAAGAGTTAAAGGGAGAGCTGGGGGCATTACTGATATGTCAAGTTTAGTAGATGATGGTTGAGTTAAGTTTCCTTTAGCTGCTTTTTGTTACCTCCTTTGGGGTCTTTGTGGTCTTCTCTGTGCCCTTTGTTGGGTTAAATAAGGCATCTGTGAAATCTGAGTTAGAATCAAATGCGTCAGTGCACAACGCAGCAATAATTCATACTTAAACCAAACAGAAATGTGAGTTTAAAAAGAAATGAAACACTCCCGAGATCCACACATCCAAACTAAATCAGTCTAAAAACATTCACTTGCACCAAAGGGTTTTTTTTTTCTTTTGCAGAAACACAAAGTGAAAAGCCAAGCACCTGCAAAGGCAGCGGGGATGTAGTCCTTGACCTCGATGTACACAAAGAGAGCAGGCAGAGTGAGTGGCATGTTGCTCTCACTGCGCAGGCAGATGTGATGGAAACCTGCAGGGCATGAAACAAACCTCTGCGAATTAAAAACAAGGCAGCATCTCCCCTGAACCAGAAGCCAGGCTAAAACACGTTAGAAAACATTCAGTGGCCTTGGATGACTCAGCCGTGTTTTAAATTATGTAGATTAGATGAAGCATGAAGCGAAGTCGTTTTTTTTTTTTTTTTTCCAGTTTCCCTCACCTGATTGGATGGCATCAAGTGGGATGATCCTATGTCCCAAGAATTTCCCATTTTCTTCATGGACTACGATTCTTAGAGAGGCCATTTCTGGGAGGAGGATCTACCCATCATAACAACAACAAATATATTAAGACGGCAGCACAGGGTTATAATGGCTGAGCTCATGCAAACACATTCACCCACACATGTGTTCGAACATGTTAATCAACTGACGCACACACCTTCTCAAAAACAAACGGCTCCTCGTTCCACACTGGGTTAATGGAGTTGGGTGTGGTGGACCACTTGGTGCGGTATTTCTTCTTGGGGTCTCCCGGCAGCCCGATCACCTCCACTTCCACTCCTGTTTTCACGTTCTTGTCGGACAAAAACTGGCCCGAATAGATCTAGAGAGACAGGTGAATAAGATCTGAGGACATGCGTGTATGACGTGGTCAACAGTATGGATGTGTCCTGTTGTGTGGAGCCATGATCAGGACACAGTTGATATAAATAGAGCTCAGGTTTTCACTCATGTGGAGTGTGATGAATACCAGGAACCTTGTATCACTCTCAGCATGACGCTTGTATTATTATGGATTCTGCAGCTCAACTAGAGAGAAAACCGAGCAAACATGGCAACACACACACACGCACACTTTCCAAGGCTATTAAGGCTAATTTATTGCTCAATTCTGAAGAGCAAAAAACAGCTGCCAGCTATTTTCAAATTGCATTGTTTACGGATCAGTTTTCTTATAATGCATTTACCATAAATAAAGCAGCTTTAGTGTGTGGAAGTTTTACCTGCAGCTTTAAAAGAATTCATTTCATTTTTTAAAATGGTTTCCTTTTTTATTCATGTTGCTCAGATGCGAATGCCTTATGCCGAACGCACCACAGTCAAATGAAAGAAGCATTATAAAGACAATGCTGTGAACCTGCCTTTATGGTCAGTGTGCTTGCAACAACAGTGTCAATCCTGTCACAGAAAGGGTCAAACTTCTTGTCGCTGCGACGCAGAACATCATGCTTGAGCAGGTAGCCCGTTCTGCCGTTGAACTCAAACAGAGCCATGTTGAGCTGCATGGGGAAATCTGAAAATAGACACAAAATAGAGCCATTCATGCCGCCTCTCTTCAGCACAGGGAGGAGCAGCGAGCGTTGGGGATGCAGAGCTGAGGAGAGGCCTGTGCAGCACAAAGAGGTGCAACACTGACCTGCTGTGGTGAAAAACAGAAGCTCAGGTTTGGAAATATATAACAGGGCATGATAGTTCCCAAAATGTCATCAACAAAAAACCTGCATTCTCTAATGCACTGCAACACATTAATGATATTAATTATGAGTGCATTGTGTGTTCATTTCCACCCATTGTCTGGTAGTTGAGCGCCACCATCTGGCAGCCTGCGTTCCAAAAGGGCTGGGGGCTGTAATTGGAGGAGTCCATTCTTGTTCCTTTGGGGTAAATCCTGCTCATCTGCCTCTTATTATATCTGAGAAAGATGGTTTAGGATGCACAGTTTTTACTCTTACAACAACATGAAGAAGCATATTTTGGTCTTTTGCGTCATTTTAAATCAACCCATTCAGAACGAGCTGCCTCATTTTGCAGCACGACAACATCTGCTGCGCTCTCAAAGGATACTCAACGAACTCGACAGCAGTCTTGGAAATCATTGCCTCCCCTTTGGTCTCCACAAAAGAGGAGATGACGTAACTCTTGTTTTTCTCTGTGAAGGAAGAAGAGAATACGCGCACAGAGAATTGCACAACTCACAATGACTTTGATTTGTTTACCTGAGAGTTTTGTAAAAGTCTGTTTTGTAAAAATCAATTTTGTCTGTGTTTGGGTTAAATTTGTGAAGACATACTTCTGGCATTGTCAAAAGAGATGAATTTGTTGGGCTGGATGTAGTTGACCAGGGATGACATGGCCTCATATGCTGTTACTTCTTGCCCAGCTGTGCCCTGTGGGGGGGGTGACAGGAAGTTCAGGGATGTTTGAACAGCTTCAGCAGGACACAGATGACGTACAGCGATAAATCTGTCATCACAGCCACACACTCAACCTCATCTGATGTCTTCATTTTCTCCTCATCCTGCTCCTCCGTGTCCTCTTGCTCCTCGTTGTCCTCAGCAGCTGCGTCCCCCTCTGGTGAAACATGTAAACACAATGTCAGTGACACCTAAAAATAACTAAACAGGCCTGGGTTTGGAAGTGAAATTTGATTCAGCTTGAGGTTCAGTGAGCCCACCTTGGTTCTCCTGGGTGCTGGGTGTCGGGTTGGCGGGATCCTGGGAAGTGGCGTTTGGGTCCGGGGCGGGCGCAGCTGTGGTTGTGGTCTGCTCTGTGACCGCAGGGCTGGCTTTCTTCGTCTGGGTTGGCTTTTCATGGCTGCCCTTTTTGTTCTTGATGAGGATCTTGCCCATGAGTTCAGATGGGCTGGGGATCTGCTGGCCCGACTTCAGCTGGATGTGACAGATAAATAGAGAGAAAGCTAGAACTAACTTGGGGTAAACAGTGACAAACAAGACTTGTTCAGTACCACTGAGGAAACCAAGGTCAAATCCTCGCTGATGTCTTTGGGAATGTGGGGATTCTGGTCTTATTTGAGTTCAATGGGAAGCGCCATTGATGCTACTCTCATGTCTGTATGGTATATATGAAGCTCCAGGTAGATTAAAAATGACATGTTGTGGGTTTATGGGAAGTTTATGTGACAGTATAGACAAAGCTTTTGTACATCAAAAAGCCTCATTGTTTAACTGATAGTAAAAAAAAATGAATCATTCATCCAAATCATATTAAGGGATTTACTATTTCTGTCACAGGATTACATCTGTGGAGGTGTGGAGGAGGGTTTAAAGTGCATTAAGGTTATCATGTCAGAAGATTTTTGATGGCTGACCAAATATTTTGTAGGGGGCTGGGGTTGGGGGGGGGATTGTGAGTCATATTCTGGCTGTGGCCCTGATTATTTAAGACTCTTAAGCATGTCCTCTCTTTGCCTCAGGAGAACAAACACATGTCCACCCCTCCACACAAAACACACAGCTGAGAGGATGCGAACAGACTGTTGGTTGAATCAGATATGAATCAGTCGGACGGGTACAGGAGCCTGTGAGGGTCACGTCCAGCAGAGATAAGAAAGAGGTCAAACATAAAACTAGAACTTTCATTTATTTCCTCCATGCTAAATGTGATTTGACTGCAGATCTTTGCTCAGAATAACATGATAATCCTTTATCTAATTTATCACATAAACAGTTTGACAAAGCCCCCAATATAGAAACTTTATCTAACTCTGTTATTTTGACAGCGAGCTGTGTTGCAGCAGTGTACTCACAGGGTATTTGTCCAGCGGCTCTGTTAGCAGGGCATCACCAAATATGGTTTTGCAGTAGTTTGCCATCTTCTCCTGCTGTTTCACTCTGGAATAAAACACCTGTTACAGGCTGCTCTTACTGCCAGATGCCAAATGTTCAATTACATCCTCAGTGTGTCACATCACTATTCCATTTGGGATAATGGCATCAGAGCTTTATTACATTGTGTTAATAACATTACATGGCATGAGGTCATGGGAAAGCTGGGGTCTTACGAGTCAACGTGGTTCTCGAATGAGAGGACGACAGGATACTGCGAGGTCTTGAAGGCGCTCTCAGCAATGGCCTCAATCACATCCTGTCACGCATGAAAAGGAGACAGGCATTTTTTGTTTATGCATTTAACTCTATTTAGATAAGATTAAAGAGATATGAAAATAAGCTGTAAACAGTGAGTAGAATACACACATAGAATTTTTAAAAAGTCACACAAAAGCATGAGACCAACAGACTGAACCAATCATGACTGTTCACCCAAAACATGAAGGGAGACAACGTGACAAAGTGCAGAACTATTGCTTCTGTGCCGAGGCCCTGAAGTCAGCTCCAAACCTATCACATCTAGAGGCTGACAGTAAACTGAACTGAGGTATTGTGTCTGGGCCCCGGAGACCGCGGAGCTCCGTCTGCCCTTAAATGGAAGTGTTGAGTGAGAGGACGACGGGGGTGCCTGCCTGCCTGTGTTTGTGTGCTACTCTGTACTTTAAAGCCTTCATGCGTTGTTTGCTGTTTAATGCACACATGAATCAAAGGTAATCAGTAGAGTTGACAGATTCATCGCGATACCCGTGACACACTGCAGCACTCATTGGTCAGCATGAACGGCTTCTGTCGAGTGTATACATGAAGATGTCATATTGAAACAATGCAAACAGTGCTAACAGGAAACTGGGGGTTGGCCATTTACCAGAAAAGGTCCGAGATTTATGATACACAACAGCGAGTAAATACTCACTGGAAGTGGGTTGAGCTTACAAAAACTTTGCTATATGTCATCTATACTGCTTCATTTTCTGGGTTCATTTGCTCTCTACTTTATACAGTTTGTACTGATCATGGGTATATGCACCAGTTTGGCTTTCTCACATAGATGCACGAGATAGCCTTTAGTGTCTGTATGAGACACACCAGGCTTTCAACTCCCTCCAATGTTAGGCACTCAGAGGTAACACAGCATTAAGAGCCAGAAGAGGAGGTCAGGGTGGGAAACTACTGTTAGTGTTCCATTGAAATCAAACGTCAGAGCTGACTATCTTTAACTTACGTAATTTAACTTACTACTACAACACACTCAGAATTACATCATGTGAATATTCTAATTTTAACCCAAACCATAATCTTTTCTTGAGCCTATAATAGCTTTGGTACCTAAACACAACCAAACTGTGACCGTTTCATGTTATCGACCATGTGTTAGAAAAGCTGTCTGGCAGCCTCTCATGCAGACAGTAAAGGGTATTTTCATGCTGTCTGTGTGAGACGTCAAGAGGTGTGACAAAACATTTGATTACCTGGGAATGAAAGCAGGCTGACATAATGGGAGGTAATCCAAAGTGTAGAGTTTATGATGGAAGATGAAAAAGGTATTGACAAGAACTGGCCAAAACTGGGCTACACTGTATATTGTCTTTTTTTTTTTAGGAGGATGTGCAATCAGTGAGAGGAGGTCCAGGCAAAAAATGCTTGTTTAAAGTATCACTGAAAAAAAAGAAAGAAATAGCTACTGAACAAAATGTGAAAAGCTCTCTTGGTGTTTTGGTTTGTATCTTGGAGACAGTCCCTAACTTTTGCTTCTCAGCTTCTTTTCTCCTGTCAAGAAGTTGAGATGTAAGTCTTCACTTTCTGTTCACAATATATTATAAGTTCACTTCTGAATAATGGATTTGTACTTGTATACTTACACCCCCATTGTTCAAATTGTCCAAGGTATATGTAAAAGGCAACCAAAACTGTAAAAATGTGTGTGCCTAAAACTATATGTAACTACCTTGAAGAGGATCTCAGTCGTCATTGTGAACCCATGGGTGATGATGGGCTCTTCATCTGGAGGTTTGCCCTTCCAACAGTCCAGCTCCAGGCAGCGGCAGCCAGACAGCAGACACTGACGGTACATCTCTGGTGAGGACACGCCAGAGAACTGACCGGCTGCAGGGCCACAGACAGAAAGACAAAAACAATCCCACATAAATGACCACAGATGTTGAGCTGTTTAGTTATAGGGATGTATGAGCTAAAATGAAAGCAGTGTGTGTGTGTGTGTGTGTGTGTGACCTGTCAGGTATGTGTTGTGGGAGGACTTGATGAAGTAGTGTGGTAATGGCTGGGTCATGTCCTGACACTTGGCCAGCCTGTCCTGTATGACGGCTGACGTCTCCGGGCCCATCAGAAAGAACAAGAGACCCTCCGGAGTGATCAGACCTGCAGATGAACAAGAGAGACATGTTGAAGAGTTCAGAATGAAAGCATCCTCCAGCCTGTAAGCCATCGTCAATGAGTCTCACTTCTGTTGGAGTTAGAGGTGCAGGGTTCATATTTGTCAATCAGAGCCTTGATCTGGTCCTGCCGCAGACGTGGAAACAGCTCCTCGTTGAGCCGAGAGTCCCTCTGCTTCTCGTTGAGGAACTTGGTGAAATTCTCCTTTGTCATGGTGGGTTTGGTGGAGCTGGAGGGCACAGTGAGGCGTGACATATCACATCAGTGCTGCACGTAGTGTTGCTCCTGCCTATCACGGCCCACTACCTGCCACCTGAGGCCATGCCAGGTAGCTGATGCTTGCACTGGAGGCTCAGACTGGGCAAGCATGAGGCCGGCATTATATAATATACAGCAGGCTGTTTGTGGCTTTGTATAACCAAATTAGAATATGTAAAGAAGCATGTTGCTGGCTTCATAACTACCAGACACAAGAGAAGCTGTGCCTTTTAGAACAAGCATATTTAAATGCAAGATGAAATGATTTACCACAAAGAGTAATATGACAATCAATCATAACAAAATATAACTGATTTTTTTGGGGCCAAAAAGTCTCAAACAGCTAAAGGTAAATTACAACAAAATATTAGAAAATGTACAGTCTGAGCTACAGCAGGTGTGTATCTGGAAAAGCTACAGGATCTGAAATGAGGAATCGAGGATTACGACAGGACATAATCAATGAAGCACAGGCGAGCACAAGGCCGACTCACTAAGAAGTGAAGATCTCGTAGATCTCAGGCCGAGGGCAGAGATTTGTCAGAAAGGCCCTGAAGGCAGCCTCAGTAAAGACGTCAGGCTTCATGGTGTCGTGCTGAAATGTGAAAGCATGTATGCCATTATGACAAATTTATCTGAACCTATTTGCTACTTCAAAACAAAACTGTTGACCTAATTTTTAAACTCACATAACACTAGAGAATCACAACAAGACGTCATGAGGAGAAACAAAACCAAACCAAAATGTCTATGCATTTTCTAACCTTTCCTTTAGGGAGGTGTGCTGATGCTAAGGCACTTTCCACCCTCTTCTTATCCGCAGGGAACATCTTGTAAATGCTGAGAAAAGACACAGTGAGACATTGAGCATAAAAGTGGAAATCCACCATGCAAACTAATGACTGCATGTGCCATGTTACACCATCAAATGTTTGCACTGTAACCTACTGTTTCACCGGGATCTTGCCGTCCTTGTTGGTGTGAAGAGAAATGCGGACGTATCTGTGATTGAAAGCAAAGGCTCATGATCCAATACTGTGCTACGCATGTTGAGGGGAAATGGTTTTGTGTTCTCTCAGCATCAGTACAAGCTGACCTGTCAGGCGACACGGTGTTCACTTACATTTTCTCCAGGAAGACTTGCCTGCATGCGTTGCTTCTTGCAGCATTGTAGGCAATCGCAAGGATGTCATTTGCCCAGTTCTGACGTGTGTTTAATCACAAATGCAAACAGGGATATTACTTTCAATGTCGACATGAATTGTGCTTGAAATGTCATTAGCCCTAAAACCATTATAAAATATATTTATTGGACACAAAGTCACCACTAGAGGGCATTAATTTAATAGTACCTCAGGAAATGAGAATAGTGCATGTTGTGTTTGATCAAAGCACAATTGTGATTTCATTACAGTTGATTAAATCCAGATATTGGAGCCATAAAGTCTAATGAAGACTAAAGGCACCTTATTGAGGAGGGGGGGGCAAAAGCTCATTGTGTAATGGCTAATGGCCTGTGGCTGTGTTTGAACAATCAGAGGGGATCAGTGACAGAAAGGGAGGATTGTAAACAGCTAGAGGAAAGAGGCAGCGCCAGTAACACTCACAGTCAGGCTGCACAGAGGCTTATTACCTGTGTCACTTTCTCCTTGGAGGCAAAGAAGTTATGATAGGTCAAGTTCACTGTGTCTGGACCCGAGACGATGGTCAGAGTCTTGGCGAGGTGGTTGCTGTCTGGGAAGTCCAGGTTGAACACGTTGCGAACCTTGGGGTGCTGTGAAAGACACAAGAATAAGTCAGTTCGATCTCCCTGGCTCCAAATGTATATTGCCTTTTTTTTTTTTATCAGTTCATCCTCATGTCAATCATGGCTGCAGCACTTGTTCTACAGGAGCTTGTTCAACACAGGCAAATTTACTGACCAAGACATGCAAACATATGCACATAGACACTGACACACACACACATTCATATACAACACAAACAGCAAGGAGACCAGTTCCTGTCCCTGCTCCTCTGCCATCAATCACTTCTGTGCTACTTTCAGATGTGCAGAGCTAACGTCAGCGCTGGAGCCACTTTCCCAAAGCTCCTCAGGGGCCCGAGAGGAAGATGTGCTTCCAACAGCGCCGCGGCCGTGATGATGCAGAGCTGTGTGCTCTCCCAGAGGGGGAACAGATTTCAGATTTCACCCCTGAACCCTCGGTGAGGGACTGACGACGACTGCATACTGCAACTCTCTGCGGAGGCCGGCGAGGAAGCGGAAAAGAACTACAACTGTCAGACAGCAACTCAAACAAACACACACACACACAAGCTCACTCGCAGAAATCTCAGATCATGACTCACTGAGTGTTTATGTTTGTTTGTGTTTGTGTGCATCTGTGCATCTCTGTAGCGGAAGAATAGCCTGAGTGCATGTGTCCATTACCATTTTTGCAATGCAAATATGCTTCTCATACTAATGGGCTAACTAAGGGCTTGACGCCCTATTTGCATACCTGCAGAGATTCCTACCCAACAAACACTCAACTTTGACTCATTTGAGAGAGCAGGTAAGTACATTAGACAATAATCATACTGTACTCACTTTGGGAAGTTTTGCATATTTTCCTGTTCTGGTATCTCTGACAGTAGCAACATCCAGGAACGTTGTCTCCTAGAAACAAGAAGCAGAGAATCATCTCCAATACTGAATTCAACATGTAGGCGCCAGTCCAAATATGGATTCAGATACAAGTCATCCTTTGGCAAAGTGCAAAAACTACGGGATCGACTTTGTTTGTGTGAGGAATATTTGACTGCAATGTCTTGAAACATCATGTGGGAAAGTGTGAAGGAAATTTCGCATGAACACTTTAAAGTCAATGCCGGCGTGAGCCCAGACACAAGAGGCACACATTGGATGTAGGCTGCGCTGGTTTTTGTGTTGTGCTGAGAACCAGAAGGTGTCTCAATGAGAGAGCGAGAGAGAGAGAGAGAGACGGAGATGAAGCAGCAAAGACAGATGGTCTTCTCCACGGAGTGCATCACAGTTCAGCTGCACAGTGCAGCGGGATGGTGAGCCCACATCAGCAGCAATCAATAATCTCCACAAGCTGCTGGGACCGGAAGGTGCAGTGCAGCTCTCAGCTATCCCACAGCTTTGGCAGATCCTGATCACATGCACATTACACACACTCTGGATGTGAGTCACTGAAACATGACTACCTCTATTTGATACATCTTTTAAGCTGTCAGGTTGTATTTGTCTGATGCACAAGAAGCCATTTCATTTCTTTCAGCCACTTAACACCTATGACACATTCTTCTTTTCTTATCCAGACCCTGGATATTGATTACCTTGCTTTGGTTGATCCAGTAGATGTAAAAACCTTTCGGATCCATCTTCATGGTGACAGGAACAGTCTTTGTGGAGTCCTTGATGGAGAGAGGTGAATTAGCGTTCACACTTTTGGGACATTTATTGAGTCCAGAGCTGCTTGATGATGTGTTAATGCTAAATAAGCAGTTCATTAATTCAAAATCACTAATTAAAGTCAAGGATTCAGATGAAACTCATAATGTTGCAATGAAAACTACAAAAATCACTGTTAGAGCTGCACAGATTTCCTTTTGAAATATTCACTCACCTCTGACCATTTTGTAAATCTGTCTCCTTTAACCAGGTAGTCTTTGACCTCTGGAGCCTCCAGAAAGTGTCTTTTCTTATTCATTTTGTCCCTCAGGAGAAACTTTTGTTACAGTTTAATGCTATAATTGAAATATATCCACTATCTGCGTGTACACCATTGTCATAACCAGGTTATCCCTCCATCTGTATTCAAAAGATGCACTAAAATGAAGTTTAGTGCATAGACTCTCCTGCGCTCAGGACACACCCTGAGACATATGCATTGCAAATGACGCGGCCAAAACACAAAACAAGCAACTTGACTAAAGGTGAAAGAGCAGCTTTCAAGCTACCCTGAATCTGAACTCTACATCGATCGGACAGTATCTGGGAAAAAAAACTGGTTTCACGCTGATATCAAAGGGCTAGTTCACCCAAATTACAAAAGAAAACATATTTGATAGCTTTGACTGTATTTGCATATATTTGTGTGGACAAAGGAGGTGAATGGATAATATATCATTATAATAATATTATATTAATATTATATCAACATTATATTAATATAAGAAATATTACGGATGAAAAATGTTAACAACAGCAACTATGTTTCTGGAAAGAGATGTCTCTGTGGAATCTTTCAAATAAATATTGTTGTGTATAAATTTTTTTAATTTAATGAGCAGCTCAAATCTCCATTCACTAGGAAGCAGAGTTTCTCAAAACCTGACAAATATATTCGAAAGCATGTGAAGGGCCAGACACTGTGAGAGACAAGTGAGAAGATGGTTTCCTTGTAGTTTAGGTGAACTGACCTTTTAATAAATGCTTTTCATAGCTCTTCACACAGTGATTTTGAGTCAATTGCCATTTGCTGTCAACACATTGATTTTTGTTTATGGCTGAAAAATAAAAAAAGTTACATAGCAAAACTTTAATGCAGTTTAAGAGCAGCTCTGCTCATTTATTTTATTTGATTGTTTTTGTTGTTCAATGGGAACAAATGGCAGCAAATCACTTGGAATTCATTTCCTCATCATTACAGTACAACCACCTGTGCAGGGTCATAGTGCAGTTTCATTTATTACTCAAGGCCGGGCACTGACTGCTCTTTCAACAAAAGATTCACGGTCATTTGGATATCATTCAAATGTACGTTAAGACTATGCAATATCTAATGCAAACTGCCAGTCTGGCACCAGAGGAGTGAAGATCAACAAACAACCACAGACTCAGTTTATTTAACATGACTCATGCCGTTTTAATGAGAATATTATAATGAAAAACAAGAGGTATAATCCACATTAACTCATCATACAGGTATCCTGGGTAGAATATCTCACATTAAGGCTGATCATCCTCCCAGGCTCCATATCATAAAACATGGTAATGAAAACAACAAACCTTCCCACAAACACCTGAATGTGGGTGTGTGAGGGCCTGTGGGAGGAGGCTTTGCTTCACCTGCTACATGCAGATATCATCTACTACGCTGACAGCTTCATGTGCAGCAGCAGGATTGGTTGCACAGGTGCAACGTTTACTTATGTGAGAGTCAGATACAACAATGTGCTTTACATTTAACTTTTCACTTTGTCACAGTCATGTCTATTTCAATCTGACTTCCTAAGGATTTTGTGACACTGGGAAACATGACATATAATGATCCATGAGTGGGTGTAGATGGTTGGATGTTTGATGTAACTGAAGGTAAAATCAACTGAAATCATTTGGTTTAAGTGACTGACGATAAAAGTCAACTGAAATATTTTTAAGTAATTGAAGATAAAATGAAGTAAACTCATTTTATTTTAAGTTGCTGAACATAAAATCAACCGAAATTATTTTATTTTAAGTGAGTGAAGATAAAATCAATGGAAATTATTTAATTTCAAGTTGCTGCAGGTAAAACCCTCTGATGTCATTTTATTTTAAGATAACATACTTTGTGCCTTAATACTAAAAGTGATTCAGGGGTGAAAAGAAAAACTTGATTGCGCTTCTCTGTACACTGTAAACCCGTTTAAGTTGACTCAACTTAAAAAATCTGAGGAACGCGGTTGCCTTAAAAAAGAAAGTACAATGGACTTAAAGCTTGAGTGCATTTAACTTAAAAGCTTGAGTTTAATACACTGAATGTCAAGTTGATTTAACTTAAAATCATCTGTAATATCAATTGCTTTGCACAGTGATTACACTTTTTTAAGTTCAATAGTAAATGCTAGTAAATGCTCCTGAGTGCAGCATGAGCCCTAAAACATATGAAACTGGAATAGAAGCAACTGATTTTAATGTAAAAATGCATTTAATGTGGGTTTTTTAAAACTTATATTTGGCAGATAAAAGATAAATTAACAAGCACCAACAGAACACAGGTTTAAAGTTTCAGTAAATTTCATGAGGCCTTTAAGTTGTGGTTAGGGCTAAAACTTAATTATTTGAGTGTATTAAACTTAAAGCTATTCACACAATCAACTATGTCTGCAGATCAGTAGAACACACTTAAATTGCTCTAGTAATGAAACAAAACTTAAAAATTTAAGTACACTGTACTTAATTCTTTTTTGTAGATATGACATCCGGGCTTACAGTGTAAATCTAAATGTTTGTTGTTTTTGTTGTGAGTTATGCTGATCACCAGCTGTAGTTTAAACACTTTTTTAATTTGACACATCACTGGTTTGTAATGTCGTTGCCTCTCACCTGTCTCACCTCCACAGCTCCCCAGAGGACATGCGCAGTGGGCGCTGTCCATTGTGCTGAAATGAGGTCAAAACTAATCCCAACCCAAAAAAAAACAAACCACAATCTCTCATATAAACTGCGCTGGCTGTGCTTACAGGTCGATCAGCCGATTGGATAAGCATTACATAATTCATAAATCATCCGCTCAGATTTCATTAATTACCGCTCGGCTGGCTGCACGTACCCAACATGCATCCGTCAGGTGGAGCATCGCTGGGACCAGGCTTCATCATCTGGCTCTCCATGTGCGGACAAGAGCATCCTGATGTGGATGGAGGTGATTTGTGTGTGTATGTGTGTGCGTGTGTGTGTCTCTCGTGTGGCTGCTGCACAGATGCTGCTTCTTTAAGAGCCACCGCCCGCCCCCTCTCCTGTATTTTTAGCTGAGCCAGCCACTTCATTTGCTGGATAAGACAGACAGTTGTGCGCCGTATGATCTCACTTAATCGCTTTAATAAATCAAATCTCACACTGCGGATCCGTCGTGGGCCCCGCGGCCAGCTGTTGCCTGGAAATGTCCTGCGGGCTGGACGTTTGTCCCGCAGCTGTCGGATGCTGAGGACCAGCCAGTGGATGCCTGGTGTCCATTATGAAACGCAATGCTGCACTGGATGCCCAACATTAGGCGCTGCGCTCCGGAGATCAAATGAACCGCAAGGCATCGGTGTAGCCGCGTCCTGCATCTTTCCTCTCAGCCCTCTGCCTCCTGTCTTCTCTTGGATTGTGGATAACGAGCAGGCTTCAAGACGGAGGGGGTGGTGGAGCATCGAGGGAAAAACAGGGGCAATATGAGAGAGAGGGACTTCATGCCCAATATGGAGAGGGGCAAACCTGCCACTTATACAGGGGACAAAAAGGCTAAGATGGCTGCTAAGACGAACAAGAAGTGGGTGAGACTAGCCACTGTTTTTGCATATGTGTTGTCCGTGTCTTTAGCAGCCATCATCCTGGCCATTTACTACAGCCTGATCTGGAAGCCGACCAGCGCGTCCTCCTCTGCGGGGAAGCCGGGGGTGCAGGAGGAGGTCACCCCCGGAGTCAACATCTCCACCAATGCCTCCGCCGGCTCCAACGTATCTGAGTGGAACTCTACGCACACGGGGATGCTGTCCTTCAACCAGAGCACGCAGGGCTCGACCCCGCGCACCCGGCAGCTTCAGTGGGAGGACAGAACCCAGAGGGCGGCCGGAGCAGACGTTGCGCACACGCAGCAGCCGGAGGACGGATTTTACGCATCGAGCCACGGTCACGCGGACAGATCGGACACTTTGGCTCAGCAGGCGCGCGGATCTCAAGTGAGCCGCTACATGCAGAGCACCAGAGAGTCTGGCCTTCATGAGGAGGAAGAAGAGGAGGAGGAGGAGGAGGATGAAGAGGGGGGTGCCACCGACCATCATGACCAGGTGGCTGCAGATGCTGCTGCCACCATCCCTCCGACCCCTGGCCTGAGAGGAGGCTGATCGGGCCTCTCCACCAACACCACCACCACACCCCCCTCACTCCCTCCTCCCCTCCTTCCTCTCGCACATTAAACATGGAGTGTTTTACAGACTCAAAGCCGCAGGTCGGATAACACACAGGTATTCTTTGAGCTCATTTTGCAGAGCCTCTTATGGATGCTGAACTGCACATGCCAACTGACGTGATGGTTAAGGAAAGAGGAAGACCTCGCTTCTTCAGTGAACACTGTTTCCCCCCCTTCAGCACCAACTATGCTTTCCCCCCCCTCTTCTTGTTTTAGGCCATCTGTATGCCTTAAATCCATGTGTGTCTACTTTACCTGGTGGCCACCAAACCTGCCTGCACCTGTGGACAGCACTGGCATAGATATTTTGTTAAGATAATAGGACACAGGCTGCAGAGATGCTTTTGGTTTTGCAGGATATAAATATGTCTCACAGGCATACAGTGCTTAACTGCCATTCACTGCCATTCATCGGCTGGTCTAAATCAATACTGCATTTTATTGCATTTTAACATAGGCTGTAGGCTTTTTTCTTGTCATGGATCAAACCTGGATTCCGAGTAGAAGAACCTGCATTATTGAGTTATGCTCAGGTATGTGCATATAACCATGTAAATGTATTGTGTATTTGGTTCTGTACATATAGGGCAGGCATACATCTTTTTGGCCTAGATGAACTTTTAGTGTAATTAGATGATTTTTATTAAAGGTACAGTATGTATAATAGGTATAACTATATCACAAGGTACAAATAAACATCCTTAGAAAATGATTCATTTCTATGGTTTTATAATAGATCTATGTAAATCATTGATTAATCGCTGACATTATCCTGTATGTTAATGATATTTTATTTATTCAGATTCAGAATGGATAATATATATTCAAATAAATGTTAGGTTTTTTTCCTAACATCTTATATTTTGTTTCCAATATAAGGATGTGGTTCACTTAGAGTCAAATTTAATGCACAAAACCCTCATTTATTGATGGATGCGACGAGGCATCAACAGACGTAATAATAACTCAAATACAAACAGAGCTCAGTTGATGGTTATTTCTGTGATCATTTAATGAGATCTCAGTGAGGGGCCCTTTGATCACCTGGCTGAACTGTCCAGTGTGTGATCAGAGGAGCTATCTGTTCCTCGTGGAAAGAGAGGCATTCATCTCCCAGTCTGCCACAGTTCAGTCGCTGTAGCTCTCACTGAAACCACTTCACACAGTCACATGTGGTGAACTATGAAGTGGAAATAAGACCAACCGCCCCGTGCGCTCTCTCGGCAGCATGTGAGGGAGGCGTATCGATTTGAGAGCTCTGTTGTTGCACGGTACAAAACAGAGAGGAACACATTACACAATACCGCTTGGTGCTATTTTGATCCGACTCACTCTGAATAAGCACTGTTTGCTTGAAAGGTTTGGTTTCCATGCTGGCGGTGACAAGCATCATTCACTATCACGCTGAGAAGAAAACCTCTCGGTTTCCGCCGGGCAGCCAGGGCCTCGGAAATGTAGCACTGTGATGTAAACATTGATGACATGCACTGTTGTGTTAATATGACAGATTTTCGGAAACCAAAGCCAAGGTATGCGTCTGGTGAGCTAAGCAGGAAGTCCATTCATCAAGGCCGACAGCACAAGGCACAAACATCCCCTATCGTCACAACACAAACCTTGCGTACCAGAAAAATGTAATGCGGAGTGTGCTTAACACGGTGACAGAGCTGTCGATGCTGCCGTGGCCTCTGTATATAGGATGGCCTTGACAGATGGCGTTTCCACTGCCTCTTATGGCTTCTCGTGATATATGAGAGGAGTAATGACCGACCTATTGATGAAGGAGTTCATCAGCACTGACAGTTACTGCTGGAAGCCATGTCTGAGTCAGGACACAGCATCTGACCTTATGACTCCTGAAACCAGTCGCCAAGGCAGATGATTACATTACCTGGTATCAAATCAGTCATATGTTACATTAAAGTTCAGTATGGGATCTATTTGTTTTGTGGCTCAAGCCGGGGAATGGATCACATGATTTCTTTAACCGGGAAATACATTAAATTTATCTAACCATAAAAAATATAAACGCCAGTTGTCATTGCATTACCCTGCCCTTTTTTAATCATACGTCTGTGTTTAAATGTTGGCAATTGCAGCTGTACTGCTCACTTTAATGTCAGATTTGTCAAGCAAGGACTAAACAATTACATCATCCACCATCCAAATCCAAAGTGACAATGTGAGACACGCTATAAAGGAAGATTTGCCAGGATTTATACTGCTAATAATGGAAATTACAAGGCAGGCGAGGAGAAGCATAAAAATGCTTACAGATCCCATCCAGACAAGGAAGACATAAAAACATTATCTGATTTGTGTCTGTTTTTTTCTGATTTCCCTCCCACTAAAAAGTTCAATTATTTAACATTCTGCAAATTATATCCACTTATTCCCCCTCATTGACAAATCTAGGATTAATGAATATGCAAATATCTTTTGTTTCAAATGTTTCAAAAGTAGGCCTTTGTCAGACTGTGTCTCATATTGGACCATGATTGGCTTCCAAATCACTTAAAATCATATTCATCATGTTCACGTCTTTAACTGAGATTGAAGGTAATCAGAGTAATTTTCCCTCCTTCAGCAGATGGATGTGAAAACAACCTTGTAGCATCAAGCTCTGCACATGCATCATTCTGCACAGAGAAGCTCAAGCATCCAAATGAAGTCATAATAAACAGAACGTCCTGGAGTTGAGGACTTTAAAGTTGTGCTTTTCAGACGCTGTTTTCTTCATCAGATTTGATGTGTTTTGCGAGTGACACTCTCACAACCCGAGAGACCTTTCCAACAAAGCCGGAGGAATTAAAGGCCTTTCAATGTACCATTCTTTGAGCGAGACACCTTCACAAAAGTTATGAAATATTAAAACGCTGTCTTGTAATACAGGAGAACAATATGAAGGCAGCGAACAACAGCTTTTCATTAATAAAAGGGCAAAAGTGTGGAGCGATGCATAATAAAACAAAGCACAGCTACGTGTACAGGAAGACACCGTGTTGTCTTTTTTCAGGGAGGTTAACAATAGTGCGGCCGCCAGACTTTATGAAAAATATGTGGCATTCATTTTGCAATTGTTTGCAGTGCTGACACAGTGTGTGACACTCAGCTAGACAAAACAATAACTGTTTTTCTATGACGTGGTAGATTAAGATGTATATTCATATGAGCATGATGAGGCAGAAAAGTATTATTAATATCTATATATTATTTGTCAAGGTTAAAAGGTCAAATGTGTCCAAGGGAATATATGAGTCTAAAGCTGTATCTGTGAGGTGTAACATTATGTCTAGGCCATTAAGAAGTGTCACCTGATTCAAATTAGCTTTAAAAGGTTCAATCTGGTCTGCTAGCAGCAATAATAATAATGTAGAAATGATGTGATTTTTTTTTTTGGTGCGAAAGGCTTATTTGTCACCCATGTTTTTTTCTTGAAATTGCTTTTTTTTTTTTGTTTACAATAGATTGTCAAATAATGTCAAAGTAATTATCCAAAAATCACAAATAGTAAATAGCTTTGTTTATCCAGTCAGGTTTTCCAATAGGGTTTATAAATGATGCCAACAAAAAGGAACAACCTCAGATCAATATGTCAGACAGTACACGGACACCTTGTCAGCCCAGCCTCCTGTCTCCTGGCTGAGAGGGGAGAGAGGGAGGAGGGTGGAGGTGGTGGGGGGAGGCACACACTCTCCTTGATCAGGACAGCTGCTGAGGCATGGTTGTTCCATCCTGAACCGCAACAGGGCCAGGAAGGTGGGGTGGGGTGGGATGACGCACACGCTCAGTGGCAGTGCCAGCCAGCCCGTGTGAGGTTCCGTCCGGGTCGCAGGGCCCCGGCCAGACCTCGCTTCCACTTAACCTACATCCATCAGCTGTAATGAAACACCTCGAGAGCCTCCCGACCGTTACCTCACTGTGTCTGAAGCGGGGCTAATAGATGGCACAATAAACCCGTGAAGAAAACCATTTCAGCTTTTTCAGTTTTTTGATTAGTGCATTGTTAGGCCGTCACTGTCATATCAGTGTGACATATACAAGGTCACAGGCAGCAGCATGTTAACTTATGCAAAGACTGGAAATGGGGAAATAGCTAAACTGGCTGTGTCTGAAGATAAATCTGCCTTCCATCACCTCTAAAGCTCACTAATTAACACAATACATCACGGTTGTGTTTTTTATTACCGACTATTTATTACCGACTATTTCCTGGCCGGACGCAGTGACTTCCTGGAGTCTTACCATTATCAATCTGCTGACATTGACTTATGTCTCATTTCTTTTAAAAAATGATTAGATAAAGTTGAAGCACTTCTACTGTAGCAGTGAATATGCTTTTAGTTATTTGTTAAAAGGAGATACACATAGTTTTGGATTATATCAAGCTGTTGGTTTGAACGCATTTTTTTGTATATGCACCAAATTAATGTAATTGAACATGTAATGGTAGGTAAGCTTTCAAGGTGCTGTTAGGTGAATTTTGATACCATTGGACAGAGCCATTCAAGCTGGTTTCCCTGTTCAAAGCCTCTAGATGATGAGCTTAACAATTTACCAGGAATGCATGAGAATCATCAAACTCTTATTGCACTTACTTTGGGGGTTTTTTTTGCCTAAAATCTATTGCTTCATACTAATCCCCAAATCATTCTGCAGTGAGCCGCCTGATTTAGTGACAGTATTCTGGAGCAGGGATTTGAGAGAAAGCTATTGTTAGTGAGACGTTCCTCCAAGCCACAAATTTCAAACCCGGCACCAAAACAAAAAAGCCTTTTGTTGCACCCACAAACAGGATCCTGTGTGATCTGCAACGACAGGTCTCAGCAGCACCTCGCTTTAAAGCTGCTTTGACCGAAAGTTGAGCTCATCTTTTTGATTCTTTTTTTCCTCAGGAAGACAAGCTTGTGAAGCTGCAGAGTGCAGCTGACACAATCCTACACTGCACTTCAATCCTCTAACACAGCCTACAGGACTTATTTCCATAATATCAACACCCCCACTGTAGTGTACTATTGCGTCAGACCCTTCAAACTATTACCTAGCTTAGCACCAAAGTGAGTGTTGTGGACCGTGTTTTATAATACCATTTGCAGGGATGAAAAAGCTTCGAGGCTTGTGTTTGAAAAGAATCGCTAAAGAGATCAAATTTTCAAGGACGGTGGAGCTGCTGCGCTCACTGCAGAGCAGGTCACAAGCCCAAAAGCCTCGGTGGCAGAAGGCTGCTATGGAGATAGCCTTGGGAGGAGATAATTAAAATAGTAGCACCTATGGGAGGTCCCACCTGTAGGGCTGAGAGGGAGCCATCTCCAATGTAACAGCCCTGCAGAGAGCTCATCTGAAATTAATCAAATCCAACATGAAAGCAGACTCAGTGGACCGAGGTGTAGCTATATGGACTGTTGATGCCGCAATGTGCTCTACATTTCTGTCACATCTGCCCTTTTTTTTCTCTCTCCGACACTCACCACGGTGGCCCTGTTTTATTGTGCAGACGCAACAACTCTCTGGAGATTCAAGCATATTTGCGGTCTCACTCAGGTGCATCAGTCGGTGATAGAGAGAGAGAGAGAGAGAGAGAGAGAGAGATTGCCAGTCATGATATGAGAGTTTGAAATACAGAAAAACTTTATTGATGTTCTGTATGCCTCCTTCCAAACTGTTCTACAGTAAATGAAGCTATGTCGCACACAGATTTTAAATTAGCATGAGCACTCTGAACAGTAAAAAGCTGGGGTCACACCTCGACACACACACACACACACACACACTCAGACGCAGGCACTCGCAATTATTCCTTCCATAAGTGGATGTGAAGACAGGGAGGACAGCATTGGACAGCCAGGTGGAGCAAGATGATCACAACCACTTCTCTAAATTTGACATTGAAGTGAGGTGACAATGCAGATAACGATAATAACAAGTGCTAAACGAGGACAAATGTACAACTGCTTCATGGTTGTAGGTCCGAAATTTCATTTTTACTGAATTGAATCCCACAGGGAATATTTCAGAGGTAATCTGTATGACCAGCTTTTCAAACAGATGTTTCTTTTACCATCCATTCAAATTCCATATATAACACAGAATAAGGCCCCTATTCAAAAACAGCACGTTTACTTTTCTCGATGGCTGGACTGGCCTCAAACCTTGTGACTCGTTCCTTGGTTTTCCCAGTGTGCTTCTACTAGATTCCTGATGATTTGTATTTTTATGTAACCACAGTTGAAGCTGACAGGGGCCCTGCAGCTCAGAGCATGTCCACTGTGTTCTCTACTTAAGGTTACATAACTGTTTACTATATTGTAGCATTGATGAAAGCCAAAAACTTCTTTGAGGACAGAGTTCTTTGTGAGGCTTCTTGTTATAGTTGCCACTTGGTACCAACAATAAAATAATGGCAATAAATAAAGACAAATCCATACATGGCACAGAGAAAAAAAACAGCTACTATAATGCATGTAGGCATTGTTTAAAAACTGTTTTAGATTGGCAAAATTATTCTAGTCAACATTCTGCTTTCCAAAAGGAGAGGCAAATAAATAAAATCAATACTGCTGCTGCACTGTTAGTCCAGTACATTTAACACTACTGTATGTTATGATACAAAGCATGACATAAAGGTACACCTTCAGTATTCGAAGAAGAAGCCAATATGCAAGGCACAACAACTGACTAAATCCTAAGCTTTTCAAAAAATATTAGTTGCCTTTCACGGTTATAAAAGAGGACAAATGACAAAACCATGTCAAAGGGGAATTACAGCTGAATCCCAGTGTTGTGACTGTGGACAAAAGGCTAAACCCTCACAGACCTGGGTAATATATTTTCAACATCTCAAGACTGGATCGGTCCCACAGGGGCCAAAATCCTCAACAGGGAAAAAGGTTGGAGACTGTTATGTACTGGGACACTGGTTGTTTAAAAACAGCATGAACAAACTATTGAAAAAAAAGCTACGTTTTTATTGCCAAATTAGTATTTGATTAGTTTTCAGTTGCATGTCCCTGCAGTGTGAAATTTATAAAATCCTAGACACAGATTACAATTTCATATTAAGTGCTTAGAGACATATAATAATAATGAGGAAGACCAGATAATTGGGATTCAGCTGTAAAACTGTGCCAACACAATAACAATGTGTTAAAGGGCAAGTTTGAGATTTTAGTTCTACAGCGTCACTGATTGCTTCTTTTTCTTTTAAAACAGCCACGTGTTGGGTTTTTTTTGCCAGTAATGTGTATTTTGCTTTTAGCTGACTGTAACAGTAAAGGGGCACTCCAGCAATTTAGATCAGTACTTGCATAGAGTTGGTGGACTTTGGAGAGGCAGAATTAAAAAAGAATAGTCTAAATCTATGTAGCATTTAGTCCCTAGCATGGGTTGACATCAAAAACACAGGATATTACATTTCCCCATAATTCAACCTGATTTGTTTGTTAGATCATCTCTGCTGGACAGATACCACAAACCCACTGTTTAATGGTTACAAATTTCTGATTTCTAAATAGAGATAACCTTGATGACATCACTATAATATCCAACAGCTTTAACAAGCTGAGAAGTGCTGACAATAACAAAATCAAAATCAGTGGAGTGCCCCTTAAAATGTTCTTAATAACAAAAACATTAACATCAGTAGTCTCATTTTAGAACTTGACAATTTCTCAGTCAGTGGCCAATAAGATAATAAGTCTCAAACACGCCCTTTAATAATGTATTGATTTCTGATTGGTGAAAGGCCATTGACTGATGCTGGAAGCAGTTAATAAATAATATCTACTCACACAGTTTTGAGAGTAGAAACACAGACTCTACTGTAGGTCTGCCGCTACTCTATCATCATATGATACAGACTTCGTTCCATTTATTGAAAATACCTCTAAGGCAGAAACAGGCACTAGATAATTTGACTGTGGCTGAAGTTTCGCTTCAAGGGCTACCTAAAGTGTAACTGATTAGCTAGCCTCCTGATATGTAGCTTTTCATACAAATGTAAACATTCAATGATATTGCACTCAAGCCGCATACTAACATACTGAATAACGTGTCAGTACACATGCTTTAATACTCATAAAGTGCTTGGATGTAAAAAATATTTGAGCAGGGAAAACGTTCACCATTCCTACGTCAAATTTTTAAAACTTCCACAGGTGGGACACGCCACAGCAAAAATTAAACCATGGTTTTGTGTGTGAGCCATAAACAGGGTATCTCAAATGAGCTACCTGAAGCAAGACGATGGATCCAAAACACAAAGAGGCAAGGCTCTGTGTTTCTGTGATTTGGTTTCAGTATTTACATCCCGAACATGTCAATCAAACAATCTTCCCATGCTCTCTTGCCTGCAAAAAAAGAGAAAAATATAAACAAAAGTATTAGTAACAATTCTCCGTTTTTTTCTGTATGAATGATTTAATACATCATCTGGCTGTGTGAGTGGTGGATGAGATGAAGAGGCATTCTCTCATGAGACTATTTCTCCTGCACTCCAACAGGCCTCAGAGGTGGTGAATACACTTTATTGGATATCACACAGCTGCAGTGCACATATACTATCAGTCTCTCTCTCTCTCTCTCTCTCTCTTCATCCATTTAACTCATCATCCATTTGCACTTCTCTCCATGAGTCCATTTACACATATTGATTCTCCCATCCCTCTTCCTGTCTCTCACACTGACCTTGTCGCTGCTGGTGGAGTGTGTTGGGTGTGTTTCTCCTGACTCCAGACTCAGGACAGACAGACCGGAGTCTATGAGTTCCTCTTTGAAAGGAAACCAACATTAGCTGAGTTACATACCATCCACATGCACTGTGAGAAAAAGCGAGGGCAGCTGAAGCTGTTGCATACCTGTGTTTGTGTTGCTGATGTTGCACTTGGTAAGCTCTGCAGGCTGGACAGAGCTCTCCTGTTGAGAGGCACAGGCTTTTTCAGGGGAGGGGGGGCTGGGAGCTGTGGGGTGGATGCTGTCTTTTTTAGTACATTCAGTTTCAGAGGCCTGCTGCTGGGCAACAGGAGGAGCAGACGGACCACCTCCCTGATCCTGAGGACTGCCGTCATCCTGCTCGGTGCTTTCAAGAGGCTGCTGCGGCCCCTGTTTTTTTTTAGGTGAGGAAGCTTTGAAGGAGCTCAGACTTCTCGGTTCTGAGCCGGCAGTGTCCTGAGAGCCTGCGGTTTGCCTTGTGTGAGCCCCCTGGATGAGTTCCTCTGAGAAACGCACTTTCTTCTCCGAACCCCGAGGGGACGAGGCCTCAGGTGTACCCAGGGAATCAGGACTGGGCGACAGCTTCAATTTTGAGTCCTGTTCTTTCTGATTCTCTACCTCGGGATCTGTGAGGGCATCCAGTTCCTCCAAGAATTCCTCTAATGTTGTGTCAGAAGTCTAGAGGATGAGGTGAGAAAAACACAGGTGTTTTTGCTTCTTTAGTAACATTCATCAACCAATTCATATTTCGAATCACACAAATTTGATATCTCACCTGTAGATTCTCTCCTTCTTCATTTGCCTGCCATCTAAAAAATAAACAGGACTTTCATCAAAGGCTATTCCTTAACAACGTAAAAAGAGTCGGCCGTAAATTTAACACAACACAGTTCATGTGCAGATGATTGCATTCTGGTTTTATTCATTTTACACAGTGTTTCTTTTTGGAATCAGGTTTGTAGTTCCACACATAAGCACATGAAAAAGACATACTTTGTCATTTTAAAACTTCAGTTTCTAAATGGATTAAATATAATGGGCTAACTAGTGAGCTTTACAGGTGCTGGTAGGTGCATTTTATTACCTTTGGACTGAGCCACCGTTTCTGTTTCCACTCTCTATGTTATGATAACCATGGCCTTTTCGTAGCTTCATATACACTATACATGCATGAAAGTTGATAAGCGTATTTCCCAAATGAACTATTCCTTTAACACTGCATAGTCAAGTAAGAGAAAGTAATAGACGAGAATAATGGAAATATATATATATATAATTTAGCTCTAGTTACCTTATTCTCACTCTCTCTCATTACAGTATAATCTATTAGCTTTGACTGCAGCACAGCCTGATGACAATAATCTGTCAGGACATACCTGAATGCTCTTTGCACTGTCCCTTGACCCTTACCTACTTCAATCACTGACACACAAAGAGAGAGTATCATCTGGCACATTACACTTTCACACTGAAGAGCCATACTGCCTCACTTCCAGGCCTGTGGCCTCGTGGCTTTTTGAGATTATGAGCAATGCTTGTGTAACAACACAGCCTGAAAGCCTCCTCAACACCCAGCACAAGCTTGTTTCACTGCAGAGGAAAGCTGGGGGAGAAAAAAATGAATGTAGTGAGATGTGAATGAGGCCTTCTGGGTTATTTTGTCAGCTGCCACAACCTCTAAATCAAGTCTCATGACGACCAAGGGAATTTGTACATTAGGGCACAGTGCAGGAAAACATCATGACTTCCCACATTCACGTCACATAATTCATTATTCATCATTGTATGATTCCATGTAATGCTTAATTGTGGCTGTGGTGAAAAACATCCAGATGGTTGAATCAACTTTAACATCAGGCTGTTGCGTGAGTGAATCTAATGTAGATGATGTTTAGCTGTTACTGACCTCCTGGCTCTCCCAGTCAGACGATCTATGCCTTTTGCTTTACTGCTCATCACTAGCACGTTCTTAGCTCCCTTATCTTTGCCTCGCTTCTCATGACCTAGAACAGAAGAATACTGAACGTTTAAGTCACAGTTAACTGACATTTCATATTCAAAGCCGACAACAGTACATCTCTGATTGTTTCCTCTCTGTGTGGGCTTAAATGTTTCTGTGTACAGAACAAAAAACAATGATTTTCAAGCCACCCCCAACATTATCTGCCTTTCTATTTCCTGGCTGATATCCCACCAGTTTACCCAGTTTAGTAAACCCCACGAGCATTATGTCCCACACAAATATCCTGTTTCAACATGAAAAACATCAAATTATAGCAGGAAGATACTCTGAGAGTACTGTTTCACTGAGACTTCAGAAAAATATATTCTCCGCTTTTCTGACACTATATTATTATTCTAAGGCTTTGAGCTAACAAATGAATAATATTCAAGCATGTGATACCTCTTGAATCACCACCTGCCCTGGATTGTCCTCTTCTAAAATTTCGTCCACCTAGAAAAAACAGATTAAATAACTGAGAGGAAAAAGCACAGTAACAGTGAAACACATCATGTTATCGTCATATTTGGATGTGAAAAATCTTATTTCTCTCCAAATTTCAGTTTGGACCGTGTAAATGTCTCACCTCGGTTGGAAGGCCCCCAGTCTCTGTCAGGGAGGGATTTGTCTGAAAACCTAAAATCGGAGCTTCAATTTAGACAGAAACACAAACCAGTGCAAGTCTCAGTCACATCTCAAAATAATTTATCACATTTATTCAGGTGACAGCGCATCTCCATCCTCATCATCAGGCTATTCTGATGCTCAAGTAACATCGATGGACATTTATTATGGGCCTTAAATTTGAAATTTTGCAGAATCGATGAGCGGTTTTGCTCCATGAGTCACACCCTGGCATTTTACATCCAGTGAGAGCATCTAAATTGTTTAATCAGAAACACATTTCCTCTTCTATTCTTACTCAAGGGCCTTGTTTAAGCCTCGCCAAATAAGGCAAGGCATTTCATCCCTTATCCCAAGCTAAAAATAGCCGTTCCTCCCTTGTCTCTTTACATTTTGATGCTCCCTTAAACAGCACATTAATCTAGCGTGCAGCTTGGTCAGTCTTTGTACTACAGCATGGTTTGTTTGAAATTTAACAAACACTTCACATGAATGGGGAAGCTAACACATTACATACTGTTCAAACCGTGATACAATTTGCCTGAAACATAATTATTTGGTGATGCAATCATTTAGCAACATCCCGTGACTCGATGAGATTTAGTCTTGTGACCATGTTCTAGGACGTGTAGTCCAAATACCTCATCTAATGGATTCTTCCACTGAGTAATCTAACCAGATTGAAACAGACTGTTCTTCATGGTGAGTTTGTTCCTTATCTACATCTGCATTAGAAGTGAATGAAGCTTTTCACTAATGTCAGAAGTGAAAAAGATGTAGAGAAGTAAATAAGTGTTAGGCGGGACATTGGCTAATGAAGCTGATAACTTATCGGACCACATGAAAGTAAAGTTAGTCTCTATGATTTCAAAACAAGATATGACGAGTTAATTCGTGAGTTTCAGAGGATTTGGCAGGCATATTTTTGCCTCTGTAAGAGACATATCAGCAGTTTTCAGTCTTTCAATTTTTTAATCTTTTCAAATCTAACTTTTTGAATTAAGGTTTAATTCTACCAAACAGGGGATGGCGATTGTTGGAACAGCAGAAAGGCTAACCAAGATGGTTTTGAGTTTTTCTGTGAATTGTTTTTGTTTCTGTCACGTTTGAATGAAGAGTGTTTTATGATGAGTCAAAAGGCAGAGATAGTCTTAGTTCAGTAAAATTCAGAAGGTGCAGGGTTGTATTTTTCTATAAAATATGGAAAACAGGTGGCACAATATTTATTTCTTTCTTGGCATTTTGTGAGTTTAATTTGTTTATTTATTACGCTAAGAAAGCCAAGACCTTTAGGAACGTAGGGAACTCACTGCTCACACACATCTCACAACTAAAACTACAAGAGGACAAAAGAGTTGCTCATAAGGTCTTAAGTTCCAGAAAGCAGCCTTTTCATCACTAGTGTGAGAGGTGGGGACTCCACCGACTCCTGCCCCATACATCTATACCAATATACTGGCAAGCTGGCAGTGGCCGGTTGAAAAGTGGCATCTTCTCATTAAGTCTCAGCAAAAAGTGAATAAGCATATTTCCCAAAATGTTGGTCTATTATCTAAAAAAACAACCTGAGGGGGGATTATTAGCACTGTGCCACATTATTACATTACAAAATGGAAGGTTATATGAAAACAATGAAGAAGCATCTCTAAGGAATCTATGACATCAGCACAGGAAGTGCTTGAGGAAGACTGGGGGCTAAGAAGTCTTACATGTTCTCAGTTTTGTCCATGTCCCATGCCCGTCTCCACTGGCCCTTGGCATTTTTGTGGCGTGCCACTCTCTCGCGGTCGATCTGCTCGCGCTCTTTCTTCCACCGCAGATACTCCTCCTGCTCCTCTTTTGATGTTGGGATGTTGAGGTCTGTGCTGGCCTGCGGGCTCTCGGGCTCCTGAACGGACACAAAACAGTTCAGCGTGTTTAAGTGAATCAAAACAAGCTCTTAATGTAGATTTATATTATGGTGCTGTCCACTCGTCAATGAAGCACTGGTATTGAAACGTGACCTGCACGACTCACACAGTGTCACATTAATACACACACACATTAATAATACATCTGAAGCATCACTCTACACACTAATCAGAGTAGTGAAGGTAACAAGCTCAACAATAGTCTCACATTAAGCATAGATGGTCGTAAACAACAGCTTCTTATCACTATACAAATTATTAAACAGCAACAGATCAGTAGGGTTAAAAAGAAAAGGGAACATTTGCAGAATATATTTATATTTTCATATATTCTGCCTCACTGTAAATACTAATGATGGCTTCTGGTTGTCATTTGATATTAAATAGCTTCTTGTTTGTCTACAATGAAGCCTGCAAGGCGACACAATCAAATTCTTTGAGACAATATTCCAGGAAAACTGCTGTATAATAATACATAAATGCAATTACTCCACTTCCTCCATTCCCTCCTTAACCTGTTTAGTGATTACTGTGATGAGAGCAGGAAGTATTGCTTCGTACTGTAATACTAAACTGAGATCTGATGCAGGCTCTTTAACACATCAAAGGGGACAGAGGATGTGTGGTCTCGTTACAAAGTGCTGGAGCGAACCACCAGCGAAAAAGTGGTCATCAGTGGTTTGTTTTTTATGCAGCAGGAGGGAGATGATCTTGCTGTCTGGAGAAAAATGAAAATCGTGTAGGATAGTGCTGCACATTATGTCAGACAGAGAGAAAAACAGCACAGTGCCAGTAAGGAACCGTGATGGGTGATGTTTTCCCCGCAGGTGTGGACCAATCAGAGCCAAGTAAACATGTTGCCTTCCTGTGTACAGTTATGGGAGAACATGGCATCTGTGCTCATCTCTCTGTTTTCCATCTCCCCTCCCCTCCCTCTCTTCTGGCCCCCGGAGGACGTCGGGGGGCACAAGGGAGGGTGCTTCTCGCATGTTCCAACAGGCCGTGTTCTGCTGCCGCCCCAGCCGCCCCGCTAATTAGCACTTTTCAATTTCTCGCCTCCATGAGGCCTCGTAGGGAGGTTGTCAGAGGCCGAGGCAGGTGGGGCAGACGAGTCTAGCCATTGCTCAGAGAGAGAGAGCAGGACTTGTGCTGCAGACTGCACATGCAAATTTAGATAGATTAGACATTGGTAAAAGGCAAATAATAATGATCATGCTCTTAGAGGTTTACCGTGTATTTGTTAACCAAAACAGCTAACAAAGCCAAAGGACTGTCTGACCCCTCTCTTTACACAAAAAAACCTCAAACCTCAAAAAAAAAACTAACTCAGCCTGGTATTTCCTTGAACGCTCTCTCGGCTCGGACTGAAAAGCAGGCGAGGTACAGAGAGGCATGAACAGCATCACTTGTCATGTGGCGGGCCTTTGAAGCCCATCCTCCCTGCCTCCCCAGTTAGCCTGTTTATCGCACGCCTGATCTGTGAGACAGCTCTGAGCTACTCCAGCAACATTAACACGAGAGCCAGCGGGAGGCAGATGGGGACTAGCACAAGAAAAGAGGGGTGTCTGTGGCAATGTGTTGTGCCTGTCTGCATGTCAGTGTTTGTGATCAGGGTAGAGGGTATATTTGCATTTCTCTGCATTTTTGTGTTGAAGGGCTGCCATCAATCCTGCAATGGGTACATCTTAGAGATAGTGACAATAGGCACTTTAATATGTTGTGCGTGTTCACGTAGGTGTGTGGGTTTTGTACCTGGCATTGCTCTGAAAGCCTGTGATGCTCCTCAGTGTGCTTCTGCCCTTGTTTAACCTCATCCTGTCAGAGAGGAGAGACAAGAAATAAAGGAAAGATGAGCAGAACAGCAGTAACGGTGACACAGCAACTTGTTGCCAGCCAATTAAACATGGTTGTCAAGAGTCACATTACTGCTGCCATAAACAGTAAAAGCAAATCAAGCGAGAACAGAGACGATTAGATTAAGAGGCTTACACTGCCCCCAAGTGGACTTATGGTGCTACAGTGTAATTTGGCACCTGGGGTTCGGTTTTAAACATCCACTCTGCAATGAGGTCATCAGAGCAGAGTGCAGTCTGCAGGTGGTTGAACTTCAGTGGTTTGGAAAATCATCTTACTGCAGGTACAGAACTGTGTGAATTTTGGTTCTAGTGTATTTCTCACTGCTCTGGTAAACACAGTGGATGAGTCATGCTGCCATTAACAGCAACCCTTGCACGAACAGCCAAGGGGGGACAAAGACAATAAATGTCGGACAGAGTGGTCTAGTGCACCTACAGCAAATGACACCCACAGACACGCTGGTGCAAACTCTCCTACCCACACCCGAATGCCGTCTGGCTCATACACAAACACAAAAGATCCCTGACTACCTAGTTTCTTTCCTTCGTTCTCCTCACACTCCTTCTTCCTCTCCCTCTCTGACCCTTTCCTGGCACCTCGCCAGGCCCGTCTCTTTGGCAGCATAATGAGCCTTTTCAGAGTGAGAAGGCAGTCGAATGATAATTAGATCAAATCGGCCCTTTCAGGGTGGTGGGAAAGAGGAAACAATCGTGCCGGAGCAGAGCAGACCTCTTAAGGTTCTAGAGGGGAGAGATGGAGGCTGGAAACAGATGGCTGGCCGCCAGGAGTATCTCCCCTTCTCTCACCCTGGCTCTTCCTCTCTCCCTCACTCTACATTTCCTTTCTCCTGTCTATCTCTCTCTCTCAAGAGCGTGAAGTGACAGTCTAGTCATTGGGTACTTCCAGGCATTACAATCTGCCTGGGACCCTGCCAAATAACCACACCCCTGTCATCGAGACATTATTCATTTCCAGGGCTTCTGTCACACACTCACACTCATTAGAAAAATATTTCAGAGCAATGTTCAAGCTATCATGGGTCTTTTTAATATAAATATTTTTCTAACACTTGCCAGATTTATCCATGACATTTTCTCCCATCAACACCCTTTCACAGTGTTTTCCCCACCATGCTCATAAAACACATTAAATGACACTGGTTATGTAAACAGCGACTACATGGAAACCAGGTCTTCGGGATTCACAGATGACTGGAGCACTGGAGCACTGGCTACTGTTCAAGTGCTTATTCAGTTCACATGATAAATAAAGGGGGACAGATGACCTGGCTAGAAATAAAGGCAAGAGAACAGCATGTTCGGCCCATAGATTTAGTGCACATTAACTCAGGCGGGCCTTTGTGCAGGACTCAGCATATCAACCAATCAGAGGCAGATGTATATATATACATATTTAGAAAGAGGCTCCACTGGTTTTGTGTCCAGAGACCCCTCCTACGAGCAGCAGACTGTGTCTGTGTTTACAGTGGTGAGGATCAGCTGTCTGTGCAGTGCATTGGCTTATTGATTGAGCAGCTAGTGTGTGTGTGTCTGTGAGTGCGTAGATGCACTTGTGTGTGTGTGTGTGTGTCAGGCTTCAGACTGAGGCAGAGCAGCTGTTTCAGAGTCTCTGCATACCCGGGGGGGCCTAAGGTCAGTGACAGTGTGGCATTTCACAGCCCAGCCGGGGGTCCTGCATGTGCACATGTGTCTCTGCCTATCTGCGTTAAACATGGGATCTGAGACCTACCGTATATAGTAAAGCTATTGATGTTAAACATAGTATCTCTGATCTCATACGATTGATAACAAGGCCTTTTGTCGGGATCACTATGAAACTATCTTTCATGCCACCAGAGGGATTTTTCTTTGCCTTCAACAAAAGCTCCTCAGAGAGAGAAAATAAAATGACCATCAGACCTGAGAGGGATTACACAGAAAAAGGAAACACTCATCCAGAGCTTTTGAAGATTCTCTTTGTGATTTGTTAAGATTTGGTTCTACGGAGCATCTAGTCCACAAACAGCTCTATTAGCAGCCCCCCTCCATTAATCCCACACCAGTCAGTCCACCTCCTGTCCACAAACCATTGTGCTTCAACACTGAATGGGTGTGTCCAGCCAACATGTCTGACATCTATGTAAAACGCCTCAGTGCAGCACGAGAGAATGAACAAAGGGGGGGTGTGAGAGTGGAAGCAGCCTGGAGGGTGAATGCTGAATTGTATGATCACTGGAGTGTTCAGAGTGTCTGATTCAGACCTGTGCTGCTGTGTCTCTCTTGGTCATGTGAGGTGGCTGCTTGCCCCTCCCTGCTGACTCCCCGCGCTTCGCCTGTCCGTCATCTGTAGGACTCTTGATGTCGGCAGGGCCCGGCCTCTTCTCCGGCCTCTCACTCACCACCCTCTTACCCTGGAGAGACAGTTATTCATATTAGAGTATCATAAATGTAGTAATGTGCATTGTTTATAAGCGTGGAAGTCCAAATCATGCACAATAATAATTAAGGGTACAAATTACTAATTTGTAAAACAAAATTCTAACAGTAAACATATTTAACATATGCACAAGAAAATTCACCCCGGCACCTGCTGGTCGCTATTTAGTAAATTTATGGACAGAGGATTTGATTCAAGCTTTTATCCAGCAGCTTTCTGATTAAACAAAATTACATATAGTGCCTCACACAGCTGCACATTTTTAGCCAGCGTGTCTCTTTGAGTAGCTATGTTAGTCTGTCAGTCGTCCTACCACACTTCAGTCCACCAGAATCAAATGTCTCAACTACCATCAGATGCATTGCCATGAAATGCAGTACAGATATTAATGGTGCCCAGAGAATGTATCCTAATGACTTCTGTGATCCTCAGACTTCTCCTCTAGCACATCAGCAAGTTGACATTTCAAAATTTTTATTAGTCTAATACTTTGGTTTCTGACCAAACACCTGCTAAATAAATGACATTCCCGTAAGCCTTAGCTTTACTTTGTGTTTACTGCTATTGAGCAAATGTTAGCATGTTATGTTGAACATGGTAAACACTGCCTGCTAAAAAGCATTGCTGTTGTGAGCATGTTAGTATCTGGCTTAATGTACTGCTACCGTGGCTGAAGACTTGTAGCCTTGTTGATGACTCTCACAGCTTGGATGAACAATAAGCCATCACATGTACCCTTATACATATTAAGTACACAATGAGTACATAAATTCATTAGAAAGATGCAGTACTGATTAAGTAACGGCACAGTTGTTGCTGTAACAAAAAAAAAAACTAAAATAAAAACTAGAAATGCAAAATACAGAAATGCTGAGTAAACTTTTAGAAGAAAAGCACCTGCTCAGTGGAAGATACGTTCATACAGCAATTTCACAACTATAAAAGCCCTGACTCTTGCAAAATGTTTGTTGCAAGCTCAACATTTTCTCATAAACATTTTCTGATAAATATACAGGTATTGTTAATAGTCCATATTATATAATATTCATAATACTTTCTATTCAGTATCCTCAAATCTGGTCTGTTATGTTATCCACCCTACAGTGATTGAATACTTTCAACTCACTTTTGCATATGCATCAGCTTATGAAATAAAGTCTAAGCTGCCTATCCATCATTCTTAAGTGCTCCTGCTTTCTCTATCAAGTTATCACACTTGTTTTCCACCAAGAGCTTTGGCTGAAGGCTTATTACATTGCTTCCAGCAAAGTCTACTTACTGATTCAACTGCTTTTGTGTTATTCTTTTATTTAATACAGTAAAACTACAGGGGCTTTGGGGTCTCCTCTATTTTTCCCTGTCACTTTGAGAAGAAACTGGCACTACAGTGTATTTACCTTTTTTCCAGCCATGGTGACCATTAGCTGCTTCCTGTGACCTCGGCCAGCACCCTGTAGTGGGCCTTCTTCCCCCCACTCGGGCCCGGCCTCTGGCTGTCCTTTCCCAGCTGGTGAACCACCGCTGAATGGCTTCGTCACCACCACACGATTATCCTGCTAACCAAAGACAAGAACGTCTCATAAAATATTCAGTATGTAGTCTGTCGCATCTTTTCCTCAGAAACAAAATGTGCTGTCATTGACAAATGGCAGTGTGGCTGTGAGGCATTCATAAATCTAGTATTATTACAGTCTTCATATTGAAAAACTTACACTGGTGGACTTGCTGATTGTGATGGTAAGATCATCAGCTTTGCCCTTGCGGCTCTGCAGTGCCATGCCTTCCTCTTCTGCTCTTTTCCTGTCCTCCTCCACCTCCTACATGCAACTCAACGAAGACAACAAACTAATCAGGAAGCCTGAAAGAGCAGTGCAGAATTTAATAGAAAAGAAACATGCCCCAGATCTGCATTTCTACATCTGATTATAACCTGTGAAATTTTGGACTTCCCTACCTGTGAGCACTTGTCCTTACCTTGTACCTCTTCATGAGCGCTTCATTTTTCCTGCGGAGAGCCTCAATCTTCTTGTCCAGCTCCAGGTCCCTCTCATGATCCCTCTTGGGCATCATGTCACTGGGGGTCTGGGAAGAGACACATCAGATCATTGATACAGTAAGAAAGGATTCTCTCATTGCAAAATTAGGTCTGTTGTTGCAGCCTTGTATTTTCAGCTTCTGGGCGTCATGAGAAATTTTTTAGCTGTACAAAAACTTTGCACCTGTAAAATAGCATAAAATTGGCAAAAACTAACTAATGATTAAAGAATAACAAAACAATGATTGAAAATCTGAACAGGCATGCCAGCTTTCAGTACTTGAGGGTTACTTGTAATGGTTGTTGTAATGGACACATTTACATTTGTACCTAAATTAATTTTAGGTTTGGTTACTATTTCTATATGTACTATAGTTTAACCAGCTATAAAACAATCATAAAACAACTGATAAAAAATATCAAACTTTTAATACAGTTAGAGAAGAATAGAGCAGACAAAGAGATGATCAACTACTTACTAATGGATACACATTGACATGTGTGGCTTAAAGTACAGTTTATTTCAACTACTTTTCAAATCATATTCATTGTGCCTTCCAGCACTGTGACAATGTGCAGACAGTTACAGCCTGTATGGACATTTGTGCCACCGCAGCTATAGAGAATAGTTTGCTGCTCTGGCATTCTGTTTTTCAGTTATATTTCATCAAGATGTCCCTGTGTGTCCATACCCCTGTAGGTGCTGCAACAACACACAACACTAACACACCCTCACACCCACCACAGATGGAGCATTCATTATGAAGCTCAGTTACACAGGGAGAATGCATATGCAGAGCATGTGAAACATCCCAGTGCGGTCAGCAGGGCATGCATCCTCACACGACAAGAGGCCCCATACCGAAAATCTCACTGTGGTCTCATGGAACACAACCAGGTGCGTGTTAACATTTCCTTTCAAGAAAAACTCTCTTTGACTTGCTGTATCAACTGTTAACATGTGCAGGAGGGCTGTCCAGTAGGAGGAAATGTGCATATTCATAACAGGTGAAATTAGGATAATATTACAGAATGATGGCATCAACCATGTCCAACACAGAGATCTCATTTCCTTTAGCCTGCAGTAACTTAATGTTCCCTCTCCAATCTGGTCTGTGTAGTCTGTCTTTGGTGCGGTGGGATCTGAGAATGGCTGAGAATGAATAAAGCGTGGGTCCTTTACCTGGCTGTAGAGAAAGCTAAAGAGATCATTTCTCAGAGGACTGGTGAATGATCAACTCGTCTCTGAAGCACAAGGGTTAGGAGAGAGTACGCCACCATCACTAAAAAACAAGATTCTTCAAGGTTCAGGTCAAGCCATTAGGACACCTTAAAAATACTGCGAAATAAGAAGCTGCAATAAAACCACTGTACTGTATGGACTGTTTTTTTTAAGGAACAGAAAGTTAGTTAGATAAGAAGATTGATATCACTCTCATGTCAGTAGGTAAATATGAAGCCCCAGCTAAGATCTAATGGCACGTGAAACCACAACTTTACAACTTTACTTTTTTTTTTACAGTTTAGTTTTGTTTGCATAGATTATACAAAAATTTTGTAACTCCATGACAAAATGGAGTTTTTTACCTTCGGACATGGCAAGGCTAGCTTTTCCACTGTTTCCGGTCTTTGTGCTAAACAAAGCTAACTTCTGGCTGTGGCTTCATATTTAACATACAGATATGAGAGTATTATAGACCTCCTCATTTAACTCTCAAGAGAGCAAATAAGTGTGTTTCTCAAAATGCACTCCTGTAAATTGGCTCACCACTTATGAGGTGCCAGCATGAAGACTGGTCACAAGGCAGCTCCTGCCTCATATAAATATTGTTTCAAAGACACATGCCCCAGGCAATGAGATGATACTGAAAGAGGCAAAACATTTCGACTCTCAGGCAAACTGCTCACTTGGGCGCAGATTGTAGTTTAAGTTTGAAGGCCTTTTAAAAGTAATAATTTTCTAGGATTTATGACAGAAGATGATGAGATGAAAGACTGTATGTGCCAAAACTTTGAAAAGATGGATCAGAGTTATGAGTTTGCGTCTGTTTCATCCCTGCATCTCATGCTTGCTTATTGCATGCCAGCACCTGGGGGTTGCATTTCTCTCCGTATCATCACAAAGATTTCATTAAGCACTCAAACAACAGTACTCGGATGAAACTCAATGAATGATGATCATTGTCAAAAAAAGGAGTTCTCAGTTTAATCAGTGTTTTCCACTTTGAATCAATGCTGGCATCGTCTCTTGTTATTCACAGCCGAGGAGAGGTGACAACAACGCCCTCGAATAGAAAAGTTGCCACTGTTGCTCGTTGAAACTGTGACAAAACATAATTCATTGTGAAGTATTGCGTTCCCCGCACTCTGTATAAAACATTCGGAGGGGTCAAACCTTCTTGACAGAGACACAAAGTAGATGTGTCAAAGTGAGTCAGTCATCCTCCACTGTTGCCCCAGAGACGACAAGAGAGTCAAGGCTGCTTATATGTGATATTGCTAGCACAGAATGATGACTCATGGCTAGTTAGCGCACAAAGACCATCACATTGGGGCTGTAAGAAATTCTTTCGTGTTTTTTCCCATCGTCACCGCTGTTAACGCCTGCAAAGACTGACTGACACATAGATGTTGTTGAACAGTTTGAGTTTGACAACCACGCTCAAATCTCATTACCAGAGACTTATTTAAATGTCAGGTGTCAGCACAGACTTTTAGTAAAATAACTGCACATCCTGAAGGCAGTTGTGTCAAACCTGCACAGACAGTGAGCATGTGAAAAGTTGTAACTCACTCAGAGAGGCGGCAGGCTGGAAAGTGGCTACCTCGCAGCTTCTAGTTGTCAGGGTATCCAAACACAACAGACCATGAGGACATACCACCAAGAATAGGCGCAAGGGAGAGACACGCTGCCGACTCCGAATCTCAGCAAGGCCAATGGCGGAGACTTGTAGTGAGCGCCGGCCTCCACAAACCAAAGTGGGGGGACGGTACCCCTCTGGGTTCGGCCCGGCCAGTTCTGTGCTTGTGCAGCAGCAAAGCTAACAGTCACACATACACGCACAACACCAAACACACAGAGACGTTGTGGTTCTGCCAGCGGACGGCACCCATGCCCGGACAGGCAGGCGGAGGGGAGGAGGGGGCCCTGCAGAGAGAGAGCTGCCAAGGCTTCGTCCCTACCCAGCATTCCTGCCACCTACAGGAGCTACAAGAGGAGAGAGAGAGCCAGAGACACAACTGCAAGGCTGCATGTAGCCACAGCTAAATCTGCGTCAGAGCAGGAGAGGAAGAGGGGAAACCTAATAGCAGAGAGACAGAGAGTGTGGGATGAGAAGAGAGAGGGGAAGTAGAGAGAGAAGGCACTCACGGGTCTTTCCATGTCAGCGGTGAGAGCTGGGCTGGGTCCAGGCGCGAGGCAGCCGAGGCGGCAGAGAGGGCTGCCTGGAGTCGACGATCATGCCTCGATTACAATGAGCCAAGTTGGGCAAGCAGCCAAGACGTCTAACAAATGCACAGAGCTCCCCTGTTAATGGATTTCACAGCTCCCATCCGCTTGTCCTCTCCCTCTCTCTCCCCCTCTCGCTCTCTCTCCAACCCTCCCACCCTCCTGCACATATGCTCTCTCTCGCCCTCTCTAAAGCACTTGCTCTTTCCCCTCCTCACTTACGCTCTGCTCATAGCATGCTAGTTAAATCCCGTCACCCTCCCCACATACACCCATGCTGAATTTTAAAGTAAAATAGCAGTGTTGCTTAATTGATATTCTAATGTTTTTTTTTCTTTGTCTGTGTACATTTTTTTGTTTTTGTCACAGCAAATCTATAATATTACACGTTTTTTTTCTATTTGATATATAATACAGGAGTGGCAATATGACAATAGTTTTTATGACTAATCTGACTTTTATTAAACCACTCTTCTATTCTACAGTCATGAGCTTATAGGTATATAAGGCATACTGTATGGGTCTGTATTTGTGCTGGTGATGGTTTTTGATTCAAAAACTTGTAGAAAAGAGACAACTGCTTTTTGATTGCCTTCAAATTCAATAATGCAGTATGTGTTTTCAAATGTCTTTTATGATACATCCTTATGCCCCAAAATAACGAGATGAGAGAAAAAGAAGAACTGATCTAAAAAAATAAAAAAAATCATACATTACATCTTTGAACAGCTTTTTAGGATCCCTCCCGTTCTGACAGGAGATCCTCGTTCGCATTTAAACGTGACACCAAATAAATTCAAGCTTCATAAATGAGATGCATGTGGTTTTTGTTCCCACTGTGCTTTCAACAGCTGCGTCTCCTACAAGCTCCAGACTACATGTTTAAAGTACTAAAGAAGCTTCCTAATGGCTGGAAGAGGAGGGGGGTCGCCTGCCGTATTTCCCACAATTCTTTGTGCACAACATGCTGCCTTTGCCAAAGCCAAGTCTGGGAGCTAATGACATGCAGCACTCAGGCAGCCTGGCAGACAAATGTCTATGGAGAGAAGCAGAGGTGAAGTCAGTCACTTGAGACTCAGAGTCAGTGCTCTGCAATTTCCAGAGCATTATGGAAACAAACACATCTTTCAAAGTTACAAGTCTGAGCCACATTTTTGAGCCACACAGGCCTACATAGCTTAAATTCTGCATGGATCAACCCTGCTAATGAGCAAAAGCTCTTTATAGCAAGTATTTGGGTTATTTCAGAATTAATGTAAGAAATGTCTCAAAAATGTTAGTTTAATGTTGAAAAGGCATCTAACTTGTTAATACATGGATATTATTGTATTAGTAAAAGGGTGACCTAAGTAGATGAGTTTCAACATTGTGAGTAGATTTACGAGCAGCAATTGTAGTCTATTATTATAAATCTGTCATCAGGGCAATGCCAAGTGAGTAGTATTTTGATTTTGATTAACAGAGATAATAATCTCCAGGCATGCTAGCAGCTCTGAGAGACTTTATGCTTTCAGCTAGATGCTAACGGCACCATGCTAACATTCCCACAGTGACGATGCTAACATGCGGGCTTTAATAGGTATAAGAATTATCCATTTGATTTATAAATTTGGTTTACTGTGTTAGCATGCTATTGCTAACTAACTAACTAACTAACTAATTAAATATCCTGACACTTGCAGGTGTTTGGCCATTAATCAGTTTAGTCATACCTACATTTTGGCGCTAGCGAACCTCGCAATGCTAACTGTTACAGCTAACGGGTTAAAAATGATTTTATCTTTCTCATAAATGCAGTTGACTTTATTCTAATACAAAATATTCTTATTATGCATATTATCATTATTATTATCATTATTATTATTATTATTATTATAATTATTACACTTAGCGCTACCAAACAATGCTTAAACTACAGGCCACAGGGCTCAAAATTATCATTTGAATGGTTTTGAAGTGGAAAGTGATAGATAGATAGATAGATAGATAGATAGATAGATAGAGAGATAGATAGATAGATAGATAGATAGATAGATAGATAGATAACGGAGCTATCAAACTGTACTGACCTCCACATTAGCTGGATTCACCATCATTAAATTAACAGCAGACGCAGGAGCAGAAACATAATCCAGTTACATATTATGTCCACACGGTGGCGCCAAATCCTTGTTCAACAGGAGTCTCCACTACAGACCATAGCCACAGACCGCTGCAGAGAGACAGGGACTTCGCCTGTCTGGAACTATTGACCCTGGCCCTTGTGTCTGGGCTTTTAGGTGTTACTCCTAGTAGTGCCACTTTTGGGTCTAAACCCCTCTCTCCAAACTACTCTTAGTTTAGAATGGAGTATGATTGATCAGTAGAGCTGGGTATTACAATCCCTCTGGATCAGTATTTTGCTTGCCTTGGGTTGTCTTTATATTGGACAGAAAGTTGACAACCAGAGGATGTTATTTGTTGGGACACATCTTCAGTTGTGTACCTCAGCATCCACAGTTGTTTCAGCCTTTTACTCACAATGCACCTGCTGCTGTCTGTCCCATAGCCAATTGCTGACCTCTGCTTTGCTCCGTGGCCTTTCAAAGTTTACCTGGCGACCTGCCCTCTGAATCCCAGCTCTCTCAGTAGCTTTGCTGTGGAATTTACCATCTCAACTGAGCACACCTTGACATTTCAGCCTTGGTTGTCTTCTGCTGCCAGGTTAGAGAAGTGTGGTCTCTTCTGCTCCTGTGCCTCATCCACAGCTTCCTCCCAAGGAACTGAGCTCAACGATGAAGACACATTGCTAGATCTGGTCTCAGTTTGGTGCTGCAGTTACCAGGCCTATTTTCCCATCCTTGTCTACATTCAATGAGCCTGACTCTGGACACAAGGAGCTTTAATTTCTTTCCCTGTCGGAGGAAAGGTGTTAGACGTGGGAGGGTTTCAAGCGTGTGCATGTTCAGAATGAAAACAAGATCCTTTGCGGAAGCCACAGATATGTGCCTATTTATGCCAAGCTCACCAAGTTGGTGTGAAAAAATCCAAACTGTATTTGCGATCAGGTTTGACATGAGAAACGGTTAGATCAAAACAAAAAGACAGTTCATTTCAGTTCATGACAATATGGGCGTCTGCTGCAAAAGCTTCTCACCCATCAGATACCTGTTTTTCTGTCTCATGTGACCTCACATGACAATTTGGATCAGGTTTTGTATCAATGCCTTGAGTGAAGGCGGTGTTACTACCGATGCTGTTTGAACTGGTTGTTACTTGTTACATAGGAGAACATGTTTACTCCACGATCGACATGATTACTTCAGTCACTTTTGCATTTTTAACTACTTTCTTGTTTACACATAGAGCTTTTTTTTTTTTGCAGATTCACGCATTGCACATCAAAATAACCAGACACAAGAACAGTTTCTTCCCACAGACCATCACTCTGATCAACAGTCAAATCATTCAGTCCATTAGTAAAATTACAAGTGCAAGACTATTGCTTATTTTACTAAAGTAACAATCTTGATATAAATAAATTTTATCCACAATAGTGCTGCCACTGTATACACTGTTTATTGTACCCTGTAAAACCAGTTTGTATGAAACAAGCTTGTCATAATTAAATAAATGCATTGGTGAATCCATTTAAACAGCAACATGTAAACATTACCAGTGTGTTAAACAGCCTGTGGTTTGCAAGATATTAGCTCTGCCTCTGAGGAATTTAAGTGCACACACACCTACAGTAATTTGCAGTAGCAGTTTAAGTTCTGTGGGAACATTGAGTTCCAGTGCGAGCAGCAGTATGACCTTTATAATGTGAAGGCAAAAGTATGGGAGTTTGACTTTAATGCTGGAAAACTGGATTTGCCTCCTGTCTCAAGCTAGAAATCTGTTCCAGCATGAGTGAAATTAGAGCACAGCTGTGATCTTTTTAGGATTGTGACCACGTGAGCCTGTATCTGAACCATTCCTGATCTTAACTAAAAAAAAATCACAGGGATGATTCACATATATGTTGAACATTTGTCACATTCTCAATGAATTAATCAGTACACTGAACATTTTCCAAACATATTCAGTATAATCCAGGCAACATTATGACTCCCCTACAACACCACTACTGAGCAAACAGAAAATAGCTGTTTACGAAGGTGATTTTTTCTGACAAAATATTTGGCGATTGAGAGTAGAACAAACGCTGGCCCGTAATGTTAAGGCTGTGTCATCCCACCAACCATCTGGCTACACCTCTGCTTTCAAGTGTCTTTTAAGGTTCTTGGAGGTGGAACTGTCAATCACTCAAAACACTGTCAGGTTTTTTATTCAGGCCACATCCTGTCATCCTCCTACCTGTCCTGCCACTCTCAAACAATCACATTTTAAAACAAAGGGCTTGCGTGCAGCACTGACACACCCACATTTTTCACCTCATGTGGCAACTTATAAATACAGACTGAACACACGCTTTGGACAGGAGTCATTTTGTTTTTTGCACCAGGTACGTAGTGGGTATTGTTGATTATCTGCAATGACCGCTTGAAACAGAGTGATTCCAATGTAACGATCCATCTTTTTTTTTTCCCCAGCAGGGAAACTTTCTACTACACTTGTCAGCAAGACAAAATGGGTGAACGTAAGTCTCTTGGATTAACTGTTATATTAATTGATGCTTATGGAAATTGTTTATTTATGTAGAAAACTATATAATTATTACCTAAAGCTAAGAACATTGTGTTAGTGGATTGATGCAGTTACAATTAAAGTCTTTTCTTCCATTGTATTCACACGTTTTGGCTGCATCTTGTTCTTGGTTAGTTGCAGAACATTTCTGTGTCAAATCTCTCCTTGTGCTTTTGTGTTCGACACAATATTGTTATTGCTCAATTTTTTTAATGATTTATGGAATACTGAATATTGAAAGGAGAAAATTAGCTTTTGGAGGCATTTGATGACTGGTCATTACAAATATTGGGAGGGATAAGATTTCCATATTTCATGTTGATTTGCACATTTTTGATTGTTTTCCTTGTCTTTGCATCACAGCTGCCCCAGAGGTGAGTCATTTTGTTTCCTTTCAACGCTTTCAACAAATACACAACAAGAAAACATGTATTTACAAAGCTGTTTCCCTGTCTTAGGAGGAGGTCGTGTTGGACGAAGAGGAGGACGAGGAGCTGGGGGAGGAAGAAGAGGGTTCAGGATCTGGATCAGATGAAGGATCAGATGGAGTAAGACATCCTCCTTAAGAGTGCTTCATGCTTCAGTTTTGTAGTTCTCGTTTGTTAATTTTCCCACTATCTTTTACAAGAAGTAAAGATAGGAATTTTGAAAGCTTTCTGAGTTAAAACTATGCATCTATTTGTCTCTGTGATTAAAGAAAATGTCATTGTTCTTATGGTTGTTTACAGGGGAAAAAGAGAAGGGGGAAAAGAGGAGAAAGGGGACAACGTGGAGGTCGCGGAGGTCGTGGTGGTCGCGGAGGTCGTGGTGGTCGTGCAGATCGTGGAGGATGTGGAGGTTGTGGAGGTGGTGGCCATGGAGAAAAAAGATGAAGAAATCCCTGATCCTCGCCATTCTGTGGCAATGATTGTAAAGAATTTAATACATCTCTAATAAACAAATCCAGAAAAGGTTGAGACTGGTTTCTTGTTTATTTACATAAGTACAACTTCAGTGGCAGACTCCAAAATTGACATATATCTAAAGCAGAACTTTTATGGCTCCATGTCTTAGGTTCACAACTTAACAAGACTAAAGCCTTTATAATTTAAAGGTGGTAAACATGCACAGTTAGCAGATAATCAAGAGCAGTGTTTTACAGAGGAATATGATGATGTGGATGTGTCATGAATATTGCAGCCCTTAGAGCATTGTTTGGCAAAGTATATTAAAACAAATATTTGGAGAATTTTTGCACAGGATGAACAATTAAGTCGTGAAATATGAGGCAATGAGTCGAGATGACAGGCTACAATATAAATCAATCAGTCCCTACATCAATAATATACTGAGACAATATGATGAAAAACAGCATGACCTCACAACATAAATTGTGGTACTATAGATATAATAGAGACTGACATGATGAAGTTCAATGAAATCCAAATACATCTATAATAATACACACATAACCTCTAAAGTCATCATGAAACTACCAGATGCCTGATGATGATGAAGTATTTCTTTTGGAATATTAAACTGGGCTTATGGTGACATAAAGAGTTTTGTTGTTAACCTTTTACATGAACAGTCAGTCCATTCAAAAGGGTTTGGCTATTTGGGAGCCTGGGTGTGTTTGAACTTCATATACCTGTTTGATTATAATGCCTGTTTGGGGTGTGTGCTCAGTAATTGACATGACAATCTTCCCATCAGGAAACATGTATCAGGTCCAAAGCAGAATATCTTCTCAGCTGCAGACTAGATTGCCGTAAACTTTTGTATGTTCACGTTCATGCACAGATCACCAACCGAGAGCCCTGAAGTTCTGGGCCTCTCGCCCAAGTCTGACAACTGGTTTGTACAAATTGAACTGAAGATTTGTTTGGGAATATATAGCACAAAAGCATAATGTCCTTAAGGTGGCTTTTGTTTTCATATCTTGAGGCCTTGTCCAAAGAAGGTCTGTGTGACAAAATCTTGTTTTAATGGAATAGTTTGACATTGTGGCAAATGTGCTTATTTGCTTTCTTGTAGTTTGCTAAGTCTGATACCACTCTCATGTATATGATAAATATGAAGTTGCCATGAGCAGACTGTTTAGTTTGCTTGGTGCTGTCCACAGGTAATAAAATGAACCAGCAAGATGAATTAACACATTTTATTTTGTGTGTTTGATCCATACAAATAAGTGAAGAATTGAATGTTCATAGGTTGTTTTTTGATGTGGGGTTGGGTTCTCAGTCCCAGCAGCCAATTGGATCATATTCCCTTAGAATGATTCATGACGAGTTTGATGACTGACCTTTCTTGTAGCCACATCAATCCTCCCATGAGAAAGAGCTGTTTTATTTTAATTATTTGACAGGCCTCTCCTTTCAAGACATACAAGTGGTTAGTTTGCTGCTCATTTTCAGTCACAGTGATCCAGTTGGGTAGAGTAAACCAGCAGTTCATCTTTAAACTGTTTCAGTGCAGTGTTTATTGCATCTGGCACGACACAGCGTTCTGTTTCTCAAGGGAAAACCTCTTTTCTTGGCATCATCGTCTGTCACAGTGCCTGATATTTTATTTCCCTTCGAGCCTGTTCCATTTTTTGCAGCAACATGGTGAACTGAGGATGAGTCACTGTTGAATGTTGTATAAAGTCTGATCTTGTTCTTTACTGTCGGATGCTCTGACGCACTTCTCTTTGAGATGACATCGAGGTGTTTATGCTTCTTTGTTTGTGTAAATGGTCCATATTTTGAGAATGGCCGTGACCCTGTGTCGCCGTGCGGCTCTGAGTCCTCCACAGACTGCAGGATCTGAATCCCTCCATCACACTCGCATCTAGATTTCATGGAGGTCCTGCCATCAATTTCATTTCATAATAACATGTGAATGCGTCATAGAAGCTTTACTGACAAAAACACTTTAAGCTGCAGAGAATTTTCTGGCCCTAAAAGTTTGCTTTTGGACCTATGTTCTGCATTTTTTGTATTTCTGTAGGTGAGGGTGTAGCTTTCAGGGTGCATATGAAGCAGGTGAGTGATGCTGAGAAAACTTGCCTCAAAGCATTCAGTTTTTGTGTGAACTGAGTTTGGTCTAATCTATGAGCTTCGGTCAATTTGATTTTCAAAGGACATTTCAACAACTTTCTCCTGAGCATTTTCTTACTACTACTTCCTGTTTGAGCTTCTATCACTGGCACAGTTCCTTTTTTTTATTTACTATTACTTCCATCCAAATATGAAGACATACAGTTTATGACCACTTTGCAGTTTGTCACACTGATGCACCATCTGTTATTGTTTCACAGCAAACAGTCTGTGCATCACTGAGTCACTCTCTTTTGGTCAAAACGCTGATTAGACATTTCTGAGCTCTGCTGTCTGATTCACCCTTTTATAAATGTTTATGGTAGTCTATACAATATGTCAATAAAACATGTTTTTTTTTTTTCAAGATATTGCCATCCTGTGTAGCCTGAGAGTATTTTCATTAACGTGCGACTAAATTACATTCACTCAAAATTTTTCAAATTGTTTCCATCTATTAACATGAATCAGTTGAACATAATATACATGCACGTAAAATTGCTCCTAACGTGTTATTATCTCTATTGACTGACCATATTTTACTCTGTAACACTGCATGTGGCACACCTTTGAATGTGCCTCTGCACCTCAGATATTCAACAGCGCTCGAACAACTGGGCACAATGGTTTCCAGTCATACAATGACTGACATGTTACACAATGCAAAAAGCTGACAACCCTCTTGCCAGTCAACAGCCACTCTAAGAGGAAAGCAAATAATGTGTAGTATTAAAATTCAAAGCATATTTTTACTATGGGAAAAATGTAAAGAACATTTTACCTTTGTAGAAAATAGAGACTATATAATATAAAACTTGTCCACACTCAGTCAAGAGCAGTAATAGAAGTAAAATCGACTGCAAAGAAAAACATGAAGGGGTAGAATCATGAGGCAACAAATCCCATTTTCTAAGAACAGGCCCAGTAAACACAGTAAAAAAAAAAAATCACTCACATGTCAAAAAAGGGTTGTTATGTGGTCTTTCCATCAAGGGCAATTTATTTGATCTTTTCTGACAGAAAAGTGGATTTACCACATGATGACAGTTTAATTTCACAGCAGTGGCAAAAGCTCCAGCAATGTGGGACAGTTTTAGAAATATTCAGCTACAATATAGAACAGGCAGAACAGGAAATTAGACATGACAAGATTGCGCAAAAATAAAAAATTATTAAACATTTTGTAAGGCAGCATTATTTTTCCGTTATTTTTTAACAATACATTTATCCCAAAGACACACAAAATTCATTGGTCTGTTGCCTGGAGGAAATGCTCCTGGTCTACCGCACACAAAATATACACAAGTATTTAATACAGACTCCAGATCTGCCACTTTGCAGTTTAGGCTTGTTAGTGTCATTAGAAAATACAAGCAGGGCTTGTTTATGTGCAGTGAGCAATGTAACTGAAGGAACGTCAAAAGGACACCTCCCTCGGCAAAAGGTCCATCACATACTGGCAATTATAGGGGGATAAACTGTTCTGAGATTAATTAAGTTTCAAGTTTTTAAATTTACCCATCAGCAGCCTTCAGGGCAGAGTAAATCAATTAATTACAGATGTCAGTGTGTGAGCGAAAAACAAACAGAAATAGTACCAGCAGACAAGCTTGAGGCATTTCCAGTTATCGGTCTATCACATTTCATTAAGGCTCAGTGGGGAAGGATGCTGGGCCATGTCTATAAAGTGGAGGGGGAGAAAAAAGACACACAATAACACACAAAATATGTTATCATCCGTGTCTATTAACTCCATTATGAGATTGGTGTCTGTATGTCCTAACTACCTTTCTTACCATCACATAGTGCAGAGACCTGCTTCAGAACAGCCCATTGACCTGTTCAGTCTCAGGATCCAGATCAATGTCATAGAAACAAGGTCTGGTGGGCAGACCAGGGATCGTGGGCATCTAGGGGGAACAGCAAGAGAAAGCCATTTTGACTTTAGACATTATGGAAGGTACATTTTGGTTGTTAATGAAGAACAACTTCTACACGGATACACGACGAATGTCAAGAGACAACAAAGAGACTCGGTTCATTCTCTGTATATTAAAAATGAGTAATATACCATGCCTTCTATAGCACCATCAGCTGAAACAATTAGTTGCTTGATTAATTTGTAGATCAAGAGATAAAAAGCAACAATTTTTTAATTGATTAATCGTCAATAATCATGTATAAAAGTCAAAGATCCTCTAACTTTGTTATATTTAATCACTTCAAAATTAGGTTCTCGAGGACAATGTGTGATGTCGTTTCTTATTTGAATTTTGAATGAAAATACCCTTGAGCACTACGAGACACGGTTTGTTGTTATTAACAGGACACTAATGAAGACGGATGAATGCAGAAAATAAAGGTGTGTGCTCTATATTGTGATGCGGTTTGCAGGTGCAGGCCGGTCACACCTTAGCGTCTCTCAGACGTGAATATGGGGCAAAACTAAATGAACGCTTACCGTGCCAACCAGTGGGAACAGAAAGCCAGAGCCGGCACTGGCCCGGATGTCTCTGATTGGCAGGACGAACCCCGTGGGCACACCCTTCTTGTCTGCTTCATGAGAGAGCGACAAGTGAGTCTTGGCCATGCAGATTGGCAGATTGGCGAAACCCTGAGGGGAGAAGAGTGAGCAAAGAAAAAATTATTGGATGGTTTACAAACATTCTCCATCCAATTATGATGATTCCACTGACAGCAGCATCCAACAAAACAGGACCGACAAGACTGACGAAAGAGATTCATCGACTGGCAGAGATGCTGACCTGTTTGGTGTAGAGCTCCACCTTGTGTTGAGCCTCCGGGAGAAGCTCAACATCGTCCGCTCCGTAGATCTTCTGGGCGATTATACGAATCTTATCAGTAATGGGGAGCTGGAGAGAAATAAAAAAATACGCATACAGCCATCAGTCTGTGTTGTGCAGTGCTTCAGTAGAGGTGTTGACTCACTGACACCAACCAGACAAAATCAGCACATTTTCAGCACTTAATTGAGTTTCAGGCCCAAATTCATGAAGTTTTTCTTTACTATTTTTATTTATTTCAATGAGAGAGGGGACACATGTGTACAAGGGGATTTAGCGAATGAGAACTTTGTTTTTATCTCCTGTTTTGCTGATATGAATCTTTTATTCTTTATTGACAAAATAAATACAATATCACACATAAACACAAAACATATAATGGCCCCATACCTCCAAATCATAGAGGAACTTGAAGTTGCTGGCGGCTTCAGAGGCCCTCTGGACAGCCTGACCCAGTGCCACAGCACCAGCTCCGCCTTCGGCCCAGTGGGTGCAGCGCACGGCGTCGAAGGCTCCGGCAGCTTTGGCCACGCTGCAGACCAAGTCCAGCTCAGCCTCAGTGTCTGTCCTGCAGGATGGGTCAGAACAAAACCAGGCATGAGAGATACAAAATATGCATTAATGCAGCTTTAAGTAAAAGAAAGAAATTCTCAGTACGTCTGTGGTCACATAGATCATTTTAGTCATTTTTTCCCTACTGTGTCATCATCACTTACTTGAAAGCATTGACAGCCACCACCACTGGCACGCCGAAGTGCTGGGCATTCTCTATCTGCTTCTTCATGTTGCTGCAACCCTTCTCCAGCAGCTCAAGGTTCTACATGCAGGTACACAAACACATTCTTAAATGAGCATATGAGAAGGTAGTGGAGAGCAGCAATTCTTGGTCCACATAAGTATATAATGCTGATGCTGATAAACTAGACAAGGCTTTCATATTTGACGTGCTGCGCTTCTCCTCATACACACTTGTCTTAAGCATTCAATAGAAATCTATCATTTAAAATAAAGACCACACTTTAGTTGGTAGCTGGTGTTATTACCTCGTCAATGTATTCCTTAGGCAGTGGCATCCCAGCAGTGACCTGAAGGAAAAATAAGGAAAATATATTTGTGAACTGAAATAATCCAACAGTGAACTCATCAAATCTAACAGAGACTTGACAGATTTGACCTGTGTTTCCTCAGCTGTTTGCTTCAATATAAAGATGTTAACAATTGTATGAATGAAGAAGTGAGAATATGAATAAGTTATTGCTCTGTGACATCCACTCAGCAGGAAATAATTACACTCCCAGCAGTGTGCCGTCAGTCCCTGTGTTCCCTTTGTGCAGAGGAAATATTCATTTTGTGGATGCCAATATTGCGGTCAGAACTCACAGTGGAGAAATGCAAACATCAGAAACGTAGGTTGTTGTTGTTTTTTTTAAATATAAAGCAACAAAAATTAAGAAATATCTTGTTATAATTATGCTGAGGAAAATTCAAGTAAACTCACTGTTGGTCCTCCTCCGTGCATCTTCAGCGCTCTGACTGTGGCAACCAGCACGACTACGTGGGGTCTCAGGCCTGAGTAGCGGCACTTGATGTTGAAGAACTTCTCCATTCCAATGTCAGCACCAAAGCCTGCCTCTGTCACTGTTGGGCACATTGACAAGGGTGGTGAGTAACAGCTGGAGGGAAGACTGAGTAATATCATGCTACAATATAACACCTACTACACCATCACTTGTGCTATTAACACAGGAGACATCTATTGTAGCACTGCAGCACCAGATAAGGCATGAAAAAGTAAATGCTGATGAAAACATGCCACCGGCCATTTTCTCAGTTCCACTTACCCACAAAGCCCTCGGGCCCAACCAGCTTCAGAGCTATTTTATCAGCCAGGATGGAGGAGTTGCCATGGGCAATGTTGGCAAATGGGCCAGCATGGACAAACACAGGGTTTCCCTGCGGATTCAGATGACTCACATGTGACACAAAACCCATAACTCAAGGCAATGTCGCATACATGTAGGTTTGGATCATTAACAAATAAACTGAAAAACTTTAAAACCAACAGTGACAAACAACTGGAACCCAGTGGAGTCCGAAACTATAAAGACACATGCTCCTGACCTAGTTTACCATCCAAGTGCACTCACACTGTCCTTTTTTGGTTTGTGCATGTGTGTTTCACTCACCTCCAATGTCTGCATCAGGTTTGGCTTGATGGCATCTTTCATTAGCACGGTTAGAGCACCACTCACACCCTATAGAGAGAGAACAGTACATTACAGGAGGCCTTGTTTCAACAATGCTTATGCAAACATTGTTCACAAAGTAAACTCCAGAGCACTGACCAGGTCCTCGGTGGTGATGGGCTGTCCGCCGCGGCTGGTGGCCACGACCATCTTGGCCAGACGCTGACGCATGTCCTCCAGGCTGCTGGTGAGGGCGAGCACCGCCATGATTTCACTGGCCACCGTGATGTCAAACTGGGCCTGGAAGACAGTGAGAGAGAGTGCACAACCCGTTATCATCACAATACAGCGAATTTAGTGGCTTTTACTGAATAAGAGCCAGCTTTGTGAATCTTGTCTCTTCACCTCTCTTGTATAGCCCTTTTCAGTTGGCGACTGGCCGATCGTGATCTTCCTCAGGAATCGATCATTGGTGTCCAACACTGAAACACACAAGGGCCACATGGGCATTTTATTAGTTGTCCAAAAGCCTAATCACTTCGATACATACAGCAGATTTAATGAGGCACACATGGTAAGAGTCAGGAGGATTAAGAGGTGTCTCAGGTGTTCATACCTCTCTGCCAGGTGACAGAGCTCGGGTCGATGTCCAGGCGAGCGAAGCGGGTGATCTCTTCCTCAGTCAGAGTGGAGGGGTCAGTCTTTTCTATGCCCAGTCTCTAAAGAAATACAGAACATTTAAATATCAGATGTATGGCATTATCTGGACTATGAGTTGAAACCTACAAGTTTGTGACTATGGCTGTAATGAGCAATTCATTTGCATTGTCAATTGATCTGTCAAGTATTTTATCGATTAATCGATTAGTTGTCTGGTCTATAAAATGTTGGAAAGTGTTGAAAAATGTCAAACACTGTGTTCAAAAGCCCAAGATGACGTTCTTATATCTTTTGTTTTCTACCCAAAACATGTAGTTTACTGTCACAGAGAAGTAAAGAAACCAGAAGCTGGAGTCAAAGCATTCTGACTTCTTTTTCTTAAAAAATAGAGATTAGTTAAATTAATAGTTGATTATCGTTGCAGCTCTGTTTGTTACCCCATCACTTACTTTGAGTCTGTTGATTTGGATGGGGGAGAATTTCCTCTGTCCTCCACTGAGTGGGACCAAGCGGTTATACAGAGCCTGAGGATGCATACAGAGAGAAAGATAATCCTCACAGTCTATTAATTAACTTGCAAAAATATATTTATTTATATTTAATATATATGTATTTTGACAAAATGGAGTACCCACCTTGTCAGACTGTGTGAACTCGTGGAACATGCGAGCGTCAATGGCAGCAGCCACCAAGTTGTTGGCAGCAGTGATGGCGTGAATGTCACCGGTGAGATGGAGGTTGAACTAGAATAAACACATTCATTAATTATATGCCTTTTTTTTTTTTTTAACAAGCAGCATAATTTTTAACATTAAACAGCAGTGTAGTACCTCCTCCATAGGAATGACTTGAGAGTATCCACCTCCTGCAGCACCACCTGCAGACAGAAGACAAAATTACAGCTGTATACACCAAAGCATTTTAAGATGTACATTTCAACAGCTTCTAACATATGCAAATTTCTGATACATTACTGATACATTATTCCGAAGTTCACCTTTAATGCCAAAGGTGGGTCCCTGAGAGGGCTGTCGAACACATGCAAACACATTGAGCTTCATGTGGGCTCCCAGAGCCTGGACCAGACCGATAGTGGTGGTGCTCTTTCCTTCACCCAGAGGGGTGGGTGTAATGCTACAGACAGATCATCTTTGTCAGTAGGGCAATATGAAAAAAATTGACTTTACAAACAAAGGTAGGAATTCTGATGTCAATATACACTGCAACAACATCTAATAGCAAACACGAAAAATAAAAATCATGAACATGAAATAACTGAATTCTTTTCCTTGGTAAAGTTAAGCTATGATGAAATGGTCATTTAAAACAGTATTTCCTGAGGAGTTTTCTGTCCAGATACAATCATATTTCTTAAAATAAGATTCATTTGAAAGATAATAAATGGTGCTATTGGATTATGATCAGTCTCAACCAATTCTCAAGCAACAAATTATCACACACTATCAGGTTGTGAAAAAAAACAGAAAAAAATATTTCAAATTACAGCAAATTGACGCTTTTCAGGTTTTACTTTGGCGGTCAAGTCTTGTCTGGTGGGAAAAAATGTTTCTTACACTGTCAATATCTCATTATGTTCAAATGGAGACTTTAATATATATACAGTACTTAATACATTTTCCCCCAGACAGAAATCCTTTAGTCCTACAGGGGAAGCAGCACAGTAAAACAGTGCAGTAAATCAAAGTGCTGACAGCGTACCCAGTGACCACCACATATTTGCCGTCTCGCTGGCCCTGGAGGCGTTTGATGATATTCAGCTGGACCTTGGCCTTAGTCTTGCCATAGAGCTCCACCTCATCAGAGAGGAGGCCCACCTCTCTGGCAAGATGGTCGATGGGCTTGGGCACACAGGAGCGAGAAATCACAATGTCACTGTAAGGAAGGATAGAGACAACACAAAATAACTTTCATCTGAGCAAAGGAGGAAAACAGCTGGAAAAAACTGGAAGACAAAGCGCACCTTCAGAGTATTATTGTTGATTTAACAAATCCTTCAGTGATAAGTTAACAGAAAACATATCTAAGAGAAGAGGAAGATAATGAAACAAACCTTGGCACGGGCTTCTGGAGGTCGAGTTTGGTGTAAGAAATGTTCCACTTCCCTGGTTGATGACTCTCAAGGAAACGCTTTGCACTCAACACTGTGTTCTACACACACATACACACACTCAGTCATTTCGTTGTTTTTCAACCTTATATACTGTGCTCTCACATAATACATATGCTGACACTGAGAATAAAAAAAATGTCAGGTCATTTAGCTGCAATAATAATGCAATTACTGTTGCAATATACATATGCAAATAACAAAACAAATAAAAGGGCAAATTCAATCATTTATTAAAAGATGTTAACACTGATACAGCTCATCTGTACACTAAGCTCAATTAATGCCAAAAGAGAGTTTAGTTCAGGATTCACTCTTCAGATGAACCTTACCGCCATCAGCATGGCCACAGTCATGGGTCCCACACCACCGGGCACAGGGGTGATGAAGCCAGCCCGCTCCTTGGCTGAGGCGTATTGGACATCACCCACCACCCGCTTCCCATTTGCTTTAGTCTCATCTGAAAGACATGGAGAGAAACTTTGAGGTAAAATCCCACAATATTTACCTTAATGTGGACTGAAAAGCCTCAGGAATGCAGAGTCCAACCTGGAATGTGGTTGATGCCACAGTCGATGACCACTGCTCCCTTCTTGATCCACTCTCCTTTCACCATCTCTGGCTTCCCGATGCCAACAACCAGGATGTCTGCTTGGCCCACCTGGATGAAAACAGCAGTGGACATTAGTGAATGTCTATAAAGTAAGAGAATAACATGTAGTAGTGATGTTAGGCTTCATTATGTTATGAGCATTAACAGAAATTTTCAAAAGCTCTAGACGTGATGTTAGTGTTTATTCCACAAGATGGCAGCAGAGACCTTAATTATGGTGTTTAATGCAACAACCAACAGGTAAGATAAAGATCCCTAATTATTTTTCAGACAAAGTTTATTACACTTTAATGCCAAAATTTCACCCACAAAAACGGTGAATGAAAGTCCTGTTTTAAACAGGTAGCTCGTGCTTGATCAAAATAAGAATGTCAATGTGGCTTTTTGGACAAAATTTGCCTTTTTTTAGATGCATCTGAAATTTCAAGGAAAGCAGTTTGTCTCACCGCCTAGATAAAGTGAATCCATATACAAGAGTTAAAAAACACCTACAAGAAATGTTCACATTTTATGCTCTGCTTGTGTGGGCACATAGTGGCTGAATGGGAATATGATCCTCAGACTGTACTGCTGGGGTGGGTGGAGGCGTTACTCTACCTCTCCAGGGAGATCAGCTGTTTTAGAGTGGCAGGTGGTGACGGTGGCATGGTTCCACAGCAGCAGATCGTGCATCGGTGCGCCCACAATCTTACTGCGCCCAATCACTACCGCCCTCTTCCCTGCCACAGACACACCTGAACAGAAACAGACAATTCATCAGTGAATTTTAGTTTTATTCAAATTCAAAGCAAAATTTTTTTTACGAAGTGACTATGTTTAGCATGTTAATTGGTGTGTTTACCAGTCCGTCTGATCAACTCCATGCAGCCATTTGGTGTGCAGGGGATGAAGCACTCGTCCAGGTCCCCACGAGAGAGCTTCCCTGCATTGATGCTGGTCAGTCTGTAAATGAACCACAACACATTGAACAATTTAAAGATGTCTAAAAATGTAAGTTATCCACGTGAGATTTATTTTCTTTTAATCTCAAAGGAAGCAAAGAAACAGCTTCATTCACAAGAGGATTACACAAACCTCAAAAAAGAGCACCCTGATCTCTAGTTTATGTCTGTGCCTACCCATCAACATCCTTCTCTGGAGCCACAGCGTTGGTGACCTTCTCTGTGTTTATCTTGTGAATGGAGTCTAAGGGCAGCTGCACAATGAGGCCGTGGACAGAGGAGTTCTCATTCACCTCTGTGATACTGTGAAGAACCTATAGACAGAAAGACAGGCTTTACACTCTTAGGTACTTTTAGTTTGTCATCTACTTTGTTAACCGTAGACTCTCTGTGTTGTTACATTATCAACTGTTTTAAAAACATTAACAGTGAAATTTAGGGATTATTGGGAAGTGCAACATAATCAAGGAGTGCCATAAAATGTATGTGTGTACACAGATGAATAAAAGAGAAAAATTAAAATCCATCCTCACCTCCTCCTCTGTCGCAGTCTTGGGAAGTCTCATATGTGTGGCATTTATTCCAATCTGTGTATACAGAAGAAAAGATTAAGCCAGAGGTTAGGACTCTGAATAAACTATAAGCAAACAATTTACGGTAAACTGTTTGCCATAGAAGCGTGATCAAAAAATGATCTTTTTACCTCAGCTGCTGCCTTCAACTTCATGCTGATGTACAGATTTGAATCATCACGGTCTCCAACCTGCAAAGACACAAAGCATCACTTTGCCTGCCTGTATGAAGGAATAGGCCTTCGACAATACAGATACACATGTGTGGATTACAGAGCACTGCATACACACCTCCAACTACAAGTACAACACATTTATACACTTTGTATCCATGCAGGGCGACAGGATGGCACGCATGTAAGTCCTTACCTGCCGACATTCTCCATGGGTAGGCCATGAGAGAGCACATGGCAAAATTACCAAACAAAACATCTCAAATGTTTCTTATAATATGGGAAAAAGTTCCCATCATACACTTACCTGTAAAACCACTAGACCGGGTGAGAAGTTGGGGTCCTGAAGCTTCATCTGCTCCACATCCTTCTTCAGGCGCTCCCTCACCTGCCTGAGAAGACAAGATAACAGAACAATGGATGTTTAACCTCAATGTCGACACATGGTTACAGAGGAAACAGATAGGACCATATGGTACAAGCCTGATTCCAAAAAAGTTGGGACACTGTATAAAACATAAAAACAACAGAATGTGGGCATTTGCAGTTAGTTTTGACATTTACTCAATTGAAAACAGTACAAAGACAATCTCTTTAATGGTTGACCTCATGAACTTCTAAATATCTTTTTCTGAATTGGATTGCAGCAACTTGTTTCAAAGAAGTTGGAACAGGAGCAATAAAAGACTGTGAAAGTTGTGGACTGATCCAAAAACACCTGTTTGGATCAGTCCACAGGTAAACAGGTTCATTGGTGACAGGTGATAGTATCATGATTGGGTATGAAAGGTTCATTCTGGAAAGACTGAGTCATTCCCTTTGGAAAACTGTTGTCGGTGAACACAGTTTGTTTGCAAATGATTACATTCTGTTTTTATTGTCCTTTCAAACAGCGTCCAAATTTTATAAGGCAGGTTTATACAGAGGAGCCCATTCCTTCCCTTGCAGTGATTACTGGTTAGATTCAAGCAATCTGGTTGTCTCCTTGTAAAAGTGGTAATCATTTTCCAGTCTGCGGCCATCAATCTCAACTGCACATTTGAGGACAGCCAGGTCATTTGAGAGTCATTTTGGGAGAATGACATTCTTATCTTGGTCACTGACTGTGCTTTATCTTTATTAATTTAATGGTTTGGTTATGACAGTTACTTGCTCTGTTCTCCTAACACATAGATGAGGCAATAAAACCATTCAAAGAAATGACAATGGGTGACAAAAACTGGCCTTTCTGGACTTTAGCTCAAGCAATTCAAATCCATTTTAAGGTGTATCATGTCTCGCTAAACAAAGCTTAACTCTGGCTATATTTCTTTTGTATTCTTTTCACCCACCCTTTGACCCATCAGCTTGATTGATTTTGCCCACTGTGGACGAGAAGGAAAACAGTTACTGAAATAAAGCTTTAAAGATAAAACTGATGATTGTGTTTAAAACGTATTGTCTTTGTGCATCACATGAATTTCATTGGTGGGTGATGATGGAAAGCACCATGTGATTACTATTGATTATGGATGCATGACACAATGGAGCGCCACCAATTTGAACTACCTTTGATGAGACCTCAGAGTGCTTTTGCCCTGATGGGGTTGGAGGATCAGTGTCCTATATTCTGAAAATTGTTATTATTATGATTATTATTAGAATTATTCCAAAGTTTTTCCAAATATCCACAGTGTGCACTGAGAGCCTTAATATCTTCATCCCCCATTTAAAACATTGAGCATTCCAAAGGTAATACCTTCTGAGCCTTTCTACAGATTAGGATGCAGAGGAAGACAATGACACAGGATATATCTTAAACAATATAGGGCACAAAATATAACACATTAACCTACTGTTAAAACTTATTTACAGATTATTTGACATATGACTTGCACTATGTTGCTTTTTATTCATTCACTTCAGGGAAGAGTCACAATACTCCTCATCGCAATGACAGCTGACAAAACAGCATGTTGGGATATTTTAATCCCTGGTCACTGATCAACTAGGACCATATTCCTATAAACAAAGAACATTCATAAAATCCACTGGACTTTTCTTGTCATGCTTTGACTGTTGCCCCTGTATCAATCATGCTTCTAGAAAGAACACAGCTGTTGGATAAGATGTTACTACATTTCCTGGCATGGATGATACAATCTCATCAATAAACCTCCGTCCATAAAGGTCACTTGTCCAGGACAATCAATGGTATGTCAGCTTTGGTCAAGCTTCAGCAATAATGAACATAAATGCTTCTATTGAATGCATGGCAGATCTGTGAGAGAGAGGCAGTTCATGTTGCATAAAATAATTGACATAATGAGTACTGTGAGGGAACTTTAACAGGGTGCAGACTGTCATGTCTTGTGACAAGCACATGCAACTAATTGTCCACTTGTTGTCTCTTTGCCAAATATATTTCCATACATTTTGATTCATTCAAACTCTGAAATATGGGACACACAAGGATCCCTTTTGCAGATTGTAAGCAAATTTTCAAACTGTGACATAAACACAATTGTAAGTTCGGGGTATCTAAGTTTTATAACTACTGTTTGCCAGCCTCACCACTTGAGGTCACTGGAACAACAGGGCAAAGATCAGATCTCACCAGCACAGATTGTTACATAATGCTGTAGGATTTGCAAACAGTCATTCCAAAGTTTTCAGTGAGCTGACATTATGGATTGCCATCAAATGATCAACAATCACAATTCAGTCCACTCAGTGGGAACACATTTAGAATAACCTATATAACTATCTGGGGGGAAAAAATCCCATGCAACTTGAGAAACAGTCCACTTTGATTGTTCAGCCTATTATCCATCATAAAGAATAGGGATTGCTTGCACACTTCATTCACGTGGACATGTACAACCAGATCAAAATAAGTTATGAAATCATCTTCTACACTGACAAGTAGATGAAACATATAACAGCTGCATGCAAAATGTGCATAATCTGGGGTCGTATGCGGAAATTGTTTGTGAATCAAGTGATATTAACTTTTGCTATCAAGTAACTCAGATGGCTAGTTAGCTGCTGAGTTAGCTAGTACAGACACATGTTTCCATCTGGCTAGTTCATTTACACCTGTTTGGCTTTCTGCGCATTCATAAAGGTGCTCGATAAAATGTGAAACTTACGCTGAAACCTCTTTCCCACTTATGATTTGAGCTGACATCGTTTGGTCCTTGAATGTCCTCAAGTGTCTCCGGCTCAATCACCACTTGACGAAATGTGGACCGCGGCGAGTTCTGCCAAAAACTTAAGTTTAGTGAAAAAGCGCCGGGACTCAAAGGTGGTGACGCAGGCTCCATCCAGAAAACGAGCGCTACCGCTAAAAAATAGGCGTATTAACTTTCAGGAATAGCGTCAAACGTAGCTTCATGAGAAAGGCGGGGCTACTGAGAAACTGTCAACTCTAATAGCCAATCATCTGTCTATGATACCACGCTAGTAAACCTATAAACCAATAGAATTCTCAGCTCTGCTATTCCGCCCACTAGGAGATGAGGAAATGGGCGGGACTTTAAATGAGAGCGTCAGCAGAGGGCAGCACTGTATTAACACTTAATTATCCTTTAAAAAAAAAACATATGGGCCTAAGTTGACGTGAGATCGAGATTGTTCTGATGCTCATAACTCAAATACTCAAAAATAAAGTGCTGGAAAATACTATACGTAGATATCTAGCTTTAAATCCGGTGTAAGACATGAAGGAATCCAAGGAGCGATGGAGAGTAGATTCTGTGTTTTGAGCGACACCGAAGACCTTCAAACGCTAATTTCAAACACTGAGAACAATCTCCACTTCGAAAGGTAAGTTGAGACCAGCTGCTAATGTGTTAAGCTAGCAGGCTTTTTGTCTCTGTCTCTTCCCTGGATGACAACTGGACCTAACTCGTCCTCGCTTGTTTTGTTATTGCAAGCTAACTTCCATCTGTTTGCATAGCCTGTGTTCACCTTTCAAAACAGTCCGAATCCGCCAACAAGCAAAAGCTCACCCACATTCACACCACATCCGTGTGATCCTCATGTATATCTGTAGGTCCAAGACGCTGTTTGAGGAAATTCGTGCCTCCATCAACAACAATGATGAGGAGGACCGTTCCTTCTGGAGGCCTGTGCTCCCATGGGGCGGCGTCTTCACCATTAAGGCAGGACGGAAGGCCATATCCTGCACCCCCCTGTTCGTCAAAATCCACCTGAAGAACACCTGCACCATCGATGGCTTCCTCATGATCCTCTATGTGATCCTGCGGGACAACCAGGGCTTTCCCAGGGAGCTGGCGGTCTTCCTGGGCAAGCAGTTTGTGGAGCATTTTCTCTACCTGATGGACTCCTGTGACTACACCACAGTGAAGATGCTGTGGATCTGGGACAGGATGTCCAAAAGACAGTACCGCTCTGAGATCCACCAGGCTGCACTGGAGATTGACCTGTTTGGTAATGAGCACGAGAACTTCACGGAGAACCTGGAGAATCTCATGTCCACCATGCAGGAGAGCCTGTGCACCAACTGGAGCTGCCCGGCCCGCTTCCAGGTGTTCATCAAGACTACAATCAGCATCAGGTATACTGCACACAAGCGGTGGAATCAAATCCTGATGTCACAAAGTGGAAGTGGATGCAACTATTTCCCCTTTCACCCTGTGAACATTAGCAGAGATTCTGTGTGTCAGGACTTAGTACAGAGTTACAACAACAGCTGTCTTTATCAAGTCTTAGTTCCTTACCATGTTCCTTAACATCTTTATGCTTAAGCGTGTTAATCCACAAATCTTATAGAAGTATTTTCCTTTCACAAAGTGTATCAGTCCGCATTAACAGTCTCGTTGCATTGTATAAGTTATTTCCATTTCTTATAATTTCATTTTCACATTTTCCCTCCAGCCCTCCTCATGAGCTTCCTCACAGAGACCCCATTCAGTCTGCCGTGGACGAGTTCTTCTGCCCCAAGCTCCTTCTCTGCTCGCAACTGGGGTGAGACATGGAGAGGATGTTCTTCATCATTTAATTCGCTTCAGTCTTATACCGCTTCCTTGACAAATTGTGTTTCTTTTGTTGTTGTTGTTTTCTACAGATGTGATGGTCTAAGGGAGTTCTCTCAAAGAGTTTTCTGCCACGGACCCCCACCCTTTTTCATTCTCAATATGCAGCATTGGAAGTCAGAAGACCTGTCTTATGTTCCCTACCATCTGGCTCTCTGTCAGCACAGGTAAGGAGCTTCCACCGTGTCTTTCCATTGGCTCGGGATACAGCACCATGCTCCAGCCACACATTCACAAAACAACACTGCCTCACAGCAGGGAGTCACTGTGCTGACCCACAGTTTGGCGCATGGCCGTGTCTCAAAAAAAATAGGCAGAGTTATAAAGATTATGAAAGACATAGTCATAAACAAAGTCATAAAAGCATGTTGTTAACATTTTTTAATAAAATTCAAGAATATTTTTTTATTTTCTTTGGATTGCCAGCAATAATGTAGAAAGATTTACAATATTTTTAGTATATGTAGTTTGGTGCCATCTGTCATACAATAGCTAATGAAAAACTACTAAAAATTATCAAATTTGTCTGTTACAGAAAGAAATTTAAATCCTGCTTTTTGTACAAGTTGCAGAAGAGAGATAAAGCAGGAAAACTGCATTGGTAGTCTAAGCAATAAGAGAAAAAGGGAGGATGACTTTGCCCACATCCTTAAATGAAAACTTGTAGAAACATCTGACACCCAGCCCTGAAGTCATAGAAATGCATTTTTACAGTTTATTTTTGATTTACGTACTTTTACAGTATGTGTTTGCTTGATTTCAGTTACTCTTATCTCTTTGTCCCTGATCAAATTGAAAAACATGTTCACACTATTATTTATGCTCTTACTTTGGATTTTCTGGACAGTGTAATTGGTTTTAATGACTCTTTCTCCACAGGTACTTATTGGAGGGCGCCACACTCTTCAACCAGGAGGAGCATCACTACTCTGCAGCCTTCCAGATAGACGGCTGCTGGATGCATTATGACGGCCTCAGGAGTGACAATCTGATCCTGTTAAACAAGCCGCCGGAGCTCCTGCTACTGTCCTCTCTGGTCTACATTCGCGCCACCGACAAATGAACTCTTAACTTAATACAAGTGGACCACAGATGAGCCATACCAAGCTGGAGAGCGAAAGCATTCATCCACCCTTTCTATGATTAATTTGTCATGACCCCATTGATGGTACTACATTACTGTTGCATCATTTGTTTTTGTTTTGTATTAATTCCTGTCAGCTGTTGCTTCCTCTGTTTCACCTTGCAGAAAGTTTACTGTGCTAAATGGAAATTGCTTCTTTTTGGGCATGCTTGGAATCCAAGAATATAATGGACTATAATAGTTCTGGGTTGATATGCATACATAAGCAATATGAGTGAGTAATACACATCATTGCTTTACTTTACATTGTTACACTGTGAGGGTGTATTTGCTATTAAGCAGCCTTGTATAGGAGATGGCACTGACTGTATATCACATTCCCATGAAAGTTGACAGTTTTGGCAATTTCATTTCAAATGTATGTGTATCAGCCCTTTCTTACAGTTAAACTGGTGCTTTTTCTCCTTTCACTGTGGTCTGAGGATAAGAAACAACCTCACAAGGCCGAGATCCATGTCAGGTTAATGTCTTGTGTTTTGTTGAGATGTTTAAATTCGAGGCAAGCATTTAATACAATGAGTTAAAATGCAAAGGTTGAGGGGGGTCTGAAATTTTACTTTTCTTACACTGCAAGCTTAAATATTGCATTTGGCTTTCAGGGCAGTAAGCTGGCACACAAATTCTTTAAATTCAAACATTGTAACACACTAGCTCAGTACACACTGCGGTTGCCAACACAGGGAATATGTATTTACATGATTTACATGTGTTTTTTTTTAAAATACTGGTGTCACACAGTGCCTCTGCCAAGGGAAGATTTTCAAAGGGAGTCCTTGACAGTGATTAGTTTTCAATTGCTATTTTTCTATGCTGAGACAGTCTTTAAAATGCAAAAATAAATATTTTGGAGTACATTTGTATTGATTTATTTTTTTAGCACTTGTGCATTGCATGGACAGGTATAACAAGAGCCACATAAAAGCAGACAGTACCTTTTAAGGCAGGCATTTATTTTAAACTGGGTACAACTGCACCACACAAACTGACTAAAATGTATGTAAAATGTCTTCAATCAAAACATGATAAAATGTGAAAAGCTACTGTTTCTACACCTAAGGTTATCTTGTACTTCCAGTATTAATCCACAGGATATAAAATTCAAGATCATCACCTTACTCCAGACACACAACGGGGAAATGTAAAAGAAGCAGAGTGGTCATTTGGCTAACATTGACATCAGTTTCAAAGGATTTTTCTTTCAGACACAAACATTAGAGTGGCAGTCCATTGCAGACCAGGCATTAGTCATCCATCTGCTTTCTTTGAACAAGCACTTTGGTGAGAGTGGTGACAAAAAACATGACATTGGTTAGGCCATAACAAAAATGCGTACAAACTCTATTTTAACATCCCTTCTTTTTGCAGATTTACGTTTGCAGATTTTCATCAGCGTCTCTCCGAAATTCATTAAAGTAGTAGTTAGTGTACACCTCAGAAATCATGACATTACACACGGTAACAGTGATGCTAGATGAATCATGGCAGCAGCACATAATTACGCCTGCGTGATTTGTGCTGTGATTAAGTGACAAAATCTAGTACGGTAGACAGAAAACAGAATTAGCAAACAAAAGTCAGGTTACACAACATAAACAATACAAATTATAATTATAAATACAAAAAAAGTTATTCACATCTTTCTAAAATAAAATGACATTTGATAAAAATACGCTTGTGTTGCTTATGTGTTGCGGTTTCAAAATAAGCCAGAAATCAAATGAAGAGTACTTTCGTATGGTGATGCACCAATCTGCAACCGATTAAATGTTTCACCGGTGAAATCCTGACCAATTTGCAAGGCAAATATCAGTTAAGTTCTCACCTGTACGAACAGTTTCTCTAATCATTTTAAAAACACATCAGGTTTAGAGTACAAGGGTAAAGTGGAAGATGTCCTGTCTAGTGTTAACAAGACTTTGTGGTGAAAACTGATTCTTTTTAAAAAGGTGTATACATCGAATTTGGCCATAATTAATAACGTGTGAGCAATCCATCTGAAACTGCCCAAATAAACAAGCCTTGTAAATCATCTTTTAGAAATGGCATGCACAACAAAATGACAATGTAATATGTCTGGTAGGATGAGACATAAGTCAATGGTACCATTTGGATGTTTCATTAGACGTCCACATTACCAGCCAGAATCAACAGACATGCCATGTGGGGTTCTGTTACAGCAATATGAGATGCCTTGGCTTTTTAAAAGAGACAAAACACAAAACATATTCATCCACAGAGAGAACAGAAGTCTTATTGCATTATCTAAATGCCATTATCCTAAATTAAAACGTATGTACAAATTACAATATGTATCAAATAGTTTGGTAAGTGCAATGCAGAGCTTGGTTAAAGTTTCCACTTATGTGCAAACGTCAGTGCACAAAGCAACTCAAACTAGACTTGAAGATTAACAGTGACTCAACAAGACACACCACACCTAGCCTTTCCTACTCTAGTGCCCCCTCTATTGCTGGGCGTTGTTTGACCTGTCCATTAGCGTAGCCCAAGGCCGCACAGAGCGACGCCCTCGGCCAGCCTGGAGTCAGACACACTCAGGGGAGCACTCTGGTTTCTCTCCAGGACACAGGACTGGTGACAATGGCAACATGGCCTGAGTTGACTGGCACAGCCCTTGGTGCTTTATCATCCATCTCCATATGACAGCATGGAAGAATGCAATGCTAATACATTAGCGATAAGGACCAGAACATGTTCCAATTGTGGCACACAAGGAAAGCCTCTTCTAGCACTGGAGGTGGGAAAGATGACAAAAAAAATTAAATACACTTTTTAAAAGTTATGCTTTGTCACTTCACATGAAGCTGTGAACGGATTACCTCAAACCTGAGCTTGCAAGCAAGACCTTGGACACATGAGGATCACATGTTTGGCAGAGAGTTGGTGAGTGCAGGTGTGAGACCCAATCGCAAGCAGAAAAAGTGTTGTTCACAGCCAAGAGAGTGGCATTTTACTGGGAACAGGCATTGAGACGATAACAGAGCATGCTCATATCCTGCAACAAGGGACACTGTAATGCTAACTAGTATGTTCTTTAAAAAAAAAACAAACAAACATAGTGCTGATTTTCAGACAGAAGTTTGTGGTTGTCCAAACACAGGCTTCCCTTTCAGTAGGACTTCATTTTATTGCATGGTTGGGGGCCATTAGATTTTACGCATTTAAATGCACATAAATCAAATAACAAACATCTGCTGTGTTAATGTAGCAGGGGCTGAACAGAGGTTGACCTAATTATGTGAGGCAACACAGACGAACAGCTGAATCCTGAATCCTAAATATAGCACCAGTTGGTATTGTGTACAGACCAAAGGGTGAAAAGAGGGCCAAGGTCAATTTCAGCTATTGTGAAAAGTAGCAAGAAGTTCATGACCTGACCTTAGGAAGATGTAACAGAAGCTAGAACATGGGGATTCTTAAATGGCTCCGAGGATGAAGCAGAGACTAGTGGCAAACACTCTCAGGAGAATTCGTCATTCACCTCTACACTGACCCTTGGATTCAAACTACACACACATCCGCACACACACTAGTGACCCAGTGCAGAAAAACATTTACAGGCAATGCACTAGAGGATATATTCATATCTATATATTTCATTTAGACTATTTACAGGAGAGAAAAAGGCAGCCCTTTTTGAGAAAATATAAAGATTCCAATTTTTCTCTTTTTTGTGAAGCACTGATTTTGATGCAGAACTCCTGCGTCGCTGAGCCCGAGCATCAGTCCTGCACGCAGACACATAACAAAACAACCCTACCTGACATGCATGTACCCCTCGAGCATACACACGGACATACACACTACATGGCCGACAACCACATTTTCATACAAATACACCAGCAAACTGCGGTGCTCTACAAAATTTGAACACATGGTTCCAGTTGCAGCAGGGAAATTAAAAAAAAGATTTAAGTGTTAAACACAATTAATGGCATGAAGGAAAAACAAACAAACAAACAAAATGTCTGCTAACATAACAGAGAGGTTTGAAACAAAAGTGACAAGTTTTCTCCCACAATCCTCTGGGAAATGGCTCAGAGTCCTCATTGTGGTCCAGCAGCAGTAGAGCGGTCGTCTCCTCGTGCCTGTGACAACAGCCGTCCACTCGTCTCCTTCGCTTTTACGCACAACTTTGCAGCTCTTTCTCATCTCCGCTGCCATGCCTGTGGTCCCCCTCTAGCCAGCTAGCTAGCACAGCACATCCATCCGCCCAGCAGGATAACTCTCCTCTGGCGTTCACGTTGGTGTGCAGCGCTCCTCTGCACCTGGAGGATGAATGTGGGGAAGGAGGAGGAGACAACAAAAAAGATGTTCTTTGTGTCTAAGTTCTTTTACTGGGTCCTAGCAGGCTGGGCCATGGGTCAAAGGGCAGTCAGACCAAAGTTGCAACGGCAATACATCATGCCACTCGAGTCCAACCAGCTGTCTGAGATGGGATCATAGCGCTGGACAGTGTTCAGGTAGGATGACCCGGAGTGGCCTCCCACCACATAGAGGTAGTTGTCCACAATGGCAGAGCCCACACCTGCAAGACAATGCCACAGTCATATGTAGCTATTTAGATGCATTTCTAAATCCTACAAACTTGAGATAAAAATGATGTAAACTCACCAGTGCGTGGTTCATTCATTGGTCGACAGGCAGTCCACTGGTTCTGATGTGGATCATACCTCTCAATGCTGGACAGGTGTGACACGCCATTGTGTCCACCCACCACGAAAATGAAGCCGAGCATGACGCCTACTCCGAAGTTGATCCTCTTATCTGCCATGGGGGCTACCATTTCCCAGGCGTCCTTGCTGGGGTCGTACCGCTCCACGCTGTGGGCAACACAACAACACACAATGCTTAACAAGTCCAAATGTAAATCTGATCAATCTCCCAGCTCTCTGTAATTCTTCAATGAACCTCCAGCTTAATGCTGTAATGATTTACCGATTGTAAGCAAGTTTCAAGAAACTGGATTTTGACACATCTGAAACAATAGCTGTGTGGAAAATCTACGAACAAATGTTTTACTTTGGAAAATTGCCTGAAGTTTTGCTGATTATATGCAGTTTGTAGTTATTTGTTTACAACATGCATATATGTACTTTGGCGGTGAGGAATCTACTTGACATGCAAATTCAATTTAGAAATAAGTACTTAACTGGACTATTGTTATTAAGTCATATTTGAGGAATTATTTCAAGTGGTCTGACAGCAAATAGGCACACACCCAGCAAATAGGCAGTGGTGAATTACCAGTCAAATGAAACCCCTGATAGCAACTAGAACACTGGCAATCTAGGATTGTTTTGCAGTATGCAAGGACATATAAGCCACTGGGGAAAGAAGAAAATGGTCCCCAAAGATTCTCTGTCCAAACACATTCTCCTGAGGGGTTTCGGGAGTCAAGGAAACAAGTAACAGAGGCACTGCTCTCTAGAGATCCACAGCAACAACAGAGGTCTAACCAGCAGCACACAGTCAGGCTCCCTCGCAATGAAACTTCAGCAACCACTTCTGTTATGACTCCTCTTCTTACTCATTAACAGGGCCCTGGCCATTTTCTCAGCAACACTTGACATCCTGCACTTGATTGCCAGTTCTATTAAATAACTAACAAGACCCTAAGAGAGAAAGGCAGGTTGGATCTAAAAGAGCTCAGAATTTTTCACAGAGATCAAAGGCTATTTTTAAAAAAGGTACAGTATAGCACCACAACCTTAAGTTACTGATGTCAAAAGGTCATCTGTCGGAGCAAAGAAAGGTTAGTTGCATGTTTTGATCCTATATGGGTCTCTGTAGCCACAAAGATCAGTGCAAAAAAAAAAAGAGGTGTACCACTTTGCACACAGAAAGAAACTGAGCAGTTACTAAGTGAATGATTCAGTGCCTTCTTAAATATTGGGTAATCTACTGAGCAAGACACAGTTATGAATCGTCATGTAACCCGATCATTTAACTTGTCTGAATTGCAAAGGGATTAAATGTTTTGCTACTTACAATTTACACACACAAGTAAGTCAAATCATTTAGTTTGGGCACTTTCATAAAAGTCTGTTAGTCGAATAGATAAATCAGAATACAAGTAACTCAATATCCCTCATTCCTATTGTTTAACAACCTATAATATCCAAACTATTTCCACAGGTAAAACAAAAAGATCATATTCAGTCTCAGTGGAAGTACCTGTTCATATGGGCTGGGCCGTAGCCTCCGATAGCGTACACCATGCCATCCAGCACAGCGGTGGCAAAGCAGCTGCGGGACTTAGTCATGGGAGCCACGGGCTGCCACTCCTTCAACTTGGGGACGTATTTCTCCACAGACTGGAGGTAATATTGGCCGTCATAGCCTCCAAGGGCGTAAAGCTCACCAGCCAGGACCACCACCCCAAGTGTGCTACGGCACTCAGCCATACGCTCCACAGAGGACCAGGTGTTGCTTTCGGGGTCCCAGCTTTCCACTGTGCTCTCGTGTCTCCGATAGCTAATGCCCTGTCTCATGTGTGTGGCAATGCCTCCCACCACATACACCTTGTGGTCCAGCACTGCTACTCCAAATTCATATCGGGGCACACTGAGAGGGGCCAGTCCTATCCATGAGTCTGTCTGAGGGAAATACATTTCCATGCTGGAAAGAAAGAGAGACAGATATTGGATTAGAGTGCTGGATTTTTAACAACAGAATAAAGAAGTGACAGACGATACAGAAATGTGGAAAGCTGCCTTTTCAGTTTTACTTATAATTATTATCATTACCTTTCTAGTGTTGCAAACAGTCCAGCCTTGCCTCCTACTGCAAGCAGCACCTTCGGGGCACACCTGGGCCGCGCCGACAACACAGTCTGATAGGAGAGTCGGTGCTCAGGCATAAAATGATATTTGAGGGCCTCATTGAGCAGGTGCTTGCATGCATGGTCATCTCGTATGAGGTGGTTGGCTTCATATAGGCGGGTGAGAAATTTGACGCTGAGGAGTGGAAGGCGAACACAGTGCAACAGCTGAGCCAGATGCTGCTGTCTCTCAGTTACATCATATTTGATCCATGATTCCAGGGCGTAAAATACAGTCTCCTCTGTGACCACCTTAAGGCAGTCGTTGGACACAATTTCATCCAGCTCAGCCCTCGTCAGTTCAAAAAACTCCTCCGTCTGACAAACCTCCTCAAAGTTCTCGCAGATGAACTTAGTCGCAGCCAGGCACAGGTCATGACAGCCATATGTCTCTGCAAAGCGGGAGATGCCTATACAGTTTCCAGCGTCCAGCTGGCTCTCTAAGAAGGAGCAACACTCCTTAAGTACTAGCTTAACCTGGAGTAAGTTGGCAGCCGGTAGCAGAGACTCCACTGTTTCCTGTGAGATAAACACTGTGCCGGTGTAGGCATACTCAACGATGGCCTAGAAGAGAAAGAACAGAGGCACCATATAAACAATAGCTTTGCTACGAGCAGTTAATCAGTGCTGTTAACAAGGTGTCTGTCAGCTCTAAACATACCTGCAAGGCGGTCTCGTCAATGCACTGGAATTCCACCTCAGAGGTCTCCTTTTCCGACAAGTTACCCGTGAACATGGCCTTGAAGTAAGGGCTGATGCTGGCCAGCACGACTTTGTGGGCATGGATCTTGGCATCACCCACACGCAGGACAATGTCACATAGTTCGTGATCCTGCCGCAAGAGCTGGAGGCCTTGCAGCAGCTGCTCTGAGTGAGGCCGTTTCAGACTGGCAAACATATAGGACTGGTCCTGCTGGTCCATCTGAGAGCAGGGATCCACATATCAGTGCAGTGTTGACATTTTGTAAAGGCAACTGATTCAGTGAAATGTTCTTATTAACACTGACATGTGACCAACAACCAATTGATACTATACTGTAAATCCTGGAAATTAGCCAGTTGTCATCTTGTCCCTGAGAGCCTGAAAAGCCAACTAAACACAGGCCTGTGCACCATGACGTAATCACAGCACGCGTTATGGATTCATGCCTGGCCAGTATGATGCGTTCTGGGATGCTTTGAACTAATACAGCAGTTTTTCCGACCCCATGTTTGCAATGATGCATGCTAAGGAAGCATGATCTTCTTAATCCAGTGCTAACGCTGCTTAAAGTTATCCAACCGTACTCGCTAGAAAACATGCACATTTTTAGGTTAACCTCAAGCCTTAACGCTGATTTGCATTTCTGCTTTATGACATTCAGACACAATAATAATAATTGTCGTGTTAGTTTGTTGACTGGGGCCTTGGCTTGATTTCTAAAAGAAGGACATGGCCAGATCAACACTCGGTAGCTCTTAGCTTTAAATCAGCAGACAGCTAGGGCGCTAGCTAACACACTGTAAAACCCATCAACACCTTGGATTTTGCAGAAACACATTTACACGGATGCCTCATTTATATTAACATCGACATTCTTGCTAGCATCGTATCGTTAAGCATGTTTGGACTCCAGCAAATACACAGTTCCTATATCTGTGTATCATTGCACCGCAGTCAGCGAAGGTTAGCTGCTAAAAATAAACACGGTTACTGTGGCTAGCTGCATCATTGATTGATATACAGTAACATGGCTGACAGATACGAAACGTGACGCTATAGCTAGCTGTCAAATAACATGTGTATATCGTCAAGTGAAGGAAAACAAACCTGTAACCGAGAGTCCGTCTGTTGTGCCGCTGTAATGACCGACTTTGCAGTGGCGGAGTTCAGCGGCGACGAGTGGGAACCCCGGGCGGATATCAGGAAAACAAGCTACTGCCAGCCAGCCGAGCCACGAAGCTACAGACGAGCTCTTATACTGACGAGCCATGAGAGCAGCGCTGTTACTTCCGGTACTGTCAAAATAAAGCCACATTTACGGCTCTTTGCAAGGAAGAGTTACGATCATGTAAGCAAGCCATGAAAATGTGTTAGAATTATAGTGAACTTGACTAGTATTATTTTAGAGAAAATAATATTACTCTTTTTGACAACAATTAGGCACATGCACACCTCAGTATTAGTGAGTCTTATGAATCCCCTCTCTAAAAGTTGTACCTGTTAAATACTTCTATAAAACAACAAAATATCATCAGCAAAATATACTTTAAATGATAGGGTAGGATTTTATTTGTCTTAATATATGACTCACATGTTATAGTTTTAATTATGCGTGATAGTTAGTGAATAGTGAATAGCAAATACAATATATTATATCCAAAAAATATACATATTTAACGAAATGTGTATATTTCTTTATATTTGCCTGAATAGCATAAATAAAAGAAACAGAAGCCTATATTTGAAGTGATATTTGTGCTATATTTTGTCATACCTTGGACCAGTTCGAACATTAAGGACATGCATGTTTCAGTCCTGCTGCATTTTATTTCTAATTGTTTCTTGTTATCCTGTGTCAGACGCACTTTTCCTCTCAGTCTGCCCTGCAGCAGCTGATGACACCGCCTGCACGAGCCTGGTCGCCATGGAAGCGCTCAGTTTGCGACATGTATTCGCCATTTTGCTGCTTCAGTGTGTGTTTGTGTGTGCGAGAGGGAGCGAGTGTGTGTGTGGGCTCCTCTCTCTGAGGAAACCTCTGTAGCTCCTAAACATTCAACACTCTAGACACCAGCTAACCAACAACCGAGGAAAATGTCTGCACTTAGAGGAGTGTAGCCGCCGCAGCGTGAAGACATGGACATTTGGACGACGTAACATTAGATAGTCTCGTCGAACGAACAGGACCTGGACAAAATGCGAGGTCTTTTTTTCTTGCTGTTTTTCTAACTTTGCTAGGCGAGTCAGCCAACACTTACCATGAACGCAATTAGCGGAGTAGCAAGTTAGCTTAGCAACGTTTGAACGGTGTTGCAGTTAGCTAAGGTTCTATGTATAGTTAGCTGACTAATGTAGGCTGCTTAACGGTAACGTAGTCAGGGATTGATTGTAATTAAGCCCATAGCAGGCATTACATAGTATCTTATAACAAGCTAAGGCTCCAGTCGACACACTTTATAGTTACTAATGGTGTAAAAACAGAGAATAACGTAACGTATATTATATGGGCTGACATATGTGCCACCAGAAACTGAATTTGAATCATTAATATTTGAATTACAGAAACTGAATTTGGAGTATATAATTCGTATTGTTTAATTTGAATCATTGCCTTGTAAGACTGAATCTGAATAGTATAATTTGAATAATCTGACAGCTACAAGTGGTTGTGTCCATTTGCTCTAATCTGTAGTTGATCGATCATGATGTGTGGGGAGCAATAAGACACTCCCTTAGTTAGAATATGAACAGATATGCGGCTGTGTTGTAACATGTTTATATGCATTATCACTGTAAAATAACGGGAATGTCTTCAGTCCTGTTAATTCACTCTGTTTTGCACACACAGCTTGACGAACAGCAGAGTGGTTTTCCATCACCAACCACTCAGGATGAAAGCACCAAGTAAAGAGGAGGAATATTATTGTCCTCGTAGGATTGTGCTTGCCTCTTTGGATTCTCAAATTTGAGCACATCCATAAGACCATCAATAATGATACCTGGCTTGATCTCCCAGGAGTTACACAAGCAACTCCTAGACCCGAACAATTACCAGAATCGCACGAATGGGGTGGAAGAGCTCAAACACATCCTCTCGGAGGTGGACTTGAAATCAGTGCCATCTGGCAGTATTGAGGAGTTTATCAGTTTTCTCCCACGCCTTCTGGATGACAGTAATTTTAAAGTATTGTATGGCACCTTGCAGGTTTTAAACTTACTCATTCAGAAACTAGATACTGGTGTAGACAAATATTTCAAACAGATAGTCTTAGTGGCTCTGAAGGCCCTAGGGGACACTCGCACCATCACCAGAAATGAATACATGAATGTGTTTCGACAGCTGATGAAAACTGTTGCACCACAACAAATATTGGACCTTGTCATCTGCAACTTGAAACACAAGAATTCAAGGGTTCGGGAAGATGTCCTTAACATCATTATGGCAGCTATGCTCACTCATCCTCGGAAAGATTTTAACATCCCAAAGCTTTGTTTTGAGGTTGCACCTTACCTGGCAGACAGCAAAAGGAAGGTCCGCCATGCCACCCTTGAGCTGTTTGCTGTTTTTGACTATTGCCTTGACACAGGGAAAAAGCAGCCTCTAATGAAAGCTGTGGACATGGTTGAACTCAATGAGGATGCAGAGGGTCTTATGGCAGCTGTACAGGCACGACGAGCAAGGCACGTCCTTCCGAAACTCTCTTCAGAGGGAATAGTAGAGTACGGCTTGCCCGTGCCCAAACCTGGACAGCGGTGCTCCTTGCAGTATGGTTCTGGAGCGGATCTGGACTGGGTGTTGAACGGAGGGCGGGTAAGCAGTGCCAGGAGCCACCGAACTGAACCGGACTGGGACCGATTGCATGGCTATGGCAGTTTAGGATCCCTCACTGATGACCTCCCACTTCAGAGGAGGATTGTCAGGACTGGTAAAGGGAAGAACAAACTACCCTGGGAGATGTCGAGCTTCTCATCCACTGAGAATGACCAGCATTGCAGTACCCCAAATGGAAAGTGCTCTGAACAGGTGTGGTCCATCATCACTGTCGAGTTGTCATATTCTCACTTATCTCTTGTGATAATTAAGACATCTGGGAACATTTCCAGATTTAGCAGATGTTTTTACTAACTCTGTGATTCTCTGTCAAACTAAGACGAACAACTGAGAAGGCTATTCTGGTGTACTGTAGGTTAGTTTACCCTGATAACAAGTGGAATTTTTTTCCTTGTCGTTATTGCCATTGATTGACATTAATGAAGCCGCTATTAACTCATCAAGCAGTGGTCGCCTTTTTTTCTTTCTTTTTTTTTGAAAAATACTCCAAAGCCATTATGGCTTAATCAGCTGTTTGTTGGCTGTGTGTGCAGAGGTTTTAGGAGCACCAAAGCGTTTTCATTTTGACTTTGAAATTACAGAGCATCTCAGTGGCCAGGTGGTTATGTTGATTTGCTCCCAATCAGTCAGCAAGTGCAGTCATTACAAAGATCATGAAAGGAGGTTATTTTTGTTGGCTTGCCTTTGTCCTGCCTCTCTTTAGTCTTCCTTAGTTTACAGAGAAATTATAAAGGTAGACCTCAGTCAGAATGAATTTATCTTCAGCAATATATGGTGTCAACAGTTTGTCTCCTCTCAGAATTTTACACTTGTTGTTTGAACAAGCTGAGTCACTCCCAAAGGCACCAGTCCAAATAGACTTTATAAATCTTTGAGGTGCTATTTTCCTCTGAGAGAGTTTGGAGAGGGACCTGAATACAGCTATTTCTCTTGTGATGCAGCATCGATGGAGTGCAGCAGAGAGTGACAGTCATATCTAGCTACATAGAATTTTATGTCCCTTTCAGTCATCCTCTCCTTGTGTGTATGATCATCATCAGTGCATCATTAGACACATCCATTATTTACATTATTAGAAATTAATCTATCTGTTGGCAGGGTATCAATAGGCTGAATTGTGTCATTGGATATGTAGCTCTTACTTAATTTTAAGCGCAGAGAGGAAAAGATCTCAGAGGATCACTGATACTATTTCTGGAAGAAATACAGCAGGTGACTCATTTCCCTGCACACTGACACAAAGATGAGCAGCCATTGTTTTGAAAATAAGCCTTGTAACAATTGGGGAAACTTCCCACTTTGTTTTGTTAAATGATTTAATGTAGAATACAAATTATATCATATTTTATTAGCTAACAAGCTAGAATGATTTGTTAAACATAAGCTGCTATCAGCTCTATTTAATAATCTGCATTGGTTGGAATGAAGTGGCTTTGTTTCATGAGGTATTAATTTACCATATTTTGGTCTGGAAACTATTATCCAGCTTTGAGCCTCCATTTGAAAAACCTTCTGTTTACAGCAGTGTCTGTTTCCCAGCAACCTCATTATCACACACCACACTTACTGAAGGGGGAAACATAATTGGTAATATCACGGGGTTATGCTTGTACAACATGGCTTATTTACAGCTCTAGTGTTGATTGCAATCACACCAAGTGCTCCTCGATGAGCCTTGATCAGACTGGCAGTGGGACTAACCTCCAGCTACACTCTCTCTGTCTCAAAGGCTGAGATGCATGCACTGATGCAGAAATATGTCATAATTCTCCCTATCTGCTTTATTTCTTTATCACAGAACAAGATTTCACAGGTTTGGCGGTTAAAGTTTCATGAGAACAGTAGACGTTGTGTACACTCAGTTAAGTCTGTTTACAGTAGCAGAAGATCTAAATGCGAGTGTCTCTTGTCTGAGCTGGCCAAGTATCTGCTACATCCCTTTGTTCAGGCCAGTGGATGGAATTACACTTAGACTCCGGTTTGTTTAAGGATTGCTTTATGTAAGCTAATTGAACTTCATCCTCTATTGTTGCTATTAAAGAAAATCATTTTCTGCCCTCTAATAGGGGACCAATGAGGATTTCCTTCCCCTGTCCAGAAAGCTGAGTCCAGAGACCTACATACCCAGCTTCAGTAAGTGCCAATACTTCATTCTCTTCTCTCTTTATTACACACATTTAGTCTATCTGAGGTGACAAGTACAGTTGAATGGCTTTCATGGTCAACTTCAGCCGGACTCAAATTAGAGCGGCTTTAAATTGGATTAGCATGCTGAGTCACAGGAGTCACCGTGCCACATGTCACCAAAAGCCTTGAAATGAGCAGAGTTGCAAGACAGATACATGTCATACCGGTCTCACAACAAACCATTGTGATAACGTTATTCACCTCTAAATTTCACACAAGCTTGCACTGGTAGGAAAATGTTGTTAAAAGTAGCTCTTACTATCCAAGATTTAGGCTCTTGGTGAATATCAGTAAGGGATTGTAGGTTTATAGCACCTGGTCAATGCCGTCAAGTTAAAAAATGCAGCAGCTGGCTGCCCCTCACTTTGGTCAAAAGCAGTAAAAAGAAGACTAGTGAAAAATCTATTGTGTACTTTGCTCAATTTTTCTGTTATTGTGTAACATTATTGTGCAGTTTTTATGGCTGCAGCTGTCTGTGACCCCCTCTAGACAGCCTCTGTGTTTCCAAGCAGGCTGTTCTCACAGGCAAGACAGGAGTAGAAACCTTTTTAAATTTATACCTCCAAAGTTTGCCAGTAGTATTTAGTTAAGTTAAACAACAATCTGATCAGTCTAATCTCTCCAGTACCTTCAATGTCAGTCAAAATGTGTTTTTTAAATTATATCTAAACTTAAGGACTGTTCAAGAAGAAAGATCATAGCCAGAAAGTCGGGAACACACGTATGTTTACCATGTAAGACATTTGTTCAGTGCAATAGCCAGGCACAGACATTATAGTATATGTTAAATAAGGTTTTAAAAGACCCTGAGAAGAGAAGAACTGAATACCAGAGGCACTTTTCTCTCCTGTTTTCCTCTACTTACAAGGTACAAGGTTCATTTATTTATTATTCTACACAGGGTTGCACAATGAAATAATAATACAAATAATACAAATTAATAAAAAAAATAATTCAAATAATAAGTTGTTACAATGAACTACCTTTTTATGGGGAAGGATGAATTGAGGAGTCTACAGCCTGAGGAAAGAAGCTGCTCTGTAGTCTGGTGTTATGGCAATGGATACTTCTGCATCGCTTGCCATTTGTTACCTTCTGGACTATTACACTCACAACTGTCTCTTGTTAAACAACAGCAGATTGGAAGCAATTACTCTGAGGCTAAGGGACATAAATAAGTAACTTAAATGTAATACACAAATAGCAATGTTAGTCATAGTGCTGTGAGTGATGAATGAATGAAATAATAACAGTCAGTTTAATAATAATAAAAAAAATTACTCTACAGCACTCTAAAGCAATAAATTAGTGGAATTACTATATATATTTACCACAGTATGTCATACGGCTTAATTACAGCACATAAATGAGTATGATAACCAGAAGAAATTAAAGTAAACCCAGTATAGTCACAAAAGTTACAATTTTGTCCCACCTTTGTACACATTATACATTCTTCATTATACAACTCTTTTAGGTTTATAGTGTGAATGCAAAATATACTTTTCTATCTAGGTTCTGCAGAGCCTCAGAAGCCACAATCCTCCAGGAGAAGGGCGTCCCCTGCACGCCTCAGAAGAAGTGGAAGCCTCAACCTAGACCCTGACATCTTTAAGTCCACCAATTTCTCTGACTCAGATGCTGGTAAGAAGTAATTACCTCCAAAGGATTTGCTTACTTTTAGACAAATGTACATCCTTTTAAGATTTAAAAGTTTTTACATATAGTTAAGCAGGAAAAAAACAGAAAATAAGAAAGAACTTGATTCTTTTAAATTTTAACATTCAACCAGCTATTAACCATATTTCCATCTCAGTTTTCATGCTTCCCAATGTGTGATTACTCTGTCTCACAGTGGCACCCAAGGGACGCATGCTTTCAAGGAACCCCAGTGTTGAGCGCACCTTTTCTCTTCCCTCGAACCCCACCACATCCGGCTCCTTTTTACTGCCCTCCTACCCACTGGCTACACTCCCAGGAGGTGTGCTTACGCCAACTCTGTCCCGCCGTAATGCAGACTCGTCGCTCTCTATGTCCAACACCTGGCCCAACAAGAAAGAGAACAGCCCTCACCAGTGGGACACAAGCCCCTGGAGAGATACAACAGGCGCAGCAAAGGGTAATCTAATCAAAAGAAGTCAACACGTTCGCTGAATGTAGAAATGTTGTAGCCCCTTTGTATCGTGTGTTTACTATCCTCCTCGTTGTACCCCCTTTAGGAGACCATCTCTCGAGCAGATGCTCTCCCCGGCCGATTCGTGCCTCCCTTGTGAGTTCCTCGTCCACTTCATCCTTCCGCAGGGCTCTGAGCAGCACCAGGGCAACCCTATCTATCTCACCGGTTGTCCCCACAGCAGAGCAGGTCCAGTCCCATAATGGCCAGAAATCCAATTCTCCAGGTAGTCCTCAGAATCAGCAGCTTGAGAGGGACCTTCATATGGACTCTGATGGCATCAGTGCAGTGCAAGATATTCAAGAGGATGATCCTCTGGACATGCAAGAGGTCAGCAAACTGTCTATTTTCTCCTTAGAAAGACTCAGCTAGAAAATATAGGACACTACAAGTTCCAATTTGCACATTCAGCAACTCAGAGTTTTTAAAGAAACACTCCAGTATTTATGTATTATGTTATAATAGATACTGTGCAACCAAAGGCATGCGGGCGCCGTTTGCTATTCCAGCGTGTTGGAGTTTGTCCACATTCAAAATATTTATTACCATACTCATATGTACCAGTTTGTGTGTTGCTCACAGATGCTGAACTCCCTGCGCTCATTGCGTAACAGTGCTGCCAAGAAGAGGGCCAAAGTGGGCCTTAGCAGTTCAGATCCAGACAGCCCTGACTCAGCTGTGAAGTTAGATCTGGTTCTAGATTCACCATCACACACCTCTCCAATGCTAACCAGCTCAGCCAGTGAGAGTGGTCTTTCCAGTCTGAGCTCAGTCACCAATTCCAGCTTCAATGGCATTAAAATCAGGTAAAGAAACCACATTTTACTCTATTTTCCATATATTGCTTCCTTCCACTTGCCGTCCACCACTGCACATGGTGTCTGTTTTTGATTATACCATCTTTACCAAAACTTTAACTGTTATGTTTAATTTGTAATGAGTAATTGCAGTGTGTGGAGACATTAGTCAGCCCAGTTACCTGTTGTTATATTTCAGTAAATTGAGTAATTGTCTCAGACCTGGTAACATGTTAAAGCAGTGGTAATGTGGTATCCATCTGGTGTTGTTTGGCAATGTGTTGAACAGTGCTAGGCAGCTTCACAGCATCATTTCTCACTTGTAACATCTGTCAACAGCCCCGGAAACTCAGCCTCTTCTGGAATGAAACCTCGTATGGCAAGAGTGCCTTCTGCAAAACTGAGGTCTTCTGTGTCCATGGACTTCAGCAGCCTTCAAGGTACAAAAGGGACAAATGGGTTTTGCTCAATGTGATTTATTGTTTAGTTTATCTTATTTTCTTTGTTTTTGTTTTTTACAAGGATTGTCTCAGAGAAATGAGCTGTCGTCTGAGGTGGGTGTGGTTGGGCAGAGAGTCACTTACTCCAACGGAACAATCAGAACTGAGGAGGAAACGACAGGACCATCCCCTCCGTTGGTCAAACCAGCCTACCGGGAATCGGTCAGAGCTCTGAAGCCTGCCAAAGGTCAGTCAGTGGTGACGTCAAACAGAGAAAAGCTTTTTCCTGGACTCACCTTGTAATAATATTTTGTATGCTTAAATAATTAAATCCAATCATCTCCTTTGATTCTCAGGATCTCAGAGTCACAGCAGCAGGAACTCACCAGCCTCAGACATGCCTGAGGGAGTCATTGGAAAAGGTCAGTATCTGCAGATTTTAATTTTGTTGTCCAATATTCTGTTTGGATGCCAAGGCGGTCTAGCTCACTGCTGTTGTACAACAGAGTGAAAGGCAAGTGTCACGCTTCCCAAAGCTCTATTTGAGTTGCATAGAAGTGTAGCCAAGTTTGCAATGGGCATTGTTTCCCTTAATCCTCTTGCCACATACAAACACAGTTTGTTTGAATAGAACCCAGTACTGATTTATTTAGTAGTTGAGAGGGTTTGATGATCTCCTCTCTGATTTAAGTTTAACATTTATCTGCATCATCATCTAATGCCCCCCTCATGCTTCTCAGGCATGTTTGGCACCGCAGTGTCCTCCAGCCGTCCAGGAGTTGCCTTGTCACTTGAGCAGGGTGATTCTGTGGCCAAACCTCCCACTGATCCCTCAGCAGGCATCTACAGCCGTTCTCTGTCTGGCAGTCACCGAGACAGTGATGACAGCCCGCGTCCAGATGAGGTAAAGGTTAGTCACACTTTGTCCAGTTGTAAACTATAGCATATCATACAAAGTTTCCAGCTACCCAAGTCCCACCTGGTGTGTTTTCTATCAATGCATGTGCAGCAGAGGGTGAAGAATGCGAGGTTTAGCCGGGATAAGATGCGGCTGCAATGTCTGGATCAGCAAGAGGGGCAGTTGAGCCAAGGAGACCGCACGCGAGACAAGATTCGCCATCGTGTCAGGCAGATGCTGTCTGACTCACCCACAGAGGAGAATAGAGTATTAATCATTAAAGGCAAGAAAGAGACTTGTGAACCAACCAACTGTTTTTTCTTTTGCTTAAATTCTAGCCAGTTTTATGTTCTCAGATTTTCACTATTGTTTATAAATAAGCAAGGACTTTATTACCCTTTGGCTACTGTATGTTTAATTTTTTATTTATTAATTATGACATATTGTCAGTCCTTATGCTTACGGTATGCCCTTTATTCTCAGATATTACAGTTTAAGATCTGATCTTGCCGTGATGTTATTCTATCCTCATGCTCTTTAAAATGTTGCTCATAATGTTTTCAGCCATAGACTAGACTAAATGTTGATTTTCTTTGACGTAGATCTGCATCTGAACGGCAGCACACTGACCTCCACCAAAGCAGACCTTCTCTCTGATGAGTCCCCTATTAGCCCCACCAGTCCTGTCAGTCCACCAGGACCCCAAAGCCCCACCAAATGCTTCACACCACCGCACCAGCCAAGCCCCGTCATACCGCCCCCCAACCCCAAAAACCCGTCCCGTCTCAGGAGGGCCCCTAGCCTTAACAGAACCCGACCATCGCTGTCCCACAGCTCAGGTTAGTGGATCTAAAATCTTTAAAGACTTCATTTTCCTGCTGCACCAAATGTCACGCTCAATCATCTGTTTTTAAACAACTGAAAATCCCTGTGTGTCTTTATTATGTTGCTATGTTTCATCTCTCAGTTGGCCTGACACTGGCTTGCAATTTAGCAGTAATTCCACTGCATTATAAATAGATGAACCGGTGCTTTAACAGGTCTTTGTTTATAGAAAATGTTGGAACATTAATTAGACTGTCAGAGCCATCAGAGCATGGGCGAATAAGATGTTTGCTTTCGATAATGTGCCACAATGCATTGTTTTGACAACCCACTGTTAATGCACTGCCGCCCACACACACTGCTTGTTTTCAGACTGATAGAGATGTAACATGAGACCAAATGTGTGTGTGTGCGTTGTGTGTTGTCTGACGGGCCATTTAGATGAGCTGTCCCCTGGCACTACGGGCCACAAGAAAAACCTCTCGGAGCCTTCTGAGCTGTGTCCATTTTCCAAGCCTGACCTGGCACTGACACAGAGCTTTAACCTGCTGAGTTCTGAAGACTGGTGAGAAACGCAGTATCTCAGCTGCACTGCCTCAGAGGAGAATAGTTTTAATCCATCATACTGATAACTCAAGTCAATGGTCCTACAAAGGTTTAATCTTAAAAGGAAAATGCAGTTGCAGCTATTAGTTAGTTAATGAATGCATTAATAGAAAAATATTAATTTGCAGTCATTCCAAATATTGTGACAATTATGGGGTCTTTTGCTATATAATTATATACCTTTTTAACAGAACCTTTACCAGCATGCATCATCATCACCTGCATATACAACATGAACTGTATCTTTAAATGTGGTCAAGAAAAAATGGCTATTGTGTGACCTTTTTTTTTTTTTTAAATTCAGGGAGAAGAAGATCGAGGGTCTGACGTTTTTGCGCAGTCTGGCTCAATACCACTCAGACACACTCCAGAGCAGGCTTCATGATGTCTGTCTGTCTCTCATTCAGGAGGTAGTATAACTTGTTGTATAACCCTCCCACATCATTTTGACTTGTTTTGCTGGTTTATTCCATCTGCTTCACTCCTGGTTTATATATTGATATGATTTTTGTCATATAGATGTCTTTTATATCTTCCTCTGTTGCCTGTTGGTTGATGCTAAAATGATCCTGTTTACCGTGAGGTATTAATAATGTCCATCTTATTCAGGTGAAGAACCTGCGCTCAGGTGTGTCCAGGGTTGCAGTGTGTACGCTGGGCGACCTCTACACCCACCTGCAGAAGGCAATGGACCAGGAGCTGGAGGGGACAGTTAAAGCTTTACTGCAAAAGGCTGGGGAGAGTAATGCTTTCATTAGGCAGGACGTGGATGCAGCACTGGACTGCATGGTGCAGCACTGCACACCCACTCGTAGCATCAGTGCTTTACTCTCTGGGGGGCTCAGGTCAGTATGTATGCCTAAGCACACACACAGTGAAGCGCTGTTATTTTGTGGTTACTTTTGCACTATTCTTAACATCAAATCATTTTTAACATTTAAATCTGGGATTTCTGAATTTGTTTCCCCTCTTATAGTCACCTCAACGCAGTGGTGAGAAAATGCACTGCCCAGCATCTGGCTAATCTGGTAGAGAAGATTGGTGCTGTCCGTCTTCTGTCTGGAAGTAAAGACCTCACTGACAGAATCTTACCTGCTGTCACCAAACTTGCACAAGACTCCTCACAGGAAGCCAGGTACATAGAGACACTTTGTATTTCTTTGCAAGATACCTGGGAGCCATTGGGCCTCTTCATGTTTGTACAGAACAAAGGTAGCTTTTCCTGCTTAACAGCTGTTATGGACATGAAATCTGCAAGGCCAAAGATAGCCTCACCACTGAGAAGCCAGAATTTACACAAGATAGACTGTGTGACGTAGCATCTGAGTTCTCACTGTTATAGGGGTTTGACTCACAGGTACTTTGGGCGTCGAATGCTGCTGTCCCTGTCGTCCCACCCAGACTTCGACAAGATCCTGGAGAAATATATCCCCACCAAAGACCTGCCAACTGTCAGAGACACCGTCTTCATTCTCAAGACAAAGGTACAGAATTTTTTCCTCTGTGTGTCTATAACATTGTTTTATGCTGAAGGTTGCATGTTTATCTTACCTGGAGAACGTTGGGCGGTTGTTTAGGGTCTTGGGGAGATGCCCCAAGACAGTCAGTCAGCCAGGGGTAGACGCTCCCTTCCAGGCAGTGGGACAGTCAGGGCCTCATCTCTCACCAGGGAGCCACTCAACCAGACCAACAGGTAGGTGTAAATATCAATCAATAAACCTGTGTAAACACTAAATGCAGCCATTTAAGCAGAAGTGTAGTTTGCACAAACTGCATCATACATATGAAAAGTACATTATTCATACAGGTTTATACTGTACACCATTTGATGTGTTGCATCATCTACAGGGAGGCTCATAGCCATTACAGCTGTAGATCTCAGACACAGAGTATTGCAGACAAGACTGAATACATCAAGCAGATCTCAGGTCTGCTGGGTTCAAAGGACTTCAGAGAGAGGATCAAGGGAATCGACCAGCTAGCGGCTGACTGCCAGCACAACCCTAACATGGTCATCAATAGTATTTTCCCGGTTAGTGCTAACTTTTTTTTTCAAATCCTATCAATAGTTCATTGTTCTTGGTTTATCATACAGTTCAGATTCATCATTTAAACGTCACCAAACTGTCTCTCTTTCACCCTTTGTTCTTCTCCCCCTGCATTGCCTTCTTTCAGGTGTTCGATGCCTTCAAGGCCAGGCTGCAGGAGTCCAACAGCAAGGTCAACCTGTATGCCCTTGAGTCTCTACAGAAAATCATCCACTCACTGAAGGACAATCTGTCCCAAGTGGTCAACATCCTGGTCCCAGCAATCGTGGACAATCACCTCAACTCCAAGAACAATGCCATCTACTCTGCTGCTGTTGGAGCAATTAATGCACTTATCTCAAATCTTGGTATTCATTTCAAGTACTCAGATATTTCTGTTAGAGGTGAAATTAGAGGTTCAGTCTAATTGCAGTATTTTCTTTAGTTGACTTTTTGATTTCTTTGCTTCCATTACAGATAACATACTTCTTCTTCAGCCATTCTGCACCAAGGCTCAGTTTTTAAATGGAAAAGCAAAGGTGGATCTTATCGAAAAGGTTGCAGGTATGGTTGTTGTAATACCTGAACAGTGAAGCAGGGTTTTAGTCATAGCTCTGGATTTGGTTTATATGTCTGACCACTTTGTCTCTTCTCTCTGTCTCTCCAGATCTTGTGACAGAGCTCTACCCTCGCAAGCCCCAGATGGTGGAGCAGAAAGTGCTGCCCTTGCTGTGGCACCTCCTGGGCACCTCTACCCACATTGGCACCATTCATGGCCGGGGCGGCAGCGTCAGGGGTGCTACCGCCAACCTGTGCCAAGCTCTTTACACCCAGATGGGGCCCAGCCTGATTGACTGTGCTGCCTCACAGCCTGCCAATATCCATAAAGGTTTAAATGAGTTCCTGAGGACCGTATCATAAAGGTAAAACAGAATCCAAACATAACCACGTTGGAAGAAAAGAACATTAACACTGACCTTACTTGAAGACAGAGATGTTCTACATTTCTTATAGTGCCTGCACTTTTATATCAATAAAGAGAAAGTCCTTAAAAATTAGGAGCTCTTATTCTTATCTCAGTGAGATTTCCTCTGGTACAGAAGCATGGACAATTGTAAAATACTGACATCAGGTCTTACACATACTCAACCTGCTCTCTTTGCACTTTGAAAAGGTAGCTCATTATCATGATAGACTTCACGAGTTTTACATTTTACCATCCCATGATTTTCATCGCTTTTTTTTTTCCATAATCTCAACATGTACTGTAGACAAATCAGAGACACTATTCCAGAATGTAAAACTGAAATGCACAAAAAGACGAGGAAGAAGACAGGGACCTGAAAGGTGTATATTTTTGCTGTTTAATCAAATGTGATGTGATATTTTCAAAATGTCCTATGTAGTTGTTTTGAAGATTTGTGAATTGAGATTAACAAGAATAGTACAAAATACTTTTGTACAGCTCAAATGTGTATTTGCACAGTATTAGCTTCATCTGTAATCGTATGCTGTATGATGGTACTGTTTATAATTTATCTATTGTGTAATGGTTTAAAAGTCCAGTTAATGATGTGCTGAGTTGGTATCGTCAGTCTTTTTTTTTTCTTTGCATGACCAAAATTTACTGGCAGGATCAAAACGGTGTATATTTTTGTAAAGAAGATATATATGTACACTGATGCCTAGATCAAGGTCGGGTTTGCACCAATTCTCCTGGATGAGAAGAGCGAGAAAGGAAAAGGAGTTCAGCTTTACTCCAGCGGTTGCCTGAGAAACAGTGAAAGCCCAGATCTGATTCTGTCTCAGTATAGTGCCAGTCTTCAAGTAGCCTTTTAACTCATCTATTGTTAAATTATATTGAACTTGTTTGTGAACAAGAGCAAAGACAGATTCATATATAAATAAAGTGTTTTATTTCTGTAAAACTAACTTCCAGGTGTCTCATTCAAGTTTTCATGGGATTTGAGGTGGGGTAGAGAAGACAAGACCACAACTTGTAACATATAAACATGACAATTACATTTTACTGTTATTCAAAATGAAACGTGAATTAAAATGTATCCAAGAAACACACATTAAATGATTTTTAAGTCACCTAATTAACCTTTATTAATGGGTACAGTTAGTGAACACACATGAGACTCTTAACAAGTTTTCTGTTGTTTTGACTTATTCATATGTAAAGCTAATGGTAACTAGTCCTCTGGTAAATTGCCACTCTAAAAATATAAAATAACAAAAAATAGCTGACTGTAAAGCAGAGCTGCAACGATTAGGTGATTAATCAATTAGCCAAGAGACAGAAAATGAATCGGCAACTATTTTGACAATTGTTTAAAGGATTTTTTGTTTGTTTTTTAGAAAAAAAAAACAGTATTTTTCAAGCATCTCCAGTGTGAGATGCTGGAAACAGTTTTCTATCATTGTAAACTGAATTTCTTTGGGTTTAGGACTGTTCGCAGGACAAAATATTTGAAGACATCGCCTTGAAATCAGATGCACATTTTCATTGTTTTCAGATGATTTATAGATGATAAACCAATGAATCGAGAAAATAATCTGCTGATTACCTGATCGTGAAAATAACCCTTAGTTGCAGCCCTACTGTGAAGGATCTTTGACGGAGTAACCAAAATGAGAAATGTATTAGGTCACTGTAGAGGTGATCCAGGCTAAGGCCTTAGAAAAGAGGTAGGCTTAGCAAGCAGTAAAAAACACATTTTGAATACACCGATGCTTTGATGCTTCAGATTGATTGATCATTTTTAAATAGCTTGCCAGGGATTAAATATTATGGCCAAGGTGCATTCCTGCCAGGTTTGGAATCAAATGCAACACAAATCATAATCTCAGCCCATATACGTTTAATTATGAAAGTAGCTGCCATTTTGAAATAGTACTATACAGAGATCGAAGCCAGCTGCATTACTCTGTTAATGTGCTGTCCGACACAGTGTCATGGGAGACAAGTGAATGTCAGACTAGAGTCCCTGTGACCTACATGTTACAGTAGGCGGCTTTAGAGTATTTCAGGAGCAGGGTGGATGAGTTTGTGCTTGGAGGGATGCTGCTACTGGGCCCTCGTTCACAAAAAAAAACAAGTCCTATATATACTGTATGCTCTCTCTATATAAATATATGTAAAGCACTGACGAAATCCTCCAACTCAAGTTATTGTAAACCATTAGCAGATACAGTAGCTGGGCTGCACATTGGCAAAACACATAAACCATTTAACCGTTAATCAAACGTACAATTAGGTCTGCTCACATAGTCCTTTAAAATGCACAGTTATAACAAAGGTTCCCCTGCTTTTATTAAATCCAGTCTGTTTCGCAGTATTAAATTTTTAAAGCAATATATATAAAAATGAGGGAGCCTGGTCAGAATAATAGCAAAATTGAAAACTCCCTTTAAAGTTCTGAGTTAACCACAGTGGTGTTGTCGACAAGGGCCAAATATTTCTGCTACTTAAGTATGGCTCAAATTTTCTTACCTTTGCTTACAGAGAGAAATGACTTCAGACGTTCTGCAAAAGACAAGGCCTAAAATGAAATGATGCAAATTCTTACACTGTCATGAAATGTGCTTTCTCTGATGGAAAAACAAACTAGAGATCCAAAGACCTGCACCTGGATTCAGTTATTTGAAAAAAATGATGTACCTAATGACTGGAGCTGAAGTTAGTCGAAGCCAAGAACATGCTGAAAACTTTAAAACATGTTTCCTCTAACACAGCTGATCAGTGAACCCTCTCATCATTTCTTTGTGCCGTGAATGAGGGGGTTTATGATTTTGGTTGGAGTGTTCATTTCATGCTCTGCTGCTTTCAGTCACTGTATTGTTCCCTCGCCTTCACGGTCCAAATGGAAAAGTAGCCCCTCCTCCATGTGGATCTTTCCATTCAGTCACTAAGGCAGCTGGATGAAGGCCATGGCAACCTGGAGCGGTTAGATGTTGGGAGAAGATGAGTGTGTGGTCGCCCGTCCTCCGTGCCTCACTGTGTCATGGACCAGATGTCTTGGGCAGGTCCTGGTTCTCAGCCAAGTGGAGCTTTTGTCTGAGCATGGATGAATTAAGGATTCATGCAGAAGCACTGAAAACAGATGATTCAAACCCAGTGTCTGTGCCCAGGAGCGCTGGCTGATCCCCATAAATAAACATTCAGTTAGGAAAGGATACATTGAGGTGCTGAGCTCCTCCAGCTGTGGGAACAAATGGACAGAGGATGAGAGGTGTGTCGTAAAATGGAAAGAGACAAAAATAGAAAAGGAAGTGGCAGCCCGAGGCGACTAATCACTAAATGTGATCATATTACATAACAGCCTGTGTGTCGGGTCAATATTTGAATTAAACTCCCATCAGCTGACCGAGCTGTTTACAAATGCAAATGTTCAACTTCCCTTCTCATTCACACAAAAGAAAGTCACTTCGCAGCCCATCTGTTCCCGAGGGACCATTCGCCACCGCGGCTGCAGCTCGCAGAAACAATCCTGGCGGCAGTATCCGTCATGAGCTGAAGGCTTGTTCTCACCTCCCTCGCACTCAGCGCTGCAACTTCCCCACAGCCGACATAGCAGCACCAGGCGTGGGTAACTCAGAGCCGCACAACACGCTAACAATAGAAGCTCTTTCAAGGCATTCTTGGACGACACATCGCTGTTTGTGCTGGAAGATATTTAACGTTTCAACCTACTGGAAACTCTGCAGAGCATACAGCAATCTGAACACTGCTTATACTGTATGAGTATTCTCAGACTCTAGTGTATTTGCATTTGATGGCAGCTTTACTGAGGTTGTCACAGCTAAGCATGATGGGAAGAAAAAATGTCATGAGCTTGACTTAGTAGCACTGCTCACAGTTTGTAATGACACTGGGGAGCTCCATTAGCTAAGTTAATTTTCTCTCAGTTTGATATTATGTTTTTTGTAAATAATATAAAATTATTTATTTACTTTTGCTGAAAAAATGTATTCAGATATTCATTTAAATAACAGAGGTTTGCTGCTGTGCATTGGTCAAAAACTGAGAATCAACCTAAAGGAGGGTTTTATTTACACTGAACAAAATACATAAATACAACACTTTTGTTTTTGCTCCAATTTTACACAGTGTGTTCCAGCTCCTGCCAATATCCAGCAACTTGGCACAGCCACTGAAATAGACTGGACCGACATTCCACAGGCCACAATCAACAACCTGATCACCTCTATGTGAAAGAGATGTGTTGCACTGCGTGAGGCAAATAGTGCTCACACCAGGTACTGATTGGTTTTCTAACCCCCCCCCCCCCAATATAGTAAAACTGCACATTTTAGAGTGCCCTTCTATCATGGCCAGCCAAAGGCACACCTGTGCAATATTCATGCTGTCTAATCAGCATCTTGATATGCCACACCTGTGAGGTGGAGGGATTGTCTTGGCAAAGGAGAAGCACTCATTAACACAGATTTAGACAGATTTGTGAGCAGTCTTTGAGAGAAATAGGCCTTTTGTGTACATAGAAAAAGTCTTAGATCTTTGAGTTCAGCTCATGAAAAAAGGGAGCAAAAACAAAAGCGTTGCATTTATATTTTTGTTCAGTGTAAGATATAAACACATAAGATAATATATAAAATTATAGTTTAGAAATAAAGAACAGTGAAACCTGCCTCACTCTGCACTAAGGAGCTGCTAACCCAACAAAACCACAGAAGATTTTGAGTTTTAGTGCAACATGATGCTGTCTTAGTGGCTTTTGCACCAGTGTAAAGACAATAATTAATAAATTAATTAATAATTAATAAAATACATTCTGATGTCTTCTAGGAGGCTGTTTTTACATGCAAAAAGTGACATCACCTAATATTCAAAATTTCTCTGCCTCTCTCGTATCAAAACAAACAGCACAGATGAGGATGATGCTTACGTTACAGAGCAGGTGCTCCAGGTTGTGGTCAGAGGCGCACTTCCTCTGGTCCTCTGAGAGCTCCTCCACGTGGCTGTCGAGGCTGAAGTGCAGTCGGGCCAGTTTCTCCTGCATCTCTCGCACATGCTCCAGCTGCTCAAAGGAGCACACTTTACCTAGAAATCAGATGAGATCAAGCAGACAGGTGTGACTTCTCTCATCTCTTTTGGATGCAGGAGGATTACAGCAAAGTCAAAAGTATTTCCATGGCAGCAGATGTGTAAAAATAGCACCGCAGCTATTTGATTTCAGTCTGATTCGTGTGACAAAGCCACTTTTCAACTGGCTTTATTTTCGGCCGGTAACAGAATATTCCCTCGGTGGCCTCTTTAATCAAGATTATCTTACCAAAAGCCTGTAGTTTGCCTGAGTGGAAGTCGTTGAGGAGGTTGAGAAGGCCTCCCTCCATCTCTCTCACGTCTGAGACATCTGTGAGAAAGGAGTGCTGCAGGGGGGAAGACTGGACGACTTTACTGGGCCCTGCTGGCTGGGGGGCCCTGGGCTTCTCCTTGTGGGGCCTGAGGAAAAACAGACATGATCATATATAATCAGTTGTTGTCCCTCCTCTGTCCAGCCCTCAATCGTCTCATCACATGCAGCACAAAGAGTCTTTTGTGATTATTTATTGCTTCTATGTTTGGTTATGTTTTAAGGTGGAATGCCTCATCACTTACTCCCACAATAGCTTTTGACAATCCTTAAAATATGACTGTGTATAACTCAGAGAAAAAAGTAACACAGTTTTCCTCTTACAAATGAAAAATTAAAAGCAAGGAATGCTCATTTCAATTCAGCCTTTGGAGACTAAAACTTTATGTAAATATTAACAGACGTTACTGAGTCACTTTCCTGCAGCATTTTAGCTAAATGCTTAACAGTAGTTTTGCATGTACAAATAACACCAAGGAATATCAGTTGTTCAGTTCTGTTCTTGTTGACTTCTCCACCAGTGTAAAATGGTGAGTGTAGTGTGTTCTAATTCTGAGGTGCTCCAAAAATCTTGCAGCAACTTTTTCCAAAATTATACACATTTTTTTCTACTATACTCATAAATGTGGTGGAGATATTGCACACTGTATGGGATAATACATGATTTAATTCAGCCAGTTACCTGTTTGAAAATGAATGACATCAGAGGAAAAAAAATGCAAAGAACATTTTCATGAGGAATTTTCTAGTTACATTAAGACACAAACCTGGTTGTCTTTGGTGGAGCTACGACGGCTGTGAACACCTCTTTGGGCTGTCCTGGTGCTCCGATGGACCTCTTGTACTTGCCTCTGTTCTTGGGGGAGGGAGGCTGCGGCAGGCCAAGGGAGAAGGTGGCACTTTTGCTGGCAGGCAGGACAGAGAGTTTGCGGGGGTTGATGGGGGGAGGAGGGGGCTGCGGGAGAGACACCTTCGGGCTCCGCTTCTTGCGCTTGTCTTCCATGATTACTTGTGAGGTGAAGCTCTCGGGGTGGGGGTAAGATGAGGTTGCACCTCCGTCTAGCCGATGTACAGGACGTTCTGAAACAACAACAACAGGAAGTTTAAAAGCAGCTGCCTTCCCCTCCCTGAGAAAAGGAGTCTGTGGAGGATCCTGACTGTGCCAAAATTAGTGCTGCATCCCAGGATTCTCCACTCAGCATTCACCAAGGCGTTCATTAGTTTATCAGCAGCCCCAATATATCTGTCAGAGTAAAATCCAAGTCAACAGTGTTAGTGGGGGGGCTGCGACATTTAACTATGAAGTGATAGGGAGGGTGAGTTTACCACCAATCTGCCTAGCTAAATGAGATTTTTAATAGAAAGCAATTTCAGTTTTTTTTCATTATGCCTCCCTGGTGTGAAAGAAAAAAACTGGGAGTGAAACAGCAGCCTAGAAAGATATTTTTAGACCAAAGTGGAGGCACCTTGAGTGAATATGTGTGAACTGAAAGAGGGTGTGTGATTGATTTGAAGACAATTTCCAATCAAACAATAACAATTAAACTATATGCAACACAAATTATGAAGACATCCACAAAAGCTCTGCAGTAGGCTTTTATCTTTTACACAAAAATGAATGGCAGGTATGCATTGATAAGCAATTGAATGGCTGCATTAAGATACAGAACATGAATCCTTTGATGAAGTATTACATAAATGGATCTAATGTGCAGAGCTTTCAGACAAATGGCTGAAAGAGAAAATCAATGTAGTGCATTATTATTGAGACTTATCTATGTCAGGATAGTGGAGTTTAAAGGTCACATCTGTTTACACTCACAGATGGACAGAGAGGCTCATTTACAGTGTGAAGTAATACAGTTAAACAGAATCCTGCAATAAATCAAAATATTCTTAAGCATATTAAAGTAGTAGTTTATTTCTCATTAGATGTTCACATGTTTTTTTTATAGTGGGCTCAATGATATCTTCTTCTAAGCTATTACAGCGGTGGACTTGTGGTTTATTATTACATTAGCAGATAAAGTGAGTGCATTAAAGTCATTATGATGTGAGCACTGGCCCTGAACGCATCACTCTTATAATGTAATCTGCGCCTCCAAAGATGGCCACTACATTACCGATACACAGCGGCAACTTTAGACCCTGAAATCTCTCTTTACTTGCATTATATCAACAGTGGTTTAACGCTGGTTGAAGTAGGTTTAAAATCAGTATAAAGACATGAGCATAGTGTTAAATTCGATGTGAGAGACGACGTGTAAACAGACTGATCGTCCCTGAATGAGACAAATATAAAGACTCACCGAATCAATAACGCACCACGGAGCAAAGCGGCCGATCACAGTCACATCTCTCCTCCTGACATCTAAAACCTTCTCCAGCTCCACTTCATGTGAATTGAGCTTTATGAAGCCAGCAGTGATGGTGGATGATCCCAGCGGCTCCGCTTCAATCTGCTGGTGGAGAAATGAAGCGCCGACGAGAGGCTGTTGTCTTGATTCGTCTTAAAGGGCCAGTCCGCCGTTTGTGAGGCTGCAGAGGAGCAGCCCTGCAGCCTCCTGTATCTGATCATCCACTCAGCTGACTGATGGACACTGATCACATCATCATGCACATATCTGACTTGTTTATGGCGTTACAGCCTGTAGGGTTTAATATCAAACTCAAATTGGAGCTCAAATTGCTGCAAACAGCCACAAGGTGACGCCAATGTTCTCCATCCTCCTTTCTCACCATCTAGCATATTAAAAACCTGACACACTAAAGAGTTAGGTTGATGCAAACCTCATTTAGTGTTCAAGTTTTGCAATTTCAAAAATCTGGCTTCACAGATTCAGAGTTTCCAGTTATTCATCCAAACTTCTCTTTCTTTGGATTATATGATTGACTGTAACCTGATGGGACTGATGGTAGCCTGGATGTTCAAGTTTGATTTTGGCATCGAGATGTGACTAGTCCTACAAATCTAAAACTGACCAACAGACTTTTGTAAAAACGTTTTAAGTGTTTAAGAGCAAATTCAAACCACTTAAATGTCTTCGAAAATAAAATACTTTAATTCTATATATTCAATGTAAATATTCAATTCCTTGCTGCCTTTGTTGTTGTTGCTTAAAAACTGGAAAAAAAAACAAGAAATATTCTGCAATCTTTGGTACATTGAAAAGTTCCCAACAATGACTCATTAACACACTTGTTAACTTGGTCTAATTTTTGAGTTATTGGCTGAGAAATAGTAAAAAAATTTAGGTTCCATTTTTAAAATGAGGAGGCCTTTGGGGTCAGAATGTAAAATACATTTTAGATCCAAATAAAACAACAGCAAACCTTTAAAGTAATACAAAAATATTTCTTTTTATTATGGCAGATCAGAACAAAAACTTGACACAAAATGCAGTTTGTAGAAAAAATACAGAGCTCTTAGGCATGTTTGTGTTGTTCCAAAGCGAATGCGACCAATAATAATTTAAGTCTAACTGACTTTCTGGTCTGAGGAGCTGTTTGAGTACGAGTATGCTTTTCCTAGGACTATTCTGTCTCTGAGAAGCTTGAAGAAGGCGTAGTAGTTGCTGAAGAGGATCAGAGCCAGCGATATCGTCTGATGCCACTTTTCTGAACATATCAACGAGTAGAGCTGGTAGAATATCATGGCACCTTCCAGGATGATGAGTATGTTCAATATTCGTAAAGGCTTGTTGAAGAAGAACTAGGGGAGGGAAAGAGACAGGTCAGATAACATTTGTGCAAATTGCTCCCTTTTTAAAATACCACAGATATTTTACAAAACAGGCTATGTCAGTGCATGCTCTCTGAAATCTCTGGAATCTGCTCCTCTATGTGACCTGTTCATATAGGAATACTCACATAGAAGCGATAATGGGACACATCTGACGGGACTGCAACATTATAGTGACCCATGGCCTTGTAGACATTCTTATTATGTTTGACCAGGACTCCCTGCGGCCACATGTACTCCTCTGTCCATCTGTGCAGAGAGAGACGGCATGATGAGATTAGGATGTCACTCAAATGGGACCAAAGCCCAAAAATAAACTATGAGTGGTACATACATGTGTTGAAGTACGTTGGAGCAGAGAGAGGGATCTACTTTCTGCCAGCAGCCCAGGTGAGCTGCAGCTTTGTGAAGCAGGTCGCAGTACCGAGGCGGCAACAAGTGCCTCATGAGGATGACTGACGTGCTGACTGACACCAGGATGAACAGCTCACAAGACCAGCGCTTGTCCACGTACTGTGTACTCTGAGGGAAATGTAGAGAAGGGAAAGTTTTAAGACTCTGACAAGCGATATTAAAGGATATTAATAGATGATGTTAACATTCATAAAGCTACAATCAAGACTTTAAAAAGTCTAACAGTTTCTCACCTTGACAAACCAAACAGGTACAAAAGCCACATAGTAAGCACTGAGCATCGAGCTGACCAGCACCTCCTTCATCCTCCAGTTGAAGTCCATCTTCAGGTATTCCACCTCCTTGCGGATGAGATCTGGGGAGAGGCAGCAGGCGTGAGTGGGCATGGCCTGGACACCGTACAGCTGGCTGGTGTGCTGCTTCCACGTCTCCTTCAGCACAGTCAAGTAGTCTCTGCCCCGGCCCACGCTGCCCACCTCCTTGGAGCCAATGCTGGCAATGGGGGACAGCGGGCCTGCTCGCCGGAAGTCGCAGCTCAGCCGGAAGAACGGAATATACATCCCAAATCTGTGGGAAACAACAGCAAGAATCAACTTTAACTATATGTTCTCATCAGTCTTCCCTGATGTTATAAACAGAAATAAATATGTCTCCAAAATGAAGGTTGACACTGACAGTGTGTAAGGTTTCGACTTGCAAAGCTTTGTAAAACTGTGTGCAAAGTATCTCTTAAAAACATTCTCAAAAACCTGAATAATACCATATCATGACAATGTTATCCACTTTCGGATTAACATTTATCTTGACCATCTTCTCAACATCACTGACTATAAACTGCTTGCTAGCTTATGTAGTAGGGCTGAAAATGTTCGACTACACAGACACCATGGATAGCTATATGCAAACAACAAATCGAATCAGGCCTACCAGGAAATGAGGGGTACATCATCAACATCAACACATCAACTTCCCTTTAACGCTGCATTAAGTTATAAATATTTAATAAACCTAATGTTACAAAGCAGTGTTTCAATTCACGATAATTCTCAAGAGACAACAACTGCCAAACATAACAATCAACAATAACATCAAAAATGTTTGTAGTGTGGAATCAGGAGTTGGAGGAGATGATCATGGAAATTATTAACTGTACAGATTATGACCAAGAGAATCAGTGGAAGAAAACTGTCTGCCCTTTGGCTATTAGGTGAAAAACTAACTCACAATCTGACAGTAGTGCCTTGGCGACACTGCTGCCCAAATCAATTGAACAGAAGTGTATGCAGCTGGTATGGATACAATCCTCTTTGTTCTTCTGTGGATACTCACGGGTAGCAGAGGAAGAGCAGGCTTAGCACAGAGTATGTTCTGAACAGGTAAATGAGGGAGCGGCACAGGCTCCAGCCTGTCAGTGTCAGCACGGCGAACCGAGCCATCACTAGAAAGATCGAATGGGGGAAGGACAGTTTCCCACTCTGTGACGCCTGGGGGAGAGAAGAGGAGGGCAACAGGAGAGTCAAACGCTTTAATAAAGCTTTGCTATTACACATTTATTCAACACAGAAACACAAAGATGTATGACAGAAACAAAAGGAAGTAAAAAAGAGTGAAAGAAAAAACATTAGTATGACCCTTCAGAAGCAATGGGTACAGTGTGTTTCCAGTATATGTAGTAGCATGCCTGCCTTTGTTTTGGTCCATTGCATCAAATACAGTGACATGACTTGAAATTGAGTTCTTACCTCTTTAACAATTGCGGCAATTAACCTCCTTGCCAGTATGATGATTGTGAACACCAGCATGTTATAATCAATGAGGTGAAAGTTCTGTAAGTAATAAGACTGAATCAGGATTATTGCTCTCACCACACCCACTGCAGCAAGATATGCAAATTTCAAAACAACACAGTGATCTATGACAGCCCAGCAATTCCTGCCGACCATAATAAATGTGATCATTTGTCAAAAGCTGTCCCACTCACCAGTGATGTGTGTGAGGGCGGGTGTGACGGCGGGTACCACCACACAGTCTTGTAGATGTTGACATAATGGACGAAGAGGGCAATCAGGTGGCAGATGAAAAGATGGAGCTCGAACAGCACGTTACGATCCACAGATAACTCAGGGATCTTGCAGTGCTTCAGAGGAACCACAGTCTGCGCAGCCAGCGGGGGGCTGGACATGCATGTTCCTGAACCATTCCTGCAGACAAAGCAAAGCCATTATGACGCACATTATTCTGTTTATAATGTGCAATAGCTGCAGTATGACACACCCAAGCCATAGTGTCATTCCTGAGGCATGTGTTTAGCAGCAGGTGTATAAGAGCTCAACTTACCTTGTACGAGATCGCACCCCTGTGACCGGGGAGCTGGTCGAGTGGTTGCCATTGCTGACCGAGCCTGGTTCACTGCTGAGTGGAGGTCTGCAATACGTGGTACGGTTCGCCCCTCTCCTTCCACCAGCCATCGCAGACACACCCACGACTCACTTCTCCCAGCTGTGTGTCTGGTTTAATGATTTCTCTCCTTAGGCTTGTACCTGTTTACAACAAGAGAGCAGATCACTGTGATTTGGAAGGGCTGAACTGGAAAATCTAAAAAAAATAGTGTATTCATGATTGTTGAGCAATGTGTGTAAATGATTGAATTTAGTCTGTGATGTGTATCATGTAAGATAGATTTGATCAATCTGCAGTTGGTGATGGTACTGTTTTGTGATTAGTGATTGGATTTAGCTGATAAAGAGCCAAAACACAACATAAAAAACATCAGTGAAATCTGAAGATTTTAATGCCAATCAAAACACGTGCAATGCAGATGCAAAAAAAAACTCCTTCATAAATATGCATCACAAACAGCTAGCAAACATGTTTGTTATAGCTTAGCATCCCTTTATATGGTGCAAGTTTTGCGGAAGCAGGCATTACAAGCTAGCTTAGCAGCTACATCGTTTCCTCTCTTCCCGGGTCAAACAGCTCACAGGAGCCGATTCAGTCTGAGACATGAGGCTGGGGGCGACAACAACGTGGACCAACACAATGAGGGACGGACTCCGAGCTGTCCGCCAAGACCATGCTTCATTAAATACAAAGATCGAGGCCTAGGCTAACAGTAGCTGTGGCTAGCTAGCTAGCTTCCACCCAACCTACCAAACAGGCTGGACCAGAAAATGTCAGCTTACCAGCGGCTGTGTCTACTGTCTGTGTCAGATGCTGCTCGGCCGCACAGATAGTGAATTAAACGCAATAAATTTCCAGGATGTTTACTGAAATCCTGGCGTGTTTTCCTGTGAAACCCGAGCGGACAGTCATTGTTGATGTGAAACTAGCCACTGATCGATGGGGGCGCGGATGTGTTAGCGACCTGTGGGAGGAGAGACTTTTAAAGAGACATTCCGCAGATATTCAAACCTTTGTTTTTATCAAGGAAGCGGAAGCCGTGCGTTTTAAATTGATTATAGATTTAACACTTTTGTAATACAGCTGCATGAGCACAAAAGTAAATAAGAGCTTTTGCAGATTCAGGCAGCTGCACCTGTATATAATGTGTGTATGCATGTGTATTGTTTGGCCCATAAAACTGGTGTCCTGTAACCTTTGCACAGCTTGTAAAAATGTCTCATCACTTTTTTTAGGGAGGTTTATTATTGAGTGACTTTAGCTTACACTTACAAATGTATAAACTGGGAACAGGCATGTGGGATCTAATATTTTCACAATTGTTTTAGACCCCATTTAACTGTGGGAATACAATTGCCTGACAATGGGGTTCAGTGAAAATTTCACTTCAATGATAACAAATCATCTCTGTTGATCTGTTCATTGGATGTTGCATGGATGGTCTTAGTACTAGTAGTTATTGCTGCATGTGAAAAGTCAGAGAGAACTAAATCCTAATACGCCATTTAGCAATCAAAAATATGCTCTTTCTAGGCCTACAAACGGTTTAAAGGAAAAACCTGTATAAATAAGTGGAGAAATCGTAGACTGTATATAGAAATAAAAGTGGCAGCAGCCACCATGATATTGGTTTGTGGACTACCATTTTGACGCCTCAAGTGTGGGTGTTGTTTTTTGGAGCCAGAAGTGATTGTCTATTTTGCTCTAAATGGGACCATAATTTACTAAATGATCATCATGCTATCTTGATACTAGTGATTGAGAACATAAGCTCATTAGGAACATATATATTAACACAAGTAAGATGTAAGGTCGTTTTTACATAATCCTATACAATCAGACTTCTCTTTGCAACCAATGGAGTCACTTGCTATTAGCCATTAGAAAGAGGCACTCATGTATTGACCTCACTTTTCAGACAGAGAGGCATCGTCTTCTTCTTTATAGTCTCTAGGACAAACATAAATGCAGATGCCTCTACAAAGGTGCACCATATGGTACAATTAAGCAGTTGGTCTGATCACACTGAGACAGACTTCTTCAATGTTAAATTAAAAACACATTTCCACAAAAAAATCTTTATTTTAACTTATTCATGAAAAGGCAGTTAAAATGTCTGTAAAAATACTGTAATTCAGGACACATTTAATAATAATAATAAAAAAAAACATGTACTTTCTTTCATTGCTACAGCAATATTTGAGAAGAGCAGAGCATGTTCTCAGTAGTGATGGAGAAAGCTTCCTCTCCACTTATTTTAAAACCAGGCAAATCCGTTGAGGGATAAAGAAGCAATCAGTCTCAGAGACACCACAAGACCTCTGCTCTTTCCAGGGACTTTCAACTGACCTGTAAAAGACGGAGATAAGAATTTAATAATCTTGACAGCAAGATTCAAGGCTAAAAGTGTATTTTAGTGTAGTTTCAACTGACCTTAAATGCCCGGTAAGCTGGAGTTCAATGAGTCAACTGCACCTACACAGTTCTCTGACAACCTAAGAAGAGAAAGAAAAATGAGATGTTGGACAGACCAGTGCCTACATTCACACAGTGGACAACACACATGCAACACTAACTTAATACTACAAAAGTATCATGCAACTCAAGCTGAAGGGTTTTTGTCCACTAATGGGATGTTTTAACGCTTTGAGTGAAACTTGTAATTTTCATTAATCTACAGTCTACAGAACTTATCAAGATGGAAATTGGTAAGTATTGAATGAAATGAATGGACCATTATTGGTTTTATTTGAGCAAGAGTTGCATCACAACCATTTCTGATTGTTTTGTACGGCTTATTTTGCTCGGAATAACTACAGATAGCATAATTTTGTACTTCAATGTTTTTGATATGTTTTGGATGACTTGCATTACTTGATATTTTGCACAGAAAACAAAACAAAAATCTAACAAATGAGTGTTGGGGTTAGTTTTACCTTCTTGTGGCGATCTTTAGGCTTTTAGAATCCTCTCCTCTGCGATTTTTTTCTTTTATAAAAACCAGCCAGCATGACTTTGCATCAAAGTCAAGTAAGATCCCTGCAAGCTTGATTTGAAATACTGTTGAAATTCAGTTATTTCAAGTGGCTGAAGATACATTGCTCTCTTGAGAGCTTGAATAGATGCACTATACACTAACTAAAGGTTAATGACAATACATTTTCAAGCACTATATCATTCTCAAGTCAAACATATATTTGGCAGCACATTACCTCAAGGAACGATGAGCTTTATTTGTTTTTGAAGGTGACATTACAAGTGTCATTTAGAGTGGTTTTGAAAACAGACGAAGAGGATAAGCTCATTGTAAAAACACTGCTTTTGTTTTTTTTTCTTTTTTTTTTTGTCAGGCTGCCGTGTAAACATACAGCTTATTCAGCGTTGTTGAACGAGCTGTATGAGGACCACTTTCACAAACTGAGGCATTCCTTTGGTACAACAAAGGCAAAATACCATGTTTAGATTGATTAAAAAGAAACTAGAAACTTTATTGAAACACGCACTGCAGAAAAACATTTTGGGATATATTTAGTATCCTATTTAGCCAAAAGGTACACAAGCATTATGCATTTTGGAGACGACACGGCTTAAAGCATACACAGTTGACCTAAGATTATGTACAAAATATTGAGTCGGCTGCAGCCTTTCTTACACACAGTAAGGATTGTTAATCCTTCAAAATTTACAAGAATTAGGTGATCATAAGCGATGATTTTGCAAGTAACAGTATGGCAGATCATAAGTACCAATTGTAGAGGGTGGCAAAAATAGAAGCATTTTTCTTTGTCAAATGGATTTCAATAGTTTTTTTTAAGGGATTCACTTCACACAAGACTAGATTTGTATTGTGATATAACCAAATATGTGAGACTTTTGTTTTTAGACAAAACGGGTCAGAGCTGTATTTGAGTTTGTAACTAAATCAAGTCTAGTTATAGTAAAGTTTCATTGAGGCATTATGAAGAATTTTTGTCCAGTCATGAAGGACTTTTAAAAATGCAGCCTACGTGAGAGGAGTTTATCGCCACAATCACATTTTGTTCAGGAACAATTAACTAAAACGATAACCATCAAATATCACTAAAATGTCACTCTTGTTCCTTTGTTAGGTTTATGTCACTAGGACCTTAACTGCCAACTACCCAACTCAAACAAACATTAAATGGAAACAGGTATAAACAATGAAAAACCTTGTGTTCACGACTCTCCTCTGGCACTCTATGATACATCCAACAAAATGTCTCTACCGAGTTTTAAAAAAACAAAAATAAAATAAACCATAAAAAAAAGGGAGCAGACGAGAGGGAAATTACTTTTGAAAAGTTCAGAGAGTTACAATCTGAGACAGTTGCCACAGCAACCCTCTACCAGAAGCCGTTCAGTATCTTCCATATGGATGCTCCCTGTACGATCCCTTCGACTGCCTCGACATCGGGGCTTTGCCTCCAGCCCCAGAGTTGGACCATGAGTTGTCCCCCCAGTCATCTTGAGCTACAAAGACAGAAATGAGAAACACAGGAACAAAACATCAGTTAACATTCTGAGTGAGAAAGACACAAGATCCAATCTGTGCCCCACAAAGGTCCTTCACGACTGTGTGTATTGCATGTTGAGATTAAAACGTTTTCTTATAATCTTACCATAAGGTTCATATGATGTTTCCTGGGCCTCTCCGTGTCCATAGTCATAATATTCAGTATCCCTGAGGGCAGTAAGGAAATGTCAATACAGTACTCATTCAATTTAAATAAATTCAAAGAGCAGATAAAGTCACCCAAACATTGACTTACGCAGGTGCAGATTGCTGACTGTAGTAGTTATCATATCCCTCATAGGCAGGCTCTGCATAAGATTCTTCATATGGAGGCTAGCAGGAAAACAAATAAACAGTTAGACAATGCCAAGTGAGTCACAACTATTGTGACAAAACAAACTCACACCACATCCAACAACTGCACCATTAATTAAGTTCATTCATGTGAAACGAAGAAACCAGGACTTAAACCACTTACATAGTCTTCATATGCATCAGCTTTAGGCTGTGACCCTGAAGGAGGACCCTGGTGTTGCTGGTGGGACATGGCTGCAGAGGGGAGCATCCTTGGAGCCCCTGCTGCAGGTGGCCTAGAGCGGGGAGCCGAGCCTCCTCTGTTAGGAGCAGAAGGTGGTCCACCCCTACCAGATGGTGCACCTCTGGGAGCGTTGCCCCGACCAAGTCCTCCCCGTGGAGCTCCACCACGCATTGCTCCTCGAGGGCCCCCACGTGGCATTCCTCGCCCCCTGTGGAAAGTTAGCCAGGTTGTAAAACATGATCAACCATAGAAAACAAAACAAGGCATCGCACTGCAACTTACTACATGGTTTCAGTGAGAAAATGTATGTGCACTTAAACATATTTAACAAGACAATGTAGTACATTGCCAGCTTACACTATATGTGCTATGGTAGACGTTTGTGCAACTGTCATTGTGAAGCAGGCTCTTACCTTGGTCCTCCAGCACCAGGTGGTCCACCTCTTCCCCGTCCTAAGTGACCGCCCCGCCCCCTGCCTGAACCATCCTGGGATCCATTCAGGAAGTGAGGATCCATGTACGGGTCATGCTCTCCAGGTTCCTACAAGCAAGACAAAAAACAAATGGTTATGCATGGCAGTCCCCTTGTAAAAGCAGAAGAGAAATATCTTGTGTATCTGGAAAGCAAATTGAGTTTGAAGTACACAAAAGGTTTGTGTAATTGAGGCACAAGAGGTTCTCTTGAACTCATACCGGGATAAGGAACTTCTTGACCTCCTCCATGGCGTGAGCCATGCGCAGATAGGCTTCTGGTATAGGTGCCATCACCTCAATGAATACATGCAGCTCCATGGCCAGGTGAGCATATTTTGCCTCACCACCTTTCCTCAGCTCTTCCTCCTAATGAAGATATTAAATGTAAACGATAAACAGCAGACAAATTAGTTACAGGATTAATATGGGGCAACGCCCTTTGAACAGTACAGCCGGGAAAGCGTTTGTACATATACCTTATTCTTGTCCCTCATGGAACCTTTACCCAGAACTGAAATCTTGGCACCGGTCTCTTCCTGAAGCCTCTTGATTGTGCTGCCCTGAGGTCCCAAAAGCTTACCAACAAAGTTGACCTGCAAAAATTATTTTTAAAACATGCAGCATTCCGTTACTTTTTGTTACCATTAGAGAAGCAAAGCAGATTCCAGGTAAATGTTATGCAGTCTTCTCCAACATGAAATCAGTTCATGGTCATCACATTCAAAACAAAAACGACTATTTCTCCACAGTAGTGCCTACATCCCCCTCCTCATAGACTACACTGTCAGACTGCCGCAAAATTGTTCAGGCTGAAACAAGCTTAGTAGGACACTGAGCGCATGACTTGACTAATTCTGGGACAGCAAGGCTGGCGGAAGAGGGGGTGCTCCAATCAGATATACAGGATTAGTTAGCCATGAACCACACGCTTGAGCAAATTGTGTTTACATTGTAAGGGCAAGCACTGAGGGAGAAAAAAAAAATGCAATCCCAGAGTCAGAAAGAAAACACAGCATCAATAAAATATAAGTCCCACTGGGCCCACTTAAGAGTTATGCAACACAGCTGATTAATGGGCTGGGGTGACCAAGCCCCCCTGGGGACAACAGACAGCAATCAGCCCCTGAATAAGAAAAAGGGAAATGAATCGCTTACCCTCGGGTACTGTTTGGTAGGAATGAGTACTCGCTCTTTGAGTTTGAGATTCTTAGTAGCAAATAGATCCAGATACGTTTCCTTCTCTGGCTCTTTCTTGGTTTCGCCTTTCTGGATCCTCTCGATCTCTGCAGACAAGAAAGATATTTTTAAGCATATGGCATTTACGCATGCTTGGACCTACTAGTTTTCTACATCATACTGCATTTACAAAGTTATGCCTCGATGGATCTCAGACGGTCTTGCAGCAACTAGTCAAAACAAAGCTTCTTTATGTTTCATTTCTTCCAATTGAAAATCAAGCTCTTGGGTCATCACCTACTACACTCTTGGTGTTTGCGTAGTGTGTTGTGTATTATAGGCAACACACTTTGTATTACATTTGTGTATTACATGATATAAAAGGTGCCTTGCAAATGAATGAATGGAGGAAACCCAAGTTATTCAAGGAACTGTGGTCTGATTCAACAAGGCCAACTCTTGCATACATAAAAACGTTATTACACCCTATTGAATAATTTAACTGTCTGGTGATCTAAACAAAACCTGATGCATTTCCAGCCGAGTGGGTTTGACCCACATCTCTCACAACCACGTGTTTATTGCACCATTGTTCAGGCCTCTGTAGACTATTAGGCCTCACGTCGTGCTAACGTCTGCTAATCTGTGCTAGCAAGCAAACATTACCTGCAGATATGAGTTTCATAGCGTGTGTGAACGATGCATCCAAGCTGTCCTTTTCAGCCAGGAGCTCCGGGAGGTATTTAGTGTCTTCCATTTTGATTTCCTTCTCTGCAGAACTTGACTCTATGTCAGACTCAGATTTGCTCTTATTAGCTTCGCTCATAAGTCACTAGCACGGCTTTATGAACGAATACAGCCTTGCTAGGTTCGTTAGCTTCGCCTTAAATGAAACCGAAGCTACGCGGATAACGGCAGAATCCGACAGGGGCGTTAGCGGTGAAGTTGTAAAGCCTCCCGGTGTCTTTCCGTTGCCGGTCGTTTCGCTCTCGTCAATGGACAAAGGAGGAATGGCGCAGCTGCATTTGAGCAAGAGGAGAGAAAGAAACACAGGAGAAGACAGTGACGTCACCGGCGGCGAGCGCCAAGGAGCAGACAAAATCCGGAAGAGCAGATAGCATCTGGAGGATTGAACTGTCAAGTAACATAGTTTTAATGTAATTGTTTTTATTATGTGGTTTACATTAATATTATCAGGCATCAATACAACTCTAACTAAGGCAGTCACACAGAGCTAGACAGTTGTGGGTGTGATGACTTCCTAAAGGAGCCAACAAGGCAGGATCCAAGTTCAGAAAAATGAAGCAGTTGCATAATTTGGCTTGATATCCAGCAGTATAATGTATAAGAGAAAATAGTGAAGACGTGCCAAAATCTTTTCTCCACTTTCTGCATTCAACATGTATTTGCCTCATGCATCTATACATGCAACCATTGTAAGCAGGGCCAAACAAGTTTACACCAAAAGGCAGCAGGGAAATGTTCTCATTATGCTATTGTAAGGAATCCAACATCCTCTCCACAGAGGAAATGCATTCTCTAGCTGATCTTTGTTTTTATCCCCGAAACAATCCTCATACCAGCAGACCGCAGACCGATGCAGGGTGAATTCTCTATAGATTGATAGATAGATGTACCAAAATGGGATTTTTTTTTTTGTTGGAGCAGCAACAGTATGAGCTGACACCACACAACACAACACATATCACATTAAATAACAATATCAATCATTAATATTGAAAACTGGTGGCAGTACTTTATCAATATTATGGGGAAGATATTTTATCTGTGGATTATGCTGTGGCTTCTTACAAGCTGTTCCAGCTGGTAACACACTGTGAATTAGCCTACTGCTAATTCTACAACTAATTTACAATTAAGTGAAACAAAGAAAACTAAGCAAATCTCACATTTGAGAGGTTGTAACCAGCAAATGTTTTTGCTTGATAACTTGATTGATGATGTTTAACAAACTAATTATCTTTTAAATTACAGCCAATTAACTTATCAATAACCCAGTTAAATTCGTAGGATCATTAGTGTTTATAGTTTAGGAAATGTTAGCCATATGGCCAAATTTTTGTTTGTTGAAGCTACTGTGTCCTATTACATGCTTGACTCAGACAGACATTGAATAGAATTACATTTTTGTTGGCATGCATATATTTTCAAGTCACAAGCCCAGACATGAGAATCCTTTATTATGCAATGTGCAAAAGTGTTTCGCAAAATCTGCTCATTGTATATTTGATGTAATTTATTGTGATCATGCTTGTCAGGTCTTACTGATTTAGACTATATCATGCTTCTAAGATGGCAGACCTGTAATTTATGGTTGAAATCAGTTTGTTGCACTCTGTCATTCAGCCAAAATAGTACACAAGAAAATTCCCTGCTATTCTTCTCTGCTGACTCAATAGAGTCATTCTTCCTTTTAAGATTATTCTCAAATTTCAATCTTCCAAACAGGCACACACACCATGTGTGTACAAGTACACAATGTATCACTACTGTTAGTGCCCTTAAAAAAGTAGAACTCAACAAACTGAACCAAATCAACCATAGTGTTGTTGAATAACAATAATATCTATGATAACAATTTCCATATGTGTAAGCAGGTTAAACAATTTAAAAAAGTGAGTCAATGTATGATGGTTTTTAATATGTTACTCTGTTGAACTCAAAGTGAGTTATGGTTGTTTTTACGACAATGTAACTCTAAAGTGGGAGCTCCACTTTACTGCTTTGTCCTCCAGAAAAGCAAACATACACAAATTAATCAAAAGTGAGATTTTACCAATAATCATTTATTTAATCTCACAGAATAAAAATAAACATCTGTTGATTTATTTACAATGATTAATAAGGCATTGACACATTATCAACTTTGTGAATATAAAATTAAGTATTCAAAAGTATTCAAAGTAAAACTGGATTGATAAACGTGTTAAAAACAGTTCTATTATTTCCAAGTAGTGCATTTCTTTGTATATCATTCCATTCCTAAGTATAATTGATATTTACGGTTTTATATTTGTAATGTATGTGCCACATCACTAATCTGTAATCTGTTAGTGAGCATTTCTCATATAATCACAAGAAACACTCTGATAGTAAACAGTTCAGCCCACAAGTAAAAAAAAGCAGATTTTACAAGTTGATAGTCAGTGTCTTAAATAAAAGGCCGCGAAAATTGGCCATGTACAGTAGATATTCCACTTCCATAGAATCAGGAGTGTGGTCTGCCTCTGGAGGTATCCTCAGATATCAACAATGGCAAATATCTCTGGTTTTTCTGTATCATGGATCTGCATTGCAGAGTATGTGATGGCTTTCACCTCAGTTCCCTGGATTAGTAACACAGGACACAACACTTAAATAAATGCACTACAATTATATAACTTGTATTCATTTTACACAATTCTGTAAGTTTATGATAAAAACACAAAGTAAAGCCATCCGTGCTGGTATTCTTTGATTTTATTATAAAGAATTATATCCTGAATAAATAATGTATCAGTGATAATTCTTCAGGTTCTTTAAAGAAGCCTTACTGGCTTACCTGTGGATGCTTTTCCAGAGAGAATTCTTCACCCCAACTGTAATAAAACAAAAGAAAAATGACCAAACGAGAGAACAGGTTAGAGGCGATAAATACAATAGAAAAAAAAAGATTAGATAGCTGAAGAAGATAAGAGTAATAATTTTACGTGAGCATAGGTTTCAACATGCTCTGCTATAACCTTCATATTATTGTGGAGAGGTAGCCAAACTTACCCAATGGAGCGGATCCTGAAGCGCATTCTGTCTATGTGCAAAACCTTGATCTCCTAGTGGATATACAGACATACAATTGTGTCAAGAAGGTGACACAAGGAAAGAAATACTCAATTAATTAATAAGATCTTGACCTAGTCTATTAATGAAACAAGAATCTAAAGACATGTTACAACCATGTTAGGTAAATTACGCACAGCAGTGTAGATTAACTCATTCAACAAGCAACTACTGCACAATGTTATGATGTAAATCCTTTTCAGGGCCACAGGCCTGAACAGGTTGCAAGTCATTGTTAGAACATGCACAGCTAGACAGTCACTCATAGTCACACCTATAGTTAGTTAAAAGTCTCCAATCTGTCCAACTTGCATATCTTTGTACTGTGGAACACCCATGTGGACGAGTAAGTAACAGGTATACTCCACAAAAAAAGACCAGGGCCAAAAAAAAAAAAAAAAAAAAATCTTGTCCAGAACTCCAGATCTGACTACTGCCGAACATACTCACCCTGGGAACAAAGAAGAGATCTGCACTAAACTTGTATAACCAGTCATCTAAGAAGTGGAAAAGAAGAGACTCCATATCATCACCTGTTGAGAAGAAAAAAAAAGTAAGCATGGAGTTTAGTTCCAGTGAACTGAAAGCAGTGAGGCTGATACAGACCGGGTTGGTTTGAAACATATAAACAGGATGTGCTCTCACCCTCTGATTCCACATCCACAGTATCAAGCGGTTCCACTGTTTCTGTGTCCGTCATATAGCCGAACATGCCCATGGCACACTGCTCGAAGGCTTCCTCCAGAGAGTCTCCCCAGGAGTGAATTCTTAAAACAGAGATCAACATGATGTGAAAGTGATGAACACTGAACAACAGAGAAAAGGTGATATCTGACTTTCCAGAGATTTAAAAACACACTCACTGTACATCTGCTGTATGATCCAAGTCTGAAACAGTAAAACACAAGTTGACATGATGAGCCAGGGTAAACTGATTGACCAATAGAACAGATGGACATAGAAAGGTAGGATATATGTCACCTAATATACATAAAAAGCTGCAGCTAACTGGAGCATTGACATGATGTTAGCTTCAGTTAGCTGGGAGACTGTGACTGTTTTCATAAGTGAAAGTAAAGTAGGTAAGCTAGCTACATCATGATCACAAGCTAAGCTACCTACATCACTGCTCATAACCTCAGACTTACACTCATACTTCTTGTTGATAGGCGGGTATTTTGACTTGATAGCTTCCTGCGCCTCTGTCAGGTCTAACACACGATCGTCCATTGTAGCTGTAAGGTTTGTTCAACGTTTTAAAATATTACCAAACCTTCTCTTGACCATGTCCGTGTGTCACACCAGCTATCAACACGGTCCGGAGGAGGATTGCCGGACGTTGTAATGTGTTGCTGTGACGACTTCCTGGCGAGCGCTGATTGGACAGTCTTCTTCTGGTCTTGGCGCCATCGCAAGACTTCAGAGAGCTTTTCCAAAGAATCGCTACTCTTTGCCAGTATTAGCGATTTAAGTACAACACAATGGGTGACAAAGACGGTGAGTGTGTTTCTTTTTCTGACTTGGCTGGTTAAATGTGTGTGTGTTTTGTCCAGAATGATGGAAAGTAGGAGTCAGGATGTGCCGGTGCTTGTTGGCGCGCCAGCCAGCATTTCCCCTCATTGTTACACACCAGCCAGTTAGCTGTTGGCTAACGTTAGCTGCTAGCATACTGGCTACACAATGTTTTTAAATTACGCATGCAGGTGAACTTACTGTCCCACATGGAAGGATGTATGATCTTCCTTACAGACTGATTTAAGTATGTTTAAGAAACTACAGCAACGTTAGCATGTCAGCAAAATAAACAAGAGTGGGAGTTGAAGAAGAAGAAAACTTGTCTGGATGGAGTAACTTTAACTTCACCCCAAAATCCTATATTCAGTCCAGACAGTTTAGATGCTGCATGATTCAGTTTTGAAAGTGATTATATATAATAAAACTTCATGTTGCTGCCAAATCCGACCTTTGCAGCTGCGTTTGATGATGCTGTGGAGGAAAGGGTGATCAATGAGGAGTACAAGATCTGGAAGAAGAACACCCCTTTCCTTTATGACCTGGTCATGACTCACGCCCTGGAGTGGCCCAGCCTCACTGCCCAGTGGTTGCCAGATGTCACAAGGTGAGAGGACACCTGCTGCACCTTGAGAGACACCGAAACATGACACCAGAGAGGGATCAGATTTATATATTTATTTTTATGAATGAATGAATTATATATATTTTGACAGGCCAGAGGGGAAAGACTACAGTGTGCACAGGCTGGTCCTTGGGACACACACTTCTGATGAGCAGAATCATCTTGTAATTGCAAGTGTTCAGCTCCCAAATGATGATGCCCAGTTTGATGCCTCACACTATGACAGTGAGAAAGGAGGTGAGGGATAATGTGTGCATGGGAAGCTTTTTGGTGTTAAAAACTAGTGAATACTTTATGTTGTTCTAGCCACTTATTGCAGAAAATAAATGGCTTGATGGGTATTTCACTTCACAAATCACTGATGTAATCAATGTTCTTATGTTTGAATATTGTGGCTCACAGTTGTTTTCAATGAATGAATAAAGTTAAATCTTGCTGAAATCCTTAATGCTTCAGAAACTATAGGTACGTATTTTTGTTTTAGATTATATTCTAGTTAGTAAAATGCAATAAACCACACTTATATCTAATATACTATTTAACCTCCAGAACAGAATTTTATTTGACACAGTTATGTGCGACCAAACTATTTTATGTATCTGTTCTTTGATTTCAGAGTTTGGAGGCTTTGGGTCTGTAAGCGGGAAGATAGAGATTGAGATCAAGATCAACCATGAAGGAGAAGTTAACAGAGCTCGCTACATGCCTCAGAATCCTTGCATCATTGCCACCAAGACCCCCACCAGCGACGTGCTGGTCTTTGATTACACAAAGCACCCCTCAAAACCTGGTGAGGATTACGGACAAAACACATTTTTCTAAAGAGTTCTCAAAAGTGTATAACAAGTGTTGTTTCAGCACAATTTTTATAACATTGTTTTTATTCATATTGCAGACCCATCTGGAGAATGCTCCCCAGATTTGCGATTGAGAGGCCACCAGAAGGAGGGCTATGGCCTCTCGTGGAACCCAAACCTCAGCGGCTGCCTCCTCAGTGCCTCCGATGACCATGTAAGCAACCTGTTGTAACACACCTGAATTATTCTGTCTAGTATTGTCCCTCTTCCTCTTTTACCTTTCTAATCAGCATCTTGTGTTTCCCTACTCAAGTAATTATGAGTTATTATACATTGACCTGTTTGTTAACTAGTGTGTAATCTGATGTCAGTGCAAAGCTTTTCTTAACTTTGTTTGGAAAGTGCTATTATATTTTTTCGTTGTCCTTGATACATTTTCCCATCCATCTCTGGTTTCTTTTATAGACAATCTGCCTTTGGGACATCAGCACAGTGCCCAAGGAGGGAAAGATTGTGGATGCCAAGACCATCTTCACAGGCCACACTGCTGTGGTGGAGGATGTTTCCTGGCACCTGCTCCACGAGTCACTTTTTGGATCTGTGGCTGATGACCAGAAGCTCATGATGTGAGCAGCTTCATAACAATTGACTAACCACTGCAGTGATCCTGGAGAAACAAAGTTGTTGTTCAGTTTCAGTTCTTCGTTTTAACAGCGGCACTTTTGTTTGTTTTGGCACAGCTGGGACACACGGTCCAATAACACCTCCAAGCCCAGCCACGCAGTGGACGCCCATACAGCTGAGGTCAACTGCCTGTCCTTCAATCCCTACAGCGAGTTCATCCTAGCCACTGGCTCTGCAGATAAGGTGGGTCCACTCTTTCTCTGCAGAACTGTTAAATAATGTGCCGCTGTCCAATTATGCAGATCTGTCCTAATTTTCTACAAGTTGAATCAGCTTAAACCGACTACTTTTTTTTTTAGACGGTGGCACTTTGGGACCTGAGGAACCTGAAGCTGAAGTTGCACTCGTTCGAGTCTCACAAGGATGAGATCTTCCAGGTAAGTGCATTGGACACACACATACACACATGCACATGCACACATGTGCATGCAATGAAGTTCACACAAGACAAGCAGATTGTAAATGCATGCCCAACAATCTGTATATAAATGTAACAACATTCAATATTTTTTGATGAAGATTCCAAATACTTTATTTGTGGATCTCTACTACATTTGAGTGTTTGTGCATCAAACATACATTTTTGATCCTTTTTTATGTGCATTGAAAATCAGTCATTTATTTATTACATATGTGAATCTTTCTTCATTCATTTTTTAATATTGAGACTGAGCTGACTTCATATTGTGGAATGATAGCAAGAGGAATCATAATTCTGAAGAAATTCTGTATCTCAATCATATTTAATGTGCCATATTTACCTTTTCAACATACATACCTGTCCTTCATATACCTATCTTGTGGCTGTATGACATCAAGTACGTTACAGTTATCCAACTGATTTGATTCAGAGGAGCCATTGTAAACAAAAAAAATACTCAGAGTAATCAGGCAACAGTCAGAGAACTTTTATACCAATATAGTCTTGTTCATTATGACCTTTTGTTTTTACTTTTGTTTATAAAGCACTTTGGTGCAGAAATGTAATATATGGCCCATGTCTACTTGACAGGTTCAGTGGTCTCCTCATAATGAAACCATCCTGGCCTCCAGCGGCACCGACAGGAGGCTCAACGTCTGGGACCTCAGCAAGATTGGAGAGGAACAGTCACCAGAGGATGCTGAGGATGGTCCTCCTGAGCTGCTGGTCAGTTGTGATAGAAACAGATACTGTTGATCCCTGAGTGTTTTTAAATGAATGTAAAGTGCCGTAATAATTACTCCTGCTCTGTTTCCCTTTAGTTCATCCACGGCGGACACACAGCTAAGATCTCAGACTTCTCTTGGAACCCCAACGAGCCGTGGGTCATCTGCTCTGTATCAGAGGACAACATCATGCAAGTGTGGCAGATGGTAAGAGCTTTGTGGGAGTGTCAGCGTGTACATATCCAACACATCACGGAGAGAATTTTGAAGTGCATTTATTAACAATGAATACCGGTTACAGTGAACATACTTTTGAATTATTCCTTCTCCAGGCTGAAAATATCTACAATGATGAGGACCCAGAAGGAGCTGCAGATTCAGAGGTCCAGGCATGAGTACAGTCTCCACATCTCTTCATTTGACCTGCTTGTTAAAAATGGATCTGTTTTTCATTGGTGGGTGCATAAGCAGCAACTTCTTTTTAAAAATACATTTTGGGCAGCAGTGATTTTGTAGAACATTAAAGAACAAAATGCTGCGGTGTCATCTTGTTGTGACTTAAGTCTCTACTCGTCAGGTTTTTACATCTTTTAGTTTTTTTAAACTCCCAGAACTCAACTTGCTCAACTCAACTCTTAATGATGAATTCATCACAGATGTGTCCATCAACATTCAGGTTTGCTTTTTGGTGGCGTTAGTTCTTTCATCTTGGATTAGTTGTGCTAAAAACATTTCTACAGAGATCCATTTTTAATAAAAATTGTACATACTGTAGTTTTTTCTTGTATTTGCTTTATATTCGTAGTATGAATTTTCCAGAATGAGTGTTGTGTCATTTTTATGTGTGTGTGTGTTTTTTTTTCTCTGTGTTTCTTTGTCCGTCTGTGATGCATCTGATCTTTTGTGCACTTAAGAATATTCATAATAAAATATTTACAGTAAATCTGTTTGCTTGGTTTCTTTGTACAACAGGCCAGATAAGTTGTATCTAAGGGTAATTTCCTGTAAAATATTAACTGATGGAAGTAAATTAGTCAGTGGTAGCAAATAAGATATTCCTTTATTAGTCCCACAATGGGGAAATTTATATCATACTATCAAAATACCATTTGAATTATTGGACTCATAACGTGCAGTGTATTTGCAGTGCTGTGTTTGGGTCTGGTGTAGAGAATCATTTTAAGAATATCCACTAGAAATGAAATTATTGATCCTCCTCTGCAGTGGTTTCATTGGATTCATCACAGCCTCTAGAAAACAAGGTATTTGTTAGATTTTGTTAAGACTGATGCTCAACATTTACTGTATAGTAAGTCAAACATGGTCAGAGTAGTAAACTTACCTCAGAGATGTCAGCTCTATTAAAAGGCCATCTGTTTGATCATCCAAATCTTTCTTAGAGTTTCTTTGAACCTCAAACTCCACCTGAAGTTCTCTCAGTGTCTCTTGTAATGTCTCCACTGTTTCCTGTGCAAAGTGAACAAACAGCTGGCTTAGTTTTGCCAAACATCCCTTATGTCCTATGTGACTTCAGTCACCGTACCTTGTGTTGCGTGACGCTCTCCTCCTTTTCCTTCTCCATCAGAGCGATCCTCTGCTCTAGACAGGCTCTCTGCACCTCCAGTCTCTGTATGTCCTCCCTTAGGGGTCCCAGGCGGGCCCTCAGGTCCGTTGCCTGCTCCCTACACTTTCTCAAGGCGTCTTCCCCGATCTGCCTTCTCCTCAGCAGGGCCATGAGTCGAGGCTCGTACCAGTCCTCCAGTGCCTTCACGCTGCCGCTGAGCCGGCGCTGCAGTCTGACAGAAGCCTGGCGGCACTGGCTGATGTCGCTCATGGCCCTGGGTCTGCGGGGATGAGTAGCCTGGTCCCTCAGGGAGTTTAGCTGGTTCTGGTAGGCCTCCTGGAGCTGGGACAACTCCTGGGTCAGGCTGTGGATGTGGGCCTTGAGTTCCTCCTGTGGGTGGATGGAAAATTGATTAAGAAAAACAACAGTATAACTGAGCAAAGCTACTGTAAACCAAGTTTTTGCAGAAAAATGCGAACTGGAGAGGACAACTGTTCAAGACTTCATTTTCAATTGATTGAAGCCCATATGAATTTAAACAAACAATTAAGTAATAAAAGCAAGTACTCCAATCTGAACAGCACAGCAGACAACAATGAAAACACTTTTAACATTACAGACCAAAAAGATGCAGGCTGGAGCTACAGCGTATTGTGCCGGCCCATTTTACAATACACAATCTATTTGATGTCAGAATTTACCAGCATGCCACTCTGGTCATACAATTTATATATGTTAATTAATTTTTTTTTTTTTTTAAATAAAAAAAATAGAAGTTGCATGTTTTCGTTTCCTCACTATAGCAGCTCTATAAATTAATTGCATTAAGGGAAATACAATGTTTTTAAATATCAATCCTGAGCCTTTGTTTATTAAACATGCACATTCCTCTCAAGTCATGCTGACTACCTCTAATTTTAAACATCTTTGAAATAACTACAAGAGAGACAGATCTAGGATTTTTCTAAATCAGATGCCCTAAAGCAGCAGGCCTGGTATTTTGTAGGGAACTTGACTTTTCGCATTTTGTTGACTTTTTATGTATGTAGAATTTTATGCTGCACATATATTCAGTTAATTTATTAATATTAACTTCCTGGGGTTTTTTTAAATGCTGGTTTTAGTGTTTGCTGCAAAGCCAATTGTCCACCTGGCACAAGTGAAGATTAAAAGATTAATTAACTGTAGATGAGCACCTGTCAAACTGCAGAACAAAACAATCATCTGTTATAACCTGCCACAGTAGTTTCACTCCTCCAGGTGTCATGAATCATGTCATGTTCCTACCTGTGTGACAGCAGACTGAGCCACCTCGTACTCATGTGAAGCCAGCGTCACCTGGCTCTGGATGCAGTCTCTGGCTGTGGCAAACAGTTTCCTCTTCACCTGCTGCACTTCCTCATGAACAGCAATATAATCCAGCTGAGCCAGCGTGAGCAGCCTCTGCGTGTCCACCAGCCTCCCTCTCAGGTGCTCCACCACCCGCAGCATGGGTTCATGCAGGCGGAGGAGCTCTTGTATCAGCTCGTCTCTCTGCGTCTCCAGATGGGACACTTGCTGGATGCAGCGATCGAAAAGCTGCCCCAAGCTATCCATGACTGGCTGTTCCATTTGTATGCTGGGATGTGGTGTGTCCTTGTCTAGGGGAATGATTGTCTCTGTTTCAGAGTCAGTGTGGCTGTTGTCTGTGATGTTCTCAACAAATCGATGTTCCATATGTGGCTCCTCAGTAGATGCCATGTCTGTCCTGTTCTCTGTTGATGTTTGATTGTCCATGGCCTTCTGAGAGGCAAGCTAGAAGAAAGAAGGAGAGAACGATCATTAATCAAATCACCAGCAACAATAATTGATGGGATTATGTTTTTAAAACCTCATTCTCATTCTTTGAATGTTGTTTTGCATAATAGAATGATTTAACATCAATTTAATCATGCTTAAAATTCTGATTGTTGCAAATCTTAAAAACATCCAAAGATCACACACAAGAGGACCTTAAAAACCTTCAGCTCCCTGTCAAAATCTATATCTTACACTGATCAGTAACAATTCATATAAACTCTTACTTTGTTTGGAGGTGTCAGTCCGGAGAGCTGCGAAGACAGTTTGCTTTTAACTTTAAGGACAGCTCTGCAGTGTGTCTGTCTCTAGGAAAACAGAGGCACACTTTGTGTTTATTAATAACACTGGAGGCACGGGGGAAACTCTATCTAAGACTCGCTCATAACCCCACATGGGATCACAAACTGTGTCAGTGCTGAAGGCAGACTGGCCTACATGCTCTGGATGCATCAGCTCACACATGTCTGGACCAGCCTGGGAATCGCAGAGAGATATATTTATACAACCTCACAGCCTGTTTTATGTACATTTAAGAGAAGATAGTGACATCATGACTGAAAACTGTTTGAGCAATAACTTTTCTCAACTGAAAACATTTAGCCTCAGGGTCATGTACAGGCAGAGGCGGCGGCATTAGCAGGCCTGTGCAAGCTTTTCTTTTAATAGCCTACCTCAGTATCGAGCACATAAAGTTACATGAAGTTTGCATGGTTCATATACAGTGTTTGTAGTGATTTGCATGCTGCCTATCAAATTCCTCATGCACAAATAGAGACACACATACATCACCACACACTAGGAAATAACAAAACTTGAGAAATGAATAGTCCATATTTCACATGGAAATATCATAGCACACTGTATGCAAATCAGTATTTCCAAAGGTCATGATTTTTACATTTTCAGGCAGCTGCTCTTTGCTTAGGACGACAATTTATCCTCTGACACTTTCAATCAGCCTTGTTTCCCACTTTCGCAATGCTACTTAGAAAGCAATGATCTGCTGGAAACTTGAGGCCCAGCCATATGTACAACAGGTGAACGCCGGCTGCAAATTGAACGAGCCTCTGACGAGTAGATCAAATCCACCTGAGTGTCACCTGAACACATACTTCAATTGAAAGGATACAACTCAAGGAAATCTGACCTTTTGTTTAAAGGAATTAAGTTGATTAATGCCACAAATGTGCTTGAATTTCGTTGCTGACCTAGAAATAGAGCAGATCCATTTTACATGTCATAAGTTTTAAATGTTTCTTATTTTTCAAACTTTCTGATTATTTCCAGGTTGAGATGAAAAATTGTGGAGGTTTCATTATCGCCTCAGACTTTTCAAAAATAAAGAAAACCGGTCATGTTTTACAGATCACAGTCAATATGTTTGTACCTACAAAGCAATTCATAAAACTTTTAGACATGAACTTTCATTTCTTATAACTTCCATGTAAACAGTTAATATCCAGAAGAAACAGGTTGAGAATGTTGATTAAAGGTAATTGGAGAAAAACATTTCTTAAGAAGACATTTTCTTCCCATTATAAAGCTGGAAATGCAACCTAAGCGTGGGAAAACTCTTCCTCCCTGCCTGTGCGTGACTTGTCATTCTTCCCTCTCGCCACTAGATGTCCTCGCAGCACCGACCGCAGCTGCTCGCTCTCACCTGAGCGCCTCCTCCAGGTGGGAGCCGCAGGTCGACGCAGCCTCTCTTCACTTCCCCTCTGCTGCAGCGTCCGCACACTGACAGTGAAGAAGTTAGTTGAGCTGACATCCAGCAGAGAGATCTGCGCCCGAGAACACATCCAGACTTTAGTCGCTTCCTGAAGAGTTTTTCATGGAAATGGTTCACCTGAAGTTTTCCTTCGGAGGGTGAAAGTTTTGGAGTTGGAGAGGAAGGAGACTCTTCAAATGGAGAGAGGGTGAATCAACACGTCCGGATCAGAAAAGTTCAACAAGGTATTTGCTTTTCTTTGTAGTTGTATTATCCACTACCTTTTTTTCCTTTTCTTTTGCATATTGTTCCTTACAAAAAAATTCAAACTATAAAAGCTGCATGATAAATAGTGAGAAGTTTAGTTTAGTCTTCTTTCAAAAAGTTGAAACCACAGAAAAAAGTGAGAGCATGATCAACTGAATCAACTTTTAAGGATGTCTTTAAAATGCATTTTTATTCCTATCTATTACATACTGTTCTATTACAGTTGCTTTATTTTGAAAAAACAAAGATCAGACTTAAAAAAAAACACTGTGTTCTTAAGTGTAATGAGATAAAGTGTGATAGAGATGGGTGTCAGGAGATCCAGGCTGAGTATAGGCATGCATGGAAAACTAGGTGTGGGAGATTTGCTTAGCTTGGCCTTGAGGGCTCCTGAGCACAGGTAATTTAAGACCTGTAGTGCTTCTCTCAGCTATGGAGCTTATGACAATGAAGCCTATTGTGTTGTTTCCCGTCACTGTCCCGACAGCAAGTGACTGCTTGACAGCATGCTGCTCTGACACTTGCTTTAAATCATGCCAGTCAATGACAGGCTTGTGTATAGTGCTCTCATATAGATCCAGTGGTGGCTGATTAACCTGGCAGAGATAACAGGACCACCTCAGGACCTCCTCGGGGTCGGTTTGTCCGCCATCCTCTGGACTTTGGACTGGAGGTGAGCTCCAAATCCAAATTTTGCTGGAAACCCTGCAGTGATCCACCATTGTTTTTTTTCCACCTCCATGGCTGCAGGTTTACCTCTAATACCCTCTGGTAGGTGAGGCTGAGACAGAACCATTTGTTTAGAAAGGGTGTGTCGCATACTGGTGCTCCTTCTTCGCCAGCCTGCCATGCCAGGGCTTGTACCCATGGAGATTACAGGTGTGTTATGTAAGCAGTGGAGATACAGCAGAGTCTGGTGGATACCTGAGATTCACAGGAAGATCAAGGCCGAGACGGGATGATAACTCGGAGGCAGTGGGAGATGAGGGATAGGACAGGATAAGGAATCCACTGAAAGCGCGTTGTGTACTCGGGGACATGTTGCAGCCAGGTAGGTTCAACTTTACACTTGTTTGCTGAGTTCACTCGTGACCCGTCTGTGACGAAGAGCCAGCTCAGTGGAGGAAAGGGGAAAAGTGTTGGTCAAGAGAGAGCAACAGTGGAACAGTTGATGTTGTAACAGACTGTGACACATGATTGTGTGTGTGCACGTTGGGTGATGGGAGAAGTGTCGGGCAGCGAGGGGAAACTCCTGGATGAGTAGGATCCAGTGTGCTGTTAATCAGAAAGATGAGTAACTCATCAGCGAGTCCTCATCAACACCTCTAAAAGATTTAATCAGTAGTTGTTAAAGGCATGATTGAGTGTGTGTGTGTGTGTGTGTGCAAACAAGCCTGATTTCTCTACTGCGCTTAAATTTGATTCTTTCATTTTTTGCCTTTTTGAAAGTTCCCATCAGTTTTGGTCCAAACTGAGGACTATTTTTATTCCCACACTGCATTCTTCTCTGACTGCCGTCCACTCAGGCGGCTGTCAGACTGAGTCAACTTCAGATCGAAAGGATTTCAGTTTTTGTTTTGACTGGGCAGAAGCAGAGACACTGAGATGCCAGGATGTATTTTTAAACCCCAAGTGTCCAGCTGTGTTTGCTTTCCCTGGTCGCTGCTGCTGCACAACACTTTCTTTTTTACCCCTGACTGACCTGTCAGTTCAGGGGTCTTAAGCTCCAAAGAGGCTGCGGTCCAGACGTGGACCCCTGGCAACCCCTGGAAGCCGAGTAAACAACACACTTTACAGACACTGTCTCTGCTGACTGTCTCATTCTGCCAGAGACAAGTCGAATTTCCATGATATTTCTTTCCTGTTTTAGGAAAGAAACAAAGAGGTAAACAATGGAAACTAAGAGTACAGTGAGTCAAATGGAAACATTTTAGTAACTGACCACATTTTACTGTAATTTATTTCAAAATTTAATCAAAGACACTCAACAAAATTCAAAATTGGACCAAAATTTATATGACATACTGTGGAAGTGCTTTTCTTATGCACTGTTGACAATTACAGTGTATCAGCAAGCATTAGCACTGACATGATTGATGATCAATTAATTGATTAGTTGACTGACAATTAATCAGCAATTATTGATAACACTGCCGACTTTCAAAATTCTGACATTTTAGGTTTCTGTGTCTAATGTGATGATTAAGCTGGATAGAATAGCTTTGGATTTTGGACTGATGGTCAAATAAAAATTTGAATTTGAATAATAATGGCCATTTCTCACTATTTTCTGACGTGTTATTGACAAAATGATCAACTGATTAATCAAGACAAAGACTGGAAGATAAATAGTTAATGAAAGTGATCAGTGGCTGACCTAAACGAAAACATTTTAGGGGATGGCACTTGGTGAATGCGGTGAATCCACTCACCACATTTTAATGCAATAAACTTCAGATTATATTTTAAAACACAGACACGATTTAAACAAAATGCGAAGTTGCATTTCTCACTAATCATCAAAATAAAAATCAGCAGTTCCTTATTTATTTACTGTCAACTATGCGCCTACGTGCATTTTTTTCATTCTTTGATGCACATTTTCCCACATGAACTGCAAAAGGAAAAAAAAATGTGTCCTGTTACCATAGAGGTAAAATATTTGTGCCTCCCCAGTACACAGTGAAGTATCATCTGAGCCAGTGAGTGCACACAACCACATGTTATAATGTTATCTGAAAATGACTCTCATGCGCCTGCCATTATCCTTTTTCCTTCATGGCTCTGTCTCCCAGGCCACTGTGCTGTTTGAGGGATGTGCGGCACAGAGGGAGGGGGGGCGGGCGGGGGTAAAAGGGAGAATGGCAGAACAAGAGGAGGGGATGAGGGGTGGAGGTCTGGGAGTGGAGGTCTAGTGGGGGGTGAAAGCAGATTTGGAGTGAAGAGTTCCTCAGTCGGTAATTATCAATCTCTCAGGAATGCAGCCGCTGCTCTTACCAGACAAGCTGCTGCACGGCTACAGCAGCCTCATAGCACGCCAACTCGCATTACCCCGTCCACAGATCCCTGCACGGTGCCGCCGTGCTCACACACACGCACACACACACACACACAAACACACACACACAGAGGCGTCTATAACCTCAGTGAGTTCAGTTACATGGCATTTTGGTTTATTTGTGTCATTATTGTCTTACAGTGTTATTGTTGTTTATTTTTATCACCGTCATTACCCACATGGTCGTTTTCTGAAACTTTATCCTTTCTGCAGCAAACAAAGGGGACCGCATAATGTCAGTAAGGGGTTGTCTTCCAGTCCAAGTTCTTCACCACTGTGTATTTATGCTGATATGTTGGAATAAAACCAGATTGTAGGAAACATAATTGTAATCCTCTGTCAACGCAAAAAAGATGTCTATTTGGAAAGAGGAGACCACTTTCTTTAATATGGGAAATCTGTCATTGATTCTCGATGACTCCCGCAAAGCTTCCCTAAGAAGCTCTCCTAATTCGTTTCCCCCCGACAGTCCCCGGTTTGCCTCATCCTCCATAACACTACCTTGTTCTTATACACTCTATGTTTATACATGAGTATGAGTAGTAGCCCAGACAAGGTAGCTCTTGAGTAGCAGTGCTCTCCTTTGTTTGATAATGCCCAGAGAAGACAGCCAACGCCCTGATTGATGCCTTCAGGTGCCACACAGTAACACCAGTTTTTTCACACTGGTAAACACTTGCTATTTAGTTACACAGTCACTTAAAGTGTGGTTTAAGGACTGTTATTGCCAGACCTGGCTGTTACTGTCGAGCCTATTCCGGTGATCTCAGCAGGAAGACTGGACCAAATCCAAAACATCCTTCTCCACCACCAAAAAAGGAGAATATTAACCTTGTTAATCTATTATTCCCGTCTAACCACGTTCGGCCTGACCTTCACCTCGCTCGCTGACAGCTAAGTCATGCCATGTGAATAACCAGCGGCTCAGGTGTAGATGTGAATGGCCTCCTGGTTAAACTGAGCCAGTCCTAATTCAAACAAAGTTGGCTGCCTGTATCCCTGCCACTCCCTCTCGGCTTTGCCTTATCCCCGCGAGGCATTGCAGTCTGCTCCGTCAGCTTCCCTGTATGACTCACGGCAGCCCTTGCTACAGTTCCTGGAGACCCGTCCCACGCCGCCGCCGCCTGCGAAGTTCACATTGTTCATATTTGCCAGAGTAGATAAAGGTTTGATTGCACTTGTGTAAAATCAGTATTGTGAGTTTTCCATAAGTTGTGTTGCAAACTGAGGACTGCTGTACCTGCAGTTTTTTTGAGTAGTCCCACTCACACTTTGGATCAATTTAATGCACTTTTTATGAAATGTTTGAGCCTGTTTCTGTTAACGGGAGCTACATGTGTTGCGGATCTATTTGTTCCAACTCTGCCAGATATTTCTTTGATCCAGCATCCATCCTGTTGAGCTCTGGGATGTGCGTCTTTTCTATCGTTTCTTATTGAACCTAATTCTTGACCATATTGGTGTAGTTTGTTGCATAAAACAGTGCAACGGGCGCCTTGTTGAGTAAATCCCACCTTAAAGGCATTCGGTTAAATACTGAGAATTACTCGTACTTCCTCTTTGACATTCTGGATCTTTTGAGGGTGTGTACACGCTTAAGTCCCTCGGATTTAAAGTAATTTTTGTATATAACAAAAACTGGCTTTCTCGCTTCTTGTGCACACCAGTTTGCCAAAGACAGGTAAGTGTAAGATGGAAATCTCCAGTGTATTTATGGATTTGGGTTTGGATTTGCACAGTAAGCTGTGCTGCTGTGCTTCGCTCAAGGCAAGGCAGGTGTCAGTGCTTTGCTTTGCTTTGTTGACCAGGCTGTGTTAAAGTGGAGAGGATATCCATGTTTTAGCCCCGGGACATATAGCTGTCAAAAATAAACACAACACATGTAATTTCCAGATGGAGTCTCACAGTCTATTTCGTGACCGCGTGTAAACTATTATCAGCCCCAGTTTACTTCATGCTGATGTGTACACACTGCAGTCAATGTCAAATAGTCGGTCGGTGCTGCAGTTATTGACACACTGCGTTGAGGTTTTGCTGTGTTTGAGCGGTACCTCCTGGCCGATGTGAAAGCCTGGCGTCTTTTGTAAAGGATAAGTAAACAGCATGTTGGAACACATGCCTGCTCCGGCAGGACTGGGGCTGGGCTGCAAAAAACCACAGCGGGTTTAGTGTGTGTGAGAGCGAGACGGAGAGAGAACATTCAACATTTTTGTGTGTAAATCAGCTCAGGGCATATGACAGGATCAGGATCTTTATGATGATACCATACACACTGATGATGTGTAGTGTCTGCTGTGATGGTGGTTTTTAGCTATGCTTGTGCTACAAACCCTGAAAAAAATTGAAACCCTCCTTTTGTACCTATAGTTTGTGTATCAACTTTCATGAACTGAGAGGTGTGGTTAGGGGTTAAGTGATTGCTGGGACAATGAAGCAACTCTGTAATTAAGATGTCGGCCGTGGTGCTTTAACTTTGAAGAGACATAGTGAGACTGAAGCCTATTTGCTGGAGAGAGGATTATGACTTTTTTTTCCTAGATAAACCTGAGAGATGTGACGTTCTCTTCAGTAAATGTTGAGACAAATAGGCTAAAAATAGACGCCATCAAACGAAGAGATATTTTTAAAACGGTGACAGTTTTAAAGGAGACTCCATGTGTGCGTCACCTCATTAAATTTGTTTGCAGAACTGAAAATTGCAGGTTGTTATGTGTAACCACAGCAATGGTGGCATGAGTCAACTCCTTGAGGCCGGACTGCACAGACAGTGGTCTGCTGGGTGGTCTTCTGCCGCGTCCCAGAGCTCTTAGCATTACTCCGGTCCCTGTGTGATGGAAATAATACGAGGAGCTGTTGCAATCCCAGCCTCGGGCTGCGGGCTTTAAATGAATGAATGAACCAGCCCCCTCTGCTCCCGAGAGACGAGTCTGATTATTGGCGACTGTAGCCAATACAGATGCACGGATCTTAGTCATGGCCAAATGACTGTAATTTGGAGCAGGAGAAACACAGGGCTTAGTGCAGGGAGAGGCCTGGTACTTTTCTCCGGAGAAGATGGATGTTCTTTTTTGTTATTGGCCTTTCACTACAACTCACTCCTTATTTCTACTGCATATACACCGTGCCACTTCAAATGTGCTGCAGTTCAGCTTGGACACATTAAGAAGACAAATTACCTGAAAAAATGCCCATGTATGTATAAAGTTTAGAAAGGTATTCAAGTATCTCAAGCACTCATCTTCAGCCTGTCATACTCCTGCATACTCCTGTCATGAGTGTGGATACAAACCTCTTTTTCTGGAGAGGGCAGAACCAGATTCAGCTCTACTTTTTAGCCGTACTGGTGGAGTTGTTGAGACTCTAATAGCTCAACAACTATTGGATGGATGACCATGACATTTTGGACTGACATCCATGGTGCCCAGAGGATGGATCCTAATGTATTGGCCAAGTGCAATGTCCAAATAAATATTTATTTTAACATCAGAATGGGCCACAACATGCCATTATAAATGAAGCATTGTGGTGCAACAGAGATACAAATCATATTCTTCAGATGTAAGGGAACATGCTTGTTTGGTACAGGGTCCAGCAAAACATTACATCACATCATCGTCATCATCATTATTATTATACTTCTTTCAATGAAAATTAAATGCAAAAATGACCAACCGTATTAAAATCATGAGTCATATCTGTCACAATGATGGCTGTGTCTAAGCACAGCCTCACAGAGCTGCTGGCATGGCTGTAGACTTGTTTCTACTTTAAGTACCCAGTGAAGACCACCGCCTGCCTCGGAGGCTACTCTCAGTTGCCAATTTATTAGGAACGCCAGGCTAAACCTAAAGCAATCTAATACAGCCATCATGTAATAAGCACCAAGCTTCAAGATTGTTGTAATCAGTTTTTGTTTAAACTGTTTACAGAGGTTTTGATTCTAGTTATTTTGGAGGCCGTAGGCTGTAGTCCTGTTGAACTGTAGTGCATTGTTTCTGTTCTTTACTCTTATTGATATAGCTGGAATGGACCAGATAAAAGACACACCTGTTGGTGTAACGCAACACAGTTCAACAGCAAACTACATCCTTCGAAATGACCATAAAGTGAATCATCATCTCTCTAGAACAGTGTCAACTGAAACTCAACGTGTTAATCCTCATGAATGAGGATCCATTGCAAAATTGTTTTATTGCATCAAGTTGCATTAGTGTGTAGTTAATAAATAGGCCACTGAATGTATATTGCCTGTGTCTTCTGTACTCCAGGTTTTCTGACACTATGAAGATTTGACTGAGAAAAAGTTAATTTATGACCAGTATCTAAAGCATCTGGCTTTAAAAAGCGCACATCTGCTCGAAAACTTTCCATACGATGCAACCCAAACCACAGTCCTCTAACTTCTCATCACAACTCTCCCTCTGCATTACACACAACTTTGTTGATAATGAGCAGCTTGGAAACAACATTTGTAATCGGCAGTCAACATGACATAGGTTTCTGTGGTTTAGGTTCACGTCTCATCTGGGGCAGGAAAGTATTCCTAGAGACTTCATTACTGAAAGATGTTCGGTTATATTGCTCACACACTGCTTGTGCTAAAATCTGCCTGCAGTGTTTTTCATGCATGACCGTGAAGCGACACAGCAGCCAAAAAACTTTTCATGAACTTTCGACAGCCAATCACCCAGGGATTCATGATTCTCTCACTCTGACTCCGCTCCCACCTTCCCTCACTCTTTGTCTGCTTATTTACAAGCTCTGACTCTTGTCATCTTAAGAGTCTGATCCTACTTTCAGCCTCTGATCTGCAGATAAGTGTCTAATAAAGTACGCAGCTGGAAGAAGCCAAGTGCAAGCTACAGATCCCCAGGAGCAAGGCTGGGAAACCTGCCTTAAAGTAGAGGAGTTTAGCAAGGTGAAGGGGTGGAGGAAGGAAGCTGAGAGAGAGAGGCGATGAGCTCATTCTTCTTGGAATCAAAGGGAAAATTAGATGAAGGAAGACAATGAAACACAACAAGGAACAAGAAACAGAAATGACATTGATGTATGAATGAACACTGTTGGAAAAAAAAAAAAGACCCATCAATGCACGTTAGACACTGTTTGTTTTTCTGTTCTCTGGCTCTTCCGAGTGTGCTGTTGTGCCTGTGTGTAAAAGTGCATGAGCCTACGGGTGTGGCTTTGTGAATTATGACTCCATGTTATGGAATGAAGGGAGCGGTGCCAGTTCTTTCTTTGCAGAGCTGTGAAGTTGGGTTCAGAGGGAGGAGGGGGTCTGTGTAGGCTGAGTGTGTGAGTTGAATGAGCAGTGCCCACGGAGACGCACAAACACAACAGAAATACACACACACACTCACCATTTGCCGTGGTCTAAAGAATAAGATTTTGCAACTATGAAAATTTGCCTGATGCTGTATTTATTTGCATCTGTCATATTCATGGTTGTGTACACTTTACACGACTGAAGCATCTTCTGAAGCATCTTTTAACTGGATTTCAAAACTTTAGAACCCCTTTTTTCCCCCCAAGTTTACAATTACTTTGCTAAGACTTGAAACCTGTTTCGCATCCATCATCGTGAACCTTGGCTTTTGTGGTGCGTTCAAGGAAGCACAAGTATCCACCACATCAACAGCGGAAAAGCATGAGAATAATGAGCTATGTTGATAGGAAATCATACCCAGAAGGCAGACAGTAATCAGATATGTTAATTGTTGTAAGAACACTGAGTTTGGCAGCGTCCCTGGTTAAAAAGGCCTCTTTGCAGCAGCCAAATCTCAAATATCGGATGTTGTGATTCTCCTGAACAGACAGAGCGAGGTTGATTTTCATGGTGACAGAGTAACGTTAACAAGTAATAAAATAAAGCTGACATTTTGCCTCCCTTGTTGTCAAAATTCACTCTGATGGATGATCTAAAGCAAGTTTCAAGTCAGTTTATTTTAATACTACACAGGCACTGGGATTGAGGAAAGTTAGAAATCACTCAAAAAGTCTGTGGTCCTTTTTGATTATTTCCGCTTCTCAAGTGCCAGCACATGTAGAGCTCGCGTGATGAGGCCTAAAATTAAATTTCTCCCTCCCTTCTCTTCTTTTTCTTCATTCAGGGTAAAGCTCCAGCCTGAGGCGGGATGTCAAACCGTGACTCGATGGGCTTCGGGGACCTGATCCCCCAGGATGTGGTTGATATATTTGCCCAGGAGAAGCACAGCAAAAGGACCCGGAAGAAGCGTAGTAACTCCCTGGGCCGGGCCCTGGGCTGGCTCAAGGGCAAGAAGAGGAAGGATCTCGGTGCTCAGGGGCAGAACCTGGGTCTAGGTCCCGCGCTTGACTTGGCTTTGGATGGACACCCTGCTGGGCATCAGAGAGCAGGAAGGCAGGGTCATCCACAAGGTAACGGTCATGGTAAGAGCCTGCAGGATGCTCAACAGCCATTTGATCCCATTCAGTATTTTATAAGGGTGTTTGCATCTTGGCAGTTTTGTCTACGTTTTGTCACCATTGTTACATTTTTGAACTTGCTTGACCAAATTTACATCGTCCTCTCGTAATCTCTGATAATTTATGCCGTTTTTTTTTTTCATTTTTTTAGATAACTGATTAATTAAGTAATTTATCAAGCGAATCATTGGCTCATTTACGCCTCTCAAATGTGTACATTTTAGTTGTGGGCTATTGGATTAAACAAGGAATTTGAAGACATGACCCTAGCATCTGGGGGCTTACAATGGGCTATGTTTCACTATTTTCAAACTTTTCTTATAGTCTTAATCATGAATTGATAAATCAAATTTATAGTTAGTCGAAAACACAAAAATGCAGAATGTTTTTGCATGTCAGAGCATCCTTGAATCCGTCATCGCAGAGATAAGATAAGATACCTCTGACACACACATATAAGATAAGATAATTCTTTATTGATCCCCCATAGGGGAAATTCGGGAAAAGGACGTTGCATTGGCCGGGAATCGAACCCGGGCCTCCCGCGTGGCAGGCGAGAATTCTACCACTGAACCACCAATGCATATACATCAGTTCGGTTCAGTTAATCAAGGCCGGGACAGATGATTAAGGTTTTGTACTGACATGAAAGAAACCAGTGGGTGCCTGCAGGGTAGGAAATGACTCTAAAAATACTTGAATCTAAAAAATATTTATCAATGAATTGAATTGTGTGAGTGAAGTCATTTGTTGCTTATGGGCTAAAACCTTTCAGTGTGATCATGTAATGTATTGAACCTTAACACTGAGCTCTCTGTAAAACATTTCTATTGAGAGCAGAGAGTTTAGTAACATGACTTCTGAGAGTAGGAAAAAGTTCCTGGGAACCAGTTTCATATGCTGCTCCTTGGCTCCCAGGCATGTGTGTGTTTGTTCACTGGAGGGATGTTTGAACAGACTGACTTCCTACTCACCCTCTGACCTCTTGCTCGCTTTGTTTGCCCTGAAAAAAATCTCTGTCCTGTTCTGCGATACCATCACTTAGTTTACCTGGTGTTCAGGTTACATGGAGGGTGAAGCGCTGGGCAGCATGCATGAAGCAGATGGTGTATTTTATTTTAACCTTTGTGCAGCCACACACACACACCCACACCCACACAGTCAACATAAGCAAAACCCAACTCATGCCTGTAGTGAATGTATGAAAACATATTACTCTCACACAAAATTGCAGCAACACTCTTTCTTTCCAAGAGCTGTGGGATCTTGTTGGAGCTTGCACATGTGCACTCGACAGTCAGCTCAAACTCCACCGGTTCTGTTTTCTCTCTCTTTTTTTTTTTTTAACTTGTGAACCACGAACACCATCTTTAGTTTTACACCCTCGTTAATCACACCTTGATGCAGTCAGACCTGAAACGCAAAGAAACATCAGACAAGCTCGATGTTCCACTGAGTCGACTTATGCAAGAAGCCTAGAGTACAAACACTGTTCGGAGTAGGCTGTTGAGTGTGTGTCTGGCCCTGCTTGTGCAGTCTTGGCTAATTACTTTGCAGACAGAGGAGGCCCCGCCTGATTCTCCACTCCGCGTCTTCTGCAAGTGGAAGCCCGGAGCTCGTAGTTCAGCTGGAAGGGTGTGAGGGGATTTCCAACGACATCCAAACTCATTCAGTCAAGCTATACCCACAACAGAAGATGGAGATGTATAAACACATTTTCACATCTGCGGCGTAGACGAGCGTCAGTGCTGGCGAGAGCGTGCGTATGCAGACGGCATTACACAATCTCTGCCGCTGTATTGTGCTGCTTCTGGTTCAGCAGTAGAGTTTTGTAAGAGAAAGTAAACTGTGAAGACTGATAAGGTATTTCTCCCCCGCCAAGGTCGACTTGGAGACTACCTCCCACATTGAGGAGAGGCTGTGAAACCTTTCCTCCACTTTTTCACAAATGCACTCAAGAAGAAGAGGAAATTTCTGGATTTTTTTTTTTTTAAAAAGAAAGTTGTAACCAAACTTCAGTGATTGACGTGATAGAAGCCAATATGCCTTTCCTGCATTGAGATAATAGGCCTTAAGGTTACAGAATTCTACCTCTTCAAAGCCGGAAGTTGACTGTTGACTGATAAGTATGATTTATGTGCCAGGTATTAACATATGCTGCTATTGAGCCCTCAGCAATCAGATTGTTGGTGCTGGCAGCAAACACAGCAAACTCCTTGCCTCTGGTTAGAGAAGAAGCTCAGGCATTCCCAAAATGCATCCAGAGGAGGTTTATTACAGGAGCTGGACACAGTGCAACACACTTGCCCAGAAAATTGAATACCTCCAGCTGAGCCCCTGATGATGATCTGTATTGATGCCAGAGGGGCCTCCTGCCTACTAAATGCCTGGTATGGCAGGCACAGTGCCAGTTAATTAAAAGCTATGCCAGGACCGTTACAGTGAGGGAGGAACAAGGGGTTCTGTTTTCCTGACCCCTCCACTCACACTGGACCCACAGAGGATCGCATGGTGGACGCGAACCTATGAGACTAGTATGAACCTCGAACCCACCTTAGTTGTTAATACTTTTCAAGCAAATGTATGAGGATAAACTGCTTTCTCTTTTTCTTATGATAATAAACTGAATACCTTTGGCTTTAAAGTGTTAGTCAAAAGACAAAACAAGCGATTTAATTATCGCCTCAGGCTTTAGGAAGATTTGTTAAGCATTTTTCCCAAGTTTAATTTTTACATAACAATTACTCAGTTAATTCAGGAAATATCAGGAAAGATTAGTCAATAATGAAAGTCATTAGTCAAAGCCCAAGACAATGTAACAATAATTTTTCAAATTAGATATTTTTTTGGGTTTTTTCTAAATGAATTGTTTCAGATAGTGCAAATCATATTCTGTATTCTTTCATACTTTTTTTCAAGCAGATTTTTTGAAGTGACTTCAGAGAGTTCATATTATTTTCAAAAAATTTTATTTCTCTTGAGCATCACACGTACAGAAAACTGGCATTAAATATCTGGTCAGATTTGTGATCTTGATGACTTATTATGTAAAGATAGCTTCTGATTTTAAACAGAATTCTACATTATTTTACTTTGTTAAATTAGGTAAAGATTTTAACATTTGCTAAGGAAAGGTTTTAATGGAAAACATGTTGTATATTTCTCAGACTAAGGCACAGAAAAAAGTGTATTTTTGGTTTTCCATTGGCACTAGTGTCTAAAAATCTTCAATGACTACGCAGCTCTACTCATGCTTGCATTCATGTGATAGGTCCTTAATGAAGTAACCTGCTATTAACACATCAGACAGTTTAATCTCCCCATGTGCATTCTTTTCAGTTCCATTTATGGATGACAATATTGGTTGCTCTAGATTTCATGTTCCCTGTGACCCCGCGCTGTCCATACCCTTTGCTCTCGCAGGAATGCATTTTTTTGTAATCAAGGCCTGTGGAGTTTGACCAGAGCGGGAACTGCACAGTAGCAGTTTTTGGAGCGATAAAATCTGGCCCCCTGGACTCTTCAATGCTGTAAACCCATTAACAGTGCATTGTCTTCTTTGATTACCTGGACAATGTTTCATCCTGAGCCAAAAAACAGAGGCTATCTGTCATTACGTGTTAATTCACTTCCGTGCTGCTCTGGCCACTTAGATCCTGCCTCGTGGGGTTTTAGAGCAGTTCCCCTTGTTTGGTTAAATGGAAACAAGGTGAAGGGAAGACTGATGAGGTCATACAGTCCCGTACGACCAGAAGATCACCTGCTCGCTCGAAACACTCCCTCGGAGATTCCTCACATTCCTGAGCTTTTTAAAGATATTTCTTCAAGGAAGCTGGAAATAAGGAGTCCTTTGTGTGTGTGAGACTATGTGTTTGGCATACATGCCAGGCTGCACATCGTATGAGCTGTTTTATTTGACTTCCTTTCTTGGATATTTTGCCATAGACACGGCTGAATTTAAGAAACATTGTGAAGCTTAAGTATATTTATCTGTCGCTTTACTTTATTCTCTGTAAGTCTATCATGTGGTGTTAAGCTCTGCCAGTTAAAGGTGCTGTGTGCTACAGTTGCATAAAAGATATGCAGGTTCATCACTGGGTTAGTTTTTGTGTGATATCTGCCAGATTGCATAGAAGGCACAATGGCAGATTGCATTGTAGCTGAAATCAGGAAAAAAAAAGTGTGTTTTCAGGCAAAGCGGAGCTCAAGTTTTCAGGTCTGGAATGGAAAATAGCAGAAGAAGTAAAAAGGGAAGTGAAAAAAAAAACACTACCACACAGGCTGAAAGGACAGTTACAGCATCCTTATTTTTGGTATATTCAAAGATTCATTTGTGAATTACACACAGGAGCTTTCAGAGGCATTGTGGGAAATGTAGTTTCTCTGAAAACTGATGTTGCTCTAAAAATGTCCATCAAGTGGTACCTTTGTAATATTTTTTGTGACACTCTTGTTTTGTGTGTTAGTGTGACACAGGATGTTGTTTTTGTTGTGTTGTGACGATGAACAGTGACAGGCAGGAGAACAGGTTTGAGAAAAGTGACTTCTGGTAAACTTTCACTTTCTTCCTCTCATGGCAGGAAACAATAAAACAGCCTGTCTTTCTGATAGACCGTTCCTGTGGGGAGGTGTATCTGTGGGTGTGTCCCTCTGAGAGATTATTTAGCCTTTATGTGAACAGCACTTGTTGATTCTGTCATGTGCTTTTGTGCATAAAAACACAGTCATGGAGGGAAGTTTATTCAGGTGCTTTTTGTCACTTCAAATATAAAATGTCTGAATATTCACGTCAGCCTGAAAAGCTGACACAACACAAATGCGCTCCACTCGTGTTTTGCGTGAGAATCAAGCTGATGCTGACGTTGTGGGAATTTCTGTAGATGGAGATTCGACTACCTGTATACTAAACAGTTGCCCAAATGCCTGTTTGTAATCACAGGGCTTTATGGGTATTTACTAGGATTTTATTTCAATAGATGAAGAGTCACCACGCCCAGATGGTGGAGGAGATCACATTTAGGTCACTCGAGTGGTTAGAGAAGTTCGCTCAGAGCCAGTTTACCCCCTAGTCCCAACTGAATGAAGTGCTCCAGTTTCATTTAATCAACTTCCTTTTATTCTCTGCACTCCTCTAATGCTCGGTGTCAGTTTTATAAAACTAAGCAGGTAAGCAGCAAAGTAGAAGTCATTATTTATGAAATCATGCAATGTTTCATTGTGGAGATGTGCAGATGTGTTACCGTGGCTTCGCCGGCCTTGTTGGCCATTGTCACGAAAGGAAAATGTTTGCCAACGCGCTGTGGCAAGGCTGCACACACTGATAAATGTGTGCATGGAAAGTTTTGTGAGTCATGAGTCATGACTTCTGTCGTCCAGTGAGGCAGTTTTTAAGCAACGGCGCTTGTTGAAAAGAGTAGAAATTCATTGTGCTATGGGTGAAGATAACTTTGTTAGTTTTACAGTTAATAAAGGTGCACACAGTGTTGGCTATTCATGTAGTTATCCTGTGGAAGTACACACTGTTCCTACTGTACATATTCAAGGACTGGAGCTGTCATAAGCCTACACTCTGCCTGCATATAATACAGAGTTTGCATCTGTACTGATAGTTTGTCCCAATTCATCCAGTGGCTGTAACACTTTTGCATGTTATGTGTTTGCTTGTGTTCTACTGATGAGACTGTGGAGCTGCTATTCTTGCCTATAACACTCTTTTATTGTCTGTAATCACATATAATGGGAGCCTGTAGCAAAGCTGTGCTTACATTAAACAGGCACGAGCAGGCCTGAATATTTCACATTCGTTGCTTATGGCTAAACCTATCAAGAGGGACCTCATCGCTATGAAACTGTCACAGAATTTGAGAATGGGACTTTGATCTTGATCTTTTAAACTGCCATCAAACTATGACGGATGAAGGCTGTCGGGAGGATCAGCGTGCAAATTGATGTAATGACATTAACTGTGGTGTGAAAAGTGGCCACCTGCAAAATAATAGCAGGCCTAATAGTGTGTGTTTGTGTGAATGTGGGGGCGTATTTTTGCAGGTATCTGATCCATGCTGGTTTACTGGCACACAGGTTGTGTTGTCTGAGGGTGAATTAGAGTGTAACCCTGCGTGCCAGATGAAGAGGGTGTATCTGTTACCTCGATTGTTGTCCTTGTCACATCACGCTTCTTCCTTCCTTTCTTTCACCTTTAATGGAGTCATGTTTATGTTTTATTCATCGGAAGCCAAGAGCGTGAAAATAGTCAATGGAGCACACAAGCTTCGACCGGGACGTGTCAACTCGTGTGTCCAGTCTTTTGAGGCTGTAGAGAAAACAGGGAGCCTCCAGCCCTTTCCCACTGTCATCACAGTGTGTTCGGTCGGGTTTGTGCCGATTAGAGAGGCTTAAACACCTGGCAGACTGGGTAGAAATGTCTCTGCATGGCTGTCTTCGTAGCGGTGCAAAACAAGAGAGAGAGGGGCAAGTTAGGGCAGGGATGTGAAGGTGTGTGTGTGGCGTATGCGTCTGTTTGATTCCCATGAAGCTGCGTTACATCAGGGTGTCTGCACTAATGTGTGTGTGGGGCTCTATCTAAAGCAGGGGTCTCACACAGTTGCTCGTTACAGTAAATTTTAAGAGTATACACTCTGACGTCTTTTCACTCCTCTTTCTTTCTCCCCCACTCCAAGCACAACATCCTCTGTGCACAATTATTAGATGACATGAACAGGAACTTCTCACTTTTGGAACTATATTATCTGTGTGTCTAGGTCAGCTATTGTCTTAGGTTTAGACAGAGGTATTTTGAGAAAAGTGAGGTCATGTTCCCAGTTTTTTTCCTCTGAATATTTGGGGGGTTTAGCAACCTGGAGAGAGGTTTAAATTATTCAATTAAAATAGCAATGTAACACGCACGTTTTTCCAGGATGATGCCAATATTTTGAGACTGAATTAAAGTTACATTTGGCATCTTATTAAAAACAAAAAAGCGGTTAAAAGGATTCAGTATTTTCCCGACCTGAGTTTTATCTGAATCTTGTGGAGAGGGCTTAAAAACAGCATTTAGACCTTCATGTAAATAAGATTAAGAGAAAACATAATTGATCAGTTGACTGAATAATTGAAATGAGGAAAAAAATTGAACATTTTAGGGACTCACGATCTCAGTAGTTGACTGTTAGTAGTTAGACTGTTGTCGGCCATAGTTAAATGTTAAACTCCTTCCTGGAAAAGGTGGCTTAAAAAAAGTGAAGTTTCTCATACCTCGAGCAATGTCTCGTTCTATCTTTTCAAACTTTGATCGATTCACAGAACAGCGCTCACAATCTAACACGGGTAGTCAGAGCTAAAATTTACAAACCATTGCCATGGTTGCATATCATAAACACTCTTCACCGCCATCTGTGTCACTGGTTGCAGTTTGTTTACAGTAGTTGATGACGTAACATTTTCCCTGAACCCTTGTGTCTCTGTTTACTCCCAGAGAATCTATATTTTACGAAAACAAAGTTGTCAACAGATGTTTGCTCGTTAAAAATGTTCTACTTTAAATCCACCATTATTTACATGTCATAAAATGTAATCATATTTCCCCCTTGAGCTGATTTTTTTTTCCACATTGTTTTTCCACACGAGAGGCTGAAGTCTTGAACTGGTCACGCAGTATCACATCCATTAGATTTAGTGTGTTTATCCAAATCTCAGATGTAAACATCAGCTTGAGGGGTCATACGTAGACATTACCAGCCCGTTAATACCGCCAGCTTCTGCACAGTCCATCCGTGACAGATGGTGTCTTTAATATGTTGGTGATTAATATGGACACAATTACAATGAGATCACAGAACCAGTGATAATATGAGCCCCTCATTAACGTGCCACCGCGCCCCACCCATCACTCCAGGCCCCTCCGGTCGAGTGTGTCCCGGTCCACTTCAGCAGCAGATTCTAATGGCGTCATGGTCTCTTTCTAAACTTTATTATGCACTGCTAACACATGCGATTCATTTCTCCTCTTTTCTTTATAAACTACTTTTGCCTTGAGTCACTGCGTAGGATCACAACCATGGGAATGTTTTCCATTTGTTCAGATGGCACACATTCCATGTCATGTCTGCTCAGCACACCAGGAAGTGAACAAACCCCTGAGCCGCAAACGAGTTTGAGGTGTCCTGAATGGAAAGTTAAAAGGGGGGAAAAAGAGGAAGAAATAGTCTGAACAACAGAAATTAGGCTCACAAATGAGGTTTAAAAAGTGTTTGATGCTTCTCCAGATTCGCCTCTAGATAGAAGCTCTTGATTAAATGAGGAACTTTAGATCCTCTGTCATCCTCTGTGTTCTTGCTGCATAGTAACAGATCTAATGTAATTCTCCAGCAAACAATGGAGAACATTATTCACATGTGTGACCATGTGCTGTGGAGCGCCTTTTTTTAAAACCTGTTTTTAATCTTGTTTCAGGAATCGATTATTTTAATTCACTTACTCCCCCTTGTGGCAGAACAGTACAGTTATTTGTCTCTTAATGAAGTCTTAATAAATTTGCTGTGTTAGACGAGTATAGTGAAAATGGTGTGTAATCCAGCAAAGCAGTGTGATGTTATTTATGAAGACACTATAAAGCTGTGGATCAAGTAAGAGGGAGCCGCCGTGACGCCCTTGTACCTCAAATCCCTGACAACATCCTTCCTCCCTTCAATGTTTACATGTACGACCTCAGTTTGATCTGAGCCCCAGCTGACCAATCCGGGGCGAGCGTGCCTGCGGATGGGGAGCAACAGTGGGATGCTGGGTGTCGTTGTTGAGCAGCGAGTGGGGGAGATACAGCAGAGAGGGCAGGAATTAGGCTGCTGAGGATTAGTGTCTGAGCTCTGATTGTCCATTGGCTCTGCAGACCTTCTCTGCTCCACATGGACCTGAACAACAGCTTCAACAACAAGCAAGAATATCATCCTGCCTTGATCTTTCCAGCATGTTTTGTTTGAGCTGAAGGACTGCGGATTGCACATGTAGACACAATTTTTCCTCCTCTTTCTTTAAATCAACTTGAGTATAGTTTTGAGGTACTTTTGTCAAACTTTACAAGCCGTGCCGAGACACCATGGTGGTGCTTCTGACTAATAAATCAAGTGCGATTTTTCACTGCTTTCCAACAGTCTTCAAGAGGAAAGGTGGGTGAAAGCAGCACACGCCACTTGTTTGAAATTATAACAGACCTGATTGGTTTATGACTCAAACCAATTGTTGCAATTGCTGTTCAAGTATGACTTCTACAGGCTGGATCAACAGGCTCGCCTAAGACGGGCAGTAAAGTAATTTAATTGTGGTCATTCATTGTTGCTGTAGACCATAAAAACCAGTGTGTGTTTGTAAAGTGTGCTCCCTCCTAACGTGCTGTGATTTATAGTCTCGCTTTAGCAACTTACATTTGCTGTAAATTTGAGGAAAGTAAGGAATTAGAATTTTGGTAATTGGGATTTTCTTCTAGCAGGGCGCCCGTAATGCTGTTACAGAAGAGACAGTAGTAATAATTAGTAGCGATCACTGAGCACATGACTGTCAGGGCTAATTGCAGCCTGTTCTTTGTAGTGACAGTAGAGTACAGTAGGTGGCTAAATGTGGAGCAGCTGTCACTATTACATAAAAGTGTCTTAGCAGGTTGTTAGCTCAGTGATCCCAGACTGTCCCTGGAAGCATCACAGAGTTGAATCGCATGCCAGTTGGTCAGTGAACATAAATCTACTGCCACATCAGTCTTTGACTTTTATCTTGGTTTCTAAAGTTTTCTTATTTAGGTCTTAAAATGGAAAAATGACAGTACAGAGTTTTGCACTTTCTAAGTAAACCCACGTTAAAAACCAGTAAATCAAGTTGATTTTGTTTGACAAGTCATTAGAAGAGGTTATTAAGGTTTTTAGAGTTCACATATGACTGAAGGCTATTTGTATCTCCAAGCTTTTATTGTCATTTTTTTGGGATGGTCCCGATGGTTCACGATATGGTTTCAGGTGTTTTATAATGATTAATGAATGATTAAACTGTATTTTGCGTGCAACAAGATGTAGCAGCAATTTAATCAGATTCCTTCTACCTGTCTAATTAAACAAACTTAGGCTTGAAGAAAATACCGAGCAAGTCCACAAAGTCACTGGAGTTTAATCCTGCCTGAGTGGAGCTGGACTTCAGCCCTTTTAATTCGCACTCGCACTCTCATGTATTAACCCTCAAACATATTTACCCTTCTTGTGCTTAAATGTCCCTGGCAGACACCTGAACGCTCTCATCCCGTCCATATGGCCCCTTTATCTACTGTTACAGTAACACAGAGCTTTGAGTTCATCCAGGCTGATCCCCTCTCCCCTCGCTCTACTTCCAGCTGTCCCAAAGCGGGATGACGATGACAAGGCCCCGACGCCCCCGCTGTTGCAGGAGAATGTGTTCATTGAGACCAGCAGGCCCAAGTACCTGGAGAACCTTCACACTGAGGCCCTGGAGGGACTGAAGATGATGCAGCAGGAAGGTACAAAACACTCCAGTGATACAGTCTTACGTATTTGCAGTAAATTAGAGGTGTGCCATGCCAAGATGTTGATAACTGTCTGCGTGTTACTCAAGAGGGTGTGCACCAGAACATATAAACACTGCTAAGAATTTTAAATGCCATTATAAAACTGCAGTTAAATATTACTCTCTTTGCAGAAACCAATAACGGAGTGGAGTACCAGGACAATGAAAGCACAGTTGTAAGTTACATATTACATCCAGATCTGCAGTTTTTTCTTTCTTACTGCAAATGCACAGTTCTTGTACAAGGGTTTTGGGTTTTTTTTCAAAGAGATTGTGTTTTTTGTTTTCTCAGTCGACGATGACGGTCCACACAGATGGGGAAGGTGGAGGGTTTGTGACCGACAGTACCATTGCTGACACGACTTCTGTCGTCTCTGTACAATCATCTGTGTCCACAAGATCTTCCCGCTCTGCACGCTCTGGACTCACCAGGCAAGGTAAGCACAAACGTAAATACTATTTATAACTGAGCTTGGTCATTATACATCCTATGATGATGTACAGACATGAAATGTTAAATGAAACATTTGATGGTGAGATGTAGAGTCTTTATTCAGTTTAAATGGATTATAAAAGGATCGTGTTTCTCTCTTTTGTCTCTCATGCCCATGTCTGCCCAGAATCAACATTCAGACCCTTGAACTCTGGTGGGAAAAAGTCAGAAAGGTCGAGGACGAGGAGAAGACACAGGAAGACAGCTGAGGGTATCCCACAGCATGTTCAGAGAGAACTGGGTAAGCAGCTCGTCATTTAAACAGATTACATACAAAAGACATCCATTAATGAATTACTCTCTAAATTGTTTGAGCTACATTCAGAATTATCAGTGTGTTAAATATGATTATGTTACAGTCTTCTATATAGAAAATAATTGGGTAAGCATTTTCTTTACATGTCCATTTCCTTAATAATTCATAAGAACTTATTCTTATTTGTCCTCCTGTCTTCTATCAGGCCTGGACAGAGTGGGCTGGACAGTGGCTCAGAGGTTAGATGAGGAACAGCTTTATAATGGTGAATCTGACATCAGCCCAACCACTGATGGGTCACAACAGGCAGCAGAGTCGCAAAAAGCAGCCAATCCTCAAGACATGAACATCATCCAGCCCCTCAACAAAGAACAACTTGAGCAGCTCGATGCCACCCATGCTGGTCATAGGGATGACCTGGCCCTGCTGCACTGCCTGGGCCCTGACTTGTCATTAGAGCAGAGGCCTCAGTCCCTGGCCGTTCCCTGGATGACCACTGCCAACAGCCTCCAGCAGGAGCCGCCCAGCCCTGTCATGTCTATGTCACCTCAGGCCGCCTACATGTCCAAAATCATTCCCAATGCTGTGTTGCCACCCTCCATCGACGTGGTGGAAATCAGCCGTGGACGGAGTCGCAACAGCGTCCGCACCGTCAGCAAGAGCAGCCTGGTGGTGTCCAGCCCGTCCACCTCTCGTGCTTCCTCTAGAGCCTCCAATTTCACCTCCGCCTCCCGTCAAAACCATCCCAATATGTCTGACAGCTCTTGTTGGAGCAACTCTGAGTCCTCAGAGACCTTGGTATCTGACTCCTCAACCATCTCCAGTGGCAGCACAAGGAGACAGAAGAAGTCACAGGACAGAGATGCCTCTGCTAAGGAGGACAAAATCAGTGTTCACTCGTCTGCCAGCAAGGCTTCAAAATACACCTCCAATGGCAAGCTCATTAATAAAGGAGATGAGGGTAAGAAAGAGGGGCCATTTGTGCGTAGCCTCTCTGTCATGAAGCCTAAGAGGGCTCCTCCTCCTCCAAACCGCTCCTATTCCCTTCATAATAGGATGAAGCGGCGGTCACGGGATCTGCCTGAGGTTAGGGTCATTTCGGAGGAATCTTCGCTCCCTAGCATCTCAGCCACAGGTGAGGAAAATGAGAAAAACAAATCTGGATCTTCTCCCATGCCCTCCAGAGTCATAGACAGCCCTGGATACAATGCTGACACCAGTTCTCTGGACGACTCTACAGGCTCTACATCATTCAGCCCCATCAGACCCCAGCTGCAGGCACTAAAGGCAGAGGAAGCTGCAAAGGTCAAGGAGAATGTTTCCAAAGATGCTTCACAAGAGAAGCCGGAACCGCTACAGGACAATAAGCTAAGCAAAACAGTCTCCCCGTCCAGTGGCTACTCCAGCCAAGATGGCATATGTGTACAGCTTTCTAAGCAGACCCATAGCTCATCTCCAAGGCACAAGAGAGGCCTCTTAGCAAAGCTTCAAAGGTTTTTTCCTGGGTCCCCTCCTGTTGGTTCAACACCAACCATTCTCACGCAGCCAAAGGCTCCAGACAACACAAAATCTGCAGGGGACACCTCAGTGGATACTACCAGTGTCAGCTCATCTGTAAGGACCTTGAGAGACCTCTTCAACATCCCTCCACCACCTAAAGTCCGTGCACCACCACCCCCTCCTCCAGAGGTATGGGCTCACAACAAGCGTACCTTTGAGTTGCTACTGGGACCCCCAGCACCTGATAACACTTATGCCATCATAAAGAAGAATCCAAAGGACAGGAGACAACATAGGACGTCTCCTTCTGCGTCTACGGAGGGCTCTGTGAAGAGCCTGGAAAGAAAGCAAAAGCATCCGACTGTAACAGTGGAGTCCATTAATGGATCCCTACATGTAATGGAGACAAAGAAAGTTCAAGAAAGTGGGATTTTGAATGCAGAGATTCAGAAAGAGAATAATGACAGACTGGCTGAGCAGAATGTTGATTTGAAAGGAAACAGAAAAGTGACAGAAAAAAATGAGAATGTAAGAGTATGTGACATATTGAATGGGATGCTAGTGAAGGCTGTAGAGAGACGTGAAGGAAGGCTGTCGGCAGGGAGAGAAGGAGAAGCTAAGAAACCATCCACACAAGTTGCAGAGGCAAAGACTAACATGGATACGTTACCTGCCATTTCATTAGTAAACATTCCTCCATCTCCGGCGCATAATCCTCCCCAACCCCCCATCAAACTGACCACAGAGGTTGCTTCCGTCGCACCGGTACAAGTTGCTGTTTCCCCTGAGTCGTCTTGGCCCCCACCACCTCCACCAGTGGGTCTCGGTGGGACTGATGAGCTTGATTTCCCTCTTCCACCTCCCCCAATGTTTGGTGAGGAGGGGTTAGTTGTTTTACCTGTTCAGGAGTCACCAGATTCGTCCATTCCTGGTGGTGACTCCTCTTATACAACAATGTCCAGGGTGACCACAGAGGCTGAACCACAGAAGCCCAGTACATCCAAGGGAACTGTACATCCACCCTTAAATATCCCGCCTCCACCACCGTATACGGCTCCCCCTCCACCAGTTGGAGCAGTCTCCCCTCCTATGATTAAAAAGGTCTCTCCTCCCCTGCCTAAAGTGGTTTCTCATCTGCCACAGCTTAAAGAGGTTTCCCCACCACCACCTAAAGAAGTTTCTCCACCACCACCTACAGAGGTTTCCCAACCACTACCTAAAGAAGTTTTTCCACTGCAACCTAAAGAGGTTTCTCCACCACCACCAGCAAAAGAAGTCTTTCCTCCACCACCTAAAGAGTTTTCTCCCCCACCACCTAAAGTAGCCTCTCCTCCACCCACTAAAGAGTTTTCTCCCCCACCACCTAAAGAAATCCGTCCTCCACCACCTAAAGAGGAATCTCCACCGCCACCCAAGGAAGTCTCTCCTCCACCACCTAAAGAAGATTCTCCGCCGCCACCAAAAGAAGTTTCTCCCCCACCACCTAAAGAGGAATCTCCCCCACCACCAAAAGAAGTTTCTCCCCCACCACCTAAAGAGGTTTCTCCTCCACCAGCTAAAGAAGTTTCTCCCCCACCACCTAAAGAGGTTTCTCCTCCACCAGCTAAAGACATTTCTCCCCCACCACCTAAAGAGGTTTCTCCACCACCACCAAAAGAAGTCTCTCTTCCACCACCTAAAGAGGTTTCTCCTCCACCAGCTAAAGAAGTTTCTCCCCCACCACCCAAAGAAGTTTCTTCTCCACCAGCTAAAGAAGTCTCTCCCCCACCACCTAAACAGGTTTCTGATGTGAGGCCCAAAGAGTTTTCTTCTCCTATGGTTCAAGAAGCACCCCCTCCACTTGTTGAAAATGTGTCCTCCACACTGGTTATGGTGGTATCCCCTTCACCAGTTAAAGAGGTCACCCATCTGCCTCCTGAAGAGGTCTCAACTCTGTCCACTGAAGAGGTTCATTCTCCGTCTTCTGAAGAGGCAACACCTGTTAGCACCAAACTTGCTCCACCACAAAGTATTCCACCTCCACCTCCTCAGCCGTCACAACCCCAGTCATCAGAGCAGGACATTGATCTTCCAGAAGAGAACGATCCATCTGAAACTAACCTGGTTTCATCTGACAGTATTCTAACGCCCCCTCAGAGTATTCCACCACCACCTCCCATACAGCCTCTCGACCAACCTCAGGTGTTGAACACTGATGGTCCGACAGCCCAGGAGGAGCCCCCACCATCTGAAGCCTCTATCCCACCAGCTCTCGAAAACTCTCCTTTAACAGAAAAGGCTCAAGAACCTGCTCCTTCTTCACCTGTTAACATTCCTTTACCTCCACCTTTACCTATGCAGGGTCTTGAGACCACTAAGCCCAAGCCTAGTCCTGCAAGCACGGAAAGCCAAACCCCAAAGGTGACCTCTGCCCCTGTTGTACAGGAGGAACCCACTCCCATTGTCACCCCCTCCCTTCTGCAGATGGTCAAGCTCCGGTCTGTCAATAGCAGCCCTGAGCCTCCTAAAGCTGAGGAGCAACCCGAGGTTGAGGTTATAATGAGGAATCGGCAGCCCAACAATCAGGGCCCAACCTCATCCACCAGTGCTGAGGCTCCTCAGAAGCCCATCAGAAGGTCTTTGATCATGACCTCTCCCACACCCACCCCTCCACCCTCCATAGTTATTGTACAACCAACTCTGCCCAAGTCCCAGTCTCTTGTGATTCCACCTGCATCTTCATCCATAGCCCTCTCCCCTACGAAAAAGTCTCCTCCTGCCATGACCGCCTCTCCTTCCATGAACCTACAGGAGGCCATTCGCCTGAGGACGGCAGCCAGATCAAAAGGCGGGCCTGAATCTCGCCTCAGCATTCATTCACCAACATCACCAATAGATCCCCATAAGTCCCCCACCAGCACAGCAAGCTTTATCTTCTCCAAGAGCAACAAGAAGGTGGTGATTGAGACCAAGCCGGCACCGGAGACCAAGGTGGCCATACAGAACAACCTGGAGGTTTCCTCTGTAACAAAGGTGGTGAGTGAAGCAGAGTCGGTGAAGAAGGGAGCCAAGGTGCCACCACCTGTTGCAAAGAAACCCAAAGCTAAGGGAAAAGAGATCGAGACCAGTGAAGGGACGGAGCAAACTGCAGGACAGGAAGCACTGCCAGAGAGCATCAAGGGTAAGAGAGATCATCCACTTTAAATAAAACACATCAGAATTAAACTTGAAACAATGAGATGATTCAGTTCTTTTGTTTGAATCAAGTGTACGAGACTAAGAGTCAGCTCCGTGATGCTGACATGCTCACAATTACAGTGCAAACATACTGATATTTAGGCTATGTTCACGTCATATAATTTTGACCATAATTATGAGCAACCAAGTCCGAAAAACTGTTCACGTCAGCTTCAAAGTTGTAATTTTGACTCTGCGATATCTGGAATTTCTGACAATGATGATATCTCTCACTAAGTGAAAAACTTCAATTAAAAGCCTCTGTCGCTGGCAGTTAACTCTAATAATATGACAACATGAATACTAGTAGAATTATTTTAGACAATTTGAAAACTTACAGCTTGTCTGTGCCTCATTGTGGCCTTTTTATTTTATTATTTAACTCACTAATTCTGTCTAAACTCTCCAACCTCAGATGCTGCAGAGAAAACGAATGGGACAGCAGGTACTGTTGAAGGAGGAGAAACGCCATCGGCATGATTGTAAAGACTGAAGGAGACCTGGGAAGGACTTATTAATTACACTGAATTCACTGCAAGACAGTCTTTGTGTGTGACAGACAAGAAACTGGATTTGTTGGATGAGATGCTTATTTCAAAGATTGCGTTTGGAAAAGTTTTGGATTTTAAAGAAAATCCTCTGAATTTGATGTTAACGGTGTGGGTCTTAATTTTCTCAAGTACTCATTTTGCGTATTTTAAGTGTTGATACAGTATATATATTTTTTTTTGCCAGAGGGTCTTCTGAGCTTTACAGTAACAAGAGATGGGAATATACTGCCCTCTAGTGTCAAACAATGATTGTACCACTTACGTCCTGCTGAATCAGAGCTTTAGTCAGTACTTGTAACGATGGGACTTTTGGGCACTCATCTGTAAATATGGCAAATTTATGTACATTTAACATATCCAGTAATGATGGATCTGTCCTACAGAGTTTTCCAAAAGTTTCCACACCATTTATATTTGTTAAAAAATAATAATTATCTTAAGTTATTTTGTTCTTTTCACGTTCAGAGGAGGGTCTCTATGGACAGAAAGTCTTCTTCACAATGCTGTGTTAAACCCTAATATCATTTAAGTCAAATTTGTTTTGCTCTTAATCATATCCAAATATATGTTGGATACAAAAAAACTCACGAGTCATTTGTTTTGATTCAAAGCTCTCTATGTGTGAGACCATTAATGTCACATAAACAAATAAAGCAATAGAATCCTTATTTTGGAGCACATTTTCTGCTGCTTTTAGTTACTGATAATGGAGGCACCGCCTTTCCTCAGTTATGGCTCAAATGGGATATTTCTGTGTTAAACTTTAATATATTTCAAAGCGGTTTCAGAGACTGTAATGTAATAAATGAGCATTCATAATGGTAAAAATAAAGATTTATGGAGAGATCAAATTGTCATTTTTTTCTTCTTCTTCTGATTTTTAGTGTTACATTTTTCTGACTTCTTATGTCGGCCTTCTCTTCTTGAGCGTCATGTCTGTGTGACACAAACAAGTATCTAGTTTTAGAGTTAATGACATTTCCCATGTTCTCAATTTGTAATTGTCTGGATGAATCATATTGACATGCCTTAATTGATCTATCTACTATTAGGATTCATTGTGTTGAAGATCCATGAATATCTTAGTCAAGTTATGACAAAAGAGAGTTCATCAACTGCATTTTCATGTTTTTATTCAAATGAGTCAGAATATCCTTCTGTTATGAAGAGTCAGTCTTTAAGCAGAGTATTGATTCATTAAACTAATACTACCTCCATGTGAAATACCAGGTCGTCTCCCTATCATCTACTAAATCTTCATCATTCTTCAACTCCACCTCAGAGATCATCATCCTGTCACCCTCTTCACCTATATGCTTCCTGTTGTCTCCTTCAATGACCAATGGCTGTAGTTCTCTCTGCAGGCTGACAATTTCATCTTCATCACCTTCCTTCTGATGTGAACGGTTCACCTGCTGTATGTCAGAGATCCCAAATCCCTCCTCTCCTTCACTCTCTGAAAAATCTTCTTGAACTATAAACCCTGACCCATTTTCTTCAAACTCTTTTGAAACATTTACTTCAGGCTCGTTCTTCTCCTCCACTAAGACCCTCCCCCTGAAACCTAACTCCTCTAACTCAGCTTCTGTCATCACTCGGAGGATATCCCCTCTGTCTTCCTCCTCTTCAAGCTGCTCCTCATCCTCTTCCTCGTCTTCATTTGTGTGGCCTTGCTCTTCCCCATCAACATCATAATCATACATTACTACATCTGCACTTCCCCACGGGTTCTCGTGACTTGTGGCCTTGATTTCTCTGCTCATGCTGACTGAGGAGGGACTGATGGGTAGAAGGCCATCTTCTGCTGTGTATGGCTGATCAGAGACCAGCAATGACCCACTGCTGGCAGAGCCTTGAAAACAGAGATATAGTCATTTTAATGATTACAGGAAAATGATCACTTTCTTTCATGTGACTTAAATTTTTTTGGTTAGGGAATTGTCAGCTAGAGATATGACACTTGTGCAAGTGTAAAGCAAGCAAAATATGTCCAATCAAATGTGTGCTTAAATATTTCCTTGAAATCTGATCAATGCTAAAAAACCCCCCGAACAAACAAAAAACCCTCAAATTGATAATACCACATACCTTCCATCATGGCCCTCCTTGGTTTAGACGTCACACACTGTGAATCACAACACTCACATATGGAGTCGTCACCAGTCAGGGCCTTCCACCTATCATGGCAAATGCAGAAGCTGAAAGAAAAAGTCTACAATAGCCCTAGATATGGAAATGGGTTCATAGTGTTGAGGCTCACCTGTTCCCTCTGTGGGTGCATGATTTGTGTGCAGGACCCGGGTCTTCAGATGTGACAAATAATTTGCAGTGAACAATGACCTAAAAATGAAAACATGGTTAAGCTGCAGTTAAAACTGTGTGAATCCAGAGAATTACAGCACTCCATGTTCACCTCTGTGTCAGGGTCAGACGTGAACTGGAAAGCCTTTAGGGAAAACCTCAGGGTCTTGTCTGTCCGAGAGATGAAGTGAGAGGCTCCGGGGTCTCTCTTGCTGTCCAGCATACACCTGTGGATGACAACAATATGGCATTAATCTCAGTTTATTGCAAATCAGGACACAGCAAGTAAAACAAAAAAATAAATTAAAATACATCACTGTCCATAATACTCACCCAAAATTATCAATGATGGTGTATTTGAGGGATGACTTAGAGCTGCTGGATGGTGTAGCATAGCAGCGGTTGATGTACAGTTTTCCTCCAGGTGGGAGATGAGGAGCAGACACCTGAAAATGAACTGGCTTTCCCAGCTGGTACACCTGGGTCTTTGTTGGTTTGCTCCATGAGTCTTCATTAAAATACATCACATCAAATCCATTTAATGGTCATTCATAACATGCAAAAGCATATTTGCACTGAAAGCTGAGTCAACTCTCAATCACTGCTTCCACATCTCTTTAAACATACCATCCATCAGCTCCATCCGGAAGTCACTAGGATGCCCTTTCAGCCTTTTACGCATGACGGCAGTTTGCCAGGTGGGCTGCACAGTCAGCTGGTACACATGATGGTTCCTGCACAGGTTTTGCAGGTTGTAAATATGAAGCTTTCATACGCGCACAAGATGTTAAAAATAACTTAGTCCAACCTTTGGTAACGACATTCAATGTGGACATCGAGCCTGTGCGCTCTGCTGGGGAAACGTTTTGGCGAGGGCGCGTAATGGAGCACAAATGTGTAGACCAGATAACCAGGGGGCGACTGTCAAGATGAGGCAGGACGGTTGTGATTTTAAGATTATGCAAGGAGATTTTGGACACATGAGGCAGGCACAGAAATCCTACCTGACGCACGGCACCGCAGGCTGTCAGAGGGTAGGTGAAGAGCAGGTCGCCGGACGGGCTGAGGACTCCGTTGCTCCTGCAGGTGTCGCCCAAATTCAGCTCATCTGCATCTGCACCCAGACCATAGAAAGCTGGTTTCACCCTTACTACGAAATCAGACGTGGAGCAGGTCACAGAAACGTCCGGGAGGTGAGCAAAGTCAGGCCGGGTCTTTGGCCGAGGCTGCCCAGGTTGCGCGGATCGGAGTGCTGTAGGTGCAGGAGGCGCAGGAGCAGCTGGAGTTGCGGGATGTGCAGGTGGTGCAGGAGGAGAGTATGGCCTTTGGGAGCCGAGCTGAGACCATGCAGGTGATCTCTGGGAGGATTTTCTGTCTCTGTCTGTTGTTGACACTTTGTTTGATTTGGATTTTGGCACAGCCACTTTGAAAAGCTTTTTCCTCTCAGTTTTTGCAGGTTCATAAGTGTCCACTGCGCAGCTGAGGAGGAGGCCCAGCGATAAAACACTGCAGGTAATACAGAGATTTGTTTTCATGGCCACAGTAATTCTACCTTTCCCTTTCAATATGTGCGTCAAAGCCGCGCTCAGCCACGGCTGCAGCTCATTAGTGTGCGGATAAATTGGCAGCATGATGCCAAACAGTTCAGCTTGGTTTGGGCTTTGGGAGATTTTCTTGGTTAATGTTATTGATTGAAGTCATATAATCAGTCTTGCAAGTCAGTTTTTGGAAACCAGCTGATTTAAAGTGAACTGAGTGGAAGGATTCAGACCTAATCTGTTCATATTGTTAGAATGAATTAAATGAAACAAAGACAAAAAGTTTCAAGTAGAAGGACACATGGAGAGCACAGACCAATAGTCCACTGTTATGATGATATGCAGATCTGTAATTGCAACCACTGTACATGTGGGAAATATTTCCAAAACGATCAGGATTTCATCGTGTATAAGAGTATAATTAGTTAACCACAACTTAGTTTAAGAAAAAAAAAATCTTTGTCACCACTGAATACTCAATGCTTGCTTATTTCTGCATGATTACTGGTACCTGTGACTGTCATATGGAATCATTGTACTTCTATAATTGGCTGTTTTGTCACTATTGAACTTTACTTCCATCTACTGGATTTTAACATGAATGGCATTTATTCTGTCAAATGTCCCCTCTCCATATGAAAGACAAAAAGTGTTTGTCTATCAGCTGGAAAATATAATGGGTACCTCCTTGGCCCATGTGACACCTTTCCACCAAATTTCATGAAAGTCAGGCCAGCAGGCTTTCCAAAATCCCACTGACAATCAGACAAACACTCTGAACCAAAAACATCACCTCCTTGACGGATATAATAATTTATCAAATATAGAATATTTAATAGTTATTTTACAGATGCAGTGGAAACACAGGCCTGTGTGTTTATGTGTTAACTGAGTTAATTTAATTGGTTGATAAAATAGATTTTTCAGAGGACATTTAAGATAAGATAATTCTTTATTGATCCCCCATAGGGGAAATTCGGGGAAATGAACCCACAGTCGCTGCCGAAACCCGGCACCGAACCATGGACCTTTAGATTTTCAGTCCAACGCTCTCCCAACTGAGCTATTTCGGCACGTACATTTATAATGTGTTGCAAAACTAGACTAAATATAATTGAGATTATCTGTAAATGGTATGTTACAATGTCCCATTTTTTGGGATTTGTACAAGCCTTCTATTTATTCTAGTAACTACTGTAGATTTCTGAAAAACACCAAACCTTTAACTAAAATCTTCAGTTTTAATGAAGGGGCCAGATATTTTTGGCAGAGGATCAGATTTGGCTGACACACCTATTTACGGGACACTGCTGTACTTTCTACAAGCCAGAATTTAATTGTACTAAATAGATCTGGCAAATAAACTTTAAAGTAGAAACAAGTGGTTAAATATTCAACACTGCCAAAGAAGGTGGTGTCAGGTTTTAGAGATTGTGATCGCATCAAAGATTTTTTTCTTTTGACAAACTTTATTAACAGACTTAAAATTACAAATTTACATCACATGAATTTGCCTCTTGACTGAATTATACTGTATACAGCTCATCAAGGTCCAACTTAGAAAAAGATATTTACATATAATACATACAGCAGCATATAAACACCAGGGAGAAATGTAATGTGCTTCATTAAGTTCATTCAGTGCAATTTCAAAAGCCCTAAACATGAAAACTATGCAGGAATATATTAAGTTTTAAAGATCTTAAATAATTATCTTAATAACTTAACTTAACCAGTGAGATCATTTGAGGTTAAATCAAGCCATCTAAAGTGAAGACACATGTCTCCTGCACATCTTATTATAGGAACAATGGGTTTGGCCTGCTGTTTGTGAGTCACAGTACCATAAAAGCAGCTTGTTTATCACATTACAGAAATATTTTCTTTTCTTAGAAAAAGAAAAAAAAAATCACCATTTTGATGTTCTCAAAAGTTTTCAACAGGACTTGAAAATCACTCTGTCACCACATATCCATCAACAATCTTACACTGTTAATAAAGTATCATACCAATATCTGCTTTCATTACAAATTATAATCCCTTAGTTCGTTTAAATAAATAATTAAATAAAGCATTTTTTTTCTTCCCTTGGGAAGTGAGAGCATGCTGGATGAAACGACTTGAAATGAGTTGACTTTGATTGGCTGAGACCTTAAAGCACAAAAAGGTGTGGTGGGAAACCCTTCTCAGTAGCAAAAAGAACAAAATAATCTGACTTCAACACAAAATCTCATTGCAACAAATTATACAACATGTGCATGTAAGGCAGTGATTCAGCCTTCATACAGTACATTGTACCAAGAGGTGTCTTTTCCCCTTCACAAGATTCAAGTACACTTAAAAAGTTTTTGCCTTTATGAAATGACATATAGGAAACACCTAATGGAAAGTAGAGATGGTAGCACAGCTCCATACAACTCCGATTAGTGGCATAGTGCTGGTATGCCCTTTATAAATAAGGGCTGATACTATTTATGTCCTTCAAAGCACCATCTGAATGTGAAGTAACACATGGCTGACCTCAGATATGGTAAACATCAAAGGCAACATCACACTCCAGGCTGCACGAGTGTAGGTCCGATCTGGTAAACCAGTAAAAAAATACTTAATAAACAATACCACAAATCCCAATTGCAGCTTTTTCTAACCAGCTTTTCAGTAGTGTGTTCCCACTGGAGGAAAGTGAAAACAGAGTTGATGAATGGTAGTGTCCCATAATGCAATCCACAGAGGAAATGGAGGAGCTGCTAACAACTAGTCAACTACTCTACTAGTTGTAGACAGCCACAGGAAAACAAAGTAAGGCATTTTTGGAAAAACACTTTGATTTCTCTTTGTTGAGTAAAACTCCAAAATTAAAATGACTCCCATAAGTCTTTGCCATGCACTTAAAGGACTGTAGTTGTTGAACAAAATGTTTTACCTTCCTTTTCAATGATACCTTGATTGGATTTTACCATCCAGTGATTCAGCTACGCAGTGAAAGAAAAAGTAGATTGGGAGATGAAAGCAAGAAGAACAGACACTAAACCTGGATTTTGGCTCTACACTGCCTGACAAAATGACTCTGTAAATGGTTTGCTTTTTAGTTTAACATGCAATTTAATTTAATTTAAATACTTGAATCACACACGAGGTGACACTGGCTGACCACCAGAGGGTGATGTAAACTTGTGTGATCCACTGGAGCAAGCCCTTAAATGCTGGTGGTGATGGTTGGGCCGCTGCTAGACGATGCTCCCGAGCGCGGAGGTTTCAGACTCAGAATCTGCTTCCAAGTCCCTGTTAAAGGATGGGAGAACAGCCAGGAGTCACACACAAAGGACTTGGCTTGTCCGGACAGGGCGAATAGTGTATGCCAACATCAGAGCGGAAAAAGGTTTCATTTGAATTTAGCTCAGGTACACAGAGTGAAACTGAATTTAGCATCTCGCTAGTTTGTTTACTGTGGTCATGCACGAGTCCTGCTGCACAACAATAGGTGTCTAGTCTTGTTTGTTCCTACTGAATCAAGTGTAAACTTCTGTGTTGTCTTGTGTCGAGTGCTGGTGCGTTACTTACATCATTTCCTGCAGTAGTTTTCGGTTGCCCTGCCTCCGTTCCTCATCAATAGGATAGGTCTTTAATATCAACAGTCCTATGGCAATAAGAACCACGGGAACAGGAGAGACCAGCACCTTCAGGGTTAAGCTGACCGCCTCAGGTTGTGAGCAGGCTCCGGTCACGTAGCCGGCAAATCTGTGAAAAAATGCAGAGAAAGTTGAGCTGATGCGAGTACAGTTTGGCAAGACTGTTAGGTGAAGGATTATGTGATTGTTGACCACATGACCGCTGGACTGATGAGCTGTAATGTGCAGCTAAGCTCATATATAGTGTGAGAGATCACAGCCATGCAGAATTAAAGTGAGGGCTGACAAAATTTTAAGGATGACAATGATAAAAACACAAATGCACATGAGAATAATTTACAGCATGGCAACAGATATGAGAAATAAAAAATGGATCAGTTAACTTACTTCAAACTGAGTGTAGAGATACCCAGTGATACACCGGAGGCAAACTTGATGAAGAAGACATAGAAGGAGTAGAAGAGGGCTTCGTGGCCGTGGACGTCTGGGTTCTGAACCTTGAAGTCATCGACTACATCAGGAAGCATGGACCTAGAAGCACGAACAAAATGTTTAGAAGGAAACTCATAATCAACAATCATGCACACCTGCACATGGATCCAGGGACGGGCTCTGTGGACAAACTCATGCTCACCAAGGCAGGAGGAAAGCTGCCGCCACGCTCACACCTGCAGCCACTGAGACCAAGTAAGAAATGACCAGGTTGCTCTTGATGGAGATGATGAGGATCATGAAGGGTACTGCCCACTATAGAAAGAGACAGAAAGTGAGCAATTCTGTAACAACACATCCTCTTTGAATTAAAGCCAAAAACAAACTTTCGGGCTTTTTGAAAAATTACTTACAGAGATGCCAAAGTAAACTGCCGTCTTCTTCCCAAACCGGGTCAGAAACCACTGCCAAAATGGGATGGTGAGAGTCCCAGATAGCTGTAAAACGTGACACAGAACTATCAGTATTGCAGTTTCATTAAATATTATGATGCAGACTTGCAAGAGTACAAGGATTAATAGCACAGTTAATGAATGACAGATTATAAACCATTCAAGGCAACAATAAAAACATTATCAGTCAGATAAAGCTGTTTAGTCTGGCTGGACTTACTGTATCAAAAAGAAAAAAAATTGTATTATTATTATTTTTTTTAAATTTAAAACAAAGTCTGCCCAGATAATGATCACAGACCAAAATCCACTTTCAGTTTGAATTTTTAGGCCCTGGCTCGAGTTTGTTACATCAACACAAACAACAAACAAAATGGTAATTTCTAACAGAAACTTACTAACTGGGCTTCATTAAACTTTTAAATAACGTGGGAACCGGAAAGGATAATGAGACCACTGGAGGAGGGAGGTCAAAGGACAAGGTCACAATATGCCTTGTGTGGTCTTGACTTAACCCTGCAGGGGGGGCAGGCGACCTTTGCCAAATTTGGTCAACCAGTGTTAAATGACCACACAGGATCAAGCCTGCCAACTCGACAGCCTGAGAAATACGATGAACATCAACTGTGGGCAGATACAGTGGAAACTATTCTCTTTCTCCCCCTCATCTCCCAGGTCTCCAGTTATGATATATGGTGCCCAACAATGTTTCCACTCCTAATCAGAGGGAAAGGCACCAGAGCAGAAAACAGCGAGAGGAGGATGGAGAGGAAGGTGTAACCAATGGTGGCAGTTCCCATAGTGGCAATGAAGGATAGCTGGGGCAACAAAAGCTTCACTGTGTGCCTGTCTCTTCCTGCGATCTCCTGCGAATGCCATGTGAGTGTGTGACTGTGAGACAGGTTCCCAGGAGCCCAAACAACACCTCCTCTCACCCTGAAAATTTGCCCTTTCAGCCCTGGTAGCATGCGTCTCCTCGTGTGAGGAGAGGCCTCAGAGTACCCCACAAACAGTGGGACCATACTCTGTGCCACAAGGACAGCCAAACAGGGTGTGCCGATGTCCTCATACTGATTAGGGCTTTTACAAGGAGGTCAAGAGTCCTTCAGTGGAAATTAGAAACTCACCATGATGACCAGGAGAATATTCTGGAAGTGGTCCCTGTGGCCGAGAGCGTAGGTGATGAAAAGGGCAAAGTTTCCCTCCAGCAGCTGTAAAATACAAAAGAACAGTCATTTCTATGCAAACCAACGTCACAGTAAAGGAACAGTTTGACATTTTGCTACACATACGTTTGAAAGGAGAAGTTTTAAATGAATACAAAATAACTTCTGTATCCAACACGGGACAGACAATGAAACACAGTATTACCATGAAGGCCAGAGAGGTGAAGAGGAAGCCGATAACCAGTTTGATGTATGGTCCATGACTCATCACCAGAAACAGGCCCTGACGGAAGGTGAGGAGCTGGGATTTCTTTCGCCCGAGCTCTAATAATCCAACAGGGAGGAGAAAACAAAGATGAGACAGCTGAACATCTTTGCAGAGGGGAATTTAATGCACGATACAAGTCGAGTTGAAAGTCCTCAGATTCATGACTCAAGTTTGAGTCCAGTCCAAGTTACGTGTCTCGACTCCACAGCTCTGCTAAAATTTCCACCTTGGAGTCCAACCAATGAGAACTTGCGTTGTTTTTTATGGATTCATACCTTTTTGCTCCTTCACTCCGAGAAACAAGATCATGGCACAGAGGACGTAGATGATGCAGATGACCCCCGAAGCAATCATGTAAGCTTGTTTCTGAGGACGGAAAAGACAGCATTAGCTTGGACTAACACTCATGTAAATGCTGTATCAAATAATTGCAAGTATCATCATTTATCTGACATAATGCAAAAGACTCACCGTCACAGCAAGCGTGTCTTGGGACATGTTGACTTTGGTTGAGTTTCCGCTGCCGAAATCGATGAGACAATTCGAGGCACCACCAACTATCTGTCCCTGGATTGCGGTGCCCAGAACTGTGCCAAACACCTCCACCATCATACCTGAGAGCGACACAAAGGTGAAGCGTCAGCGCGTGAACGACAACACACACATGTAAAACCATCTGATCGCACTGAAGAGCCGACGTACGATAGGCGGTGGCAGAGTCCCTCTCTTTCTGGTCGCTGCTGATGAACATGGTGAGGGCTGAGTATGGCACGTGGAAGCACTGCAAACGTAGGCAAACACATGGTCAGGCCAGTGTACACACAAGAGGAAACAAAGTGCTGGGGAGTGTCAACATGACATACTGACCGTCTGCATGGACTGGAACAGGCAGTAAAAGATGAGGTACCAGATGACCTTCCCGTGCTCGAATGGAGGCACGTACCACATCAGGAAGTAAGTCAGCACCGCAAATGGGGTAGAGAAAAGGATCCTGGGAAGACATGGGTGGAGGATTATTGGGAGACAGAATGGTGAAAGTATATTTAAAAGGATTTTGCAGTACTTTTAACAAGCATTTTTTTCTAATTCGAGCCACCACAATAAGGTTCATCTTGTATTCTGTGCTGTTGGGTTTGAAACAAAAAGTGTGCCCAGTCTGCTGTTTGATTAATGAATTCGGCCAACTGTTACTGTAGCATTACCCCCCTTTTCATTTTTCCTCCCTTGCAGCCTTTTGTACTCTCATTCCGCTTTGTGAATAATCCACCTAATCCTGCCTTGTTAGAGCTTGCGCGAGGAGAAAGGGCTCAGTCTGGGCTGCACAGGGAGACGAGGGTGGGCCGGCCCAACGGTGAGGCCACTTTGGCCCGCCTCGCTCTCACCCATGCTCCGTCTCAACGGCCCTTTCCCTCAGCTCTGTATGCCCTCCAGATGACCTCAGTGAGAGAAGCTGGTGCCACTTCAGAAACTTTAAACAGACAGCAGTCCAGTTAAACCTTTTGTCTTTTACACAAGCACCAGGCAGCAAAGAGAAACATGGCAAGATGGTTTCGTGCCAACAGGAAACATTGTGTCTCTTGTTAGTGTCGACCCAATCCCACAAGTTAAGAAGAGTTGAGTTAGTTATTCAACTGGTCGATTAACAGAAAACAATCAGCAACCATCTCCATTTTTGCTGCTTATGTGATAGTCAGTTAAGTACTTTTCGGATTTGGTCTGTTGGCCAAATAAAAGAAGCAATTTGAAGATGGGAAGATTTTTCACTATTTTCTGAAGTTTTACAGATCAAATAACTGAAAAAAATAGCTGGAAGGACAAATCAATAAATTGCAGCTCTAACGTTAAGAGCTTCACTCTTTTAATCCGCCCACAGCAGTGCTGTAAAATGACAGCAAATCTAACATTTAAGAATCAACATTTTATGCCTCTTTTTTTTTTTTTGAGCAGTCGAGCCAGAGAGATAATACTCCCAGAGGACCGTATCACCGAACACAGACAGATGCTTCTGCATTCACCCCTCCTTGTGCGACACATGTGGGAAATGAGAAAGAAAGCACCTCAGATTACTTCTAATGTCTGAACGAATCAGGTTAATGAGAGCAAATTTCTCTAGAAATAGAAGCCAGGTTGTGACTGTTTCGCCCACTGACACAGCTGACTGAATGCAAGCCACAGACTATATGTGTCTCATCTAGCAGTAAAGGAAGCACAAAAAAATGAGCTATGTTTCAAATATAATTGCAAAAACTTCACATGAAGATAAGGTAAAATGTCCCAGTCTAGTCTCCTGCCATAATATCTTTATGTAAAAAACACAAGCCACAGAGGATCATGTACACGTTGCCACTTTCAACAATGACGGCCATTATTTCAACCAAGCATGCCTCTTGACCCAAGGTAACCTCTCTCTGTGTCCGGTATAAAACAAATCTCCTCCCATAGTCGAGGAAATCAAACACACACACATACACACAGATGGACACACCCCTATTGGTTTGAAGCTGATGGTGTGTTGTGGGTTGGACCAATCGCAGCAGAAGCCGGTAAAAATTCCCCTCCCCCTCATCTCGCAAGTTCAGCTTGTGCACAGCCGGCATTTCTGACTCAAATACCCACGCTGCTCAAGATATTACTGTGACATCATGTGAGAAAAATGCCTGTAAAACATTTAGATCTGCTCCAGTGCAAAATTATTCAATGGCCTCGAGCGATGGTTTTCGAACATTCATTTTAACACTCACTTCTCTCTCTTGCTCACACACACAGAAAGGTGAATGAAAGTCAAGGTCATCGTTCGTTGCAAACCGACTTCCTCTATGGGCTCAGCTGTCATCATCACATGGCCACATTATGTTAGGGTTAGGTTGCAGAGGAAGAAATCTTATACTCGGAAGCATTTTATGTGAACAATTTTACAACCAGTCCTTGCTTTTCAGTGCTTAGAGTATAAATATATGAAAGCACACAACAAGCTTGTTCAGGGTTACACAAAGCTAAAGCCAACCCCAGCATGCTTTTGGCAAGAGAGAGGGGAAACCCTTGACATGGCGCCAGCTGGTCGTCAGTGTTTTACAAGGCAAACACAGTCAAACACTTACATTGGATAGACGACATACTGTAGACTATGCCGTTCTGTTTATACAAAGTTACATATCTTGGTTATTATTCTTTGTAGAAAATCTTTTCAATATGCAGGAAACGATCCTCATCTCATTACTTTATCTATAAATGGCTTCTTTTACCAATTCATTATACCAAGGTATATATAGTAATAAAGTAAATTATAAGGGCTATAATAGCAGATTTTATCCATATTGCCAGTCTCGACACACACAGGAAATTAAAGGTACCGTGTGGTGTTTATGACCACTAGTATGTTATGGAGCCATGTTTGATTGAGTCTTTTTGGTTTGTGAACACACATGAGGACATGGGTGACGCCATGCACAATCCTGTCAAACACTATTCCACAGATCGATCTACACGTGGAGGTAACGCACCAATGAGCCGACAAAGGTGAGGAAGAGGACAAGTTCAAGTGAGTGAACAGCTAAAACAGCTGGTGGTCAACTGCACATTTGAATCTAGACAGAAGCGGGGCTTTAGCTTTAGATGCTTTAGCTGCTGTTTGATTACAAGGGTTACTCTTGCAGGTTTGGGATAAGTCAGATGGATTTCTGAAGCACATGCACCCTGTTTCATACAGACTCTTATCACGTTCTTCATCAGCAGCCATAAGACATTGGTGACAGCCAACGTCTTATATGAGCTGTTTTTCATCAGTACATTTGCCTCACATTTCACATACCCACTCATTTCCAGTACTTCCTTATTATTGCTTAATATCTTGTTTGCTTTGTGACCCTGTGAGAGACACCTACCAGGGCATCATGCGGCCGATCCTGGTCCATTTACTGCGGCTGACCAAGAAACCCACTGTTGGGTCAGTGACGGCATCCCAGGCACGGCCCACAAACAGGATGACAGAGGCATAGAAGGGATCCAACTAAAGACAGAAAGGTGGAAAAAGGGACATGAGACCAAAACAAAGAGGATGCCAAATTCTACCTCATATGGCGATGCTGGGGAATGACTCAAAGCTACGACACCAGCAAGGTAAAGGAGACACTTTGAGGTTCAGAGTACAGCAGTGAAACACTCATTTGTTTAAAGCAGCATTCAAAGCCCCTCTAATGATCTCATCTCTTGAGCTGAATGCTCTTTATTTAAGAGTTCCTACTGTGTACAGTGGAAAAGTCTAATGTGCTAATTGAGTAACAAAACAAAGCAGCAGGAGTCCAGGTTAATGCGCTTGACCGGCTACTGCTGGAGACTGTTAAACTGATCCGGGGCAGAGAAATGCAAACAGAAGCTTTGGCCTTGCAGCTAATCAGTATGTGTAACTACGAGCACAAAAAAAGCAAAGAGGAGGAAACTGGTCTCCAACTTGTGTACTGCAGAATAAACTGATGGATACATGCTACTAAATGTACACAAAGCGTCTTCTCAATTAAGATGCATGCAAGGAAATTTGTTTTTTCTCGTGTTGATAAGTGTGATTACAGTTGTGTTTTTCTGTGTGTCTTGTCAGTCACCCGAGCAACGTCCAGCAGGTAGATCTGGAGGAAGAAGCCCAGAGCACTGCCGGTGATCTGGTAGGGAGTCCCGCCGATGGCAAAGCACAGTTTACTCCACACTGAGAGACGTTTTTTCTGGTGCTTTGGCTAGAAGACAAGGGGAGGATATAAGTGATGTGGTTAGTTAGGACTGTAAACACTGAAATGCTTATTATCCCAGAGGAGCTATAAATGAAGGTGGTGTGGGTAGAGATGGGCGACATGATTATTATCTACAGCTCTCGTCTGTGGCCTGGAGTTTATTAAATCCCTGTTTTCTGCTTCAACCACCTTCATCCATCCCTCTTGGCAAAAATCGATGTCGTGTTGAACCACCTGTTACAATGAGCCACTCAGATTGGCTAACTTCCTCACCCCACAGCTCAGAATGTCAGATTAGATACAAATCCCCAGTGGTGATGCAGCCCGGGCCAATACGCTGAAGTCAGACAGCGGTGTGAAACTATGAGGTTACTGTAGTTCACACACGCTCACACTACATCATACAGACTCCAGCGCTGCTATTGGCTCCAGCAATAGGATGTTGGAGGTAGTGTGACATTTCATGCTGAGTAGCCAACAGTCAGCAGACAGTCTAGAGTCGTATCAGGTCCCGCAGCCACAGCCAATCACCTGTAACGATCTTGTGATGTCAGCAAGAGGCTCTGCGCGCCCTGACTCACATCCGACACACACACAAAAGCAGCATCGCCTCACAGATCCCACCATCTCCTGCAGGAGTCCACACTGGCATGATTAACATGTGAAAGTGAATGACGGGCACAAATGCTGCGACAGAGCCTGTAGGGGATGTCTGATGAGGAAAACCCCGAACAGTGTAGTGTGCTGACAGAACACAAAGACTGTGGCTTCAAAAAGTAGGAAACTCTAAGACATGACGTGTTTTCTAAGTGAACAGGAGTTAAGCACCTCTTATTCCTCACTTGACAGTTAAATGCCAAGTTAAATTATTCAACATTTTGCCAACAAAATGTCCAAAAGCTAATTAAAATTTCCAGGGTGAAATATGATGTTTAAATGACGAATTATTTATCAAAATTAAATAATTCTCTGCCAACTGATGGATTGGACTCTAGAGATGCATTTACTTAAATTCAACTCCTTTGAAACCAGCAGAACATTTAAAACTGGCTTTGCCCAGCTCTGATTGTTACATCTAAACATTGTGTAAAAGTGAAATATCTTGTGATCAGATATTAATGAATGCAAAAAAGATGATGTGGGAGGTATTTTAGGCTGTGAATAAATAAAATACAATGCTGCCACACTTTTCCAGACAAAGCTTGAAAATGATCCGGCTATCAGACTAGTTTGAGCCCTTTAAGGCTTTCGCACTGGTTTAATACACACACAAGTCTTTAAGTGAGATTAGCTGTGATGCTTTTTTTTTTTAACGTGATTGAACACACATCGAGCTTTTTAGTCTCTCAAACCAAATGAATCATCACTCAGCTGCGGAGCCACGTCACGTTTCTGGAGCACATCTGTCACCATCAATGCTGACATTAATTGGACAAAACTACACAATTTTAAAATTCTTTTTTTGAAAAAAATAAATATATCACCTATATTTGAAGGAGGTGGTGCCTTTAAAGCCGGTGGGACAAAACCGGGTGAAGTTCAAAAACCAGAGAGGAAGTAACGACACATGTGAAACGTTACCTTGCATTGAGGCGCCTTTTGATGCTCCTGAGCGAGCAGATGCAGCACAGAAATCAGCTTCATTTAAAAAAAATGTTCTTACCTTTAGTGTCTTGATGTCTGTGTTTATGGTCTTGACTGACAGCAAGCCCGCAGCGTACTGCTCGGCGCCCTCTCCTCGTGCCATCGCGCCTCCGAGACGATAAGAGCTAACTGTTATATTATATTAACGAAGTCGTGGTCCGTTTCAGTGTCACGAGAGAAAGTAGCTCCTCACAGGATCATGCCGTGTCTCCGTCTGACGACCTGTCTCTGAGCCGAGCCCTCTACTATGCCGCCTACGTCATGTGACGTTTTATATGACGTAACGAATCGAGTGTTCCGTCGCCACGGCTGCCTTTGAGACTCGGGCTTCCTCACATTCGGACCGTGTCTGTGTTGGTCGAGACAAAGTAGAGTAAATATCACGTTCACGAGACGGAAATTGAGTGAAGTGGTGATAAGATAACGCGGTGTAAATATTTACACAACAACTCAATTGAAAGTTTTTTCACTTTTCAATATGTAATTAGAAAATGCATGTACTGTAATCAAATCAAATCATCAGCAACTGCCAGACTTTAGTAATCTGTCTTTAATAATAGCTGTGGTGTGGTGCTTTGATTTTTTCTAGAACTCTTTTAAAAAATGCTCTTTAAAGAAAAAAAACCGTTATGTTATTTTAAGACTGCAAAGATGATGCAGTGTTAACAATTAGGAGTTTCACATGTGCTCCAGTATTATAAAATGTGATTCACAGTGATGATATGACAGTCGAAATGACTCAGAGTGGATTCCTGATCTACACATTATTTTTTGTAATGCTGAGCAAAAATAATATAATCTCACTCTAGACATACACTGACGTACACATGCACACACACACACAGCCACAACCACCTCTCCACCTCTGGCTTGGTTTCCACCTAAATGTTTTTATTGTACACTTCATACTGAACAGAGATACAGAGGAGATGGCATGGCAACAAAACAAGTCTTGTACTTTTTTCACTTTTTGACTTTCACTATCTAAAGACATTATTCAAGGTCATGAACTCCCTTTGGTGACTACACAGCAAGCAGGATACATCATCAATATAACTTCCAACCAGTCGAGGGTGTTACTGTCTTTTGCCCTCTCTGCTAATGCTAGTGTCACTATTAGAGCAATAGTGGGTCTCAGTGTTTGCAGAAGACCCTTTCACACAACACATGCCTAGCATCACAATGCATAATGATTTAATATTTAATAATCATTCATTATGCATAACCCAAGGGAATAACATTCATCCAACAGGCTGCGAAAAATACTGGAAGTGAGCCAAAGGCCTCCTGTGGTTAAGTCCACACTTTCACTCACTCACTTTCACTTCTGCTAAAAAAGGCTCACAAGTGGCATTAGAGCATTTTATATAATAAGAGTCATCAGTAGAGCAGTGTTTTCCTTTAAAACACTGGAATGAAAGCAGTGGATGTAAGTTAAGTAGGTTAATTAGGAATTCAGCCTTTAAGTTGCACAATGTTTTAATACCCCTGCCATGAAAAGTACTGTAATTGACTTGTATTTAAAACATTTTACTGATGCAGGAATATCTTCACTGTCTTTATCGGCAAAATGTGATGATAAGCATGTCTCAAACCCTTGGTCACTCAGGCTGTTTGCTATTTTGTTTGTTTGTGGCCTCCTTTCTAAATATGGATTCTTTGTTCGTCTAGTTTCAAAATCTATTTATACACAAACACACACCTTGTTTCTATTTGCACGCACACACACCAAACAAGCCGCTGACAGAAAATGTCCCCTTCCTCCTTCCCCCTCCTTTTCAATCTGATGTCTTTTTGTGACCTCTATCATTCAACATCACTGCTAATTACAAGTTCAAATACGATGCCACCCTTTGGCTGAGGCACCATACTGCTTCTCTAAAGATGGCTAGTTGCACATACAGTCACATTTTCCCCTTTGATCTTGCAAAACTTGAGTGCAGGAGTAAAGTTTTGAGAACATGTGTCTATGTGTCTGATGAAACGGAAACTAAAAACTGACATATTCTAATATTGTCTGCTAAAAGAAGACGACGAGGACGAGGGGTATTCCACAAAAAGTGTGACTCATAAAATTTCCATAGAAATAATGATAAAAACTCTGTTGACTGTTCACCATCTCAGACACTGTCAGACTGGGCTGATCACAGACGACATCATTCTCTAAAGACAAAATACTAAATACTAAAAAAATCCCTGTTCAAAGTAGTGCTTTTCTGTTTTGGAAGTCACTGTATCGCACTCTGGTTTTCCCCTCACTGTATCTTGCCCCAGCTTCAGTGAAACAAGGCTCACATGGTTGGTTGGGTACGGGGAACTTAGCTGGTCTTATGACATACAATAATCTAAAACATCTTAATCCTGCAGATTTGTTTCCAGCAAGGGAGGAAGTAGCCAACCTTTACGCTTTATATAAATGCCCAACTATGTGCACCTAAGTTCACTACTTTTACTTTTACTTATGTTGTGAAGGTGGCCTTTGTTTAGATGAAAGTGTAATAGTAACACTTTACCCACACACCAAATTATGTCATTACATCTGTGCAATACTCATTTTTACGTCAAATAATTTTCTGTGCAATATTTCATTCAATGTGCAATATCTCTTTTCACCTTATCTTAATTCAAGGCACTGTCCATAGTCACATATTTCATATATTTCTCCTGTAAATACTTTTAGTCTTTTTAAATTGTTAATACGTTTATATTTCTTTAGTAAAATTGTTTATACTTTTTAGACCTCTCTTGTTTCTATTGCTTATTACTTTTTATCTGCTCTGTCTTCTTTGTTGCTGTACACTATGGATTTCCCCATTGTGAATAAAGGAATATCTTATCTTATCTTATCTTATCTTATCTTATCTTATCTTATCTTATCTTATAGCCTATCTTGAAAATTTGTTAAAATCACAGTACAGATCCTGCAGACTCCAAACCTGAAACCTGAAACACCTTCTAGTCATTTTTACAATTTCACATTGCACACAAAAACATTTTCACTAGATTAAAGTTTAAGTAGGGTGACTTAATGTGTAAAGCACAAATGGACAGGTTTTGTACAAATAACCACTTTATTTGTTTTCCTCTTTCTTGGGGGATATTTGGATTGTGACAAAACGACAAACATCACACAGGAAAAATCAACAACATTTCATGTTTGTTTTTTTTAAATTCGTGAAATAATATTTACTTGGCCTTGAAGATCAAAAAGGAACTGCAAGAAAAAAAAAAGAGTTTATGAACTCATATTTACTGATTATCACAGCTATGTGATGTACACCATTACACCATTTACACAACATTCTTATTTTAGATATTGACAGTAATAAAACAAACTTTATAGCAAATGCATGAACAAGCTCAAGTGCAAATATGCAAATACAATACAATACAATACAATGCAAATACCACAATCTACAAATACTATAGTATGAAAAAAAAAAATCTTTATTCAAAATTTAACTTAAGTAAACATCCTAAACATGAGCAGCAAAATGTGTAAAGAGATAAAGAACTCGTTATGCAAGATGGACCCAGTGAGAGTGTTTTATTGTACCTTGTATTGAATTATTATCATGAATGCATTCATGTGAAATCTGTGTTCTCTTGTTACAGCTGGTTGGTGGAGTGAATTTTAACCACTTTATATACTGCTGGGTAGTTAAATTATAATTATGTCTTTTCATACTGTGATGAAGTATTTATTGGATGTGCTTGGGGAAAAACTTTCCTGTTGGTTTGTCTTATCACCTGAACATTGTGTGTTTGTGTGAAACAAACCTGGGAGCAGTTTTACATTTCTCACCTTTATGTTTAAGGGCAGTTGTGTTGCTGGAGGCTTAAACAGGAGTCCAAAGCCTGTTCCTGCAAACAGAAAGAACAAGTCTTTTCACTCTGAAAGCCAGAGGAAATCTGTGTTAAAGCATCCTGCTGGGAGCTCATGCAAACACTGCGGGCTTTGGGCATTACTGAGGCGCCGCTTGTGTTTGTTAAGAGCATCATCAACATGTTTTGTACATAAGTTCTTTATCTGTAAAGAAAGAAGTGTAGCTGTCAGATTAATGAAGTGGAGTGAAAACTACAATGTTAGCATGGGGAGAAGTAGTGTAGATTTTAAAGTATCATAACATGGAAATATTCAAGTAAAATGCCACAAAAATTTACATCACTTGAGTAAATGTACATAGTTTCTTGCCACTACTAGAGGATCAAGGAAATGTGAGGTGTAATTGTGGAACTGTAATCTTTTAGTAGCCTTGTGGGTTAAAACTTTCATCATGGCGCCATCTACTGGACATTATTGTAGCATTACAAAACACTGTTCTGTGAAAATCTGTGACACATTCAGTCTGTAATCAGAAGAGCTTATAGGATACAAATCAGTTATCATCCTGTGGTTCCCAACTGCCTCCGAGGCCTTATCATGGTAACACATGATGAGTGTCAATTAAGGTTGAGTCCGGTCGAGGCAAAATTCTCTGATACTGACAAGAGGAAAACTTAGATTCTTTGTATTTTCTTAATTTAAAAGAGTCTGAAAATCGTTTCCTTTAACAGCACACAGTCATTTTTATTTAAGATCGTTTTAAGATTTATTTATTTAAACCCTTTTCCACGTGTCAACAGTTTTTAATCTAAGGAACTATTCATGCTATTTTGACTAGTGTTCATTTAGAGTGACACAGTTTTTAGTCATGACCCCCTCACCCAAGATTGCATATAGTTAAGCGCTGGGAGCAGTCCATCAAAAGCAATGTTCCCTCCTCAGGTTGTGCCATATTTGTAGTTTAAATGGCCTGAAGAGATCCAGCTATCCACTATTTTGCACTAAAAAGGTAAAGAATAAAGAAAAGTTAGAAAACATAAACATAATTTCCATACCAGATGTTTTATTATTAACAGTTACAGGGATTTGCAGATGATGTGGATCCTGTTTCTTGAAACCTGGATCATGTGACCACTATGACCCGCTGGTCATTTCTCTCATATGAAAGGAATAGAATCTGAAAATTTGATCACTATATTGTCTTTACTAGCAATTTGCAGAAATCTGTCAATCTTTTTGTGTCTTTTTGAATCTGATCCGTCCATCACTCCCTGTTTTGTTACACTGGTGATGACTGTCAGGTCATTCCATGCTGATTATGACTAATTACATTTACTCTAATTCTATGATACATGTGTTTTGAGTATTTACTTGAATATTTCCATTTTACTTTACTTTAAACTTATCAACTTATTTCACTTCCACTTTAAGTGTTTGACAGCATAGTTACTGATTACTTTGCTGATTAAGACTTGATGCATTCTTACAGACCAAACTGCCCAGTAGCATATCATGTAAGTAAAATAATGCTAATAAAATAACAATTAGAGGGGCTATTTTTCTGCATGATGCGTACTGTAACTTCTGATATCTTTTTGATACTTTTGATAATAATATTGTGCTGATTCCTATTAGACTTTTACACACTAGAGTATATGTTGTAATTCAACTTTTACTAAATGAAAAAAATCCTCTACCCCTGAGCCATTTCTCACAGTAACATGAGTAAAGCCACAAACTCTTAAACCAGTTATTTACACGTAACGAACAGCAGGTGGCAGCCTCATCTCAGATCATGTGTGCTGCAGTGAAGTCAGTACATCTAGTACCAGGTCCAACCATGTGGTTCTTTGAGTATGTTACAGTCATGCTGGTATTTCACATAAAGTACCACTCCTTTTAACATGTATAAATTATCCCTTTAAGATGTTATTCTCAGTTTGCGTTGCAGTCCAGTCATTTGATGTAAACCTCACTATTACCTCACAAATGTTACACCAGTGTGAGAAAGCACAATTTATGGCATGAGTATGTCCTTTTATTAAACATGAACTCAGATGTGTAGTTTCCATCTGAATATTAACAGCAGTCATTTATTATTTAATGCTGAAGTCAAGTCAGGAACTTAGACTGCAATCGTATCTAATAATATTTTCTGTAACGCAGCACTTTGGTGAGAAGGAAATGAAAAGACAAGCGATAACATCAGCTGTTAAAGCTTGATGTAATGCAAGCATTGGCAGATAAACGTCTTTGGTTTATGAGAGCTGGTGGCAGGTAAAGCACCCTGCTGATCACGCTCTCACGGTATTTCGAGGGTGTGTGTCAGAATATTGTGTTTTACATCCCCGGGGAGCAATAACACTTGTGTGAATTATTTATGTTGTCTTTCTCATCTCCATTGCTTTTCTCTGGGCGCCGGGTCACTGGTCCCACTCTTTAACCTGCTACAGATTTCTTTTTGGATGGGTGGGGAAGGTCAGAGGTGAAGGTTAGGGGGTTCCTGTGTCATGGAGGTCGTGGGGAAAAGGAGGTGTATCGCTTGTATAGCACATGGAGACAATTCCACAGACCATCCACATTCCTGCACTGCATTGTGCGCGATATTCCTCAGGCGGCTGAGTGGGTGTTGCAGACTACATGAGGACTCTGCTGAGGTGGATCCAGACCCCCTGCGCCCCCTCCTTACCATCCTCACGCATATGCTACTATAACAATAAAGGACAATGAAGGGTACTTGAAGTTAAGCTGGGAGCTGGCTATTGTTGGTGTTAAGCATTGTTACCCCAACAATGTCCCTGCCGAGGAAAAGATCTCCAAGTTTTAATGAAGGTACAGAAGAGAGGAGGAGGAAGAGGATCTCATCTGAATTTTATGGGACCAGGGTTTGTTTCTCTCTTCTCTTTGGCAGGGATGACATATTCCCAACATAGCAGACTGAGGGCTGGTCCACTGTGTAATGATAGGATGTGAAGTTACAGGATCTACAGGCTATGATCATTGCTCTGTGGGCGGAAGAACTCTTAAATCACGATGGTGAAGCTATAAGTTAGCTGAAATATGTCTTCTTCTTTTTTTGATAACGCTCAATCTATTTTGGATTCAGAACACAACATTACCCAGTTGGAACTGATAGAGCTTTTGCACACATACTCTTTTTTCATTTATTTAACCAGGTAAAAGTCTTCCTTTTCCAAGAGAGACACGACAGAGGGGACAACATTAAAACATTATTACAACGTAAACAGGCTGTTATGCAAGTCATAAGTCTCAAGTCTTGGCTATAAGTCCAGTCCTTAGTCAAACCTGATAAGTCCAAAATCAAATCCTAAACTTTGTGTTGCAGTTGAGATTGAAAGTTTAAGATCAAACAAAACAATTAAAAGCCCTTAAGCAGCTTCTGTATGGACTTATTGGTGAGTTGTCAGCTGCTGCTTCTGAGCTCAAGAATGAACTGTTCATCTCAATTTGGACATGAATTAATGAAAGTGTTTTAAAAAATGGAAATTCAAACATTTACAATATGATGCTTAGGAAGACTGCGTGCTAATGTGCTAGTACTAATGATTGGACATTGTGGTTAGATTACCTGGTCAAATTTGGTTTTCAAGTCCCAAGTTTGCATGTCTGCTTGTGCAAACTACCTTTGCCTCCAGCTCGTGCAACACGATTAGCTGCTGTGGAACTGATTTAAAGCGTAGATAGTGTCAGGATAAGGAGGTTTGATTCACCTGAACTTTTTTTTTTCAATATTTTGGGCCAGAAATTCAAGTCATTCTAAATCAAAGGGCTGATGTCCAAATCAAACATGTGTCAAGCTTTAAAAAAAATTGTAAAATTGAGTCTTCAACCAGCTCAGCTCTCTCGTCTGTGTCTGGTATGAAACGGTTGAAGCTGCCTTCAGTGCACTTTGACCATGTAGCGAGCTTGAAGAGGCCACACAATCAGGACTGACCTCAGGCCGCTCTCTGACAACAGATGTCTGTCACTAATCAGTGTCATTAACTTGGCCTGGATAGGACCAGAGATGCTGGAGGTTTTTGTCTTGTCCACTGAGATGCTTAATTAAGGAGAAGGCGTGCACGCTATGCTCCAAACTGATCGATACGTTAGACGGGAAGAGGTCGAGGTCGCGGGTGGTGTATGGTTTTGACCTGGCGTTGTCTGATCATGAGACGTTGGCGAACTTTGACCTTTTGCTGGCCCGTGAGCATAAAGCATTTGTTCGCGACAGAGAACGTATAGACAAATCGTGCGTCTACTTAATCATTGCCTTGTTCAATATGGTGATATCATGGTGCGTGTTAAGGTAATGAAATGTTGCAGGTCATCAAGTGTTCATAGGTTTTACCAGGCTGATCTTTTTCTTCTGCAGGAAAGCTCTTATTGTGGCCTGTAAACAAAACTTCCAGACCATATAGTGTTTGTTTTAGACATTAACTTCTCTCACTGTAAAGAAGATGAGTCACTTCACCAACACCTGCAGACGTTTCAGCAGCTGAATCTCCACTGTTTGTGTACTCTGTGTGCTCTTTTGTGTTCAAATGGAGGTCATTCAGAGATGCACTCCACCCTTCACTGTGGAAGCGTTTTGTAGCTGGGAACAGAATACACCTTTTAGCTGCTGTATATACAGTACTTTGTCTGTGTCAAGATGCTGAACATGCAAGACTGTCTGCATTTAAATCCTACCTATTGTAATACAAATGAAAGGACCCGCAACTTCAAATCAACAACTTAATGAAAGTGCTCTGCTGCTGCTTTGTCTTCCTCTTCACCTGATGTGCCTGCAGCAGGTTATCAGTCATAATTGACAGGTTAAAAAAAATAACTGAAGAGAAACTTCTGCTTGAATCAAAAGAAACAAGCTCTTCTTTTTTTTTTTCTTTCACCAGCTGGAGCTGTTGGAAAAAAAGGGGATCTGGAAGTCTTCTGAGGTCTGCTGATTTTAACAGGATTAAGGGAAAAGAGGATCTTAAAAACTAATGTTTGTTGTCAAGGTTGAGACGTGTCAGCTTTATGTCAGGATAAGGAGCAAAGTCTCAGTCCGGAGACAGCGATGAAGACGTGAGACTGGACAATGTGTCAAAGGTGGAAGCTACATCATGCTGTTATAATGAAATATGAACTCAGTGCTATCATGTGTTAATTATGATAAGATATTCTTCTATTTGTCCCACGGTGGGGAAATTCACAAAAAGTTTACGACGGGATCCAGTGGTGGAAGATGGATCCTTTACTTGAATAAAAGGAGCAATAATGTAAAAATATTGCATTGCAAATAAAAGAACTGCATTCAGAATTGGAGTTAAGTAAAAGTATTATCATGTAGTTGTGCTTAAAGTATTACAAATAAAAGTGCTCATTATGAAGAAAAATGTACCCTTGCTGTATTTTTCATTATATTAATATATCAATATATCAATATCAATATATTATCATTATATATTATAAGGGATTAGTTGATAATTTGGCTGTCAATAAATCAATGAATGGCTTCATCTATTAAATAAGAAAGATCTGATCACAGTTTTCTAATAATTTTGCTTTTGTCACATGACTTATAGTTAATTTTCAGCTCAATTAGTCGACTAATTGTTTCTTCCCCATATATTATTGCATCATTATGAGTGACTTTACTGCTTGTGTCAAAGTGAATGCAACTTCTTCTCATACTGTTTAATCAGTTTTGATGAAAAATGTCCCAATGCTTAATGAATGCAGGTGCCTAAAAACCATAAAGCACTTAAATAAAATTAATAAAAAAAATACTGCAAAAAACCCAAACATATTCCGGTAAAAGAACAACAAACACTGCTGATGGAGAGTGTTAGATATTGTGCCCATAATTGGTGCTGTAGACGGGGCGGGGCTGATGCAAATGTGAGGCTTACCCGGATCTACCGCTGCAGATATTTCCGAGGCTCCTCCCTGCACTTTTTTATCGCTTTATAACAGGATATCTCACTGGCGCGAAAAACGCACTGTGTGGCTCTGTGGTACAACATCGTGGGGCGGATCTTGTGCCTGTTTGTTTGAGCCTAGCTTTCTGTTTTTCTGGGTTGCCTTTCTACTTAAAAACACAGCAGAAAGTATCGCCTGATCTCTGCGGACACTTTGGAGGATTTTCAATGCCCTGATTTTTGGGATTTTATTTTTTCGCCGGTGAGTAGTTTTGTTCTAGTGTCTGCATGTGAAAGTTTGAAATGAGGAAATAGATCCGTGGTCTAAAGACACGCTGTGTGACTGAAACACTTTTCTTCCTCTCCGGTTCACCAGTATCCAAACCGAGCCTCTGCGTAAAAGCTCTGCCATTGATCCATTTTACGCACGAGCCGAATCCACCTCGTGACTCACTTTTAGTCCTGTAAAAGCAAAAGGTCTGGCGGCTGTCTCACATCTGCTCACGTGCTTTGAAAGACTTGAATCCCGGTGTGCGCATAAAACTAGATGTAGTCTGTGATGACCTTGTGTGTCTGGACAGTCCATCAGTGCAAAGAGCGCATCCGCAAGATCAATTATTAATGTGGTCCCATATGTAGAAAGTGGGCTGTTAGAGGGATGTGATGTCCTCATAGTCCATTAGATGGACACTTGATCTGATGGGAACTGCTTTGAAAAAAGGTCTAATCATCAATGTGATATTTCCCCTCAGGTTCAGAGGGAACATTTCTGGGAATAAAACTCTTTGAGGATTTGATTGACTGGAAACATGGACTGTTACCAGCACTATTTTTTCAACGATTTCGACACAGAGGAGGATTTTTACAAGTCGACCGCACCGAGCGAGGACATATGGAAAAAGTTCGAGCTGCTGCCCACCCCTCCCATGTCCCCCACCCGGACTCTGAGCGGCGGCGGCGGCGGAGCGCTGCAGCTCTCCCCGGGGGACAAGCTCAGCTGGCTGTCCAAAGTCCTGGGTCAGGACGAGGAGAGCGAGGGCCACTTCATCCCCGACACCGAGGAGCTGTTCGGCAACCTCAGCTCCATCATCATCCAGGACTGCATGTGGAGTAGCTTTTCAGCCAGCAAGCAGCTGGAGAAGGTCGGCGGCAGGGTGTCGACCGGCGTCTCCCCGGTGGCCCAGATCTCCGTGAGACCGAGCAGAGCGCAGTGCGTCTCCCCGGGTGGCGCGCTCGCCGCCGCGGCCACGGACTGCGTCGACCCCGCGGCTGTTCTCACCATCCCGGCGAGCAGCTGCAGGAAGCCGGCGTCGTCTGGCTCCGAGTCTCGCTCTGATTCCTCCGGTAAGGCAGCAGTCATGCTCTCAGTTGCCCCACCCTGCCCCAGCCTCGGGATTATATTGCCCTCTAACAATGCGTAATTTGGAAAGCTGGTTGCATAACTGTGGTGTGTATATGTGTGTGTGTGGCGCAGAGGGGTCATCGGGTGCAACAGTCAGTCACCTTTTGAATGCATTTTTACTCTCACTTTGACAATGCACCAAATGCATGCTTCAAATGTGCACGCAGCCTTTTAAAAACCGCGCCCCCGTCACTTTTACTTCACCCCCCCACCCCCTTCAATATCTGCCACTGGCTCTACATTACAATCAGAGTGCGGCAGAGGGGCGGGGTGACCCAGTCCTCATGATTTATTACTACTACACACACACAGACAGACCGTGAGAGTCACTCTTTCACACTTCCGAAATTAGGGAGTGCCCCCTGCCAGCAGACCTCCTCATTTACATTGTTGATGAATGCTCAGTGCTCAGTCACAAAAGCCTGAATTCCAGCAAGCTTTGGCATGGATGACCACTGCTGTTAACACCTCAGCTCCTGCTCTGCCCTCCTCACATGGATTTACATGACTGTGGAGTCCACTTCCTCACAGTCTAGTTCAGTTTTGATTCAGCTTCACTCATCTCTCTTGAGAAGTGTGCTTGTAAGACCTTTTTTTCCCCTGTGTATTGATGAGTTGTTATTCTGTGTGATCCCAGATGACGAAGAGGAAATCGACGTGGTCACAGTGGAGAAAAAGCAGAACGGGGTGCGGCTGGTGAATGTCAGGAAACCGGTGACCATCACGGTGCGGGCCGACCCCTGCCCCAAACGCTTCCACATGTCTGTCCACCGGCAGCAGCACAACTACGCCGCCCGCTCTCCAGACAGCGAGCCGGAACCAGAGGAGGAGGACGACGATGAGGAGGAGGAAGAGGAGGAGTATGAGGAAGAGCCTCAAAGCAAGCGTACCTGCATGGCCTCCAGTCAGCACGCCGGCTGTTCGGCTCGTTTCTCCCACCCTTCCTCCCCCTCGGAGACCCCCCAGAACTCAGACGCAGAGGACACTGACCGCAGGCGGAACCACAACTTCCTAGAGAGGAAGAGGAGGAACGATCTCCGCTCCCGTTTCCTCGCCCTGCGGGATCAGATCCCCGGCCTGGAGTCGGCCAAGACCCCGAAGGTGGCCATCCTGACCCACGCCACAGAGTACCTCGTGGAGCTGCACACCAAGGAGAAACGGCAGCTCCAGGAGAAGAAGCATCTCAAAAGCAGGCAGCAGCAGCTTCTACGCAGATTATCAGAACTCAAACGCTCTTGAGACACAAACAAAGTGTGCTTTCGAACTCAACTGCCTCATTCACAGTCAGGAACTTTTGCTCTCGAGTTACCTGTCACTTTTTTGAAAAGCTACAGTTTTTATATGACAACATGCCTCATGTAAATAGCTGTGAATTTTGTTTGGAGTATATTGCTGTGGGCTTCCTATGAATTGACTGTGCTGGCCAATGAACCTGATGACGGGGAGGAGCAGTCAGTGTGCTGTGTTTTTCTTTTCTTTTCTTTGCACAGTGTTTTTAGTTCTGAACAGGGATAGTGGAGTTTTATAGGTATGACTAAGATATTTCTTGGCCTGCTGTGATGGAAAGTCAGAGAACCAGTGTGATAGTGAACATATGTAGCCTTCAGGATGCGTCTGGAAGTTGGTTGAGATGTCTTCATTTCATCATTGCACACTTAGAATGGAGTGACGTGTGAATGCCTCTCTGTGTACATACGAGTGAATGAGTCAGTTCCTGGTTTGTTATGGATTGTGTGACTGATTGTTTGATGTACAAATTGTTCTGTAAATAATAGCTTATCGCTCCTGGAGAAGGAGATCCAGAGTTGTCAATGAGCTTTGCTCCTCTTAATGACGTGCCACCAGGCATCGAGGAACCTCTATTTTTGTTAAGAAAACAGAAAAATGGGCAAAAAAAAAGAATAAGTAGCACTGCTGTACTTTATACTCACACGTCACTTTGTGATTTCAATGCTTCTTCTGATTTTGGTTGATTTTCAACGCATGCTAACATCGACAGCAACATTAAATTTTTATACCATATTTGCATACAAACCTGACGTCTGTGCCTTTTTCTTCACTCCATGCCATACACTGCAGAGTGACCTGTATCCCTGACGAATATCTCTGAACATTTTGACCCTGCCCCTGAATTTGGTCACACTTTCTATTTCTATTGCAGCCTGAGAAAAAAACCTTGCAACAAAGTGAACCTTTGATTTAAATGTTGGAGGTGGAAGTAACAGATGACACAGATTTGCCTTGCCTCATCCTGAAAGCGTGTGTAAGATCCGCCTCATGCTGCTGTGGTGGTGTCTCTCTAGAACCACAACCTACTATCACACACAGATCAGCTGTAAATGAGGGCAGATCATAAAAGATGAGCCGACTGCTTAATTTCCTCCTCCTTGGTGGCGCTTTGCGGTAGCAGACATATAAACGAGCGCGTCTTGCGCACCAGCTGCTGGTCTACAGAAGGTTATACCGAGCTCGTCCTTGAGACTTGCCCTTGAAGAGTGTGTGTGATACTGTTGTGGATCCTCCCCTCTGCAGTGGCTGCTGCATGCTGGGCACCTGATGTGCTCTGAACTAGGTTACACTCACATACACACATGCAATTGGTATCTTTAGAACAAGTCCCTGGGGTTGGGTGGACTGCTTCTTGGATCCAGTGCAGCTATTCACACAGGTATGCAGCTGGCGAGTGGCACTGCTTCATGATGTAAAATGGCCTTTAATTGGAAAGAGTGAAAATCTCACAGTGATTTCTATATTATTGGATGACCCCTTCCCTCTCGTCCCCTTCTATAAGGCTTCTATTTGTTATGTGACACGCCTTTTACCACCCTTTGTTGTATATGATATTGCTTTGTGGTCCATGTAATTGGTGGGCGTTGCGTTACCCCTTACATGCAGCTGCTGTCCCCCAGAGAGAGACTTATTTATTAGAGGAGAGTGAAGGGGGTCTAGTGCAGATAGATAAACAGATCCATGTTCACCTGAAACTCTTGGAGATGGAGGCTACCTGCCTCAGTAGAGAGTCCCTGAGTGGTGGGTAAGATCCTTAGCACTGACGTATCCTGTGGTTACCTTTACTGTGCGCTTCCAGATCACAATTTGCAGGAAGGTAGCCGTGTGCACATCCTGTCCTATATTTAGGAGTGGTGCAGGGTAAAAACTGGAGAATATCCTCACACTCCGTTTAAGTTACCAAAAATGTACAGGACTGAAAAAAGGCAGCGTTTTGATCGTAGCAATCCCTCAGCAGAAAAAAACAAAACAAGTACAATTAATTCTGTGACAAACTAAGCTGAATGACTAACATGTTGTAACTAACATGTTGTAATAATTCCCTGTATAAGTCACTGATTACCTGTGTGATGCTGCTGCCCTATCAGTGACCTCACCAGCGTGTCCCTGCAAGCCTGGATGACTGGGTGCCAGTCATTTGTATATTAAACTCAAAGCAGCCTTTTGGTTCAAGTACAGCCTGACAAACGAGCCAGGCACACCCTGAACTCCAACCGTCTTGCACCTCACTGGTCTTTGTTACGGCCCCGAGGGCACTGATTTCTGGCACAGCTGACCATTTTCTTCACAGAATCAGAATTTGGTCTCTGGAGGCTTAGTTGAGAGAGTTAAATGACCCCATGTTGACACAATAGATGATAGACACTTTGCAACAATAATGACTTTGATATGTTTTATCAAAAGTTTCTGTAATGTACTGGAAACTGAGAACAAGTCAATCAGTATTGAAGTATCAAGTCATACAAACTAGAGTGAGCACTAGTAGTGACACATTATATTGACATCAGCTGCTGTGCTGTTTGTGCTTTATACCAAATCAGGAAGTGAAAGCAAAAATCAGATATCAGGTCTTTGATCAGATAGGAGAAACCTTTTTGATATGTTTCCTGTTACCTTCTGACCACTAAATTCGTCTGAAGTGATGCAGCACCAGAGTAGGAAATCAATCATTAACTCAATAATGAAGGCAAGGTTCAATTGCTTTCTCCGCAAGATGTGCTGTTGGCGTCGTTGGCTGTTCATTTCTGAACAAGGCAACTATCCAACACCAACATGCAAAACTTGTCCACAATGTGTTTCTGGGGATGCAAATGAGAACTATGCCGATCTTTGGTGAAAGATCATATCTTCATGTTGTCGCTTTTCCAGGAACTAAATGCATGTTGGACACTTTTTTTTTTTTGTCAAAATGCCCATTTGAGTTCATCCAGTGAGTCAGTTGTGGTGGTACAATTGTTTGAACTCACAGATTGTTCTGTTGGAGTTAAAAGATAAAAACCACAACAACTGGTTTGAGGTTCAATAAACAGTCTTTGGCAAAGGGGCTCCTTTGTTTCAAACGACAGGTTTTTTCTTGAAGGAAATAATGAGGTAAGTGCATCTCGTTTTCCTGTGGGATGCTCTGACGGTTAACTTGCCAGACCAGATTTTCTGCTATCAAGTTCATACAGCGCAACGCCCACACTGAGCGACTTCAGAAGCGCACGTGTGGCACATGTTCATACCATGGCTGTCTGCTTTTAAACCACATGTGTTTTATTCTCTCACATCTGCAGGCTACATTTATCTTCCCCGATAAAATGAGCCTTTTAGTCCCAAACAGCTGCAACCTGTTGCTGTCCCCTATACTAAATATAATGTGTATGTAAGAGGATATCCGTTCGTGGCTGCTAGAAGTCTACATATTCCCAGGGTGGAAGACCTCACGCTGAGGATGGCTTCACTGGTGGTCAGAGCGAGGTGCGTGATGTGTGCGATCAGGGTGGGACTGTGGAGAATTGATGATTTGGCTGGGTGGAGAGCAGCCTCTCTCACATCCTCTCTCACACACGCTTAGGTAAAAAGCCATCTCATTTATCTTTCCTTCTCTTTTTCAGCATATACGTTTCTGTCATTTGACAGCATCACAGAACAGCCTGTTAGTATAAGACCTAATGGCTAAATCTTAACTCGATGCACTAAAGCCTGCAGCATTAGCACGCATTGCTGCATGAGAAATCTGTTGATTGAATAATTGGCCAACATGATTAATGGGCTAATTGCAGGATTTATTGAAACAGAGCAGGCCACAGCTGTGTAACTGCGCAAGATAAGAGAGGAGAGATCACTGAATGGTTGCCACAGCCCAGATGCCATCGGAAATTACACATTGACGTTAAACCCAGATTCCTGAATGTAAATAAAAAGTGAATGCAGTCACTTGCAAACAAACTGTGTTTACTGACAACAGTTATATGAAGAGCCCATGTATTAATCTCCTTTTTACAATCATGTGTTTGACAAAGTGTTGAACCTCTCTCCATCCTTGCTTGTGAACGACTGAGTCTTTCCAGGATGAACCTTTCATACCCAATCATGATACTGTCACCTGTTACCAATGAACCTGTTACCTGTGGAATGATCCAAACAGCTGTTTTTGGATCAGTCCACAACTTTCACAGTCTTTTGTTGCTTCTGTCCCAACTTGTTTGAAACATGTTGCTGCCATCAAATTCAGAATAAGCAGATATTTGCAAAACTCAGTGAAGTTGATGAGGTCAAACATGAAATATATTGACTTGTTAAGATAAGATAAGATAAGATAAGATAAGATAATTCTTTATTGATCCCTCATAGGGGAAATTCGGGTGTTTGTTGTTGCAGCAAATGATCATATTCTTTTTCAGTTTTTTCTTTTACACGGTCCCAAGTTTTTTTTGGAGTCAGGGTTGTATGTCCTGTATGCTTGTGTATAAGCCTCTCTAATTCACTTCATCCTATAGTTGTGTGGTGAGCAACAAATTTCACCCTGTTAATATTCATATGGTGAGAGTGTGAGTACATTCAATATGTTCATTGTAAGCCTTACCTTTGACACAGAACGGCATCAACTCGGAACAATGGCTAAACCTGTAAACATTGGCACACAAAAGCAGATTAGCATGTCCCATCTTTGGCAACTCTCTCTGACAAGAAACACGACCAGTTATACTCGTCGCTCTGGCATTTCTTGCTTATAAACCTCCATCGAAGTCAAACGAGCGGAAAGCTGCATCTTGAAAAAAAAATGGCTGCGATAACTGCAACTTACCTTCATAAGCTTTTAATTGAGCAACATATGAAGAGAAGTCTGTGTTCTTGGAAAGTGGGAGGATACGCTTTCGTAATCGCTGAGATCCCCCCCTGGCTGTCGCTGCGATGAATCTCTTACCTCTGCACTTTAAAAGAGAAAAACGCACAGACACACAGGCACATTGAGCAATGTTTCCACCATGTTAACGGGTTGGTTTCTGCCCGGCCTGTATGGCGTGTATGCATTGCGTGTTTGCACAGTGGGGCAGAGGAGGAAACGGACCATAAACACACTGCGCTGGTTTGTGATTCTAAGAGCATGGCTGAACTGGCTGCTTATCTCTGACCTACATGTGGGAGAATATGGGACGTATAATAAAGGCGGAAGAGAAATAGGCTTATCTTAGGATAACCTTATGATCTCCCGTGTGAGAATGAGCTGTAGTGGAATTGAATAATCTCCCATTAGGAGGCTCGGTTTATGTTGCGCCGAGCGGTTTCATGCTCGGAGGCAATTGTAGTCAGCTGGAGAGAGGAGAAGTGGACTCACTGTCATCCCTCTCTTACTCAACACTCGGCACACACACACACACACACACCCTTCCCTTTATTCTATTTTTTAAAGTGGCTGACGGTCAAGGAAGATGGGGAAAACACAAGCGGGAAAAGACGCAGATACACACGAGGCATGCGCGTGCACACACACACACACACACATACACACACACAGACACACACACACGCACACAAATGCTTGCAGAAAACTTTCCCTGGTCACAGTCCTCCATCTCTCTGCCTACTGACCCACATTCCAGCCTGGTTGTGTCACTGGAACTCGGCCGAGTCTGCGGCGGCTACTGTCCATCTGATCCTAATGAGGCTGTGAGTGTGCCACTGAAAAACTACACGAATATGCAAGAAATCACATTCTTTCACTCCCTGCCTCCCTACTATTTTCTTGTTTCCCTCTCTTTCTCTCCACACCCCTTCTTCCCCCCGTCGGCCCCCTTCAAGCCCAGTCCACTGGCTCCTGCCCTCCCCTCAGGTACTTATCTCCACCATTTGCTGATCTAGGTCAGTCTTCTGAGCTCAGTTTCTCCCTCACTGTGTTGCTCGCCCTCCCCATCCTAAGGTCAGTGTTACATAACAGCGATGATTCACTTGGAACAGGCTGTATATGTTCCGCTCTCTCTGGATACATCTGGCCTCGGCTGACTGGTGTCAAATCAGTGTTTTGCTTTAAAACCTCAGCCAGTCCAACAAATCAGTCCGCCTTAAATCCAAATAAACACAAGAGGTTTGAGGAGGTCCTGCGCGTCACCTATTTGTTGAGGGTTTTTTTTTGTTTTTTTTTCTAGTAGGCCCTTTCCATAAAGCACCTTCTTTACCCTGCTCAGCTGACAGCTATCTGGTCTGTTGTGGGTTAGTAGTAAATAAATTCGGGAGGGGTTAGCGTGGGGCCAGGCGGCCATGTTGTGTCAGCGGAGCAGGCCTTTCAACTCGCCTGTCTAATCTGGAGCTAATCCTAATCCCGTTAGTGTAAACACTGCTGCCATCTGGGCCCAGACACAGCACAGCTCTGATTATAATGAACCCATCAAAAGGTCTTCAAACCACCACGCTGCGTGAGCCGTCAGTGGCTCACGCTAAACTCTCTGACCTGGGCTTATGACACAGTCACGCTGAGGACAGACAGTCCAGCAGTTAATGGGTAAACAAACAAATGCATGGCCAACACTGTACATGAGCTGATGTTCATCAAGTAGGTAATTAGGGTGGGAGATGAGGAAAAAAAGCCACATTAATTGTCTATAGAAACAAACATAGTAATCTGTTTCTATAGGGTCTTAGCATTAGCTGCGGTGATGTAACCATGAAGGGGGTGGGCGGGGGGCTTAACCCTGGCAACCTATCCACTACCCCCATTCCTGACACACACACATACACTGAATGGGTGACAGAGGGTGAGATGGCTTGTGAGTGACTAAAGCTAACTGAAGCTGGCAGCATGCTCCCAGTTTGGATGTATACATACACACCAGTATCTTGGTGTTGAGTCTTATTTTGGTTTTTATCACATTGTGGAAATGACCTGTATGATGTAAAAATGATGTAAAACGTGATTAACACAGGATTAATTGACTGACTGAGTAATCTTTGCAGGTGAGGATGAAGGCCCTTGAGTTTATGGAAATGGTGGTAATGGAAAACAAGAGTGATGAGATAAACAATTTGTGTTTAAAGCTATTCTATATGTTAAATGTATATCTTAACAATCAATCAAATGACTAATGTGAAGCAGACAAACAGTCTACAGTTTTGCCCAGCTCTACTTGATATTTTAGCACCTTTCAGCTCATTGTTTTGGTTCACCGACACTGCTCTCTTCCACACATAGCAGGCAAGGTTTTGAAGGAAAAACCTCTGCATACAGATAAAGTTAGCGACTGTAGCTGGTGGACACAGTGGGGCATTTAGCAGGTGAAGAGCCAACTATTTCCATGAGGAGGTGGTGGAGGCCAAAACAGAGCTAAAAGAAGGGTGACTATCGGACATAAACAGGACCCCAAATTAAGAATAATGTTTCTTCATGTCTGCTCGATGTGTAAATGAAAAACTAACATGAGACATTTTTATCACATTACCAACATCATTTTCATTTCTGCATTTAGTTCATCATAGCTTTGTTTATAGGCATATTTGTCTTTTGATTTACTGTCTAACTACTCTGAAACTCTGTTGAAGATATCCCTGCCCTCATGGCAGACAGCAATTAGAAATCTGGACGAGATGTTTTTATACCACATTATCTCAAAACTGCAATAAGAGCTTATGGGTGTTTGAAACCAGAATATGATGTTTATATGCACTTATGCAACTTGAATATGTTTGACATAGAATCTGACATGTTCCCAAACTGCTTTCGAATAGGAAGTCTAGATCAACTTCCCCTTCATCTAAAAAGCACATTCGAAAATTATTTTATGCTTTCGAAATATGGTGAAGCATGCTCACAAGAGGTACCAGAGGAAGTGAACTGATGCCAAGTGTCTGTGATCTCACAAATATGTTGAAACCTGTTGCTGCTGTTGGGGGTTTCATCCACAGAGTAGCAGTTCAAATCGGAGCCTCTGCAGCTCTCTCCCAGTGAACTGCCGGCTTTGTCAGAGAGCAGATGTTCCATTGTTCAGCACTGTGGTGTAAGGTTGCTTCAGTTGAAGTTGGGACACTTGCTGCATCTTTTGAATTTAGCCCCATTGAGTGCCGTCACCACCAACCCCCACCCTTCTTCTGCACCCTCCACCCCCAAGCTACTCAGAGAGGGGCTTTACCCCTCCCCCTGTCCCCTTTAACCCCCTGCAGACCTCATAGTTGCCCCACCACCACCCCTACTACAACCCCCCTTTAGAGCTCTGCATTAGTGCTTGCGCTCTTTGTCTCCCCCTCGGTCAGGCCCTCAGTAATCCCCCCACCACACACACACACACACACACACACACACACACACACACATCAAAAGCCAATCTATTGACCAATTACTGCAGTGTGGGAGTGTATATGGAGAGTGTATTTGCAACAATATACATTTAAATGCTAAAATGCAAATAAACACATAATCACCCACCCAGTGTGTGTTATCAGATTGTCTTTTATCACATGGTGAATGTATAGTATATAGACTCTTCTGTTTGTCCTGTTGCTTACAATTCCTTCTTTTCAGCCAGTGTCTGAATGTGACTGCTGTTGTCGTCAGGGCCTGAGTGACCACCACTGTGGAGCTTATGTAATAATCAGTGCCCTGCTTTCCTCTTCCCCACTATAGGCCTGTGTGTGTGTATGTGTGTGAAACACTGAGAGAGAGAGAGGCTCTGTTATAAGGCCTAGGAAACACACAGGCAGTACAGACTTCCTGTTTTTGTGTTGAGCCCATTGGAGGCAGGAAGTGAGAGGAACCGCCGCTCTCTGCTCTGCTCTTTTTTGCTCTCTGATGGGTGAATTTTGCCCTACAAATAGGTGCTACTGCTAAGTCAGCTGCCGCCCACTTACTACGGATTTAGGAGGGTGGGGTGATTGGAGACTGTTGCCTCTCTGAAAAGCCAATAACAACAAATCCAATAATGTCACTTGAGTGCGGTGCGGGTGCTGTTAATGGCCTCTGCTGCCACTTCAGCAAATGACCTTCATATGGGTCCTTTACCTTGCCAGCTCTTATCACAGCAAGAAAAGGAAGAAGGACTCTAGATGTGTGTGTGATAACAGCATGTGAGTGTGTGTGGGTGGAAAGGGTTCAAGCCAAAACTAAGAAGAGCCCCAGTTAGAACAAAGAATCTGGTGGTGGCAAACATGCCTGAGTGGTTGCTTTGAAGGACTGATTAAGGTTATAATAGTCATCTGCCTTGTCTGAAGCCTTCAGGCTGTGTGGTGGTGGGAGGGGCTGATAAGAGGTGGTGGTGGTGGGGTAGTCCAGGCTGTTACCCTCTTTGTTCTGGCCTACTCCACTCATGCCTGCTTTTGTCTCCACCCACAGTCTACCACTGAGAGAGCATTATCTCTCCACCCGTCTCGCGCCAAAACGGAGAGGGAGGCGTGTTGTCTTTTCTTCCTCTTTTCTTCCTCCCTGTCTTTTTTTTTTTTTTTGCCAAGGTACATTTTGTATCTGACACTGACTGCAGGTACAGAGTAGGTGTGCAAACACTCACAGAGAGTGCAGCCGGCGCAGTGCCCGTCTCCCTCCTCCACTCTATTTCTGTCTCTTTCGCTCCAACATTTCCCGCCACTCCAGGGTGCAACATGGGGAGGGGAGAGCATGGGGGAGTGGTGTCACAGCCGGCATGAAGAAAGGCTGCCTCTTCTGAGCCTCGCGCCAAATGCCGGCGTTATTCAAATCAGCTCAGTGGGTGCGGCCCAACTGTCTCCATGTCCTGTTAACCCCCTCAGAGCTTCAGACTAGCAAGCAGAGACACAAAGGCAGGGGCAAGTGTGGGCTCGGGGCTTTGCCACATCAAGGGTAAATGTATCACAATTGTTCAACAGACACAGCAGAATAAGGAGTCTTTACTTCCACCAATGAAACAGATTAAAATGATGTTATTAATGATTTTTTTTTGATGTTCCAGAAGACATGAAATCCAGAATATCTACTCTATGTGAAGCTTTAAATTATCACATTTTACCAACCTTTCTTTTATGAAACAGCATGTCATTCTATAATAAACTTTGAAAATACTGAGTTGTATTCTACTACAACCACAGATTTCAGGTCATAATAATACACATTAATTACACTGAAAGAGGCATATCATAGCCATGCAAGTACAAGCCAGAGTCAAAATGCTAGATAGAAAAAAACTCAGGCTTTCAGATGAACTTCCTCTCACAGAGTTTCTCTTTCAGGTCCTCTTTGTCTACAACGCCCCGAGCAGTGAATGGAGCAGTGAGGTATTCAGGACTACACCACAAGGCTGAGAGGCTGACCTATCCTCTACCACGCTCTAGTGGATGTGAGCCTGAAATGCAAGTAATGACTGATCTGGCTTTCAGCACCCATCACACTCCTGAGAAATTACATACAGAAGCAGCTCAACTGAGAAGTTACAGTCATCAAATATGTTGCCACAGGTGCCTCATTTGCTCTGTGCTTATTTTCACACATAAATAAAAGTTTAATTTCTAATTATGTCAAATACAGTGCAAATACTTATTAGAGAGCATAAATGTATCTACAGTTCCTCAGGTTTCAGACAATGAAAGACACACAATCCTTCAGCTGTCTTCAGTTAAATCAATAAAGGCTCTTTGTGTCTGGTCTCTGGAGAGCCTGGAGGAGAGTGTGTGGTCACAGTCAGACACATTATCCTGCCGGTGACATGGGCACTATTGCAAAATGCACTTTGCACTGTCGGTTTCACATGTGCTGACTCTAGAAGAAGACAGGCAGATCTTGCAATTTAATGAAATCTTGATGTTAATGCTAAGAAAGTATAGGAAACAACACTGTAGATTCACACAGAAAAGTGATTGAAAAAAAAAACATGACACTTTTTTAAAGTAAGTGTTGGTCAATAATGATGCTACAAATGTTTAAATTGTCTTGATGTCAGCAGTCAATAAACTCTACCTCTGTAATGCTGACAGGTGTATAAAGACAATGGACGCAGTTGTGTCCAGCACATGCCTGTCAGGTTGTGTCTCTATTATCCTTTTGTTCCTGGATGTCTGCTCAGTATCTTCTTCCATCTACATCTGTAGTTGGTAAATTGCTTCTTTGATGTAATTAAGCCATAGCTAATATTATTTGTCATACATTGTGTTTCTTCAAAGCCAAACCTACACTTTCATCTTTGTTCCCTGCATCACCAGCCCCTGTCTGACTGATGCCATATTTGGAGGGCTATATATGCAGACCGGTGTCCCCGCAGCCAATCAGATCTGGGACGTGGGAGTCTGTCTGACTCCCCGGTCGTTGCCTGGCAACTGGGACTGCTGCTCCGTAATTCAATCCATGGAAAAGATCCTGCAGGGGTTTAGATGGGAAAAGGCAAGAAGAAATTATCATTAGACGCACAGGGGGAAGCAAATGACCCAGGATGGACTTTATTTCCCACACTGCTGAGCAGGAATATGAAATGGTCGTGTAGAATTGGGAGTTTATAGCACATGAGATACAATGCGTCCAAACTGCTTTTGTAGTACCACATCATCTAAAACAAACAAACCAAAAAAAAACCCTTTATTTTAAATGATCTAGTAATGAACCACATGAAAATAGCTTTACTTCTACATTCAAACTCCTCCTCTCTGTTTGGACCGCTGAAGCATGGATGCATTACAAGCATCATGACACAGCAGTGTTTTTACACACCGGCCCGTTTTGTCCAATAGGCTGCATCAAGCAGTTGTCACATACATTAAATCACATGCTCTGTTGCTGCTGCTCCAGGGAATTAGACACTGAAAGGGTTAAAAAGGGGGAGGATGCAAAATGGCAGTGTGTGTGTGTGTGTGTGTGTGTGTGTGTGTGTGTGTGTGTNACTATCAGAGCCTTCCATAGCAAAGTATTTCATATCTCACTGTCACTTCTGTTCTGTCACATCAGCTCCCTCAGTTTAGCCTCTGTTGTATGTGAGGCAGTGGCAATAATTTAATACTTTAAATTATTCCTTTCTGTCGGGAACTGTCGGAGTCAGCAAATCAAAAAAACTGTTTTTCCAATATTCTTCTTCTGCTGCTGCTGCTCAGGATATGAATAATGTACTGTGTCCCTACAGGCAGAAAAGTTACAAGTCTGAACCTGACAGGATAACAACAACATCAGAGTGTGCTCGTGAAGAACAAGCCAAAGCTGCATGTCAATTAAACCTTTTTAAACTCTTCTCTTTCAGCCCAAGCCGGAGAATGCCATCACCATCGCCGTGTCGTCACGAGTCCTCTTCAACATGGAGAAGGAGCAGCAGATATACGAGCAGCAAGGCATGGAAGAGTACATCAACTATCAGGTGGAGCATGAAATGCAGCCTTTCAGCCCCGGACCGGCCTTCTCCTTTGTCAAGGTCAGAGGACATAAAGAGAAAGAGGTGGAACATATCAAACCCACTGCAGAGTGATTCCTTGGTGTTATGTGTTAGGTCGTGTCTCTGGAGGCGTTGAATGAATAATAAGCATTAAAACTCCAACCCACTCAAACGCAACCACACATTTCCATCCCCACTGCAGTCATACAATAATGCCTAAAATCTGTGTTTGGCTGTGCTCCCAGGCTCTGGAGGCTGTGAACACTCGACTGAGGGAGCTTTACCCCGACAGCGAGGAGCTCTTTGATGTTGTGCTCATGACCAATAACCACGCATACGTCGGCTTAAGACTCATCAATACCATCAATCATCACCGTGAGTTACATGAATGATAAAAGCTTATAAGGCATGTTTGTTAAATATCATTTTGTCTGTCTTTATCTTTGTAGCTTGCCCTGGTATGTAAATCTTTTTATCTGGCTTGTGTCGAAAAATTTGGTGATTTTTGTGAAATTTAGTATCGTCCAGTATTGCTGCCACAGTATGTTTTTGATAGTACCACTTGGGGGTGCCAAAGTCAGACATTTTTAAATCCCACACATGCAGCTTTATTTAATAAATAGCCACTTTGAAAAGAGCCCAGTGCATCTACAAAATCCATTTATTACCGACTATTAAAATTCTGTCCCTGTTCACTGAATATCATGAGAGACCGGATTTGGTGATTTTGAATTACTCAGGTGAGTTAAAGGATCAAATATTTCTTAATGGGTTGAGAATAAAAGTACAAGCAAAAAGTTGAAAAAAATACTGGATCATCTGAAAATGAAATGAAAAAAAAAAAGACTTATCTTCAACCAGAAACACGCTGGACAACAAAACCTGTTGTCACATGACCAGAAGAAGTTTCAGTCTCAGCTCAGGTGACACCTGAGATAGTTTCATTTACTTAAAGGAGGCTGTGGAATACTTTTGAAAGCTTTGGAAAAAGCTTGGCAGGGAACCTTGAATTTGGAAGACTGTACCACAGACATCAGCATAAACACAACAGCATAGATACAATCACATCCTTGTCAGTCACTGATAAGGAATTTTGACTTATAAGCAAATTGTGCAGTGAAGCTAATATTGCTGAGTTTATTTTCTTTCTACACTTTCCTTTCTGCTGAGTAGTTTCAAGCCATTTCATCATGACACAGTTCATTGACTTTGTCTCTTTTACTCTGGAGGATCAGTTAACTGTTTTCTTGAAAGTCACCAGCCCTTTTCATTGTTTTTGAAATCAATAGCAAGCCCACATACTGAACTAGATTTGAGCATGCTGTATGTGTAGATGTGCCTCAAATTAATACATAATAATTACTGTACATACAATTATAATCTGGCAGTAAAAAGCTTGGATTTTGATTGGGAGGTCTCTCAATAGTGAGCTTGATTTTCTAGCAGCTCCGCACAGCTGGTCCTCTCTATTCCCACACTGTGATCGACCTCATGACCCAGTGTCTCTCGCCAGGTCACACAGACATCGCGGAAACCTCTGTTGACACAGCGAGAGGAAGAGAAAGTTGGAGAGAAAGAGGAAAGAAACTGGCCAGTAATCTAAGAATCTCTTGTTCCATCATGCTTCTCTGTTTCAATTGAAGCTATTTTGTTGATTTCCTTTGTGAAACCCCGAGTGTCAGCTCACTCAGTTTTAGGGGTTGCTCTCCTCCCTGTGGATCAACAGTGTGTGTGTGTGTGTGTGTGTGTGTGTGTGTGTGTGTGTGACTGACAGCGGCTGCATTGAGATCTTTCTCATGGTCCTGACAGCACAATATGACCCCAAGGGATGAGTGGTGGGAGTTTGGGGATCAGCGGTTCTGGCTCTTTGCTAGGGGTTTGGACGCCACACACCCAGCACCCACTGATGCAGTCGGGACAAGTGGAAAAATCTGCACTGCCCGAGACAAGATCTCAGGCTCTATCCTTTTATGTTACTCCGGGTTTCTCTTCTTGTTCCCTGCTCTGCCTTCTAAAGCCAGACACCACTAGGAATCAGTATTTGATGTTCAAATACAATGATCAGCTATGAGTGTTAAAACAGACAGTTATGCTCATTTGGCTTTCGGTCACAACCTAAGGCCTTTATAAGATGTGGTCTAACATGTGGTTAATGTCGTGAACTGTTCTCACTTTGCTTAGGTTTAGGCACCAAAACTACTCGTTTTGATTTAGCAAATGATTGTGGTTAAGTCATGTAAGTTAGAATAAAATAAAAGTAAATGGTGACTTTGGGTTTCGAACAGTACACAAACCACTTTTTCAGTTTTTCAGTCTGTATACTACGTCGCCTTGCTCTGAGAGTTTAATATTACCACAGATGGGTTTGCATTAGAATCAGTTGAAAGCCCTGCACCTCTCATACAGACAGTACCTTGTGGTAAAAATGGGGTAAATGTTGGAGTTTGATGACCTGGGAATGAGAACAGTCTGTTATGCCTCATTTTCTTCTTTCTTTGTTGTCATTTGCTGAAATTGAAGGAGGTTTAAATTTCTCAGGTTGGAAGCCTTTTTGGTACTTCAATTTTATTCATCAAAACTGCAATAACAATGAAAATGTAATGCTATGTAAAACGAAAGCACGAGTCACCGTATGAACATCTTCCTGATCATTTTGTGAGATTTATTCATAAGATTGTGATCAGTCGACTCTTGCACATCTTCTGTTTTATGCACATCAGCTCAACTTTTGATTTGTCCTCTCTGCAGAGCTGTTCATTGAGCGCTTCTGTATGACAGGGGGGAACAGTCCCATAGGCTACTTGAAGGCCTACCACACTAACCTTTACCTGTCTGCTGATCCAGTCAAGGTCCGAGAAGCTCTGGAGGAAGGTCAGTGCAAAGAGAGCACAGCTACATATTACTGAGAATCTGTAATACTAGGCTAAGGAGGCAAACGTTAACACCTGTTTTTCAAAAATACATGCAGGTATAGCAGCAGCCACCATGTTCACCCCAGAGAAGATAACAGAAGTGTCGGAGACTCAGCTGCGTGTTGCCTTTGATGGTGATGCTGTCCTCTTTTCTGATGAGTCTGAACGCATTTACAAGGCCCATGGACTGGACAAGTTCTTTGAGCACGAGAAGGCACACGAGAACAAGCCTCTGGACCATGTACAGTAAATCCACAGTGACACTTATCAGTATCACACTGCTATTAGAAATGTAGTAAAGTTATGTAGTACATTGAATGAAGGCTAGTTCTGGTTTACTGCAATGTGGGTCTTGTGCATTTGATCATCATTTCTATCACGTAAATTAAACTGTAATGACAAAAGCAGTGTCTGAGATTGAGCAGGAAAACAATGTACATGTGTGCAAAGGTCAAAGGTCAAAGATGAAGACGGAATTTGGTCTGCAAACTTAGGCCATAATTTTACCATTTCTCTTTCTTCTTACTTCTTGCCCTGTCTGACTTCTTTTTTTCATGCCACAGCATTTCCAGATTATCTTGTTAACTATCTTGTTATTGACAGTGTTATTGGACCAATAAGAATTGTGGTCAATACAATGAAAGTTAGATCCATGTTAGAGACATATAAGGCAGCTGGTGAACTCTTCATATAGAGCATATTGTTTGTCATGTAACTTATGTCAACTTACTGTATTTATTTTCCTTCCTGCAGGGACCACTGAAAGGTTTCCTGGAGGCTCTAGGAAAGCTGCAGAAAAAGTTTTACGACAAAGGCCAGCGCATGGACTGCCCCATCCGAACCTACTTGGTGACAGCTCGCAGCGCAGCCAGCTCTGGCACCAGAGCCCTAAAAACTCTGCGCTCATGGGGTCTAGAGATCGATGAGGCTCTCTTTCTGGCAGGGGCTCCCAAGGGCCCCATGCTTGAGAAGATCAGGCCGCACATATTCTTTGATGACCAGATGTTTCATGTGGAGGGGGCAGCTGAAATGGGGACAGTAGCGTGTCACGTGCCCTATGGGATAGCTCAGAGAGTTACCAAGAGAGGAGTTAAGGACAAGGAGATTTCTTCAGCACCCGAGTAGCCTGCGTATGTGCACAGGCACAAGAGACTTCATTTAGGCTTTCAGCAGCTGAAGATGTTATAACTGTATTTAAAACTACAAAAAAAATTCAAATGTAACAATGCAATATGCCTTGTATATCATATGATATTGTGATTATACAAGAAAGTGATGCCATAATAACATCAGTTATTAATTTCTTTCATTAACAGTTAATGATTTTTCAGTTCAGATGATCCTGTGGTTGTTACATTATCAGGTTGTAAAGAGGTGCAAATTTCTGTGGAGGAACAGATGATAAGTTGTAATAATGACATTATTTATGATTAATAACTCACATACTAATGCTTTATAGATTAATATAAGCCATTAAGTGGAACAATGTTTGGTTTGTGAGGTTGTGAAAAATGTCTTTCACTGATTGGACCAGCACATTTTGGAAAAGCGCTGCAGAGAAGCTCTGGAAACATCAATTTATTAGGCACTTCTAAACCACTTATAATGATTGACCAGCATTTATTTACTGCATTTGCTTAAGGAGAGAGGATAAACAACAGTCAAAAAGATTATTCACAACTTTGTAACCCTAAATTTGTTCTTATAAACCATTAATAGAACCATTAGTTACAACTTATAAACTAAGATTTTATTTACACTGAGTACTTATTAGTACTCGGTGCTGTTTGTGTTTAACATTTCTGGATTTATATATTTTTACCAACATCCGTAAATATTGTACAATCTTTTTGAAGGACAAAAAGGCTATCAAAACAAAGAAATAAATTTTTTAAATTAAATTAATCAAAATACATTTGAAATCAAACAGAACCAAATATTAGATCTAAAAATTCTAAACATATTTATTTAGATGCCAGGAGTCTGAATGCAGCCTGGATGTGCTCACTAATAAGCTACACAGCTGCACTTTATGCAGAATCCGCATTTGGATTAATACAGTTTTATCATTTTTCTTTTGTCCCTGTGTTTAAATGATTTTAAAACTGGTGCCTTTTTTTCACTATGTTGGATTTTTTTTTTCAATTAACCTTGCATGTTTGGTATATGTATGTTGTACATGTGGTTGTTTGATCAATGTATATGAATGTATTTTAAGATTGCAAAAGTGTATTGGTAAAAGGAGAACATTTCACTTTATATTTATTTTCTTAAGACAAAAAGATGAGTTTTAACATATTTAGCCTTTACTGACGTCCACTGTGTGCAATTTTAATGTCTGCTGATTGTCCCTAAAGTGATGAAAGTTCAGTGTCTCTCTTCATGTCCCCTGTATGTCTTATTTTATCTTTTAGGTGTATTGTTGTCAGTACTTTTGCGACTGTTCTGAGTGTGAAGTTCGTATTGAATAAAAAACTTGCTCAGATGGGGAATCCGGGTAAATCGGATGAGCACTGTGGATTTTTATGCAATTGAGATGATCTGTTTCAACACTGAAGTAAAGATGACTGTATTCAAGCAATCACTCTTTCCTGTCTTTTTTCTTTCCTATAAAGCAAACTGGTTGTTATTCAATGGGTTGCAGAGGTGATAAAAATTTAACCTCTTAGCAGCCATTTCTTGCTGTATGCGGACTACGCAAATACATACGGCCTCCAAGCCACCAGGGGGCCCCAAAGCTGCATGTTCAGCCTCATCTGAGGAGAATTAAAATGACCTGTCTTTATGTGTAGCTATCTCATATGTTTATTATATCCTTTATATGCTTTAAAAATAAATGTAGGATATAAATAAAATAAGCTGCAGTGATTATTAAGTCATAATCGTTGGACTGCACTGTCACTCAGTTAGTGACGTAGCTGCCGCCGACAGGTACGATGGGAACAATTGACAGCTACCCATCATTCCTGTTAGTGAGCATATGAAACAAGACAAGCACCGCAATGACAGCTAAAAGAAATTATCCTTGTGAAACAGAAAAACGGAAGACGAAGAAAATGAAGGAAGAAAAACGTACAAAGGATATAGGTAAGGCATTAGTTCTTGATGTTGGTGGATGGGGGGAGGTGTAACACCATACAGTCTATGGTAACACCGAGTTTTCTCCTGCTAGCTAGCTAGCTCCTCGGCTAACCTCGGATAAATGTTAGTCAGCTGGCGAGAATTTGTTTGTCATAAACCCAACTTTAGTGTTTGCTTCATGGAAGTTGTTCAAAATGAAATGAAAATGTCACATGTGAATGGACTGTACTATCCTGCCATGGGACTGACTGACTGAGTCCAGAGCCATTTATTCATATTCTAGCAGGGAAGGAGTGAGTGTTGTTGTTGTCTGCTCTTGTCTGCTCTGTTATCGTCCAGCAGAATTTGTCTCTCAGGTATTTGACACTTAACATTACTTCAGAATTACTTATGATTAATTTTATTTCTTTTTATTGTATTTTTTTTTATTTAAGGTAAACTTTTTTTGTTGAAACATTCAATATCTGTTTTATTTGTTGACTTAGAGAGAATTGTTGTTTTCCTTGCATTATCGTTTTTTATCAGTTTAAGTTGCCTGAGTGGGTCAACCTAAGATTTTTAATTTTAATTTTATATTATTTTAATATGAGAGGCTATTATGACTGTAGCCTGTTTTTCTTGTGAAGTGCAATAGATTGTGGCATCTTATTGGACCATCTAAAGGGTTAGGAATGCTCCCATCATAATTTGACAAACTAGGGGCCCCCAAACAGCATCTTGCATAGGGCCCCCACAAAACTAGAAACGGCCTTTCTCTTACAAAAACAAAGCAAGAGCTATGGATATAGATGGAAATTGATGGTGGCTTAAATGATTCTTTGTCTTCACAGCAGGGGGAGACAGACACTAAATATCTGATTACAATGTCTTCAACATCATAGGAGGACCAGTCATTTAACTTATTCTTGCAGATGTAATATTGTATAATTGTATGCCTAGTGATGATGCAGTATTCCTTATATTGTAATTTCAATTAATACTCCATAGTATTAATTGTTGTGTTTTCTGTCCCATGATTATAACTCCTACAGTTTTTCTTTTTCCTCTCTTTGTTGCTTCATCAAGTAACCCAAAATAGAATAAGGATTAATACATTTAGATCAGGGGTTATTAAACCTTTCCCATCAGTGACCATTTAACTTTTTATCCATGTGTGCTATACTTAATTAGCGGATATATACCTCACACAAATCTGATTTGATGACTGGAACTGCTAGCCTGCCCCTAGTGTTCGTTCAAGGAACTGCAGCTTTTTGCACTTCCGTGTTAACTTCATTTTTCAGCACCAGAGGTTGCCGCTTGGATGAAATAGGATACGCAGGCTCAGCTGGGTTTTATTGGGCCACCTTAATGGACAAAGCTTAGAGGGCTTCTGTTTCAGATCAGATTCTCTGTAAAGGTTGTTGGCTCGTTTGGATTTCTGACCTGGAGAGGATGAACCAAATTACAGAAACTGATGCACCAACTACAACATCAGGCGCTGGCAGGATACAGGGAGTTGTCTCGGTATGTGGACCTGTACTATCAGAGCCTTGTAGAGAACTGAGGCTCCCTCAGTTTAGCCTCAGTTGTATGTGAGGCAGTGGCAATAATTTAATACTTTAAATTATTCCTTTCTGTTGGGAATGGTTGGAATCAGCAAATCAAAAAACTGTTTTTCCAATATTTTTCTGCTGCTGCTCAGGATATGAATAATGTACTGTGTCCCAACAGGCAGAAAAGTTACAAGTCTGAACCTGACAGGATAACAACATCAGAGTGACCAAACCTTTTTAAACTCTTCTCCTCCAGCCCAAGCCGGAGAATGCCATCACCATCGCTGTGTCATCACGAGTCCTCTTCAACATGGAGAAGGAGCAGCAGATATATGAGCAGCAAGGCATGGAAGAGTACATCAACTATCAGGTGGAGCATGAAATGCAGCCTTTCAGCCCCGGACCGGCCTTCTCCTTTGTCAAGGTCAGAGGACATGAAGAGAAAGAGGGTGGAACATATCAAACCCACTGCAGAGTAATTCCTTGGTGTTATGTGTTAGTTGTGTCTCTGGGGGCAGTGAACGAATAATAAGCATTAAACTACACATTTCCATCCTTAATGCAGTCATACAATAATGCCTTAAATCTCTGTTTGGCTGTGATCCCAGGCTCTGGAGGCTGTGAACACTCGACTGAGGGAGTTTTACCCCGACAGCAAGGAGCTCTTTGATGTTGTGCTCATGACCAACAACGAAGCATACGTCGGCCTAAGACTCATCAACAACATCGATCATTACCGTGAGTTACATGAATGATAAAAGCTTATAAGGCATAATTGTAAATTAAAGCCGCAAGCGGCGATGATCAGGCCCTCGTGTCCCATGCGCCCGTTGGGCCCTGCCTCTACCGCCAAACTCAGGCAGGGACAGTGAACATGTGTACATGTTTTGGTTCGGATGCAACATTGTACAAGAGAGTTATTCAGGTTTTCTTAAGGTTTACATGTTTTCCAAAAATGGTGATCTTTTAATAACTTTTAATCGTCAACACGTCTCGTACACACCCTCCAAATCTGGAGTTGATCCGATTAAAAACCTAGGAGGAGTTCATTCAAATGCTAGCCTTAAAATCGCAAAAATCGGAATTTCAACGTTGACTTACGAAGTTCCTGTTCAGAATTCGCCATGACAATTTAAATATCGGTGAACGTCTCGGCCTGGGGGTTATGCCCAAAAAATTTTGTGCATGAACTATGTTGTGAAAAATCTGCGAAATTTGGGCGTGGTTTCTGGCCACGCCCATTGACCTACGAAAATTCTTTTAATAACTTTTCATTGTCAACATGTCTTGTACACACCCTCCAAATCTGGAGTTGATCCGATTAAAAACCTAGGAGGAGTCCGTTCAAATACGTAGCGTGAAAATTGCTAAAATGCGACGTTTAACATTAATTTCCGAACTTCCTGTTCGGAATTCATGACGGTCGTAAGAGACTTTTTCGTAGGTCTTACAACGGTTGTTATGCACGGCAATTTTCAGGCTTGTAGCTCAAAGTAGCCGGAGAGGCTGCAGTTTAAAGCCCCTAGGAGGCGCTATGGAGCACGTATTTTTGCGCAGACAATGGATTCATAAAAATTCTCCTGTCTGTGAATTTTGTGGCTAGGTGCGTTCGTGTTTATCTCAAGCTGAAGGCACGCAATTTGGGGTTAAAGTGGGGCGAGAAAAATAATCATCATTCGGATTAGAATAGGGCCTTCGCCCCTTTAGTGGGCTCGGGCCCTAAATATCATTTTTTTCAGCTTTATCTTTTCAGCCTGCTCTTTAAGACAAGATAGGATAAACCTAAAGCCACAGCATGTACACTTTTATCTGGCTTGTGTCGAAAAATTAGATGATTTTTGTGAAATTAAGTATAGTCCAGTGTTGCTCTTCTCCCATTTGCTACCACAGTTNTTCCAGAAAAATTAAACAGTCAACATTTGAATTCTTTGCTGTTTTTGTTCTGCTTCCTGTTATTAATAACTGCATGTATATTAAGTTTGTATTCAGAAAAACAGAGTAGAATGAAATATCACAACTATTGAATGGATTTCCATTCATTTTTGTTTGGATGTTCATGGTCTAGAGATAACGAAGCCTACTGACTTTGGTGATCTTTTTACTTTTCCTCTAGCACCACGATGAAGATGTTACTTCACTTTGATGGCCACATGACCAGAGACTGTGGAATGCGTTTTTGATACAGTACAGCATGGAAAAAAAACACTCATGCATGAGATAGAAAGCTCGATAGTGTGGAGCGTTATTTTCTGTTTTGAACACTCTTGTTACTTTTCTAACTAACGCACGTTGACACATGTTTACCTGGATGTCGCTACGTATTTGATTTGAATTAATATTGCACAATTTTGAAACCATTTGAATACTGAACACATTTGAAATTAAACTGCTTGAGTAGTTTGAGGTGTAGTGTTAACAGTCCAAAAGTTATTAGCCATCAAACTATGGATGTTTGATTGTAACACTGGTTTCTATGCTAAATATGGGACCATGACCCCTTTTTGAAGGCTTAATATCTCTGAAACTGATGGAGATATTGGCCTGCAATTTTGCACAGTAGTTATTTGTAACAAGGGCATCAGAATAGAAAAAAATGAACAAAATCTGAGATGTTCAGTTGGAACTTTCTCTGAAATCTGGTGATTTGGCAAGGAATTACACATATGGAAAATATTCAGCGATACTGACCAAGACCCATTCCTTCTAGTCCGACAACAGAGACAGGAGAAACGAAACTTAGAATCCGAACAGAAGGGGGCGTTTTATACAGTCTGTGGGGGCGACAGAGAGTCACATCAGCTCTGTCATCGAAGAACAGGAAGTGTTTAAAAAAAATAAAAATAAAGCTACACTTAGTGCATAAAATGTCTCACCAACAGTAAAGGGCAATATATGCTCTAATAATAATAATAACAATAATAATAATAATAATAATAATAATAACGACAAAATAAGTAACAATAAGAATAACGATAATAATAATAATTATAATAATAATAACAATAATAATAATAATAATAATAATAATAATAATAATAATAATAATAATAATAACAAGAACAAGAACAAGAAGAAATAATATTCAAAATAATTCCCCTTTTGACGAGTTTTTAAACCAGATCAGTTCATATGCAAGTCATACAGTTTCACACCGTTTCAGCAATTGTCGCATTAATTAGCAGGATATTTGTCTGAGAGAATTATTTCATTTAATTAACGACTTATTGTATTATTGCTATTTTTGTTGTGTTTAAGGGTTTTAACAATATTTAAAATAAAATCAGCGAAAGCAGCGCCTCCGTTGTTGTTCCGGCTTGATCACGTGATCGGATCGCGCATGCGCCCGGTCCAGGTTGGTGCTGATGGAGAGAAGATGTCCACTGCCATCATCCCCGTGTAGTGTAGGAGAGACACAAACCAGTCACATCTTCCAGCACGTCTGCATGTCTGACACGAGAAGCCTGATGTCTGTGGCTAATGCGAAACACACTGTCCTGAGTCCGGTAAGAGGATTATTATTGTTATCATTAGCATTATCCTGCCATCATGCAGTGATCAATAGCCCTCATGTATAATACAGCTAACAACTCTGTGCATGTGCTGTCTGCAGTTGTCTATAAACGGCCTGTACACTGCATGCCAACTAACTGGAGATATTAAGTCTATTTAGCTATTAAACGAAACACGTGTTGTGATCACATGTCAGTGATCAGGTACCCGGTGAGCTAACGTCAACTCTCCACCTCAGGTGATCCCATACACAGGGCCCATACCTGGAGGCCTGCACCCAGGGGAGATCATCATCATCCAGGGAACTGTGCCCCCAGATGCTGACAGGTGAGACGGAGTTAAATAAGAGACATATATTAAATAAGTGCTTTCTTCGTGGAACTCCCTCATAGTGAATTTCTTTTTATTTCCATCCCCTCAACACGTAGACACAGGTAACCCTCTCAGCTAAAATCATGGATTTCATGAATTTAACACGCTTCTAAAACAAGTAAAACTGATTGGCATCAGGCCTATTCTCAGTTGTGCCGAAAGAGAAGTTAGTAGTTTTCACTGGCTTTATTGTAGAAGTTAATGTCATATTTACAATTTTAAACATTTAAATATGTCAATCATGCTGTTGGGTAAATGTATTCTTTTCATGTAAATATTGGCTCGTTTTTTAATGATCAAATCTTGCACCTCCTTTGGTCCATCCTTAGGACAGTCCATTTGTGGACAGCTTACAGTGGATACAGTGGAGTGGCTTTAGCTTTTTGTTCAAAATATTTTAAAGATATGGCTTTTAAAGGAGTTTATAATGACAACAGTTGCAAGATCAGTTTTGGATTCATTTTCGCTCAGCTGTGGTCTTTTTGAGTTTTTGCTCCTTCACCTGGAGGTCAGAGGTCAAATTAGGAGACAAATATGTCTTTTGCTCAAAGAAACATACATGCTTGTTGTCCTCTGACTGAAGGTGGACTATTGACCCCCCCAACCTCTAATCTGTCTATGTGTACACTCAATTTGTATATAAACCCTGGTTTATCCTAATTTTAAATAATAATCTGAAACAGTCGTTCTGTTGCTCGTCTCAAAGCCACCAAATCAATTTTACCTAGCAAATGATTGTAAAACTTACTTCTTTCAAACTTGGCAGAGACAAAATAAAACTCATCAAACCCATCTAGGTTTGCTCCAGCAATCACCAATTCTGGTGTGGTTGAAATAAAACTCTTAATTAACAGAGTTAGATATGAAGATATTCTGACTCTAGCCCACAGCTGGAAGCCCTGAATCAGGCTGCAGTGTTTAAGTTTGATGGTTTCAGTCGAATGTGAATGCCTTCAGCTGAACGCTTTAAACTTAGTATAAACATGGGGAGGGCCAACAGTTTCACAGTCACAGATGACAACACACATATAGGGAACCTCAGAGTCTGCGCAGGACGTCATTACTCAAATATATCTTTACATAGCAAATTGTTATTTGCTGCTATATTAATGTCCCAAATCTCATAGAAGCTTAGAGAAGCTAAGAGTTTGCACCATTTTAGGCATCAACTGAAATAATTCGTTTGAGCTTTAAAGGTAACAGTATTTTTCTCTAATGTTTCTCTGAGCTTGAAAGCTTTTGGATAATTTTTTTCTTTCTTTTGGCTGAACAAGAATTATACATTTTTTTATATGATACAGAGCCTCTAGACAATTACCTGCATTTGTTGACCCTTTAACATTAAGTGAAGCCCTGGGGTAGCTGCCCACTTGGCCCCGTTGGTAACCCTGCCCCGGTGTGCGCCCTCTCCGCAGGTTTCAGATCGACTTGTCGAGTGGCTGCAGCACCAAGCCGCGCTCTGACGTCGCCCTCCACTTCAGCCCTCGCTTCAAAGGTTCGCCCTGTGTGGTGTGTAACTCCCTGCTGCAGGAGAGCTGGGGCAAGGAGGAGACGCTCCACCAGCTGCCCTACAAACGCGGAGCCCCCTTTGAGACCATCATACTGGTGCACGAAGATGTCTTCAAGGTCAGTGGACTCCTGCTGTTAAAGCTGAAGGCATCAATAAGCCTGCGTGGTACCGAAAAACAAAAAGTGTGCATAGCAATTAACTGCACATACATGCTTTCACCCATAGGTGGCGGTAAATGGTGCTCACCTGCTGGAATACAAGCACAAAATCCCTTTAAACAGGGTCGACACATTTTCTATCTGTGGCAACGTCAGGGTGCACGCTATTGGCTACATCCCAAACTCAGTAAGTACATTCCCGCCCCTTGTTTGCTTTATTTTGTCCTCACAAGATGGTCAGATGTGAGTTTGTTTTCTTACACATATCTGATGAATCATTTCTAAATTTGACCTTTTTTCCCCCCTCATAGGCAATATATTCAGAATCAGGTGACTTGGTGAGTTTTTTCTTTTGCGTCATCTGAACAAAACCTGTCTGCCCAGTATCTTGTGATGCCAAAGACTGGACCACTTTTCCTAAATGGTCCCTTTGTTTGTGCAGCATAGACTGTTTGTGGCAGATTTTTAAAAGCTTAATAAAGTTATTTCTGAGCTCTGGAAGCACGACAACATCGCTACAACAAAGTCCTGTGGAATGAGAAATATGAGGCAGTCAGACAGGTTGTCAACAGGGCAACAGTTTTACATTTTGTAAACAACTTTATGTGATTCCCAAAGTGACTGCGCTCTAAATGTTGCTAATAATCTGATTACTCCTGTTTCTTGCCCGTATCACTTATTTTCAGTGATGATGCTGTGAATCTAAGCAATTAACGTGATGAGTGCAATATTATTAATAAAAACGTCCTAACGTCAAAAATGTCATAAATTGGAATTATGCTTTAACTAATATTAACGATGCCTTACACATAATATAGCAATAAAATCTGCACTTTTTTTGTTTGTTTTATCTTCCTGTATTTCTCTGCTGCAGCATTTTACACTTTCATCAACAAATGGTTTGGAATAAATAGAGAAGGTTTATAGATGTAAGCTGTTTTTTTTTTTTTTTTTTCCTCGAAATCTTGAATCTGGTTTATTCACTTAACAGGTTAGCTGTTTAACCTGAATTTAAAAACCTAACCAGGAATGGGGGTTTAAATTAGCTTCAGCTAGATGTCCCGTACACATTACCTTTCTTGCCCCATTGCCCCTATTACATAAATTAACAAATTAATTAAAAAAAAAAATTAAATGTTGCCTAAATCGAGGAATAGAAAGAATAGAAAGAACTAACCGATGAACATTTTAATCATTTTTTAAGCAAAAATGCCAAACATTTGCTGGCTCCAGCTTCTCAAACGTGAGGATTTACTGCTTTTCTCTGTGGCACATGATGGTGAACTGAACGTCTCCAGATTTGGGGTTGTTGGTCAGTCATTTGAAGACATCACCTTGAACTAGAGGAAATTATTTTGGGCAATTCTCACTGTTATTATAGGCCAAATGATTCATCGAGAAAACAATCTGCAGATTAATGCATAGTGACAATAATACATGCTGTACAACCTGAGTCCAAAAAAAAGCAGGGACACTGTGTAAAACATCAATAAAACACAATGTGAGAATTTGTTAATCCTTTGACCAATACTCAATTGAAAACAGAACAAAGACAATATATTTAATGTTTGACCTCATCAACTTGATTGTTTTTTTAATAAATTTGTTTATTGTGAATTTGATGGCAGCAACATGATTCAAATAAGTGAAATGATCCAAAAAGACCTGATTGGAAGATGGTATGGGCTGTGTGATGGTATGGGGGTGTGTTAGTGCCCATGGGTAAAGAAAAGGTGGTGAACATGCTCCTGTTTCAGTTTGAACAATTAACATGTTGTCTTTGTGCTCTACTCAGCCGAATATAGGTTGAAATTGATTTGCAAATTTTTGTTTTAAATCATGTTTTTCACAGCCTCCCCACTTTTTTGGAATCAGGCTTTGTATTAACAGTTATTTTCTCATTTCAGAGCCTCCCTTACAAAGGCAGTATCCTCAAAGGACTGAGCCCCGGACAGCACATCACAATCAAAGGACAGGTCAGCATGTATCCTCACAGGTAAAGTGATTAGTGATATTTACCTTGACACTACAATGTGCATGACTCACTGATTTATTCAAACTACTAATGTAAATGTCATTTCCTCTTTAACCCTAACTGCGACTTTTCCTTTTTAAAAAACAATTTACCTTAAATCCACATTTCTTCCAGTTTTACAGTGAACCTTCGCAACAGCAGGACGGAGAACATTGCTCTCCATCTGAACCCCCGCATGAAGTCGGGCGTGTTCACCAGGAACTCATACCTGAGTGAATCCTGGGGTCAGGAGGAGCGGGAGCTGCCCTTCTTTCCCTTCTCATCAGGGGAGTACTTCGAGGTATGTACTGCATTCAGCTAACCTTTATTTTGAAGGGCTTCTGCTGTCTGCTTCTGGAGGTTTACCACTTTTAGGTGTGTCATATCTAACCACAAGTTGATCATCAGTTAGGGTTAGGGTTCTGTTTGCTCCGTCATGACTGACTCTTCCTCTGTCGTTTCATCTTGGTCAGATTCTCATCCTCTGTCAGCCCCATCAGTTCAAGCTGGCAGTGAATGGCTCACACTTGTTTGAGTTCAGACATCGGGTGCAGGACCTGAGCAGCATTGACCAGCTGGAGATCATGGGGGACCTGGAGCTCACTGATGTGAAACTGTGGTGACTTGGGACTCCCTTACACAGACGCCAGCGTTATGGACACTTTTGTGTTCTGGTCATCGATGCTAAATTAGCTTAGCCACAATGACCCTCACAATGGATGAAAACTGCAAACCCTGCTTTGACGTCAGGTCAGGTTAGCCTTGCAGCAACCATAGGTCGGATAAGCTAGTCTAGCATTTTTCCAGACCAAGGACGATGGACAGGCCCTACCATGGAGTATTAATGCTCCACGTTTCCAGCCCTGGCTAGACGACTGATGCATGAGAGTTAGCTGTGCATCAGGCTGTGAGCCACCATGACTGTTTACAGCTACAAGTTAGGTTTGCCTTGGTTCATTTCTTATACTGTCTCTAGTGCATCTCTGCTGTGATACGCCCTTAGTGCACTGTATAATTAAAACAGGAAATATGTGTAAATGTTAATAAGGCTGGCTTTGTTTAAACACCAACGATGAATGGAATTGAAGTGCTCCATTCTTTTGGAGCGAGGCCGAATACAGGTTAATTTACTGTACAGCTAATTTAAAAAGATTCTCATCATTACTAAATAATTAGTAGTGGTTATATTATTTTTCTTTGGAAATGGAAACATTTTGAATGTATGGTCAAAATCATTTTCACCAGCATTTTTTTTTTTTTTACATTAAACCTAGATTAAATAGGAGCTGCATATTTAAGGCATGCCCACCTTTTGTTCTATTCATTTTTTTTTGTTTAAGTCAGTCTGCTATGAAGGTTGTAATCCTCAGGATTCTCTAACACATGAAAACATCCTCACTTACATTTAAGGCAATTTAACATGTAAAGGTGCAGAAGAACTCAAGCACAGTGCAGTACAGGGTCAGTTTAAAATATAACTGTTTCAATAACATTTTGCAATCTTTATGCAAGCTATAGAATATATAAGAATCCTACATCTGTGACCATCTCTTGTCTCAGTGCTGCAATGATCAATCCTGCTAATCAAAAATAAAACTAATAAAAATCTGGAATTGTTCTTTCCCAATGTCAGTGTTTTGTTTTTTTGCATTGTCTGTTGTAATTGTAAAATATGTATGAAAAATCTTCCCTCTGTATCATAAATGATTTAATAACAAATAAATGTGTTACTATTATGATTTTGTATCCTCTGTCTAATATGTCTGGATGGTTTGCTTTAAACCTGCATGAATTAATGTTTGTGCGTGGTAAGATATTTTCCTATTAAACTTAGTAAGATGAAGCCGACTTGAAGCAACATTACCATTCATTTGGAGTCATTAGTGTCTACCTGAGAAATGTAAGTCCGATATTCTCTGTTTGCTCTCCTGCAAGTCCAGAGAAAAATTAACAGGCAAATGCTGCATTTTCTGCACAAACTAGTCACAAACTTTGTCGGACAACCATTTGTTGCTGTAGCAAAACTATTTTCTGCCTGCTGCGTCTGGAAACAAGGCTGATGGGAGCAGACAGAGTGAACCAAATCAGTGAAGCTGCAGGATGGAAAAACCAAACCAATGAGCTAAAAAAAGAAAAAACTTCTGCAGAGCTGCTGGGCCTTCCTTCACTAGAACAAGAATTCCACATTACATGTAGTCATTTGATCTTTTTAAATGTAAAAATATTGGTTGGTGCATCTTCTAGTTACATTGGACAAGTTTATCTGTCTGCACTTGATGACTGACTTGTGTCTAGTTTTACGTTATAGTTTTATGGTGGGTAAAATGTAGTTTGACGTTCAGAAAAAAACCCCTAATCTTCCAACTGCAGTACTCCATCTCAACCACAAGGTGGGAGAAGAGAATAAAATGTTGATTGACTGCCTTTAACTCCTCAGACATCTTCACCAACCACTGCCAGTCAGGAAACTCATCTTACAGGAACTGTAATTCTCTCTTTTAAGGAACCCACTAACCTCTTTCAATTAATATCACTGGAAGCTCAGTTCTTGTTCTCTTCAAAGGTCCGGGCTTGAGGCTTGAGACCAGTACTCCTGTCAGGATGAATTGGAGACTTATGGCTGCTGAGACAAGAATTTAGGCCATAATTGTTGAGCAACATTCATCAGACAGGCTTGTAAACTGTCCAATTTACGCCTATTGACCAGAGGCATCAGTCACAAGATAAACTATAAAGGAAATGTTATCACCGCATGACTCTCACATTAGCACACAATATGCCTTCGGAACCTCAATACTAACGCAATGGTATCTGATAAAAAGTTGTTTTTATTAATGTCCACAGGAAATATAATAATTTGTAAGATTTGTAATAACCATGGTACATTACAACAGTCTCTTATTTTTTGAACATAGAAAAAGCAGGATGATATGCAACATGATGACATCAACCATTGCACTGCTCAGAATGTCCAAGAAAAAAAGGCAAAAGACGCTGTCCAATCAGCAACAGGCAAAGAGGCTAAAGTTTGTTTTACAAAAAAACCTGTGAGACCTGTGATCCATTGACAGAAATTCATCCTTTTGACCAAAAAAACGTACTGTCAAAACATGTATTCTTTTTTTTTTTTTTGCTCGACATGGCTCACAGACATACGCCACTTTTGAAAGAGAAACTCCCCTGTCCAGTTCCTGGAGCGGTCAATGGATTATGCGTCCCTTGAAGTTACAAAAAAAAAAAAAAAAAAAAAAAAAGTATGTCTGAGTTGTCATACAGGCCACCACACAAGAAAACATCCCTCCCAGCTCCGGTGGAGGGACATTAGCTGAGGACAACTGGTTTCACTTCAGTTCAGTTCCATTCAGTTTCTAGCAGCTGAATTTAAACCACAGCCTTTTTTCAGTTCTCACGTCCTGCTGAAGAGAGAAAGGAAGGCTAACTCTGGGCAAGAGTGAGCTGGTACAAAAGTGGCACAGGAGAGTTTCATGGGTTGGATGCACGTTTTTGAGGAGGGTGGAGGCGGGAGGAGGGGGTGTACATCCCATTGTCAGACGGAGCTGAGCTTTACCAGTCCTCTGACAGAGTCCTCGTGTAGTGAGTCCTGGCTGGCTGGGTTGTAGAAGGCGGCCTGCATGGTGTGGCTGTGACCCAGGGGGCTGCCGCAGGGGAGCATACCTGGCGGCGAGGGCACTTCCTCTGGCGTGAGGAAGTGGTGGTGGGCCACCTGCTCCTGGAGGGGGTGGCTGTGGTTGTGCGTGTGGCTGTGTCCGTGGATTGGCAGCATGTCGGCCGTCTCGTGGCAGCTGAGGCTGGGAGTGGACGTCGGAGGGGTGGGCTGGCCGAGGGGGAGCGAGGTGCAAGGACCACCCAGGGTGAGGGAGGTGCGGCCGGGCAGAGCGCCTCCGTTTTCGGGGGAGGCCGTCAGGATGACTGGCTCGCTGCTCTGCTGCTGGAGGAGGGGTGTGGCGGCGGCCTGCAAAACGAATTTGGTGCTCTGAATGCACTGGTCTTGGTCACACTGAGAGAAAGCAGCAGAGAGTAGGAGAGAGAGAGAACAATATGGGAAGGAAAGATGTGGAAGTGAAAGAGATAGATAAGGTGCCGGAGGTGAAGTACGGAAATAGAAAACAAATAAAGAGCGAGGCAGTGTTGAAAATTAGATGGAGGAGGGAAGAAGGAACGACACACAGGATCAAGGGAAGCAGAATTATGTGGAAAGACAACAGAGGAGGGGAGAGGTGATTGGATAAGGGGGAGAGACAAAGAAAGAAAAACAGATGTTAGTACCCTTGTTAGAACACAGAGCCACACAAAGAACCCGCACCAGCCCGTTCATCCGCCCCAGTGAAAACAGATCTGAGGTCAGCAGACAGAGTTAAAAACACAAGGCTATTAAGTGGCAGCTCATGACCTATTGATCTCTATTGCTTAGCTTTCGAGTGGAAATTACATGTCTAAAACTGGAGCAGAGGAACTGGGTTAGGATAGTCATCAATACCATACGTTAACAGGGAGATTAGCTTTAGCCCTTTATTACCACACAGCAACCATGTACATTGAAGACCAGTGAAAGATGGAAGATCACCAGTTGTGCAGAGGTGACAGGAATTAAAAAGCCACACAATCAAACAGAGAAAGTGCTTTGATGCCTCCAGTCCAACCCACACCACTCCCAAAGTCTGACCGACAAGAATATTTGAAATCTGACTTGAACATCTCACCTTTCAGTTTCATTCTCACTGACCTAAAAAGAGCAGATCACACACACACACACGTGATTTAAACAGACGTCGAGCTACGTTTGACAGCAGAAGAGATGTGATTCTGTCGATCTCTCATCAGCTGCGTGAATCAACTGCTCTTGACTCATCACCTTCACAACAACCTCTCTCCAAAACTGTTGAGAAGGCTAATCTGTGCGAGGACTGAAATGACACAGAAACCTGGCTCACGGCCAAGTTAGCGCGGAGCTACGTCATCAGCGACGCGCTGGAAATAAAACAAAATGGAGAGGCGAGAAAAAGAGATATAGCGCTTTGTCCTTTTCTTTCTACTTTGAGGCCCACTCGTGTTTTATAAACAGTCATAGCTGGACTGACTCAGCACTGTCCATCCCCCACGGCAGACAGACACACACAACTACAAGGAACGACATGTACATAGACTGCTGATAGACTAACCTTGAATAGCAAATCAGGATTATATTTTTCTATCATTAAAGATTTGATCTGAAATTTACATTTTACAATATAATGTCAGTGTGTCTACAAACGCACATATGTAAATGTGTACGGAGACAGAAATACAATGTTTCCCAAAGAGCTTTCCTGTACAACTGAACAGACTGCTCCTTTAATTTATTTACTTGATTAACTAATATTTGATCTTGATAATAAATCATTTAAGTACTTTTCCAGACAAGAATTTCAAACATTTCCTTCCAGCTTTGATGCTTCTTTTTTGTATTATGTGAATATCTTCAGGATATCTTGAGGATTTTTGGGAGTGTCAGTTGGATAAAACAAGTACTTTAAAGACATCACCGAGGACTCTGGGAAATTGTGACAGACATATTTCAACATGTTACTGACCACATAATCACTTGGCAATTAAGTAATGGTTAGGTGCAATCCTACTTTGCATTCATTTTGTGTAAGACGCTCTGCTTAATCCAAATGTTCAGAAATCTGATGCTGGTGAGGGATTCGTCAGTTTACCATCCAGCCACAGTTAGAGTCTAATTCAAAAGTCATGGTCGGGTTATCAAGAGAACACGACCTTGTCCAAATAAAATGAAATGTTTCCCAAAGCTGACCCCATTTATGTGTCATCTTTAAACAAGTCTTGAGATGAGATGAAATCCAGCTACAAAATTGGGAGATTGCGGTCGGCTGTGTTATTCCTGACAACACAACACTGTCTGCTGTGGATGAGCAGGAGTCTGACAACAAGCTGTACGTTTTTCTGGCGCATTTGGTACATTTGATCATATGCATGTCTTAGGTCAACAAAGAAACAGAGTTTGCAATGTTTAGGGACTGTAACAGCGACACTGGCTGGCTGACTGGAGGAAGAGTGAACGGTGAAACTGTAAACGAGGCTGTGGGTTGTCAGTCATTCAACACTGTCTGTGCAGTTATCAACAAGGAAATGGTGGTTGATCAAGTTGCACTGTGTGTGTGTGTGCATGTTGTATAAAAATAGCTCATAGCTCATAAAGGAAAAAGACAAGAGGCAGAGGAAGAAGGACAGGAAGGAAGTGCAAATGGTGTAACATGAGGTTCAAGGACGACGTCACCTAAAACATATTTTCTCATATTTTCTAACTTAGAAACTTAGATAGTCCTGGGTCTTATTTACAATGGAAATTAACTTCTAATTTCTTTCCTCTTCTCTGTATTAGGCCGGAGGCAAAAATCTCTAAATTGTATGATATAATATATCAATATTAACAATTTGTCTGTCAATCATTTTGTCCCATAGCCCAAGAGTGCCTTCAGATTTCAAAACCAAATATTTAATACGATGAAATAAAATAGAGAAAAGCCACTAATTCACATTAATGAAGCTAAAACCTGAGAGCGTTACAAATGTTTTGCATCTTTTTTGTGGGGTTTTGTTCTTTGTAATTTGGGTGAACTGACCCTTTAGCTGAAAACTACGCTGGCAGCTAAACTGCGTCTCCCACCAAAAATCCCAAATGGAGGTTTAATGTTATCGAGGTGTAATGTGACATCATTTCACACACCGTTACCACGGCAACAGCTTACAAGGCTTCTCCGTAGCGGGCCGTCATCTTGAACTGAAACGCAGACAAAAGTAGCTCACAAAGACGCCGCGCTTTCCAGCTTTCCAGCGCAGCACTACAAGAACGAGGGTTAAACAAATTCTCGTTGAAAAGGGAAAAGACGACAGTGAAATATCTACTGTTCATCTTCAGGCTTAGAAATGATTCACAGACGTTAGGCCTCTTTGTTTTCAGTTGACGTCAAGAGATTCCAAGATATAAAAAATAAAAAAGCTGACCTACTGAGCTGCATTTCCCACACAGTCAGTGTGACCTATATTAAAACGGCAAAATAACAGTAATAACAAATCCAAATTGACAAAACGCATGAATCAAATACAAAACCATTCCTGTTCTATACCTCACTTCTCTACTGCCTCTTTGCCACCTCTATCTCTCATACTCTTCCTGTACATTCACACACTATCTCTAAATAGCATCCACCCACACAACTGTAGTAAACAGACAAAAGTAATGGGAGACTTTTACTCATTGTAGTTTGCACGATTTGGCAAAATCAGCCTCTAAAAGCTACTTCATGACACAATATTCTCAACGTAAAGTGGTCTGGATTTTCAGGCAAGATTTTTACAGTAATGAAGTGAGTTGCATCAATATACAACATGGTGGGGAGATGACAAGAATATTCAAAATCTCCTGATGTGTTCTTAATATGGTATGTTGCTGACTTTATCAATCAGCTGACTCCATATCAGATAAACGGCCAGCAGCCGGCACAATAGCACAACTCCGGCCGCTAATCATGAGCGCTACAGAAAACAGATGGCAGTTATTTCTGAATGTGCTAACGTAAGGGAATGTTCCTGTGGCTCTCAGCCCATTACAAGTCGTCCACGTAGTTCTGACCTGAAGACGGATGACATTCATGTTCGACATGTCAATGAGAGCCGACGGTGCGAGGTCGAGGTTGGACGAGAACAACGAGGTGACTGTGGCACAGAGGGAGGGCGCCAGTGAAAGACGTTCAAGTTGCTGTGTGTGAATAGGCCTTAAATCTAGCGTGTAATGTGTGAGGTTAACAGCGAAAGTGAACAACAGAAGACTTGTTGCTTCTATTCAGGCACTAGAGGAAAACTGGTCAGCGAGGTCAGGACAATGTCCTCTTCATGACAGCAGCTATTCTCTCCAAGACTGAAGGAGACAGTTTAACATTAGATGTCTGTTTACTGACTGTGGCTACTTTTACTTTCAGTTTGTGGGATAGCGAGTTTGCACAAAATGGCCAGTTTCATTATATATTAGTTCTTTCTGATTCCTGCTCATTGTTTTTCTTAGGCCCACTGCAAGCATGATGAGGAAACCCTTCATCGTAAATACAGTATTGTGACTGAGAATTGCTCAAATCGAGGAGAGTGAAATCCTACAGCACGCACGCACGCACGCGCACACACACACACACACACACACACAGAACAATTCCTTGCTACTGACCTAATTTACAGACAACATGGAGCGACACATGCAAAATTGAAAACATCACTGTCTCGCTCTTTGCAATCCAGCACAATTGCATCAGTTTCAATCTAGCGGGAGAAAGACTAACTGGATTTGCTTTCCCAGGTCTGGATAGAGAGAGGAAAAGGTGCAGCGTCTGCGGGATGTTGTGTCAGGGAAAAGGGCAGAGGACTAAGTGAAGCTGTTGTTTGAAACAGCCTGACCTCATCTGGCCTTTACCGCCTCCGCCTAGGCCACGTTATCTGGGCCGGTCCTTAAACCAATAGTGAATATTTACCATTATATTCAGAAACAATCAGATGTGAAATAATATCTACCACGATGTCTGAAGTTTCAATTCCTGAAACTGCCACAGGGCGAAATTCTTCTGACTCAGTTTTTGAGAGCTAATTTTCAGTTTCTAGCAAATTGAAGAAAAGGCAACAGGTCAAGTTTCACTCTGTCAGACAGGCTGCTGTGAAAGATGCTTTGTCTCTGCGTGTCATGCTGACCAAAGTCTGGTCCTGGAGGAGAGACAGTATGGCTGGGTGAGGCTGGGCCAAAAAGTACTGCAGCCAAGGAACTGAGGTCCGCTGACTTCAGATGACACTCAAAATGTTTCTTAACCTTCTTAGAAATTTCATAAAATCAAGTCCTCTTTTTTATTTATGATCTGTATTTCTCAGCAATAGAAATTTCAAATTATTCAACTTCTGTAATTATTTCAATACGTCAGTTTTGATTGATATTGACAGGTTCCAGCACTCCCATGCAGGATCCACCAATGCACAAGGGATTTACAGGTTTGTCATTTTACCTCATTGATAATCAGCTTTACAGTCTACTGTTCAGAATTAAAGCGTTCAACTGCTAAAACACGAAGCAGTCATGGGAAAGAATGAATTTGCACATGAGGCAACAGCTCTAACTTCGGCCATTTCTAGCATTTTGTGTCAGTTTTAAATATTACAGAGAGTAAGAGAACAGGAGGGAGCAGCCACAGCGAGCTGTTAGAAGAAAAACATCCAACTCCGTCACTGTGTCCTGTTGTTGTGTGGAAATCAACTCGCACAGTGTGAAACATGAAATCAGATTGCATTTGTTCATGGCATGATGGGAAAGGGCCAATTATTGACTGAGGTCTTTATTAAAACAACATGAGCTTGTTTGGCTGCACAGTAAACAGATGCGTCTGCTCTGCTTTAGTATTTCTGACAAAGTCGCTGCTAAAGGAGTTTCCTCTGGATTTAAACTGCACTTGCTGTCATCACCTGGAACCACAAGTGTTGCCAAATCCACCAGTGATGAAATGTTCAGGATTACAACTGGAACATGTTGGTTGCGAGAAAATACTGGTAAGCTTTTGAGAAGAGATCTTAAAGTATCCAGCATCTTTAATCAGTGACTGTTCTATTCCTAAAACTTCATCCATCAAGCGACCTGCCTCTCTGAACAGACTGAACAACACTGTGAACATCCACCTGCATTTTCAGGTCCACAAAGTTATCAACCTGACAGTAGTATCTTGGAGAACAGTGTCTTACCATGTGGCTCTGCTGAGACTGGGTGGCGCCATACATAGTGATGCCATTGGTAGGCGGTGCCAGCTGTGGTGTGTCTGATTGGACAAAGCCTCGTCTGTCAATGAGACTAGTCAGAGAGAAACAAAGAAAAGAGAAAGGTTTTGTTTGTGGACACTTATTCACAAATATTACACAGCAAATGGCATTAGCCACAAATGAATTAAATAAAGTAGAGCAGTGTAACAAATAGGATTATTTGGAGCCCTAAAACTCTTAAAAATTAAATACAAATGAGAAGGTCAGACACTGACTGACTGCAACAGCAGGCTAATAGTGTATCTACAGCCAGGTGCAGTCACTGTTAGGTAGGAAATATTAGCAGACTGCTATTGGCTGTGTGTGTTAGTGGTACCACACAGAGACAATAGTGTGCAAGCGCTGAGTCAAATCTTCCACTCACACAAACACATAAAATTACAACTCGGTAATAAATCAGCGAGGTCCTGCAGTCGAGCACTGGAGTGAATCATCGTTTCTGTCCCATCGTTAATGCTGCTGAACTCTGATACAGCTGGTTAGATGACAACCTGCTGAGCACATGGTATGCATGTGCACATGTGTGTGGTCATGGGCCAGATGCATGTGATAATGGCCACTTATCAGCCAGATAAAGGTTGATCTGACACAGAGCAGACACACACATGCAGGCACACACACAGGTGTTAGACAGCACAAACCAGGTAATCATTTAACCAGAGTGTGTTCCTGTGGGACTGAGCTGGATTCAGGTGGAAATGGTTCGCTAGAATCACAGTGACAAACTACAGCAGAATGCTAGTAAAGAATACCGGAACGATTGCAAAATGAAGTTAGGAGGAAACGAGCAAAAAAAAACGTAGGCAGATGTAAAAGAAAAAGTGAGTCAAGGTCTCAGCAGGGAAGGAAGTGCAGGAGGCTTTTGTCTGTGTGTGTGTGTGTGTGTGTGTGTGTGTGAGAGAGAGGACTGCGTTGCTTGCATAGTCCGAGGCTGAGGTGAAACATTCCTTTTCTTACTGGTGGACCCAGCTGCGCAAAGCCTGTGGCCGTCCACACACACACACACAAACACACACACAGGCGCCCAGATGGCAGCCACCTGTGCACTGAGGACCTTGCTTTGCCACCCACAGGTATCATTATTGGTGACTTGTGGCTTGTGAGGGCCAGAGTACAGTATACACATATGCACTGGCTAAAAGCCTCATCACTGCTCTTCTTATTATTAGTGTGTGCCTCTATAGATGTGTTTAGTCATTTTAGATGGTGGTAAATGCATAAACGACAAGCTGTGTGTTTCTCTGACATTCCTGTTGACGCTTGACAGTTCAATTGGTGCACAGTAAAATGCAAAATTAAAGGCTGTGAGTTCCACATGCTGAGATATGTTTGTGACGTCCTGACAGCGTCACTGCGAGCGTTGTATCTGTAAAGTGGGTACAGTGGCCAGAAAAGATAAGAGCAGATAGTAGGTATCTCAGTCCAGTGGGTAAGCAGGAATGCATTGCCAACCACGATGAAAGAAAAGAAAGAGCAGCTTTAGTCGGAGGAATAACAGTTTCGCAGAGATGAGTAACGGGAATTGTTGGTACAAAATGCTGAGGTGAAAGAAGCTGGGAGGGAATGTGCAATGTGTACTGACATTTACAGTCACATGGACATGAGAATGTAACTGTGACAGTTGGCCTGTATTTTTTGTTAAATCACATGAACAGCAAAAGTGTGAAATCTAATATATCTAGCCAACTTTGATCTTGGATTTGGTTAAAATGGGCTTGAAATCCTTTCCACTCTTGCAGCATCTTAGTAGCTATGTATAGAGAAACGGCTGCAGGCAGGCTCATTTCAAAGCAGCTCCTCACATCAAAAGGAGTCTTGACTAACAGTTCTATTTTAGCCTTTGGACACAACAGAAAATTACAGTGAGGTGGGGACAAACAAACAGGTGTTAGTGACCTATTGTGATGAAGGTGAAAAATTACTGAATGGGTTTTCTCAGAGCAGTAAATGACAGGGCTTATGTGTCATCATCTGGGAATATGTAAATCCCCTCATAAATACACTCACACACAGTCACACGTCATACCTCGGTGGCAGGGGTCCACACAGGGCTGCACAGCAGTTGGTGAATATATTGCCATGGCTGTAGGGGTTATAGTTGTCCTTCCCTCTTTTAGAAGACCAAGACCCTTTTATCTAGGAGACCACAACATCAGTTACAGTTTCAGAGGGACAGATACATATCTCAAGTCACACTGGAGTCAAGACTCAGAGACACAGATTATGTCTTTGTATTGTGTCTAGTCCAGGGCTAAAACATGTTTGCCAACGCTGGCATTATTAGCAACACACTCTGACCAACTGAGCTAACTGACTGAATTCCAGCTAAAAAGTTCAATTTCACATAAGTGGTTTAGAAAGTGGTTTTTAGAAAATGGTGGTTCTGAAGTCAAATAATTGCCAACAAATGCAACCAAGAACATCACTTCTAATCCACACTGAAAAATAATTCTACTGAACTGAACACATTTCAAATGATAAGCTAGGAACAAATCCACAAATATAGAGTAGCAGCTTACATAACTTAAACCAATGCTTCATGCTTTTATTTAGCTGTTATTTTAAGGGAGAGTATATGTGGCACACTGACGTCTGTTCAAGGGTGTTCATACTCACATCTTCATTGGTGGTCTGGTTGGAGCTGATTAGGTAGGTATGGAAACCTGAGAGGCCCACTATGGACCAGACAGAGAAGAAACACACAACCACTTCCAACACAGTGACATAATTAAGTCAAGGAATAAATGTCAGTAAGTTTTTATTTAATCCATTCGTACATTCAGTGATACAGACAACACTGACAAAGACACACACATCATAGACCCATACGGAGTCGACATGGACAAAAAACAAAAAAAGAGTGCGAGTTCCAACAGCTAGCATATTGACCTACAGCCTCAGGGCTGTCCTCCTCGTGCCAATAGTTCCTAGTTACCAGTTCATTTGGCTGGGATTGCTCCACATTAAGCAAAAAAACACAGATGCTATCCGAGATGAATCCTTGTGCCTTTATGAAAGGAAACTACAGTGACTCTTGATCACATTTCAGGATATAAAAGAATTTCTTATGATAAGACCTGCAAATACTAAGAGATGTGTGTGCACTGTTTAGTATAGATAATCCCCATGGCGATATTGAAATTACTTGGTAGGTCAGTGCAATATTATATACTCAAAGACCATGAGTGAGTCTGTTAAACGGCACTATAAAAAACCAAATATCCTCACTCCACCTTTTCTCTCTCTTAATCTGTCTCTTCTTTTTCTCTCTTCCTCCTTAGCAAGGACAAAACATGTCATCATTCACCTGGTACAAAAGACTGCTACGATACTATCGACTGCAATTCCCCTTTATTAAAGCCCTGTAGGACGCCGGCCGTTATCAGCTCGGCTTGGCACACATTTCTCTGAGAGTTATCTCACTCAGCAATAGACAGAAGGGAGGGAGAGAGAGAGAGAGAGAGAGAGAGAGAGAGAGAGAGAGAGAGAGAGAGAGAGAGAGAGAGAACCCGTACTCTCAACTTGATTTGTCGCTCGGGCATAGCATTGATAGATTTGATGAATTCTGATTCTGCAAAACATGGTCATCGATTCCAGTTATTGGATCCTAGTCCAGATTTTTGTATCATTAAGTGAGAGAAGAAGCCAAGAAACACCTTTATTTTCAGCAGATTTAGGGCATCATTAAACGCCAAAGGTGTTTAGGCAAAAGGTTAAATAAATTTCACTGCTAAATAGTGTATTGAAGAGTTGGCAATAAATGTAAATTCTGACATTAGGTGACTGCTCCTGCCTGGATTTACAGCTAAAAGCTAAGGTCAAACGGCGTGAAAGCTAACTTAAACTGCGATGACAAAATAAAAGCTTTGACTTGCTTGGATTTACCAAAGTCTACATGATTATCGCTGATGTTGAGACAATAAGCTGACTTAGGGGGTATTTGTAACAGCTGCAGTTTAAGACGTCTCGCACACACTTGGCATCTATCACGCAGACGGACACACTCATCAAATCTCACTCACACGACATCTCTGTAAAGGGACTGAAGGCAACTTGGAGCCAGATGAAATCAAAGGCCGACTGAATCAATCGACAGAGACAGCGCGAGGAGCTGCCTTTGCGTGCTGTGTTACCCCAGTGGAACAGGACTAATCAGACGCACACCAGTTATGCAAGTACTGTAACTGGCAGCAGCAATGGATGGAAATGCTCTGAAAAGGCGTGTCATGTGAATTAATTCTGACCTACAGAATGATCTGCATGGGCCCTCGCTGGGCAAGTTGGTCCATGTCAAGTTGTAATGCAGTTGAATGTAGGGAAAGCTGAGCGATTAGAAAAAGGATGGGCAAAGAAGCGCACAGAGAAAAACATGGACAGACAGCAGCAAGAATCAGACCCAACACTTATTCGACAGTAAATGCCCAAAGCCTGATTTCAGCGAAAGGATATCTGGCAGGACTATCTTTAAGTGCGTTGAGGAACCCACTTCGATGGGAGCCTGTGAACAGAGAGAGACAGTCTTCATTAGATCACTACACAATCAGCATTAAACAACACCCATTGAATGTGGGACCTTGTATCAGATATTGGGGACTACACACTCCGGAGCCATTACTTGCTGCAGAAGTGCAAGTGTCAACAAGATGAACTGAGCTAGGAAGAGTGTGCCCACTTAAATTGGCATTCCAATTTAACTTCCAAGTGCGAAGAGTAGGAGGACAGAGCCAGAAAAAAAGACCAAAAATTAAGTGTTGGCCAGCTGTGTGTGGCTGTCACAGGCATCTCTGAGGCTCTAATCAGCCAGACTGATTATCAACTTTAGCTTTTAATTGCGACTGTGCAACATTCAGCAAATGGGCACAGACATGTTAGTTTTGAATTACTGTTTACAGAATAAGTATTGTGATTAAAAGGTGAGATTTTAGCGCCTGAGGGATTGAAGCACCGTCAAGCAGGTTTTACCACAACTGTGCTGTATGTCTACTGTACTTACAACAGATTATTAAGTTAGTGTGATTATACTTCTCAAACTTGGTCTGAGCCCCACCAGGAGAAACCCCCACCCACTACAAATCAAAGAATTCAAACTGCTGTGATGCCTTTTTGCCAAATATCTGACCGCATTTAGACTCAGCACAGCACGGCTACAATTTAAAAAAAAAAAAAGAGAACAAGCTCAAAAAACTGTTAATCAGCACTTCAGTTTTCTAGCAGTTCATCTTGGCCCATATTTCTTTCCTAGTGCAACATTGATCCACTGACTGTCATTTATTCACACACACACACACACACACACACACACACACACTCACACACTCACACACTCACACACACACACACACACACTGATGCAGAGCCCAACAGTCCACTGCCTGCTCCCAGCTGGAAAGATGGTAACAAGCCAGAATGCTGCAGCTTTTCACAACGCCCACTTACAACCTGCTGGCTCGAAACACACCGAGAGCACAGCCAGGAGGAGTGTGTGTGTCTGTACCGTGCCTCAGCTACTTACGTAAAATGATGTGTGTGATGACGAAAGCGAAGATGAAAATGGTGAGGAAGGAGAGCGAGAGGATGAACATGTAGAAGAAACGGTAGTTCCTCCTTCCCACGCAGTTCCCCACCCACGGACAGTGGTGGTCAAAACGCTCTGTGTGGACAGAGAGAGGCAGATGGAAGGAGGGTAAAGAAAAGTTTATTTTGGATACAAGGACGCACACCTACAAGTCCTTCCTGTTGTCCCACCACACTGCTGCCACAGTGGTATTTCTCTTGTCTGAAGTCTTTGTCATGTAAGTGTGCTCTTGTAATAATCTCACCAGAAACTGGGTTATATACACTTGGCTGGCAACTTTTGAAACCAGGTTTGAAAAAAAAAGAAAAAAGAAAAAAAAGACCAGGTTACCTCAGTGCATGTTTACACACACTATGAGTCTGAAGCTGTGGGAAATTAGGGGAAAGGGGAAGTGTCCCTCTGGGTCTTGGCATAATAGCATACACATTTTTCACATAGCGCAAACTGGCTATTTATAAGAACTGGCTAATAAAAGTCACAGGCGGGCCAACATGACTGTGTATGGCTGAAAAACTCACCCTGTACTCACTCACTCATTGAGAGACAGTCAAAGGTTGAGAGGGTGAAAAAGCACTTTGCTGGGTCAACAGATAAAGTGCCTCCAGTAAGACCTCAATTTAAGAATATTTGAAGATGTTTGAAGAATTGCAAATGAAGATAAAAGAGAGGTGGTGAAGTGAAAGTGTTGTCCAGACAGAACTTCCATAGAGATCATGCAGCTAACAACTGGGGCTTTCCAATAACACTGACATGAGCCTCTGAGCCACCTTTGAAAAAAGTGTTGCGTTGGCCCTTTTTCAGCTGTGTTTTTTTTTAACTGAAAACAATATTTGGAATATCTAAAAAAAATCTTATCTGAATGCAGTATGTGTTGAACTACTGGATAATTTTAATGTGAAATGCCTTCATCTGAAAATTAGTCAGTGGTATTGTAATCAAAGAAACTGTTGTCCAGCAAACCTTCTTTTCACTGATTGCTCCAAGAGCAGAGGGCTGATTGTTGGTGTGGTTACTTAATCAGTCCAAACTCCACAGTATTATCTCCGAGTGTGGGCTACTAGCTGTGCATGGTGGTAGCTACTTAAGTAATTAATCAGAGCCATTATTTGTTTAGTGAGGTGAAATGACCTGCTTTTGTCTTCATTAATCAATGCCTGGTTGAAATGTGTCTGGGAAACGCAGCCTCTAGTCAGACGGGATGAAAGGGGACAGATATGTCTCGTCTAGCCTGATTAGCACAGCCTGTCACAATAGTCCTTAATGCTGAGTGAACGACAATGCTGGGAGGAGGCTTTTGATGTTTGATGTCTTCTGTGTGCGTCCATACACTCCTATCCTATTCTCACTGTGTCAATGTAAGGATGTTTTGTTAGGATGTGTGAACAATGAGACAGGAGTTCCACTGATATTCAAGAAATATAAGAATAAAATCACTAAAGAATTACATAGGCTTGTTTGCTGTTTCAAAGTTTCAGATTAGCTTTTTACCATATGATCAGGAGGAGGCAGAGGTATTGAAAACAACCACCAGCACATACCAGGGATACTGTTCTCACGAGCACCATCCCCCAGTAAAACAAAAACTATTAGTCTTAAAATATAAAAAACAACAAACAACAAAAAAACGTGTTCCTGAGTCCAAGTATTAATCTCCTTTATACAATCATGTGCTGGGTGAATCTTTCATACCCAATCATGATACTATCACCTGTTACCAATGAACCTGTTTTTAGATCAGTCCACAACTTTCACAGTCTTTTGTTGCTCCTGTCCAATCTTGTTTGAAACATGTTGTTGCCGTCAAATTCACAATAAGCTGATATTTACAAAAATTTAAGTTGATGAGGTAAAACACGTTTTTCTATTGCTTTCAATTGAGTGTATGTCATAAAAGGCTAACAAATTATCACAGCCTGTTTTATTTACTTTTATGGAACTGGCGTAGCATGTTCTTTTTTGTGCACATATTCTTTTCAAATTCACTGTTTGTTTGCTTAGTTAACAATGTAATTTACCCCAGAGGGTCATTAAAGCTTCATGTAATGTCCTTTAATGAAGCACATCACACAAAATACCAGCAGCTAACAGACCTAAAATCACTAAATCAATCACAAAATCCCAACCCTCTGCCCACACATTAACGAACATCAATACTTGTGCTGAAATTAAAACAAACAGTAAGACCATTTGAACAGTATGTTCTGTGAGGAAAAAAGAAAAGCAGGCCAGAAGGCAAAGGGAAGCGATCTGCCTGTGTGTGTGTGTGTGTGTGTGTGTGTGTGTGTGTGTGTGTGTGTGTGTATCATAATTCTGCGCTCTTATAAGCCTCTTCTATCACTCCCAGAGGGATAACCCTCTTAACAGGGAAGTGACTCTACCATATTCCTATCCTCCGAGTCCACCAGGGAGGCCCTATCCATTCTGGCTGCTAACTTATTTAAGAGCTTGTTAGCCCCCTAGTGTTTACAGCACCAGACAAAGAGAAAAAGAGACAGAAGTCGAGGGACAGAGGAAGCACTCGTACCACTTTTTTACTGCGTATGTGATCCCCATTTCCAGTTTAAGAGCAAACGCCAATCCAATTTGTATCTAATACTGTGCATTATAGACTGAAATAAACAAGTGAGGGTTATTAAAAATGTGATTGCTAAAAACCTTATAATGAATAATGAACCCACCCTTTACACAAACATAAATTAGATTGCCCTTACTCTCATGTTTGAAAAAGGCCAGAAAAGTCTTGGTATAGTCTTTACTCCTGCATATGACCTATTTCCCTGTACCATTATTCATACAGTTTATTTCAGCTTTATATTGAACCCTGGACTGACTGACTCCAGATTTCATTGTGGGGTGGAGACCTGGAGCTTTGAGAGCAGCTCTTATGAACGAGACACCAGTTACAACTGACATTCATTACTGGAGTTCTTCATTCCCACCCACCTGCAGCATGGACAGTCCAACTATGTGTCTGTTTCTCATTGCCCTCTGAACTGTGGCCCACAACTATGATCTGAAGATAGTTTGAAAACCTTTTTAAAGCAAGGATTTGGATGTATATCACGCTGAGCTGTGTCCATGTTTGGTCTGAAAAAGCCTTGAAAGCATCTTCTGTGATTGTACTGGTTTGAATCACACTCATTTACTTTATCCTGTTCTTTGAGGCTGGGTATCTATGATCCTTCATGTAAAATGTTAATCAAAAAGTGAGCTTCACCAGTTTCATTTCAGAATTTAACAAACCACTTAAATGTCCACCTTTCTGTCTTGATATACATACAGGCCTGTTTGTGAAAATGACTGCCCTCCCATCTTTTTGTTCAGCTGCTCGTCTGTCTTCCTTCCTGCCAGTGTGCATCTGCTGCATCTGATTACCAACGCCTCATCTATCTTTTTTTTTCCTGTTTACTACTTCCTCATCCTCTTTTGTCTCCCAGGCTTTCAGTCAGCCCCACTTCTGACAAGGAAACAGACATTCAAAGAAGGAGTTGTCTCTGATGAGCGTGCAGCACAAAAACCCTGACGAGAAAGACGCAGACACGCAGGTCTGTGTATCTCGGTCTCTATCTTTTAGTAATTGCCGAGCTGTGCTCTTTACTTTGTCTCCAGGGATGGAGCATGTGGTTGTGAAGAACAGCAAAACTCAACCATTATGCTGTCGTTGTCTTTCTGTTATTCTCATTGTAACTATTCCCTCCCTCCGCTCTGTGTGGATGCCAACTCCTCTAAGCGTATGTACTGTATATTCCCTCTAGATATGCATCATAAACTAAACATTTAACTTGGCTCATATTCTCACTTACAGATGCAATTTTTGCCAAACAGTATTGGTCAGACTTTTGTGGGTGCTAATGTGCGTGTTTGTGTGTTTATGTGCGTGGGTGGAGAGGCAGATATGTCAGCATTCATATCAACCCCACATTTGTTCTTGTAAAAATAAGGTAACAAATGTGATTTTCTCAAATAGCCCAACAGACTAAAGTGAAGCAGCAGTTTACCAGCTCTATTATAAACAGCTATGAAGGACTTCAAATTAGACAAACCACAAACTAGATAACGGATTGTTTTGTAGATGGTCTTGACTGTTTGTGTTCATTATACTGATGTCTCAAAACGAATGCAATAAATTAGACAGCACATGTCAGCCAAACATACAAACACGCATCCAGAGAATTCCATTTTCACTCACCCACGCAGTTGTCACAGAGGCTGCAGTGGGAGGCACGTGGCGGTCTGAAGATCTTGCAGGTGAAGCAATACTTCAGCTTGACTGTCTGGCCGTTGATGACCACCTCCTTGGTCCTGGGAGGAGGTCTGTAGCCAGTACTGCCATTGGCCACATCTTGGGAAAAACAAAAGAGAGATACATAAGAATCACAGACTGTTGGAACCATACTGTTACACAGTGTTTTCCCCTAGTTTCACTCAGGCCCTAATGGACTCCCACATACACTATTATGGTGTGTGTGTGTGTGTGGCATTGATGATGCCGGTGTATTATGAATTTTCCAGAGGCACACAAATAATGTAAATTTGAAAGTCACATCTTGCTTGTGATTGGCTAGAAACAACCCACTGGTAGAAATTCAATACCAACTGACTGAAAATGAAAATTACAGTAATTTTATAGACTATAATCTCTTTACCTTAAAGCCTACTGAGCTCTTCTTCACTCTTAAGTGTAGCACTACTCTGTTTCTATAACAATCTCTACTTTACATTATGCATGACCCAATTAACAGAGAGCAGCAGACTACATGAAGGCTACATACAGGTTCCTAATGGCTGCTACATTTACAGTTGTATGAAGTCTGACCTGCAGTCTAATAAATGTCATGCTGCCTTGAAAACCTCAAAAGATAAAAATTCATATTTTTTTTTAGCAAAGGAAATGGAATTTGTAAAATCAGCTACTCGAGTCACTATACAGATGTAGATACCACATGTATTTGTAAGACGAGAGAGTAGTATCCATTAGATTTTATTGTCTTGGAGCAATGTGTTCAGGTTGTCTGGTTTAATTTGGCTTTGGCAACAAGGCTTTAGCTGAAGTGAAACCTTTGCTGATCTGCAATTATTCAGTGTAGAGAAAACGTACATGTCTTGATATATCAGTAGCGTAAAAGGTGTGAATATGGACAACCCACACAGCTCATTATACTTAATTAGGTTGAGCATTTTAGCTGTTTCCATGAGCTATATGGATTCTGCTGAAGCGCACCAACCAGAACCAGCCTTTGTTACTGTGACTAAAATTGTAATGTGGTTCAGCTAATATGAACAACAGTCTGGAATTCAACATGCACTTAACACCGTGATCCTCAGTCTATAATACAAAGAAGAAAATGATGGCAAACTGCCGTGAATGGCTTTTGGTGGAGTAAGACAGCAGTGATGACAGGCTAAACGGTAAGGATGAGAGCAATGATAGTGATTTTCCAGCCATAAAAGGTAGAGCCTGTCTCCCATTATTGCTCAGCTCGCTTTGAGCGCTCTCACGCACCCCGAGAGTAGGAGATATCGCGTGTAGGAAGATCATTTTGGGATCATTTACACAGAAGCCCTTCGAATCGCTAACAGAGTGCTATGTGTGTGTTAGTGGGGGGATTGCATAGGGACTGAGAGGCTTGTGTGGGTGTTTGACATTTCTAAAGGAGAGCACAGGAAACCAGTGAGTTCTGTTCTATTGAATTTGTCTCTATTGTGATCAATGCCTACGGAGCACTCTCCTCCATACTCCCTCTGTTCCTCTGCCCTCTCAGTAGACTCCGCTGAGGGAGACAACAAATGAAGGGAGTGTGTGAACAATTTGGAGCATGATTCAGTTACTGCAGGAGGAGAAGTCCCATTGTTTAGGTATTCATAGTGCAGTAAAAGTTGCAGTGATATTACCTGCTGTCAGGTGAAATTAAGAGCTCTGACAACCAACTGTGGCTTTCCTCTGAAGCATTAGAGGAAACCACTTTGAAGAGTATGTCGAAAATAATGCTGGCAGGTAGGTAAAGATGCATAATGGTGCAAGGATGTCATATCATACAGACAATTGCTAGAAACAGCTGAGTGGGGAAACATATTTGAGTCAAACTCCTGGTTGTAATTCTGATATGGAGATATGAGGAATTTATGATGGCTAGAAAATTTCCCACTTGGCGTATACAACTACAGGAAGTGTCCAACAAATGCAAAAAGATTTAAATCCAGTATTGGCTCATATACAATTGTTTTAGCAAAGTTTGTATCTGGTTTTATTTGTTATTAGTCTTAGTTTCTATCTGTTTGGTTTCAGTAACAGATTAGCAACAGGGGTAAGTAAGGATTAATGTGTGATAGTTTCAGGGTTGGAATGGGTTTTCCCATTTTTCCCCATTCTGCTGACATGGCATGAACGCACCACAGGGGACAATATTGATTTAAGTGAAGGCAGATATTTGGCACCAACCATGTAATCTCAGAGACTAGGAGACCAAAAGTACTTGTGTCTTGGCCAAGCTAATGTAACCACAATTCATTCTGTAAAAAAAATGATTTTTATTCAAACAATACAGGAATATTACTCATGATTTTCTTACTGTGGAAAAAGTTACCAAAAATGGACAATACGATGTGAAAAATAACAGCAACGCTTAACACGTTCTGTGGTACATTTGCAAAGCTTGTGTTCATTTCTTCACCACCCCCAGGGGACCAAAATATCAATAGTACATAACACGCAATATGTAACAATTAAAACACACTTGTAACATCATTAATTTCCAGTTGGACAAAAACATTACAAGAGATTGCTAAATCAGCACAGACACAACCTCTGGCCTTTTAAAATTACTGAAGAATTGAATCAACACCTTTCACTTTCAACCACATTTGAACATTATGAAGGTGACAGTTACTGCAAGGCTTTTTTTGGCACTACTCTATGTTGTGCAAATGTTGCTGCTGTAGACTTCCTTTATGTCCATGAGGGTGTACATGATTTTATAATATAAGACTTGACAAAGATCATGGAGGGCTCAGGATTATTTACTTCGCCCCCACACTAATATTCTAGGTGCTTTGTGCTCACAGACATCAAAATGAATGCATAAATAAAGCAAGTAGCAGCTTTTCTTTATGCATTGGTTAACATTTCTTTTTCAAAGGTTGTTTGAGATTTTATTTTTTCAACTAGTATAAATAGAGCTCTTCTACATTCTCTACCTGTCTCAAAAAGAATAGAAAATCAGTGGCATGAACATGGCAAAAAAAAAAAAAAAAACAGTCTTCCAGCCCAGCCTTAGATACCTGAGTCTAAATACCAGTATTTCTGTGCACCACCCTGTAAATCAACTGTGGTCACACCTTAAGGACACATCAACTAGCCCATCAATATTCACTACACTCATTCACAGATGCCTGCAGTAAAGTAGTGGGTGAGTGGGAGTGTCAAAGTAGCTTTTCTGCTGAACAAAGCCATTTGTACACTGCCATCCCAGCAGCCAGAGCTAAGCCTTACATCAGTGTCTAGTGGGAGATCACTCCTAGAGATAGGCCAGGTCTAAGAGCTGGAAGCTAGAAAATAAGGTCAGGTAGACTTGGAAGTGATGTAACAGAACACACATACATACACACAATCTGTACCCACTCACAACCTCATACACAAAGTTAAATGAGGGTTCAATGTCAGCCAAACTGTGCTAGGCGTTGCCTGGTGAGGTATAAAGGGAAACTAATTGCTATCCTGCTGTGTATGTGGAGGAGAGAAAACTGGGGCCTTTACCTTCACAGATGGAAAAGTGCACTAGAATACAATGATGATGGCTAACATACAGCAGCACTGCCCTCAACCTGCCTGCCAGGATGTAGGACTAAAACCAGACAGGCTGTTCAGTCAAGCAGCGATTTCAAGGTCTTGCACAAAACAGCCAACTAGATGAAGAAAAAAAAAATTCAAGTATGCTACACAATTTTGAATATCAATCATAAATTGAAATATAGAAAACACAATTTCAAATGACATACAGAACTTTCCCAATTCTGAATATTTTAAAGAATGACAAGCTCTTTTTTTAATCACAAAAAGAGTGCCTCACTTCTAGTTTAATAGATACAAATATAGCAGCACTAAGTACCTGATTAAACTAAAGAACCAGGAGGGACTCAAAAATAACTATCAATAATCAAATAGTATGCTTATATGTATAATTACAGTAATACTTATCCAATTTATATCAGTGTCAGTCCATTTTTAAGAGCAATGACAAGTAAGGATTAGCTGATTGGACAAATCAAGGGTAATCACAGATTTACCAACTAAATAAGCAGCTTTCTGTGCAGACAAATATATTGTATGTGACTAATTATCAAAAGTGTTTGTAAATAGGGGAAGTAATACATAAGTTTTGAGTGAGAGTCAGAGTAGTCTGTCTGAGGGATATTTACCCTTGGTAAGAGACGTGCTGCTGGGTTGGGAAGCAGTGGCAGATTTTAATCTCATGCTGTAGAGAAAAAAAATGTTTCATATTGCTGCCGTTTCCACCCTAACTTAATATTATCATATTACAGACAATAGAATTAGCACTGATGTCATCTATCTTTGTGAAATGAAGCCACACTTTGGACGGTTTCTCCTCTCCGCCTTCACACTCTTCGTTGCAGGTTTCCAGCAGCAGAGACGCACAAGTTTGACATCACTGTTTTGCATGGTGCAAGTGCCCGAAAAACATGCCAGCATCAATAAAAGGAATGGATAAGCTCAGAGGCATATGATTCAGATGGATTGGACAATTTGAAGCAGTTAGCAATGCTTCTAGTTATTGATTCCCATTCCTACTTTGAAACAGCAGACTGAGAACAGCACAGAGATGTTGTGAGATATGCAGAGACATGCAGCAGTCATGAGGAATCTACCAGCTTGCAAAGATGTTTATTATAGATGATCGGTAGTAAGTAAGTAACATCTAAGTACCAGTGGCAGTTGGTATCATGTGTGCATCATCCTGCTGTTGTTGGGATTCAGGCACGAGAAAGAGCTGTAAATTAATGTGTAGGAAAAGAGTGGTTACAGCTAAATACAAGCATAGGACAATTCTGCCTGCCACTTGCTTTGTTTACATGTGCCATAAATCAAATCAGTTCTAAACATGTATGCACCACCCTGTGGTTTGAGCAGGTTCAACCTGGTTATTGAATTCATACAATGCAAATAACATTACATTTGAGGAAGTGTTGAGTGACTTTGGACTATTGCAGCTTAAGTGAATTTAGCTTAGCAAAACACTTTAAATTCACTGCAGGGGAATTTCCTCTGACCTTGTTCTGAGGCAAGCCAAGAAATGTCACACAGGTAAAACAGCATAGTGAATCTTTTTCACATTAAAGCTATTAAAAAACTACTTGTGGAGCAGCATAGCACAGGAAAATAACTCAATGGGCAGAGTATCCCATTTAGCCTTAAAATGCAAAGCTTGTTGGATGCCATTTAAATAGAGGCTTCTTCAGAGGAATATGGGATTTCTGGTTGGTTGCTGTGCCAACCTGTTTTTAATTTGGCTTGCAGCTGAGCAGAATTTTTCATGTGGCCACAACACAAAACAGCAGCATTAGTATGGGCTGACAATGTGTGCAAAATACTTTCCAATTTTCTTCTAGTCTGATGTGCTGCTTCGCTGTTCCTGTTGAGTAGCCTCACGTTAGTTAAATATCCAAACTTTATAAAAAACATTCCCAGCCAAGGCACTAATAATCTTAGTAGAGCACTAAATTTACAGTCAATGGCAACATCTAGCACACAACCATCAATTCTTCCCAGCTGCAGCTTCTCCCTGAGCAAGCATTTGATAGAGTAGACTGGGTGTATCTACAGCAAACACTGATAAATATGGGAAGTGGGGACAGCTTTGATAGTCGACCAGACTCAGAGTTAATGGCTAGGGCTCAGAACTGTCCCCAGTTCTACTTGCACTCAGTATCGAGCCCCTGGCAGAAGCTATCAGGCAGGATCCACAGATACATGGTGTAATGGATGAAGGAGTGATTCAGCATAAGAAAGCCCTATTTGCAGATGACATATTATTATATATACAAACTGTCTGTGGTCTCTGCACTTCTGTGTTGTCTGCATACATATGGCCCAATCTACTACAACTAAATGATAGAGTATAATCACACAGACAGCTCTACACAACTATTTAAAAGAAATAATGAGCTATTTAAACAAATAAAAAAAGATTTAGCAAGTCCTTCCACTTCCTAAAACAAGAACAATGAAAATAAACATACTGTCTAGACTTCTCTTTTTATTCCAGTCCTTAACCATATGGATACTCATATCCATTTTTACTTTGCTGAATAAACTCATATTCAAATTTAATGGCAATACAAAAGACCCACAATGAGATCAAAAACGCTGCGCTCATAAATGTGTAGGGAGGTTTGGGCCTCTCGAACCTGAAATGTTACTACTGGGCAAATAACTCAGAGTTGTGGTAGAATGGATTAATAGCAACCAGGAGATGGGATGAGTTCAGGAGAGAGTTTGTCCGGGGGATAAGTTTGTCTATCTTACCTTTCTTGAATAAAAAGTTTTGGAATAATTTTAAAATAAAGAATTAATGTGTTAAACACACTTTGCAGGTGTCGGCAATGGACAAAGAGAGAACAGGTGGGAGCACTCTCTGTCAAGGGCCAGGTCAGTTATTGGCGATAAAGATTTCCTTCCATCGATGTGGGATGCTGGATTCAGACGGTGGGAGTATAATAAACTAGCCAATCAAGGGCAGTGAAATAAAATCTTCTGCTCAACTCAAAAATCCAAAGTTTACATTACTCCCCAATGAGGGACTACATTAAAAGCCTTACAGAGAGGGAAAAGATTGAAAGAGACCCAACAAGCATCTTATTTTTGATAATAGAAAACTAACTACCAACATCTACAGATTGTTAAGAGCTGACATGGCAGAAATCTGTCTACGTAAAAGAGAGATGGGAGTTAGAATTAAAAAAATAATTATTGAGGACAGGACTTTGGAGGATATCTGTATGAGCTGCCACAAAGGCAACAGTAACAGTCATGTATGGAAAGAATCTGATTGGAAGATAAAGGCCTCCATTGATAGTTGGATGTTTGGGAAGGGTCATTATCAGTTTTATGTTGGAGGAAATGTGGGATGACTGGGGACCATTCAGATATCTTCTGGGACTGTCCAAAACTGCACTGATGTTTGGCGAGATATAAAAGAGGAGATTGGAAAAATAATGAAAACTGCCATCCCAAAGGATCCTGTGTTGTCTTTACTTGGAGAAACACCCCAAAATGTAACGGGCAAAGACCACAGATATGTACTACACGCACTTCTGCTGCTAGCTAGAAAAAAGATAACTGCAAATTGGAAGAAAGTGCTTGCGCTGACATAAACTCAATGTACTGAAACAAGTCTACACAATGGAACCTATGACAGCAAAACTGCAAATGAAGATGGATGGACTACTTGAATGTCTAAATACTAGGATGTGGACAGATGTGTTTGGAAAGGGGGAAAAGAAAGAAAGGCCCTCTGTCAGTCCAACTCAGTGTAAACTATGTGGAGCAGGGAGTAAACAAATGCAGAAGCAAATGCAAAGCCAATACTGACATAACTCAAAAATCATGCCAAGTCTCATTGTAAAATATGACACTTTTAATTTGCAGATATACCTCTGGCTTTTATTCTGTGCTCCTTTTTTTTTTTGAAAAATGAGCTAATGTGATTCTATGAAATGAAAACGCTTAACGTCTCCGCACTGTACTCTATCCAGAACAAGGCAATCTTGGGCTAAATGTCCTCTGCTGCAGACTTTGTCACTCCAGGCTGAACTGACAAAAGCCTTGGCCAAGACCATGAGGGATCAGTTCAATAGTCTGGATACAGAAATGTGATATCTGTCTGAGTGAAGGATGACAAGTGAAGGCATAACCAGGTATTGGACAAGGATAGAAAATGGTAGCAGAATGCAGAGAAGCACAACACAACGGCTGCTTCACCCTGTATGTCAAAGTCTGATGAGGTAATAAGTACCTAACTAAGGTAATGATTAGTCATTTCGTAGCACCTATACAATGACCTAATCTGATGTCTGACATGTATATAAAAGAGGTGTGTGTGAGAAAGGTAGAGATGGCATCACAGGTGAAACAAGAGAGAGTGAATGATCAGCATACTGGGTCAATCCAGGCCAGTCTGACAACAACAGGTTTGTTGTTCGTTGTCTGTTTGATTGCCGTCTTTTCTCTTGCGTGCTCCCATTAAACAACTCTACAGTGACAGCTCTATTCCTGTGCATTCCTTTTTCCTGTCCCCTGCAGCTTGATCACGACTCACAATCATTTCTTTATCTGTCTTTTTCATGTCCATGTCAGTGTAAGCCTGGGGACCAGCCGACAAGGAAGAAAGACTGAGAGGAATGAATAGAAAGGAAAGTTATTTACCGAAGGCATTTTAAGGAGTGTGAAATGACTCTTTACAGCACACATGACCGAAATGACATAGATGGTAGATTGTAGGAGATGCTTGTTGTGTGTGCGGGGGGGTGTTGTTCAGACCTGTGACTGTGTTACATAACAATGCCCCGCGTGTTGGGGGATTTACAAGCAGATGCTGAATAAAGAAAGCTTCACTTCAACGAGGAACTACTGGGAAAAACAGCCAACACCTGACACTTTGACCTTTTATTTGCCCACCGGGGATCAAAAAACAACTGGTGAAATACAGGGAGACACTGCAAGGTTAAGATTCTTCTGCAAGCATTCATCATTCAGCTTGTTTTCATTTACCCGTCCACACGCTTTCTCATCCTCAGATACCTTTTTCCAAGCAGTTTTTCTTCGCCTGTGTCACGTTAAACTCTTCCTCCCTTGCCGACATGCCCCTATTGTCAGCCATAATAAGAGAGGATAGGCCGAGGTCCATGGACAAGCAATCCGCAAATGTAGAAGTTAAGATGTCAAGAGGCTTAGTAATAGAGCCTCTTTCCGCTGGCTGCACACCTATTACTTATTATTCAGCCAATAACAATGAAGTCAAACATGAATGTGACCTAGGGCGGTTGGCTACACTGAGAGGAGAGAGGAGGGAGGAAGCGAGTGGCAGTAGCGGTTTAAGTATGAGCATGAATTATGATTGGACTGTCAGTCAAAACAAAGTTTTTATTCTTTACTGCAACAGGATGAACAGCACTGCACTATGTCAAACAGACACACAGTATATTGTGGTGGCAAGGGCAAAACTTTAACATGAGTGAAACAGACTTCTGATATACCCGGTCACGGCAAGGGTATCTCTGAACCACATCTCAGAGTCAGCGCCGCATTCTGGCTGATTTATTTCACATTTTTAATTTCCAGAGTTGGAGGCCAACAAGAGGCACGAATCAATACGGCCCTGTGAACTGCACTATCTGCGATGATTCATTTAAATTTGGCCAGCTTTTTGATGTTTAGTGGCATTTAACTGTGCAGTGGTCAGCATTTAAAGGCTACAAACCCCAGGATAGGAATAAGTAGCCACCGCTAAAACCTTGTGATGTTCACAACACACATCATAATCAAAATAGCATTGTTTTATTCATGGTACAGAGTAGACTCACATTTGCCTCCAGCCAAAGCCAAGTCAATGCTACAAGCAGACCTACAAGGTGTTAAAATCCAACAAGCATGTTTGCAGTGTCTTATCGCTACAGGGAGAGGAAGCTGTAACTAATGTGATTAAGCTAGCTCTCATCTTTGAGGATAGCTCTCTCTGGTGATGGGCTGTTTGGCATCTGAATGAAGTTTCTGGCAAGGACACTGACAAAAGCAGCTTCGACAAAACATTTCAACAAATATGATAAACACAAAGTAATTAAAACAGGATGCAAGTTAGAGAAGAGAGTATGATGTGGGTTTGGTGATAGATTTAATTGAATAAAAAAAATAATCAACGAATAAAAATTGATCCATAAAAGACAGAAAAATCTTACATCATTAGACAATCCCTAGTTAATATGTTCTGTCTGAAAAGCACACATGATTTTCAGCTAACGTCACTGGGTCTGAAACCCTCTGGCCCCTACCCAGAATGTAGTTCTTGTTAACAGACAGTAACAAGTGTGCATGACCCTGGCACCGTCACAATGCCTCTGTTGTTTGTCAGTTCGTAACTGTCTGAACAAAAGAGATAATATATATATTATGAGGTGAAAAATGGAAAGAGGTTTGTTCATTGCAACACAAAGAAGCAAGATTAAGAAAAAAAAAATCACATTTAATTTCCCAATATCCGTATTTTATAATTCCAATAACAGATTTAATACTTCCACTAGGATTTTTAAAGCCACACATATATTTATATATATATAAGCAGCACACTTATGCAATTTACAGTGTGATATGACACTTCACTCTGGCTAAGTGGAAAGAGACAGGATACTCTACCAACATCGGTGGGCTGCCAACCACAAAGCAGAAGTCAGAAACAAAGAAAAACGGTGGGCCGCCCTCCTGGCTCCAAGGGAAAAACAACTTCATTAATCAAACATTTTAAGCACAAGGTCTTTGTCGGGGCATAATACCCTGTGAAGTGAATCATACTTCTACAATGCCACCGTTCATCCCACACATACTACGTGGAAATATTCTTGGCTTTAACCTAGCATGCATAAGCTTCTGTTCAGATATGCCCACTCGCGGGACATACACTCAGACACATATACAAACAAAGAGCAAGAGAGAAAAAAATGACGTACTTCAGAGCACATCCATATTGAATGCTCCTCCGGTCTCGAAAAGACTAAATGTCATTGCATCCTCTACTGATGTGCCCATCTTTCCTGCAGCAGCACGAGCTCTAAGCCTTCCAAAAGCTATTTCCTCTGCTGGCCTTGAGTCTGGCTGGCAGCTCTGGAAAAAACTGTGTGGCTGCCCTGACATTCACCAGCTAGCTTGGACCATATTAGGTGGAAGGAAGGAAACAGGCAGCTCTGACCATCTCTCACTCTGATTAATGCTTTAGAGAGTCTTTTGGATTTGGCATGTGGTGGCAGATTTGATGCCAGCCTGTCTAGTCCTGACATATTGGGCAGGCAGGCAGACATGCATAGACATCAAACGCGGCATGCTGAAGAGAAATCAACTCTTGTCTCCATTTCAAGCAAAGATAGAAAAAAAAAACAAGCTGTGCTGCCTTTCCTAACCCCCCACTTTTTATCATTAACCTTTTACAGGTGTTCACCATTTCTGTTGCTTTGGGAGTGTGCTGTAGAGAGTTTCATATATTCCTCATATATTTGTGCAAACATGCTACATTTGATTTTGTTTGAGGTAGGTTATCTTCAGGCCACCCACACTAACCTCCTTTTCACACACTAAAGGCTAAAGCATTTGGCAGGCAGCAGAGATATCTGCTCACAATGCTGACAGCCGAGGCCTAGCTATCAGCTTTCCCTCCTAAAGCACACGCAGCATGAGAGACCTTGATGTCTCATATTGTCCAGACATTGGGTCCTCTATTGTTTTGTCAACAGATCAATAGGAGTGATGTTGAACTTGAGCCTTGTAGCACTTTGACTTCAAAACATCATCACCTATTTATGAGGCTGCTGGAGAATTGTCAAACTTCTTGGGCTTGTGGCGGCCGGGGCATTCAGGGATTTTTGTTTTAACTACATGCAAAAATAGAATACAGATGCACATGACGGAAGCAAAATATAATTGAGAGAGTCATAAATAGGCAGGTTGTCATTTGCAACACCCAATAAATGTTGTACCTTTTAATTGATTAGGATTTGGTCTGGAATATTTAATTGGAAATAAATGTATGACAGTTATGGAAATGGAGTGTGCAAAGTGCTGTACATCAAATTGTAAATTAAAGAAGCAGCATCTGAGCATATGGGAAAGAGGCCCTGAAGTGGTTAAGAGTCATTACATTATGGCAGCACTGGCATGTGAAAAAGTTACCCATGCTGGCTAGGTCTGTCAGCTGTTTTCTTATTATCAGAGTCTGCACAGTTACATAAGGATGCAATGGTTAAAAAAAGAAGTTGCGAATAAAAACAGACTGAGAGCTGTCTTGGTCAGACCAGAAAGAAAATGCTGGGAATTAGTCTTGTTGCAGGTAAGAGAGGAGGAGGCCAAGAACAAAAAAATGAGTTAAAGTATTTTGCAACTTCAAAATGCATTTAATCAATGATTCAAGACAAGCAAGCGTTAAAAAAAAAAAAAAGAATGAGGAAGAGAGATACAGAAGAGACGCAGATGCTGAAATGTTTCTTTTCATTGTGAGGTTGATTGGTGTTGGGGCTTGGGATGGGGCTGGATGATGAGTCTAAGAGCTAACAGATGTGCTACTAATGTCTTGCATGTCAAGCTGCCACGCCATAGCTGGAACCACAGAGCACTGCACTGCACAGGTCTGGACAGAGGAACCAGAGAGAAGGAGGAGGAGGATTAAGGATGTTTGGAAAGAAAGACAGACAGTTAGATAGACACTTAATGAAAGAAAGAGTAAACAGGAAGAAAGAGCATGAATAAGGAGCTCTGAATAAAAAATGCATTTGAACAAAGTGTTTCTATCTTTTTACTGGCTGTGGGAAAAGGCAGTGACCTTTAGCTCTCAGTAGCTTAAATCCTGCATTCCTAGCTGAAGGATACAACCCACCTGAAGGATTTATGTATGCGCATTTGTGTGTGTGTATAAAATGCTCATGCTATTACAAGCCAGGTTCTTTCAAATGGAAGATAATAGGTCCCCATAATGGCACCAACACTAAAGCAGTCAATTAGTTTACTGGCAGCCATGGGACTGAATGTGGATGTCTCAGGGAAAGACTACAGAGACTTAAGGGCATCGCAATTACAAGCCATTCCACAATTAAAACAAGCATAACGTAATTCATCTTAACATTCATCTAAACATCTTCTTGGAGTTGAAAATGAAGGCAAGCACTCCCAGAATGTTGCAATTACATTAAGTAGTTGGACAAAGTGGAACAAGCGAGTCGTAATCCAAAACTTGACAGATGATTACAAAGGTCAGTTTGGCTAATCATTTTAATGTTAACCTCAATTTGTCACTTCAAAATGGTTTAGATACTTATTTAATATCTGTCTTAATACATTTGTTAGGGATGCCCTGGGTTCCACTGTAAAGCTGTGTTGAGTCCCTGCAAACCCACGTCTCAGCAATTAAGCTGGTGAGAAAAATGTTATGATAACTGCTAGATGTGACACCATCATTTTACCACCTCTACATGCACAGATTTAGCTACAAGCCACCAACAACACCATGACCATCAACAATCAACTGTCTGAACTAGATATGCCATTTGAGAAAGGGCCAATAGTTACGCTTGGAAATGCACAGCACAAAAGCCAATTGGGATGAAATGATGGTAGAGAGGAGGGCAGTGTGTTATTTGGGTCAACACTTCGTATTTTCACTCTTTAATTTGTTTATCCATTGAAAAAAAATGCTTGACAATATAACATGGTACTTTTGCACAGTGCTGTTTCGGCCCACTGCTCCAAGCTCTCTGTACTTTACCTTCCCTCCAAAAGCTTTTAAGTCTCCTAATGAGATTAATTAAGCCAGTCCAGTGTTTGTTTAATGAGGCCCCAGTGGCCTGAAGCACAGAAAGGACCAACGCTGGGAAACAGAAGCTTCACAGCCCAAATAAAAAAAGGAGAAAAACTTTAAAGGGGTTTTAAAAGAGGGTTTAAAAAGTTAAACCTTTGAGTAAAGTGATGATAATTCATTTAGCTACAGGGCAGCAGGACACTGTTGGAGACTGGCGATTCAGTCCAAGTAACTAAACTGATATCAGTGTAAATTCTGGTCTAAAGTGCCCTTGTTTGTCTCCCTGCCTCCTCTGAAAGCAGCCTCATGTAGCTGACTGCACTCTTTTTGCAACTTCTATTATGGCTGGTGGTTGCATCTATGTAGTGAAGAGGTGAAAGACAAATACACTGCTTTCATACAGCCTTTTCAACATTAGATTTGATTACTAGGTTAGCTAGCATGACTTCAATAGATCTAATTTAAAATAAAAAAATTTTTATTATAAACAATTTTTGAATACATCAGAGCATACAATTAACTCCTGCAACACCTGCCAATGAAACTGTATCTTATTGGAAAAACAAAAAAAAAAAATCACTAACATCTGAAGAGGGTCTGCAACCAGATACTGTTTGTTTCATTAATACGTTTAATTCAATATGATTTCTCGATCCTCTATGTGCGATATAAGGAGTAGTAAACAGTGAGGCAACAGAACAGACTGAATCCACATCAAAACTGTAGTGTCGGCTATTTCTGACTCATGGCGAGCCATCGTCAGTGCTGTGATGCCGGTAATTCAGTTACACCATATCAAGTGGTTCCTAATGCACCAACAGTTCTAACTTTCACATCACAAATTAAATTCAGAAGTTATCCACATGAAATGTATGAGTCAGGTAATACATCAGACGGGGGCCCTTGGAGAAGCTTGGAGTGAAATAAACAGATCAAAGGCCATTCGGTCAAGGCAGCACCAATACTTCACCTCAGCCTAAATGCAGAGTGCCTTTTAAGTCAGTGGAAGCTTGATCCCCATTTCTCTGACTACACAGACAAACTGCAGACACATCAGCCAGTTAATCTGGCACTTTGTACGGGGGGTTGTAAAAGCAGACACAGCTCCCCTGGATCAGTACCATGCAGACTCAGAGACAAACACAGTATCTAAGATAGAGGTAACTATAAGCTCAGACATGAAGGAGCTGGGAGATACAAAACACATTAACTGAAAATAGCTGGTGAGAGGATAAACAAAGGTCAGAGAATAGTGAGAAAACAGGAGAAGCATAAAAGCGCAGATGCAGAGAAAGAAAATCTCAATAATGGGTTTTCACTGCCATATATTTCATATGCAAAATAATTCAAATCGAGTCTTACCTATTTGCCTCTCCAGGTCAGCTGCTTCGTCTGGGGTGGCCCTGGGCAGCACCCCTGGGTCACTGAAGCTGGTTCTCAGGAGTGTTCCCAATACAAACATAAACAGCACACCTCCTATGACTGGGATAACTGGGGTCAACTGCAGCGCCAGGAACGGACAACTGGTAGGACAGAAAGAGATGGTGGGAGAGAGAAAAATAAGCAAACAGCAAAAAAAAAGAGACACACAATCCTGCCTGACCACTAATGCTGAGCTAAAAAGTTTTAAATCTGAAAGCTCAAATAGCCAGAATCAAAAATCATCTGGTGGCCCCAGGAGCAGGTATGGAAAAATGAACTGAAGTTTAGGAAGCAGTAATACCTGAGACTTGTTGATTAATGACCTGTAGGTTAATATAACACCTTTTAAGACAAACAGCCACACACATAAGGATCAGTCCCCTTTGTCGTAATCTGATCTAATTAGACAATTTAGCATAATCCCATTAAACCTCCAACGGTGCAGGTGTTATTACAGTAATCACATTTAGTCCCACAGGGGCGGAGCACAGGCTGCCACATCCAATTCAATTTGTTAGTCTCTGCTCTATTGGTTTGGGTTTGGGGTCAGCAAAGAAGTCATTCCAGACAAGGGAAATTAAATGAAAGTGTGGTCCATGTGTGCAAAACGATATGTTTTGAGGGATGCTGTTGAGAGATGTAGCAAATTGGGCCAGGGCTCATTATTATATCAGCGTTTACATGAGGCGTTTTTTTTTTTTTGCAGTGGAATAGACTTAAGAGTGAATTTTTAAAAACTTCACATTGGACCATCCCCAAAACGGCTCCATTTAGTGGAGGTAAAGGTGATTAGTCACGCTATGCACAGCATTAGTAACTCTTACAAGCACTATTTGTTGCAATGAGGATACATTACATTGAAAAAACAAAAATGTGCAGGGGGTTGGGAAGATAGATATTTCCAGTATTCATCAAATGCATTAGACTGCACTCTGTCATTGAACTGCATTTTTGCTGCAAATGCTAAAAAAAAAGTTCCATAATTTGCATAAATGTCAAACTGAACAGCATCTTTAAATTCATCCCAGCTGTGTGAGGTTTTTTGTTATCACATGTATGATAGTGAATGTCCATTAGCAACCTATCACACGCCATCTCACCAGCCTTCAGATGGTAACACCTTGGGAGGGCAGTTACATCCGCTGATCTATGCCAACAACGGTTATTCTGATAAACCAAGCCAAACTATATTTAGGCTTGCCATGTTGGGCTCCCTCAATGATAGCAGGTAGGGATGGACCCGGAGCATTTACTTAAATGTGCTGATCTGTGCTAATTGGAGCATCATCTGCACACGCTACCTGCTTTCACCTGAACTGCTGGAGATGAACGCCCTTCATCAGGGGAAAAGGTCAGCCAACATATTATATCCCAGGGAAGAACATGAAAAACTTACAAATGTGCTCATGCATTACTGAGCATGTGCAAGTTGCCCACATGCTGCATATACTGTGTATGTTTCTTTTCAAAATAATTACCAAGTGTCTGAATCAGAGGCATCTGATACTCAAGCTGTTTTTGAAGAACGTTTAAGCTGTGGCAAACACATTGTCATGCCATTACCCCATCTGAGTGGATGCTGGCCAGTCCTGCTGTTCCTCTACATCTGGAGCTAGACTGAACCAAGCAAATAACACTGGGTTGTCTGGGACATCAGCAGGGGGTTGCAGGCAGGACAACACTGTGCAGCACAAACATTTTTCCAGTCAAAAACTTGCCTGGAGTTCCCAAGGTCAATGTACTGGGCACCAACTGTGTCAACGTGCATAACTCATGTTAGACACTTGCTAACGAGGAATCCATTTTACAGCCCTCTGTGTTTTGTGATTCTTCCCCAGCCTCAGTCTTTTGAACTGGGCTGGGTGGAGACACATCATCCAGCACGATGTCCTGAGATTGTAATCGAATACAGGGAGCATTTCCCTCTCTGAATGAGGCAGAGCTGCAGACCAACTTTCTGCTCATAATCTTCCAAATCTGGCCGTCATTGTTGAAACAGAATGGGGCTCTGATGCTCCTGCCTATCAAATACTTACTGCAAACATTGTATGTACCAGTTGCACGTATCCGTTGAGCTGCTATCTGTCTCCAGATTCCTACCACACAGCAGGCATGATTATAAAACCAAGTATTGGCCTATGTCATCTCAGTCATGTTTACGTAATGTAATTGTATAAAACATGGTTAAAGTTGATGATTCTCGCACTTGTATATTTTTTGTCACATTGTGTCAAACTTTACTACATACCTTTCATCTAGTCAACAAAAGTGTGCATCATATCGCACAATTATCACTTCATGACAGTCTTGCAATTAACTTTAGCCACTACCCATAGATCTGAGGTGGTCAATACTTTCTTCATGTACATCACAAAAAGCAGCAGTTACTACCAAAATAAACCGTGCAAAGAGCTGGTAAAAACTGACTGAGCAAATTGTGTTTTCTTGCTCTGCTGTCAGAGAAGAAGCATGTTTTCAGAAAGACAAGTTTGCTTCGACTGACAGAGAGGAAACAAACAACAAAAGAATGCCAGTGGATTTCTCACCATTTAGGCAGCGTTGAGAGGACAATTCCTAAAGAAATGCTGAAAAGAGATGACTACTCCAGTCATGCAGGGACAGAGCTCACTTCTTTGTTTCCTGTCTGGAGGGCTAAGTGCATGAAAAATGTAACATCATCATCACATGGCAAACACAACCCACCCTGCTGTTAGCTATTAGTTAAACACAAAAATCTACATGAAAGCCTGCAGGATTTTCCTTCTCTTTAAAAAAATAATGGTGATTATTTCTTTTATTAGAGCAAACTCCTTCTGGTGAAAATATCTGTAAGTCTCCTCTATGTATCCACAGGAGGAAAGTCTCAGGGAAAAAAGGACATTAACAATCAACAATTACATTATGAGCTTGTTTTTTCCCCTAAATCAAAGAATTATTACTGTTCCACAAAAAATGGCACAGAGAGAAACGTTGGTGGAGCTTTCATGAGATGAGAAACAGCAGAAGCACATGGGTAATTTATTTTAGCATTTCAGAACAAGCAACGGTAATAAAACAACACAATGAAACTTGGCTGCCACAAGTCAGCGCCCCCCCCCTCAAAAAAAAATGCTGTCTATTGGGAAAAGACACGCCCCTCGAACTGTTCCAAACAACCCCTGTATACAAGACAGCACCGAGAGGGTGGAGTCCACAGCTTGCCTCTGTGTGTCCACATCTGCCCCAGGAAAACAGAACATTTCAAAGTCTCATGTTATTACCAGACATCTTTTCATCTACCCATTCAATCTGTCCTCTATTTTGTCTAATTGGTCACGCATCACATAATGAATCCTCCAATTAGACCCGCTAATGGCAAATCACTACAGGTGTAAAAACCTTGGCAGACCTTGAGTTGAGGGTGCTACATCTGTAACAATTAACCCGAAGCCAAGATTTGAATGGTATTGAAGTAATCAATGACAAAGTCCAGCTCCCCGCTGTAATGTCAAATATTAACAAAGGTCATTAAGAGCTATGAATTCACAGAATCGCTTCAACGCACCACGTGTTCTCTCTTTCTGGAGGGAAAGTTACAACCTGCAGAATCATGCTCGCTTTAATGAAAATATTATATTTCAAACCCTGTCATCTGGCAAGTGGTGACAGAGACGGCTGAGAGAACAGCTCAAACCGCTGCCTCGGAAGCTGTGTCTCAACGTGTCGGACATCTAGAACATAATGAAAAGGCAGCTGTGTGTGATAGAAAGTGACAGTTCGGTAGAAACGGACAGATATTAAACACTGAAGCCATTAGAGAGGGGGGGCAGATGCAACATCAAGCCTGCCTCTCCTACATGGATCAATAGAGATACGTAGACGAGACGCAGGTAGGCAGCCTGGTTCCCATGATCCCCCTTGAAGACAATGTCTCGCAAATCAATTTTTATCAGCGACTGATCATGAGCGGTGAAGACAATGAGCAAATTAAGCGACCCTCTTTTCTGTGAAGGACCCTAAAGAGCCGGATATTGACAAGGACCTGGACATTTCCAAAGTTACATCTTCATCCCCCTTTTAGTTTAAAACCAAATCTTATATTTAACGGGGGGCTTTGTTGCCATGGAGACGGACAGTATCCAATGTCAGACATGGTACATTTCGAAAGTGGTTACCCTGGAAACAGCCACATGAGTGAGCTGAAGCCTCCAAGAAGAAAAAAAAAATTACAAAGACATTGAAGAAGACAGCATGATGACATTCATTACAATCCTTTTAAATGTCTTAACAAACCATTTGGTTGATGAGGACGGACAGATTGTTGAATTTGACGCAGAAGTAGAGCCATGAAATCTGAGTTTAGGACTAAGGTGGGGGAAGACTTATATGTTCTATTTGTTTTTGGCACAGTTTCACATTTCTTTATTTAATCTACATCTCCAAACCTACAGGCTGAGACATGGCATAGGAAGTGCTACACCCTCTATATATACATCAAGCCTCAACACACTTATATCCCTTTCACACTGGACATAAAACCCACGAACACCTGGCTTTAATCTTCAGTGAGAAAAGGTACAGTCAGCATTTCTGGGTCTAATGGCTCTAAGGTAGTCAGAGGGATTTATCAGCTCAGATAGACAGTGATGGAAACATGAGAACCAGTGGACACACTAATTTTCGCCCCTGTTCTCACATGACGTTATTATGCACATTGATCATTATTGCTTTTTAAAGTCTGCTGAACAATGTGCAACAGCAGCATTGTTCAGTCGGCACCGAGTTTGAAAGAGAGACTGAAAAGACCTGTAAAGTAACTGCAGTTACCATGCTGCTTCCCACTGCTCCCTGTTGTCTGGCACATTAGTGATGTTGACACACTTAAAAAAACAACAGAAAGACAATCTTGTCTACTGGTAATGAGAATGGAGTCAATTGCAATTTTGGTGTAAATATGGTATTATACGTCAAATGTAATTTGGGGTCAACCATGCTAATCCGGCCTAAAGTTGGAAAAAGAATATATTTTCATTCCTGTTCATTCAACAGTAAAAGAAAAGAAGCCTTCAAATAACTCTATGGGTGACTACAGAAACTAGAGCTAATACCCAATCAAGTGAAACAAAACAGACATTTATCCTCTTCAGACTAACATGGCTCACCATAAGCAGCCAATGCAGTGACTATAACACAGAGACTACTCTACTCCTCAGGCAGATTCAACATTGGTGACCACGGGTTCATCTAAAATAAAGTTAACTAAACATGGAGAACAGACAATATAAAGAATAAAATATGCTAGGAATGATTGTCAAAACTTTTTCCAACTCTTTGAAATCCCTGGAGGCTACGAAAATAGCCTCGGTGGTCAACTGAAGCCAGTGTTTTGTAATATTATAACTAGCTTGAAACAGGTCATGGCTCCATACATGGACTGCAAAGCAAAGGTCCGAGAGGACTGCTGAGTAATAATTACTCATCAAAACGTAGCTGTTTACAAGCTGTACAACATAACTGTCAAAGTCCGTGTGAATTATTGACTGCTGAAGGCAGTGCAATAAAACTATAATAGCTAATTCCCAGGGCAAACACCTTAATGATATATATTTAATGCATCTGCAAGAGATATTAGTGCGTGTCACTGTAAAGAGCAGCATTATGCACAATGAGTAATGACATGAATCGGAGGATGGTTAAAAGCATTTAGGCAGCAATAAGCAGCAACATATTGTCACATTTTGTTGACATGAGGAAAACCTAATGTTTGCTTTGCATTCAAATGAGGAATGCTCATCGCTTCATTCTTTCATTCTTGTCAATGGATGTCATTCTTGGGAATGCAGAAGCAAAACAGAAACTACATATTCCAACCTGGTACTGACACACCTGACCCTGTTTTACTAGTATAGTAGGTACAAAAAATAGTAGTCATTAAAACCAGATAAAGTGCAATTGCTTTTAAGTATTCCGGCCTTGATCAGTTCAGCCTCAGATGGACACATGCACACCTCACCTCTTTTCCCTTTTAGAAACAGGTTTTTACTTTGATGTTTAGAGTTTTTAGTAGTTGGGTTCCTGCCCGTTGGCTACTACTACTTTCCTGAATTGTGTGTTAAAAGACGTAACTTAAAAGTTACTCCACGCACAATCCAATGAAGACAATACATATGAACTTTGCCTAAGACAAGCAGACAAAATAAACACTTAAGACTTTGCTCTTCTAGTAAACCCAAAGGTCAAGTATCACAAAGATGGTTTTGAGATGCTAATTTTGTCTCAGGTTTCACACCTCTCAATCAAAGCCAACTTAAACATTAAGCTTCACACTGAGCAGCAAACACAGACAGTAAGAGTCAGTCATGGTTTAGTGTGGGAACAATCACATAAAACCAATGTCTTGAAAATGTTTGAACATCCATGCAATCAGGTCTCTTGTTTTACAATACTACTCACAATACTATTTTATTTCAATTAAAAAATATCACATTTTCTATTCTAAAAAAACATCAAAAGGCAGAAACGGATGGACATTTTATTCATAAAATAAGTCCCAGAGGAGTTGTGTTCTATGACACAGCTTTCCATCTGCTCTGCTTATCAGCAGATATCATGGCAATCAGACCAAAGAATACAATTTGAATTGAACTTTAAACCAGTGTCACTCTGGTCAATGCTGGTATTGTTTTTTGAGTAAATGTCCTCTGTGTCATAGTGGAACAAGTCCACTATCTACACAGAATACCAAAGGTGGTCTTTCAACCTCAGTCGGGTCTCCTGAGGTTTTCCTACTCATTTGCCTCCCAAAGGGTGTGCTAATCTCAACAATAATCCAATCCAGATTACCGTTATCACATTTCCCACTAAATCCTCTTATAATGCCAACCAGTTTTTCAAAACTCAGCTGGGAGTTAAGCTTGGGGGACTTTCATCTCCGCTTGATGTAACCATGTGAAGCTCTCTTCACACAGCACTGTTCACTGGCTGTCCTTTCAGTGTCACCTGAGATAAAGTGCACCCTCGTTTACTTTCTTCTTCAGCCACGCAGCTTTGAAGGTAATCAATATCCTGTGATGTGCCAAAAAAAGTCTGTCAAACATAGCTCATCCATCCTCCAACACACAGAGCATCTGGGCCTTCAACTCCCCTCAGCACTTGCTTGAGAAGAGATATAGTTTACCTAGAGATATTACTCAACAGTGATGCAGTACCAAATACATGGATGTGTTTAAAATATGCTCAACGTTGTGTTAAAAATGCATTTGAAGCACTTGGCTTTACGACCCCTCACTCCAAAGTCTCATTAGTCATCTGGGCTACATGGATACAGGGCTTTGTCAGCTTTGCCTTTTATTACATTTTGATTGCTTTCGATGGCAGGCAAGGGCAGAACAGGAACATCCTCTTCGCTGTAGGCCAAGTCATTTGTCAATGAAACAACTGAACATGACATGCTTTTGCAAATGGTTACGTTTTTGCCCAGAGTACTTCATGGAGCCATGATTTCCTGCCACCTTTCATGTGATTTCACTAGTGCACAGCACAGCCTCAGAGAACTGCGGCGGTCATGTGTGCATTTGAGAACCCTCCAAATTCAAACATGTGCTATGCATTCAATTCTGCCTGGCACACGGAGAGGACGTGCCAGCACGGGAAAGCTGTGTGACAAACAGAGGGCACCGGGTCGATTGAAGGCTTCGGGCTAGTCAGCTAGTCAGGGAAAGGAATCGCACTACAAAAAGCAAACACATGGACATGATTCCTAGTTTCAATTAACTAGTTGACACATGAGTGAGGGGGAGGTCAAGACAGAATCTTGTCACATCTAACTCTCTGAATTAAAGGTCTAATTTAAACCAGAGTTGGTGATTGAACAGCAGAAATACAAACCAAGACCAATGTGGTGAGTTTTACTTTGCTTCTGTGGAGTTTTTTGACATCTCCCAGTTGAAATGATGAGGGGACTATTGCCCTTTGAGGCTAGCTGGTTAGCATGCTAACTTCAGTAAATATCTCTGCAACATGATACATCTTTAACATAACATAAGCTGAACTTTACATTCTGTTGATGAAGTTAGTTCATTTTTTTTATGTTTTAAACTAAATTTCAGGCTGTATCTTACACATTGCACCTTTAAATGTAAGCCAGGGAGACTAAATCAGGAATGGCACACTACTCTAAATTCTTATTTGACCACTTGGCTTGAGAGGAATGCTTTTCTTGTCTGGAGGAACTATGTATACCATGGGTGTGACTGTTCAAATGTTGTGAACAAAGACTATTTCACAATAGTTTGCCTTTTGACAGCCCCAGCATGAAGCAAACACATTCACTATTCTTTTGGAGAGCTGTGCAAAACTAACATTGTACTAGAAGGAAAGAGTCGCCATTTCACTGACTTCGATCCATTCAATTTGTAACAACGGGACAACAAAAAGATGGTATGCTTGCTGAGGGGTCTCGAGAGCTATTGTATTTTCTGAGTGAAGCAGAAATGCAATTCCAGGGTATGTATGAAATAGGATTTTCTTTCTATTCACAAGAAGAAATGACCAAAGACCACTTCCATAGAACTTGACCTCGGCCTACTTGTCCATCTACAGTGTCCTTAATAGGCCACTTTATTAAACCTGTGGACAAACATGATGTCCCCATAAAGTGGCATTGTGCCATTATAATATAACATCTGAGCAGGTTTCTTTTTCAAAACATCTGAGCTTGGGCATCAGTGCCCAACTAACAGCTGAGTGGGTATTTCCATTAAAAGAAAATCACACACAGAAAGAAGGCAGATGTGTTGTCTCCCACTCCAGTCTTAGTAGCCTTGTTAAGGTTCATAAACCCATAGGCGAAGAACTCTAATGAGTTTGTGTTGGTTTATCATATCTGCCAGGCGCACATTTTTCAAAAACGCTGTCATGTATTTTACTATTTTAGGTGTAAATAAAATGCATAAATAACACTCAGTGGCTGATGAGCTTGCTTCACACCCATTCTTTACCCTGTTTCTTTTATTTCACAGCAAAGATTAATCACAAAACCGCTGAGCTTTAGGTCTGTCCTAATCGCATACTTTAAAAAGGTTTATGAAGGGGCCGGCCAAACAGTCACACATTCAGGCAACTTCTCTATCAGGCAAAATCATGACTATTGTGAATGCAGATTGGGATTAGGCCATAATAAAAAAGATGTGGCAAGAGAGCAAGAACCAAACTACCAAATAAACCCTGTCACGAAAGAGGCTGCACTTGTAAAACTGAGTCTATCACTTAGAGATCTGGATTAAGTGAATACAGTTTAGACGGTGCTCTCTTTAAAGTAGTATTCATGACAGGATCATCTGCCAAAGTGGCCCAAACTTCTCTGAATAAAACCAGAATTTCTGACAATCAATTTTGCCAACAGCTGAAAAGCTGGTCAGACCACTTCTCCAAAGTCCACTCTGTCATAATTGTGTCAAAAAATGGCTGACTTTGCAGTGGCTTTTCAAAACCTTTGACGCAACTGCCATCCTCCCTGTTATTTTGCAATAAACTTCAGTAATATTTAAAACTACAAGTGTGAATGTAGGTATTCCTGATGTGCTCTCTGCAGAGAACAACAACAAAGAAAGCTGAATTAAGCCTGTCAGGCACACTCCCAGACAGTGTGCTGTTCACAATAAGCACAGTAAACAAAATAGTTACAGGCTTTCCTGAGGGACATAAATTAGGTGAGACTAAACACGCAGGACACTTAAATCAAAGACTAACCCATTGTTGTATCACTGAAACAGGCTATATCATGACTACATCAAATGTGCTGCCCTGATTTGACAAGAGACCTGAGTTTCATTCTTTATCACAGAATATGTAACTAGTGAAGTGTGTGTGTCATCTCATCACTCTAAGATAAAACATTTGCAGTTCAGTTTTGCAAGAAACATGTCTGCAAAAAAGGAATGGTAAAAGAGATTCTTCTTACCAGGTAAAGATCTGCAGGCGACTGTGCCATTTGTGTGGACTCAAACATCTGGCACACCATCAAGGTAACAATTGCCCTTTACAGTACAGCTCGTGTTATATGGAAAACACTCAACAGTGCACAGTGGCTGAGAGGACACAGGGCCCAGTTAAACCAAATATATGGAAATTAGACATAAATCCAGTCACTGCAACACTAACACAGCTTGAACCAAACATGCAGTGAACAAATACTGTTTTGTGTGTTGTAAGTTAACATATTCTTGATCAGTCAAATACTGAATTTAATTATAATAATTACTATTAAATTATTAACATTTCCTGTGTAGCTCCAAGGCTTCAGAGATTGGCTTTCTGCCTAGATTACAGTTTCCTACACATGTTGACTAACCGTCAAGTCCAGCATAGGCTAAGTGGGTGTTCAGACACAACACTGGTGCGGGCTTGCTGCTTCAGGTACCAATGAGATAACGAACTACGATTCGAGAAAGTTTGAAGGCTGCACAGTGACATATAATACTGTGAGACACAATTTTACAGTAGAAACACAGCGTTCATGTCAAAAATGTGTCTACCAGGAATGCACCCTTGCATGTATTGGATTGCCAGCTTTTACAGCAAAAGTGGAGCAAGGTTAAACATTTTTACTTTACTTAATGCCTTTTCATGCACATTTACCAATTTATTTTAATTACATACAATACAGTTTAAAAATTGGATAATTTCACAAATCGGATAAATCTAACAATTATTTCTTCTTCAGCCTTTTCTTGATTCATCCCAGCATCAGTCTGAAACTCAAACATATTCAGTTTACTATCGAAGAAGACACAAACAAACTCTTCAAAAGAATTAAATTTTAGGCAGGTCAATCAATCGAGATCAATTAATCCATTAAACGACTAATCAGGTTGTGGCTCAGAAGATAGTGTGTCGTCAGCTCGATCTCCAGCTCCTGCACATATCAAAGCGTCCTTGAGCAAGATATTGAAACCCAAAATGCACCCGATGGTCAGGCCAGCACCTAGCTGCTATCTGTGAATGTGTGTGAATGACAGGCAATTTGTAAAGCACCATAGTTAAAAGCATTATATTAATGCAGCCAATTCATTTCAGCACTATAAAGGGCTCTTTAATAATCAACACCAACACGCACGCAGCCACCATTCACTGCTTAGTGTCACAGTCCAGTCCTGATGACAGAAGCATTACATCTCATGGTTTTGTCCACCTCAAACACAACAAAATTCAAAGTGTTTCTCTCCCTTCATAACTGGGATCAATTTTCACATCAAACAAAAGCAGCAGAAAACAACACCATTTCACACATCTGCCTGAGTGAACTTTTACGAGCCATAAGGGAGAGAAGGCAACATGTGCAACAACAGCACACATGGACGTCTGGGGGGAGCCAGAAACAGAATAATAAACAGACCAAAGTCTGCCGGTCACTAACAGGGTTTATTGTGCATGGCTGAGCACCCCTCAGACAGACAAAGAAAACAAGCAAAAAGAAATATGGAGACATAGAAAGATCTCTGGGTAAATGTTCTGTGCATGGCTCCATCCCTAAACACTCGCCATCTGTTGACTCTGTCTTGACTCCACAAATCAGAACCTTGTCCTTAAATAGATATGGACCAGGTGTCATCATAACACAGCCTCAAAATACCACATATACCAGCGGCAAGCCAAAGAGGCAATTCCAAAGACACAAGAAGCCCTTACAAACTGAATGAGGAGCAGTTCTCCACTGTGCTGACAACTGGCGAGTGGGGTTAGAAAAACACATCTAATCGAAACGCATTACAGTTAATGACAACAGAAGGCAGTGTGCAGGTCTGCTGACTATCGCCCTGTCCGATAAATGTCTCCTTTCAGCTGAGGGGAGTAGAGTGGGGGGAGACAGTGAGAGAGAGGAGAGCCAGGAGGACTCGGTCAGCCTGGGGGCATAGACAGCTAAACAGGGAGAACAGTGCTAAGCTGAAAAGTGGCTTTGTGGTTGCACAGTGTTCCTGAAAAATGTCCCTATGTAGTCACAACAAACAGAGGACAGTACACCGGGCCCAGCTCCATTGACTGGCCACGGTGTAGGAAATGAAACTATCTGAGGGGGAGAGGTATCATCAGGAAGCATCTGGCATCCTCTGTGTGGGTGCTGAGGAACATCCAGGTTCAAATGGACACTGCAGTTCGTCTCACTCCAATTTGAGTGATTTTATAAACTGTTCCATAGTAACGAGGACTGGTGGCTTTAGCCTGCAATGCCCTCTCTCTAGTAATCTGCCCTTTGGTCATGGGTTATGTCTATATCTCGCTGCGGTGACAACATATTGAAAGATGAAGTGGTCCAGAGGTCACTGCTGATAGATGTGTTGCATTGTATCCGTGAAGGACATTGCACACAGGGCATACAAAAAGAAAAACTGCCAGGGGTTTGGAATAGGACATAAAAGATGTGTAAGTCCACATAAAACCAGTCTGTCCATGACTTTTATTTATGCAACTGGCTCTTAAACAGTTTGTCAGATATTGAATTTATGAGGATATGAAACAGAAGGAAAGCAGCAAATCTTCACACTGGAGAAGCTGAGAAGGAGAATGTTTTTTGCTTTTGCTTATTAATTAGGTAAAATGATCAAAATTGTTAACAAGCTTTTAGTTTTCTGCCAACAAATTGTTGGATTTATTGACTATTATTGTAGCACTACCAAACATATCACTCATCATAGTAAGTCCTTTCGAAATGTTCTGAATTATATGAAGACAGAATGTTTTAATGCAAACACATGAATTAACTTTTTAACGCACTGTCTTTTTATTTACTCTGAGATCATAAAGCACAGACTGTCTTTACAGCCCAGATACTGAACAAAATCCACCAACCACAGCACATACTATTTTGTCTATTAAGCTTTCTCCGACTCTGAAGCACATTAGCCTGATAAAGGCTGTCCGATTGAGCAACAAATTTCATGATGGAGCAGGACTGTTATTGAGTATAGATGGGGTTTCTGAGATGATAGATGACAGAGTGATCAGTCTGGAATAATGAGGAGAGACAATGCACTATATCTCGTGGCACACTGCAGTGCTCAGGTCTGCGTGTGTCTACATGCTGTATCATGCACTTCAGTCACAGTGGGACAATTTAGGACATCCGGAATGAGGTGAAGATGAAGGCCTGAATGAGACAGTGCAGAGAAGTACATTCTGTCTGTTGATTACAGGTTCCGCTACGCAGTGGGAGAGAGGCAGAGGGCTCCTTTGAGGATCATGTTATTAAAGGGGTGCAAGTGGCACACATAGGCAGCCTGACACTGTAGTCTACTCCAAAAGTCACTGGTGACATGACACAAAGTCAAGGCATCAGGGACATTTAATAATTAAGAAAAATGCTACACTGACATATGGTAAGAGACCTGGTTCTCTGGAAACTGATTTGAGACAGATGAGAAACAAAAGTGGAAGGTAAACCTCTACTCAGTTATCATGCTGTTGTTATAAAGGTCAAATTACCACAATATACAGAAAACCCCATTTCTGGGTGAGCTATAGAATAGCAAGCCCGCAACTCGTGAGCATTCAATATCTTGCAGAAGGACACTTCAGTTAAGTTAATGTCTGCCAACAGTAGGTTAAAGAGGAATCCTCTAGCTGGAGGATGCTCTCTGACAGCAGGAGCAGCATGCCAAAATAACAAGTCTGGAAGAGAAGGCTGCCTGCTCCCCTTTTACAAGATACATACACCATGCATGTATTAGCTTTAACAGAATGAACAGGAAATCCACACCCTTTAAATGCAACCACAGAGCACTTTCTATCAGTCCAGCTCTGGTTAAAATACACTGTTTCTGCTAACTTTATATATTACTGTATTATTCTTCTACATTTCCTAAAACAGACAACCCTCTGCCTAATCCCCAACCAGTTTGTACTGACATCTCCCTGAGCCTCGAGGAGATCATGGGAAATAAACCCTGCGATGCCAGTGACATAACTGACCTATATCTAAACTTTTTCTCTGACAGCTGAGCCCATGAAATGAAATCCCTAATCCACAATGTCAACGTGCACACAAGAGCAGATGGGAGCACAAAGACACCTCAGCATACACACTTTTAACAATACTCACTCAAAGGTGAAGAAAAGTCCACAGGTCACGAGGATGAGGACAAGGGTGAGGTAGAAAACCCCTGTCTGCTTGGCCATCATAATCCTCCCATTGCAGTAAAATTTATTCCGACCTGGGAAGGACTCCCACTTCCTCTTCTTTGGGGTCCTTTTCTTGTAAGGGGTCTCCATTGGTGTGGAGCTGCGAGTGCTTATTTGGCTATACTCGCACTCTCTCATGGACTCAGACACCCCGAGATGCATCGACTGCTGATTAAAATCCCCACAGCTGAATAAATCCCGGGGCAGATGTGCCTCTGTGAAGGGGGAAAAAAAAAGAAAACAGTGTAAGACAGACAGGCTTAGCTCACAACTTTTAACGCCTGGGATGAATGTGGGTGGAGAAAAGTTTGTGAAAAGTGCAGCAAACACTTCCTGTTATTAATAATATGAAGCTAACACTCACATGTCATCTGTGCAGCTTTTAATAAAACACACCTAGGCTCCTGTGAGGTACAAATGAGGTCAGTATAGCAAGTTTATCTTATCTAACGTTAGCTAACTTGGCAAATAACTTCACTAGCAGCTCACTCATACCTTAACGTAGCTTAATAGCGCCTTTGTTAGCAAGCAACCTGATTAGCATTTTAGAGCGACTGGATGAAAGTGGCGCTAATGCTAACGCGGCTAGCAAGTTGATTAAAAAGTTAGCATGTTGGCCAACTTGTGCAATTAAGGGCTAGCTAGCTTTCTCACTTCACCCACATAACTACAAGCTTTGCTGTTTTGCTTCATGGTCTTCCACTTAAGAGAAGCTAAAAAAAATAAGGTTTTAACGTGCTCTACGGCTACATAACATTACAGACAGCACCTCCAGGTGTTGAGTCCGTTTCCTGTTACCTCAACCTGCACCCAGCTTCATCCTTAACCCCAACCAGCCGTCCTCTGAGATACCTAACCTGACCCCAACCCCGGCCACTTATCTCTGCTACACCCGTACCCTGAGAGCAGACCCCAGCTGCGGAGGTGGCAGCGCAGGAAACACTAACAGAAAAGAGGGGGACATTATTCGAAGGGGTAACCGACTTCGACACAACACCGCTCCGCCTGCTGAAGCGCTGCCTTACCGAAGCGGAGTAACGCCGCCGCTGGTCGTCGTGTCGGGGTGTTGTCACGTAGCTTCTCCCGTCGTTATCCAGGTTTGTTACGAGCCGACGACAAAGCGAAGAACAGCATTTTTTAAGAAAAAGGAGCGTGAAATTGTCAGCTCTCCGCCGAGGAAGAAGTTGGTTTAAAAAAAAGGGAAGAGAAGGAAGACACGACTGTTTTCAGACGAGCTCCGGCATCAGAGAGACACTCCGAGACAAGGCGAGCCCAGCGGGGGCTTCTGCAGCCATATGTCCGAGTGTTTCACGGCACAGAGCCGAGGATAACCGGCGGAAATCTTCAGCCTTCCCCCGCTGCTTTTAGGGAGAAAAGTTGCAGCATTCCCCGAGAAGCGTGCAGGCAGGCCGGTGGACAGCCCTCACATTGTTTCCCTCCACACTCAGAGACAGAGAGAGCGAGAGAGCGATAGAGAGAGAGAGGGAGAGAGAGAGGGACTGCAAACAACAAACATCAACATGGGAGGAGAGACAGAGGGAGAGACTCCCTGCCTGCTCCTCCCCCTCCGACCCAGCCTGGTCACTGAGGAGGTGCACAGGGAGGAGGTGCTGCTGAAGGGGTTCCCAAACACAGGTCCAGGGGCCTCCAGGCGACCGGGATCAGGAGGGGGGTGGGGGGGTGGTTCCCACCACCAGCAGGGGCGAGTCCAGGGGGGGCCGAGGGGACACCTGCACTCAGTTCACCAAGCTTTTTATTTATGTCTTTGATCTGTCTTGAGGATTATTTTTTTATGAGAATCGACATTATTAATTATGAGAAGAAATTATTCTTAAGTCGAATAAAAAGATCAAAACCATCAATGCATTGATTTGACTGACAAATATTGGCTTTTGGCTATTCTACAATATTTCCCAACAAATACACAATTTATTCCAGTTTCCTTTTTCTTAATTATTATTTTGTTTATTTCATTGTATTTATTATTATTTTATATATGTAATAGATATTTGACTCAAGAGAGTTTAGAGTTTGAGGTCCCTGACTGGATGCATGCACTGGTGACATTATGGTCCAATCCCAAGGCCATGAGGGCGAGTTCCTAGTTACACCTGTTTAAGCAACGATGATAAAAATGTAAATTTATTAATTAATTAAAATCCAGCCTTCTTGACAAGTGTTCTCAGGACCTATTTTAAAGATTTGTGTCCTCAATAAGAATGAATGGAAATGGGGCTAAGAACCTGTCACATAACCCCAGAAAACAACACATTTAGTTTAAGTTCATAGTTGATTTAAAGGTATGATGCCTGTTTAACGCCCTGTTCTCACCTGCAAACATTCTCACTAAAAATGTTCCCTGGGAGCCTGAACAGGAAACACAGTTATTGAATGAATCAACATGATTGAGGGAGGCGATAAAACAACTGACAAAACAAACATTGTTATTGACAACAGACATGCAGTGATGTGGCCACACAGCTCGTGCCCTGCTCTCCTCCGATGATGCCATTTCCTGTTGGGCCGGCATTAGTACAGATGATTGCATCACCAGCCTACAGTTCCTCTGTCATCTGTCCTCCTTTTAACACCTACACGTGCACATGCACACACACACACCTCCTCATGCTCGGCTCTGAAGTCACCCAAGCGGTTTAGCTTGTTCACTCCCACAGCCGTACAATTATCCTCTGAAAAGAAGTCTGGCTGCATTGTTCCGAATCAAACATCATGCAGAGAGGAGAACATTTATTCTCACTGCGCTTTCATGTTCTGCCAATGCCTTTGTGGAATGAAAGTGAGATTTAGCAATCACTGAGCTTACTTATCAGATTGGAAATCGTTGTGTGACAGACACACACAAACGACATGGCTTCATACACAGAGCTGGCTCGGGATCTAGCATTTCATAAGGAGCCGGTTCTGTAAGTTACAGCCTGTGTCCTGCATCAGCAAACTGACTGAGAGCACGACCGGCTGCTGCCGCCGGGCATGTGAAGCTAGCGAGTGGCACATGTTTCACTTGATCTGTTGGGAAGCTGTGGATGCTTTCAATGGTTGCTAATGATCTAGAAGCCCCCCCCCCCCCGCCTCAGACTAATTCCTTAAACGAGGGGCTCGTTAAGCGATGTGATGACATATGGCTGCGTTTGTGTTGGGAAATGGGTGGACATGATAGGGCCTTTGAGTCCCAATCCAAGAACAACACGGGCCTGAATCACATCCTGCCAAGGCCTCATCCAGCCAATATTGTTTTGTTTAGAAAGCTGGACAGAATGAAAGACCATACTGACATCAAAAGTCTCATCAAGAGTCCAACGTACTCTCAATAACCACAATTATTGGACGCGGCCTGACTCGGTAAACGCGCAGTTCATGTCACCGCTGCCGCACACGTATTGTAACACATCCCCGGAAAGGTCAGAGCAGACCCTTTTTGTTTTCACCCAATACTCATTCATCTACCTACGCTGGCGGTGAGAGGCAGGGGACCCAGGCCGGCGGTAACCAATGACGGGCCTGGCTTCCTTCTCAGCCACCACATCCATCCTGTCGGAGCTCGATGACTCAGCTTCTCAGAGGCACAGGAGTGTGGGAGGTTTTCTCCTGCGGTTGGCTGCCTACGTGAAACGCATCCTCCATCACTAGAAAAAGTACAGCAATCCACTTTCTATGCAAACTCTAAATGACAGGGCTGAAATGGAAAACACTCAGAGGTATGTAGGCCAGGTCGCCGTTAAATATACGAATGCGTATAACATGTAACAACAATACAGATGCAGTTAAGGTGCCAGGACATACTCCGAAGCATATGAATCATTTCTTTCTACACGGAATCATGCTTTGGTTGGAAATCAGTTAAGCTGTTAAACACCTCTCAGGCAAGCTGTAATTAATTTTAAGGTGTCAGTACGATTTTAATGAGATGAGGATGAGTGATTGTTGCCTCTCTGCAGTCGAGCAGCCCGACTAACAGTCATTCTTTGAAACCCAGCCTGTTTATCGCCCGCGTTGTCATCCCCAGGAATGCAATTATTAAAGGTGGCTTAAAATAGGACTTGATTTTATGCCGACATTTCCCCCTGGCACAGGAAAGGAGAGAGAAAGACGTCAAGTTCCAACTGAGGAGGAAGTAACAATGCAGGGGAAAAAACAAATGGAGGAGTCTGTTCAAACAGACAAAATAAACAGAAAGAAGAAGAATGAAGATTAACAGATGCTATCAGACTCTTATAAACTGGTGGTGAGAAAGTATAGAGTGTATTAGACATTAATACAGAGATAGGAGAGACTGACTGGTGTTTATGTGTGCTTTAAAATGCAACTGACTGTGTTTACACGCGCACACCCTCATTAAAAGAGAGACCTATGAGCCAGAAATAATAAGTATCTGGAAATTCAATTCTAAGAACTGTTTTTAAAGTGAACATGAAGCTACAAGCGCATCACCCATTCATCATAAAAACATTTGTTTTGATACTCGGAAAACTCTCAGAATCAGTAGCATGTTCAAAATGTCTAAAATTGTGAATAAAGCCGCAGTTGTTGGAGGCCAAACATAGTCCAGTCATGGGATTAAATTTTTCAGTTTTCGATAAAAAGTGGGAAAAAAATGAGAGGAGAATAATTAGAGGGAGAAGTGCAAGAGGGAAACTAACATGAAAAAAAAGATTGAATGTGTTAATTTAGCATCATGCACTATAACCAAAGTTGAAGGGAGAAACAAAACGAACAAAATCACCATAAATTATTCCTAATGCACTCTGGGATACGCTGTGGTACTCACTTTAACAAATCTCCAGGCTGTCTGCTTTGAGTCGAGCCAGAGCCTGGAGCATTCTCCAGCTCTCCGGGGGGGATCAACCCTCTGCGATGACCACAGTTTGGGTTCTGTAAGCAGGTGTCCATGCTTTGGGACGTGGTTAGCAAAAAAGGAGGAGGTACAATCATCCTCGTCGATGCTTCTCATGAGAGCAACAGGCCTTTAACGCAGAAGACATTTTGACGTATCGCAGCAGGAAAAGCACTTAGCACTCCATTTAGCCGCTTCAGTTTCAGGGTCCTGCTATTGTTCGAGCTGGCTCACTGTCATGGCTTACATGTGGCACTTGAATAGAGCGGAGCCATTGTTAATGTTATTAGCAACACTTGTGCTTTTCCTACTGTGATAAGTCAAAATGTCTGTGAGACAGGACTTTGATATAAGTGCTCTGTAATTTATTGGGAAAGGGTCAATCGTGTAGACACTGACACAAGACATGCAGTTTTAATCCTGGCTGCAGAGGCGTCTCCTCTCTGCTAACTTCACAAGAACCCTCTCTGAAAATGATGGTTTTCTTTTTTTTTCTTGGACTTGAAAAACAGCTGGGTGATATGAGATTGTGAGGAGGAAGGAAAATAGTGGTAGGTCTGTCTTAATGTGGAGGAAACTATGACAACTGATGCTCTGAGCAAAGCTGTTCAAAACTGCCTTTGGGGTCAAAGTACAATAGGTACTCATTGTTGTACATGAGTGCAGTAAGAGCTCATGGTACTTGGTTCCTCGTTGGACCTAGAGCACAACATGAAAACATCAACAATACAGCAGTATTCATTTTCACATTTCTTTAGAAATCTGCACACATATTGTAGGAAGGAGTAGCACTTTATGATGCTCAGCAAAGAATGAGAGATGCATTTAATTAGAGCATATTAGTACTGTGGGATAACTAAAGTGGGAGTATTAATATCAGCAGGGACGCCACTAAGTTCAACCATAAAGTCAACTGAACAGGAGGGCTGATTGTGGACCTGCCTTCAGAAATTCATCAACAAATTGTTTCTACAAAAGAGTTGATCCTGGACACAAACTGGAAACTTTGACCTACTGATAAATGTAAAACCCTAAATGCAACTATAAACGCACCAAACTGACAACGTTGGGACGCTCTGAAATGTAAATAAAAACAGAATGTGAACATGCAAACACTTTCATTTAAACATCTTGCTGGATTCAGATGAAGTGAAACATCAAATATATTGTGTTTGTACTGTTTTCTGTTGAATATGTTAAAAATAATGACGACTCTGTTTTATTTATATTTTACACAGCGTCCTAACATCTGTGAAATCAGGGTTGTAATATTCCCTGACAGGCAATGAGGCTGACGATCATAAAATAACAAACATAATTGCAAGCATCCCTGTTAACATGTTAAAATATTCATGTGAGAAGTATCTGATTAAACAGTGCTCATCAACACCTGAAAAATAAAGTGAAAAAGCAAAGGGATTCATCGGTGGCAAACATTTTGAATATACACCAAAGACATCTGAAGTGATACCTGAGCAGCTGCCATCTTTATCTTTGAGCTGAAATATTTGAACTGAAGCAAACTGTGCGACAGGAAACAACAACATGTCGTCTGGGTCAGTTATTGAATCACTTCTTTGTGAGGCTGGAGGAGTCAGTGGTAACTATGGGAATCAATAAAAGGCAGTCCATGTAAGCAGTTGATGTTTGTTTTATTGGCCTAAGATTGTCTGGACATAATGCAACGTCTCCGGTGCTTAAGGATGTTCGTCGTACATTTATTTGTGACATGTGCAGCACAGAGTATAAATGTGTATACTGAATAAAAGAGAGACATGGAGTCATACGAAAAAAAGGCAAATTTTACAATGAGCTCTCAGGACATTTTGAAGGTTCTTTTCACGCGTTTCTTTTAGAGCATTATCTAGATTCAAAAATACGCCCATTGACATGAATGGAGGACAGTAACGAACAGAAATGTGTTCAGTTTTTCTCATGTAACCTCGCCTAGATATCCTCTCACCCTGGCACTTCCACGTTTGATTACCAAAGCGATTGTTTTCTCAGCTATAATACAATGCATACAGGAATTTTTTTTCTTTTTTTTACATCGAAACATCAGTTACATCTGCCATGTTCAAATATTTGACCCCTTTAACAAAATATGTATAATAACAATAACAAATTTTTACCAACAATAAAAGCATTTGTTATAATAGTCAGAAAGTCCCATCTCTTGCTATGCTTGATTGAGACTGAAAGAATCATGTGCGTCCATTGTACAACGGTTTATATACACAGTGATGAAAAAATACAGACATGACACAAGTGCTTAGGAAACACAAAAGTTCATCTGTGAAAGTCGTTGAGGCTATGATTGATAAATTAGACACTTCTTTTGACAGATGCTCTTCTCTCGTGTTGATTGGCTGGTGCAATGCTGCCTCCTGGTGGCCTAAAGCACACACTGCAGGTGTCTTTAAACATTTACATCTCGTTGTTCTCAAAAAAGGGACAACTTGCTCTAGTCCTATTGCACAATTTATCTTCCAGCGATGGAGACATATACATTTCAATTTAAAAAGTCAGTGTTTTTCTCGCCCCCCCCTCGCCCCCACAAGTGTTGGCAAAAAAGTTCAAACTACTGTACAGTGTCACATTTTAAATAAATACTCTCCATTAACAAAACGTTGATGAGTATATTAGCGTTTATAAAACTGAAAAACATCTCAACGACTCATAGACTCAAAAGGAACCACGTAATTCAGCACCAAAATCTGGTGGCAGCTTTGGCTGAAAAAGTAAACAAACAAACAAACAAAAAACAAAACAAACAAATGCCAAACAAAATATCAAACGTAGCAATCCAACACCAGCAGGTATTAAATATTTGTATTAAAACGAGCTTTCAAATCCCAAACCCACTTTTTTTTTGGCAGGGCCCAGAAGCTATACATATATAGAGATATTTTGTTTATGTGGATACTTCTTTAAAAAAACACACACAAAAAAACATTTTCTGTCATTTTGATAAATAAAAATAGAAAACCACAGAAATATCTTGTCCGCTTTAGCGTCTGCCGTGCGAGTCCTGCCTCTCCTCTTGTCATGATTTCCCTAAGTGAAAGAGAACTTGGCAAATGATAGCCACCACTCCTGCGTTGAGCACCGACGAAATGGAGATGTCTAATAATCTGCTTTCGTACAGCACAAACTCTGTCTTGTTCTCCTCCACTTTAGCCATAGCCAACAGGCCTTTAGCTGCTCTGCACATCATGTTTATGCTAGGTGGGTCCATAGGTGGGTGGCCCATGTGCAGCAAGCTGTGAGGGTTCTGCTGGTACTGCGCCATACTGACGCCATCCTCCAAGAAGCTAACCAAATTACCCACGCTGCCCTTCTGCATGGCTATGGCACGGGCCGCCGTGGGGTCTCCTTGTGCCAGGTGGGAGAGGACGGCTACTGCCATCTCCCTGTACACTTGGGCCTTCCTCTGACCCACGTAGCGCACCAGGACAGTGAAGAGTTTCTCCTGTCGACTGAAAGGCGGCGTAGCCAGCAGGAGGTCGACGTTGCCGCCCAGGATGCTCAGCTTGCAGAGGCACTCCAGCACCAGTCTCTGGGGAGTGAGCTGCGAGTGGGGTGCTCCTGATGGGAAGGGGTCCTGGGCTTCAGCTGAAGGGCACACCATCCAGTGGAGGAGGCCATCCAAGATGGGGAGGCAGATAGTGTCTGTGTAGGTGGAGAGATCCAGCTGACCCGAGATGTTGGCGAGAGTGACCATGGCGTTCTCCCTGAGCAGACTCAGACACTCCCACCACCACTCTTCTTTGCTACTCGACAGCCCTCGCTCCTGCTGTTCGTCTCTCTGGTAGCTAGGGGGCGACCTGTTCCTCTCCGGGTGCTGGTGGTGCAGCAGGAGCAGCCTGCCCAGAAGAAGAACAAGAGCAGGGTGGCGCGACATATCCAAGTCGTTCCCTGGGATGAAGGACAGGCTCCGGACGATGTTGGAGACGCAGAGGCACCGCTTGGCCAGTGAGTCCTGCCAGGCGGAGGTGGTGGAGAGCGGAGCCTCGTCCAGGCAGCGAGGCTCGTCCTCCAGCAGGGTGATGTGGTCCTGCTCCCCGTCCGAATGCACCCTGAAGGGGTATGATGGCAAGGAGCGCGCAGGGTGGGCATAAGAGAGGGCGTCAACCCGGGCACACAGAACATCATCAATAGTAGCAGTGATATGTTTCAGTTCTTGTTTCTTCCCATCGTCCACCGTAGTTTCCTCTTTGTTCTCCTGTCTTGTCTGTTGGTCTGCCCTGGCAGGTGGTTCCCTCCGGGGTTCAAATTGTGTTTGAATGTGTGCGGTGGAGTCACCTCCACCTGCCTGCCAGTGTAGCAGCCCGCTGGCAAAGTCAGTGATGTAACCAAAGTGCTCTGTGATGCCTTCAACCAGGTCCTCTTTGTGAACGATCTTGATGGGGAGCTTATCATATTTACTGGCTTGTTTGGGTTTAGGTTCTAGTTCAGGTGGCTCAACACACTCTTTCTTGTTTTCTGCTCCTTTTTCACTCTCTTCTTCTTCTTTTCCCTCTTTCTCTCTCTCCTCTTCTTTCTCCTCCTTCTTTATGCTCACCTCAGGCTCCTCCTTCTGACCGTTCACCTCTGCTGTCTCCGGCTCCGTAGTGACTGGTGGAGCTTCCTCTACGACGCCTCCTGCTGGCTCCGCCTGCGTCTCTGCTGGCGGAGCTGACTCAGGTTCAGGTTGGACAGTAGAGTCCGTTTCCTGCTCAGGGATGGCTTCTTCTTTCTGGTCAGAAACAGGGTCCGAAAAGCTTTTCTGGGACACAATTCCCACCTCAAACTCTTCCAGGATGCCAAAGATTTCAATCAGGAAACGGCGGAAGTACTCCACAATCAGTTCGAGGAATCCAGGCAACTGGTCAGAGAAGGAGAAAATCAATGTCAACAATTTAAGCAGAAGGAAATCAGACATGTGTTGTCAAGTCGTCCCAGATGAAAGCAAACCAAACAAATGAATGTACAAAGCGAGCAAATGGACCTGAGTTTGTTTAAACCAAACCAAAAAGGTTTAGTGTAAAAGCACCCTCAATACTTTCCCCTCCTAACTACAACAAAAAAAGGTTAATGTGGAAGATCAGCTTTAAAGAGACACACTGTATGTCATTCTGTCACAGCATGCTCTAGAGGGCTAAATGAATGTGTTCTGTCAGTCAGCAGTCATGAAATTGGTTTTACCTGGGAGAGGTTAAAGGAGGCCACAGTGCTGTCATCGTACAGCAGGATGTTGATGGTGTCTAGAGCCCATGTGCTCTCTGCCAGAAGGCCAGACTTCAGAGACATCATCACACGCCAGGCCTCGGGCGTTCCTGGGATTAAAACAGTGGGATTTTTGGAACCAGGAAAGAAAAAAATGGTGATCAGACATTGTTCAAATGATAAAAGGGACATTGGACAGAGTAACTCCTTTTATAACATTTACCTCATGTTGTGCTAGTTCTACCTGAAAATTGGGTTTAGCTGTAAGTCTAAGGCAGAGATGAAATGTTTTATGGAGCATGAAAACAGTGTAAAGCCGCCACTTTTCAAGCTAAAAAAAGAATCAAATAATCAGCAAAACATTTTCCGTAGAGCCTTACCAACCATCCACCTAAACTTTGGTTTCATTAATGAAATAATGGCCATCCATCTCACCAGTGTCCTTGGAGCTGAGCTTTCGTTTGGGCTTGAGCATCGGCATGGTGGCCTCCACTGATCCTGACGGGTAGTTGAGGTCCCGCCTCAGGTTGGGAGGAAACTGACCAAGGGGTCCACTGCCCTGCGAGCCCATCATGGTCATCCCCGGCTTGGGCATCTTCATGGGTGACATGAACGGTGCTTTGCTGGGTGACATCCTGGAGTCCATGGAGCGCTGGAAGGCGCCCGGGCTGGGCGCTCTGGGCAGGTGGTTGGCCATGGATGGAGAGTTGGAATAAGAAGATGGCGGGCGTGAAGACAGTGTAGACATGCCCCCTGACGATGACATGTAGGGAGACTGACGGTGCCATTGCTCCTGCCCGGGCCTCCCGTCCAGGTCATCTCTACCGATTGAGCCATAAGGTGGCATTTGTGAAGGCGGCCCCTGTCTGTTGGGGTAGGGATAGCCGAGGTCTGTCCTGGATGGCCACATGTTGGGGCCATCGGTAGCATGGTTAGGAGTGGGCCCCCCGCCCATCATACTGTGCTGGCTCTGACCTGAGGGGGCCATGCGGTCGCGGGGGTAGGGGAAGGGAAACTGCCCCTGGATGGGTCTGTGTTCAGGGCCTGAGTATGCCCCACCGTAGTGGTTGTACATGTCCGGCTGCTGGTTGGCATACTGCATGGCATACATGTCACTCTCGTGTCTCTTAGGCGGTGGGCCATACATGCCGTCCATGGTCCGTTTGTAGCCCTGCTGAAGCAAGGTTCATGATAGTTGGTTATTGAAGTAAATGAAATTATCACTAATAACATTAATAATAAAAAAGCAGTACAATTTTAAAACATGATTAAACAGCATGAGTGGATATTTCTGTCATAGTTAATATAATAATAACCACAAAATTCTCTCAATTAATTAATTTGTTTGTGAATTCTAATGTAATACAGTAGAAGCTTGGTAGAAACTAGGAAGTGCAGAAGTATTGAGCAGTGTTCATTCAGTGATCAAGTGGTGAGACATCTTCTTTGAAGCAGAGAGTAAAAGTGTAAATAAGAGGCTGCCAGTACCCCACCGCACATTCACAACTCAAAAATGAAAGGCTTTGAGTCCCTTGAGCAAATATTTGTGTTTTTAATAATCTCTCTATATATTGTATTTGATATTTTTATGTCTATATTTGTTCTGTTTTTTAACGCTGGTTGAAGAATAGAAGGAATTGTGACCCATGTGGGCTGAAAACCAGTTTCCTGGTTTGTAGATTGGTAGACAGTTTGGGTCTGAAGGTTTCTGAGATGACCTGAGGTGAACACACCTCACACACACACACCATCGAGCAGAGAAGGGTGATAGAAACTGAGGACAGTGTGATGCTGGACAGCGTGAGGCAGGGGAGCTCATCTCCAGCCCGTTGGCTGCTCTGATGCTCTTACTGTCAGTGAAGTCAGCAAAACAACTTTTGAATCAGACAGTGGTTCAACCTCTTCTACTGCCGTCCAGTGTGATTGCCTGACAGCGCTGTCAGCAGCCCAGCCAGAGAGAAGCTATGTGGTGTGATTCAAATCTTAATCATTATTCTAGTGATTATTTCACAGACAAACCCAGTAACCTCCGCCCCCACAGAAAAAAGAAAAATGAACAATGAACCTCTCAAGTAGGAACAGAGCCATAAGATCCAGCTCCCTTCAAAGAGCCATAGTTCTCATCACTATGTTGCCAGCAGCTCTCGGTAATTTCAGTCCTTTAGTGACATTCAACACAGGAGACATGAACCCAAACACAGCACCACAAATCAGCTGGAGTCAAGAGACAGGCAATTCACCAAAAACTAAAAACCAGCACAAAAATTACAATTATCACCATAAACGACCATGTGCTGATTGACACATTACAAACACTGACAAAAAGTAACATTTTGGAGCATATAACAGCCAAACTACTCAGTCTATCACTATGCATGATGGGAAATGTGGGCTGTGGACACATGTCGTCTATACTGGGCTTCCGTTTCCTCCTCTTCTTTTCTCTGTTCTGCTTAGAAGAAAAGAAGGCTTGGACCTTTTCATTTTGAAATAAAAAGTGAAAATAGATATCTGCCTCTTGACATCTGTCCATCAGTCATTCAGTCTGACAGTCTCTGGCACTTCTTACATCCTGGACTTGGTCTGACTGTGATGTGCATCAAACAATAACCGATCCCCGACTTCCAGTGCACACAGTAGGGTAGGGTGTATTTGTTTCTCTCTTTCCTTTTTTGATCTCGTGTTACCTCAAGGCAGAAAATGAGGAAGGGCGCCCACCAGTGAATCCTTACTTATTTACTTATTTCTTTCTTTTGTATTTTTCCTTTGAGAACAACCAGCACGCAGCAGAGGGTGGCACCCTAGGTGATCACCGATATACCCTATACCTTTAGCCAGTCCTGGACACACGCACACACCCACACATATGCACATACACACACAAAAAAAACACCAAAAAACACAGAATCCCTCCCACATTTACATAAAAAAAGGAACGGATAGTCAAATCTTCGTATTGAACAGCCAAAATTCGGAGCTGGGTGCAGCCCTCTCATTTCTACTTTGCACTTACAGCAGTGAGAGGCAGAGATACAACATCTGTGGTGGACTTTCATGAGTTTTTAACCCTGGGTATTATATAAATTATTCATGGTTATGATTATGGTATGGTTCCAGCTCAGCTCTCAATGTTTCTAATATATGAAATGATACATTTAAGAAGTACTTGTTTTAACCAAGACACTAAGACAAAGTAACGACCTACATTTAGTTAGACAACACTGATGCACACAGTCAATGGATCATTTATTGAGCCTTAAACTCTGCAAATTTCACTCAAATATACTTCATGGAAATGCTCACAAAGCATATTTTAATCATAGTGGTAATGGCAAATAAAGAGTAACAAAGTGAAAGAAAAACAACATTGTGATTTTTGACTAAATTGGGCTAAAAAGTAAAAGGTTATTAGAAGAAATACAGAATATAAGTCAGTATTTTACTTGATAATATATTCATACAGTACATTATCTGTAGGCTGATAATCTGACAATTCGATGACTTTTTGCTGGGCTGTATTATACCATGTTTCTGCAATACATGAAGTGACAGTGAACACTTTAAAATTACTGTATTTCTATCTTACAGTTAAGATTAAATAGTTCTGACTACAGACAAATGAGCTGCCTCTCACCTGTTGCTGCGGGTACATCCCAGATGGATGCATCCCATATGGCATGCTGGGATACTGCTGACCGTAGCCTTCGTGTCTGAAACACAACAGAGGACGGGGGAGGAATATATCATTGAGTGAAGACAAATAATCTTGCTATTGTTTTCACTTTCTACACAAGTGTACTCTTCTACACAGACACACACACCTCTGCTGTGAAGGGTATCTACTGGGAGAGTACATGCTGCCCTCACTGTTAGAAGGTCCCATGTTGTTCTGGCTGCCAGGGGGACCCATGCTCCCCTCCATCCCCATGACATGGTCCGGTCTGAGGATCAAACAACAGGAGAGTCTTCACTGACAACTTCCATTGCAAACAAATATATTTAATTATTACATACATACAATAAACAGTAGATTTTAGGGTTCTTGTTAAAGAAATATCCAAAAAATAATGAGACAGGCTGACCACCCTGTTCTGGTACTTTGTGTGCCTACCTCCTGTCATAGCCTGGTCCGTATGGATACTGCAACCGTTGGCTCATGCTCAAGGCTGACGGGGATCGACCATACATGTCCTGCATACCTCCACTGGGCATCTGGCCAGGCATGTAGGGATCAGCTCCTGCCACTGTGACAGAGGAAAGAAAATGCATCTCAGATTATCTTATATGGTAGTGAGTGAATCCAGACAACATGTACTAAATGAAGAGATTTTAGCAGGCATTGACAAACTAAAACAGTTAAATACAACTATGATCATCCTAGAGACATGCAACAGAGCTTGAAATTGCTATTTCACTTGCATGGCCTATACTCTCTGCTCACCAGCAGGTGGCAGCCTTCCTCTATGAATATTCACCACTTTCCTTGATTAAACCTATTGTTCTGACACTGCAACTGTTGTTATGCCGCTAACATCCACCATATTATTCATTCAGACTCCATTCTCCTCAGCCTTCAGAGGAGCCGCTATCCTTTCTAAAACTACTGTTTGTTCTGAAAAGTAAACCACACGAGTTGGTCCAAACAGGTGCTTCTCAACAGGACGGAGAGGATGAAAAATGAAGCGGATGAAACGGATGAACAAAGTTTGGATGAGACAAAGGCTAAGCTACAAGAACATCAGACGAGCTGGTGTGTTTTCGATAAAAGGACGCGTGGTGGAACAAACAGTTGTCATCTCCTTTCATAGTTTTTATAGTAAAAGACACACACATCTGTCCCGATCTAAGACGACACGGTGACTAGACGATGAATTAGACCAACAAGACAGACGAAAGAACAATAGCTTTGCAATACATGAGGCATTTTGATAAAGAGACATTTAAGTTCATATAAAGTTTTAACTTAAGACCTGTGTGCAAGTTTGTATGACAAAGCAAAATAATGGATTCAAATGATTTTCTCGTTGAGTTGCGACACAACAAAAAACAGTTTAGGCACATAAGAATATTCTGTGAGAGTGGGGACACAGGTCTAGGGCCCAGTGTTTGGGTGACAGAGTGTCACTGCGTGTGCCTCACTCACTCTTCCTCATCCCGGCGAAGGGGTCCTTGGTGTCGTACTGCATCCTCATCATCATGTCAGGCATGCCGAGGCCCTGCTGGTAGGGAGCTGAGGGGGGCAGGGAGGTAGCACGCTTCTGGAAGGCCGGGTCGCTCACCTCCGAGAAGGGGTCCTGCACACTCACACTGCTCCTGGACAAGGCGACGAGGGACAGGAAGGAGAGAGCAGAGATGGTTGAAGCTGCGTGAGACAGGTGGAGACTACACACTGTAAAACTAAGGATATGACATGAGCAGTGAAGGAGTTCTATTTAAATGCTTTTATTTTGAAAAAAAAAAGTTTTCATTTGGTCATTAATAGTTTAAATGATGGATTTTTTATTAATTTTAATTACATATAAGAATAGGAACAAATAGTTGTATGACAGCAAAGGTGGTGGCACATGTACTAACAGATCCTGTAGTTTGTCGTCAGTGGTGCAATCAATATTCTAATTAAGTAAAATTGAAGAAATATCAGCAAAAGCAGTCCTACACAAACTGACCCCTGTCAGTGTACAGTGCTGTACAGTCCTGGATTATCATCAGGATATTATTACTATTGGATTATCAGATGCATTACTGCAGACCTGTACACTGCGTTTTATGCTGCAGCTGGTTACAGTAAAGCTACATTTTTAGCTGTGTAATCTATAACAATGCATCACATTTTATAACCTGGTAATGCAGCCTGTTAAAATAAACTACTGACTATAACAGTCAAATTCATGTAGGTCAGGGAAAAGCATAAAACAGCATACAATTAGTAAACATCTGTAGTTATTTTCCATCACTGTTATTGTTGGTATTTTTTTTATATTTCTTTGTGTCATGCACACACACAGGCTCTGCCAACACGGGCTTAAAAGAGGTAAAACAACACTTGCTAGACAAGAATACAACTTCTCACACATAATATCGCAAACAAGGCAAACAAAGAACTCTGTCTACTCTCCCAGGCTGCAAATAAAATCTGCCACAAAAAAGGCTCCCACACTTTATAATCATACAACCAGAAATTGGCAGCGATGAGGGACATTTTACAAAAAAAGTAAAAGCCTTAAATCATCATATAAAGAGCAAGGAAAAGTAAAAAGGATTTTGTCTTCGATGTCACCTAAATGGACAATGGGAGTGTATCTGAACAGAACTGTGCACATGGAGACATTTGCCTTTTAGTTAAATCCTACCTTAATCCATTACAGTTGCTTTAATGTGACAATATTTGAAATTTAGGTTTATACGTTACATAAAGAACAAAGCAGCAGCAGTACTATAGCAGTAGTGTTAGTAGTGCAGTATGTCTGTGTGGTACCTGTTGGGGGGCAGAGGTGTGACCTGTCCCAGGGGGGTGGTGGCAGGTGTGGGGGGTTTCAGATCCCCTGCTGCCTCGGCTGTAGAGCTGCTGCCAGAGGACTGGGGCGTCTGCGGGCCTTGGAGGGAGCCGCCTGAATTAGCTGGAAGACACAAGTATCCTTATCATTATTATTATAGCTGTACGATTCAAGAAGTTCACAGTAAAAACACATTCAGGCTGCAGGGCTCCCCCCGCACCCAGATAGGATCTTGAAGCTGGTTCGAGTTAGAACGGCCATAGTGGGCTTTTCGCTGCAGCGAGGTGCTGCGTTAGAGAGATAACTTTGGACTTAAGGCCAAAGCACTGACAGTGACGCTCCACATGAGGAGCGAGCTCGAGCTAACGGCCTACATGAGGGCAGAGAAGACGAGCACAGAGGGCCTGAGGAGGCAGGAGGAGAGGACACAGCAGAGAGGAGGGGAGGATTCCTCAGAGGGAATTGCCCACTTAAGAGGAGGGGGGGTCTCAGCTCAGCTCTGTATTTGGAAGCTGTTTGAAGATGGTTTAACTGGCTTGTTGTAGGTGTGCCATGGACTTGATGAGGGGTTCATGTGGAGGGCTAAGCTGGGGGGGGGCAGAAGTATTTGAAGAAAATATAGTGTATATATCTACCATTAGTGTACTGGGTGAAATCAAATTATGTGCAAGCTAATGCTCGAGCAAACATTCCCTGAATATGAGCAAGGAGCTGGGGAAAACGCTTGCTTGTGACCTCCTAGAAAAAAAAATACATCCTCTCACACAGAGACTTGGAAAATTGGGTTAGCGTGATCTCTTGTTGTGACACCACATTTCTATGAATTTCTCAGCTCGGATGACTCGAAAATCATAAGAGGGCCGAGCTACAACAGCCCACCACACAAAGAACCCCCCCGACCAGATAAAACCAAGGGATACAAATTCCCAGAAGCAGGTTTAACGGAAAATGTGAAGCGTTCCGGCTAAAAGATGACAAAGACGGAGAAAGAGAGAATATGAAAGTATCCTAATGAGCATTTAGCGTAAGAAGACTTTCTCTGGAGCAGCCTCAGTGGCCTTTCACTGCACTGCACGTTTCAGCAGGACAGAAAAAAAGAGTTAAGCTTTAAAAATTCATGCTAATTCTGAATTATTCAATGATACCCCCTGCCTCTACATCACAGGAGATGGAGAGAGAGAGAGGGAGAGGGAGAGCGAGAGAGGGAGAGATGGTTATCCCGTGAAGATGAGCAGAGGTAGGAGAGAGGGCAAATAAGGGGCAGTGAGCATTAGGGATTCTTCACTTCCTGGGATATCCCCTCTTCAGATAAACATGAACCCACACACACTTGCACACGTGGACAAGTGCAAACAATGGCGGGGTTAGCCGAGGTTAAGACGTTCGCCATTCCTCAAGAGCAAGGCGGATACATAACACCGAGCGGTGGGGGCACGAAGACGGAGGAGCGCGTGAACTCAAGTGCCCTCTGCTCCACATTTAGAGGGAGACAGGAATGACAGAGGAGGCGATGAGGGAAGAAAAGTGTGTGTGTGCGCAAGAGGCATATGGCTGACGTTTGATGTGTGTGCGCGCGAGAGTCTTTGTATGTGTGTGTCAGCGGGTGACATAATCCAGAGGGGTGGTAGTGGTTAAGGGGTGGGTGGGGGTGGGGAGTCAGTCAGCCGAGCCAGTTTTGTGAATGAAAGGTGACGGCGAGGTCGAGTTTGTTTACGTTCTACATTCCAGTCCTCATTAATCACTTCCCTCACCCCGCCACCACCACCACCACTACTACTACTACTACTACACACACACACATGCACACACACCCACTCCACCCCACCACCCCACCACCCCCACCAGCCCGCTGGACAAGCTCCCTCAGTGACATCATTGGGCTGTCAGTCTATATATAGGCAGGCAGGGTGTCAGGAGGGCAGTTTGCACTTCAGCAGGAAAGCATAGATCAAGACAGAGGTAGAACAAGGAAATGGCTGGGATTTTTTTCATACAGCACTTTTCATGACATAATTTAACCTGTGGAGTCAAAGTTTTACAATTGGGAGGTATATGCGATAAAAATATGTTCAAATATATCCATGGAAATGTTCTTGCAAAATCCTACCTTGAGTATTATTATATATAATTATGTATGTATTTAACTTAAATGTATTGTAATCACTTAAATGATGCAGTCATCAAAACATTGATGCATTGCAACAAGCAATCAGCTGTACAGACAGTAGAAGTGAATCTGTCACTCTATTGGCGGATTCTTTTTATTTGTTGAACATTTTAATTTAAATAAAGCCTCAAACATAAATTCCAGTTTAGCCTTTGCCATCATCTCTGTTGGTTACGCTAACATTGTACTGATTAAAGTAACTGCTATTATCTGGGAACCACATTGCTACAGTGACGTCATATGACGCATTCACATAATCATACAGGTTGTAAACAAGTCAACAGTCAGATTATCTTGACCATTTCGTTCAGAGGTAAAACCGAAAGTGAGCGCACTGGAAATGTCAGTAATAATTAGGGTTGAATTGTTCCCTGTGATTTAAAGGTTATTACGTCACAGGAGTGCATCCCTGTTTCCTCTCGTTCCCTGGGATGCATCACCTTGAACGAGGTTTGACTTTAAAAACAGCAGACAATTCATCAGAAAAAGGAGGATTACGTTAAAGTCATTCTTTCTGATACAGATTCTTTTGTGGCTACAGTAAGTGTGCTGGCTCCATGCTGAACCGGGAAGTCTGTCTGTAAACTGCAATGGAGGCTTACAGTTTGGGTAATAATCTTACTGTTCGCCTGTGTTTCCCCTTTCAAACGAGTCAACCTGAAAACCCGAGTGATCGTCTGACTGCTTGTGTTTCTTGCCCTGTTGGACTTCTTTCAAGCAACGTCGCTGTTCCCAGATCTCAGCAGTTAACTTGGCGATTACAATGTCAGGAATTTTGAAAAGAATAATAAACTTGAATTGCACTCCAAATACATATGTTTTAAATGCACTATAAGAGATTCTTTCAAAGTGGGATGGTTCAGTGAGAGGAGGTGAAAAACATATTAAAAAACAGATCATATAGAAAAACATAGTGATTTGGTTAGAGAAGTACTTCACAGATAGATAGGTAGATTTGGTGAATTTTACAGTTTTGTAAAAAGTTGGTATAAAACAGCAGATAGCCTATGAAACCAAACAAGAAAACCGGGGTGGGGGGGGCGCTCTTTTTTTTTCCAAAACTTTGTCTGTGGGGAGGCCCACAGTCTACTCTGAAAATCCCTGCTCTACAACATTTTTCAGAGAAAGCTTTTAAGCATTTGGTGGTCTTGTCTAACATGGCCTCAGTATTACAGTAACAGCTGAAGGGGTTCAATTCTCATGAGGACCACCCATTCTAAGCAGGCGCTATCACCTCAATCAAGTGTTGCAGCATAAGCACTTTACAGTTTAATGCTGCATATCTGGAAGGCGGCCCAAACATCACAAGTATTGACCTTTTCATATTTAACAACAGAAGCCATCTCTGATTATGTATGCCGTCAGCTGATGTGGGCAATATGAGATTCTGTCAAACTGATGTGGTTAGATCCCCTTGAAGAGACGAAAAGGAGGTGTGCATTATGAATTATAAAGTGTCATGAGCAAGAGGGAACATGAATTCATTCATATGTGTTTATATGTGTGTGGTTCATTTGTACTGTATGTTTGTATGTGTGTATGTGTGTGTGTGTGTGTGTGTGTGTATTCAAATGAAGGCAGGTGCTCTTTTCCACCCACCAGGAAAAGCAATCTGCAGTGTCTCAGGCAGGTGAAGTGCTCTGATGTTCTATTTAAAAGCCAGGGTCACTTTTCTCATCTCCGCTGCAAATTAGAGATGTGACCTTACCGCTCTATATCGCTCCAACTCTTTCTCTCTCCTCCTCTGATCCTCACGTCATAATTGTGCACAGAGACACAGAGATGGTGTGAACGGGTGATATACACAAACAAAAAAGCAGCCTTTGTGTTGTGGCGCTGCACCAAAACAATATTACTTAACCTCCAAAGCACTGAAATCAAATAAAGGTGAGTCCTGGGTTTTGAGGTATGAATGGTGGCTCACCTTCATTAAACTGGAGAATCACCTCATCAAAACAGTGTTAATGTTCACTCATCTCATGAGGGTTTCAAGGCGTGTTTATGTGTTTGTGTGGCATTCTTGCATGCTATTTTTAAAATATAATGATGCACCTACAGGCTGGCCATGGTACGGTAAGTTGTTCAGAGGTCAGTTGAGCCAAATCACAAAACACAAAATAAAAGCGTGTTGTAATTTGTGTAAACTTTAACTGTCCAACTTCAACAGGGGTAAAGCATTGTATTGTCAGATTTGCATTTCTTTATACACTATTTCATCTTAACATCAGTGTTTCAATTATCTGTGAAATAAGGATGTACAGCATGACATCAGGAGTTTTTCTCTCCCGTGATGCCGCCTTCCTTTTCATATTTCTTAAAGTATCTGAAATGAAATCTGGCAGCCATGTTGGAGATCCACGGCTCTACGAACGTCTTTGCAGTGTTGGTTAATTTATGTTTTTGGCTCGTGATGAATCACTTCACATGGTGAAACCCTGTTGACTTTGGCAAGTCTAATTCATCCAACGTGCACAGCAGATAACATAATATAGCTCCGACTAACAACATTACCTTTTATTTCTTTGCTCAATTAACCCTTTGTCTGTCAACCTACACTGGGGACACAAAGTTGCACAACCTGCTAATTAGTCTTTCCTGTGAATCTGCACATGCTGCTAATATTTCTGCTGCTCCTCCAAGATGCGAGCGTGGCAGCTACCTTCACTAGGAGGTTTCTGACTCAGCTGCAAAGCCTCGGTTGTGGTGATGCTACACTGCCATGAATACAGATCGCGAGTTCTCTGATGATTCCTGACACCTGTAGTTTGATCAGCAGCACCTGTTGTTTGGCTCCCGACAGATGGAGGATGGGAGTGGTGAAAAAAAAAAACCCGGTTGAACTGGTCTGCTAGCGGGCCTTACCAGGTGAGGGTGGCTGGATCTTGACCTGCTTCCTGCTGTCCCCTCCAGCTATGCTGCCGCTGCTGCTGCTGCTGTCTGCCGGCGGCTCCTCTCCCCTCTCCATCTTACACTCATAGGCGAACAGATACTGGATGTACTGCTTCTTGAGCGAGCTGGCCGAGCTGCTGGATGTTCCCACGTTCAGGTTGGTGGACAGCTCGCGCCACTTCTTGTTCTTGTTCACCTGGGAGGTGGAGGAGTGGGGGGGACGACAAGGCATTAATAAGTCAAATGTGGGGTAAGAATCCTCTCTTTGTGCTCATGTCCTCTCTCTATGTAGCCGTGTATCCCAGTAGTATCAGCCACACACTTGTCATTTTGCCCGGAGTATGGTCGACCACAAGCCTGCTGAATTTAATAAAAATAATCAATTTCATGGCTGGGCACTTAATGTTTTTTTACTTACTGTAACCACAGAGTTGTGGGTCACTTTTGAGTACTGCAAATCATTTTCACATTACTTTATTAAATCTAACAGCAAAAATAGTACTATGCTATGTGGCCAAAAGTGTGCGGACACCCCAGACCACACACTTTTAATTCGGGGCTGAGTTTGGGTTACGTTCATTAGTTCCAACTGGGGGAAATCCTAAACAGTCTGGGGGAGGGTGCTTCTGGTTTAAACACAACAATGTCTCTGGGTATTTGGCAAAGTACATAAAGAAATGATTTTCCAGATTTTTGTGTGGAAGAACTTGACTGCACAGAGTCCTGAACCATCCAACTGATCTGGAACAACGACCAACGTCATTGGCCGACCTCACTGACTGAATGGGACCAAATCCCTACAGGTTCCAAAATCTTGTGAAATGTCACGGCAGCTTGTAACGTGTCCACATTCTTTTGTCCACATATTGTACAGCATTTCCTGGTTTCTCTATGCTTACCATAAATCTTGCTACCATTAGTATGTAAAGCTTTAAATGTTTCACGTGTTTATCACATGCAGTTTGACACACATGGAGTTTTCTCTGAAGTCAAGTATCGTGACATTTTCAGGAATATGGGTTCTCTAAGATATATTTCATGTATCTCATTCTCTTGAGTACATCTCTCAACATTTACAAGCACGCCATATGCCACGCTGCTTCAGTGCACTTTGCTGGAGAATATTAAGCAGCTGATGTACATGGGCAGAATGATATGAGTTTACTGTGTGTGTATCTTCTGCTCAGAACACTTTTTGAACTCTCTAATCTGCCTGTCATCTTTAACATTATCCCAACATATCAACATCAAGCGTGTTCCCTATACTTTACCATGGCGAGGCCTCCTATCTCCCGAACGGCTATGTAGAGCTTCCAGAGGTCCAGCGGCTTCTTGCCCACGGCGGGAAGCTGGGCGACAGGCGTGCCCCTCTCCTCCATGAAGGTCAGGTATCGCTCCACCCAGCCCCGCCTCTCCGGCTCCACGCCCAGCTCAAACAGCCGTGTGATTCGCTCCCCACTGAGGGTGGAGGAGTTAGGATTGGGTTTCTGGTAAGTGATGAAGAAAAAAAAAGGAACAGAAAGGTTGGATTATGGTAATGACAATGTGATCTTTTATACACTACTTTCATGTTAATACCCATTTCTTTCTAATATTCAATAAATACAGTATATGTGGTAGCACAATAATAATGCTGTTTTGTCTACACTTTTCTTATATCCTGTACTTGACATATGTTTATAACTGCTAACGTGGGGAATTCATGCATAGAATATACTACATATTCTATTATATAGTCTATTCTGCAGTTTATTTTTCTTTGCTATATCCTATTGCTGTTTACTGCTGCAACAACCCACTCTCCCCATGGGGATCATTAAAGTTTCATCCCATATTTACACATTCTGAAGTAGGCCCTTGGTTGAATGACCAAGCAAAAATAAACACTTTAGAGCATTTTGTTCAGTGTGCAGCGTGTGTTTACTTCAAAGTTCATTCATAGCACACTTATACGCCTCAAGTTCAAATTGGCGGACGCAGTTTAATCCCACACAGCCACGTCTGGCTTCAGTCCAGGTTTGGAAAGACTGTTTTTGAAGAGCACTCTTGATGAAGTAATCACAGAATAATCCTTCGGTCATACATAAATCAATCAAAGGAACAGCTTGTACTGACATTATTGTCTATAAAGGAAAATTCACCTTGTTTCACCAATGTTGCTTGATTTGGTTTTTGTGTCTTTATGTAACTGTGACTCTTTCAGTAAATGCACACATGCATCCATCCAACAGTGTTTGAGTTTCTTGTTCTTACAGGACTGGAGGGGGTCTTGAGGGGCCAGGGGGGGCTGCTGATGCTGTCGCTGTCATCTCCATGGTACGAGGACAAGCTGGCTGGGCTGGGTGAGAGAGGGGAGGGCACGGGCAGGGCACCGCCGGGTGTGGCCGGTTGGGACACACACTGCTGGGAGCCACTGCTGCTGTTGTTGTTGCTGTAGCCATCCTGTAGCTGGTGAGGAGAGAGAAAGGAAGAGGACACAGGACTTTAATTTTCTTGGGATAAAAACACCCATCATTGTTGGGCTCTTTCACCCGCCTCCTCAGTATCAGTGTAACACAATGGTGTGTTACAGTAAGGTTCACACAACAACAGTGAGGCCAGAGCTAAGGTTTGCAACAGTAAACTATCCAAAATGAGTCAACATGTGTGTGTATGCTTGTGTTTTAATGTATACAGTAATATCCAGAGTTGGAAAGTACAACAAATACTTTACCTAAGTACAAGTTTGAGGTACTTCCACCCCACTTGAGTATTTCCTTTTGAAGTTGTACTTGTACTTGTACAGTATATCCAACAATGGTAGAAGAATACTCAGATCTTTGACTTATGTAAAAGTAGCAATGCCCAGTGAATTTTTTATTAAAGTAAAAGTATGAAAGCATAATGATCAAAATATAAAAGTACTAAAAGCAAACCCATTTGAAAATAATATATTGGATTATAATTACAGATGTATTCATGTGTGTGCATCACTTGTTAGGGCTGGTAAAGGTGGGGCGTATCTAAACTACTTTATATACTGCTGGGTAACTTTATGTATAATTAAATGTCAATAACTTGATGATCGCATTTTGTAATGATAACTTGAATCTACAAAGTAACTAATAACCACAGCTGTCAAATCAATATGGTAAAGTAAAAAGTACAGTTTTTGAATTGTTGTGTAGTAGTAGAAGTTTAGTAGAAGTTTAAAGTAACATAAAATTAAACAGTCAAGTAAAGTACAAGTACCTAAAAATTACTTGAGTAAATGTTCTTAGTTACTTTCCACAGCTGAGACCAGAGACCGGCCGAAGTACAGCACAGGAAGTGTGTGTGTGATATACTTTACACGTCTTACTCGTATTGCGTGTTAGTCTACATACATAAATGCATGTCGGCGCACAAGAGATTTAAAATGCATCCAGATCAGTATGTATTACTCTATGTCTGTATATGTGTGAGTGTGTTAATCTTTATACAAGCTCCAATTTGTGTAAATCACTCCATGTCCGCTCACATCACGGTGTGTGTGTGAGAGTCTATGTCTAGTGTGTATGTAGTGTGTGAAAGAGACTGCGAAAGAGGGAACAACAGCTTGACAAGTGCTTCTGGTCTGTGTACAGAATGCTCATGTCAGCAAAACCTTATCTTTCTCCCTCTCTCTCTCTCCCTCTCTCTCTCTCTCTTTCTCTCTCTCTCGGCAGACAGATCATCTCTTTTGGGAGCACTGGGGGTCTTTCTGGCTGCTCTGACTGCCTTAAATAATTCAAAAGGCCCTACTACTGTAATCAGCAAAGAAAAGACAGGGATTTGGAGGGAAAAGACGTGTAGTGGATGTGATGGAGGCGTGTGAGTGTGTTCTGTGTGTGTGGGAGAGGGGGTTGTTAAGCAAAAACAAGGGGAGGGGGTAGAAAAGAGCAAAGAGCAGAGTTCTGTTGTTGCTGAGCTGAGCCAAGCTGAGCTGCAATTGTGGGGCAAAATGAGAAGTCAGCATTGTGTATTGGGACGTGTGTGTGTGTGTGTGTGTGCGCGTATTGAGGGGAGGCAGTGAGCAAGTGTGTGTGACTGACTGGGAAGGCCAGTGTGTGGTTTCTTGTCTTTATGTTAAATCAAAGAAATAAATAAATACACTCGTGTGTATGTGTGTGTGTGTGTGTGTGTGTGTGTGTGTGTGTATATATATGCACTGTAGTTTTGTGTGTACACGCCTGTGTGTACTGCAGATACTGAGCCCTCTCTTTCTCTCTGTGTGTCTCTTTTTTTGCAGCTCGGGCTGCCAAAACATCAGCAAGGAGAAGAGAGTGCTGGGGGCAAAAACAAAGCGAGGAAAACATTAGGAATGGTAAATGTTAAACAAATCATTAAATATGGCGAGAAAACAGCAGAGAAGCAGCCCACTGTGCTGAGGCAGCATATGCTGATCAGATCTGGTTTGCTTCATTAGGGGAGCGAGATCAAAAAACAAAACAAAACTAAACAAAAAAGAAAAAAACAACAAGAGTGTGAGAGAGAATTGCAAAGAGAGATGAGAAGAGGAAAAAGGTCAAGGGGGTACCTTTGGTTTGTGAGGCTCGTTGGCTGGGCCGCCGTCCTCTTTTATGTCAGGTTTCGGTTTCCCGTCCGGACTCAACATCCCGTCCCCCGACATTCCCATGACTCCTTCATCAAGAATGAGGAAAGACTGACTAAAAAAAATTGCACTAAATATTTAACAACCCAAAAAAACAAAACATGCTGAGAGAACGAAACACATTCAGTGAGAGATATTTTGCGAACATTGTCTCAAATAAGCTGATGTTGAACTCAAGTTTATGGGTTTTTCTAAAATAAAAAGCTTTCTCCAAACAGGTACGCTTTCACCTCAGTGAATGAAGACGGACCCTTGGCATGTTTTGGTATTACTGTCGATTTAACTCCCTAAAATGAACAATGCCTTCTTTGAGTGTGCTGAAAGCAGCTGCATAATGGTTTGCATAATGTCACAGACAAAATCAATGTAAAACGGTTTAACATCTTTCCGCAGTTTAAATATTGCGTCCTTTCTTTCTGCATTCTCAAGGCCCCTCTGAAGCCTGGCTGGTCATTGATCTCATAGGGAAGATTGTGAAAGAAACATGAAAAGACTGCTGCTTAAGGAACACATAGAAGGAGAATGAGATAAGACTCCCCTAAAAGTGAGTCCCTGTGCTCTTTCAACCTTCCTGGCTGCGCTCCTCAGTTTGGGAGAAATCATCCATGTTCTCACATATTCAAAGTAGCCACAGAATGGGAAGGTTAGCATCTGAGAAATGTGACTGACGAGAAGACTTGTTTCACTTTTCAAAGACGTTTGTGTACCTTGGTGAGGTTTCTAATTGAAGAAGAGTTAAAATCCTTTAAGACTACTCTTCATAGTGGCAGCTGCATATTTCTTATTAATAGAAAGAAGGGGTCCTTGAATACAAGGCTCCCCTCTTTATTTTTCCCTTGTGTGCTGCAGCACAGTGGGAAAACTAATGGCTTTTTACCGTGCCCAGGGGCAAACCAGATGAGTTTTGAGGAACCTTGGCGCTCTAATTCGTTTGAAGTTTTCCAAATGTCACGCATTCTGATATTTGGTTGTGAATAAAAGGTGCCTTTCATTTTGGGAGCCACAGTGCTCTCCGAGGTGCGTTTATCAACAATGCAGCAGGGTGAAGGGCTGAAAGAAGAAGGGATGCACCACATTAATCTTTGCTCACTGGAGGGCCAGCTCTATGGGAAAAGTAAGAGCTCTGAGAAAGTAACCAATGTCTCCGAGACCTCTCTTGATTTCTTTTACCGTCTTTTGCCCCTTCTAACCCTCCCCCTCACTCTCTGCCTCTGAATGGGAACAATCCAGAGATTGAGATCAGCTGTACATTCAACATAAATACATAGGTTAATCTCAAGTGGCTCAGTCTGACGTTAACCTGGAGGACCATGCTTTGTTAATCAACAGGTTCTTCTCTATTTTATCAACATGTATTTTGTACATTGCACTGCAAGATAAGCCGGAGGAGATGGGGTCATAACTTCATTTGAAACCTTTGTATGTGGGTTGATGGAGCGCTGTGGAGACTGGCTGCTTGTGCGCATGGGTTCAACTATGAGAGGAAACTGAGATAATTGGTTTTTTATTATATTGTTCTCTCACTCATCAGACAGGCGTTTTCCAAGGTTCTATATGGTTTAAACAATGACATTTGTATTTCTAATGTCAGCACTTGCTCTGTCTGTATGCCTCTAACAAAACATTCATACCCAAACTAAACTGCTAGTTGGCGCCTATCTAGCATACCTGAAGGCGGCATATTGTAGGCTGGACCTTGTGCGTTGCCCATGGCTGAGCTGTTGTTTCCCGTCGGCTGGCTGTAGGGTACAGTGGTGGCCATGGTGCTCGCCTGGCTGATACCCGGGCCCTGATAGCTCCCCTGCCTACCACAGAAAGAGCAGAAAGATGATGAACAGAATGTGTAGAGATGAATCCAGTTTAGATTCACCACGTAATGACAGGCTGTGGGGAGATAAGTGGGTCACAGTGAAAGCTGCACAGGAACAGAAGTCACAAAATTGTACAAAGATGATATTTGGCGGTCTGTCACTGCCATACTCTTTTATTGTTGTCGTAAAAACCAAGCAGCATGGAATCTGAAAGTCACAATAAAGAGCACGGCACACAACATATCCCCGATCAAACAAACAGCTCTTGCGAAAGATTGAAGATGAACATGCAGCATCAGAGAGGAAAAAAAAAACTCTGCTCTACTCTTCTACAAACCCCCTCTCCATTTTCTCCCCCTCTTCCTCCCTCTCCCTCTCCCACAAGTCATAATTTAACTAATTAAGGTGTGCTTTTGGAGAGGATCATGTTATTTGTTGCCATGGTGACAGCAGAAATCAATCCTGCTCAATCTCCCTCACCCAACCTCCCCAAGCCTCCCCCCCCCTCTCCCTTTCTCTCAGGCGGCTCATCACATGGTGTTGCAAGTGACATCAGAGGGGCTTATCTGCAACCTGCTGAATGTTAGCCATCCATGTGTGTGTGTGTGTGTGTGTGTGTGTGTGTGTGTGTGTGTGTGTGTGTGTGTGTGGCTGAAGGCAGTGTCTATCATTGCATGCCAGGCAGGCCAAAGCCAGTGACATGGGGGCTGAAAGGGAACACCATGTTGGAACAATTTGGTCCATCTCCTGCTGACTCAAGATTATCTCCTGGACAACCATATAAAAGAAGATTGGGAGAAAGGGGGAGACAGACGGAGAGAAAAAAAAAGTGAAGTAAAAAGCAAGACAGAGAGAGTGAGAGAGAGAGGGGGGGAAAGGTGGAAGAGTGAGAACACAGGATGAAACAGAATTAGAAAAAAAGACAGGAAGCAGAGATGTGGGACCGGGCTGACGACTGAGGAAGTCAACCACAGACCACAAGGAGGAGTGTTTGGCCCGAAATGCAACGCCGTTTTATGTGGACGAAAAGCAAAATGCTAACCGGATTTATGTCAGTCAATTCCCTCCTAACTGGCATCTTTCTCTCTTTCACACACTCACGCAGACACATAGTGTAATACCTCATGTTGGAACCGATACACATAGCCTAAGAGGAGGGATTGGCTTGGTAAACCTCCCCATAATCTCATCTCACAGATGTAATTAGTCATAGAGCACGGCTGATGATACATATGTAATCCCTCTATGGGGGCCGAGGTGCACAGGGGAGCTCCATGGCAAAGAAACAAGCTCACACCAAATCCACGCTTATCTGGCCCCATTTCCCTATAATGGGGGGGAAATATAGACTCCTTGGTTGCTGCCTACGTGTTCCCTAAAAAGCTTTGTGTGAGTCAAGACACAGAGATAAATTTACCTTTTGATCGTCGCACCTTCCCTCTCAAGTCAAAATGTATTCTGCACGCAAACTCCCACAAAAGAGAGCGTTTATAAGGCAACAAGGCAAAAAAAAAAAAAGTTTGGAGTTGCCAAATGCCTGCGAACCTCATTTATCCATACTGTAAAAACGCCCCTCACCCACCTTAAGCAGAAGCTCTCATGTGTACGGTGAAATATCCAAATCAACAACAACAACAGTGGTTGGAGGTTTTCGGCTGTGGCGCTCTCCCATTATGACTAATTCATGTCATAAAAAAGCCCATTAGAAAGCACTTGATGGAGGCACTGCACAGCGTTTAATCACACTTAATATATGCATGTGCTGCTATCTGGAAAGAAAAAAAAAAAACGGCACAGCGCATTCATCTTGCTCTCGGGCACCTTTGTGCCGGGGGAAAAAAAAACAAAACATCCTGTTGCGGCAGAGACAGAGAGAGAGAGAGAGTGAGTGAGTGAAGGAAGAGAGAAAGCAGGGGAGAGAGGAGGGATGGAGAGATGGAAATGGAGGGAGAGGAAGAAAAGAAGAAGGGAGGTGGAGGGAAAGAGAGAGGGGAGGGAGGGGAAATTAAGGCAGGAAGAAGCCAGAGTAGTATGTGTATGGGTCCCTGGTGGACCGATGGGGGGCGTATTCTCAGCTCAGGGCCCCTGAGCTGGAGGTAATCGCTGTTCCATGAGACTGAGCCCAGGGAACACACACACACACACACACACACACACACACACACACACACACACACACACACACACACACACACACACACACACTCAGTAAGAAACATCTAGTGTATCCTAACACCATCAGGCCGGTGCACTCTCAGTTTGTTGTCTAGGAGTGGCCTGAGGAGGGAGAGAGAGAGAGAGAGAGAGAGAGAGAGAGAGAGAGAGAGAGACGGACAGAGAGACAGCACAGGGAAACTCTACCTTCTCTCAGAGTTTTATGGGGTTTTTAAGAAAAGTTAGCATTGAGAGTTTTGACGTTAGAGACGTATGAAAAATTCAGCTTGCACGTTCAATCTTTTGTTGGGCCTGTAAGGACACAATGAGGGCAGAAAAGTCATCATATCACGCAATTGAAAAAAGATGTTCCACTGTTTTTCTATTCATTCTATGTAAGTGTAAGTGCTTTTTATTCTCTTCCTTGTTTTTTGCCTAATTCTACACACACACACAGACTCGTGTTTCTGTCACTCCAGAGGACAATACATTGACTTACATTAATTTCCTGGAGACTTACCCTGACGCAAACTAGTTTACTCATTCTAACCTTAACCCAAGACTTCACCCTAAAATTTAATGATTCCGCATCATGGGGTCTTGTTGTGTTCCCATAAGGAAGGTGAGTCCTCACAATGTGACTGTGTACATGGATTTATGTCCCTACAAGATGAGTAATACATGCCCCCCCGACACACACACACACACACACACACACACACACACACACACACACACACACACACACACACACACACACACACGGGGCCATCTCTCTCCTTTTGCTATTCAGTCCACATGTGTGAAGGGCATTAGAGAAGGCCACTTTCACACTATGGGCAGAGTGTGTGTGTGTGTGTGTGTGTGTGTGTGTGTGTGTGTGTGTGTGTGCCTGAGCGTGTCCTTGTGTTCATGCGCGGGGTGGGTGCTGTTGCCAAGGGGATGCCATGGTTACGAGGTGCCAGCCAACCAGCTGACGGTGTCTCTCTAGAAGTGGCAGCGCCTTTGTCCTTCATTCGTGGTGACAGGCCGCGCTGATGCCTCGCAGCGCCGCTAACCGGACGAGACAGCGGCAGAAGAGCTGGGACTGCAGGAGTGTGCGATGGCTGAGCGTCCCTCCCTATCGATCCCTCTGCTTTGTGTGTGTGTGTGTGTGTGCGCACGGAAGAAAGTGGAAGAAAAAGGAGGCAGAGAGAGGCTGCTGGATGGAAGGATGGAGTGGATCGGCTGGAGGCCATGAATTATATATGGACCCAATCTGTTCTCAGGGCAGCTTGGGCTCATAGCTCCTCCAAACTCCTGACTCAACTCACCACAGATACACACACACACACACACACAAATACATTCACAGAGGGGAGGCCAGAATAAACCCCCCACAAAAAAATAAAAGGACAGCTTTTAACATATTAAATCCAGAGAAAAGCTACTCTTCCCTTCTCCCTCCCCTCTTTGCTAAACATCAAACAGCTCAGGATGGATGGAGGAGAAGCCATTTATTTTGCCCATCTAATGAAAGCCGAGCGCTCCGCAGCACTGCCAAGACTGCGAGCGACAAAGCGCCACAGGCAGCATCCCCCGTTCTTGACATTCAAGCGCTGCTCTTATTTATTTAGCAAATTTACTTACTAAGGAGGTCAGAAATGAATTATTTGGCGAGGATTTGCCTGGGAGCACTCTCCTCTCTTCTCTTCTTCCCTCTTCCAACATTTTTCTCCCTTCAATTTCCCTTTGATTTACGGCGCTTTTTTTCCCTGAGCTTTGCTCTTCTTCTACTAAATGCTTATTTTTTCGACAGAGCCCGTTCCTATAGCTCCGGGAACTTTTTGTGGAGTGTCGCCGGCAGCGCTGGAAAGTCATTTGAAAAGCCAATTCTGTCCTCAGAAGCTGCTGCCAAGAAAAGCTTATACCTTTTAATACTTTCTGTTCTCTTCCCTTTTCCAAAAAAATAAAAATCCCCAACATCAATCCACAGCCCCTAAAAATTTTTTGTACAGCACCTTTCCTCCAAACAAACTTGTACCTCCTCCACACTGACAGGCTTGACATCGTCCGTGTTATTTGAACATAACATGTCAGACTTTTTACACAGCAATTCATCATACTGACAACTGGCAGCCTGGTCCGCCCCAAAAGTCAACTTTTCACAAAACTGATGCTATTTTTCAGAAAAATAATATGATTTCAAGATTGACCACCGTCTATTTTTGAAATTAGGTGACAGAGTGTGAACGAGTGACATTTACATTCTATTTTTTCAGAGTCAGTTGTTGTAACTGCAACTGCAGAATCAAACTTCAATTCTTAGATTACAAAAATGATGACTTGAAGACTTTGTGTGATTTTAAAAAAGGCATATTTCACTGCTCTTTGACATGTTTAACTTTTAGTAGAGCAACAGAATTTTTTTTTAATGTTCCCAAAACTCTCTAACCAACACTGTTTCCCCTCAACCTCCAATCAGACTGATTAACCGAAAAAGCAGGACATTTGTTTCTGATTCCAGTCGGCCGGTGAAGAAGAAAAAAAAAAACTCTGAGAGGGCTCGAGGGAAAGAAACACTCACGCCACACTTTATGAAGATTTAATCACGACCCTTGCCTGCAGCCCTGGGATACCAGAAGTGGCCCTCCTCTGTTCATTTGGCATTCTTTTCACTCAGTGTAATGAAGCTGGAGTGTGTCTACTAGTGTGTGAGGGTCTGTGTGAGTCAGGGGAGGACGGAGATGGGGGATGAGAGGTGGAAATGCAGAGGGATCATTAGCGGGGATGTCGTGCAGGGACGTGTTGGAGAAAATGAGGAAAAGAAGTAGAGACCAGCCAATGACATCACCATTAACTAGCCCCTGATTTGGAAGGTCGGGAGCGGGCGGCTGTGGCAGCTCACCCGGGGTTGACTCATCAAAAGAGCGAGACTAGACATGTGCTACGACTAACAACTTGTTTCTCAGACAGAGACGAACTAGGTCTGAATGTTTCAGAATGTTGCGCTGAGATCTGGAGAGCAAACGGGGTACTGGAGCCTTTAACTGCAGGTTTTCGGAGGCCAATTTTCTCCTGATCTCCCTCAGATGTTCTAAAGTGGGATCTGAGGAAGAAAAACATAACAAGGCTGTGCTGGAGACGGCGGAGAACAAAAAGCAAATTGGGAGGAAGAAAGACTGGGGGAGATAAAACAGTCTGGGTAGGATAACAGAGCTGCACAGAGACGGAGAGGGCGATACAGTTGGGAGAGTTGGTAAAAAGAGTGAAACAGGTGGGAGGAGAGAGAACAGAAGCAGACGGGGATGGATGAAAGAGGCAGAATGAGTGATAGCAGGGTGAGACAGGCAACACATGCACCGGAGTATTCTGCAAAAAAATGTCCATCCTAACAAAACATTTAGGCTCTTTATTTGTTTTAATCAGTTAAAGAAGTTTTCTGTCAGATGACTAATTCCTATTTGTGGTAAAAACTTATTAACAATAAATGAAAATGGATGTTTTTCAAAAAAAGAAGGAAGCAGAAATATGACAAATAATTCAAAATTGTGAACACCGATCTCCTTTGAAAACAAACAGTCTCACCTAGTTGGCAGATTTTTTTTCTTTCTTTTTTTTTTAACCAGATAGTTTATACAAGTCTTTGTTATTCTAAACATCCAGTGTTGGTTTTTTCCCTCCAGCGCAGTGGAAGTGATGCTTTGTTTTGAATGAACACCATAGCAATTTGGGAAGTTGGCGTGCGCAGCAACAGGCTGAACGGAAAAAAAAAGATGAAAACACATTTTCAACTGAGAATCAAAAGAAAAAGCCATGCTTGTGCTGGACTTTTTGCATCAGATGTGATCTTTGCAATGCAGTAAACAACACTGCTAATGACTGCTTAATGCCAAAGATGGGGATATAAAACCAAGCAAAGACAAGGGAGAGCCAGGGATGTTTTCACAGACGGGAGTGAATCGAAATGGATCGCTGCAAAAGATGGAGAAATAGGTGAAGGCATGGACACGCTTTGCAGACAGATATGTGAACAAACAGAGTAGGAGAGAGAGGGCGCCTTCTCCAGAAACACCACACTGAGCGACACCTCTCTGCTGTCTTGTTGAATGTGAGGAGAGACTGACAGGCAGTCTGATTGGTCCCAGCAGCGGGGATCATGTCATGCCACTTCTTATTGACAGCCCAGCCATCTCTTAATGGCTCGGCCAGCATTTGCATTGCTGTGTGTGTGTGTGTGTGTGTGTGTAAACCTCCTGATGCACGTAATTAATCACACATACTGTCATCCACCCCCCCCTTCCCCACTCACCCCCCCCTCCAAAAATGTCAACACAGTGCACACAACTCCGTGAAACTCAGTGAGTGTGTGTGTGTGTCCATGCATCATACTGTATGTGCTCACTGGAGTGACTAAGACATGCTGATGATGATAATGATGACTACAGTGATGATGATGAAGGTGATGATGGCAATTATAATGATAACAAGGATGACTCCTCTTGTTTTGATCTCAGAGGGAGCTTGTGAGAAAAATCAACATGATCACTTTCACTTTAGTCATATGAGACACAAAGACATTCACATTTAGACAGTATATTCAAAGGCACACACATTATGAGGGTGGTGGACCTACCTATAGTGCTGTGAATGTGAGGGTGGCAGGATGGGTGGATGGTGAGGTCTGGGTGGAGGTGAAGGTAATGGACGGGTAGAGGCGGGGTGGGGTGCGGGCCAGTGAGTGGAGGTGGGTTGGGGTGGCTGCATCTGGGCCGGGGACCTCGCAGATGGAGGCCGCCTGCAGACTGGCGTCAACAGACTCCCGACAAAAAGAGAAACTTCATCTGAAATATCAGCGCTGGCTCACAGTCTGACTCATGCATCATCAGAAATGGGAATGAACATTGACAAATGTTAATCTGCCACTTCAGCCTGCAGAACGCTGGTGAGACTGCTCCCATGATGCATTGTTAGGCAAGAGCCGCACCGATTGGAGGGAGAGCAGAAATCCACCCTTCCTCTCAGAAGACGGCCATGTTTTCACAAGTTCCCCCGGCAGGGTTCAGCAAAAGTTTACTGCCCACACAATCCTGCAACAGCCCTGGTCTCCAACACACTCATATATTCAAAGCTCCTACCCTGATGGAAATATATATCCCTTAACTCATATACCGTTATAGCATCAAAGTGCTTTGTATTTGTGTTAAGGTGCTTGGTGTCACCTCTGTCTCTGGTGTTTTCACAGTTAAACCTGTGGTTTGCTTTTTCTTCTTTTATGTTTTGACAGTGCAGCATTCAACCCATACAGTCTTCTCACAAACCAATATCTCTCTTTCGGCAACAAATGGCATTTGGTGTATAGTGCCAGCTATCAAAATGTCAGGCACTTTATGAGATGTGGGAAAATAGGGATAGTTCCGCAAATGGCTCATAGAAGCGTGGAACCCCTGAGAACGAACTCTTGACTGCACGTCTGAAAAGAGTCTTGGAAAAAAACTCTGTGGCACAGAAACTCTCTGTGGTGCTTTTCAGCACGCCTCCCTACAGACGACCCTGCAGAGAGAGCGATGTACGATAGAGATGCTTGTTGGCCCCTAATTTTAGCATATTGCTATTTCTGCATGAAGTAAAATAGTCTCAGTCCCACAAAAGAGTTTGGGCCATTTATGTTCAAGTCTTCTGACTTTTCAAGATCACTTTTAGGACCAATCTGACACAGGTGCAGCTGCAATTAATTAATACGCTCATATACACACATCCACCCACACACACTGTAAACTGTATAAATACAAACTAAGCTGAGGAGCCACACAAAGCAAAACAGAAACATGTGTTAATCTCCAAAAACACGAGCTCTCCTTAAAAAATTAGAGCCCCTGAGTCCTTCCTGTGCTCTTACCTGTTGTGTGTTGAGTTGGCAGACCCTGGCATGGCAGCTGCTGCCGCCTCCTGGGCCTTGCGGTTAGAGCTACCCAAAGAAGGAGGGCCCATCCCTGGCCCAGCTGTCTGGGGCATGCTGGGGGAGCTGGGAGCCATGGGTGGATACACCCTGTTCTGGCTGCCCGGGCCGTGGCTGCGTCCTGCAGGTATGGGCTGGCCGGGGCCCTGGCCGTGCATAGGGCTGCTCGCGTTCATTCCCAGACTGTTGGTCATACCGGGGCCGGGGCCGCTGTAGTTGGCACTGCCAGTCCCGCCGTAGTTGGAAGGTCGAGGGTAGTTACCTGGAAGAATATGGCGCATGTGAATGAGCCCACAATCACTGAAAATCTATCACACAGACAATGTCACTCAAAAGCTAAAACATGGGTTGTTGTCACTTGAGACATTTAACTTCCCACTTGAATTTGATAGATTGCTTACGAGAATGGCACAAAATGGCTGCTGTGAAATACTGTAGTCGCAGATGGGTGCTATGAATCACTTCATTTGAGAGAAATGGAGTGTTTATCAAATGCTTGTCAGCTGATACCCTTATACCTCCAACAGTGACACACATAACTATTACATCCATCAAGCAAATAATCCTGTGACAGATGACGAATGAGGAATATAAAGTGCAAAACTCAATTCTGATTCATAACCTCTATAACCTCTAGTGCATGTCAGAAAAATTGTGTGTGGTGCGGCATGGTGACATTTTGTCACAGCTGTAGGTTGCAGGATGGCCCTCGGAACAATTGCCAAGCTTAAGGCTGACTTTGTGAAACACTTGAGAGGAGCTCTAATCTGCAGTAAATGCTTTGTTGCTGCCCTGGAGTGCCACACGGCCACAATGCCAGAAGCTTTCCTAAGGCACACTTAAACCCCTCCATTTTGGCTCTAAAAGCTCAGCTTGACTCCAACACCAGCTGCAATAAGAGCCGAAAGAGAATAACCATGCTGTCATAGACAACGTGTACATACATATAGGCACACTGAAACACACCTACTGTACATGTCAGTGCAGTACACTCCCACATACACACACACACACATACACACACACGCCGAGCACATCACATTGTATTCCCTCTGCAGGCACTGGGCCTTTTCCACTGTGATGTTCCCTCCCTGGGACAAATCCCCTGCAAAATAGAAATGAAAAATGTGGCATCCTCCATTGTGAAGGGGGCTATTTATTTTGATTTGATTAAGGGTGCTTTAGTTGGGCCTCACTGCTTAATCCTCTGAGAATATGTCTGGAAAAGGGGATCAAGTCCCTTTAAAACCTGAAGGCTTTTGCGCGCGCTCAAACGAGGGAAAGTTGAATGACAATATTCCATACGGGGGGGAAAAAAACATCTCCGAAAATGGAAATGGCTTCTCAGTGTCCTCGAGCTGCTTCAGTGAAGACACTTTCCACATGACATAAGCCTGCAAGTCCAACAGAGGGAGAGAGCGGGAGAAAGCAGCAGAGGATGGGGGGGCGGAAAGGGAGGAAGACAGACAGACAGAAAGGTAGGGGGGGGAGAAAAACTCCTGCCCCCCCAACCCCCGAGATAGGATTTATATTGAATCAAAATAAAAGTCTTTCCCATAAAAGTCAGCGGCTCCGGTTGAATTTGTCCAGAAATTGTGATGAAATCTACTGTGGGAGATGGGAAAAGAAGAAGCGGATTATTTCTGGAGAGGCTTTGGTGAGTCGGTGAGCTGAGTACAGCTGACACCTGTCAAGGGTTTTGGGGCTATAATAGGGAAGCGTTCAGGAAGAAAGGATGTCTGCTAACGAACACAGGAGGATATGTATGGTGTACAGTACGTGTGTGTGTGTGTGTGTCCATCCGCTTGTCTGTCTGAGTGCATATATAATGCTTCTGAGACCTTGCAACCAATAAAAGACACTTATAAGCGATGGCCTACAACGTTGTGGAAAATGCTGGGAACAGGGCCCTGCAGCTACCTTCCTCTCGGCCCGGGTGGACGGGTTTGCTGCAGACGAACAAGGCCGCAGTCAGCGACCTCTCCCAGCCCTCTTTGGACAGCTGTGGAGCCCCATGTCATGGCTGCCTGCCATACATTCTCAATAGCCTGGGCGGACACTTTGTGGTTTTTGGCCCTCGTGACAGGCTGAGGCTCCAGCACACCTCCCGGGGAGTTGTTTATATCACACAGTCCCATTTGGACAATCTGCATTTTTTCTCCATTTTGGCGGACGAGCCAAAAGCCCCAAAAGCGGGAGTGAATGTCTGGAAGTTTCCATAATACAACTTTACTGTGGGAGGTGGGGGGGTGCAAAGCCAAAATTTAACTAAAGAGTTTTGTGTTGAAAAAATGTGTCATTAAGTCGACACGCTGCATCGAGAGAACGCATCAGTCTTGATGTACTACCACTGAAAATGTTCTAGTTGTGGGCTATGTTTGCCTCAGCTGACAAAGGAAAGACAGAGTAGCTGTGGGACTGGGTAAATGCTAAGCTTTCCTATGAGAGTCTTGCTCCGTCCTGACAAGAATGATTCACTTCCTGAAGGATTGGTGCTGCGCCAGAGCGCTTCTTCAAGGACAGATAGCGTACTAACCCACTTTTTAAAATGACTGAGAGCTCAACCCTGAAATTGTAGGTGTTTTCATAAGAGTCATTCATGCTTTCTAAGGCTCTGGAAGTGCCACTCAGATTACATTAGATGAGGGAGCCGGATCATTGTGGAGGCAAAAGACAAAATGCAGATAACTACAAAACACGTGTCATGTTTAAAGAACAATTACAACAAATATAACATTGAACATATCAAATTGAGAGAATCTATAATATTATAGTTTGTATTTGTTTGTTGAGAGTTTTTGACAACGTGGTCACATTATATAATCAAAAATGACTAATATTTTTATAGAAATACTTAGAAATAAGTTTCTGCAGGACAAGTCTGAAAAGTTAAAGATCAGCTTCTTACTTCATTCCTAACTTTCATCTTTCAGTTGATGTCTGTTTGGAAGTGAATAAAAAATCTTTTCTTAGCCATGACAGTTGCTTCATATAAGGTATTGTGTGTTGTGAGTAGTTGATGGCTTTTTGGTACAAACAACTTCAAAAAAACATTTGTCATTGAAATTCTACTTCCTATTACTCCAACAAGCCAGGAGAAAGAAATTTGCAGTGTTAGCATATGCACAAGTTAGCATTAACATACATGCACAGAAGTGTGTCATCTGCTTCACCTACTTTGCATGCTACTCATACTACCCTTGCAAAGCAATCAAGGAGGGACAAGAGGAAAAGAGGACAAGGAGAATGTCATTTCTTATTTGTCCCTTCTTGCATCCTTATGGCTGAGTCTTGGTTTCCTGCCTGTTTCTCGGGCACTTGGTGCCTTTGGGGAGTCTTGGTGGTATTTATAGCGCGATGGAGGGGAGGAGAAGGAGAAGGAGCGCTCATGGTGCTTCGTTCACAATTACATGGAAATTCCTAGCACGGTCACGCATTGGGCGGACGCTATATCCTGCGCCGGGTTTAATCCCTGCAGTCCCGCGGGAGAGCTGGAGTGTGACCGAGCAGATTAACGTCTACTGCTTCCTCAGCAGACTGGACCGTCCAATGCTAACAGCCGAGGCAGTCATTCTCCCGGCTACGGTGGAGTACGGTATGATGGTGCACCAACGCGCCCTCCGGATCTGTGAACTCCATCAATAAGGAGTGGAACGCAGATTACATGGCTGCATGCTTGAGCTGCCAAGGACAGGCGCAGGGCAGACCGTCCATGTCCACATGTGGCTGAACACAAATAAAAGAAGTGAATAACAGCGTTTTTCTCTTTTACATTTTTTGCAGATGTGCTGGTGGTTGGAGAAGGACGGCTTCAGTTGGGGAGGTGGCCAACAAAAGAAATGTAGTTCATTGACAAGAACAAGACACCCTGGTACTCATTTTGTTCCATCTTACTCAGGAGATACATTTTCTAAACCTTAGTATGGGTGCGATAATAGACAAACTCCTCTATTGTTCTCTTCTGATGCAACTTAATGCGTCATTCAGTTGCATTAAGTATAACATTACTTTACTGCAAACTGTTTCTAATACAGTTTAAACTGTTTTTTTAAACAATTTAAATATCTTGAATTTAGGCAGATTAGTTGACAACTGTCTGCAATATTGCATAGAAAAAACAACCAGCTGATTTCTTCACTTGCTTTATATGGTTGTACAACTGCAGTACACATGTATGACTTGCTGGGACAGAGGTTTTTTTTTTTTTTTTTTTTTTTGCTGCGTGTTCTCTTGCCAGAGGCCTCCACATCCTCTCCCAGCCACCTCAGCACCTTCCCCGGCAGGGTGTCTCAGCCTAAGCAGGGCTGGGGTGCGCCTTGGGGCTCCTGAGCTCCACACACTGTCAATTTCCTCCGAAAAACTCCACTCCCTCCCCCGGGCGCTGGCTTTTTTGGCTGAATTACACCGCGGCTCCAGCAAGGCACCAAGGCTTAAAAGTGCTGTCTGAAGCATGGTCATTACCAGTGGAGTGCTTAACCCCACGAGGGGGGGCGGAGAGGGGATGGAGGGAGCTATGCGATGGGTGGGAGAGAGAGAGAGAGAGAGAGAGAGAGAGAGAGAGAGCAGAGCTGAGGCAGACTCAAATCTCTTTCCTGTAATGGCCTGATATCCTCCTCCCCGTCTGTCTGTGTGTCCACTGTTCTCAACATGCTGGCTCTGTACCATGTCCAAATGCATGTCTTGAGAACAGCTGTTGGAGTCATTTGAGTCCTGAGGAGAGCCTGATATCACCACGCAGTACGAGATCAGTTTAACTTTGGATAAACAGGGCTTTCAAAGGACAGCCATAAACATTTAGCAGCTTAAATATTTTTTGGAAATGCTCGGCAGCCCGCTCGCTTTAAGAGCTCTCATTTAGACGCCGAGAAAACAGCAAAGGGGGGTTGGGGAGGGCTTTGGCAGGGTTCGACTTTACATCAATCAGGAAGAAAACCTTTGGTTGTAGACTAGGAAGCAGACTTATCTAATCAAAGATCTTTGGAAATAACTATTAAATATTTTAGTGCTGTTTGTCGAAGAGCCATATCCTCCTGCCTTCTCATGTATCACCATAACTGTATGTTGGAAGGAGCTTATGTAGTCACAGAGAGTTACACAACACCAAAACACTTATTACTATTATTACTTATTTTTGGTGTTGCTATAAACTGTGCTGGTACGTGTGGCAACCATGATTACTGAAAATACTGTATCTCACACGCCATACATACAAACGCCATTTAAAGGCCCAAGAATTTGGTTCTCCCAGCGCTGGCAGACCGGCCAAGAAAAACAGCAGAGCGCAGTTCAGAAACTTGTGAGTGCGTTTCTGTGTTGGCTAATGGCTGGCTAATTTGTTAGTGCGCTAGGGAGAGAGAAGGGAAGCAGATGGAGCTGTCATTAAGAACAATGACCAGCAGCTGTCTGCCCTGTTCACCCCATAGCCCCGACCATGTCCTGGAGTTCATATGAATGGCTTCCAGTACTGAAGGAGTTAGGAGTTGTTGTTTCATAGTTCCGATTGACAATTTTTGTATGGCGACAACATGTTCTCGAAAGGATGGAAATGTGAGGGAAATGCTGCATTTACCAGTTTAAAGCGGACATTTTACTGTGTTTTTACATTAGGGTGAGGCTGCGCTCAGACAGACAATAGCACTGGATCAACAAACAAATCCTTCTAATTAATTTTGGTGAGAGCAATCAACACCTCTAAAACCATTTCAACAACTGAATATTATACAAAAGCAGGGTTTATTGCAGGGCTATTGTATTATATTTTATTATATTTATGATTATTTTATTTATGAGTATATTTTATAATTTGCTAATCATTTCTGAAATATACTTAATTGAAAACAGCACAAAGAAAATATATTCAATGTTTGATGTCATCAGCCTCATTGATTTTGTAAATAACTGCTTATTCTGAATTTGATGGCAGCAACATGTTTCAAACAAGTTGGAACAGGAGCAACTAAAGACTGTGAAAGTTGTGGACTGATCCAAAAACACCTGTTTGGATCATTCCACAGGTAAACAGGTTGATTGGTAACGGGTGACAGTATCATGTTTGGGTATGAAAGGTTCATCCTGGAAAGACTCAGTCATGGTTGTGAGGATGAGGCCAGGTTGGACTTTGTCAAACACATGACTTATAAATGAGATTAATACATGGACGCAGGAACACTTTGTAAAACTATTGTTAAATCTGTTTTGTTAAATAATTTTGTTCTGTTTTTATTCATGCTTTACACAGCATCCTAACTTTTTGGAATCAGGGTTGTAGATAAAGTAGGTAACAAAAGAGAGAGGATCCATATTTTGTATTTGTGCTCTTCAAAGTACCGTGTACAGATACAAGTGTTGTCGCTCAAGAGGCACCATGTTTTTGGTGCTGGCTGTGCTACTGTCTGAACATATCCTGGAGTACTAATGGATCACAGATGCAGGTCAGTTGCAAGTATATTAAATTTGAATGAGAGTATACAACCATATATATAGATATATATGCTGTATACGTGTGTGAGGAGAAGACAGCGGTCTGAGCTGCTCTTTCTGTTTCTGAAGGGAACATCTCTGCTGTCGTCCCAGTGAGATTTCACGCTCATCTGCCTCCGGAGCTTCTTCCAGGCTAGTCCGCCACGCTGTCGCTCTCTGCTTACTTTATTTCTCTCTTTCTCTGTGCTTACTGGGCTGTCAGCCCAGACAAAGTCACATTAAGAGATAAGAGTGGGTGGAGAAGGGAGACCAAATACCAAATACATTAGGGCTATTAATCAACATTAACAAATGTGAGGGAGAGGCCGCAATTTTGGGAAAACGCACGTACGGATGGGCGCATTTATCAAGGTGACACATTAAAACACACATTTACCAAAAAATACCATAATGTTTCGTCTGGTGTGTCGCCAAAGGCAGAAAATGAAGTACAACAGCAGATGTCAACGTTTGTTGGATGGCTAGGAGTTGTACGTTGGAGAAAACAAGCGAGCAGAGAATGCTTCATTAAAGAGAGCGATCCAAACTTTTTTTTTTTTCAAAAATTTCCCTCGAATCTATGATTTGTTGTTTGTTCCTCAAGTAATTTTTTTTCTGGAGTATCAGAAAAGGGACTGATGGTGGATGTAACTGATGTACCAAATCAAACAGGCCTATACGCTGTGATAGACTGAGCCAGTCGATAGCTCCGATATCTGGAACAACTGCAGTGACAGCTTGCATGAGCATAAAAGTTAGGCCTCAAATCTAGCACGCTAACTGGATATATTCACTCGCAGCACATATTAAAATGTGAATTAATATACTTTTAATCTCTTGAGATACTTTCTTTTTAGTTTCAAACTGCAAAATTACTAATGTTTTGGGCCATGTGTGTATGCTTTGTACAAAAAGCTTCATTCTCTGACTACAGTCCCCCCCCCCCCCCCCTTGTGTGTGAGATAAAACATTAATCTGTTGTAAATACAGGACAGACTGGATACATGAATGAGTTGTGAAGTTCAACACGTCAAACACAATAGACGTCTTATTAGAGGAAGAGACTGTTTGCTTTTAAGACGTGACAGTCCCAATCACAAGTAAGGTGTCAGAAATCCCTATTTTTGGTTCTGGATTTGGCGTTAGGGGAAGTGTGAGGCCTGCTTTTACTTGGTATCTAACATGTATCTGAAGGAAATTTAATAAATATCCACACAACATGTCTGAGTAGGGAAAGATGACTAATGGATTCTGAAAAACACTTCATTTTCTTCGAGAGACTTTAAAAACGAAGGGGCCCTTTTCTGTGAGGCGACCCTGAAAACACTGAGCCTGACGACAGGATCGGACATCATCATTCAGTGGCTAAACCTCAAGACGTGTCAGTCTGCCTTGTCAGTCTGGAGCTTCCTCATAATCTTATCATGAGGAGGGCCACAAGGTCCGTCCAGGGTTCAAATGTCTCATGAATATTCTGAGAGTGGCCCCTTCAGAAAGCGCAGTTTTTAATGCCCACAGTGAGACCCACCACAGAGGATGAGAGAAGACTGTAGCCATGAGTGTATAGAAGTTGTAGAGAAAGATAGATAGAGTTAGAGAGTGAAACAGAGGATGGCTATGTCTTTCAAAATGAGTCTTTTTGTATTCCTCATTAGCAAACTCTCTTTGAAACCAATGACACTCATGTCAAGGCCCAGTGTGACAGTGAAATGAGGGCCAACAGTCATCAAAAAAGACAAATGTGGCTTTCCCATCTGAGGCCAAACTCCTCTATAACCCCTCAATGAATGACACACGAGGTATTCATCGCTCCAATAAGAAGAGTCAGAAAGCAAGTTGTTCAACAAATCTGATGTCATGTAAAAGTCAACACAGGAAGTCAACACAGGGCCTGTTTTCATAATTAATAATTCATCATAAAGTTTGAAAGGACTCGTAGGTTGTGGGAAATCAAATTTTCTCACTTTTGGTTTTCAATAGTCTTTCTTAAATGGAAGGCCTAAAAGTTACATCCTCTGTTTCTGACAAAGAGTGACAGGAGTTGTTTTATGTTGTTTCAATGAGCCTTGATCCAAGGACTCAATTTCTCATTAGCGCCCAGATAATGACACATTCCTGCTTAAAGGAATTTGCTGAAATTTAGGGTGACTGACTTTTTGGTCAAATGACAAATATAGACTCTTTTGTATTTTCAATAGATTATTGGCACAGGTGCTCTAAGCAGACACTTCAGTCAACTCAATATGAAGCCCATGATAAAGTGTTAAGGCCTGGTCACACATGGTTAGTACATTTGCTAAAGTACAGAGGTTAGTACATTTGCTAAAGTAATTCCACATGAATTATTAGCGTAGAGGTCCACCTTGGTGAACTTGTCCCTCAAGTTTGCGCCATTGGCCAATACCAAAGAGTCTTGATAATACTGACCTTTAAGAGAATGGACAGAAATGGAGTCCAAATTCAAGGAAACTGTTGTAGCTTATTAGCTGTATTGAAGCATCCAGTCTTATTCAATCCTCCTGTGTTGGTGTATCAACTGCTCCCCAAAAGGGGACTGGTTTCTTTTTCTGCCAGTCAATATCAGTCTGTATTTTATCTGTAAGACTCGTGATTTAATGCCTTTGTTTGTCATCTGTGATGTGAAAACATGAGATTTTCACACAGTCAGAGAAAGTATGCACCCTGCTCTTATTTCAGTTGTAAAATCCCAGCACACAATAAAGCGTCTCTCCAGCCGGGCTGCTGACAGTGCTGTCAACTGAAGAGTCAAACACAGTTGATGGCAGGAGAGGAGGATGTACCACCGTCTGGTTCAGCAGTGGTTTAGCTGACTTCACTGACCATCATCATGGGAACAGCGAGCAGGGAACAAAATGCTGGCCCCTGTTTCTATCACCCTTCTCCACTTCCCTCGCAGTTTTGAGACTAATGTGAGACTTGGTTTGTAAAGTTCACAACATGCCATGTTGTTGCTAATACATTACTCTGTGTACAATAACACAGCTGAAAAACAAAAATGCACTGATAAGACTGACAAAATGTGAGTCATCTCTCCTGATGACTCCAACTGTTGACTTTTAGGGGGCAGCCCTACAAAATACTAAGGGCAAGTAAATGGCACATAGAGAAAACAGAAAGAGGCTTGGGGAGCTGACAAGCACTAGCATGTTCTGGAGACTTCTATCAAGTGTAATTGCACCAGTGAAAACAGGTTTTAATGTGTGTTGAAGTAATGTTTGTAATGATGTACATTTAAGTAAACAGGCTCTAACCTTGGTGTCCATACTGTGATCCTTGAGGTCCATAAGGGCCTGAGGGGCCGCTCTGGGAATAGGGACCCATTCCAGGATACAATGGGCCCCCAGGTGAGGAGTGGGGGGACATGGGAGGTCCAGACTGAGGAGAAGCAAACTGAGAGGTAGCCTGGTTCCTCTGCATGTTGGACATGAACCCTGCAAGACATGAATACACATAAAAAACAACGTCAACACTTAGCTTAAAGTGCTAAATGTGTGAAACTCAAAGAGCTCTTCAGTAGTGAATGTGCCTGCTCAGTGAAATCAAATTGTTGACTGAGGGAGTGATGCGTGATCATTCTCTAGCTCAACAAATTGGGATATCCATTCAATTTTCCCATGTAAAGAGACCCTTCCTTTTGATAAAAGCCCTAATCCGTTACTCAGGCTTTGGCTCCTATTACTCGTAGATACACATCAGCAGTAGGTGATTCAAGGGAGGGGATACCACTTGTTGGCAATATGACCAAAACGCATCCCCCTTGTTAGCCTACCACCCCCGGTCTACATCCATAGTGGAAGAGAGAGTGCAGTCTGTCTGACTTATTGATTCTTTGTTCTGACTTTTGGACAAGTTTAAATCTGTGGCCCCAAACATGGCTCTAATGAAACACGCACAAAAACTTATAATAGTAACCCTGAGCACAAATAAACACACACCTGGTGTGCTCACACACACACACATGCATCAGAACGTTAAGTGAACTTTGTCAGTGGTGAAAGCACAAGTCTGCCTTGCCTTAAAGATGTATACCAGCAAAAGCTGAGTCTACGTGTGTGTCTGGGTGTATATATGACAGAATGGATCCAATTGAGCAAAATAAAAAATCCAAACGTGTGCTCCACTCTCCACAGAATAAGCTGGCGATTTGACCATGGCTACTGTGTTATTCTAAGCTGTTCTGTCAATAGATGTGTCAAAGCCTCTCAGGCCCGAACTCGGCTCCACCATTCAAATTGACATTTGGAGCGATCCTCGCTTGGGCTTCGCTCTTTCAAGCCGACCCGTTCGTTTTTAAAACCCACAGAAAGGTCTCCCAATCCACCACGAATGGGGAAAGGTCGCTGGATGGCCATTGAGGGGAAAAGAGAGGGTGTGTGTGTGTGTGTGTGTTAGGAGGGGATTCAGTATTGCAGATTAGGTGTAAATGGATTGGGCCTGCTCGACTGTAAACTTTGATAGCTATCCGCTTTGTTGAATGAGCATGCACAGGCCGACTCTTTAGTGAGTCTGGGGTTTAGGGAAAGGACGGTGCTGGAAAGTGCAAGTTGACACTTGTATAATTCTTTGTTTCTGCTAAGAGAGCAAGAGAAAATGTGAGGAGAGACGAGGGAGATGAAAGTTTAAAAATGCTATGTGTGTATTCACTATATGCTTGTGTGAACACACGTGTGTACAAATTTGTGTTTCGGAGCATGTGGGGGGAGATAACGAAATAAGAGAGCGATAAACACTGTTTGTGTGTGTTTGTGTGTGCGGGAAAGAGACGGAGGCCAAGAAAGGGAGAGAGAAAGTGTGTGTGGGAGGGAAAGACAGTGCAACGGAGGGAAAGAGCGATTGGGGCCTGAAAGTGCTTAGGCTGCGAGTGCTGGGTTTAAGGAGCGAGGACATTATTGTAATGTTTTGCTTCCATTAGGGTAAGGGGATTCTGGAGAGGAGGAGAAAAAAATTACAGTGTGTAATATCGCACTTTAAATTGCCTGGAAAATGGATGAGGAGAGGAACATTGTGCAGACAGTGCTAAAAGCAAATAACACATTCAAGGATTTCTCTCTCTCTCTCTGCTTCGTTCCCTCTCCACACACACATAAACACACACACACGGGCACGTAAACCTTTTTCTCTTTCTGGCAAAGCAAAGGAAGCTCTCAGCCGGACAACAACAACAACAGGCAGCCGGCGAAGCACGCGAGAGACATTGGAGGGGAAAAAAGGGACATTCGGGCGGATTTATGGAAATGAGGAGTGGAGAGAGGCTCTTAGGGAGGAAGGCACTTGAGCAAAGTGGGGCGGACGTGGGGGGGTTAATCCTAGCTAGGAAAGCAGTGAAAAAACAACAGCCAGTCCTGTTAACGGGGGCTGTTTTCCTGGACTGGGCTGGGGAGGGCTGGAGGTTTACAGGCATTAGAGAGCAGCATTAAATCTCCAGCTTGATTTCATCATGTTGGGAAATAACCTTTTACAGTCCCTCTCTCTCTCTGTCTTCATCCGTCCACTCCCTCTGTCTCTCTCTGATGCTAACTGCTCTTCAGTGGGTGATCGAGAGGGAGCGTCACAGTCATTCCATTAAGGTTACATCCTAGTCTTTCAGGTTTTTTGCAATGTTGTGTGGATGCAGATTTTTTTTTTTTCCATGAGAAATTCGGCTGTTTTTAGTAATACTCGAGAAGTGGCCGTAATTGCTGGAAACAATTTCCTGTTTGGCGGGCGCATGTGGCCTGTGGGTTAGCAATCATGTACAAGCCTTTGGCAACAAGTTGTGGCCAAAAATGAAGTGGCTCTATAAAAAAAACACACACTCTGACTTGAACAAAATCCAGGATAAGTTGACTGAATTTTGACCGTTACATATTTACCAAACCATAATTTCATCATGACGATGAAGCACAATGCTAAATCCTTGTGTCTGCGTGTGAGAGCACTTAGCCTAAACTACAACTATCATCTGCTCCAGCATGTGTTTAAAAAGTTAGTTTTAAACACATGCTGGCGCTGTCAAGAATGCAGAGAAATATGAAAGGTGTAAAGTGGGTGGTATATTTGCTGAAGAAACTCAGTTTGGAGCAGCAGAAGAAAGAAGAACAAAGTCCTGCATGGAGCCAAACCATCCATGTTGTTTGTTTACATCTCTGTGCTAATGTCTTGTGATCCAAGTCCTCCTGTTCCTTTCGAAAATCTTTCATTACAACCATTGTTGGTGCATTTCTCTGAGCTTTGCTAACACACTATTTCTGTTTTTCTTTGTTCTGGTCTCTTCTCCTCATGCACCCCTCGCTGGTGTGGAAAGCAAAAAAAACAAAAAAAACATAAAAGTTTGAATTTCTAAGTATACAGCCTGAGTGTTATGTGCAATCTTGATTCTTTATGGAAACTATTTACGCTGTACATACACAGAGACTACACTGCATAACTTGTGTCATAAGGACATGTGTGGCAGTTTCACTGAAGCAAAAATGTCATAAGCACACACATAAATCTACTTTACAAACATTAGCCTCTGTATAATCTTTGTAGACTTACAACCTTCACTATTCTCCTGCCAGACACCAAACACGCATACCTCTCTCCTGAGCCATAGGCGAGCGGGGGATTGGCGGGTGGCCTCCATCTGGTCCATTCCCAGAGTTCTGTGGGGCCATAGTGGAACCTGCAGAACAAGAAGAAGTCAGGACATTAAAATTCACATCCACTTGATGCTGCACTGAGTTGACACATTTCAGAGTTACAATGGTTCAACCCGGCCTCTGAAACAAATGCTGTCACAATAAAAGAAATTGTTTTGCATGAATTGAATTCTCTTCTTTGCATGAAAGCAAGGTCAATAGAAAATGGATTTATATTTCTTTGAAAATTGAAGGAAACTGCAGGAACTGTTGTAACAATAAAGAAGTGATGGGCCACGTCTGTCTCTCTGCATTTCTTTCAATTGCACACAAGTCACCTGGTTCAAAGAGGTTTTCTGCCATTTGACTGCTGAAAGAAAAACAATGTTATCAGTATTAAGCTGAAGGTTTTTTTTTTTGATTGAAACCATCCTGAATTTCTTGAGCTTCGAGAGGGTTTGATGCCAAATTCAGCCTTTACAGACAACGAGAGCTCAGCACAATGGCTATACATGAAGTTGTTTGTGATTCAGTATTAGCTAAATGACAAATGCACTTCCAGAGGACATATCAAGTCATTGGACCCTGTGCCACTTCCTTGTGTAAGCATTAAAACCAGAGTGATCCCCTATAGAAAACCAGAGCCATTTGAGGTTCATTGATTAGGTGGTTGTGCAGGTCTTTGGGCTGCGCCTGTTCCATTGAAATCCAATAGTGAGTTGAGAGTCTGATTAGGACAATGGCAGACAGAGACTATGGCGGATTGATTTGGCCTAGAGGAAGGAGAGCGATGGCAAATTAACCTTTTATCTTTGGATTCAGACCTGAGACAATGAGGAGAGGGAAGGAGAAGGAGAAAAGCGGTTTGTTTTTTCAAACTGTGCTGGTTGTGGTTTGCTGTGGAGGAGGTGACGCTATTCAACTGTACATGTTCAGTGATGATTGTCAGTACATATTTTTACAATTACTGCATATGAATAGACTTGCCTGTATAGAAATAGGACTATGTGCCAAAAGGAATTGTTTACTCAGGATGATGCATTATGAAGTGCAGGAGTTCTGTATTACAACAATTTGGCTGCTACAGTGTTCTTAAAACTTACAGTGAATATAAATCCCTTATTATAAAGGAAGCACTTCACATTATTCAATCACACTGTAGAAAGTGTGCTCTTTCGAGACGCGTGTCCGTGCATGTGTGTGCGTGCATGCGTCTGTGTGTGTGTGTGTGTGTGTGTGTGTGTGTGGGTCCACGGTAGCAGTACTACATGACTGGAGGTGGCACACTCTCCACATAAACAAACCCAATTAAGTCAACATAATTGCTTTGCATAAAACTGCATAAACAACATTTCCATACACCCGGCCGCCTACACACACGCGCGCACGTGCACACACAGACGAAAAAGTAATTGGACAAACAAGTGTAAATAAACACACTCAAAACACAACACAAAGAAACACGCGTAAGAGCACAAAGACATATAGGATATGCGTTGATATATTCACACACACACATGCACACACACACACAGGCCCCCTGCCTCACACATGAATAGATCCAGCGGCGCTGCTTCAAAGAGGGAATATTCGATTAGTTACTCAGTCACCATGTGGCGGGAGGGAAGGGGAAATGTCAGCGTGTGAACGTTAAAGAAACTATAAACACTCGTACGTGCTTCTATGTGCCAATGTACCAGCTGTGAAAGAAGTACTCCTTGACTTCAAGTAAAAGTAGTAATTCCAAAGAAATGGAAAAATACAATATTGCAAGTAAAAAAGTCTAACAACACAAGCAGTACCAAGAAACTGTGACAAGGTAAAAGTACTTATTATGCACCAAAGCCCATTTATTTTTCTATGGTACATATTTATTAGAATTAGATTATTGTTATTATTAATGATGCAATGATGTGTAATTGGAGTTTAATTCATGCAATGCATCATATTTTTTTTAAATGATCATTTTTTTTGTAAATCGAAATCGGCAAAGTAACTAATAATTACAATGTAGCTATAAAAAATTTAAAAGAGCAAAAGGTACAATATGCGTGTCTGAAATATAATTCAGTAGAAGTATTAAATAGTAATAATGGAAATATGCAAGTACATGTACCTCAAATTATACCAATGTAAAGCACTTTAAAAAATGTGCTTGCTCCAATCTGCTTGTACAGTCATACACCTGTGCTTGTTTCTGCATCAGTGTGTACATGAACACTTCATTGTACTGTTTGTGTAGTATCTGTTTACGTGTCTGACTGGAGGAACCTAAAACCTCTTGGAGAGGGTCATGGCCACTTGTTGCCAGAGGGACAGATTTAGCTGCAGCACAGGATTAGATGGGTGGATGGCTAGTTAGGATGAAGTACGCAAGCAGGAGTTTACTGAACCCTTAAACTTTGGTAGTCGACCCAATGATAAAAAAACAGCCTTTGTGTGTGTGTACGTGTGTGTGTGTGTGTGTGTGTGTGTACATGTGTGTGTTTGTGTGTGTGTTTGTGTGTGTGCAGGGATGCATGCCAGGCACCAGCCATGCTGTCAGACTCTGTTTGTTTGGATGGCAGAGTGGTGGTGGCAGCAGCTTGTACTGTATGTGTGTGTATGTGTGTATGTGTATATGTGTATATGTGTGTGTGTGTGTGTGTGTGTGTGTGTGTGTGTGTGGCACTATGAAGGTACAAACAGGGAACAGTGCCCTCCATGCTCCACTTCTCTCTCCATACACCCATGTAAATTGTCACCAGAGATGAGATTAATGCAAAGACATACGAGTGTGCGTTTGTTTGTGTGTGTGTGTGTGTGTGTGAGTGAGAGGGGAAAAGAAGAATGACAAGACACAGAGAGCCTTGTTGAGAAAGAGGAAATTGAGAAACAGATGAGAGTGGAGTGGTAGTATAGTAGAGTCTGACAGGGCCTCACCCCTCCTCCCCTCTTTCTCCCCAATGAGCGAGTGCAGCTCAGAGCACTTCGTAATTATTTCACTACCAATTACTGTCCAAACAAAGCCTCTTCTCACATTTTCTCACTTCCTCCCTTGCTTTCCTCCTCTCCTCTCCTCTCCTCTCCTCACTATCATTTTTAACAAGGTGCCATTAAATAATTACGTCCAAATAAAACAAACAGGCTCCACAGTGAGTCCTGGCACGTTTAATCCGTCCCATTAATAATTCATATGCTGAATCTTTGACGAGCACTTTTTCTCCACACGTGCTGCTGAGAGAGACAGAGAGAGAGAGAGAGAGAGAGAGAGAGAGAGAGAGAGGGAGAGAGAGAAGCTAAATGTCAGCAGGAGCTGACTGTATATCTTTGCCTGTCCACAGAAAAAAAGTCAGTCTTTGCTGGCTATGAATGAAAATGTAAAACAAATAAATGGGAGGAAAATTCTTCCACCATCCAGAGCATCATTTAATATTTGTGTTGATCCATGTGAAAGCTTGTCTGGCTGTAACTATGTACATTGTGTAACTGTCTGTGTGACTTTCTATGCATGTGTATCAGTATATGTGCATTTTTGAGTACTTCTTTTTGTAAAATAAATAAATATAGAAATCTGAAATTATGTTTTTGTGTCCTTTTTATTGACTGTGATATTTTGAATATTTGAGATCTTTTTTTTGTGCCAATTTATGTTCTTTTCAGTCTTTAACTATGTCTGTTTTATTGTGTGTGTGCCGTCTCTGTAACAGTGTTTAGATCTTGTTGCTTATAGTGCAAGTGTTCCCATAAGTGCTCTATAACACAATTAACACATGGCAATGGTAAAGCATGGTAATACTCTTGATGACTCTCAGCCTGCATCTTTATCCACTGTCTTCAATTAACACCTCCACAAGCACCCAGCTGAGCACACGCATATAAACATACACAACTACATACACAATTAAAAGAAGTGCATAAAAAAATCCCCACCACTGGCATCCATACATATTTAGTTTTAATGGGAACATTGTATAAGTATTTTAATTAACTCCAATTAATATACACTTTGTGACTGGATGATTCTATTCTGAAAGAACTGAATACCGTTCCCATAGAATCTGTGATTTCTGGTGGCGGTTGTTGATTCACGAGAGCGCACCTGTGCAAATGTTTATCCTTAACACTGACCCAGCAGAGACCACTAGGCTTTATAGATGAACAGATGCGATGTTGTGATGCCGTTGATGGGAGCTTTAGAAAGACGAGACCTGCTGCGTGAAGACCAAGAGCAAACAGGAAGCTGACAGGAACGAAGACGCTGTTTTGGAATAGCGCTGAAGAGTCAAATAACTGTAATTTCCTCTTTGTAAAAAGGCACTTAGCGAGCACATCCATTTTCTTCTCTTTCCTCATGATACAAGGCAGCAGGGCCAGAAGTAATGGGAGTTCATTGCGTTGTTGGAGATAATGCTCCTCGCTAAAAACCCAATGCACATTTTAAATTTCTCCTCCGCAAGGACTGTCGAGGCAACCCTGAGTCTCCTTTGAAGAGAGGGAGTGTGGTCTTTGAAGCTTTTTTTCATCAGGGTTTCAAACGCAAATGCTGGGGAAGTTCAAAGCCGAGGGAGAGTACTCGTGGCCATTTCTGTTTTGTTTCAGGGCCCTGGTAATATTAAGCTTAGAAGCTCCTGTGTGTCTTTGTGTGTGTGTGTGTGTGTGTGTGTGTAATGCCAATGAAGAAAAGTCAACCTGAGAGTCAATGAAAAGACTTTTATTAATTGCAGATGAAAGGAAGGTGTGGGTGTGCATTAGCAGACATGAGTGTACATGCTTGTAAGGGTGTGCAGATATACGTATATACCGAGACGCAGCGATGCCTGTCTGCGTGTCTATACACACACACACACACACACACACACACACACACACACACACACACTTCCTGGCTATTTCTCACAAATACAGAAGACCCCCTAGAGCAGCAGGGGCCATTTTTGCTAAAGTGAGGTAACGGCGGTGAGCACTAATAGACCGGTGTAGAATACAGAGAAAGGGCTGCTTCAGCACCATCTCTTAATACAACCCTTAGGCTGTAAATGCACACACACCTGCACCACCCAACACACACATACACACACGCACACACACCAAGGTAATATCCCCTACTTGCCGTGTCTTTAGGGGAAAGAGGCAGATAAACAGCGGGCTCCAATAATGGTGGTTTAGATCTCAATGGGTGCGAGTCAATGCCTCTCCAAGCCGGGGGCTAATGCCAGTTAACTCTCCCTGTAGGGGACGAGCGCAGGCCTGCAGTGGCTCGCAAAACAAGCGCTCTCCCAAGATCCTCATTACTTCCAATGCTGAGTAGCAACTGTAAGTAAAGCAAAACTGCAGCTTAAGCTAAAAAACAGCGAGTGGGATGTGGGGGAGGGAGAGCGATGGAGTGAGAGAGAAAGCAAGAAAATAGGTGTTGGGGAGGGAAAATAATTGCGCTCTGTTAGGGTTCGGTTAGGGTTTTCCAGTCGGACGGAGTTAGAATGGGATTTCTCTAAACGGCTAACGCAGCAAGCCAGCGCCATTTTTTTTTTTTCCTGTTTTGGCCGACGGTGTGCTTTGTGAATATAATGTCTGCAGGGAGGGCATTTTGCTGTTTCACTTCGAACACGAGCAGCCATCAGGAGGAGGAGAGAGAGAGGCATGTGGGAGTGTGTGTGTGTGTGTGTGGGGGGGGTAGATGTGTGGATGGGGATGAATACAGGAAAAAAAAAGGAGGACAGAAGTGGAGAAAGAGAGCTGGAGGAGAGATGTGGAGAAATAAGAGGGAGGAACAGAGGCAGAAACGTGGATGGAAAATTCAGTCTTGTTCCTCGGTGGGAGGCCTGTACCACAGCAATGCTCTGAGCGAAGAAAGCAGCGGAGACAAACAGCGATGGGGAGGAAAGGGTGGGGACAAGGGAACGTGAGACACAAGAGGGAACATAAGAGAAAGCGAGCACGATAAAAATAATGAGAGAAAGAGAGAGGGACAGGGACAGCCAGAGGCAGTGTTCCCACCACGCAGCCTCTCAGGGAGTGGTGTGACTAGAAAACTCGCCCGGCTCCGCACACTCCACACTGCAAAACACACTCGCATAAAAACTCACCCCCACCCCACCACCCTTTTCCACTGCTTTCTTGTAATAACTTGCACCACTAACAGAGAAAAAAATATAAGTTTTTGGCTGAACGTCCCTGCGGCATCTTTTCTGGTCCGATATTTTGCAGCTCGTAAATTAGTTTTTTTTCCCCCCGTTCGTCTGGGAAGTCGTTTACTGACATTGTTTTTTAAAAAATGGCCACTTTTATGCATGCAATCCTGATCTGAGGTCATTACTCGGGTTCCTTCCAGGCATCTGTGTTTGACCTTTGACCTCAGCGTGGAAAAAGACCAGCATCGTTGCGAAATTGTTTTTTTCTATCTGTGGTTCTCATTATCATAATTAGATAGAAATATATTTTCTGAAATGTTAAACTGAAAGCAAACCACGGGCTACGCTGGGGGACGATGTAAAGGACAAGAGCGGATGTAAAGCGGGTTGGAGGAGATTCATTGGGACGGACCCGTAAGCTAACTAACTGGACAGGCCTGGCCTTCTCACCCTCTCTATCTCCCACCCTCTATCTATCCCTCCTTCCCCTCTCCCTCCTCCACTTGCCCTGACCTCTCTGTCCTTTCCAGGCCCTGGAAGCACTTGAAGCGGAGCGCAGATACACAGCTTAAACTCTCCCGAGCGCTCGCCCGCGAGCTCCAATCACCTCTTTAAAAAGAAAATAAAAACTTGGAGGGGTGAGGAGAGATGGAAGAGGGAGGAGAGGAGAAGCAGAGGAGAGGGAGGGCAGGCACTGTTAACTGGACCTCGGAGGAGAAGAGAGAGAAAAATGGAGGAGGGAGAGATGAGTATTTGTGATTTTCTGCAGCAGACAGTGTGAGCTGGGCCATGGAGGAGTGTGGATGTGCTCTGTGTCAATTAGTAGCTGCACAATGTGGAAAAGTATTGCAGTTTGACCCTCAAAGTGAGGAAGATGCTCAGACGCAAATGTGTAAACACAGGCACACACACACACACACAGAGATGAAAATACCACCAACCACGGACCAGATCTGAAAACGGGCATAAATACAGACAGGCCTGATCTAGTTTACTTTATCTTGTTAAAGCCTTCCAGTCTAAAACAAACACACATTGCCGTGGTGGCAGGGACACGAGGTTACTACTTATTTTCTAAGTGGTTAAAACGGTCAGTTATTTAAACAAAACAGAGCTTTTATAGGAGGAAATTTATTTTGATAATACTATTCCTTCAGTGATAACAGCAACAGTCTGGGCAAGCCATGAATGGCAAAACATTCACCTAAAGTTTCTCTCTCCATTAATCTATATATAAATTAGGGTCCAAAAGGCTGAGACGACCAGTCAAGATACTTCCGTTTTGCATTTGTTAGAATGTAAAACAATTTGAATTATCAGTTTAGTAATTTGAGAATATGTGATGTGTTTGCTTTAATGACAGCATGCACTTGAGCTGGACTCTGTATTTATGCAAAACCTTCTGAACCATGTTATCACAGCTTGATTTGACAATGCTCCAAAAAATTGTAGATGTCACAGACTTCGTCAGTGCTCAAGTGCTGCCATAAATGTTCAATGCTGTTGAGGTCAGATGATTATGGAGGAAAGGTCATGACAGTTAGGACTCCTCAGTCTTCAAGTAGTTTTTGCAAAGGTCATCATCCTGCTACAGCATGAATCCTTCTCCACAGTGATACAAACCAGAGGCTAGAACATGTCTCTAAAGAATAAAATGGTACTTCTCCTTAGTCAGGGTGGGGTCAGTTTGGTGCAGGTTTCCAACTCTAGAGTAGGTAAAACACCCCCAGACTTGAATATTCCCACCACCATCTTATTTTACCTTGCCATCATTTGCTGTGAATTGATGGCATTTCTTAGTCAACTTAAAGTGTTTGGCCTTGTTTCCTCTCCCAAGAAAGAGTTTAGAAACTGCTACTCGTCCTCTGATACACTACAAGACAGCCTTCTTTGGACAGTGCTTTTGCTGATTGGAGATTGCAGAACCTCAAAGATTTCTTCATTTTACATGTCATAACGTCTTAATTTTTTTAAACTTGGCATCTGTTCTCTGGAGTTTTGTGCTTTCTCATCTCACTCCTGTTGCTTTCTGCAGGTATTTCTGTCTCCGGAGCTGTAGAGTCTGGATCTGTGATTGCAAACCACCCACTGCCGCCATGTTCCTGCTTAACACCTGCTGCTACAATTATTATTATTATTATTACTTTAGATCTCTATGTGGAACTTGCATTGTGCTGCTGTATGTTCTCTCTACTTATGCTCTTTGTCTCCCTGTCTTGCTCTCTCTCGCTCTCTCTCTTTCCTCACCACTGTCACCAAGTGCTTGCTCATGATAAGAACTGTTAGAAAAAAAAAGTGAAAGTGACCTGAGATAACTTCTATAGTGATTTGGCGTGACATACATAAAAATGTAATCTTCAGATTAACATTAGAGATTTTTATATGGTCTCAGAAAAAATTCCAAACGCTTCTATAGAGGTCATACAGGGTCAATGGATGGCTAAGGCCTTCATAGACACAAGATCTCAATCCAATTAAACTCTCCAGTACAGGTATGAGCAGTATTGAGCAAGTGCCAGCTTCAGGGAGTACTACTTTTAGATCAGAAAGGAGTCAGAAGAGCAGTATATCTTCTTGCAGTATATTATGTTGACACTGAAATTTCTTGTGGGATTTTACCTCGCACAGCAGCAGACGTGTGCATCTCTCCGCCTTATCAGCTCCATCCTATCAGCAACAGTGATCCGAGCAGGTGACAACTGAGTTTCTGTGCTCCGTTTGTGTGAAGTCTGATTCAGTATGTATCAGTCTCAGTCTGGTAATGGATATGTCTTCTCCTCATATTTGGGGACAGCTATACGAAGGCTGACAGGAAGTGACGCCATACTGACAGCTTGTCAACCTGGCGACAACTTGTCAAACCAGCTTATGTACGCACTCCAAACCACACAACAAACACTACGTTATCTATGTCTAGAAATATCCAGGAAATGCAGTATTTTGGAAAGCCACACACACAAATCAGCATATTTGATGGAGTCAATAGCTGCTGTAACTGACACTAACTTAGGAAGTGTAGTTCTGCACTTTGGCTTGACTTCACCTCTCTCTCCAACAGCTCTCAGTCAGTGATGGAAGCTCCAATGCCGGCAGTCCCATTCAGGCCCACATCCATCCAGATGAGAGACGAATGTCTGCTCGCTTCGTCCCCGATGTCTTATGGAAGGAGAAAAATATTCTGAGGACGCTCTGAATTGCTTTAGAGACACTGGGAGGAAGGAGGTGTGTGTATGTGTGTGTGTGAGAGAGTCCGTTTGTGTGTGTGTGTGCATACAAGGTGGAGGAAGAGGAGGGGGAGGTTGGCGGTTGAGCAATGTGATTTCTGCTCGACTGTCACAAATCTAGCGCAACAGGAAAATCAATTTGGCCCTGTGTGTGCCTTTTTGGCTCCGGGAGAGAATCCAAATAGCAAGGCGAGGCCCGGATAATGTTACAGTGTATTGGATTTGCTTCATGGAGAGACGGAGAGAGAGAGAGAAAGAGAGACAGCAAGAGAGAGGGAGAGGAGGGAGAAAGAAGAGGAGAAGTGAGGAAACGAAGGAATCACAGGCGTGCCGTGGAGCTCCGACAAGATAGATTTGTGCAAGTATATGGGTGTATGATAGGCTGGCAATCTGTCAGTCTCTCCTTCTCTCTCACTCTCCCTCTGTCTGTCGCTCGCTCTCTCTCTCAAACACACATACAAACAACACTGTCACTCGTCCAAGCAAGCAAGCAAGCATGCATAGGTGATTTATATGTGCTGCCATATACAGTATGTTTCACATGAAACCTGCTGTTATGTATGCTTTACCTGCCTTCCGTGTTACTTTGTGATGTGTGTGTATGTGTGTGTGTGTGTGTTTGACAGCCAGGTGAAAGGATGACATTATGAAATTGCTCTCTTCTGACCGCTGTCAAGGGTAACGTGTATCCCGTGAGTGCTCAGCCATGTGACATGTCGCATCACTCCGCCAAGAGAGGCTGACCGGTGACAGACTAACACACACACACAAGATTACTGTTTTTAGCTATAAGAGCTATTTCTAATAAGAGAAAAAACACCTAAAAACAACCTAAAAACATCAATGTAAACAACAGGTTTTGATGTCAGTCAAGGAGCAGAATCAATTATAGAAGATCCTGAATTTCCAATTTCTCCACCAACAGCAGCCCTAATGAACCACAATGCAAAGCAGCCACAGGATATGTTGTGTTTTGACTTTTTCTTGACTAGTGCTCAAACTACAGCAGATAAAAGCAGCATTTTTTTTTCATACTAATTAATTAGCTTATTAATGTTTGTCCTATTTAGTTTATTTAGAGGACACTGTTGTTCACCCAACTGGTTTGAATTATGAATAATGTTTTTTTTTAATGGCTGCAGAAGTAACAGAAGTGGGAGTACTGAAGATACAAACCTCAGAAAAACACACACATAAATACAGTGTTGCTTGCTAGTTCCTCTCCTCACTGACTTGTACCAAACTAAAACGACAACATTAACCAAACTGTCCTAACTTGTGATGAAGTGTTAGAAAGCGGAGCGTTAGTAATCAGATGTGTGCTAACCACATTAGTTCTCCTGTGTCTCTCTTAGGCTGGCTGCTCCTTGATCTAATTCAAACTGATTGTAGTACAGCCGCTAAAACATGCCAGATGTTACTCACTGCTCCACGCTTTATCACCATTTATTTGGCACGGGGAATATTTTAAAATATTTTCTTATTAATCACGTCCCAGCGATCGGTTTCGCTTCTCGTCTTTGCCGCCTCATTCCGGATTCTCGTCATGATTCTTGGCACGAGCGCCTGGAAAAACCACTGTCCCAGTTTTTCATTAGCGTCAATCACTCTGGTAAGCGGCTTCGAGGAGGAGGAGGAGGAGGAGGAGGAGGAGGAGGAGGAGCTGGCGTCAGGATCTCACTCAAGACATTTTGCCCCGCCTCGTCAGAGTGACTGACAGGTTTGAGACATGCTGATGCTCCGGTCAGCCACGCAGTCGGGCAGAGAGGTGGCGGGATGACGGGGGAGGCCCGGGTGGGAACAGCGTGCGCACAGACACACCAACGGATTCAATCAAATGCACACTTGTTTATAATGCTCAGTGTTTATCTAAATGGTTATGTGCTGTGCTCGGGCCCCAGGAGACAGACAGACACACCGTGCATTGTCTGATAATCCTGTTGGTGTCTTGTTTGGCCTGCCATATCTTAGATAGGGCTACAAATCAGACAGGAGGTCCTCCACTACCAGTCAGTCTCAATTCATTAACACTGCAAGTGGAGATGAAATACTGTCTGGATGTAAATGCTACAAATACTTGTGCAATCCACAGGTAGCAGGGAGATGGACTTTATTAAAATTCCACTGCAATGTAGGGACATGTTTCTACAACAGCCTGATCAAAGACTTAACAAATCCCTCCTATGCAGGACAAAAACTGTGCGAAGAAAATGAATGAGACATATTCCATGAAGTGCTCTGCACTAAGCTGCAATATTCTTCGGCGGTCTGAATTAGGATTTCAAATGGACCAGAGATTTCAAAGTCTAGACATGCTGGATTGATATTATTTGGTCTTCTGCTGCAGTGTGCACTCAGCTTCATCCTCTGTCCAAACTGGCAGAATGAAAATTGATCTGGATGGATTATACAGCGAGTGTTGGAGACGAGAAAAAAAAAAGAGGTGCTATTAAAGCTGCAAAACACTCACAACATCTCAGTGGTTACACGGACAATATTATTATAGTTAATATATTCAATGAAGACGCTGATTAAAGGCAAATAAACACAAGTTCCTTCCTGTAACCCGTCTCGTTCTTTGGTTATCGGCAGGTGTGATGCAAAAGCCTTTTCCCCGCCATCTACTCTTGCAATGCAAAACATGTTACATTTAAATGTTGTTATTTGTGGAAACATGCATACCTATTCTGCATAAGGGTCAGTTTTCTACATGACCTTTTTAAAGTCCTCTTTAAATGCACATATTTAAAAACAAATTAAATCAGGCTTAGGTCTTTAAATAGCAAAATAAATGGAAAGGTCAAGCAGAAATGTGGGTGTGATAACTGTGGTATGCTTCCAGCAGCAACAGGTTTACTAATGACACTGCTTACAGATGCTTTAAAGTGTTGTTTTTCAAAGAGCACATCAAAACTGAAGCACATGGGTCTGAAAATGTTTGGCCACGCCCCAATCTGTGATGTCACAGCAGCTATTTTTCGTCGTCTGTCAAAGGCAAATATACTTCATTTGGCATCACTGGCTGGGGTGTGTTTGTGATTGTTTTCTCATTTGCTTTCAAACTGCAGCCTCTTGTTTGGTGGCACAAAGCAATTTCCCTTTAAGCTGTAAAGCAATTTTGCAAATTTCCCAGGGAATCTAACGTGGTGGTACATGATGTAAAATGCAGTGTAGTGTCTGGTTCCGACGGCAATCTTGTCTGCGATAGGCTTGTTTGTTTGTGGTGATTAAACTAATAAAGTTATCATGCTACAGGTTGCACCTTTCATCAAGATAAAATCAGATTATCAAGATGCATGTGCACATACTTTAAGAGGCAACCTTACCCGGTGCGGCGGTGTTGGCAGGGGGTCCGCTGGCAGGAGAGATGGGTCCAGAGCCTGATCGCGACTGCTGGGACTGAGTGGAGCCTGCCGGCGAGCCCACAGGGGAGGGAGAGGGCCCGCTCCTCTGGCTGGGGAGGTGGGGGGAGGCGTGAGGAGAGAAGGGGGACTGTCCCTGGTTGCTGGCCCCCCCCTGCTCCCCTTGGCTACTGCTGCTGCTGCTGGAGGATCCGCCGGCGCTGACGGCTGAGCCCAGACCGGCCTCCGTCCCAGTGGGGAGGTCATCAATCGAGCCGGACAGATCCTGGAGCAGAAGAAAGGGCTTACAGTGAGTATTTATGCAGCTCACCCAAGCATTTGATGAGAAGTGACATGCAGCAGGAGGTAAATGTAAATGTGAGCTCAAGCCAAGACAACATTTTCCCGGTATATATGATGTCATGATAAGAAAGCACTATTGCAACTGTTTCAGCAGAGTTGAAATACGATTGTTTGGCTGAAAGACCAGATTGTACTATGTGTATAAAAGCCTCTTGAAAAACTGAAAAAGAAGTGAAACACGTGATGCACCACATTTCCATGCTTCCATAAGGCACCATAGGGTAAAAGGTTAAAAGTTTACTCTGCACGTGCACAAAGAGTGTGTGACTTTTCTGTGACCTACTGTAACGGCTGAGATAAAGTCTCTGCAGTCATGGTGACAGTGGTTAATATGGCAGAGGAGCAAAAACATTACTCACAGAAGAAGCCACTACTGTACACAGGCTGCCGTGGTGAAAATGAATTGTAATGGGCTTTCATTCAGACCAAGGGTGAGTTCATATTACAGTTTTCATTCCCTGTGGTGAGGAGAGAACTGTGTGTTTGTGTGTGTGTGTGTGTGCTTAGTAGGTACTCCCCCTCCTGAATTGATTCGAGGGAATCCCCACCAATACTGCTGACTGAATACTGACTGTATGAAAGTGTGGAGCACAAAGTAAGACGACAGCGAAAGATTGAAGAGGCACGGTGGCAGAGGCAAAGAGAAGAACCAGGCATGATGTGATGCAATGTGATGCCTGCCCCCTAACTACACGTCACACGCATTTGGACACACACACATTCGCACACTAGCGGCTGTGCCCCAGCTGTAGCTGAATATGGGGGAAGTCACCTGTAAGTGACCCTGGTTTCCTGCTTGGTGCCCGCTTGGGGAGGAAGGGGAAGAGTTGCGGGTGGATGCCAGCTGATCCTACCTTCTATACCAGGCCTGTTGACCCTCCAATCTTGTCCCACCTGAGTCCAGTGCAACCATTACCGTCACTGTAGAATATGTGTGTATCTGTCCGTCTGTCGTGTGTCAGCTACGGCTTTACTGTATATAAAACGCATTTCACACTTTGAGTGTTTGTTGTAATGTTATTACAATGTGATTCTACTGGTGAAAATCAGGATGATCATATTTAATAAAAACACATTAATTCTGCACTTTAATCTGACTCAGCACAAGCATGCATCAATTATTTCTTCAGATGTCTGAGCAGAAGTGCCGATGCCAGTGTAATATGGTAATATGTTCCTGGACAACTGCACGAGTGTCAGGCTGTAAAAGCGTCAGTGAAAGCACCCTGATGGGGCCAAAACGCCTCAAAGATTAAATTCCTTCAGGAAACAGTCAAATTAAAAGTTACAAGTTCCAAACAGACAAGAACAAGAATCAACAGTACGAATGTCTGCCAAACCCTGCATGTCTGGAATGCACTGGCTGTGACAAAAAAAATGGCATTTGTTTTGGATTTATACAGCTCTGTCATACAGTCAATTCAGTTTCAACATTGGCCAATGCTGTACTTTTTCTTATTACCCTAGCACCATGTTATTTCATATGAAAAGTGAGACAGACGCCCCCCATCTCTTCCTGTCCATGCATGGCTTAGTCTGTGGAACAGACAACCGAGTCGGCGTGGCAGTCGGTCCGTGGCTGCTTGTTTTGGTTAATGCGATCTCGGCGGTGACACACAAAGCCTTTGTTTTCCATCATGCTGCTGTGAGTGCCCACCCGCTCTGCCAGCCTGCCAGTCTGTCGCCTGGCATTATCTACCCTCGCTCGACTGAGCACATGGGGCACACGCTTTCCTCTCTCTCTCTCTCGCTCTCTCTCTCTCGCTCTCTCTCTCTCTGTCTTCCTCTTTCTCTCCTGTGGTACCACTCCCTGTCTCAGCCTATCAAGTCGCCCAGTCTTCTGAGCTGAGTGATGTAACGCACCGCCTCCACCAATAGGGCCGCGTGTTATTTTCGAGCGACTGGCTGCCCTGGGTGCGTGCCATTTGACATGGCGGGGGGAACTATGAGAGCAGGTGTAATCATGGCAATGGCTTTTCCAAAACACGGAGAGCTAGCCGGATGTAGAGCTAGGCTGTTAACCCACAGGCTAATTGTGTGAATGGATGGGAATAATTGCATTTCACCTAATTGGGTGCTGTTGCCAGCTTTTCCAGTGGCAGTTTAGGGGTGGGAAAATGCGTACCAGTAATTCGTTTAGAGGCTGTTAGGCTCATTTGGATTATACACACACTTGAGCACAGCTGTGTGGCCTAAGACCAAAAAAAGTAACAGCACTATATAACATGCAAGGGTGGGAAAGCTGAACACCCGTAGACTATAAACATGTCAATTGTAAATACATAATAAAGCCATAATTGTGACTCATGGTTGCTGAGACACTACTGTAAAAAAAGCCATTTCACAATGCCCCCTCTGTATAATGCACTTATCAACACATACACCCTTCCTCCACATGTACACTTAATCCTTGTCAAGGGCCACGGAGCACTGCGTTACCTGGCTAACTGTCTGCTACATAGTCATGTGTAAAGAATCGAAGCCAGCCAGCCAGCCAGCTAACCAGCCAGGCAGGCATGCGGTCGGAGGATCCAAACACCCAACAATCTGGGGCCCCAATCCAAAGTGGCCCAAATCCAATTTGTTTGGCTCGGGGCTGCAAATTGCTCTGTGCATTGAGTCTCCAAATAGCTGTCAACCGCTCCCGCTTGGCGTCCTGTATCGCTTAATTCGCTCCTAGAGCATGTAATTGTCATAATAAGAAAAATATTGAGGTGATAATAACCAGTTACTTTGAGATGGCCCCCTCCTGCCTCAAGACACACACACATACAGTCGCATATACGCGCATAATGGGCTGAGACTGCCATCTACACATTTCACACAACATTGGAGAAGCAGTCGCTCGTGACCCTTCACCTCGCTGGTGTTGGCGCCTGCCTGCACTCTCTCGTTTAGTGTGCCTCTGTTTGTGAGTGTGTGTGTGTGCGCGTGTGTGTGACAGGCACACAGGCTGCTGGGCTGTCACAGCGAGACATGCTTGAGCACTGATGCGGCCGAGGGGACAGATGAAGCTACACACACACACACACACACTCACTCTCTCCCCACCACATCCCATCCCTCACTCATACTACTGACCTGCTCTCACTCTTTCACACACACACACACCAGCAGGGTATAAGGCATCAGTGTGAAGCAGGGAGCTGTCACATCCAGCAGACTGTGGGCCTTTTTCCCCTGACCATGGTGCTGATGTTGTCTCCTCTCACCACACACAGGGAATTAATCAAAGTTGCTATGGTAGAAGGCACCAAGAGTGTGTGTGAGTGTGTGTGAGAGTGTGTGCGAGAGAGTGGTTCTCTGTCTAGACAGGGAGGAGCCAATGGCTTCAGCTTCCTATGGGTTACAGGAAAGAAGAGCGACTGGAGAAACTGGCTACTTCTACTTCTTCTCTCTCTCTCTCTCTCTCTCTCTCTCTCTCTATTTCACACACACACACACACATACACACACACACACACACACACACACACACACACACACACACATCAAGTATCTATTTTTCAGTCTGTCTCTGTCTGCCTCAGTCAGAGGGATAGTATGGCTGAGGGCTCTGCACCAGATGGCTAGCCAGCTAACTCATGCCTGAAACACAAACTCAAACATAGCAACTGGGAACTGTGAGCGGTAGCACTCAAAAACAACCTCCCTTATGGCCCCAAACTGCACACAACCAAAAGAGTTGACAGCAATTATTCACCTAGACATTTGATTGATAGGTTTCATTTAGTTTATTTAAAATGGAAAAAAGGTTCAAGTACCAGCCAGAGGAAAAAAGAGTTGTAATAGCGTAAAATATCCACTAATAGCAAATAGTTACATCACCATATAGGCAGAGTACAGAGTTTCACTGGCTTAAAGGTTCATTTCACCCAAATTATCTGTTCATTCAGAGAGTTTTGGCTGTATTTGTCCAAGTTATGAGATGTCTGTCTGTGAGATTTCCTCCCTAGACTGAGGTGAACGGAATTTGTTTGTGGTGCTCACAGCGCTGAAATATGACATTTAAAAAATTCAACAGCGAGATCTTTCAAAACACTGTCTCTATTCCTCTGGATAATCACAGAACATCTGTCAACAGTTTTCATGGGGACTATTTCTGTCTCCGGACAATATATGTTGCTGTTGAATTATTAAAATGTCATTTTTCAATGCTGTGGGCCCTGCACATGAAATGCCATTCACTTCCATTGCACTGACGCTATAAAAATACAAATAAAAGATTTTAAGGTGACTGATTTAGATGTATATATCTACAGTACATGCAACATTAGACGTGATAATGGGTGACTCCATGCTGCCCAGTATACACGCTGCACCACCCCAAGCTAACAAAGAGGAATTATCTGAAACGTGAACATCCTGCAGACTCAAAGTGGACGGAAAAAGGAACTGTCTCTCACCATAATTTCTCCTTTCTCTACTACTCCCCTGGTGCTACCTCTCTCCCTCCTACCCGCCACACCTCCTGCTGGACACTAGAGCCCACCTAAGCACACAGTAGTTGGCTGAGCAGCAGGGGAGGTCAGGGCTCAGCGTAGGCAGCCTGTGGTCCCTAACATGTACACAATGTATGCGCTGTCTGAGAACATACAAACATATGGGCACAGGCTACACTATTAGTTAGGTCCAGTCCACATTTTTTCAAGTCTGTCTGTCATGCTGTGTTCTTCCTCTCCATCGTGGCCAAGAAAAGATCACATCTAAATGTGTTTCCAATGTAATCCTGTGTTAGACAAAACACGGGTCTGCATTACTGGCTTACTTTTCAAATATTACCATCTTCTCAGGACAAAAATGTCCTCTTTGTGTTCCTATCGCTCCTTTGTAACACAGCCAGGAAACACTGTCATGGGAAACACAAAGAGGGAAGTTTGCCATAAAAAGTCTGTATAACTTTGGAAGATACCCACTTGATATGTCTAAGCCCGACTGCTGAAGCCTCATATTAGCTTTGGCTGAACTGTGGAATTCCTTTCTAAACAGATGCAGACTGTGGGTTTTGTCTCTCATCTCTTACGTTGGAATTACAGTACATGGAGTGGGAACAACAACAACAACCCAAAGGTCTTTAAATGTACGGATCAGCAGGTCGGTGTAGTTTTAAGACTTGAAAAATATGAACCCTTCTGTACCGTATTGGTGCTTTTACCTTTGTGTATATTCATCCATATAGAACCTGTGCTTTCAGGGGTCAAGAGTAAAATCCATTATAATGTTACACATAGCGACGATTGTACTCCACCTCGCTGCGGTACAGTATATACAGAAATAACACCTCAGTGGGCTCAGAGGCGAGTTTTAATCTCTGTTTCTCTTCTCTGGGTAAATATGATGATGTAAACTGTAATTAACTCCAACAGCTATCGTTTGTAGGCCTGAGGGACAGGTCTGCTCATGGCAGCACCGCACTCATTTATCGGCTCCGGCCGCTGTGCTTTCTATCTTTATGGTGCACTGGAGACTAAGAGGAAATGCTATTACACAAAGATGTTTTTTTTTATCCTCCCCCTAAACTGTCGATTGAGGCAAAATCCAAATGAAATGCCATGCAAATGAATCCAAATGGACTGCTGAACGTGTGTGTGCGTGCGTATGTGTGAAAGAGGTTTTAATGCGATGCCCCATGTAGAGCACCAACTGTAATACCCTTCACTAAGTGCTATTAAGTACAGAAAGAAGAGAAATGAGAAGGAGAGAGAGAGACTTAGTGGAGGGAGATTTAACACAACACCCACACCATAATTTCTTTTTTTTTATGTCAATCAGCTGGAATGTCTACCAAGGCTGGAATGATGATGATAATTGGTGATGATGATGAGAAGTGATAGAAATTATGACAATTTAAGCGCTACACTATAAAATGCTGATCAAAATGTGCTTGTTAACACACAGGCCTGTACATCCACGCGACTGCTTTAATAAGGGCATGTAGGAATGTGTGAACGTGCCTCGACGGGGTACGTCTTTGCGAGATAATGTGTGTGTTTGCGCGCAAACTGGGATATGTAAATGTTTGAGCCAATGTATTTGCAGATAAGAGTTCTCGAGCAGAGTCTCTGCTACCTCCTGAGGGTCTCTGAGTGAAATCCTCAGTGAGGAGAGGAGGCACAAGGAACAGAGACTCCAAATACAGGCAAGGGCACTCTTTGCAAACCAAGGGGAGATGTTTGGCATGCCTCTGGCTCACAGAAAAAAAAACCCACGTGGGCTTCAGGCTAGCACCCAGCAGGCACTCAAATTGGCTGGTGCGCCAAGCCATGGATGTCTGTGTTGTGCCATGAGCTTGGAGGCTGAATGTTATCAAGTGCCTAAAATTTCCAATTGTCTCTCAATGAAGTCTGCCCAAGACTTCATTAGGTGGCTCACTGTTTCCATGTCCGAGGAACAAGCCAGACATATCAACAGTGTAACACAGTAAAACACAATACTACAGATATTACATGTTACAGTAGGTTAGGTTACATTACACATCATCCTCCAAGCAGGTCAGAGTGTATATTTATCTACTGGTTTGATGGCACTTCAGCAGGATAGTGACCACCAGTTGAGGTGGCTTGTAACAAACTAGGTTTCACAATATGTTCCCCAAAAACATTTAAAAGCAAGAGTATTTTCAGCTTTTGTGAACTACCTGCCTACATTCACAAATTCTTCCTGGCTGCATCACACTATTTCCTCGATCTCTCTCCAAGAGCTTTTACAAGTCTTTAAGGTCTCAGTGCAAAATACAAAAAGGGATGAGGACGTGCCCTTTGAGACAGTCTGTCCTTGCAGGCATGCATAATGTTACACCTGCTGTAGTGTACACATGAAAAGAGATGGAAGTATTAGTGTGAGGGATGAACAATTTTAAAAGTTTAAAACTTGCCTTGTTTGCCCACCTCCGCACACCAGGGCAATCCAACGAGACCTTTGTTTTGAGCACACAGAGACCTCTTCACTGCTTTATGATTGCACATTTTTATTGTAGGTGGTCCGAGCAAGAATCAAATCCCAAATGCTCATGGTGCTACTTGCGAGCTCCACAAGACCACAGCTTATCTTTGTTTTTACACAATTTGAGTGTTAAGTCGATTTCCTTCTGGTGCACTCATATAACTACAGTACAGTGATTGTGTCGACACACATGGAGCACTGAGGCTGTTGGTTTGCTAACATGCTGGTAGCGCTACGCCTCTTGTGTAGGCACAGTGTAAGTATAAGAATGAACAGTTGCTGTGGATGCTGTGCAGAGAAATATCTGCATGTAGACAGTGTTGACAGGGATCGACACTATATTAGTGAGCAAAATGCCGGTGTGAACGAAAGTCAGTTCATGATTACAGAGGAACTATTTTGTGATGTGAAAAACACTCTGCACCATTTGGAAGGCTACATCACTGAAGACAGTCTTTTTGCTCTCTCTCTCTCTCTGTTTTTGTTATCTGGAACAAAAGCAGCCTAAGAACAAACTGTTCAGGGCTTCCCAAAGTTGTGCAGAAGGAGAGCCAGAGCAGCACTGAAAAGCAATTGTGCTTTTCTTTTCAATTCTGCTTCTGCACACTTCACAAAGCCCAGACAATCTCTTGATAATACCGCGGCATCTCGATAAGAGGAAAAGAAAGCTCTCTCTGTTTTTCACCACCAGCACCGAGCCGAAAAAACTCAGAGCGGTCCCGGAGTCAGGCGTGAGGGTCAAACGGTCGCGTGGACACCTGTCTCAGGATTCCAATAGATTCGCTAAATCTGGTGATAATGCTAACAGTAACTCCACCGCATTAACAATTACTGCTTGTTGTAAGATAGGGGGCTCACTGAGTGATAACTGCCCTGCCTCTTAAGCCTCTCATAATGTGGAGATATGGGGCGGGCCACATTGAAAGGGACATTTGAGGCCCTATTACCCCTAAGCTGTTAAAGACGCCCAAATCTGGTGCTGCTTGTCTCCAAACCGGAGGGATTAGTGTTGAGTTTCACTCCGATTCCCCCTGATAATGTGCCAAGCTGTAGAAGCTAGGAGTACTTAGCCAGTGGGCCCTATTCACTTAATGCCCCCCCCTACTGTTTTCTGGACCAATGACAATAACAGTAAAGTGTCTCAAACAACCAGCATCTTCTATTAAGTGGCTAAATAAACATGGAGGTTGGCCCTCTTTGTGCGTCCAGGTATTGAAGTTGAAGATGCCACAAACTCTGTCTCCACCCGCCCACGAGTCCGCCCTTTCACACAGCAAGTTAGGTCATTGGTATTCCGCCTTGAAGTATGTATTTAAATTTGCTTTCATTTAAAACGGCAGCTTTACAGAGGCAGAGGAGACAGGCCCAGTCTGCTTATTGTCTGAGTCGTTGAAAGTTTTTTTTTCATTAGTCCGCAAAGGTTCTTCACACTTTAGTTTTTAATGCACAAGCCGACCACTCACCGCCTCCCCTTACTACGACACACACACACACACCCTATTTGTTCTGCACGTATTGGTTCCGCTAATGTTTTTATTTATGGCATTCCAGCATGACATCCTGCCATCCACCCACCCCCTCCTCACCTCTCCACTCACCCAAGAGAGAACTGAAAAAATGACGCATGACATAGAATGTGCGAGTGTGTGTGTGTGTGTGAGAGAGAGAGAGAGAGAGAGAGAGCGACAGAGAGAGAGAGGAGAGGAGCAAAATAAAGAAATAAATAAAGGGCCCAAATTCCTCATTTCTAATTCAGCTGCTCGTTCAGCTTAACCTCTCTCTCCTCAGCAATTAAAGCGCACGCCACATCCTTCACGCTGCGTACAGCCGAGGCTAAATAATGCAGGGGGCATCCAGCACCCGCATCCTTTATCATCCCAAATGACAGCCATTTGCATATCTCCCCAGTCAATTAGAGCGCGGCGGAATAATCAGCCCATAATTGGGGGAGAGCGTCGGTAATCACCCGCCCTGGCACACCGACAGGGCCATTGGAGGAGCGTGGGGGGGGGGCGAGGTTGTGTGTGGGGTTGGATGTATGTGTGTGTGTGTGTGTGTGTCAGGGAGACAGTCCACCCGACTGCAGCCTCTTCACTTCAAACTAACAAGTCCAAACAACCAGGCTAACTTCTCTCTAGTTCTCTCCAATGCTCCCTGTCCTCCTCCTCTCTGTTGTCCCTTCTCCTTGCTAATTTGCATTCTTCAGTCTATTTGCCTCAAACACATTATTTCTATGTGATATATTTCATCAAAATGGGTCAGTGAGGGACTCTTTAATCGCATAAAAAGTGATACATGAATGACGGGTTTCATTCGAAGATGCCATTCATTCTCAAATGTTATCAAATGTTAATTGCCCGCCATTTGAAAAAAACATGAATAATGACATCCTCTTCAGTGTCGCTGCTTTTATAAGCCGAATTCAAGGGTTCAAGATCAGTAATTTCAATAACGAATTTGATTTTCACACTGGTAATTCTGCAAGCGAATTTGCCAAAGGTATCAGATTGTTTGGTAAATGGAGGATTGAATTCTTCACATGCAATGCAATTCTCTAATTTCCTTCCAGAATTTCCGATCAACAAACACGATTGTGGTGCAACATATTTTTTTTTGCCTGTCTACAAATCTTCTGTGAGAGCTACTAAATTGGTGCTAGGTTCCTTTTGCATGGCAAGAAAGCGCGACGTTAAGAAGAGCCAAGAACAACGAGACGAGAAAGGCAGCGGCGAGACACCAGGGGGAAAATCCCCTGCTTGTCCCCTTTAGATGCAGAAAATCAAAGTCGTTTCATGGGAAGTTTTCTGGGCAGCTTTGAAGTGCTGTTGCTGCATAGCCTCTGTACTTCCTGCTGAAAGGGGAATGACCATTTTTGTGAAACAACATTGCCTTTAATACACTGTAACCTCCCATTCCTCAGATGCTTTGGTGCTGTCCTCTGAACATGACAAATAAAAGGATGACTTGAGAGAGAGAGAGAGAGAGAGAGAGAGAGAGAGAGAGAGAGAGAGAGGGGTTGACAGTAACGGGTGCGGTGGAGGTGTGTGTGAGAGCGAGTGTGTGCAAAGGAACATCAGAGAAACCCAGGCAAGGTTAGTTCCCATCTGCAGCTTCATCCTTTTGTGTTTCCCCAGCTGCTTTCTTTTCCCTCTTGCCTTTGTATTTATTCTACCCAATCCAGTTCAATGTTAGCCAGCTCTGCCTCTGTGGTGTTTCAGGCCCACCGTTGCTTTGGAGAGATGAAATGTGTGCCATTCACTTCTCCTTGATAGAAGTGGCAACAAAAAAATAAAGAAAGGAAGTTAGAGCCTGGAAGGAGGGGATGGGGAGGGAGACAAGGACAGCACAGGGGATGATAGTGATGATTTGTTTCGATTTAACCTCCACATAGGACTTCAGTCTATTGCAGGCGAGGGGCAGAGCAGACTAACATGAAACAAAACAGTGTTTAAACACACACCAAAAAAAGCCTCTTTTGAAGGGAAAAGACTATAGAAAGCAGAGTGGCAGCATCCTTAAAAAGCTCTTCCTGTCCGCAGAGGGAGGAAACATTGATTTCCTTTTTACTCCTTCTTTAAGGGGGTGTCTTTCTCTGTTTAATCCCCCATTCCTCTACTCTCGGGGGATCTGTGGCATTTCCTGCCAACCAGCCAGCCCTGTGCTGCAGAGACTTATGCATCACTGTCAAAATGACTCTGATCAAAAGAAGGGAGTGGGGAAGGGAGGGGAGGTGAGGGTGTGTGCGTGAGGGGGGGGGAGTCTGGTGTGAGGGTCTGGTTTGATCGGTGCGATGCAAAACTCTTCCCCCATTGGACGCGTGGCCTGTCAGTGCGTCGGCCTCGGTAATCCATCAGCCTGCGCCGCTGATCAATAATGTGATTGGTTGAATTCTGAGAGATATCTGGTTGTGATCTGTGTATCCTGAGAATACTGTGCAATGAATGAGCGTCTGACTCTCAATGTGTCTTTCAGCTGGAGGATGCATGAAATCAGAGTCACATCTGTTAGCCCTCCCTCACTTTCTGCACACTCATTTCTTCTTCGGGTCAAATTTGAAATTCTGTCAGATTGTATTTGAATTATGTGGCGACGTCTATGTTTTGCTTCATGGTTTATTAACAAAATTTGTGTTTGACTAAATTTCCCCTGAAACATCTGAAAATGAAAAAGGTTACGCAATTAGATGATCACTCCAATAGGGAGCATGAATTATAGAGGTGTTGACCCATGTGGGACTATGAGGCCTATCAGATGATCCCTGTGTTTGAGGAAACACAGCTATAAATAACACAAGGCAAAGTTCAGAGCTCTCACAAAGATTAAGAAAAGTTCTGGAATTATTGTAAATAACAGAAGGACCGAAGGTAATATGACTTCTGCTGTGTTTACAAGTCACACAGAAAATCATTATTATGCTTTCCCTCATTTTTGTTTCTAACTACCATAGTAAGACACTAATAGTTCTTATCTGGATCCTCTGCACTCAAAAATAAAAAAACTCCACAGCCTGTAAAATACACTAAGTTCATGATATACATGATATAAAAGCAGGCTACATGTCTACTGTTTATACTCTCCTCTCTAAGACTGGTTCAGCTTTGGCAAAACTACCTATGATACAACCCTGATTCAAAAAAAAATTGGATACTGTGATTTACATAAATTAAACTGAATATATTTAATGTCTGATCTCATGAACTTCGTGGAATGATCCAAAAACACCTGTTTGCATCATTCCCCAGGTAAACAGGCTCATTGGTAACAGGTGATGTCGTTCATAAGCAAGGATGGAGAGAGGTTCAACACTTTGTCAAACACATGATTGTATGAAGGAGATTACTACATGAGCTCAGGAACACTTCATAAAGCTGTTGTTGAAACACAGTTTGTTAGAAATGATTGCATTCTGTTTTTATTTGTTTAACACAGCATCCGAACTTTTTTAGATTCTGGGTTGTTATATTTGAAAGTACATGTAAAAGTGTACAAAACTATATTGTATTGTGTTTGTCTATGCAAGCATTTACGATGAATCATTATGTGAAATAACATCAATTGGCAGCTTGTGCTACTATCCACAAAAAAATGTCTGGACCTGACCCTGACCTCTGACCTTCCAGCAGGGAAGTGTTATGGAAAAAAGAATATTCCAACATATAAATAAATAAATAAATAAATAAATAAATCTCTATGTTTAAATATTACACTCTTCTGCCACACATTTGTGGGTGTTTAAATGGATTTGTATTTACTTAGACAAATAGACAGACAATTACGAAGACAGCGGCTTGATGGAACAATAAAGAGACAATGTGATTCTCATTTCAGGTTAATCAAATCATACCAGCTGGGTTACACGCCACACGCAGACACGCGCTCATACGCTGAAAGAGTCGCACGGGGAGGCAGCAGCCCTCTCAGGACAAGCCCCGGCGTCGACGTCAGCCCACATTTCAGCGCCGTTCAAACAAAACTTTTTAGCGGTGAAAACAAATTGGGCTCACCATCAAAGAGACTTTTCAAAAAGCCATTTCTCTATGCCAGTTCAAAAGAACCCTGGTTGGTAAACAGGCATGGAGAATTCACAGCGCAAGATATTGTAGGAGGTACAAACGGCTGGAGCTTCACCACAACAAAGGCAGAGGAGAAGGAGTGGAGGGGTGTAATTCATCACACACTCAACAAAAGCAAGTGTGACTGACTGTCCATGACCAAAGAAACAAAACAAAACAAAACAAAAAAACCTTCTCCTTAATTGGAGAAGCTGTTGGTTTTTTCTTTCATTTCAAACCCACTCCGTCTATTGTTTTTTTCCCCCATCCCTCCAATTTCTTGCCGCTCAGTCTGCCTGGATGCCCTTGCCCTCTCCTCCTCCTCCTCCTCCCCGATCTCCCTCTCTCCTCCTCTTTCTTTTTCCCTCTTCCCCTTCCCTCCCTCCCACTCCCCCTGTTTCTTCATTAAAACAATTCACTGCGAGTTATTATGGCCTCCATCTTAAATGAGAGGGAGAGAGAGAGACAGAACGAAGGGGAGAGGAGGCGAGAGAAAAGGGGCAGGAGGAGAGGGACGAGGAGGTTAGGAGGAGAAAAAGCTCCGGGTCCTTTATGGCTTGTGAGATTTCTTAACAAACAGACAGACAGGCAGACAGAGGCCTTGCTCCACGTACCATCCTTCCATCCACCTCAGGCAAAATCTCATTTGTCGGGGATTCGGCTGAAGACCAGAGGATAGAGAGACAGAGAGATCGAACGAGAGCGGCGGCAGCAGACTCGAGCCTGCCCCTCCGTCGAGCCGTCATTAGCTATGCACAAGACAAACTGCTGACACAAAGTCACACAGCGTGCTGAGCAGGGACTTGTGGGTAGGCAGGAGGAATCCATCCCTCCGTCCCTCCACCTGTCTATCGACATCCCTGGCTCTCCCTCGTCCGCCTCCGGTTTTTGCAATTACAATCAAACGGCAGCATCCAGGCCCCCGAAGCACTGACTGACGGCTTGGATTAACCGAGATGTGGAGAGGCCTTGGGATGCTTTGTGTGTGTGTGTGTGTGCCTGTCTGTTCTGTTCTGTACGGCGCATTACTTTGTATGTGCAGCGTGTTTCGGCGTCAGAAATTGACGCGTGAGTTCCCGTGTCTGTGTCTCTTCCTGTCTATCAGTTGATTTTGTCTGTATATTTGTGTGAATGCGTAGTGTAGGTGTGTCTGTGGAAATGACAGGGAGGGCGCATGTATGGAGTGCTGCATTAGCATGAAAACGAATGTGAATAACAATGCAATTATGCATTTCAATTAAATCCTACTGTGTGGATCATTTGTTTCCGTTGGCTGGATTTGGGAAATGTATCATCAACTGATTATTTTGGGGAACGCACGTGACTTCAAAGACTGATAGATATTCGTGTGTGATTTCAGCAGCGTCTTAACAATTACAGACAATTAAAGAGTACGCTCAGATATGATTCGTAAAGTAATACATTTCCCCCCCAATAAAACTGCTTTTCCGTTGCCATTTTGTTGGAAGTGCTGTGCAGTCATTTGCAGAACAATCCAGATTGTACATTTTAAAGAAAAAACAAAGTGAGACATGGAGAAATGTCATGAAAAGTGACAACACAAGCAAATCAAAAATTTTGAGGATATGGAAAGAAATCACAAAGCTGTCAGCAAAAAAGAAGGAACCCACACACACACACCCTTTGAATTAACTTCACTGCTGCACTGCCGCAATCGAGCGAGTCACGTCAAACATGCAACGGAACAGAAATCCGTCCCTCAGAAGGCAGCGAATAAAGTGCGAGGAACAAAAACACGCCAATCTGCTTTGTCCAAAAGAATTTGAGCTGCTCTGTGTCTTCTGTGGGATCGCTTCTTTAACTCTTCCTTGCGAGGCGCCGACGTCATCCATCAGAGATGACAAATGTGACATGACAGCACTGCTCGGGAAGCTGCGGTGACTACAGACAGAAAACTACTTACAGCACAGTGTGTGACAAGGGGAAGTTTGTCAAGGCAAAATAAAAAAAACAAAACAGATATTCACATCGACTGATCTTGTTGTGTCCTGCACTGAAAGTCCCCCCCAAAAAGTCAAAAGCCTCAAACATGTGCAGTTAACTGCTTCGATTGTATTTGTGTTTAGTGCTCAATTTAAGCAAGAATCCACAGATTTCAATAAAGGCTATTTTACTCTCAGAAATGTGCCTATGTTGAAATTTCTAATTCTATATTTTCATAATAAATCATTGAAAAAAGTGGCATGAATTTACCACACCAGACCCTGAGGACATCTGAAACAACTGAATTTTTAGAAATGCAAAACTTTGTTCGAACAGATAGGATTATTCTTTTGCTGCAGACTTGTGTTTGATGACAGTTCATGTTTTAGTTTCTGTCTCAGAAAGCCAAAAACCTGTCTAAGCATTTTAATTGGTCAGTAATTCAGCCCGCTGCATGTTTTGTCCAAATGCAATACGATGTGATCTGTGTTTTTTTTTGTGAGTGTGAAACATTTGGCATCCCCAAGTGAACCAATCCCAGTGATAAGGACGAAAGAGAGCGAATAGTGGCGTGACAGCTGAAACATCAAATACAATCTAAAGAAGGCATCTTAATACCATCTATGGGTATGCCAACAACACAAACTCATCCAGATTCACCATTCATATCAGTCATCCGTCCAGTTTGCATATCCACGCTGTGATCTGAGATGGAAAAGTCATCCTGGATGCCCTCTCCCTACCCGGCCTGACGGAACAGAGACCAGCTAACCAACCAGAACGTCCTCGCGGAGCTCGTGAGCCAATGGTCGCCCGGGCTGTGTGTGCGCGAGGGCGCGTGTGATGTAAGCACAGGGAAAGGAGAGGTGACAGCGGCGCGAGGCTGATCTAATAAAAGGAGAAGATGAAACGCTGTCAGATGCCGCGGCGAGCAGCTCAAACGCCAGCAACGTTTGGTAAAACACACACGCGTCTCCTCCCAGACAGTCTCCTTCACTCACACACTATTTCTGCCACACACACACACACACACATGCAGACATGCGCATTTCTGTGTGATAGACAGTTTCATAGTGTTGTAGCTGAGGTGTTGGCCTATAAAAAGCAGTGCTGATATGATTTAATGGGCGAGTCTTATTATAAGACTGTCGCTGGGCCAGTGTAATCTGGCTAGCGCTCCAGGGCACAGCGCTGAGACACATGCACTACAATACTCCACAGCAGATAATATTGCTATGTGCTACATTGCTATTATAAGATAGAGCCATTTGCCACACTGATACGCCGTGTATGAGGCTGTCATTTGGGAAGGAGTGATTTATGACTGTGAGGCATGAGAATAAAGACAGATTATTTTTATTCATGTGTCTTTAGAGGCCAACTTCATTTCCTTTTTGTTTGTACTGCACTTATTTTTATACGGAATCAAAGGGAAATCGTCTTCCATGCAAAACACACACATAACACCATATGGGCTTTGTGGTATTTATATAAGCCCTGTAGAGTCTGGACCGCCCACTCAAAAACGGCACAATGTCACTTTGACATTGATTCTGAATCTGCACTTAATAGAACAAGATCCCTCTGTTAGCTGTCTTCCAATTTTTGCTAGGACTAAATTGCTATTAATTATAAATAGCGGAGCAGCTGTCTTAAAATATATGACATATCTACTAGCGTATTAGACACTGAGGTGATATTGCCTCTCCTGCCACTTTTAATATTGGTACCCTGGCTCCAATCACGGCCTAATAATGGCTTGTCATTATGAGGTGTATGTAGGTGTAGGTGTGTGTGTGTGTGTGTATGAGAGAGTGAGTGTGGGGGGGAGGGGTGCTTCAATTTCACCACTTAAAAACCACAGATGACACCTTGTAAAAAGTTAATTTCATTTTAGACATTTATGGAATGGGGCTGTAAATTTAGGCTCTCGAGGTGTGCCGTGAGGCTATCAGCTCTGATAATTGAGATATTGAATAATTAGATATAAGCAATTCATTATGTGTATAAATGCAAAGCAGGTGTTACCAAAAAAAAAAAAAAAGTCACAACTTTATTCGAGAACAGCGAGAGAAAAGTGTTTTCACCTGAGCTGCTGTGCTGAAGTGTGGAGACAGTTTTTCAGTGGCAGGCCATTGTTCCCTGGCTGTAATAGCGGAGTTGGGCAGGAGATGGCGCTGTGCTTGCTGTGAGCACAGAAGAGCATGTGATCAAACTCTAAACAACAGAAGAGGGGTGCATTCAGGACCAGGCAACATCTCTGATTGTTTCATAATGTGAGTTGAGGCGCTGACACGGACAGTTATTACTACACATCACACATCTGACAATATTCCTCTAATATTCTTATATGAACATGTGATATCAGAGTGTGTGTGGATATGTGATGTTCTATAATACCACTGTAATATTCTAACAGAGACTTTTTGTTTGCCGATTTTGTATAGCACGCGTCCAAAATTTTGTAAAGGGATATTTCTTTGATGGAGGATTATATGACGCTTGTAGCAAATCACTTAACATGATCTGTTTTAATTCAGCCATTTTGTGTAATCACAAACCACGCACATCACGAAAAAAAAGGCATCTTCACACAGCGCGAGTCCACGGTCATTAAAAGACAGGAGGAAATCTCTTTTTTAAAAGAGTCTTCCATCTCTCCCTGTGTTCCTTCCTTGCCCCCCCCCACGCCTTTCATTTCCCAGATTGTCCCTTTTTTTTAAGACATGTAAAAAGCCGACAAAGAGACTCGCTGCCACATCTATCTTTAAACTGCTTTAATTTTTTTTTCCTGTCAGATGAGATTGAGTTTGGTGAGAAGAGGAGAGGAGGCCTTCCACCTGACTGTATAACCCTCTCACACAGACACCCTCCCAGCTCTTCCTGTTACTCCTCATTCCCCCCCTGTCTCCTCTCTCATGGCCTCTGTCTTAATTTCACTGGGGAATCATTTGACAGATATTGCCCTTGAAGAGGCAGCCTGTGCCTCGCCACTGAGAGCAATGGGGGGTTGAGGGTTGTGGGGGTGGGAAGAGAATTGTGGAGAGGGGAGGGGGGGGCAGTAGATGGAGGAGAGGAAGCGACAGAGAGTGAGAGTGATGGGGAGAATGAAAGAGGGAGAGAGGGGGAGTGGGGGAGTGGAGGGTAAAAAGTTATTAAGTGGATGTGAAAATGCAGCGCAGCCAAAAAGGTTAAGTCTGGAATAGGAAATTAAAACTTGCATCGCTTTTGGCTTTAAATAGATTTGGTTTCATTACGGGCGCCAAGGCCAGTTAGAGTCAAATCCCTCTGGAGAGAGGGAGAAAGAGGGGAGGAAAGAGAGAGGAGGAAGAGAGACGGTGACATGGGAAGGGAGGCAGGCGAAAGAACAGGGAACAATAGGAGAGAGGAAGGAGGCAGACTATCATGCAGTTCACATTCATTTTCAATTTCCGCCTGTTTTTCCCCAAACCCCCTTCCACAGTCAAGTGAATACCAATTCTACATACCATTACTGATTTAATACTAAGACTTTAACTGGAATCCAAGGCCGCCGCGAAGCATGAATACAAAGAACGCGAGCGGCATTGGCTAACAGGTGTGTGGAAACCTCCAAACCCATTTCTCTCAATCCCTCTGTTTTTATTTGCGCTGACATTTTATGAGTGACTTCAGTTAATTTTTTGACCCTGGAACGTATGAAACCTGTTCAGACCTGCCTTTGGTTATTTGAGCAGTTTGCTTTTTGCCAACTGGGGAAATTAGAAAGCATGGGCCTTTTGCAGCTCTGGCCTTGTGCATGAACCTTACATATACATGAAATATATACGTGAAGGACAAGACCCTTTTTCAGTCTAACACTTAAAACCTTGGCTTTAGAGGTTTTAGTGGGAGGTCGCGTTTCATACAGGACAGTGCACAGACACAGACACACACACACACACACACACACACACACACACACACACACACACACCTGCACAGGTAACACAGGCTGACCCTCTCAGGCTCTGGTTATTGCCTCTGTGGTCTCCCAGGGAAGGACAGAATAGAGAGGAGCTAGACAGATTGCAATGAAAATGTGAGAAAGGTGGATGAAACAGAGCAGGGAGGGAGGACGGAGGAGAGAAAGTATAAAAGGGAGCGAGAGAGAAAAAGAAGCAAAGAAAGCGTGATAAAGAAACAGAGACCGAAAAAAGAGGTGACCATGGGGGGTGATGGAAGAATTAGAAATGGATAGATAAATCAAGAGATAAGCTGAGGGAGAGGGGAAAAACAAGTGTGTGTGTGTGTTTGTGTGTGTGTGTGTGTGTGTGAAGCGATAGAGAGGTTGCGCTCTCTTTAGAGATCTTTATCATTTGCCACCTCTGGCCATACAAGTAAACAACGGTAATGAAACACAAGCTGGTGCATACATGAATAAATAAGACGGTTCAGGCATTTCAATACAATTTAAGCTGGTAATCGTTGTAACCATTAAGGCTCGGACCACGAACTGTGGCTGAAACTTAGCTGAAACACATGGATATACAGGTGAGCCACGATAATCAATATTTTGATTTGAACAAGGATCAAATTACTGTGTGTAATGTGAAAGGGAAGCTCATAGAGACAAACCCACAGAGAATGATCAACTAGCTGGTTTATAGTAAAACAGTGGAGCATTTAGCAGCAAAAGACACAGATTTTGCCTTCAGGAGTTAGTGGAGACCAAAATAGAGCAAGAAAGAGTGAACAAAAAAATCTATCCAAAACCCAGAACTCTTTCTGTTATCTCCAACAAGCCTGGCAAAAAGCTACCCATGATCCTTCAGTCAACAAAGGAAAAATAAGTCCAGCCCATACAGCAGCATCACCCTCCTTGACCTAAAAAGAAAGAAAATATATATGGAAGAAGTAATACAAAAACAACAATTTCAATAAAAAAATATGCATTACCCGTAATCCTTATAATGCAATGAATATCAGCTATGAAAGCTTCATTCTAGAAATAACACTTCCACTGTTCCACGGCTTTAAAAACACATGGACCGAGCCTTCATTTTAAATGTGTAAAAACACATAGAGGGAGGAACAGAGTGAGAGAAAGTGAGAGGAAAACATAACGACAAGCTCCGGCTCCAATGTGAAGGGAAGCCATTTTCTTTTCTCCCACGCCCTCCTCCCTGGCAGGGAAAGTGAGCGACTGCATCCTCGCCGAGGGAAGAAGAAGAAGAGGGAGAGAGGAGCAACTCTCCTCTCCGGCCTTCTCCTCCCTCCGCGCCTTCGTACACCAGATTATGAAAATGAGTCGGAACAAGTGACCCCACAACTTCCATTGCATATTCGAGGGGGAAGACACACGCTGGATACTAATAAATATAAGAGAGGCCGAGTGTGTGTGTGTGTGTCGAAAGACAATAAAAAAAGACACAACACACTCTGGCAGGAGAGCCACTATCTCCCCCACCCTCACCCTCACGTTTGTCTGATGGGAGGAAAAGAAGAAGAGAGACAGAGAACAGTCCTCCAAACTAAAACAGAGACACTGTCACCTTAATACCAGAAGCAATTTACTATTCATCCTCTCCAAAGAATAGGCGGTAAATACTTGATGAGAGCGGTAGCGTGCAAATCAAGCAGCAGCAGTGCATAGCTCAAGTACAACACAACACACACACACACACACACGCCTTATTGTTTCAACGTGTGAAGTAAAGGCCTCGTGAACATACAGTACATCTGCGAATGTGGCGACTACCGCCATGCAATAAAAAGGTGTTAAGTACTGTGTGTGCATGTTTTCAATGGAGCCCATGTTTGACCGTATATTAGCTTGCGAGGGTGGATTTCTGTGTGTGTGTGTGTGTGAGAGAGAGCTCCCTCTCCCGCTCTGTCCAAACAGGAGGGAGAAGAGAGGGTATTACCTTGTTGCACAAAGGTTGAGCGGACAGTTTCTGTGTGAGCCAGTGTCAGAGGTAGAGAGAAAGAAAGGTGCTGAGACAGACAGCGAGGGCAGAAAGAAGAGGAGCTGACAGCAGCAGGCGTCACAGCGAACACCGTGAACGACAGTAACACAGTGAGTAATTTCTGAAGACGGCTCTTTTTCAAACTTCAACCTGACGGACTGGCCGGCCGACTGACTTACACTCTGCTCCTGTGAAACCAAACTTTTCTTGAATGCTCTGCTATGCATGACGTACGCCAAATATTAGCCCGGGGCGGTTGGAGGAAGGCTAGCTTTCTAGGTGGCAGCAAAAGTGAGGGTTATCAAATTTAAGACGGCTTGTCGAGTTGTTTTGGGAAAGATGGGCCTTTTTCACAGCAGACATTTCGACTTGTAGTAGGAAAGCACAGGTGTTGATAATAAAATTTACAATGGCTTAAAACCAAGATCCTGAAGCCAAAGCAGTAAAATGGAACTCAGCCATTATTATCAAACTATTTACATTTGTGTGTTTTTCCTTTTCTTGAAAAAGGCCTATAAGGACAGAACATCGAATTTAAAGGCACACCCGTGCACCTACACAGTCTGTGTGTGTGTGTGTGTGTGTGTGTGTGCGCGCTTGACTGACATTTCCCTCACACTAGCTTTGTTGCACCTGTTAGGACGGGATCACTTACACCTTTAGCATCGTTATTGCTACACGTGGTTCGATGACACATGTCACATAATTTCCAGCATGGCCCGGCTCACCTTCAGCCTGAGCAGAGCTCTAATCAGACAGAAGTGAGAACACCTGCACGGGTGTGTAGCGCCTATAAGGACACACATTGTCTCACTTAGCTCTACTGTTGTATGTATGTGTGGAAATAGTTTCATTATTTATTGCCTGGGTTTTAAGATATCTGTGCACCAGATTTAGCCTCTACCCCCAACACAACGGAAGTAAATGGAATTTCATTTGTGCCCCAACTGTATTGAAAAATCACATTATAAAATATCAACAGCAACATATTTTTTCCATTCGGTGTCACTGTCACTGCTGTCAGCTTTCACAGGGAATATTTCTTCAATGGAAAGTAGCTTTTTACATGGCTGGATACAGGTAACATAGTATATATTTTATTACTACAACTACTACAAACAGGTGATGTTTATTTTTGTCAGTTGACGGCACATCTTGCATTTTTTCAGCAAAGATTATTGGAGCTTTGATTTTATTCTTGTCTGCAATGTCATCTTCAATTACTTTGTTGTTCCTAGCATATTGAATATTTGTATATCATTCATTTGTAGCATGTTAGACGGGGAACCTGGCAGATACTACAAAGAGACCTTGCTCAAAGGTACCTTGACAGTAGTTGTTAAAGGAAAGCAGAGCTTTATTCATTAATTTTCCCCTCAGATTTTACAGGATTCAAATGTGTGACCTTCCTGATACACCTAGAGGATAATGCTGCCTCTCAATGGACTCCAGGTAAGAATGTGATTTGAATTCGGTGAAAAATGAATCATCTTATCATGCAGAAAGGTAAAATCAGATGCTTCAGATGTGAAAAGAAGGTCTTTGATGTTACAAATATCAGCAAACTGTGTTATTTACAGTGAACCACAAATGCTCCCTTCCAGCATTAGAGCAACATTTATACCCCTTCAGCATTATCTGGATAGACACACACACACACACTCACACACAGTCGACTCTCTTCACTTAGTGAGTGCTTCTCTCGTCTCTTGGCATCAAGATGAAGGCCAAAGCCAAACTCTAAGTGCACAGCTTTCCATTTAGGCCTAAAATACGACTCTTCTTCCCCCCGCGAGGGAGGACGGCGCTGTAGCAACGATAGTGCACTAAGAAAAAAAAATTATGGCGAGGTTGTGTGTGTGTGCATGTGTGTGTGTGTTTGTGTGTGAATGTACCAGAGAGAGAAAGAGGGTGAGCAGGAGCACAGGGTAAAGACTGTAAGATGTGATGGGCTGGCTGGCTTTCAAGGCCCACTTTGTAGCCAGAGAGCTGAGGCTGGGAACTGTGCTAATGTGTATGTGTGTTTCTGTATATACCATACATTTATGTGTGTGTGTGTCAGTGTGTGTGTGTATATACACCCGGCACAGCCGAATGGAGAGAGCGAGCACTTCAGCAATGACAAGTAGGTAAACAAAATCATCCGTGCAGAAAAAGAGAGACGGAGATGGACCACTACAAGGGGAAGATGAGGAGACAAGGAAGAAGGATGGACGTTTGAAAGAAGGAAGGAAGAAAGGAAAGGATATATGATGGACAAGCAGGGATGAAGAAAAGATGAAAAAAGTCTGTGAAGGGAGGTGTGGGGAAAAAAGGAAAAAGAGGATAGAAGCAATAGAGAGATGCAGGAAATTAGAAATAGGGAATAAAGGAAAGAATTATGAGGAGAAGATAATAAGAGAATAGGAAAGAAGAATTAGCAGAACCTCTTTGCCAATACTGCCGAGGGCCTAATTTTTGAAAAATCTTTTACTATTATTGATCATGGTTCGAAATGAAGGAAATTGAAACAGAAAAAAGAAGGAAAAAAGATGGAAGTAATGAGGCAATTTAGACAAAAACATGAAAAAAAATCAAGTTAAAGTAAAGGCCGGTAACAATTCAATATCATACTGTGTAAATTATACAGGAGGCTGCTCCATTATGCATTTGCAATCAAATGTAACGAAACCGCGTTCACTACTTCTCGGCGCTCAAGACTCATCACTTTGCATGACAGATAGCCTATATGCACAGTAACGGCATTATGGGAAATCACCTTGTGTGTCGAGGTGACCGGGGGCCTCTGTGTGTGGACGGCATTGTTTTCCAGCCACTCCAACTAAATCACACCGGAGTAAGTAGTTCGTGTTCATGAATACTGACACAGAAGTGTTCATGTGTTATTATGTTTGAACATGTTTATTTTATGTGTGTGTGTGTGTGTGTGTGTAGCACATGTGTTGCGTGCGAGACTGTGAACATCTGTATGCGCCTCAACCTCCCTATTCCTATTCCTCCTCCCTGTGTTTCCTCTCCACACAGCTCTGCCATGATGAAGTCCGTTGCAGGGTCCCCGACCCAATATCCAACGCCTAATAAACTAATACATCATTAATGAGAGGGAGGGAAGGAGGGAGGGAGGGATGAAGAGAGAGAGAGAGAGAGAGATGCACTGGCGGGCTATAGCCAGCTATTGCTCCACAGCTCAATAGGCTTTCTAACAAGGCTCTGTCCTTGAGAGAGGCTGCATACTAAAAACTTCTCCATCGGCCGCCGTGCCAAGCAAGGGGAATTCATAAACAGAGGACAGAGAGAGGGAGGAAGGGTGGGGGGAGGTAAAGGAGGCCAGATGAGAGAGAGGTTCTTAGAAATGGGAAGGAGGGGGGACAGAGGGAGAGCGAGAGAGAGAGGAAGGAAGATGAATCATGTACTGCTTTAATTGTCCTTCTCTTATCTGACTGTTTGGTTTGGGTCAGACTGTCTGTCTGACCGACTCCCAGTAATGACACATGATCAATAACCAGTTTATTAGTTTGTTTGTCTGACTATTTCAGCCTGTGGCTGGACCCTTTCTACCAGGCTCTATCTGTGTGTGTGTGTGTGTGCGTGTGTGTGTGTGTTTGTCAAAGAGAGGAATCCCATGTGTATAAGTGGGTGGTAGTAAAAAGAGGGCGCCACTTAGCTTTACAGCATCTCCATAAAACTGAGGCAGGGATACCCTGAATGTGTCCTCTCACAGGTAGACAAAGTGTTTACACATATGCAGAAATGCTCATACTTCACCAGACACACACACGTACATAGACACAAATAGCACAAATAAGTAATTTGGAAAGAGAAAGAGTGAGCAGAGAACCGGTCCTGTCAGCTGGATGTACGCTCGCACTCATAAACACACGCGCACACACTCAGACATGCGCGCATGCACACAAACAACTCAAATTGGACGTCTCTGAGCAAATACTGCCGCAGGCCTCATTTGAATAGAGATAATTGAAAATCAGACTTGTTTATCAGGCTTAATAGAATGACAGACACTCACAAAAGGAGGCAGAGAGAGCGAGCTTAGCGAGTATTAGCATAATGTTCATGGCTGAATGATTTCTAGGTCCATTAGGCCAGGGAAGGACATTGGAGAAGTTCACTTTTCATAGCTGGGGCTAAATGCTGAAATATGACTTCATTTTGAGGTGTTACTTTAAAATGATGTATTGGCATTTCAATGCTGACGCGAAGGTGGCGGAGGGGGGTTCGGGGAATATGCTCGATGAAATTAAAAGAAAAGAAGGAGAGAAAAGGGAAGGAGTGGAGAGAGCAGGACGGGGAGGTGGAGGGCTGTTACAAATGCTCAGGAGAGATTTGGGAGACTGTTCAAGACTTTCATTATCTTTGATGCAAATTATCAGACCTCATAATTAGGCCTCTCATATCGCTCTCTCTCATTTCTTCTTCTTTTTCTCTCCATCTTCTCGTGATCAATGACGCACAGTATGGGGTGCAGAGGGGTGTCATACCCCTCTTATGGTGTTTCTCGCAGGGCCCCTGGCATGGCTCAACGCCTGGGCGTCCCCATCAGAGTAAATCCATCTCTGATAGATCCTGTTCAATTAGTCTCAAAACACATGAATCACACATGATGCTCTACATTAATCCACAGCAGCTACAAATGAAAAGATATATTTGGTCCAAATCAAAAGTCACTTTACTTAAGCATATTGCATTACACTATACATGACGCACTCCAAGCAAAATACACACAAGCAAAATAAGGGGATGTACCATGGTTTCTCAACATGAGATCTAACATGATGACATCTGTAAGAGTTTCATCAAAACACACAGGTAATGATGCTTTTGTCTAATTCACATCCAAATAAAGACACACCGAATTCTACCATAAGCTGATAAGCAGTGCCCATCCCCGTCAATGCTACCACTACAAAGCTTTGAAGCAACCACGGGAAAATACAGCAAACAGGAGAAATCCTCAGGCCAAAGCCCAAATTGCCTCAGGACAGCCCTGAGACGATACAAGACTGCCCTTGGCTTAACAAATTAGATCTACACAAAAAAGTGAAATCATATTACCTGGAAGGAAAACCACCACAACAACTCTGTTTAGATGTATTCTGCAGCTTAACTACAGATTCTCTATCAGAATAAATGACAACAAGCTTGCAAGACAAACAAATATACAGACAAAGGAGACACAGTTTGGCCTGACATCCCCTCACTGGAAGGAACACATGTTCTTCTAAAGTGTAACTGCGTGTTCTCCTGCACTGTGGCAAACTCTCACAGTTCCTCCCTCAGAATAACTGAAAATACAAAGACTTTAAAAACTGAACAGATGGTGCCAAAGTATAATATTCACCAAATAGGTTATCACACATTTTAAACTGGCAGAACATTTTCAGATTTCTATCCTAGATCTTATTTTTGTCCAAGATGGCTTCACCAAACTCTCTTCACTGTATAAACTTGCACAGTTTTCCATCTGATGAATGCAACCTGTTCAGGTGAGTACGTGCAGACCTAAATTGCCATATTAGGCTATAAGTTGCTGAAAATTCTGAATATGAGAAAATTGTCCAATGTGACAGTTTTTTGGCTCGTAAACTGCCTGTAAGAATATATCTGTCCATACGAGTGGGTTTTGCCACCCACTGACTCCGTGCCACATGATTTCCTACCCTGATTCCAAAAATTTTTTTGAAACATAAGTAAAACAGAAAGACAATTTTTATTTCATTCTATATAATAAATAGTTTAGTACATATCTGCTTATTCTGAATTTGATGGCAGCAACATGTTTCAAACAAGTTGGGACAGGAGCCACAAAAGACTGAAAGTTGTGGACTGATCTAAAAGCACCTGTTTGGATCATTCCACAGGTAAACAGGTTCATTGGGAACAGGTGATAGCATCATGATTGGGTATGAAAGGTTCATCCTGGAAAGACTCAGTCGTTCACAAGCAAGGATGGAGAGAGGTTCAGCACTTTGTCAAACACATACATAAAGGATAATACATGGACTCAGTTACTCATGAAGGAGTGTGTGTGCTTGAACATGTATTGTAAAAGATTACAGAGGCGAAAGGGGGGGATCCCCTTGTCTTCCCTGCGATAGGTTAATGATGGGATTTGCGGTCTTTGTGGTGAAAGAAGAAGCAGTGGGAGTCATCTGGAGGACACTGCGTTCTCCCTCTCTTTCCACTCATTCTCTCTGCTGATATTTATAGTTTATTAGTTTAAAATATGGCTTTAATCAAAACAAAATTTCAAAGGAAGTGCTCTGAACATGACAGATTCACAACACAAAAGTGAGGCAGATAAAATATACCCTCGGGCAATAGATCAAAGAAAAAAAAGCACATTTATCCAAGTTAATATCCTGGCTCACTGCCCTTGTGTCAGGTACAGCCATCCAAAGGTAAAAGTCAAAGTCAAGCTTCCCATTTCCCTGGTGAGATGAGGTGATTAGCAAAAGGAAGAAAAATGGCAGAATGGATGGATGATTCCTCTTTAACACAATAAACTCACACTAACTGAAGACAGTTTTATTATGAACCTGATGCTGAATTTTAGGCCAAATAAAACGACAAAATTAAAAGGCAAAGCTGGCAAAATCATCCCATTTTTGATTGGAGTTAGCTAATTAACACTGTGTTAAATTGGCAGCACAAGGTAAAGTCAACCAGGAAATTAACTGTTAATGAAACAGTCCTGAAAAAGTTTGTTTAAAGATAAGAGGAATTACAAAAAAAGTCACAGTTCTGTTATTACTTAAACATTTTACTTTTTTTTAGAAAGTATGATAAGCAAAGAACAGACAAGCCAAGAAAACAAATACACTGTTGACTTGTTGACCTCAAAATGCCTCAACCAGCAGCGAGCTTCTCTTCCATTAATGTGTCCGTCCCTGAAAACCCAACACATGGCGATAAGGCAAAGGACACAGGCGGGTGGAGAAATATAGAGACAGGGGGAGAAAAAAAAAAAGAAAAGCAGAGGACAATGACACTACCTCCTTTGGGAACAGGAGGATGTGGGGGAGCAGAGGAGAGGAAGATGAGGGGAGGAGGTTGGGAAGGAGAGGAGAAGAGGAGGAGAGGGCAATTTGGTTTCCACTCTTCTCTAATCTAATATGTGTAACTGTGACTGATTCTCTGTCCTAAACCAGGACCCCAGACACAGGGAAAGGGCACCAAACTTCTCCGCTAGCCTGAGGGAGATGAACCAAGGAGGGAGAGGAGCTGGAGAGGGAGAGGGTGGGCGAGAGAGAGAGAGAGAGAGAGAGTGCGAGAAGGGCAAAATAATGTGTCAGCTCTGGTGAAAAAGAGCGATAGAACCAATTCCAGAAATGGGAGAGAGATATTCCCAAAGCTTGTGTATTATTGCCAGGATGTTGGACAAAGCAAATATCTAATACAGAGCAGTAAATCCTCTGACGGTGTCGAGGTGTGTGTGCGAGAGAGGACGACGACGACACCACGGACGAGCACCAAATCACACATTTTTCACAACACCACGGGAACTTGCTGACTCTAAAGCAAAAAAAAAATATGTGTGTTTCTCTGAGTGTGTGTGCGTGTGTCTTTCAGAGCCTGAAAAGACCAGCGGCTGTGGTCCTGTTTGGTGACTCCCACTGCAGCAAAGCTAAGGTTAGCTATTTGCTCTTTTCACACCTCGCAGGGTTAAAAAAGACTTGGAAGCAATGGGGAAATTCAGCTATTAAGACTTCCCAAATCCCCTTTTTCACCGCGGGGCAATATCCAGCATGGCTAGCCCTCACTTTGAGACACGAATACCTACCAAACTGACAGACACAGGCACACACACTCACACACACACACACACACACAGCCACAGCCACGGTCCTGCATTCTCCATTAGCTTATTGATTTTGGGGAGGAGAAAGGGTTTAGGGTAAGATCTCTCTACGGGGAATGGCTCAAAAGGCAAGGTCAGCAATGCAATGCAGTGCAAAAAAAACACATGATTTCTCAGAGTTTAAGACTCAAAGATTCGAGGAATGTTCATACAAATAAATATCTATTAATTTATCTGTAGAATAGACACACAGACAGGATGCAAACAGAGCTTCAGTCTTCCCTAACTAGGCCCAAACTCTGTGAGATTTAAAGGTAGTGCCTCTTTTAAAAGTTGCTTCATCATCTAATATGAACACAGGCAGCTTCAATGAACACAAAACACAACAAAAGAGAGGTCTCCCCCCCCATTTTGGGAAAAGCGGTTCCACCAAATCTTCAAATTTCCAGAGATGCAAACAAACAAGCTCCTCACGTTGCCGACTTCAAACACAAGTAGAGCATCCTGCGTTGGAGTCGCCCATCAAATGGAGACTCGGGAAACAGAAGGGACAAATAAAAATTATTACATGTGCAGATATTTTCACTGTTTTACCTGTACTGTTACTTATTTATTTAGTTTTTTTGATAGATCTGAGAATAGAATGTGGCTGAATCCTTGATGGAGTCAATAAATAAATATGTGACTAAAAGAGTTTGATTTTATTTTGGACATATTAAATTGTTAGGGGGTCCCACGCAAGAAGACTGTTGCCCCTATATAGTTAACAGTGTTTAGAAAAATAGATTAGATATTTAAGGTCTTGAAACTGGATTTTGGCACATGGTCCTTGGATAAGAAGGGGCCAAAAAGGACATAGGACCCAGCTATACCTAATGTAATGTGTAACTCATGAAACCAACTGATATCTAGTGAACCTGAGTCTTTGAAGGCCACTAGGGGGTCTGGGGCCCCGGAGCCATCCTCAGTAATACAGCTTTTAGATATAAAGTTGAGGCATACATTAGATATCCCCGTCTTTCTCACACAATGATCTAAAGAACACTGACATAACAATGTCATTTCATCAAAATGTATCAAATCCATAAGTAGCAATTGTCACTGTGACACATGAGCACGTTCACATCTCACTCATCCACAAGTGGCCGAAATCCAACACATTCTTAATCCACGGTGGCACATGACAGCCCTATCTCTAATGCAGCTCCCCGCAAATGTCCCTTACAGCCACTCATACATTCTCACAATGTATTCTCAATGTCAAATCGCAGCGCCATTCAAGCGTGCGCCTCTGAAGAGCGCAGACACGGACGCATTTTGGCATTTAGTGTGAATAATGTGGAGACACACACTCTTAAGTAACTGCGCGTGTGTGTGTGTGTTTGTGCGTCCCGGCGCGTGGTGCATATTCAGTGTGTCAGAGATGAGTAGCCATGCACGGCTCTTAGATAAGGCCTGTTACGGGGCCCTTAGAGGGACAAGCAGAGCGGGGGAAAGAAGATCTGAAAAGGCACATTCTTCTGTGGCGATCAGAGGAACCCTCATTCACACAGCCAGCTCTCGTCTGGATCACTCTCTCTCTTTATCCCCCTTCTTACTTTCTTTTTTTTTCTTTTCACCTTCTTTTTAACCCAGCGTTTTTTCCTCACACACAAAGAAAAGCAGTATTCCCACACCTACAGCTTATTTATTTTATAGGACAAGATTCATTAAAATGCAGCTCATTGAGTTAAAAGTTGAGGTTCTGTGCCTCAATGCAATTTTGGATGGACTATTTCTCAGTGTTTTTCAGCAGAGTGGAAGCGAGCGTTTCACTTTTTCTTCATCATTTCTGAATTTTTTGTGAGGTTTTAAAATGATAAAAGATGTTAAACTGACCCTCTTGGCTATTTTAATCCGTTTAACAGACTACAGTGATAAAGAAAAGAAAAAATCACTTACCTACATGATGAAGGCGCAGCACCACCAACAGCAACAGAGACATAGAGGAAGAGAGAAAGGCCGTAATTATAATGCGATCAGCACTATGATATCACTGTAATTACTCATACATTCCATAGCATTTGCATATAATTATTTCCATGCAAAAACATGCAATTCATTAATTTTACATACCGCATTACAACAGGCATTTGGCATATAATTACGTATATTCCGAGGAATGTTTCCCCAACACTGGTGACACTTGGCTGTGTGTGTCTGTGTATGAGAGTGTGTGTGTGTGTGTGTGTGTGTGAGATGTGCTCTATTTAAGTGGTTGTTGGATCATTAGTGCTTTAGAGATTCACAGTAGATTTCACAGTCTTATAATGACTGTGTTTGCACATGACAGAGCGAGAAAAAGAGAGGGAGAGAATCAGTGTTATTACCATAGATGTGGAGGGATGAACGGGAGTGATGGGGCTTAAAACGGAGAGATGTACACATACATAGCAAGAAGTTAAACTGTATGGAGAGTACTTAAACATGAGAGAGGGGAAAGGAAAGGAAAGGAGAAGAAGGGCGCTGATTGGCTGTGGTGATGACAGTCACTGATCTTGGCCAATAGCACGACAGAGGCCCTCCACCATTAAAGACACATGTGTACACGCACGCCTTTTCTCTCCCATCCCTGTCACACGGCCTCTCAAACTCCCCCCTTCCTCTCCTCTCCTCGCCTCCCTCCCTTTCTCTTCCTCCTATTTTCAATCTCCCTGCTCTCATTTTAATTACCCAGAACGCCGGCGAGGAGCCTGCGCGAGAAATTAAAAAGGAAAATGGAGAGCAGCGAGAAAAAGGAGGGAGGGATGTGAGTGAAAGGTAAAGAATGGAAGGAAGGGGGAGGTTTTTGTAGCTTCAGATGGGATGATAAACAATCTATCCCTTTAAGTGAATTAGAATTAGAGAGGGGGAGGGGGGGTAAAATGGATGAGAAGGGAAGGGTGATTTTTATCATGATGGCAGCAAAACACCGCGAGGTCAATGAGGTTGAACGCGAGTGAAGTGGGATGCAACAGTCACAGCGAGTGTCAATTCACACACACACACACACACACACACACACACACACACACATACACACACAGGAGATATCCCTTATGGGTGTTGAGCATAAAGATACAGTTTGACTAAATTCTATTTCTGTGGAGTGTGTGTGTGTGTGTCCCTCTGCTGTGTCTCAAAGGGATGCAGTAACATGTCCTTCTTCAGTCTCCCAGGGTGAGTGTGTCCCTGTTGTCACACTGTGTCTATGTGCGTGTGTGTCCCTCAGAGCTTTGCTGCTAGCCTCTGGATTTCTATCAGCACATCTGTGTTGCTGCCACTGTTAGCCAGGCGTGTAACACACGTGCACATATACTCACACACACACACACACACACACACACACGGAGCGACAGGAAGGAAGGGAAGCAAAGCAGAGAGGGGAACGGGGACATGATTTCAAACGCGCTGAAACGAAATCCTCCAGAGTTGAGATCACAGAAACACTAAAAAAAGACAGAGATGAAAGCGCAGTCGCTCTCTTTTTGAGCTTTTTTAACACACAAAACATCGCCCGTGCATTCGTTTTTTGGAAGGTAAAAACTCCACCATCAGTTCTGCGTCTTCCCGTTTGAAAACGCCGTTCGGCTAATACTTTTTTCAGCTGGTCCTCTCTCTCTTGTGTTGGAACATGATTCGCCGCTCTCATCCCCCTAAGGACATTTTAATAATTCTCTCACTTGCCATTCTCTCCCTCTCTCTTTCTCTTCACTCTTGTCATTCATTCCTCCTATTTTACCCTCGCAGTCCTTCATTTCTTCCACCCTGCTGGCTGCTTCCCTCCGTCATTGGTTTGTAATTTAAATATTTAGCCTTTTTCTAAGTGCAAGGACAAAGTTATTATGGCTGAATTCCCTTTCCTCGCTCCCTCTCATTTTCCTCCACCCTGCCTTTTTCTCATCTTCTGCGGAGTGAGCGAGAGACAAAGAGTGTGACAGAGAAAGACAGAGGGAGATAATGAGTGGTGGATGGACAGAGAAGGGGTGGAGTGGGAATGAAGAAAAGTTGCTGGACAGCGAGATAAATTGGATCCAGAACAAAGGAGAGTGAAAGGGGAGAAGGTGAAAAAGAGGTGTATGCAGAAATGGGACAAAGTGAGAGAGGAAAGATGGGGAAAAAAAGAGAGAGAGGGAAACACCGGTTTTAGAGCTCTGACTGATCACTGTCCACATCTCAGATTTTTTCAGTCAATCAAATATGCCTGGTGTTGTGCTCACTGGCGGCTGTTTATCCAGCAGGAAAAAAAAAGGAACCAATCAGAGATTTGTAGGTGGGATATAAGGTGGGTTATCTTCCTGTGCCAAAGCCAAAGAAATAGCACCAGAAAAATTCTTCAAATGGAGCATATTTCTGCAACTGTCATGACTGTCATCACCTGCCTGCCACCCTGCCACCGGTGGGTCACATTCATCAATCCCCCCCTCAGCATGGACACTACTGTTTTGCCCTCTGTGTACCCTGATGTTTGGTTTGGTCTCAACAATGTAACACTGAATAATAAAGAGAAGACAAAATGTCAGTTTCAGTCCTATGATCAGGCTACAGAGACAGAGAGCATCAAAAGGTGACAGGAGAGAGAAAAAAAATTATGAGAAAATGACGAGCAGAGGTTCAATGGCAGACCGGAAGAAAAATAATAGGAAAGAGAGAGAGAGACAGAGAGAGGTTGTGGATGTATGTGTAGACTGCAGTGTGTTGGTTGCTCTGTCTGAACGCAGCAGGAAACTCAATGGACTGGGGGTCCTTCATTATGCAGCCCAGGCACGGCCGGCTGAGGAGCTGCCTGTTTAAACAGCTAAACCAAAACGCGTAGTCAACTTGTGTCGCACCGCCTGACACACACACACACACACACACACACACACACACACACACACACACACACACACACACACACACACACACAGAAGCAAAGATAGAACCACTTAATGCACACGCTTTCATATACAAATGAACCCTTCCACTTTTTACACACTCACTCTCACACACACAAAAACACACATTCAACTGACCACTGTCACAACACACATTTGTGGACATACACACCTGTTAGAGGTAAATGTACACAAGCACTAGCCTAGCGCTTACAACTGGATGTGAACAAGCACACACGCTCACACCTGAATGCAAATACACACACAAGCACGCATGTGCTTGAGCCATGAGCCATGCAGATTTACACTCAAAGTAAAGACAGCTGCAACATCGCTGACACATTGTCTTTCATTGTTTGGTTCTTTAATTAGAGGGACAGGAAGAGGCAGAACGAGTGAGCGAAGGAATGGGAGAATAATAGAGAGAGATTGCAATGTTGGAAAGCAGACGCGAAGCTCTCGCTGCAAAGGAGGGGTCAGACGTCATTAGGAAGGGTAGCACAGCGTAATGCAAATAGACTGCTGTTACAGCCCTAACACTACACATAAACATCTGTCTGTTTGCCAAATGTGTAGCTTTACATGATCTTTCCAATCAGAAACACACATTTCTCTATACCGAGTTCACCTTTTCCAAACTGTTCAGACAGTTTACACAGTACTTGAAGCTCATGTATCAACCAGACTCCAGACCACTAAACTCTAACCACAATTCCATTAGTTTCACTCAAATAGAAAATCTAAACCACATTTTTGCAGAAGTCTAAGCACAAATCTCATCTCATCAGTTCATTTAGAAAACACTGGCCTTCAAAATGCCACACCCTAATTGGCAATTGGTCTCATTCACTTCTCACCTGTTCAAACTCGATTGGCAAAACACTTCCATCAGCTGTCAGTGCATAAAAGAGGCCTCAGGTGACCTCTACTGTGTTAGGAAATAAATGGAGCAGCATGGAGATGGAGAACAGAAGAGGAGGAGGAGGAGGAGGAGGAGGAGGAGGAGGAAGGCGAGTCAATATTTTTAATGAAATCTGCTCTGGTTTGAACTCCAATAATGTTGCAGTAGTAGCTGTAAGTTTACAGTAAGAATGTATTCTGATAAAATGATTGTGTCAATGTAATATTTACATATTCACAGTAGCAATAGCAACAGTCTGTGCTGTATGTACTGTAACACTGTAACCTATTAAAAAATTACAAAACACAATTTCATACATATGCACAATGGCCTCATGAAGCCAAAGCTTATATGAACAGTATTTTGATGGTAGTGATTTAATTGTATTACACCCATGTTAAAACTGATTTATTGATAGCTCAGTTTTGAGAAGAGAGAATGTGGTTTTGGATGCAGTCTCTCATTTGGCAGTAGATTAGTGAAGTTTTGACTCTTTCACTTTCGTGTTTGTGTTGAGCTATAGTTTCAGCAAACATCTTTAAATGACCGAGAAAAACTGCAGTTATGCAAACCAACAAACTTCCCTACACAACTCAGGATCAATGTTTTTACCAGAAGACTGACATTTGTACAGTAACAATAACACAATGGTAACAATCTTCTGCAGGTAAGTCCAGACACCTAGCATTCATTGTGTCTGAGAGGGACATCTGACTAGTGGTAATGAACCTCTGCGCGGCTGAGGAAAGGAGAGTAAGGAGGAAGCGCCACAACAGTGGGATGGCCTGCAAACCAGGCTATGGAAGAGAACACATGCTGAGTGTTGTATGTCCAAATTAGGAGTTCATGCATTTTTTTCCCTTCTTATTAAATGTAGATACAGCAGAATATAGCAGATAAAAGTCTAGTTTAATTTTGTTGGTAATAGGTTTTGAGTTTTTACAGTAGAATGTAAGCACATAAAATGGTTGGTGGCAGTTGAGTTTGACTGAAAAAACAGCTCATGGATTTTGAAAAAATGTATGTGTAATAAAAACACATTATAAAAAATAATGAGTTGTCCGCCAACAGAAAGAAAAAAAAATAAAATAAAAGCTCCTATTCAGTATCAGATTAAACAATGCACAGTCCTTGGTGCTGATAATATCCTCTGAAAGAAACGTGCTGAAGGTTTCCCCCATGACCTCACCTCCTCCACACAGACCAGCTAACCAAACAGTTGGGAGTCACTACGATTGTATTTTCACAAGGATGTGATCCCTCACCAGTTTCCCACTGTGACAAACAGCAAAATAGTGTGCTCAACAGAGGATCTCACTTCAGCTGCAAGATAAAGCCCACATCAGAACTGAAATACATACTTAGATATATTAAAATGTCATGCAGACTATCATTTTCTCAGTGCAGAGCTACACAAGTGTCAAGTATATCTTCTAAATGGAATGAATGTAAAGATGTGCACTGTAAATAAATCAATATAAATATACTGTTGCAGGTATGTAATTATCTAGAAACACCATCTCTGACTACTGTACTAATAATATTTCTATAGAACGTTGTAAAACAAAGTTTAGAGAATACTAATTTCCAAACACAAGAAAAGACATCAGCAGAAGACAAAATTTATTCCAATGAAATTTAAGAAAAAAAAAAAAAAAAACAACTTTCAGTCTTGTTTACATATCCTAATCCCTTAGATATAGCAGGCGGTGCGGCTGTGGTTTGGTGTGTCTCTGTGCTGGCGGATGTGTCTAATGAGCGATCCTTCCCTTCCAGCGCTCCCAGTATCAAACGTCTCCTTCCACTCCAGTCGTTTACCCGAGGACTGATCTCTATGAAGTCGATGCTACTGCTTGTTCCAGCGCTTCGGCTTCAAACGCCGACGTGCCTTTTGGGGCTGCGCTCATATCTGCTCTCTTCCTCTTCCTCTCCTCCTCTTCCTCCCTTTCTCTCCTTTATGCTCCCCCTTTCAAGTCTTCCCAGGCGTCTGCGAGTCTTTGTCTTCTCGCTCTTTCTTCTTTCAAGTCAAGACAGGTGGGCGCAAACAGCCTGGCAGTTTTCCTCTCCTTTCTTATCCACTTTCTTGTTTTCTTTGTGTGGCTGCTCTCTCTCTATCCCCCTCTCTCTATCTCTGTTTCTCCAAATTGAGTTGAGAGAAATCCTTGATCTACCATTTTGAAGGAGGGAAGTCAGCTTTGGTGTATTTTTACACACAAACACACAGCCTTCATGGATTTGGCCTACTGTATGTACGTAGATATCCTGGTACACAAACAAATACTGTGATTAAAACATGCGTGCTTTATCTCACCACACACACACACACATCATTCACACACAGGTGAAACACCAAAGACAAAATAAAACTGCAACTGATGAGAGAAATGTTGCATATCTGGGACACCAAGGTCATGACCTTGGCTAGGGATTCTGGGAAATTAGCAAACTGAAGTGCAGTTCAAATCTACAATACTAAGTTATTCATAGTGAGCTGTATAAGACTGATACAAAAATCCATTCTATCTAAATCTATTGTAAAGTGAATAATGCTTGGCTATGTGTACAAGGACAGTGTATGTGTATCCAGGCTCTTGTCTGGTTAATTTGTAATATGTGGTGGTGTGCATAATGTGACCACAATGAATCATCACAAGCACTGCGCTTTAGCATGGTCCTATTTTTGTTTGTTTCCTATTGGTTTGTTTTTTTCTTTTGGGTTTTGTTTTTTAAACCGACTATATTGTAAATGAGGTATCTACCTCAACACATTTCCAAGTTACAATAAAGGTTGGATGGTTTATTTAATATATGTCCTGCTGCTTCAGATCGCTGTAGGTTGCTGTATTAGTGGAGAAGAAATTATTTCATATATGTTGTCAAATAGAATAATAAACTGAGGATAGATTGAAGCTCAGTACAGTTTGATTTTGTGAATTCCCACTTAACATTTAATCCTTTAATAATAATTCACTGTTAGTTTCATTCTTCATCTTTCATTATTTAAGACCTACAATATCAGCCTGCCCATGTTCCTCAACCTGTCTGACTGTGTCAGTGATGCCACCATGTTCCCATTAGATACTGACAGAAAGCCAAAACTTCAGAACTTTCTCTTTAAATCAGGAATTGTGATCTGATTGAATTTATGATCTAAATGTTTCAACTATTTGGAGAATATTTGCTTAAAAGTGTTCATTTACACGATTCCTATTCTGAACTAGGAATGACTGACTTCCACTATGAAATTTATTACTAGAATGAATAGAGAAAAAAAAAATTTATGTCAGAGACCCTGATTTCTAGTCTATTTAATGATATTTATAATAATACTTCAACAATACTTTTTTAGAATACTTTTAATAATACTAATACTACTTGTCTCATTGTGATGTTGTAATATATATAATTTTCAGGTCTTCCTGCTAAAAGAGATCCTGATCTTGAGACTTCTGAAATCATAATAATAAGGCTCAGCTAACCAGCAGCATCCTGCTGTAACACTGCAGTCACATGTTATTATCAACTGAGTGAGACTGCAGTTTTCACCAAACTACCAGCACTTTACCTGACATGGCCTTATTTGCTTGTAACTCCAGTCTGCACCTCTCCCCTGTTTGCGCCATACACACTACACTTGGTATGAAAATAGCAAACCGAAAAGCAAAGCACATTTCAAGGTCAGAAAAACAGCAACATGTCACAACACTGCTTGCACAAGCCTCTGCAATACTGGAGAAATACAGTGGATGTTTTTAAATTTGAGTTTTTAAAACCAAGAATACAATATTGGAAGTATAGAGGGAGATTAATAAATAAATAAGTACAGTGATTCAGTATTTTCCCTTCAGAATTGTAGCGGCGAAGCTTTTTAGAGCGCTGCATTTCAACCATGTAGGAAAACTCTGGGATGTACCGCATTTAATAATAAAACAAACTAAAAAAAAATATAATTGAACAGTGAGTGGTCAAAGAGCGGAATCGGCCCTATAGGAGGAAAGAGCCAAGTTAATTTATGAGCAAAAATCCTATTAGCATGTGTCTAGTGGCATAAAGCCATCAGAAATAAACAGAGAGAAGAAAGCTCAATTTAAAATGAAATGCAGTGTGTGAGGGGGGAAAGGCTCTCTCTCTCTCTCTCTCTCTCTCTCTCTCTCTCATTGCTTCCTCTGACTCTCTTTATTACTCTCCTCCAAAAATCATCCCAATTACAGAGCTAATTTTAGCCTCCAGTTGGTGTGCGCTTGTGTGTTTTTACCTTTCCAATAGATCGGAAAAGAGGCTTAATACAGCAGGCAGAGGTCGAACTAACTAACCTTTGTCGGCTTCACACAGCTCATAACACACAACACTGAGCTGTGTACTGTGTGTGCGCGCGTTTGTGTGCAAGAAAGAAACACACCGAAAGAGATGTAGCAGCATGTTCTCCCATGAATCTGTGCGCGTGTAGCTGTGTGAAAGAGAAGTCGACAGCTTGCGTGAAAATCCCTGCATTTGTGATTGTGCGTGTGTATGTGTGTGTTTGAGCTTAGTGCATTATGTCGCGGTGTGTTTTTCAGTGTACACAACTGCCAAAATGTCATTCCAGTAACACAACGATCATCAAAGCCTGCGCTGTCTATCCTAAAGACCATCTAGTGATATTCATAAAGAGCATAGCAGATAACAGCCTTGTCATGTTAGCTCCTCCATAATCCAGACGTCTAGCCTTTCATCTACACCACTGTGAGTGTGTGTTTGTGTTTGTGTGTGAGTGTGTGTGTGTGAGAGAGAGAGAGAGAGTCAGAGAGAGGATCATTATATATGCTCCTGTTGTTAAGGCTTATCACTGAGATCAGAGCGATGTCAAAACAACTGTGTGCTGGCAGGTGATGACACATAAACACAGGCACACGTACTGTACACACACACACACACACACACACACACACACACACACACACACACACACACACACACACAAGCACATCATCACTAAAAGGATTCAAGTGTGTACAGGCACATCATGAGGACACACTCACCTCGTATAAAACACAACCACGTACAAACCGTGTGTCATCAGCAGGGACACACACACACACATATATTCACCTACTGTACATCTTCAGGAAGGTGTGGCTCTCTCATACACACACACACACACACACACACACAAACACACACACACAGAGTTTTTCCCTCCAGACAGGTGTAGTAGAGTCAGTCCAGTTATTTGAGCTGTTGTAGCACAGCCAGCAACAGCCTCAGTCTAATTACCTCTGGGACGCCAACATCACGCCAGCAGCAAAGCAGGTGTGTGTGTGTGTGTGTGTGTGAGTACGCAGAGAGAAAGTGAGAGTCATGACTGTGTGTTTGTCTCTTTAGGCACTCTAAATTGAAATGTATTTTGAGGGAGGAACGTTAATAAAAACCTTGATCAACATTTCACAAACCACAGCTGATTTTCTTGTTAGCAGGTTCTCTGGTTTGCACCCAAAGGTAAAAATGGAGGGGAATATTTTTGACAGCAGCTTCCTGATGTGACATTTTATTACAAATACATGTCCACTGTGGCGCTCTTGTATAACTAATGACCGATTCTGAGCTGATCAAAGGTTTTACTTTTTTAGTCTCCCTCTGCAAAGCGAGAAAGTGGTTGTTACAGAAGACAGAGCGGCAAAGGTCAGCGATTGCCAACATGGCTGAACAGACAAAGAAAACTCAACTTTATCAACAGAAAATACAAAGAAGAGAAGCATCAACAACAAACAGTTTGATTTCCCGGGAGATCTGAGCGCGGCGCAGAAACATCAATAGAAGGAATGCGTCCAAAAAAAAAAAAAAAAAAATACATTCGCAGGTTACTGTTTGGTGTTTTGTTATATCTTGTTATTAATGTATTTTGTATGTACTGCTTCATGTCCGTGTGTGTGCGTGTGCGTGTGTGTGTGTCTCATTCTCCGTTTCAGCGTTTCCATAAGAGATCAGCAGCAGCCTCCCGTCCAGTCCAATCAATACGCTTGTTACTGCAGCCTAATGTCTTCCACCGAGAGAGCTGACACACACACACACACACACACACACACAGAGGAAGATGAGCACCAGTACACAAGCATACGTTAACACACACACACACACACACACACACAGGAGAGAAACACATAAACATGTGACAGGAAAAACACATGCACTGGAACAGAGGAATGGACACGCCCACACATTTAAGTGTTTAAAACATAAAAACCAAGTCTTTGACAACAATGTGTTCCCTAACTGTTCCTTGCCTTATGAAACATGCTAATTTTCAAGGTCTCCAGTAAACAAATAGCTCTCGAGGGGCAGCGTTTCAGCTTTACGGCCTAAACTCAAGTCAGCCTGGAGGAGAGTAAAACCAGGTTTGAAAAAAAAAAAAAGAACGAAAGAAAAAAAAAGAACAAGTCGAGATGAGATGAAAGAGGGGGAGGAGAGGAGCCGTTAATATGTCGAGAGAAACTAAGCAGGAAATGAAAGTTTAGATTCCTTCCTTCATCTGCCGAGATGGGCTTCATTGTTGAAACCCGTTATAGCAATTGGATCTGTCATTTTATTTTTATGGCGCAAGAGAGATTGTGCTAAACTGTTTCAATGATTTCTTTTTATATTTTACCTTTAAATGATAAATATTTAGAAGATGCACTTAAAGCAGAAAAATCTTCAATTCCTTGATTTAATGACTAGTAGTAAAGAGGTCAGAGGTCAGGCCATCTTGATTTTACAATACTGCTGTAATCAATGGATGGTTGATTAAGACAGCAGTGCTGAGAGAAGACACACAGACTTTAAGACACCCAGACAGAATTGCCCTATTTCTGAGGGAAGTTAAAGAGGGTTTTCAGTCCATAACAGCAGATGCTGAGCGACTCTGCTGCTCTGACTGGACTTTTAAGCTTATTTCTTCACAGCAAACAAGGTAAAGTGAGTCTGTGTCTTCAGCAGCTGTCAAACACTGGCTGCAAGATGAAGACTTACAGCAGAAAAGACAAATGTGAGAAGGTTTTTGAAAGAGTAGTGATTTGCCACAGATATGCCTCAACCTGCTCTCTATCTGCACACGCAGGATCAAAGGAAAGGGGCTTTTCTAAAGATGGTTTTAAGTGGACAACCTCTGCAGCAGGGAAACATGATGTCAGACAAGAGAGCGAGAGAAAGTGGATCGGACAGTTTTCACCCCATATATTATCACGTTTAATCAATTCTACTAGAACTGATAAATAAGGATTCTGTTCAGCACTACTGGAACATTTAACATGAAAATCTCATCAGCTGAATCCAGTGACCTCTGACCTCCCCCTGCAGCCAGTCAAGGGGGCTGGCAGCGCACTAGTGGGTTTGTATAAATACAGAACAAGGTACAAACTGGAACGCACACACACGAGCCCACTTCAAACACACATCCAATTCTATTTCTACCTCCACTTCTGCACACACACACAACAGCAAAGCATCCTGTTGTTCGAGCCTTTGTTTTGCCGTTTCTACTTTTTCCCTGGATGAGGGTTTGAAAGTGATTACCGATGCGGTCCACTTCATTAGCATGAGAACAAAAACAGCGTGGGGAACACATTATCACTTCACAGAGAAAGACACAGAGCTGTCTGCCAGTTTGTTTACGCCGTTGCGTTCGGACATTTTCTACCAGCGCCGCCACTGCTGTCTCACGAGGACGGCGTTTTTCTGCAGGAGGAAGAGAGGCAGCGCCGGGAGGGGCGAGAGGAAGAAAACACCGACAGATAAAGCGGCAGACATGGAAGGAGGTATAACACGTCAATATGCGTTATGCAAAACCAACTGCGTGTATCAGTCAGGGTGTACATCAGCAGTGTAGATTCAGACGCACATAAACAAAAGATAGTCTCATCTACTGTCCCTTTCACTTCCTGCATAACTAAAAATTTTCATTAAGTATGCAGGAGAAACTTGTCGCCTTCGCCCAGATGGGTAGTTCTGAGGAGGCACACATCAGTGATAGTGTAGCCTGTAGCACAGCTGTATTGCATCGGCTCTGTAGCTATGCTGTAACCCCAAAAGGCACAGTGGCCAAGCTCCAAGTACCAACCCTACTGAAGCAAGGCACTCATTCCAGATTAGCATCATTTCCTGTAACTGACAGCGAGTGATCATTGGTGAGAAAGTGAGCAACATTTCCTGGAGACATTGATACAGAAGCAAAGCAAAGAGCTTCCCATGCAAACAACGCTCAGCATAATCCTTTTCACATCTCAGGTTGGATTTTTTTTCTCCTTAAATCCTGCTCTCATAAAGTAAACAAATTAACCCAGGTAGCATCAGATTGCAGGGGAACGCACCTCTGACCTTTTCATTGATTACATTGACCGTGTGTATCATGTATAATACTGTAGTTATTAGGGGTGTATCAGTACACAATATTAATATTTTGTTTAAGGGTCATGGTTTGGTATAATTTCGTATAGCAGGAAAAAAAGTCATTTTTTAAGAAACTCATTCCTGTCACATTGTCAGTTAGGAAAAATAAAGAAGAAAAATGAAAAACACAATCACAGAATCATGTTCTATCTTCAGGCTATGGAGTCAGATTTGAATTTCAGAATTTATATACAAATGACTCTAGCCGCAAAAATATGTGTTCAATGCAAACAAATTATTGTGGTATATATTTATGTGCTATTGTTGTGTACAAATGTAAAAAAAACAACAACTTAAATGTATTTCTGATGCACAAAAATATTTATTATTTTAAATAAACGTAGTAAAAATCCACAATATATTTAAAAGTGTTTGCAGTGAAAACATATTTGGATGTTGTTAGATGTTTATACAGACTGAAGCTGCATTTACAAACTCCTTGTCATGTTTGAACTTTCTTGCATTTGTGTGTAGCTTCTTTGAGACTCCCCTGACAAGGCTCGATTCGCAAATGCATTATATTAATGAGTGTGGAGAGAGTCATTTATATATAAATCCTGAAATACATTTGTTGATCCTTCTCTGTGAATTCACTAATATTGAGGCTAATCTAACTTTATATAAGACTGTTGATAATTCCTCAACAACGTGTCTTTGTTTATACATAGCAGCACAATGGACTGATTGCGTATTTGTAGGCACATCGTAACAGAGCTCACTTTGATCTTATGCCTAAATCCTGTATTCTTCTGACTGAGATTGGTCACATTTGAAGTTTCCACAGTCAAACCCGACTTCAGCTGAACACAGCAGAACAGAACAATATCGATATTAATAAATACAGATACAGAGACCAATGCTCATATTGCAGGATTTCCTAGCTTGTGGTGCCACAGAGCCCAACCTGGTTATAATTTTGTCCCAAAAACCCACAGGGAGAGTGATGAAGGGTTTAGCTGTCTGTGCTATATGAAGAGATTCAGTATAATAGCAGAGCATACAGCCTATAAGGTAGGATGTCATTCTGACAATTTTGCACATTTTCTGGTAAAATACAGTAAAATGAAATAATTCCTTGTTTTGCCAAGGGCCCTCTGGAGTCATATCAAGGCCTCGTGGGAGCCCCTGTACCACGATATGAGAACCACTGGCCTTGTAAACTTCCATTTTAAGCCTTAATCCTTCTGCTTCATCCATCCCTCTCTCCATTTCCCTCTTTTCCTCAGCCTGCAGCCTGCAGGGAGGTGTGCAGGCAGAAAGGAGAGAAATATAGAGCAAACAAGAATGTAGCGCTCCAGAAAAAGCTATTTGGAGCTGGTTGACCCTGGGGTCAGCTGGCTGGCTGGCTTCCTGGTTAAAGGGGATTGGTGGGAAATGGAGGCAGCTTCAGGTAGCCAATCACAGTGTGCAGAGCGGAAATCAATGAGGTTCCACAGAAAATGTCAGCCAGGACTGACCTTTTGGAGATTACAGCCTCCTGAGTCAGAGAGGAGAGGAGGAGGAGGACAGGAAATAGGAGGGGATGAGGTCGAAAGGAAAGAAGTGATGAGGATGAAAAAGATGGTGAGGAATAGAAAAGAGAAGAGGAAACATTAGAGAGTGACAGAGGTGAGAGGGAAAGAGAAAAAGGGGAGGGTGGGATATGGAAATAATAGAAATAGAAGGACTAAAGGAACAAAAAACACTCTTATTATTTGACTTCACGATATTAAAGAATTTAAATCATTTTATATATTTTACTTTTATTGCTATTTCCTTATTTCCTTTACCTTATTTTGTTATTTCTTTTTCTAAATTGATTGAGCACCATTAACATTTTCAAAACAGTTAACACATTTTTCAAAACTCCATTGGGTGATGCAAAACAGTAAATTCACTCAATTCAACAGATGTCATTACTTGATACAATGAATGCTGCTCACGAGGCAAGTGTCACAGAAAACTGCCAGCAGTGGATTCATCATAGCATAGCTTGATGCAGTGCAAGAGAATAGAGAAGATGTGATGTTGATGGAAATCTTTGGCTCAGAGCAGAGAGAGGATGAATGAGTATTTTGAGTATTTTTTGTTTTCTTAATATAACATCAATATATTGATGATGGGGTTTTTTTTTCGGTTTCCTGTAAAAAATCTCAAAAGTTATCTTGAAAAAAAAAAACTAAATAAATTTTTGGTTTTATTGTCTTTTGGTGTGAAAGTTTTTTTTTCTGGGTTCATTCTGTGTGTAAAAGTTGTTTGAAGTTGAACAAGGATAAAGAAAACAGATCTACATGAGATTATGTAGAACCAGGTAGTTCTGGAAGTCCTGTATCATATCACACCAAGCCTCAAAAGACTCATAGAAGAAATAAATCTTTGATTTGACCATTTTACTTAGATGGGTGTTTTTACAGTTTGGATTGCCAATGTTCAAGAATGATAAAGAAAGCCTCCTCTGTTGACGAAATGAACGTCCAATTTAGTGCAGCTATTTGATGTCACAAAGGCATTTCAATGCCTTGAGCATTTTTCTCATGATATGTATTATTTTGCAGAATGAAATAGAGTTGAATGGTTTGCGTTCACTGAAAATGTGAACCATGTTTCAGGAATTGTGCTCAACCAATTGAGAAAACTGTATTGGGATTAATTTGATCATATTCTGACATCACTTTGTCGAGAAGAGTGTAAAGTGTAAAGTGAGAGGTCTGAGAGCATTTCTCTAAACATTTCAATTTCTGACAGCTGTCACAATGATGGAGGCTACAAGTAAACCACTAGAAAGACTGCTCTGACTTGAAGTGGTAACTGTACTATAAAAGTGATCTGGGCTCACCTTTAGAGCCCAGATTTCAGGAGTTTCCTTGTCTGTCTCTGGCAATAATTCTGCATTCTGAAGCCAAGCTGCAACATTTCTTCCTATAACAGGCAGAGGCAGAAGTTTGGCCCAGGGTTTTGAGTGGAAATCATTTCAGAGATGGTAAGAAGGAGGAAGCAGGGAGGAAGAGAAAGATGAGGTGACCTTTACTGTCTCCTGCCCGGCCGCTTCGTTGTCTTAAGCCAGCCTCTGTGGGACCCAGGAGGAGCGAGTGAGAGAGAGAGAGAGAGAGAGAGAGAGCGAGAGAGAGGAAGAGAGAAGGGGGAACACACACTCTCCATCTGGCCTGGTGACGATGGGAACATTTCTTTTCTTGCAGTCCAAATGTCTCTTGTCTCTATAGCCTGGCTTCTCTCTCTTTATTTCCCAAGATCTTTAAAACCCAGTGCTTCTTACATCATTTCCCTCCCAATGTCACTCCATCCATCCAACCTTCCTCTCTTTAATGATTCCTTGCTTTGATGCCCCAGAGAAACGTGTTTATTTTTCCTTCCTTCCTTCTTTTCTTCTTTTCTCCATCTCATCCTTCCTTTTGTCCTTTCATTTCTCGGGTCTTGTCTGAAACCGTGAGTCGAATACGAAGCACTGGAGACATTAATCATGTTTGATTATCCCGTGCAAAAGTCAACGGTGAATATCAGATATTGAGCGCTAATCTGAAGCTGTCAACTGCTACCAGTAGGTGACCTTTAGGTCAAATGCTCCAATAGGATCCCCAGAGTCCCAGTGCATAAGCATGCGTGTGTGTGTGTGTGTGTGTGTGTGTGTGTGTGTGTATGTGTGCGTGCCTAACTACAAATATACATTCAGCTCAAATTCATATGTACTGGCTTGCAGAAACATACCCAGTCAATGTACACCCTAATGCGCATACACTCATACACTGTCTCTTTACAGTGTTAAAGTAAAAGAATAATAAAGACCAAACATGTGAGGAATCTGTGCAAATAATGCCATGCATGCACACACACACTTCACGTGAATAAAAAAATATCTAAATACAAAGGCTTCTAAAATAACACTTGTCACAAAATGTTCCACTTTAGCACAAAGTGGGAGGCAATGAGGGTCCCTTGATTAAAATCCCCCGGTGGAAATAGAGCACTGTTCATAGGTTCCCACCTCTGCAGGGCAAACACCTGCCCTCACACTAGTTCTGTCCTGAATGGGAACAAGAAGGTGAAAGGTCGCTGAGGCCCAACTGAGAACTCTCCTCTGTCTCTCTCAAACACGACCACGCATCTGTCTCCATCGTGAGTCGATTCACTCCATCCCTTCTCCTTCTGTCACCTCCTCCTTCCCTCAGTCGACCTTGTCTCACCCTCTCCCTCCCTGCTCCTTCCCCTCTGTCCCAGGTTGTTTCTAATTGGGGAGGGGGGGTTGATGGGAGAAGGACGAGTGCTCCTCTAAGCCTGGCTGCTCTTTGATGGGGAAGGATAGGGAGGGGGCTGCGAAGTTAGAGGAGTGCAGCGACGGGTCTTTCTCTCTTTCTCCTTCTTTCTATCTCAAACCCTGCTGTCATTCCTAACAAACACACACCAGCACGCACACACAAATGCACACACACATGCACAAGCAGGCGTTTCTCTTTGAACTGAGTGCTGCAGTGCGTTCAAAGCAAAGACGAAGGCAAAAATACGGGGGTGGCGAGGGGAGAGAGAAGGACACTTCAAGGTGAATTTGATTTCCACATCATTTTAACCCACACGCACACACAGACACACACACATACACAGCCCTAACACACACACAGCCCCAACACACACACGTCTAAAGACACATGCTACCCAAGCCAAGCCAGCAAGTAAGCACATGTTTGCTGAGTTACCTCCAAGCAGCCGCGGATATAGATATATACAGTGTCTCACACACAATTCAGTCCTGCGTGTGTGCATGTGTGTGTATGCATTTGTGCGAGTGTATGTGTGTGTGTGTGAGAGAGAGAGAGAGTGCATGCATTACAATCTGTGTCTTTATACATATTTATGAATTTTGCTCATAACAGAGAATCACCTTTAAACTTATCCCTACTCCAAACTGTCTGTTTGTATATGCATGTGCGAGTGTGTGCGCGTGTGTGTTTACAGAATATGCATATGAGCGTGTAGGAGCAGAATGACTCATGCAAAGTTGAAGTGAACAGTGCAGAGTCCCACATTGGCTGGACAAAACATCAAAACAACAATACATTTGGAGCAACCATTGCATGGCAGAAACTGCAATAACCCTGAGAGTGTGTGTGTGAGAGAGAGTGTGTGTGTCTGTGTTGCAAATGTGTCCAACCAATTAAAGCAATCAAGTCAAGTGCAAACCGCCCACCGTGCTGCATATTGATAAGGCTGGGAGTACAACATGGAGACCTGGGCCACCGTGCCAAACTACTCTGACCCCTGCGTCCACTTCTTCCACCAACGCCAACCAAAACCACTTTGTAAACACTTTACACCACTTAGCTCTGCCGCAGTCCACACACACAGACACACACACGTGCTAGATGCAAACACCGGCTTGACAGTATGACAAATATTGCCTTCCATCCAGAACGAATGAGGTAAGGACAAAAAAAAAAGAGAGAGAGAATCAACGGCTCATTAGAAAGATAAAAACCTCCCAAAGCCCTGAGGGTGAAAGGGAAGGGGGCGGAAACAAGAAATGAAAAAGAAGAGAGAGAAAAAGACTTGAGAGACGACAAATCATAACAGCTGTAACTCAATTCGGAGGCCCTGCTAGAGACGGCTTTCTTCATCTCTTTCTGCCTGTCTCGCTTCATCTTTTTATCTCTCTGCCTTTCTCCGTCTCTCTCTTCTCGTCCTGGCTCATTGGTAATTTTTTCCCACCAACCAATAAGCCATTATGTGGCAGTAATATGGCTGCTAATGGATGCGCCGACCTGGGAGGAAGCGCACGGCACGCCATTAGCCCAAATGCTATGCAAAGCTACCACAAGACTCTTTCAAAATTACCCCGGCTGAGTGTGTGTGTGTGTCTGTGTCTGTGTTGATTTGTTTGTACGAAACTCACTCTGTCTAAACACGACTAATCTTTTTGTGATTCTTCTGATGAGTTCTGTGTTTGGCTGCTTAAATGAAAATGGACGTTTGTCTTTTGGTCAGTGGTGAAAGAAGTACTCAGATCTTTTTCAGATGCTTGGGGGAGGATATGTAAATCGATTTGGACAAAAGCATCTGCAAAAAGCAAAAGTATAGCAGTATTAGCAACAAAATGTACTTACAGTCCAACAGTGAAACTATTTGCTGTTCAGAGTTTAATATATCACATTATTGCAATATTATCACTGATGCTTTCATGTGTATGCAGCATTTTAGCTTCTCAAGACGGAGCTAATTTTAGCAACTCCATATTCTGTTTGGTAGATTAATCTATAATTCTTATTAGTGGCCCGAAGTACCTGAAACTTTAAGTCCCACTACTTTTCAAGGAATTAAGGTTTCTTCATCCCGTTGTTGACCCGCGAAGATTAGGCAAATTAGTCAGCTGATGTATGCAAAAGCTGTTTGTACACATGATTGATGATGTCACGTGCTTTCGTCTGTAGGCCATCCCCAAAGTTCCTATACTTTTGGAAAGTAACACCCGTTGAGCAAGGACTTTTTGGCGGGTAAAATCATGTCCTGGAACTTCACTTAAACAGTAGTCCCTGCTGTGGAAATGCACTGAGGTCGTCCAGAGGTTCCTAGTCCCTGGGGAAAGTTCCTGAGGAGGAAATGCGGCTATTGTTCTTAAATAGCAGAAGATTAATTTTACAATAGTTTTCAGATAAGCGCAAAAGACTAATGTGTTAAAGCAGCCATGTACTACAAATGGATCACATGACTACTCGCATGTTGTGCATAGTAAAGCAAACCAGTCGCCTGATTCACCTGACTGACTTCACTATTTTGGTTTACTATCACCACTGTCAGCGTAGTTTTGGTCTGCAAAAGTACCAAACAACAGACAGACACTAACAAAGTTAGCAACTATCAAGTGAACACACAAAAGTACTTACAAGCCAAAAAGGGCAATATTTCCCTCTGAAGACAGTGGGAACCAAAAACTGAGCTAAAACAAAAGTCGATTATAAGTTACTGATTCACACTGATTGATTTGTGCTGACTAATAAATAAATATAAATATAATAAATATTAGGTAGACAGAGACACAACTCCAAAAAAATGCTAACGTTGCTCTGTATCTGCTGGAGGAGTAACGGATGGTGGGTAACAGTTTGCTAACAAGTTCAACGTATCAACTTAAAATGTGTCAAAACATGTTAATGTTGTGTTCACAGCTTGTTCCTGGTGCCAAAAAAACAGTTATTACAAGTTTAAGTCAGATAAAATGTAAATATTCGAGGGAAATACAAGTACTTCAAAATGTAGTAAGTGACTAAATGTTCCTAGTTACCTTCCATAACTGTATTTGGTATTTCAGATTGTCCTGGTAGGTGCAGACATTCAGACATGAAGGTCACATTGATGACATGTCAGCTCGTGACAGATATATAAGTCTTTACTCCATTATGGCAGTCCAATCACCAGCACGTGTAACAAATCCATACACATGCATGTAGAAATCCATATAAGCCAAGGGCCTGTTTAAAAAGTTAAATTGCACAGACACACAGACATACACACCTTTAAAATAAATCACAATGGACCCTCATGCCCCCATGAAGGTCAGGAGTTGTTTGTTTAAGATGGACTGCTGCATATTTTTTAAAATGTCCACTGGGGTTTTATGGGTGATGTGAGCTCAGGAGGTTTTGGTACATTATGAAATAGTTAAAACAATTAAAATGTACTCAGTCCATAGAGAAACAACAATTAAAACTTAATAAGAATCAATTATAACAAGCAAACCTTACTCAGAACACACAGAAACGTTTCCTAGAATTAGAGCTCATAAAGAATCCATTAAAAAGAAGTTGTTTTCTCTCAACAGAAGGGATATTGTTTCTTAATTTCTAGTGTGGTACATCCGTCTAGAGATGGGAGTTTTATTTCAGCAAAACAAAAGAACAGAGACGCACACAAACACTGTGGAAGGCGGCTTTTTCATGCCTTGGAGGTCACAGGTTGCTGATATGCGAGGAGACCTGAAACACGCTGTTGGCTCACAAACACACGTATACACTCATGCACAGACACAGAGAGGCAGAGAGAAAGACAGAGAGGGAGGATTTGTTTAATCGTTTGGCCAACACTGACAGATGGTCGTACACTTCCAAAAGAGCAGTGTGACTGGGGAAAATGGGCCATCAGTGACCCTCGCAGTGTGTGTCTTTGTGTGTGCGCTTATGCATGTATGACAGTGTTACAAAAGCAAATGCTACACAAGTATTGTTTCAGTCCCATTGTAACCCGCTGCCAAGCCCTGATAGTAATCAGGCTGGCAGGACAGTAAACAGCAGAAGAGGACTGAACAACAGGCGTCAGTCAGAGCTGAATGCCACGAGGAGAAAACCCCTCCACACCTCAGTGCCTCCCTTCCTTCCACGCTTTCCTTCCCAGCCAAAACCCTGTCTCCCCTCTTCTCCCTCATTCTGTCCCTTTCTTCTTCTTTTCCCTTTTTGACTCTACTGCAACACCTTTCAGTTGCCGAAGCCTTCATCTCTTCCCACACTATTTTCCTTTTTTCCCTCCCTCTCATTTTCTACTCGTCCATCCATTCACAGCCAAGTAACTGGGTCTTTAACAAGGGTGTCATGCAAGCCAACAAAATTGGGGGGGGGGGGGCATAATTAGAGCCAGGAGGGGGCATGGAGGTCCCTTTTCCTAGAAAAAAAGAAAGCAAATAATGACACAATTTTCTGCAATTTGACATATTTCAAAGACTGTGGGGGATTATTGAAAAGTTGTAGCTTAGTAATCTCCCGCTTTATATTAGTAAATACTGTGTATTGTACATGTCATTTATTTGTGCTGTGATGGTTATTGAAAGTGACACTTATTTACCCACTTCATTCTACACTAGCTGCCACTTCACTTGAAAAAGAGCTGAATCTTGTCTGCTTCACCGAAAAGTTTTAAGTGGTATAAATTCACTCAAGACTATATCTAAAATGAAAAATCATTTAGAGAACACAGATAATAAAGCTACAGATTAAAACAACGTGCCAACAAGGTAACAGCTGTATTTTCAAACACAATGCACAGGAAGCAGCATGAGTACAGATGAGACTGAGATGTCTGCTCCATTGCCAACAAAAGCTCAGACTGAGCTGCAGTAACCTATTCTCCAAACTGCTCAGCCTCCTTGAAGGAGCCACCATCACCACCGGCCTAAGTTCACGTAACCTACACACACTGATAAAACTAGAGATAGAGGGGGGAAGCAATAATAGCCAGTGTAGGATTTTTATGGTGACCTTAATGTCTGCAAGACTCCAAATGGAATCTCTAACTTCCTCCAAGTTCACTTCCTGGCTCCTCTCTGCCTCGACAGCAACGGCCATCTATCACAAGTCACAATTAGCTAGCGAGCCAGAAGGCTAAACAACCGCAGTGAGGGATGGCTACTAACTTTTGCTGCTAGTAGCTAATTATTTGCAAAGCAAACTATGTCTATATTTCACAAATGCAATTAAGTGTGCATAACTAATTGCATTTCATTTTCACACAGTTGAATTTTGATTGATGCTCCACTAACCACATCAGCAACACAACATTAAGCTGTAGCCTACATCTCCTCCAGCATCGACGAGCAGCACAGCTCTGTGTGTGTGCTGTTGTGAACCGATGTCATCCTGCAACTTTTGGAAGAAACCAGTGCCACAGGGAAGTGTGTGTGTGCGACTTTTTAAGGTATGACTTATGACAAAAAATTTTATGAAATAATCATTAAAAATAAATAAATAATAGCAATAAAATAAAATAGAAAACAAAATAAAAACAGAAAAAATTCAGATATCACAAATCTGTTGAATGGGCACAATGTGTCTGGTCTTTAACACAGTAAACACAGGCATGCATGCAGGGCTAAAGTAAACACTGTTCATATCATGCGCACAATGATGGGACAAACACTTTGTAACATAAGCAATTAACACACTGTTGAAGCAGTCTTTACATGAGAGGAGGCTCAATTACATTCACACAGAGCAAAGGATCATGCACACATGTGCACACACAAGGGCGCAAACAACTATAAAGCACTTTGGCACACACACACACATGCACTCTGGCGGGCGTCCAGACTGAGTCTTGTTGCTTGTGTCTATAAAGCCCTGAGCACCATATCGACAACTGTAATAACTGTGGCTGGCAGGAGAGAGCAGATTACAGCAGCAATCATAGGCCCTGCACACACATGCATGCACACACAAATACACATCTTCCCTCGCTGTCAAAGACTGTTTCTTTTCATCTTTTCATCACCGACACACACACACACACACATTTCTGGGTCCATCATATAGCCCATATAAAGTAGTAATATTGTAGCAGTGGACAGCCCAATGACAGTGTGTTCCATGGCTACTGCGAGATGAATAACACTGAAACATGCTGTACACAAAGACACACAGTCAGTCGGGGCCAGGACAGGGACGCTCCGGAAACCACAACACACTATAGTTGTGTGGATCTTGAAAATATTTGAGATCAAATGCTGAAAATTATTCATCATGATATTTTAAAAGGAATTATTTACACAACTGCAGATGCAAAAATTAGACATATGGAATATTAAAGATCATTGATTCTGCTATAATTTCTAACTAAATTAACAAGGAGAGGACTGATTAGAGGCTGATTTTCTGCGCCTTCCCAAATGCCATCCAATCTCACAAAACCAAAGTCAGACCTTCAGAGAAACAAAGAGCAGGTGGACAAGCAGTCAGTAAACCAGCCATACGAGTAAGCCAGTCAGTCAGCCAGCCGGTCAACGAGGGTCTGCAAGGCCACCGGTGGAAAGTGGGCAATATTGGTGTGGAGAGAGCAGGCTAAGATTGGGGTCACAACTATATGGTGCACAGGCCAAGGAGAGGATATATCTGGAGAGGAGAGGAGAGGAGCTCACCGGACTACATCAGAAAAATACCCGATTTTGTAAAAATTAATAGTCAGGTTTACTAGTCATGAGTCCTTCTGTACAAACAGTTGAATAATGTCTTTTGTGTGTCTGTATGAGCTTTGTCAAGGCTGAAAAAAAATAAAATGAGGTGAGCACAATGTGTACAGTATATATAAAATGTTTCAGATAATAGGAACATTCATAAACTAACTGCAGTACTTGGACAGTCTAAGCGTGGTTGGCTTTCAAACTGTTCTCTGGATACAGTACAAAACTCAACAAAAGGTACTGCGGAATCAGAACAAAGTTATATTCACTATCAATATATAGACTTAAATGGACAATGATTGTTATTATGCATTGGCCGGTCATAATGAGAGCTGAAAAACTATCCTATACTTTTCTCCTCTTTAACCCTTTCAATCGTTCTATTCTCCTCTGTTTCACCTCCCATCGTCTCTGCGCTGTTCCCTCCCTCCTTTACTCTCACCCTTCTCTTCCTCTTCTCTTCCTTTCTCTCTCTGTCGGCCCCCCGACCAAGGAGAAGCGATTTGCAGCGGCAATCCGTCGCTAATTCTCGCTCAGCGTTCATGAAAAATGTATAGCAGGCAGACTGTAGGGAGATGCAGATTGGCGCTGGGCCCTCAGCAAGAGCCTGGCTCTGCATTAATGGAACATTATTTTCACCTTCTCAGTTCCACCATCCCTCCTCTCCATATACGTCTCCTCTCTCTCTCCCTCCCTAACTCTTTTTATCATACTGTCTCTATCTATCTATCTATCTATCTATCTGTCTATCTATCTATCTATTGCCTTTGAAATTGGTCTTCTTCATGCTCTCAAAGTTTGATGAAACAAAAGCCATAAATATTCGAGGACTCGGTGGAATATTAGCAGCTCAAACAACCCAAACACAGCTATCTGCAATCTGAACAACTCTGCGTGTGTGTGCATATGCGTGTGTTTTTTCACACACACTTGCTTGTGCATTTGCCTGGGAGCGCAGTGTGCAGCCAGCTAAACCTTCTCAAAGATAATAAGAGGAAAAACTTTATCTTAATCTTTAAAAGGCACGACATGAAGTTTGGATCCAGCTGTGAAATGGGTCGTGTTTGTGTGTGCGTGAGTGCGTGCGTGACTGCATCTTGGCATGAATTCCCAGATATGTTCGTGCGTGCATGTGTGCGGATGTGTTTAAAGCACAGGTATCTTATGAGAGTAGATTAATAACAGCACTGTAATGCCATCAGGACTAGTCACAGTGTGGATCATGCATAATAAACCTCCCAAGGAGTTTACACACACACACACACACACACACACACACACACACACACACACACTTCCTGTCACTATAGCAACACTGGCAGTGTTGCTGCCCCTAACTTCAAAGTCAGATGTAATTTCAGCCTCCCAGCAGCCAGAGGGAGCCATGGTGATGACAGAATATTCCCTCCATCTCTCCTTCGATGCCTTTACTTTTTTTCCTCCTCCATTCCTCTGCTGGCTCCTTCCTTCCTCCCTCCTCTGCTCTGCCAGCCTGCTGGGAGGCCAGGCATCCAGGACCAGACATAAAAATAAACCCAGAAAGGTTAGAAGTGGATGACTGAAGCTCGGGAGAGAGGGGAGGAATGGAGGGGGGCAGAGGGGAGGGTGGACGCTAAAGAAGGGAGAAGAGAAAGAAAATGGGAGGGAGATAAGAGGAGAAGGACGGAGGGAGACGATGTCGTCTTTCACTTATTCCTCCCTTCTACAGCAACTCCATTTTCTCTCCCTAGTCCTTTCTTTCTCTCCGTTTTTATCTGCTATGGCCAAAAGAGTGAAAATTGAGCAGAAGAAAAGGTGGATTGTGAAAAGAAAAAAAAAATCAGCTGCAGCAAATGTCACTCAAATATTTGTCCATATTATTGTCCAACAAAGATGAGAAAGTCTTCCAGATTCACACACTGAAAAACCGTTTGACAAGAGATCGTTCCCATGTCCAAACTACTAATGAATATAAAATAGATGTTTCCAATCTTCGGTTCAGATTGGCTCAATAACATTTGAAGCCATTTTAACAGTTCATTTAAATATTAATGTGGAAACAGAAAATTAGAATGGAGGGCTCAGTGCCAGAAGGGCATATCTGGCATTAACGATTGGTGAAAATGAAATCTATATATCAAGTTTGCACTCGAGGAGATCGATTCGGTGTTCTGAAATCAATGGAAAAGTGTTATATCAAACTCACTCAAATTGAACTGACTGAACCGAGGTGACATCCAGCCGGGACCGCTGTCACACTTTAAGAACAACAACCGGATGTAACACCTTAAAAGGACAAGGCAAACTGGTAAAACACGCAGCGTGTCATGTTCATTTACTGTGTATATCCAACATCAGGATACAGCAGCCTCAGCTTTCACACACTGTCACGCTGTTGACTGCCCCGTGGTGGAACGGGGAGGACACTTAGGAAGGTGCTGATGTGCGTTTTGTGTCCCTAAAAACAACAGCAAAAAAACAGTATAATGCATAATACATACATACTGCTGCTCCACACACAGAAACACACACACAGACACACACACACAATGTACGCACATATGCACATATCAACACACACACACACAGTCATCCACTTTCCTTTTACATCATCCATTTTTTACAAGATGCTCATGCAGAATCCTTCTTGTCACAGAAATACAGATCAGCTGTGTCTGTGTGTGTGTTTTTGTGTGTGTTTGCTGTGTTAATGGAAACCCACAGCAATGAGCTGCCTCTCCTCCTCTGTCCTCTTCTGTCCTAAATTTGAACTACTTTTAAGCTTTGACAAAAGACACCAGCCGGAGGAGGAGAACTGATGGGCAAAGGATAAAAAAAAAAGATGCAGAGGGGAAACATTTCTCTCCTTCTAGGGTCAGTCCTCGCTCCCTCTCCTCCTCCTCCTCCTCCTCATCCTCCTCCCTTATCTACCCCCCTTTGTCTCTCCTCCGCTGTAGGAGAGGCTGGTGGAGAGGCGCCAGTGGAACCGGACTGGTGTTTTCTTAACCAAGTTCATCCCTCTCCATTTCCCCCTCCCTCACTCTCAAATCATAAAGCCTGTCACACACTGGGGGTGCACGCATGTGGAAGCATAGGGGAAGGCAAGTACACACACACAAACACACACACTGTTTCACTATCTACCCTTCACTCTGCTGTGCTGGGCTTCAGTCAGCAAGGCTGTCAGGGGTGGTTGGGTATAAACATGGCCTCCTCTGCAGCTGAGAAACTTCCCCCCCCTGTACCACTGCTGCTCAGCCTTGTGTTACCAGTTTGCTTTAACAACCTACACTGGCCAGCATAGTTCCCAGTAGGTAGAACAGTGTGTAGCCATCAAATTTTGCCATAAGATACAACTAAAAGCCTTCAGGCAAAAAAAAATACTTTATTGATCCCCATAGGGAAATTCTCTTTTGGTGTGTCTCCTCCGCAGGGGATGAGAGTGCGGTGTCAGCTGCAGAGGAGTGCTGGTAGGGATTCAGTGTCCTGCTAGAGAACACTTCAGTCGAGCAGACGCTTGACAATATGGATGTTCACAATTGGAACTCGCTGGCTTCAGTGGACATCATTTCAAACTGGACTTTTGTAGAGCTGCATCTACAGTGTGTTATTAAATTCAGCCTGAATTCACATGTGGTGTTTCATCTCACAGCATCGCAGACATTTAAGCAGAAACAAGCCACAAGTATTTAGAAAACTGCCTAATTAAAACAACGGTGACTGAATACGGTTTCAGATGTGCTCACAGGTGAATTCTCTGGGTGAGGAACGATGTTGATGATGTGCACAGATGAAAGACCCAGAGAAATTTTAACCGCAGATCAATTCCACTTCCTGTACATCTGTGTTTTCAAGCCGTGGGGGAACAAATTGTACGGCCCCAGCAAAAACACGTGTTCCCGGCTCTCGAGGATCAAAAAATATATAAAAAAAAAAGACTACGCGTGTACATGAAACTGTGTGTGCGCGCTAAATGATTCATGAGGAGCAAACGAAAACAGGCTGGCATACAAGCGGAAAAATAGCCGGTCTGCATTTTAGATGAAGCCAGGGTCCTCTGACTCGCTGTGTCATGATATCTGCGGTGAAAACACGGATTATGTGTGTGTGAGGTAGCAAATTTGTGTGAGAGTGTGAGTATGGGGTGTGAGAAAGTGCAAATTTGATACTAATTTCTCAAATTATATCCTAAATTATGGACTATCACCACGTAGAGTGACAAGCAATCAATCACCCGCACTCATATTCAAACCAACATGTCTACAGGTTTGAGAGTGGCGTGACCGAGAGCATTCCCCTGTAGCTCAGAGTGTGAGACGGGCTTCAGATTAGCTGTCCTATTCTCAGAGCAGCTATGTGTTCACAGCAGTGGCAGGGAGCTGCTGTGGCCTTCAGTGCTGCTGTCTGTTCTAAGAATAGGCGGCAGGGTCCAGAGAACATCTCGTCTCTGAGACTCCCCTGCCTCCCTCTCTCCCCCACCTACCCTCCTTTTCTCTCTCTCCACGTACTGCAAAAATATATTAGCACTTAAATGCACACAAAAATATAAGCAGAAATTATGTTCCTCCGTGGAAAATGCACTTGGGGTGACTGCTAATGCGTTTTGTCAGTGTAATTTCAATGGTCTCTTGAAATTTGATTTGCATCTACAGTGTGTAATCTTTGTACATTTTAAACTGTATGTCCAAAGCAATATATGAGACGTATTTTCCTTTCCACATGAGTCCCTCCGTCCTTTGCCTCCTTCGCTCTGTTCCTTCCCTCTTCATCTCCCTCGCATTTCTTGGCTTTCTTGACTCCCTCTGCCTCCTTTTCTCCTATCCTCTCCTCCCCCCCCTGCGTGCACTAATGTGGAGGCTGAATCTAACCCTGCTGGATGACATTACTCTGCGCTGCCTGCTGGCCTGTCTGCCTGCCTGGGGACTCTAAAATAAAACACAGCAGTGTGGAGAGCCAGAGTGAGAGCACGTACTGTATAGGCAGCCTGACTGACATGTTCTGATAGAGCACACACACACACACACACACACACAAACTGACACACTCGGGTGTGTGAAAACGGCTTGCAGAGGACAGAATGTGTATCAAAGTGTGTTGTGTATGTGTGTGTGTGAGTGAGTGAGAGAGAGAGAGAGAGAGAGAGAGAGAGAGAGAGAGAGAGAGAGCAGGCCTCTCCAGCTGTGCCCTGTCAATCATTCATGACCTAACACTCGGAAAAACAGAGGAGGGCAAGGTGGACAGGAGTGAGAGGGAAGAGACAGCGAGGGAGAGATAGTGTTTCTGAATTTTTTCCTTTTGTCTGATGGAAAATAAGTCAAGGAGGGGCAAATGAGCACTGAAAGACATACAAAAATATTTTGTGTCTGTGTGTGTGAGTGTGTGTGCTAGTGTGAATAACATGCTGCTGCCGGAACCCCATAGCCTGAATTCAACATCCCTCACCCTGAACAAGTGACAAAAAGATAACCACGTTTCACTTCACCGCTTCACGCCCTCTCTCTCTCTTTCTCTCTCTCTCTTACTCATTCTCTTTCTCATCCTGCTCTTCACCCCTCCTCCCCTTCCTTCCTCACCTCACCCTCCCACCCCCAGCTCTCTCTCTCTCTCTCTCTCTCTCGCTGTCTTTCCACATGGCTGGCCATCCTCTCCCATGTCCCAGAGGATGGGAGGCTGTGCGGCAGCTTGGCAGGCTGTCAGGGGAGCACCGGAGAGCAGGGAACATGTAGTGACTGAAACGGGGGTTGGGGGGTTGGGGGGTTGGGTTGGAGGGGTTGTGGGTATGAAAGCCCTGGCTCCTCACCTCACTGTGGCACTGGGAGAACTGGCTCTGCTCAGCGACGTTAGGCAAAAGATGCAGGGCAAGGGCTGAGGGCACTAAAGAGAGGAGGAAAACACAGAGCTCTCACTCCTTCCTCTATTTTCATGCACTATCAGAAGCGTCGCTGCCACACACAGCACGAAATAACAAGGCAGCAGTAAACATGTTGGCCTGTGACAATCATGCAGTCCAGCTCTGTAACACTCTGCCAGTAAACCAACAGGACATGACACCTTTTTTGACCCATAATTGCCTCACCTGTTGTGGGGATTTCAGGAAAACATAAGCTCAGCAAAGAAGAGAATCATTCTTTCAACTTTCTTCGCAATTTAAACCATCAAGTCTGATGTATTGCATGTCACAAAACAAAATGGAGAAGATGAAAAAGTTTTGTCAAAAGTTACGGCCTTTGGTTGGATACAAACTGTATTTTAAATTATTTTTTTTTTACATTTAATACAAACCAAGGGCTAAAAAGGAATGTTGGCATCACCTTTAGCTAACATTTACATCTCTGTATTTTATTCCCTTTCACTGTGTCATGTGCAGCTATAAGGGGGAGAACACATATGGGGGCTACTGCCAACCTTTTGCTTGAAAGTTTCACAACCGAGTGGTTCACCTTCTCAGCAAACGATCTTTGCTCTGGCTCTTGACTTCACTATTGTGTCGGACTGGAGGAACAGGCTCGGCTAGACTGGAACAAATCTGAAGAGGTTGAAAATACTGTAAGAGGAACGCTGTAGTGTTAATGCTCACCCTATACTGAAAATAATAAGGTGAATGTCAGGTCAATATAAAGTGATATACGGAGTGAGCTGCTGAAAAACATTTAAGTAAATCCTGACACCAAGAGGCGAGGCTTTTTTCAGCAGACGAGAAGCGACAAAGCTTTTAAAACTGAAATGTATGCAACGAAAACACCACTCATTCATTCATTCATTATACTGAGAAGCAGTGTGACGGAAAGGCTACAGAATTCAATGTTAATGTCATGCTTTGAACATTAACATTAGTGCCAAAGAGACATGGAAATGTAGATAGATGGTCAGCACTAACAGCAATGCTAATGCTTCACTAACAAGCTAGCACTGAGCACTTACTTTGTGTTTTTCTAATTGGAGCATTTAAGTGATCAATGATATGGAATACAAGAAATGCTCTATCTCCAATACATTACATTATAAAAGACATAAGGGGCACTGTGACTTGCATTTGTGATAAGTTACTAAAGCACTTTTTCCCTTTGGTCTCCCTTCAAAAAATCCCGCCACATCACACAGCAGACTCGTCCCAAAACAACAACATGACACTTTGCCGACCCGCGCTCCCTCCCTCCTGACAGAGAGAAAGGGGGGGAAAAAAAGATGACAGCAGCTTTAGATCTGACATCAAACGCCGGCGAGAGAGTGAGAAAGAGAGAGAGGGAGAGAGAGAGAGAGAGAGAGAGAGAAAAAACGGTTACATCTCTGCTGTGACAGCTTGCTGGAAGAGCCTGGCAAACGCCGAGCAATTTCTCTCTCTCTCTCTCTCTCTCTCTCTCTCCCCTTCTATCTCTCCATCTCTCCTTCTCTGTGTCTCTCTCTCATCAAAACTTGCCGCCGATTAGGATCTCGGCGAGCCACGCGCTTTGGATGGGATGTGAAAACACACAGAGAACCCAAGGGGTAAAACGCCAGGATTAAAGTGGCGAGGGAATGTGGGGTGATAGTGGTGGTGGTTCAAATAGATCGGCCCCCGCGACTGCAGTGGCTCCTCGCCTCGCCTTGCTCTCTCGCTCCGGATTCACACGCTGATACATCAAGGCCATTTCTCATTATAGCACGAGGGGGGAAAAACGCTTTTATGATGCTACTTTAGAGGGAAAGACAGAGAAGGAGAGGCAAGGGGGGGAGTGTGGGAGAGCGAAAATGAAAAGGAGAAATGCCAAGATAAAGTAGATGACATACTACTAGTATGTTATGGAGGGTAAAAAGAGAGATGGGAATAGTGCGTGACTGTGTGCGTGCATGAGAAAGAGGAGGAGGAATCACTTAGAAAACTGACAGATAAATCAGAAGAAAAGCGGCGAGAAGCATCAGTGTGTGTTGAAAGACAGTGGAACGACCAATGAACTTAAAATGCATCCGTTCATAGAAAATATTATGGCTTAATTTGAGTTCATACACTTCATTTAGCTTTTCTTGCAGTTTATTCCTCCACTCCTGAGGCTGTTCCAAAGTATCTGGTAAATTAAACGGCACACACCTCAAGCAGTGCCAATATTTGCCACCATTTGCAAATGTCTATTTATTCTATTCTTGAAAGTGCAGAGGAGCTGTGAGGGGAGGTATGATAGAGAGTAAAAAACCGATTAGTTTAGCCAAAAAACTGGAGCAGCCCACATCTCTCTCCGCTCATAGATCAGCCTGGCCTCAGCATTCCTCAATTACTCCTCCAGTCAACCTGCTTAACGATTTTTAGCTCGCCCAAATGCCAAATGCGTGTGTGGGTTTGCGTGTGTGCGTGCATTAGCGAGGATGTGTGTGTGTCTGTGCATATGCTTTTCTGTGCATGTGGGTGTATGTGTGAGCGAGTGCGTGATGCTTAGACCGCGGGCTGATGCATGTGGCCTTTTTGCCTTTGGCATGGACGCCAGTCAAAACACAGACGTAAGCTCTGGAATGAGCAGTCAAATCCATGTCTCCCATGGGACGTGAGACAAAGAGGCGGGTCGCGGGGAGAGCGGAGGCATCTTGATTGGATGGAAATGCTTACAACCGAAGGCTAGACGGTGAGAATTACAGGAGGAGGAGGAAGAGAAGGACTCAAATGTTTCTTTGAGGCTGGATGCTGTGTTTAGGTGTCTACTACAACAACACATGTGCAGAATCTCTTCCCTAACGTGTAAAGCTTTCAATGATCCTTTGTGATTATTGGTGGGCAGAACTGTCAGTCACTCACCGGCAGACTGGATGGGCGGTCGTGGGAGACTCCATCGTCGTTGTTGGCCTTCCCAGAGTTCCCTTGGGCAGGACCCCTGGTGCCATAGGACTCCTGCTGGGCCTCCTAGAAAGTAACACAGAGATTCATTTAGATCTCTGATCAATAATTGAAAATATATTTTCCAGTAAACTGTCCCCTGTCTATGAGTAATACATTCATAATTAAACTCCAGAACATATTTTCCATAAAGCTTTGATGTACAAATTTGAAGGTCTGTTTTAAATGTACGTGCATAGAAAAAAAAACAAATGCACTGTAAGTCAACACATTAGTAAATTATGTTTCTTCCAAATATTGGTAGTGACACTGATTCAACTGTGCAGTACTCTTGAAATTGAGATCACTACTTTTCTTGCTAAACACTAGTTATGTCATGGTGGAGGCAACAACACTCTTCTTTTAAGAGGAAAATTGTCTAAATGTCTGTGTGAGAGATTGAGAGAATGAGTTGGACTGTTGAGTGTGTCTCAGGTTTAAAGGGCTGTAATAAAGACCCAGTTAGATCAAGTCACAACACAAAGAGCCACGTTGCACAAGGAAATACACACAGACAGACAGACAGACACACGCACCGACACATACACGCACACACAGATACAGTACATGCAGTCTGAAAAACATCCAAACATGCACCCATCAGCACACCATACCCGCCAATTCATTTCAAACAAATCCCAGCCTAACCACCCACTAATCCTCGAAACATACACACACACACATACAAACACACACCAATACACACGCTCAGTCCTATTGTTCAATCTAAGTCATTTTCTTTCCCTCTGTAATCACAAGCCTATCTAGTGTAAACCAATTTTCTCCCCATTGTCGGAGGTGTTGCCCTCTCCCTCTCCCTCCCTCTGTATCTTTCCCTCCTTCCCTCTCCCTCTTCTTTTCATTCACCACGGAGGTCGTTCCTCCATCATGTTAAGCGTCGGCAGCACAATAGCAACTTGTTAAAGAGCTCTGAGTGGAAGGATTAGTGATAACTGATCGGCGAGACGCGGCGAGAGATCACACACGAGTGCTTGCAGACACCACATACGTACACAAAGCCACACATTTACTGTATGTTTTATATACACACACACACACGCACACACACACACACACACACTTACAGAGTGTGTTCAGGTTTTTACTATCAAAATCCATTTTTCCCCACAGTTTGATTTCTTATCTGCTGTGTGATTATACTGTAGTAGGTGGGCAATATCCCTGTCAGCTAGGTGATATAATTTTATAGCAGAAGATTATCCTTCACAGCAAGAGATGTATCATGTGAAATGGATCTATTATTAGAGCATTAAATGGGTTGTAATTTGTGCATCCAGGCTGAATGATACCAATTCTGTACTTTTGTACATTTTTTTATGAAATCTGATATAAGGTTTTATACACTCTATACCTTACCTGTAAAGTTACTTTATACACACAGTTTGCATGCGGCATTAGCAGCTGTGCACACACGCAGACAAAAAGTTAATGTATTCATTCATCCATTATTAAGAAAAGGTAATGAAATGACCTTAAATGCCTGAGAGTAGTCCCTGCAAATCCACATTTCAATTATTGGACAATTAAACCACTGAAGCACCAATTGTAAAAAATACAGAACATTTTGAATATCCTCATGTTTCCTGAAATGTCAGTTCTTCTATCCACGCATGGCATGTGGTGGACACACACAAAATACCACTCTTAGCATGAGCTCAACTCCTGGTGCTGCAGTATCTTTCTTTAAGTTTCCCGAATTGTTCCTGCTCAATCAATTTAGGATAAAGCATTATCATGACTTCAGTTGCTCATCTAATAGATGGACAATAAAGGCATGTCAGCAACATTTAAAATGACATGGAAAAGTGGTGTTATGGGAAGGTCCTGCTTCCACAATCTGTCATATTTCTGGTTGACACTGGTGGGAACAATGTCCAAAATTGAAACTGAAGAAAAAGCGATGGTATTTAAAAAAAACTATTAGTGCATGATAGAGTAACTACTATAGGTTTTCAGTAAGTAAACATAATTATTTGACAAAAGAGAAAATAAAAATGACAAACATTTACTGCTGTACTGATAATGATTTATTTCAGCTGCATATTATGTGAACGAAATTTATGACTCAGGTGATTTATTTTTTCATTAATTCAAGGTTAAATGTTTATAGTAAAAAAGCATATATAAAATAAAAACCATTTGAAAAAACGACTTGCTGAGGTTTTTAATATTTGTGACTGTTTGAACTAGGTTGCTGGTGTGTGTGATGACTGCTTTATGCGACTGAATTGACTTCTTGTAATGTTACGCATATGTCACTTAATTTCAGGTCTCTCTTGTAAAAGAGATCTTGATCTCATCAGATTAAATAAATAAAGCTTAACTAATCGCTTTTTCATTTTTATTCAAATAATAATCACAATGAAAACAGTCAGTCAAATAAAGGAGCATTAAGCCATAATCTTGCCACAAAAATTCCCTTATTTCAATCATAGCCTGAAACCCAAACACCAGCAACATCCCCCTAACCACGTCTAAAAGCCAGAGGGGAAACCCTGTTCACCCAGATGTGGTTCAATCACCGGATCACATACTGTATCATCCCATAAGTGGGTGGGTGCAGAGAGACACTTAACAACAGGATCGCAGCAAAAAACGGAGGCACTATTTTAAAAACAAAGCCATGCTACTTTCCTCGTCAGGGCCCTGGGCAAGCCCTGCGTTTGTGTGCACAGCCCCCGTGTTTATCAATGGGAGCCTGGATGCACGCCAAACGTCAGGCTTTTATTACATGGTCGGAAGTGATTCGTTTGAAGCAGAAACCCGGCTTAGACACAAATACACCTCCACAGGTAAATAAAGGCCCAGGGAAGGAGGGGCGGGAGGAAGAGGAGAAATAGAAGAGCGTGTGTGTGGTGACTTTGGGATAGGTGGGCAAAGGTGTGCCCGCTCACATGTGCAATATTCAGTTCATAGATGAAAATGCACACACGGACAGATAGTTGCTCAGACAGTGAAATGAGAAGAGTAGAGTGGCTGCTGACCCAAGTCCAATATTTACTCAGGCATATGAGTCTGTAGTGTGTGTGTGTGAGCGTGTGTGTACTCCAGGGGATTTCCGTTTTAAGTGGGTCAAAGTGAGGCTAGCCTCATACTACTGTTTACACTCACGTTCTTACATCATCACTGTCAACTGTAATATGGACAGAGAGGGTGAGAGAGCTGGAAACAGAGACCGGGGAGGAGGGAGGGCAGAAAGAGGCAGATGCTGGGAGAGAAATACAGGAGGTGAGATGCAAAGGAGATAGAGGAGGAGAAAAGGACGAGGTAGGAAAGCACAGGGAGAGACAGGGGACGATGAAGAGAGATGGAAAAAAAAAGGTGAAAAAAGATGAGAAAAAGCCAGAGCGTAAGAACATCAGAGGCAAATGAAGGAGTGCTGCAAGTGCATCCTTTCATTTGAGTTTTTTCCAGTCCATTGTCTCAAAATCCCATTTCCCAGCTAATTTAGAAGCTTCTAAAATACACTCCACTCCATACCTTAAGCCTTAGGCCACAGCTAATCCTGTCTTCACACACACACACACACACACATATACGCGCACACACAGAGACACGCTCATTCATCCTCCGTGCTTTTCAAAAGACTTCATCTTGGCATAGTAGAAACGAATGAAGGATATTGAAGGCAAGCGTTTGAAGTACATGAGGGAATGCAGGAATCAAACTGTGAGTTAAATGCTATTAGACAGCTGTGTGGAGAGGCAGTGTAATATTAGATTTGATTGAATAGATGACTGCTGAATGTGGTGTAATATATAGAGCCGGGGAGGCTTTATGCGGACGTAAATCAATATTGCAGCACCATGTTAATCCCAGCCACTCAGGAACGGGAGTCGGTCGGGAAGTGTGAAATGTTCGGAAATCGGAAACGTGTCGATGCCGTGCGCCGACGATTGTTTGGAATATGAGACTTGCACGCGCTCGTCTTCAAAAGTAGTCGGGCCTGCTTGTAATTTAATCTTTTGAACAGTGTCAATGGTAGACTTTGTTAATCCCACAGGAGAAATATTCTTTTCCTCAAACAAGGTGTCAAAGGTCAAAACCTGCCTGAAACAGTAAATCCAACCATGACACACAATCAGTTTGACACTTTCCTTCTTATTAGGCTCACACCTAATCTAAGAATGTTGCACTAGCTCTTTATGGTCGGTTGCACCGCAGGTTATATTGAAGCGGGGAGCCAGGTGAAATGTTGCTTTGCTTGTATGAGTTTGATCGCCTTGAAAAACAAAAAAAAACAGAACTGGCATGGCAGCAAAGCACATTTGATGCCACCACTTGCCACACACAGAAAGCAGCAAGAGCAAAATTCACAGCCATTACGCTAAGCTCATTTTGGCTGACATCTACCTCGATCTCCTGGTTTTTTTTAACAGTGAAAGAACGATTACTTCAAACTATACTTTGGCGTTATTTTTCAAATTTTTTAACATGCTTGCCTTTTAATCCTTTTTTTCCACCACCACTGACTTGCTCAGGGCTATCTTGCTTTTATAAACTTTGTGTTAGATGTCAGTGTTTTTGTCACACGTTCGCTCTCGCTTTACTATGGGGTCAAATGAATTTCCCAGCATCTTTTTTATTCTTCTGTTCTGTGTTAGCTTTGCTTTTCCCACCTTTTGTCCTAATTACATTTATTTCTGTCACTCTCTCCTTCTCTCTCCTGGTCCTCCTCTCTGTCCATCTCCTCTCCCCATGAAAGTTTTTTCCACACCTCCCACCCTCTCCATCCCTCCTCCATTTCTCCATCTCCATACCTTTCTCCATCCTGCTCCTCTTCATCAAAACACCTCAACCCCTTTCTCCCCCCCATCCCTCCCTCTCTCCAGCCCTTCTCCTCATGACTACCAAATGAATTAGTCATCCCCCCTTCTTCCCCTGCACCTTGGCAGATGCACATCTCCACAAAATCTGACGCTAATGCCATTAATATTCATTAAAAATTAAGCTTAATTGCGTGTCTTTAGGAGAGACGCCCACACCCCTGCCTCCCCCCCCAACACTGTGCCTAACCACACACACACACACACACACACACACACACACACACACACACACACACACACACACACACACACACACTCACACACTCACACCATGAACCCCCAGTGCATTTGGCCACCACCCCCTGCCACATTACCCCAAGGACAGGGAGGCTCTAATGTCAATTGGAGACCCTGTGAAGCACATACACACACCCACTCAGATATACTGGGTCAGCACTGGGACAAGACGCTGCGATGGAAGGGCAAGACATTGATATCGGCTGCATCTGAATGTCTATTTCTTTGCCGATGCGTGTACGTGTGTACGCCCCGCACAAACAGACATGTAAGAAACAGCGTCTACACATAAGAGAGAGGAGGTGCTGCTGGTGGCACTGGCATCCATATTCAACATCCTGAGTTCATACACACACATGCTGGTTCAGACTTGCAGATATGCACACACACTCACACCAATCAGACTGACTGAACCATAATTGAAGCAACAATCAGCAGTGAGAGCGAGCTACAGCGCGTTCTGAAAAATGTGACAAATCAACATTTGGTTATGATATGCTTGTCTTTCATGTTTTCTTGACACTGGCATCGTTTGATCCATTTCAGAATATTTAGAAAACATTGCTGTTAGATTCTGATTATGTCAGATATGCTGTAAATATATTATGGAGCAGACCTACTTTCGTCTTCTGCAACTGCCTTTTAAAACAGTGTGTTGTTTAGACTCCATGTAAATGATGGGCATTTATTCCAGGGTACAGCCTATTATTATCATCACGGCAAAGGTGACCATTAGAATGGAAATGGCTGTTGTGTGTGCACATGTGTATGCGAGAATGCCTGTGTGAGTATGCCTGCACATCGGTGAGCCCTGCGTGTGTGTGTGTGTGTGTGTCCAGCCTATCTTAATAGGTCCATTTGTAGCAGGGCCTGTTCTAGTGCTGTGTCCTTCAGATTGGATTCTATCTCAGCAATCCCTCTGACCTTTAGCACAAAGAGACTACAAGAGAGGACCAGAGCTCTGACACGGGACACACACAGCTTGGGCACACGCACACGCACACACACACACACGCACACACACACACACACAGCCACAAGCAAGCATTCATTCTTGCCCGTATAAACAGAAACACATACATGCAGACACACACTGGTACGTGTGCAGGTCGTCCCTTGAGGATGATGTCAGATGTAGCTAGCAGTGTTAGCCGCAGATGCCGTTGCCAGGGCTTTCATTCCCATTTCTCTACACAGGCTAATCAAATACGAGCCAGTCTTTGTACCATCTTCACTTCACACACTCTTCGCAAATCACCACCACCCCCATCCGCCCATTCACTTCAATTGCTTTGGCTCACAGTTAAAGAGGACATCCACCCAAACTGGTGTACACCCACATGACTTTTGCTAAAGCACGGAGGAACAATAGCGGTGTGTTGGCGAACTCGACTTTGACTGTGACATTTTTTTTTTTTTGGTGTTTTCTCTTTCTCTCTGTCTGTGAAGTCTGTATCCAGGAACAAATGTAGCGGCATTTCCTAACAAATGGCAGCTAAATGAGGCCCCTAGGGTGCTGTGCCGCTAACTACCGGCCCCCTTTTTTTCTGAGCCATTATGATTGTCCTAACGGTTCCAAAAACACCTCTCCCGTTCTCGTTCATTTGCATTTGAATTGCAGCTCGGCTGTACAAAAACAAACATAAATCAAAAAAGGGGAAAAAAAAGAGGAAGAAAAAAAAAACAGTGGCGGATTCTAGTCGAGCAATTAGCGAGTGTCAGTCAATGTGGAGGTAAAAAACACACTAAATTAAAAACATTGTCTCAAACACACACAGTCACACTATCAAACACACACACACACACACTCATACACACAAAGCTGGCATATACAGCATATATATATAAATTTATATAATATTTTCATATATATTTTTTTCAATTTTATCATTTAGTTTTTGCCTGAAAACTCATCAAGCTTAAGTGCTCGTCAGCTGCAGCCAATCAGAGTACAGCAGGCCCAGGGTTGCCGTGGCGATACGGGGGACATTTAGAGGACTCCGATAAACTCTGCCATTTAAAAGGTTATGACAATTAACGCGGCTCTCCGCAAATTACCACTGCCAGACCTTTACCCACGGACGTCTCTCTCTCCCTCTTATCACCCCGCACCCAGCCTCGCTTGCTCGCTCTCTCTCCTCTCTCTCTCTACCTCCTCCTCTCTCTCTCACCATATGCCCTCCATTTCCACAGCCTGTCCTCCCTCCATCCCTCGCTCCCGCCCTCTTTCTGTCCACCCCCTTTCCAGCCAGCAGCACTTTTATTATCCTGTTAATTAACAGAGTTCTTCACTTAATATTCAAATGGTGAGCAATTAATGACATTGAACTTTGGGCGCCCCACCCACCCACACACGGTGCCCCCTCCACACACACACACACACATTCCCCTCCACTCTCACCATATCCTCACTCGGTCTTCACACACACTCCTTCCTGCCTCTCATTTCCTCCGTCTTGTCCCCTCAACTTCCCCTTCGTCCCTCCACCTCCTTGCCAAGGTCAGCTCCCATTTCCGTGTGAAGGTGTGTGTGTGTGTGTGCACATTAGGGGGGGGCAGGCACTGTGATTGAGGCAGCAGAGCAAGTATACAGCGAGGGGGTAATAAAGCCAGGGGGGCAGACCGCAGAAAGGCTCGACGGCCTTTTAATTAACCTGGTGTGATTAAAAGCGGGGGTGGCGGAGGGTGGGGGAAAGGGCCTGCTGCTGCAGTCGGTTGGGGGTGAAGGGGTGACAGACAGGAAATAGGAAGCAGTGAAAGGTAAAGGACCCAGGTGATGTGCCAGTATGTGAGCACCCTATGGGGTGTAGAGTTTCCTGTAAAGACCTGCAAAGAATTATTTACTCAGAGAAACAAAATGCAACTAGAATATAGAATGAGCATAATGAGAAAATAAAATTCAAATCTGAAAAATGTGCTGTCAGAGCTGAAAACAGGTTTTTTCTTAGCTTATGAAGAGCTGACATTTTGGAGACACAAGTAACTCACAAGGACGGCAACAATATACTGACGGGACAGCAACAATATACAACAACATATTGCATACAGCTTGTAGTTACTGTCATTTCAAGTCAGCCTCAGAGCGTTGACCCGAGTTTTTCACTTTATACCACATGGTGGACATGTGATATTGCACTCATGAGCATCACAAAGCAGTATCTAAACCAATGAATCAGCTTCCTTCAGCGTTGGTCCCTGTAAAGTGAGCCTGTCTCCTCCAATCAGCTGGGAGCGCCTCCATGCCACAGCCCTGCTCCCCAGGGCCTACTCTCAGACAGGAAAAGGAAATAGTTAAGGCCAATAGAGGAAACGACCGGTGGGATCGGTTTCACACACAGGAGAGTGGATAGGAGGGTTTTACTACGGGGGAGTAAATGTCACAGGGAATGACTTCCTTCTTCAAAGACCAGCAGTCAAATCCCAACAACTGCACTAAACACCCAAACACCACTCAGCGGCTTATTCACCATACAGTTTATATTATACTCAAACATGGCCGGACTATATTCTCTTACATGTAATTACTCTCTAAACATAAATTTAACACACTGTTTCTTGGTGAAATATTAAATAGTGGGTGCTCCATGGAATAGCTGATCAAAGCCAGTACCATGTTCTCATAACATTGTGAGTTTAAGTCTGGCAGCTGGCCAATGTTGCCTTTTCCCCTCCTTTCTCTCTCTCTCTCTCCCCCCTCAGTCTACCCTGTCACACTCCAGTGTATACTACCCAATAAAGCAAACATGCCATAAAAAATAATCTCCAAATTCTTGAAATTACAGCTCTCTCATTTCCGTTTTTATGAGGTAGAAAGTATTAGACAGTAACAAAATATCATGCACTTCTGTTATGCGTCAGCTGTAATATGGCCAGGAAGAGGAAGAAAGGGCACCGATTTTCTCCTTTTAAGCGATTTGTCTCACGCTGTAATTGAAGCCAACAATCAGACCAAAAACATTAGGGTCATGATATTTATGAGGTCTGTTAAAAATATGCTTCAAGAAAAGGGGCTCTGATTCTATGGGCTTTTAAATTTTTATTTTTTTTTCACAAAGCAGAAATCATTTTTTTATTACAGTTTTAACAGCAGTGAGCCTCCATTCAACAGCTTTGGGTGGAAAGTGACATGTGAACATACAAATAATAAAGTGAGTAATGCACAAGGTCAAAAAGTCAAAACAATTAAGTTAAAATATATATGTCACAGTGTTTCTGAGAACGAAAACTTGCAATCATCAATTTAAAAATATCTGCTGTTCTCAAACACCCACAGCACTCAAAAACCAGCAAACCACCCACATCTTTTTTCAAAATCTACTTCTTTCCGAGATGCGATATTATATATTTTTTTATTTTTTCGTATCAGCCTTGATGTCTTAGAAATGTCTTTTTAGCCTGCTCTGCTCCTCGCAATCAGATGAGGTCATAGCAGTGCAATAGACTCAAAGAAAGACGGCATTTTCACTTCGATTTGTTACAAAACCAGCTAATAGCGGTCGGTTGCAGAGCAAATTCAGTGTCAAAGGCAGCTGGAATGGTTCCATCAACTGGAGGATGTCCTCTGGCTAGGGTTAATGGGAGTGGAGTGGGGGGAAAGGAACTGCAGAGAGCGCCGGAAGAACAAAATAAAGAACTTTTCAGCTTGGATTTCTCCGAGTAATGCAGGGTCAAAAAACAGGGGTCAAAACCACAATGACATCCTAATCTGGCGTGCGCTTGCAATTGTGTGTATGTGCGTGCGTGTAATCCATTCCGTGCGGCTCACATCATGTCTCATTTCAGCCCAGAATCACAGACAAAGGTCACCGTTTGACCTTTTCACAGCTCAGAATTGCTACAGCGCGCTCGGCTGATTAGTGTACACACGGACACACACATATACAAAAACTGATACAAAGACGCACGCTCACTCGGAGCAGAGAAATGAAAGCACACCAGATCTTATATTTGCAATCTTGGCCAACTGCACTGTGTAGGTTCAATTTCCAAACATGTTTACTCTTGGATCCAAAATCAAAGACAAGGACCTAGTTTCTTTGTTATTTAAATTTATTCTGGTATTTTCTGGCATTCTCTCCCTCGCTAAATTCCCCTCTCCCTCAATCGATGGACAATTAACTTTGTCTTAATGCCACTGCGCAGGCTTGTTTTTGTTATGTGTAAAATGTCATGTTTTTTAATGATCAATATTCTGCATTTTCAGTAATTACTTGAACATAAACTGTGGAAATAAAGTGAGTGCTTGGATCTGGAATTTTGCGCTTGTTACACAAACTGGAACTTGTGTGTCTGAGTACAAAAAAAAACACCTCTGTCTCAAGGAAGCTTATTAGCCTATTAGAGCTATAAATCTCCATTTACACATAGCGTGTATATCTAGCCTGTTAGGTTTCAGATGAATTGGATTGCTAGTTGGAAAGATTGTCCTTTAACTGTACTTGTCCAAAGCTCATTTCCCACAATGAGCCAACATGTAAAAATGTAATGTAAAAGTAATAGCATGGGAGCTGGGAGCTTATTAGTGGATGGAAAGAGAGGATTTGGTTAGTTTTATCTACAGTTTGATGGCGAGTAGACAGGAACTAGGAGGAGTTGGCATATAGCCTGCTGTGTTGCTGGAACATAAAATGCTATACAGCTCTAACACATAGGAAGGATTTCTAGATTAAAGGTAAAAACAGCGGGAGGCAACACTGATGCAATGGCTGCTGAGGGTATTGTGCCTTTTATGCAACCTTAACAAGCATGTTCCCTGATTGAAACTTTTTCCTTTAAAGGAGTGTGCATTCATATAGCAACAATGAAAAACAGAAGAAAAGCAGCTCCCCGGTCGCCACAGCGGTCGACAAAGCAAACTACGTGGGGTCGATCGGCACAGGTGAAACAGGGCTTTGGCCAATCAGAGCTCTTGGACGAAACTACCTGGTGTATAAATGTCAGCGAGGGTCAATTGCCGCCACATCATCAGCGATGATGAAAACACACCATTACTGTCACAAAATGTCAAGGTGGCCATGGATCTCAGCCTCTCCTAGTTAGAGTGAATAATGTTTGTTCAGTAGGCTGCACGGTGTGCGTGTGTGTCAGCATGTTAAGTGAGGAAACAAGAGTGAGTGCTTTTTTCAGTGTGAGACAAAAGGCATGCTGGCTGAAATGTTCACTCAGTATGAAAATTACCATGCTAAGACTAACGATTTCCTTTTGTGACAACCTGCTTTTGTGCTCACAATGGCTTTTTGCTTGGCTATTTGTCTTGATGTGCTCAATATTCAAGGCTGTCTAAAGGAAGGTTTAACTACATCTCAGTAAATCACAGTGTAACTACCTAGACAGGCACAATGACACCACTGCCAAATGGCATCAACCAGTGCAGATGCTAAATAAGTCTATTCACATTTGTGAACTACTAATGGCTGACACAGTGTCTGGGCCAAAAACAAAAGAGGATACTTTGTGAAAATAGTGCTGTCCCTGCCGCCCTGCGCTGTTCTTTGCAGAGATGAAATGGTTCTGCAGAGCGCATTTTTCTTCCAGTATCCTGATCAGAGCTGTGTTTTACATTGTCTATACAGTTTTGTCCTGTTCTGTCAGTGTGGATACCTTCATTAAAACAGCTCACTGCGGTTTTGCAATCATTCTGCTCTGTCATGGCAGAGGTACAAATCATTCATGTAGATAAAAGTAGCAGACACTCAAGTCCACCGCAAGTCCTGCTTCAAATTACTTGGTACTTTACCCACTTAGTACTTAGTATTAGAAGGAAAATAAGCAGCAATAATAACGTTCAGAGTGCTAAAGGTCGGATGCATTAATGCGTAAGCAGCAGTTTAGTATTGCAGCTGACCCAGGTGGTCCTACATCAAACTACTTTATATACTCATGGGTACTGCAGTCTGTAACAATGCACAATATTTTAGTTGCTTACATGTTGTGCATGTAAAATCTGCTATTCTATTCTATTCTATTCTTCAAATGAACTATGAACTACATCTATAAAAGTAGTATTTTCCTCTGAAATGTAGTGGAGTGGACATATGAATTTGCACATAATGGAAATACTCATGTAAAGTGGCAAAACTGGACTTTTAAGTACAGTGTTTGAGTGAGTGTGTGCTGTTACATTTCTCCTCTGCTGCACTCTTTTGTTCTCTTGTTTGCAATGCTGTACATTAGGATTTTAATGGAGTGAAATTAGACGTTTTTGACGTGATGTACCCAGAGCACAATGAATAATTAAAAAAACAACAACAAAAGATCGGATATGGACTAACGTAGGAAATATTGTTGAATTAAAACATGCCTTTATCAGGCCTGATACTGATCGTGCACAATGGCTCAGGGCACCCCACCTTCACTCATCTGTCTTTTCCTGTTCTGCTTCGCCCAGTCCTCTCCTTCTCCTCCCTGTTCTGTCTGATCTCTCCCTTCCTGTCCAGTTCTGTTGTAATCTCTCCCGCCTTGTACTGTTCTTTCTCCTGCTCCGTTTTGTTCTACTCTGTTCTGATCTAGGGCAGGGCTGTCAGCCAGAGTCACTCCACGCAGGCTGATAGATCCCTCTGGCTGCAGAGTGGATGGGAAACACATGGGCAGCCTTCACTCAGCTCAAAAACAACTGCTTGAACCCGGCTTCCCAATGGAAAAACTTCTACAGAACATCATGCTGAAACTTGGCAGGACAAGTCTAGATCCATAACTGTGGAGCAGACCCTTTGTTGTACTGAGGACTGGGTTTGAACAGATGGGTTTGTGTGCATAGAAAACGTTCAATATATGTTTCTACACTATGACTCTCCAATCTACCAACTTGTATTACATTCAAATGTCCTGTTTCTGTAAAGTGTGTGTGTTGGAAGACGGAGAGAATATGAAAATACATCGAAAGACGGAGAACGAGATTTACCCAAAATACCTCTCATGAATAATGTAAGGAAATAATGCGACCCATACACCAGGCATGCTGGACCAGCGACACACCACACTACCATTTACACACAAACATGCACACACACACACACACACACTTTATCCTTTAAGATGATTTTGTCAATCTCAGCACAACTAAAATATTAATATACAACCCATGGAAGAAGATTTGGATGAAATCCCTTTCCTGCTGATATTTCAAATTTTATTCTTGATCTTACATCTGATAGGTGACATGCGTATCTATGTGTAACTGATATATTTATTCATATGCATTTATTGAGTTATGGTAATCATTTCCAGTTTCATTCATGGCATGCAAAGAGGACTTCGGGCTTGGTTACAGCTGAATGTCTTAGCCAATTTTTCCACACAGGAAACAGCTCAGTGGGCGTTTGGTTCTGAGTGTGATGAGTTTGTGTGTGTGTGTGTGTGCATGTATTTTGGTACCTGTTGTGGCGGTGGTCGAGGCTGCAGGTAGGGGCTCTGGGTCGGGCCTGGAGGGGTCTGCTGAGGGGGGCTGAAGTACGTAGGGGTTCCCTGCTGCCCCGCCTGCTGCTGCTGCTGCTGCTGCTGCTGGCTGTAACCCCCCATCCCCTGCTGGCCATATGGCGCCACCTGCTGAAATGACCAATCACACAACGGTTAGAGGGGAGATATTAAGGTCACGGCTGAGGTTGAAGTAAAACTTTCAGTTTAAATTAAAAGTAATGCAGAGAGGCTGTCAGGTGCAATTAGTAGGTTAAAGCAGCAGACACATTCACAAAATTGCAGGAGAGTCTTCTAACCTACAGTCCCCTTGGAAGTGGTGGAAAATAAAAACCAAAACATCCCACGTGGGCCAACACAAACTGGCCTCTATCCATTTCCTACTTCATCTGATTGTCCCTCAGCTAGAGTTCTTAATTTAGCTCAGACCAGGCTGACAGCCGTCTCCCAGCAGTCCTCTGCCTAATGAACTCACACTGCAGAGAAGTCTAACTTTATGTCCTCTAGCTTGCCAAATGCATCCTCCTCTCTACATTATCTCTGTCTCGGTCAGCTCACAGATGGGATGAGGTGTGTTGGATATTACTGCTGGCCCGTCCCAGGCCGTAACCCTAATGAGGGACACATGGATGAGCCGGGGCATTCCAGAGCTGTGCAGTTTAAAAAAAAAAAAAAAAAAAAAACGAACTCGGGAGTGCAAAGCCACGCCAAGTTTCGATGCTGCATTACACGGTGGTTATGTGAGTGAATGTGAACAGGGAGTATGTGTAACAAGCTGGCACCAATACAAATGTAGTCTAAATCCCTCCTTGTCGTTTGTTATGACTACAGACAGCGCCAGGTGCTCCTCACTCCTCTCAGGATTTCCTATGGAGGCTGGGGTTTTCTCATTCACACAGACACACACACACAAAAGCCAAGTACGGACTATTAAACAACATTTACGACCCCTGGAGAAGCAATTTGACAGCACTTTTCATGTCATATTTTCTCCCCATCATGTCATGTTGCTTTTTTATTCAGTGACGACCGAAAGCTTTGCCACAAACTCATTAAACAAGCACACAGGCTGTAATTTGGGGCGCGTGCAAAGCTCATAGTCCACCTCCAGCCTTTTTACCCAGAGTCCTAAACTTTGAAATGTGCCTTTAAATCTTCTTTAGCAGGCTTGGCAAAGTAAAACTCTCCCTCTCAGAGTGATTTATATCTCAAATGATAGTATTATAGGGACTCCGACGTGATGTAAGTACTACGCTAAGGTCTTGTCTGATCAAAAGCGAAGAGCGCACACATCCAGAGTTGTAGTTTTACAGTGACTGTTATGAGTGAGAAAACCCACTCATAAAAGCCCTGTTGAAACTGAGGGCTGGTGTAAAATATAGTGAAATCTGATCTGGCTGCAGAGGGCAAGTGGAGATTAATACGTTTGAAATAGTTTTGAAGAGTAACTTCCTTTGAGTGGGTGTTAAAAAAGAAATCTTCTCTCGACACTGGCAGAAGCTTTTTTTGAGTCTCTGAATAGAGATGATTGGACAATGTAGAATACTTTTCACTTCAATGGAAATCTGATTAGAAAGGACAGGTCTGTGTGTGTGTGGTGTGTGGTGTGTGTGTGTGTGTGTGGGGTGTGAGAGTGTCATTAGGCCGATGAGACAGACAGACAGGGCGAGATCAGTCTAGCTGGCAGAGAGGTTAATAGCATGGCCCTGCTCATGCCAACAACACCACTGGATTCATTACTGCCAGCCAGGGCAACACACACACACACACACACAGATATATGCGCGCACACACAAACACACACACACGTTTACAAACATAGGACTCACATACCAATATACTCACATGAATGCACATGAATTCAAGTTGTCTGTTGTATGTGGGGATTGGTTAAAGTAAGAAAGACAAACAAATGCTCTTGCTCTCTCTCACATACACACGCACACACACCAGCGTCATTAGATGTGGATCAAAGGCACTCGGATAAAACAGTAGCAGCTCTATCCAGTGATCAGCGATGACAGACTGGAGGAACACACTGGGTCTCAACCGCTGTGGGATTGGCGAGGATTAGGTCACCATGGAGATCGAGACCAGACAACCGTGGGCGGGTTCCTTTCTTAGACGAATACAATGACAGGCAGACAGACAGATATGGGAAGACAGTGACAGGCAGACAGATGATTAGGCAAGATAGACGGAGGCAGGGAGACGGTTCTTTATGTTTATGCCTCCCAAAAAAATCCTCTTGGTGCTATAAATAACCTTGTAAGAAATCACAAAAAGCTAATGAATAAATAATAAACTACACGAGATTGTGTTGTCTTTAAAATTGCCGGTTTGAGTTGCTGAGATTTTACATGTAGGAACACACCTGGGACAGAGCGAGCAAACGTGCTGGAACGAGACACCGTGAGCACACCAACGTTACGTCTGCTCTGTGCTTTATATCAAGATAAAGTTTCCCATGACTGACTGGATGGGTAAAAAGAAGTGTGTAGAGCTTCTTGTACAATGTTATGTGATTCTCATTCTCTGGATTTTGAAGAACGTAAAATTCCCAGCAGACATTTTGCCATGTCATAGCATGAAAACCGCAAGTGTCATTCATAACATTAACAATGGCTGCATACCATTTAGTTTTAAATTGTACATGCTATCTCACTGACATGGCTTACTTGGACACTTAAATGGAACAGAGCCATTATTAATGGTCAACCCTGACTTCACAAAAAAGTTGAGAGGTTGTGTAAAACAATAAAACAGAATGTGATAGTTTTCAAATCCTTCTCCACATATACTCAATTGAAAACAGTACAGAGACAATATATTTACTGTTTTCCCTCACCAACACCATTGATTCTGAATTTGATGGCAGCAACATGTTTCAAACAAGTTGGGACAGGAGCCACAAAAGACTGAAAGTTGTGGACTGATCCAAAACAACCTGTTTGGATCAATCCACAGGTAAACAGGTTCATTGGTAACAGGTGATAGTATCATGATTGGGTATGAAAGGTTCATCCTGGAGAGACTCAGTCGTTCACAAGCGAGGATGGAGAGAGGTTCAACTCTTGTCGGTAAACACAGTTTGTCTCCAAATGATTGCATTCTGTTTTTATTTATGTTTTACACAGCGTCCCATTTTTTTGGAATTGGAGCTGTAATTAGAACTGTAACACCTGTGCTTCTCCTGCTATGACAAGTCAAAATGCCTGCTGTGAAAACATCTATTAGCACTGTTAAACAAGTTACTGACTTGTGTAATTGGCAACAAACTTTCAATGGTTGTTTTGTTCAAACCTAATATACATGGGGCCAAATCAGTGTGGCTAATAATGCTTTTTAAATGAACTTGTCTAATCACTTGTCTCACGATTGGGTCTTCCCATGCACAGACAGCCCCCCCTTCCTCCACTGCAGTACAGAAAGATACAGTAGGAACCCTGTGTGTGAAGAAGAAGTGACTCCTTCTTGTTTGCGTGCCACTACTCAAACACACTCACCAAATGACCAGTTAACATAATACCATTTTCGGACCACACAATGCATCATTCTGTTGGTTACAACCGCGCAGAAATCCCACTGTGACATGACAAACCACTGAATTGTTTTGCAGAGGACTTAGAAAGTCAGCATTGGACTTTCAAAGGCGGGAAACTTAACAGGCCAAGATTGCTGTGAATTGAGGAATCCGAGTGAGTTCACCATCATTAAACAGGAAGATTGGAACTTTCAACAACATTACTCTCCCGACAAGAACTTTGCCTTAAAGGTTTGAGGGACATTCAGGTGACTTGTTGATTACCCATTAACCATCAGCAGTGTCGTGCAGTACTTGTCTGCATGGTCTGTTTTTATACTAAAACACTACAGGTCCCTTATTTAAACTCTTCCACAACATGAGGTAGTTGTTATTATCACCAAAGGTGGTTATTGTAAATGCAGCTCTGAACTGTGGTTTATACTTTTCTCCTCATTGTAGGCACTGTAGACAACTCCCTTTCAAGTTGCCTGCCTTTACTGTATATAGAAAAACTTTTACAGGGGACCTTCAAAGAACGTCCGTTTTCAGTATATTTAAGAAGAGAGGCTGACAGATATGCAAGCAGGGAGACAGGCAATCAGGTAAGCAAGCAGAAGAGACAGACATAGAGACAAACGAATAAAGAGACAGAAATACCACCAGTCAGTCAGTCAAATAGGCACAGAGACAGCAGGCAGACTGGAGGTCTAACAAGTAGCAACCTGTCACAGTGGCTTTGGGAGGAAAGAAAGAGTCATTCAAATGCAGCTTCTGTTTGATCGCTGGGGGCGACTGTATGAATGTACTGTACCTACTGAGTACACACCAGCTCACTGAAACCTGATTCTCTTTGACTGAGAATATGCTTAGTGATAAACAGACTCGCTGTGCTGTTGCTTATACCAATAAAAATAACCGCTGGAAGTAGAAAATAAGACTATTCTCTGCCTTTTCCTTCCACTCAGGTGTGTGGAAGCAGACAAAATAACAGTGTGATTTATCCAGAGTGTCTTGGCAGGCACACGGTGTCAAATAAATGTCTGTAATGAAATGACAACAGATGTCAAGTGCTGGAGGGAGAAATGACGCAGAATAGACGTCCTGCGAAGCAAATAATTCACCATAAACTGCAGAAACAGTGTGATGAAAACAAAAGCCTTGGCGGCATATTAAGACACAAAGACACAAACACTCACACAAACACTGAGGAGAACTCAATCAAAAATCTATCAAAACAAGAGTCGTATGAAAAGGCAGACAATATCTTCCTGCCCTGCAAATGGAGGGAATAAATAGCCACGCTAGCCCTCATCCATGGCAGTGGTGTGTGTATGTGTGTGCACGTGTGTGTGTGTGCCTTAAATCAGCCGTTTAAAAACCTTGCACGGAACAAGGCACTGCTTGTAATTCAATTGGGCCAATGAGCAATAGACAGGGATTTTCATAATTCTGTCAAAGTGGCGATACGGCTGGCTGGAAACCAGGACCACAGGTCGCCTGTTTTGAGTGACAGATGGACTCAGCCAACCAGAGCGCTAAGCAGAGCCACCATCCACGACCCCCTAAACGCACATACACACTGAGAGGCATGACAGGCCCAACATCAGCATTAGCATGCTGTCATGCTAGCTGGTCACCACAGACCACATAAGCTTGAAATAAAAGAAAGAAAGAAAGAGAGAAAGGGTTACAAGTAATAAAGAGTCAGATGAGCTGACAAAGAGTGAAACAGCAGAGAAGCCACATAAAGCATGATACAGACATGTGAGGAGGCACAGAGACGGTGGCAGAGGAAGATGTTTAGAGAGGCAGAGATGGAGAGATAGGCGGGAGAGAGATAGAGGAAGGGTGTTACAGACTGAGATACTTAAAGGGATGGATAAAGCGATGTTTCACATGATAAAGACAGAGAGAGACGGATAAAGACGGTGGTGCAGACAGAGAGATATGTGGAGAGAAAGAGGCGACACAGACAAGCAAAGAGAGGAAGGAAGCAGGGGCTTTAGAGGAGGGATGGATGGATAATGTGAAATAATGATGAAGATGAATGGAGAGAGGAAGAAAGAGTGGAGCTTCAAGTTCTTTTGTAATCACGTAATTTGAGGAACATACAGGAGAGGCGGGACGGAGAGACAGAGACACATGGACAGGTAGATACTATAGATCCCACAGGAACACCAGGTGAGTGTAATCCATTGATTACTATCGATGAGCTGAGACAGAACAGCAGCAGTGGGTTGAGTTGCAATGGCTAAGAATGAGACAAGTTGCCAGCCTTCCAGAGGACACACTAATTTTAAGTGACAAAACTAAGTATACTGTTATTCGTTTGTCTTGTATCTTTGAGTGTGCTGTTGTCACGATTATCCCACAATGCAAAGGAGAGGGAGGTCATAGCTGTAAAAAAAAAAAAATGAACAAATGGCTGAAGCTGGTGAGACAGCTCAAGAAAGATTTCACAAAAACAAAATATGTTTGACGTTCAACAGTGACTATTATTGTATATATCTTAATGGTACAAAACATTAAGAATCTTAATATCAATACTGTATCAAACAGTATACCATAAAGATAAAGTCATGTTTGTATATATACTGACATATTTGAGTATACTTAGTTATGTCTCTTTTCTCTCTCCACGGCCAACAGTCTGACACGCCTGATCTATACAGATGGAAATGACCAAACGGGCAGTTAATAATAATATTAACAACTAATCCACCACCCCTGCAATGACTGTAGGGTGCACTGATGAAAAGAAATGATAAAACACACTGTTTGCACTGCATTATATTCATATCCCGCAAACTGATGGATGCTGTAATACCCTATACCTGCTTCGCTAACATTAGCATACATTACACTAAAAAACATCATCGATTCAACCTGACATTTTTATATGTAATCCTGTCCACGTTTAATTAAGTAACTTGGCACCAAGCTAAAGATATCTTTTATTACTTGTACTTAATCATACATGGATAGATATTGATCGAGAACTTGTTGCGGCAAGCCTGGTGTGTTTGGCCCAGTGGCAGCCATTTTTCTTCAGTACTGTTTGAAAAATTGGGTCAAGGAATATAAGTCTTCTTCAACAGCTCTCTGGCCGCTTTGAGGTGCAATCAAATTACTTATGCAATGTGCTTTAGGGGCAGGAAGAGGCCAGTGTCAACACACAGATCTGTAAGCTTAGTTACTGTACCTACTAGAGACAGCTGCTCTTTAAAATAGATTTATACTCACTCGGGTTAATCGCAACACCACTGGAGGGATGGATGCGAATGCAAAAAGCCGGCTACATTAAAGTAATTACATTTGTAAACAGAGAGCAAAATGCGATATGATTTTTTTTTTTTCATTCAGACTTTCAGACTCTCCAGCAGTTCAACAAATCTAAAACCTAACTTAAAGGCAGATAATCAAAGGAAATTTTCAGCAAGGGAGCGCAGCAGGGAAACAGTAAGGGAGAAATGGCAGTGTTGACAGATCTGTCAGTCAAAAGAATGAAAAAGTATACCAGCATCAAAATAACTCTGACAACTGTGGCAGTCGTCTATTTTTTCATCTAGTTTTCTCAAGCTTATTCGCCATAAGTGGCTGAAGCATTTAAATTATCAAACTGTAACATTTTTCAGTTGACCTGCATCTTTCCTTTCACTCATGCTGATTTATTACACCTAAAAAAAGAGAAGAATTGTTTTTGTTTATATTGACAAAGCAACATAGGACAATGAGAGCAGTGAGAAAGAGTGTTGTTATGAAAAAATGAGATTTCATGTTGAAAAATGACTTGCTTACTCCTACAGCATGTCTTCAATAATGACTGATAAATTCAAACATCCCGTCACGATGAAACGTTTCGTAATTCAGTGGATAAACTCAATGATGTGATCACGCATAAACAAGACTATTTTCCGTTGTACCTCAGTCAGACCTGTCATTCATGAGCGACAAATACAGTAAGCTCCGTATGTTCAAGTTGTTTCGCTCTTGTATATCAGCAGAAAATCTTAAAATTGTACGACCATATTTCCAACAGGTTCTCAACAAAATTGAATCGAGCTATGGAACAAGAAACTGTTTTGTGATTCAGTGATTATCTGAATCTGGGAATTTATGTCCAGGGTGGAATTATTGTTTTCTTATCTCCAATTAAAAAACTTAGGTAGGCAAAAACTAACATTAATTCTACAGATTTCCAGGAGGGCTTAGGGAAGTAAAAGTAAGCTTAAATATCTCTGATAGTAGTAATATGTTCAGATAAAGTTAAAAGGAACAGTGATAGCAAAGGCATCTTTCTTCTTAATATATCTTTATATATCTTAATATATAATCTTATTAAAGCTCATTGTCTAAGATTAAAACATTTTAATCTTACCTTTGTTGGTGATATTTCCAATAATGCTTCACTATCATTTTTGTTCATAAAAGATTAATACATAAAATGTAAATGTATATTTATATTTATATGTATTATACATTTATAATATTATACTAATACACTCAGTGCTGATGTTGGAAAATAACTTTTTCTTTTTGCCTGACTTCATTCTCCTACCCACCTGTCTCAAAGTTAGTTAAAACACAAAGGTACATTTTCTAATTTGGTGTTTGTCAAGATGTTTGAACCATCAGATCATTGCTAAGAACCTTGAACACGTTTTACAGCGACAGAGGTGCATTAAAGACAACAATACAGTGAATATATTGGTCTGTTCTAAAAGCACAGGGGACGTATGTCACAGGCAATATCAACATCCGCCCTCCGCATTTTTGTAACATACAAAGTTGACATCTAAAGAAACACATTAGTTCTTTCACATCTGAGCTAAGCCGACAAGAGGTTATCATTACACTCAGGACCAAAACAAATCAAGCAGCTTCTTCAGCTCTGTGGTGATAAGATCAGCCGCTCATAGCCAATACCACGTGCTCTCATCTCTGGTACACAGAATGAGATGGGAACACCGTCGCTGGTTTGGTGAATTGCAGGCGAAGGTGAGTCCCTTAATGAAATGTGAGGCGTCGGAGGGAAGGATCAGCATCAACAGGCTCATGATTAAACATAAGGGAAAGAAAAGGGGATGCATCGCCGTACTTGTCGCTGTCCTTTCATCCCCCCCCCACAAGGTGATGACACTCTCCGTCGCTCTCTCTACCTCTCTTTGATCTTTCTCTCGCTCCTCCCCCTCCTCTCACATCGGGAGGCCCTTGACACCTCAAGGAATGAGCTGCCCTTGGAGGAGTGAGAGAAACAGTGAGGGACAGGGGGAGTGATATACAGGACTCTCAACAGTGACGACCTCGACAGTACACATCAAGCCGAGACTAAATATAAAAATAAAATAATAATAAAAAAAAAACGTTGAGGGAACAAAGAAAAACTAGGCTGCAGATGAATTAACTGTTTCTCTTTTGTGTGTGGAGCATGGTGCACTTCATATACCGAAAGGTTTTTATTCCCAAATGAAAACACAAGCCTATTCACAGATTGTGACTTATCGACCTGGTGATAACATCAACATCGCACTGATGGCGAGTGAAAGCGAGCAGATAGCGTAGCTTTTTCGACTGATAGACACACAGGCGTGTTTTTCTATATTTTCATCTCGGATCCCTTTCTGAAGACTGGCAAATGTTGCTCTCTGCCCCCTGTCTGTCTTTCTTTATTTTACCCTCTTTCTAATTCTCTGTTTTCTGCTCACATCAATTGATGGCTGGCTGTGACTAGCGGTGCCTGTGTTGTTCCAGGCAGAGCTGTAATGGAGACATTTGGAGAGGCAGAGCAGGGCAGGTTAATGCTCTTTGTAATGTGTGTGTGAGAACAGCGATTTTTTTTTCCCATTTTTTTTTCTTTTCGCGAGAGCCTCTGGGCCCCGTGCCACCGGCTCCAAATGTTTTCCCCTACTAAACTCCTGACCTCAATCTGTGGCCAAGAAAGACAGAAGAGAGAGGGGAAATTGAGAAAAAAGGAGGGAAAAAAAATCAAATGTGATTCATTGGAAGGGGGGGCAAAAATGGATCTGAACGAGGGAGGGAGGGAGGATGGATGCAGTTGCTGATACTTAAAGAGTCATAGCAGGTTTTCCCAAAGAGAGAGTGTGAGAGAGACTGATAAATCGTTCATCACCTGAAATGTTTCTTAACAGAGAATTTCTCCATGCTTATATTGGAGATTTAGTGGGGGGAAAAACGTTGCCTTGTACTAGCTCTAACTCATGCTAAATCCAGTCTTGTCAGAAAGAAAATAATCATCATTAAATTACAAAGGGGAGAAAGAGGAAAGAAGGTTCGTGGCACATGTAAACATCACAATTCAGCGCAGAATCGCCCTAAAACGTCTTTCAGATCAATCATTTCGGCAGACGGCAGCTCGGCTCATTTTTCACCACTCGCTGTGATGACAGGCTCGAACTTGTGTAGGAGTCATGTCAATTACATCTGAACAGGGAGGGGGAGGGCTGGGAAAGGGG